>CP131461.1:15657500-17003333 GCA_030664755.1 Microcos paniculata
GTGCAAAGAATGATGGATCAGTCCTTAATTGAGTTTTATATAGAACGGATTGATGGTTCCCTAAATATGATAGGAGATGAAAAAGGAGCACAGAAACCATTTGTGGTGTACTATGATGAGTTACCCAAGCCAAAGCCTTTTGTAGTTTACTATGATGCACCTCCAGCACAAAAACCATTTGTTCCTACGCCCACGGAAGCACCTAAGCCTTTTATGATCTACTATGATGCACCAAAACCAACAGCACCAGTGGTTGTGAATCCTCCTCAACCATTTGAGTACAAAGATGATCATCAAGTTCCTTGGAAGTATGAATGCAGTTTTTCTACAACTGAAGGAATTAAGGAGTCAGGATTTCCCTTGGTGTCTGATGTTGGTAGAATTACCCGAAGTGGTAGAGTTTATTATCCTGAAAATGGTGAATCTTCCAAGGTAAAGGCTAAGATGAATGACGAACCTATGAATGTTCAAGATATGATATCAGAGAAAGAGATTACCAATGGTGCTTTTGTAAATGAACCCGAGGAGTTCCTTAAGATCATTAAGCAAAGTGAATATAGTGTGGTTGACCAATTGAATAAGACGCCGGCTCGTATTTCCTTACTTGCATTGCTGTTGAACTCTAAGTCCCACAGAGAATCATTACTGAAGGCCCTGAGTCAGTCTTACGTGTCCAGAAATATTTCTGTTGTTGATATGGACCATATAGTTGGAAGCATCGGTGCAGTTAATTACATCACATTTACAGATGATGAGATACCTACAGGAATGAGGGGAATTCCCAAAGCACTTCATATTACTGCCAGATGCAAGGGCTACACAATGGCGAGGGTTCTAATCGACAATGGTTCAACATTGAATGTCATGCCTCTCAGGTCTTTACAGAAGTTACCAGTGGACCTGTCCTACATACAGTCGAGTAACCTCATAGTCAGAGTTTTCGATGGAACTCGAAGGGAAGTGTATGGAACCATAGAAATACCTTTCCAGGTCGGTCCGGTTACATTTGAATTGGTTTTCCAAGTGATGGATATCAACCCATCTTACACTTGTCTCCTTGGTCGGCCATGGTTACATTTGGCTGGGGCAGTTCCATCAACCCTGCATCAAAAAGTAAAGTTTCAGGTGGAAAGGGCAATAGTGACAGTTAGAGGAGAAGAGGATATCATGGTGACACAATCTTCGGACTCCCCTTACATTGAAGCTGCCGAAGAAGCTTTGGACTACTCTTTTCGATCTTTTGAAATTGCGGAGGTCATGTCAGGAAAGGGTGCAAGCCAAAGTTCTGAGGGTTTGACTAGTTAGAAGAGACAAATGCGAGAATTGGGATGGTTTGATGGAAAGGGTTTGGAAAAAAATCTGCAAGGGAATCCCAAATTGATAGACTGGCCTCACCAAGATAATACTTTTGGTCTGGGTTTCAAGCCATTATGGAAAGACAAACAACAAATGAAGGAGAAGAAGAAAGCCCGGAGGTTGGCTAAGAAGGATGGGGTGTGTATGGAAGAGGAGAAAGGATTGAAGTTCCCACCAATCAGTCAAACCTTTGTATCAGCTGGTTGGGTCAACCTTAATCAGTATGGGCAGACACCAATTTCAGTCCAGTTTGTTCAGTCAGGATTGCAGAATTTGGTCATTTGTGCTGTTGATGATGAGGTCTCAGATCAGCTAGATGAGTTAATCTATGTGGCTGAAATAGACACGGAATTAGACAATTGGTCTGTTGTTGAGATACCAGCTGTGTTTTCATCTTCTGAGCAAATGTAATTAGCTGAAACTCTTGTTTATCAAATCAATGCTTATGCCTAAGAGTGTTGATGAGTATTTTCATAATTGGTTAAGGCTTTCTTTCTTGTTTATACATAATTTGAACTTTAATGATGAATTGATGCATGCACAGACTTTTAACATAATGAGATTACTTTGTAGTATATTCACTATATTTTCTTCTTTTGTTTCCCAATTCGCTATTCTTTGATTTATCTCTTACCATATATTCTTATTCTATTATTCTGTACATATATCCATTCCAAATTGCCCTTTGCAGGTCCACCGTCAATGAATACGAAGATAGCATAAGTAGCGAGCCTAAGTTCAACTTTGATAAGTTGGTTGATACTAATGAGGTAGATAACGACAATATTGATGATTCTGATCTGCCCCAAGACTTGTTGAGGTTAGTTGAGCAAGAAGAGAGACAGATAGTGCCCCATAAAGAAACTACAGAGTTGATAAATCTGGGCACAGAAGAAGACAGAAGAGAAGTGAAGATAGGCACCACTTTATCAGAAACTGAAAGACAACAGCTAGTTGACTTGTTGAAAGAGTATTCAGATGTCTTTGCATGGTCTTATCAAGATATGCCGAGATTAGATCCAGAAATTGTAGTTCATAAGCTGCCGATTAAGCCAGAATGCAAGCTAGTTCAACAAAAGTTAAGACGGATGAAACCAGAGATTCTATTGAAGATAAAGGAAGAAGTAATGAAGCAGTTAGATGCAGGTTTTCTTGAAGTTGTAAAGTAACCAGAGTGGGTAGCCAACATAGTTCCGGTGCCGAAGAAAGATGGGAAGGTTCGAATGTGCGTAGATTACAGAGACCTCAACCGAGCCAGTCCCAAAGATAATTTTCCCTTACCTCACATTGATACCCTAGTTGACAATACTGCCCATTTTTCCATATTCTCATTCATGGATGGTTTCTCGGGATATAATCAGATCAAGATGGCACCAGAAGATAAAGAGAAAACAACTTTCATCACTGTGTGGGGAAGTTTTAACTACAAAGTGATGTCTTTTGGTTTGAAGAATGCTGGTGCTACCTATTAGCGAGCTATGGTGACTTTGTTCCATGATATGATGCACAGAGAGATTGAAGTGTATGTGGATGATATGATTGCTAAAGCTCGGACTACGGAAGAACATATTGTCAATTTGCAGAAGTTGTTCAAAAGACTGAGGAAGTACAAGCTCAGATTGAATCCAACCAAGTGCACTTTTGGCGTGACCTCCGGAAAGCTCTTGGGTTTTGTAGTTAGTGAAAAGGGGATTGAGGTAGACCCAGACAAGATCAAAGCTATCCAGAATTTATCACCACCTAAAACCCCAAAAGAAGTCAGAGGTTTCCTTGGGAGATTGAATTACATTGCCAGGTTCATATCGCAATTGACTGCTAAATGCGATCCAATTTTGAAATTGCTTAAAAAGCGAGATCCAGGTGAATGGGATGATGACTGTCAAGTAGCTTTTGAAAAGATCAAGGAATATCTTACAAATCCTCCAGTGTTGATACCTCCAGTACCCGGGAGACCTTTGATCTTATATCTCACAGTGTTTGAAAATTCCATGGGATGTGTATTGGGGCAACTCCTTTTTCGTTGGTCTATGGGACAGAAGCAGTAGTACCTATCGAAGTGGAAATTCCATCTCTCAGAGTGCTTAGAGAAGTGAACTTGGAAGAAGCTGATTGGATCCAAGAACGACATGATCAGTTGAATTTGATTGATGAGAAGCGCCTTGCCGCACTTTGTCAAGGTCAGTTATACCAGAAAAGAATGATGAGAGCTTATGATAAGAAAGTGAGGCCGAGGCAATTCAAAGAAGGGGAGTTGGTGTTAAAGAAAATACTCCCAAATCAACGTGATTTTCGGGGCAAGTGGGCACCGAATTGGGAAGGCCCATATGTTGTCAAGAAGATTTTTTCTGGTGGAGCTTTAATATTACAAGAGATGGATGGGAAAGAATTCTCCAGTCCTATCAATGCTGATGCTATAAAGAAATATTATGCCTGAAGTAAAAAATGAAAAAATGAAATGAAAATGAAAAAAAATGAAAAATGAAAAAATGAAAAGATGGAAAAATGAAAAAAAATGAAAAGAATATAAAAATGATGAAAAAGAAAAAGGAGAGATACAAGTTGAAAACCTGAAAGGGCGGCTTGGATCAATCGTGGAGTTGCTTAAGTTGAAAACCTGAAAAGGCGGCTTAAGTAGGAGGGAAAAGAAGGCATAAGTACAGCTATTGAATGAAGCAAGATCAAATTCAGTGGGTCTAATTAGGGCAGATCAGATCACTCAATAGGCTGAGTTATCAAGTTCGTTGGTACCGTCAATCAATCAAAGGAAGAACTCAGGTTTCATTTGCACATGTTTCTGAGTATTCATTGGTGGGAAGTACCTCTTGTCCTTTCTCTTGTATGGAATCAATGAACTTTCTCTCTCGTTTAGATGAACCTGTTTTTGAATGAGAATTGAAGTTTGAATTCCTTTCGTTTGTATGAATCTTGTTCTAAAAAAAAACTGAATCAAGTTGATTTATTTCTTTGATCCTTTTCCTAATGATGCGATAAATATTATTGTTAATGGGTTTGTTGCTTGTATTAAAATTTTCATGAATTTCAAAATGTGAATAAACATGCAAGAAACCATACAGGTATGAAAATGCTCATTTGATTTTCAAAGGCATAAGTTAAGTTTAAGAGACAGGGTTTCAACTAATCAGTCACTCAGAAGGAAAACGGAAGTTATTTGTGGCAAATTATCAAGAATGTGCAGAAACAACAGAACGACCAATCTGAGTCAGGAAAAGCACTAATACAGTTTGAAATTGCTAATCCGAATGAATAGGCAAGAAGATTGGGATTGAGTAAAAAGGTTTCCATATTGTTACAAACAAGAATCAGGCTTTGTGCAAAAGGATAATAAATTTTTCATTGCAAATTTAGCATTAAGCATTGCATGCATCATGACATGATCATTGCATCATTTTAGAGCATCAGGTTTTCAGATAACATGTCAGGTATTTGATACGTCAAGTCCAGATCAAGATGGAAGTATCATTTTCCAAGCATCCAGCAAATATGATTGTTCATCGAAAGAAACCACGTTAAGGCTCTTATTTTTCTTTAAGCAACCAAGGTATGACATTCATTTCATTTTTGAGACTCAATTAAGGTTTTGAAATCCATTACATTTTTTTTGAGACCAAGTGATGGCTCTTGTTTCATTCCGAGACCTATTTTAGGTTCTCGAGGATCATTTAGTTTATTAAGAGACCGCATCACAGCTTTTGTTGCAGTTAGTGACCGAATCACGGAACTTGTTCTATTTTAGTGACCGAATCACGGCACTCATTACATTTTTTGAGACCAAGTCATGGCTCTTGTTTCATTCCGAGACCTATTTTAGGTTCTCGAGGATCATTTAGTTTATTGGGAGACCGCATCACGGCTTTTGTTGCAGTTAGCGACCGAATCGCGGAACTTATTTTGTTTAAGAGACCAAATCATGGCTCTTGTTTCATTTTGAGACCTAATTTAGGTTCTCTCAGTTTAATTTGTTCATTAGGAGACCGAATCACGGCTCTCGTTTCATTTTAGTGACCGAATCACGGCACTTGTTCAATTTAAAAAAGATCGAATCATGGCTCTCGTTTCATTTAGAGATCATGTCATGGTTTAGGTTCTGAAGATTCATTTAGTTTAGTGAGAGACTGAGTCACAGCTCTCGTTTCATTTAAATTAAAGACCAATTAATGGCATTTGTTTCATTTAAAGACCAATTAATGGCATTTGACTCGTTTGGAGACCAATTTTTGGCTTTTGAAAAGTTCTAAAACACATGGTGTCTACGTCTTGGACCATTTCCTAATTATCTTGAAGCAAACTTCAAGGTTATTGGAAAACGCTCCAAGAGGGGCAATTGTAGACACCATATTATTTTTATTATTTTTATTATTTAAAAAAAAATCCCAAAACCAACATATGCTTAGTCATCATTTCATCAACCCCATCTCCTACTACAAGATGCCTTGCAAAAGAAAAGAAAAAAAAAGGGAAAGGCAAAATAAGTGGAAAGAAAAGAAAAAAGGGAAAGACAAAATAAGTGGAAAGAAAAGAAAAAAAAAGGAAAGGCAAAATAAGTGGAAAAAAAGGGGAAAGGCAAAATAAGTGGAAAGAAAAGAAAAAAAAGGGGAAAGGCAAAATAAGTGGAAAGAAAAGAAAAAAGGGAAAGGCAAAATAAGTGGAAAGAAAATAAAAAAGGGAAAGGCAAAATAAGTGGAAAGAAAAGAAAAAAAAAAGGGAAAGACAAAATGAGTGGAAAGAAAAGAAAAAAAAGGGAGAGACAAAATGAGTGGGAAGAAAAAGAAAAAAAAAGAAAGAGATTTGAGGGTTTTGAAAGTAAGATTAGAAGTAAGGTTGGAGGGGGAGAAGTTTTTTTTGAAAAAAAAAATTTGGGAGGATTAGAAGTAAGGTTGGGGGGAGAAGTTTTTTTTTTAAAAAAAATTTGGGAAGATTAAAAGTAAGGTTGAAGGGGGAGAAGTTTTTTTTGAAAAAAAAAATTTGGAGGATTAGAAGTAAGGTTGGAGGAAGTTTAAGTTTTTTTGAAAAAAATTTTGGGAGGATTAGAAGTAAGGTTGGAGGGTTTTCAAAAAAGAGGGAACAAAGGGGAAGGAAGCTTTGAAGGAGATGAGAAGTTGTGTTTCCTTTGGCCTTGGTGAAAATAACGTCAGCAAGCAGAGATGATTTTCTCCCTGCTCGGATCAAGAACAAAAGGGAAAAAGCAGCTGAAACCGAAGGAAAGTGAAGAAGAACCGAGAAGCAAATAAGAAATAGGCTAAGTATTGTTTGGATATGTTGAAGACTTAGTCCTTTCCTTCTAGCTCAGGTATGCTTATTTTGTGCTATTACATTTACGTTGGTTTTGGGCTATCAGGTTTCCTTCTTTTATGTTTGGATTTGAGCTGTAACCCGAGAATCAACTTGGCACCATAAGAAACTTAGTTTCAATTGGGTGAAATCAAATTAGTGGAAATGTGGTAAATTAAGAAATAAAAACTAAAAAAAGATGCATTTAACGTTAGAAATTTTTATTTAGTAATTTCCATTTTGTATTTTATTATATCATTCAATAATCTTCATTTGCATTTTATTATATCGTTTTGATATTTTTTGTAATTTGCATCAACTTTTTATGCCATTTTAGTTTTCTTTAGGTCATTTTTAATATTTTTGCGTCATTCAATAAATTAGAATATTTGGCATTTTTCTAGTTCATGTCATTTTAGTATTTTAAATTTCATTTAATATTTCATGCCATTCTAGTATTTTAGGTTTGTTTAATGTTTAAGGTCATTTTTGTTATTTTAGGCCTATTCACATTTTAGATATTGGGTCCATTTTCATTTTCATTTAGGCCCACATGCATTTTCATGCCATTTGGTAATTTTAGGTCCAATTGCATTCTTACGTCCTTTTTTAGAATTTTATTTTACCCATTTGCATTTTAGGATTAAGTCCATTTGCATCTTAGGATTAACCCCATTTATATTTTAAGACTAGGCCCACTAGCATTTTAATGTACCATTTAGTTTAAGTCCATTAACATTTTAATATGTCATTTAGCTTAGGCCCATTTACATCAATTATGATATTTTAGAAATTAGGGCTCATGCATTTTTTTTATGTACACTTAATATATTTCTTTTGCTAATCCATTTTATTGATTTATTTTGTTCCATCATTTCATTCATTTAGAAATTAGGTCATCGTTTTCACAAAATTCATGTGCATGGGAAGCCGGAGGGTATTTCGGAAGTACGAGATGCTCAAGGGTCTACCAAGATAGAAATTTCTTTGAGTTTCTCACCAGAAGTACAGTGGAGATTTAGGAAATTTTTATCCGTTCAAAAACAAAAAAAATGAATTTTCTTCATTTAATTTCTTCAAAATTACATGCATATCATGTTTATTTTTTCATCAAATATTCAAAGTTTACTTTAATTAATGTCAATTTTCAAAAAAAAAATAAAAAAAATATTTTCTTTCAAAATCCCTCTTATCAGCAAAAGGAATTTCAATTCCGATATAATTTTAAAACCTAAAAATGGCTTTTTAGGTAAATCTCAAACTTAATCAATAGTTGAGGTTTTCTTTTAAAAACTAAACTTTGGTTAATTTCTTTAATCAAGGTTTTAAACATGGGATCCAAAAATAAAAGGAATTTAATTATTCCGACATTATTTTCAAAAAGGTCAAAATTTTTTTGAAAGATTTCAATTAGGTCCCTACATTGGAATCTTTCCAATTAAAATTAAACTCTTTTTAGAATCTTGCTTTTTAATCAAAATTCATCATCAATAAAAGGAATTTGATTATTTCGACATTAATTTCAAAAAATCCAAAAATATTTTCGAAAGATTTCAATTTAGTCCTTAATAATTGAGGTCTTTCTAAATTTAAACCCATCTTTTTCAAAACCCTTATTTATTTTCTTTAAATCAAAATTTATCTTTGAAAAATTACTTGTTTTCAAATTTTGATTTTCAAAGTTTATTTTTGGAAATTCTCAACTTGGTTATTTTACATTAAGAATTTTCCAACCAAATTTCAATACGGATCTCATTAAACCGAATTTTCTTTAAGGGTGGATTAACCCATACCAAAAGGAGTTTTTACTCCGACAGTCAAATTTTTTTTTAATTACATTTTTTTATGTTGAAAGCATTTTGTCATTAACCCTAAAATTGAATTTCAAAAGACTTTATGGTACCGATTTCTGGGCGTTTCGGGGGTGCTAATCCTTCCTCGAACGTAACCGACTCCCGAACCCAAAACTTATTTTCGTGGACCAACATTTGTTTAACCTAAGGTAATCTTTCTAGATTATGTTAGGTCAAACGGAGTCAAAACAGGTGGCTAACCTACCTAAATCAAATGGTTAGTGGCGACTCCTTTTAAATCCTTTTCATTTCTTTAAATTTCCCATCGAACGGCTCTTTAGAAGTTTCGACACAGAGTTCCAGGATAAAAAAGGAAAGAAGAAGTTCAAATTTGATGCCAATTGGGCAGTTATGGAACAATGTGAATAGATTATAAGAGCAGGGTGGTATGAACGAGTGGAGGAATCAAGAAGTACAAAAATTAAAGAGATGTAGACAAAGATTATGGGAATGGAGCAAAAGAGCAGTGCCTAACAATAAAAAGAAAATTGATGAGTTGTTAAAGGAGGTCATAGGGATCCAGGAAGGTACAATAACAACAGAAGAAGCGAGAAGGGTTGGAGAAATAAAACAACAACTCAAAGAAACCTGGGATAAAGAAGAACAGTATTGGTTTTAGAAATCTCGAGTCAATTGGTTATCTGCAGGTGATCAAAACACACGATTTTTTCATCAATCAACAATGCAAAGAAGAAGATTTAATAAAGTGCTTAGAATAAAGAACTATGATGATGAATGGTGTGAAGATGAAAAAGCAGTTATGGGATGCTTCTTGAAATATTATGAACAGCTATTTGAAAGTGGAGGAAACAGGAATTGGGGAATCGTATTGGAAAATATCTCGGTGCTAGTGGGGGTAGAAACAAATGAAGATATCTGTAGAGAAGTGACAGAAGAGGAAGTGGCTGAGGCAGTATTTCAGTTAGGAGCTTTCAAAGCTCCTGGTCCAGATGGTTTTACAGGGGTATTTTTTCAAAGATATTGGAATATTGTCAAGGAAGATGTGGTGGAGACAGTGAAGAGTTTCTTTAGAAATAGAAGGATGTTGAAAGAACTCAATGACACAAAAATTGTCCTCATCCCAAAGATTAAAGGGCCTGAATCAGTCATTCAATTTAGGCCAATTAGTCTTTGCAACTTTGTATACAAAGTAATATCTAAGATCCTGGTGAATAGGATTCAGCCATACTTGGGGGAAATGATAACAGAGAATCAGAGCGCATTTGTGGCTACCAGACAAATCTATGACAATATCCTTATTGCCGAGGAAGCATTTCACTATTTGAAGCTGAAGAAAAAGGGGAGAAAATATGAAGTAGCCTTGAAAGTAGACATGGACAAGGCTTATGACCGGGTTGAGTGGGACTTCTTAGAAGATGTGCTTTTGAAAATGGGCTTCAATAGTGTCTGGACAAGTTTGGTAATGGAATGCGTTACCTCGGTTGCTTACTTTTTAGTCATAAACGGCAAGTTATCTCATAGGTTTATTCCTAATAGAGGTCTTAGACAAGGCGACCCCCTATCTCCTTATCTTTTTCTTTTTGTTGTTGATGTCTTGTCTAGGGGAATTCAAAAGGGACTCAAACATGTATGGTTGCTAATCTAAAACTCAGTAGGAATTGTCCTTGTGTCTCTCACTTAGTTTTTGCAGATGACTCTCTCTTTTTCCTAAATGCTAACATTCCCAATTGTCAAAGGCTACTTGCTATCATCCAGGATTATTGTAATGCTTCAGGGCAAAAGGTGAATAAAGAGAAGTCAAGAATTATATTCTCTACAAATGTACCTGAATAGCACAGAAAAGAAGTGGTGGAATGCTTGGGAATCAAAGCAACAAATAATCCAGGTGTATATTTAGGCATCCCTTCGTTTTGGGGGAAAACTAAATATGTTGGAATGCATTATGTTAAAGAAAGAGTGTTGACAAAGCTTAAAAGCTGGAAGCAACAAAGTCTTTCACATGGAGGAAGAGAAGTCTTGATCAAGGCAGTGGCATGTGCAATCCCAACGTATACCATGGCTTGCTTCAGAATCCCAAAAGAACTTTGTGGAGATATTAATTCGGCATTGACTAAGTTCTGGTGGGGGCAGAAAGATGAAGAAAATAAGATTCACTGGAAGAGTTGGATGAAGCTCACAATGTCAAAAGCTATAGGAGGTTTAGGTTTTAAGGATCTGGAACTTTTTAATCTAGCCTTACTATTAAAACAGGTTTGGAGAATGGAAAAAAAGCCAGATTCTTTTTGGGTGCAGGTTCTTAAAGGAATTTATTTCCTAAAAAATTCTATTTGGGAAGCATTAAAAGGAAGGAGAGCATCTTGGGCCTGGAGTAGTTTGATAGAAGGTAGAAATTTCCTGAAGAATAATATTTTGTGGCAAGTCATGGATGGTAAGAAGATTTCAATATGGAGAGATGCATGGGTTCCAGGGATAAGAGAAAAAACACTTTGCCATCCTGAGATTGTTGATGAAGATCTGCCTCTTAGAGTTGCAGAGCTAATGGATAGGGAAAAAGGACAATGGAAGCTAGATGGAATTGCACAGTGGATAACAGAGGAACAAAGGAGTGCAATTAGTAGAATTCATATATGTCAAAGTGGTGGAAGGGATTCTGTCATCTGGCCTCATACTCAAGAAGGAGAATACTCTGCAAAATCCGGATACCAAGTTAGAAAAATGGAGCAAATGAACAATTGGCAGATACCACCGTCATCATCTCATAGAGTAGAAAAGAAAGCATGGCAAGATATATGGAGAATCAAAGTGCCAAGCAAAGTGAAAATTTTATAGAAAGGATCAAAAGAGCTATGATGGAGTTTGAGGAGATTTATGGTTTTGAAAAAGAAATTGTCAAAATGGATAAGAAAGTTGTACAAGAGGAGGTAAAATGGAAAAAACCAGCAGAGGGCTGGTATAAGATCAATTGTGATGGATCACACAAAGAAGGAAAACTGAGAGCTAGGATTGGGCGGGCTCTGATACCACTTGTTGGCTTTTAATGGTGGGCCGGTCCAAGTCTTCAAATGTTGGAGGAGTGTAAGATGGGATGAAGCTTCAAATGGGCCACCTTCTTCCATTTGGATTTATTGGGCCACTATATTTAAGCAAGCTAAGTTTTGCTTGCTCTTCCTATGTGGGATTGCTCCCACTCTCCACCTTTCAACAGTATTGTTGTAAGAAATGCTGATGGGCTTTTAGTTGATGGTGATAGTGCCAATATTCAAGCGGATAGTGTTGGGATGACAGAGGCTTTGGCATTGAGAAGGGGTATTTAGATGGCTGTGGAGAACAAGTGGCAAAAGATTGAGGTTGAGATAGATTCATAAATAGTGTACAAGGAAGTTAAAGGAAATAGCAAACAACGAAGATGGAAGCTGAAACCTATTATTAGAGATGTTTTGTTCTTGCTACATAAAGTTCCTGAGAAGAAAATTAAACTGATCAGAAGGAATGCCAACAGAGCGGCAGATTGGGTTGCTTCCAAGGCAGCCATGGGGATGTCCGATAATGGGTGGCTTAGACTACCTCCATCCTCACTGGTGTTTGTACTTGACAAGGATGGGCTACCTACCCCACCTAATTGTATATAGTCACTGTAGGTTGTAAGCTTTGATAGCTGAAAACTATCATGACAGCCATGGAATTAGATATCGATATCCATATCGATATCGCACCCTCAAAATTACGGATATATCGACGGATATATCGCAAAAAATATCGATATCGCAAAAAAGTGGTAAAAAATGATATAAAATCACGGATATTTATAGTAAACGTTAGAATTTTGAAATGAAATTTTACCCTATGCTCATTTACATATTTTTACATATTTTAGAGTCATAATATCTTAATTAAAATATATTTAGATGTGTGATTAATGTATTACTAATTATTTAAATAGGCGAAAATGTATGAAATATAATTAAAAAAGACAACCAAGCATATTTGTGATATATTTATATCCAACAATATCAAATATTACAAAGTTTAACTAATAATACAAAGTTTCCAACCGCATTTAATACCACATTGAGTTTCTTGGAAGCTCAAAATTATTAACCTGACTTCCGTCGGTAGGCTGAATATAGCAACAATATTCATGCCAAGTCATGGTATTCCTATAATTATTCACATAATTGTGCACATGGGCATAATAATCAGTTGTACTAGCTACCAAAAGATTTTCAAGGTGAGGGAAGTGACCATAATTCACCTGTGGTTGTGCTGATTGATCATCATGAAAAGTTTGTGTTGTTCATGGGAATAATCTGACTGATACTGACCTGATGAATATGATGCTCCATAATTATATTCTCCATATCTATCATCAGTCCAATTTCCAAAATTTGATTCCATTGGTTCATTATAACCGACTGAACTTTGTTCTGTGGTTATACTCTTGAAGCCAAAATCATCAGCAAGATTACCCATAGTTTTTTCCCCCCTTTTCCTTTAGCTCCATGCCCAGCTTTGTGAGACTCATGGTCCTCATCTTGTGTAGCATGTGTAAAAGTTGTCACACCGGTAAAAGGACTCAATGGTCTATAATGATCATTGTCATATGAAAAATCATACATTGAAGCATATTTTGTACATCTTTCTCCACCCCCACCCTGAGTCCCTGTTGTTGTCGTCATTTCCCCACTTCTTCCATCATCATCATCATCACCATCATTATCATCATCATCATCATCATCATCTTGATTCATTAAATGACCTTCGAATCCAGGTGGAGGACCGATGGTTTCATCTGATGAAGAATCTAAGCCAACCTCTTCTGACATCACCTTATCAACATCAATCCCAAATTCTTGAGCATGACTGCTGATCTCAGGATTAGGCTTCATATCACGGCCATCTAAATGTGCAGGCCTAATCCATTGAAAAAGAGGATATTCATCTTCATCACCAATTTCAAAAGTAACATCAAGAAGATTCAATGGGTCTAGCACTGACATCTCATCTTGTGCAGCTTCCATATCTCTAACTCGTAGTTTCATGTTATAGTAACAATACACGAGATTTTGTAGAGTCCTATGGGCTAATCGATTTCGTTGCTTTATGTGGATTAAAGCAAATGTGCTCCAATTTCTTTCACAAGCTGAAGATGAAACAGTTTGAGATAATATCTGCATAGCCAATTTACGCAGTATTGGTGCACTTTCCCTGTATAACTCCCACCAATCAACTACATAAAAAAGAAAAGAATATTTTACATTGAATGAATCGTAGTAGTAATAATTTTTCAAGCAAAAATAGAGAATTAATCAACTTTGTAATTGTATCTATACCGGGTTTCATGGTCGCCCTTGAACTTCGTGCACATGCTTCCCCAAAAGATCTTCTAGCTTCTCTAAACAACATTATCTTTACAAAAAGAAAATTTTATTTAGGAAATTATAAATTTTCAAAATATTTAAATAAAGATGAATCTTATCTCACCTCATTTCCAAATTGATCTTGTCTAGTTGATTAAGGATCTAAAACTTGAAAGACTTGATAAATTTTTACTTTGTTGCTTCGTGACCATTAACTAAAATATAAGCCCCAAAACAAATTCACTCAAATATGATGGTGAAGAATGAAAAAAAAAAAAGAAACTAAAAATTTCAACGCTCCTTAGATTAAGAATGGTGGTTTATAAGAAAACTTCAAGAGTTGTGTAGAACTTTTTGTAAAAATATTAGCATAACAAAAAAATATATACAATAATTTATAAAGTGCTATATTTTTTTCTGCTTCCCAAGTTACTATTTAAGTTTAATGTTGCATTAACTAAGTTTTTGCCATTAAGTAATTACAAGTCAAATACACGATGTAATAAAGAGAGATCCCCATTAATATTTTAAGAATAAGAAAAATATCCAAGTGTGGAGCGCCTTTTTTAGTATTTAGGACATCAACTTTGAATTTTACTTAAGTGAATCCTGCAATATAAGAAAGCGATTGAATTTGACATTTAGGCCTAAGCCTTTTGTTTCCACCACAGGCCAAGTAATTTTCCATTTGAGTCGAGCACCAAAGTATTTCAAATTGGTTTACTATTTGGACCAGATTACAAAATTAAAATAGACATTTTAACGGATATTTTAAATATCGCAATATATATCGCAGATATATGAATATATCGACGGATATCCGGTGGTTTGAGGACCACCGACAAAATATCGCAGTATCCATATCGATTACGGATATATCGATGGATATATCGATGTATCGACGGATATTGAATTCCATGATGACAGCTTACTTTTTCGAGTTGTACATTCTGATTGATTGTTCCATTTATAAAATTCATGATTTCTCGTGGCAAAAAAAAATTATTATTTTGGAATAATTAATCCCTTAAATTATTATTTTGAAATAATTAATATCTCAAAACTACTATTTTGAAATAATTAACTTCTCAAACTATTATTTTAAGACAATGTAACCCTTAATTGAATGATTAATTCCTCAAATTATTATTTTAAGACAATGTAACCCTTAATTGAATGAAACCCTCTATGTGACGCTGACTTAGTTTTTTTCTATGAGTCTCAATATGATGTGATAATTTGAAACTTATCTTTTCCTTGCCCAATAAGGTTTGTCAATGGGCGAAAATTTCACCTATTGCACTTCTTAGATGGGTTCTATATCATGCAACGACTAGGGCAAATGGTGGACTCCATTCAATGAAGGGTTATATTGTCTCAAAATAATATTTAAGAGATTAATGGTCCCAAAATATGTTTGAGGGATGAATTATCCCATATAAAAGTTTAGGAACTAATTTCTTTTTTTTGTCACAGTTTGAGGACTGATTTGGACTTTCAACCATTAATAACTCTCCTATATATTTACATTTTAATAGAGAAAGATTTGAGTCAGTAATTATTAAAAATCCTCATTCCAAAACACAATGGAAGTTGAAAAGAGTTTGTTTGCCTTAGATTCACATTTTATCGTCCAAGTCTACCATGAAAATAGAGGTATGACAACGCATAGTTTAAAGAAAAAGACTAAACCATTCTTTGGTGTGTAATTTTAATTGCAAAAACCGACTTGAAAATTGAGATGTATACTTTTTCTATCCTAACGTATGGAAAGGAGAACAAAATATCTATCCACCAATTTGTTTACGATGAAAATAATGGTATGATCCTCATCCATACGTATTTGATCAGTTGCAAATTGCAATGGACTTTTTTTCTTTTTGGCTTAAAAATTATGCAAGGACTTTTGCTTTTGTCCAGAATAATGAAAGGCACAAGAGGCTTAAAGTTATGCATCGTAAATTGAAAGAAATTTGAATAAGAGATACGGATGTTTTTCCAATTGTTAAGAGGCAAAGTCTATGATGAAATTAATATATATGTGTTGGTAGTAAAATTTTCGGGCAAAGGCCGGAAGACAATATCAGACAAAGGAATAAAGGTTTTCACTCTTGAAGATTAATGCAAAAGTGGAGAGTCTTTAAACAGAACTCAGATTTAAATTGCACTTAATTGAAATAACGATTACAAAGACTAGACTTACTACTACTGCAGTATGAAAAATGCTTGAAACTTAAAGTTGCATAAGACTAAATGAACAAGAAAATAAACATGGTTCTTGATTCTCCAAAAATCCTCTCTCTCCGTTTTTTCCTCCCTATTTATTTACTAATTCTCCTCCTTCACATCTCCACTACTTGACGGTTATCGCATAAACTTCCCTAAACGTACTGCATGAATATTCTTTAACTTCCCTGGGAAGTTTGTTCAAGTTATTTAGCTGATAACCTCCTACACGTGTAAAATACCGCATTCCCTAGTTGGCAACTTCATCAGACTATGGGCTTAATTATTTGTTTCTCTGTCTTTCCATATTATGTCTATAACTTCAGCCCATGTATTGTGCCAGCCGCTCTTCATGCATATCCGGCTACTCTGTCAGCCCAACCTTCATATTTGGAAAACGATGTCATGCCTTGTTTTATTATATTGAACGGCATCGTTTTGACTTTGTCAAAAATGGTACAAACAATATGAATACAATTACTGCTGTAATATAAAGATGGATAGACTTTGCCATCTTTAATGATGTTTATATAGATATATATATATATATATATATGTATGTATGTATGTATACGCACTCCTAAATCAAAACTATTCAAATAAAACAAGTGATAATTCTGGTTTGACGTATCAAAATTAAATTGGGTTACAACTAATTAATGGCCACAGCTGGAGTTTGCCATCTACTTGACTTGTCCCTTGATAATAATAAATTATTCATTTTCTTTGACCCTTGTTCTCATACTGTAGCTACTTGTAGTGCTTTGAATCGCATACACATAATTATTTGAATGCATCAAAGGCTCGTTTTGTGCAAATGGATAGTTATAAGAAAAACAAGAGGCTATACCCATACTAACGTCACGGGGTCTATGTAAAAAGTTATCTATATATAAAAATATTTTTAAAAAATTTAGAAGATGTTTACAAAGATATATATATTAATATATTTAAATGAGTTTTTATTTGTTTGAATTATAATATTATTATATTTTGACGTCACTTCTCCCTAAACATGAATTAAGAAAAAAACAAAAACAAAAAAAAATTTAACTTTTGTATATAAATACAGTACACAAAAATGTACGCCAAAAAATTCTTATCCGTTTTTTCCCTGCCAAAAAGCTTTTAATTGTTGTTTTTAGACTAAAAAAATCGTTAAATAGTTAACTAAAATCAAATAAAAATTAATTGAAGAGAAATAAATAAAGAGTGAGAGAAAAAGAAACAAAAATTAATTTAGGAAAAAAAATGAAGACTGAGAAAAAAGGAGTGATGATGAGAATATACTAAGAAAGCTTAGGGGACAATACTAATAATAACAAGGATTGTGGCCCTCCATTACGCCGCGGGTAATCTAATATATATAATTTTTCTGTCATGTGATAGATGAACATTACATTAGTAGAAAAAGTACATATATCTTTTCAATAATATGAACATTACAAATTATAAACCTAATGGCTAACACTGTTCCTCATCTTTAATAAATCTTACAACTTTATTGTATAACAAAATAATTTAAAGTTCGCTTAAAATCTAAGCCTCAGCAAAACTCCAATCTAGAAATTTGATAGCTCGGAAGTCATGTTATAAGATGATGCAAAAGCTACATGCTTGGTCAAATGCAAGTTCTAAATTGCAGAACTTGATGCGTCAGTGACATGATGACAAACATCTAATTATGTAAACCAAATGTGTTACAGTGGAAAGCAAAAAATAGGTCAGCACATAAAAGAAAAAGGCTGATAATTACATCTATAGCACTTTGCACAGAACTTGCGTATGCACAAAACCAAAACAAAATCCTTGTAGTGAAATACAAAGGAAATACTTAACTCAATGCACATTTAGAATCAAATACATTGAATAATGAGTTAGTATGTACCTTTTTGGTTTCAAACTTGAATACCACTACTCTTAATTGGTTCAAACTTTCTTAAACCCATTCTCAAGCATGATAATTGTGGCCCGTCAGCTATTCACAATTAATATGTAATAAATGATATACACCGGCATAGAATACAAAATAATAAAAAAATTATTGTCCAGCAGATAATTAATAATTTGTACGCTAACTATTGGAAGAATGTGCATGAAAGACATCAAAGTAGATACCTTCCACCTCTTGATTTTCCCATTTTGTTGCTGGAAACTTGTGTATTAGATGCTGGAGCTGGTACAGGAGGTGTTGCAGTTCCTACCTGCACATGACTCTGAACTCCAGACTTGCACTCTCCTTCATAACCTTCACTTAGAGCAATAACAAATGAGAGTAAATTTATCACTTTAAAACGAACACTATTACTGGATATAACAAATGAGAAGCTTACTAAACAATAGACTGGTATTTACAATACATACATATGATTTCTTTGGCACTTCTTTAATTTTGGAGCTCTTCAATCTTGGAGTTAGAATTAGCAACCATCTGCGAACCATCAAGAATCTCATTAACAATTGCTACAGACCCTACAAAGTAGAAAAATATTTTGTATAAAAAATCTGACACATTTATCCAATTAACAATCTAATTTAAATAAACTGGAGAAGACTTGCTAACCTGGCATCATCATATATTTTTTTTCTTTTTCATTTTATTTTCGGTGTTAAAAGCAAATGCCTTACAACATATAACTAAGTGCATTTCTAGATGAAGAAAAGTCCAAGACTAACACAGGTTCTCTTAAATCTTTGAATAGCAGTTTTATGTAATCTATTAAGCCTTGCCTATGAACTTACCTACAGTAGGTAAATGTGCAAAACTATGGTCTCTTTCGTCAGGTACAATGGGAACCATGCGCGACTCTTGAACCATCATATTCCCCTCCAACTGAATCAAACATAGCTCATAAACTAATTATTAATAAATTCGGTTTCTATCATTATAATCATCATCATCACCATCTTCCTCACATCTACAAACATAAATATGAGATCAAAGAGAAGATATCAACTAAATTCATCAACTATATATTTTTTTACTCTATATATTTTTTTTGGTAAACAAACATGAAAAAAGTAGCAATGGTATTCATTTAATAAACATTAACACAACATCAAGTAAGAGATACTTTTAGATTGATGAATTAGACATTTTAGGAATTCAATAAAATACTACCAACACCAATGAAAAGCAGGGAACATACAGGAGTAATTATGTTTTATAAATACTTGTGGATAATATGTAAATATTTGTGCCAAAAGTATTGATGACACGCAATCTATAAACATTCATATATAGAAAATAAGATCCAAAAGTCACCACAACTAAATGTCAAAAAACAAAAATCATGAGGAAAATTAATAAAACTAATAAGTTCATCAGAACTAAGCTTGTAACCAAATGTTTACTTTGATGAAGCCAACAATCATGATTACTCCTTTGGAACTAAGTTAACATGAATTCCACTTTCCTCACATAATATGAGCCAAACTAAATTTATGTTGACATACCGGCTCAATTGGAAAAGTTTTTTCTTTCTTCTCAATCTTGTGATCATAGATAGATCCCAAATTTCCTTTCTCTATTCTTGAATTAGCATGTCCCAAACACTGTAAAGATTAAAGACCAACTTTCACCTATCTTTTTCCCATTTATCTCATCCAAAATAAGAATTATAGCACTTAGCAACCAAAGGTGAATGATTTTGCTAATATGTTTTCATTCTCCATAAAAAATCAACATTACCCATAATTGTGAATCACAATCTAATTTCAAACGTCATCCCCACCCCAGATACTCTATCACAAAGAACACTAACACATTGACAAATAGACTTCGAGACACAGTTCAATCATACTTTTTCATATAATAGAACTCCAACTCCAAGTCCCAAAATTGCCCATATGTTAAATTACTTCCACTATCATAATTAAAATATCGAAGATGGAATTTTTTTTCTTAAGCTTTTGGTTAATCGACCATTCAATTATCTCTATATTATTATAGAAATAAAGTGGAGATACTACGTACAGTACAAACACTAAAACATAATGATAGAGACCAAATGGATCTAGAGAAAAAGAGCAAGAAAGAGAAGAAGAGTAGAGAGCAAGTTGACAGAGAAGAGGTTTAGAATAGAATAAAAGGGAAGAGATAGCTTTTCATTTCAATAATCTGCATACAACTTCAAATGGAAAATATGGTTTTTATAGCCATCATTAGCGTGGCTGATTACCAGTAAACAAGATTAACAGAATTAACTAACACTACTAATGAAACTAATGGTAATACTGCTAATCAATGGGCTAAATGGCTCTTGCTTGGGCTATCAAAACTGGGCTTTCATTTAGGCGTGTATCAATTACCCCCCTCTGGAAAATATCCTTGTCCTCAAGGATGAAAGTCAGGAAATTTCTGTTGAAGCAAAAATAAAGGCTCCCACGTTGCATCTTCAGGATAAGCATTGCTCCAAAGGACCAAGACTTCGGTGATTGCCTTGTTGCCTCGGTTGACCATTCTTCTATCCAGCACAGCAACAGGTTCCTTGGCTAGAACACCATCAGTGTCAAATTGGGGTAGGTGAGTTTGCACAGTGGTATTGCCAACATGCTTTTTAAGCTGGGATACATGGAAGACGTCATGTATCCTTGCTGTAGGGGGCAATTCCAACTTATAAGCAACCTGTCCAATCTTCTGTAAGATTTTGTAGGGCCCAAAGTATTTGGCACTAAGTTTTAAGTTCAGACGCTAAGACATAGAGATTTGGCGATAGGGGTGCAGCTTGAGATAAACAAAATCACCTACTTCAAATACTCGCTCTGAACTGTGTTTATCAGCCAACTGCTTCATTCTGTGCTGAGCTCTCTGTAGATGGAACTTGAGTAACTGGATAGTATCTTCTCTAGCCTTCAAACTTCTGTCAACTGCAGCTATCTTGGACTCTCTTGGAATATATGGCAAATGCAGTGGAGGTTTTTGCCCATATACTACCTCGTATGGAGTGGTGTGTATCGCACTGTGATATGAAGTGTTATACCACCACTTTGCTAGAGGCAGCCATTTGGACCAATTCTTAGGTTGCTCTCCACAAATACAGTGCAGGTAGGTTTCCAAGCTTCTGTTAACCACCTCAGTTTGGCCATCTGTTTGAGGGTGCTAAGCAGTCGATGGTTTGAGTTGAGTTCCCAATAGTTTGAATAACTCCATCCAAAAGGTACTCATAAAGACCTTGTCTCTGTCTAAAATGATACCTTCAGGTGCCCCATGTAGCTTGTAAGCATGATCCAAGTAACCTTGTGCAACAGTCATGGCTGTATAGGGATGATTCAAGGACACAAAGTGGGCATATTTACTAAGCAGGTCCACCACCACCATGATTGTGTCTTTACCTTGAGATTTGGGTAACCCACCAATAAAGTCCATAGATACTTCTGTCCATACTCGGTCAGGGATTGGGAGAGGCTGTAGGAGACCGGAAGTGCAGCATTGTCATATTTGTATTGCTGACAAGTAGTACATTCACGGATAAATTGTCTCACATCCATTTTAAGTCCCTTCCAGTACACTACACTAGAGATCCTTTTAAGAGTAGCATCCATTCCTGAATGTCCCCCAGAAGTAGAACTATGAAAGAATTGAAGAAGATCCTGTCTCAATTGCTTATCAGCACCTACTACCAACCTTCCTTTTGTTCTCAGCTGGTCATTGTTCCAAGTATACTTAGCAAAGGGATCTGAAGATAGCTTGGCTTTATGAATAATGTGGACCAAGGAAGCATCCGAAAGCCAAGAATGTTGAATCTTCTGTAACACATCTGTAGAGACAGCAGATAAGGCTAGCAATTGTATGCTGGGGCGTCTAGACAATGCATCTGCAGCCATGTTGCTAGTGCCTTTCCTGAAAATGAGCTCAAAATCATAATTCATCATCTGTATGAGCCATTTGTTCTGAGCTGGAGTATGGATAGACTGGTCCAATAGAAACTTAAGGCTTTCATGATCAGTTTTGATCTTGAAATGCCTTCCTAACAGATAAGATGACCATTTCTTAACTGCTGTGAGAATAGCTAGCATTTCCCTTTCATAAACAGACATAGCTTGATGCCGTAGGGAAAGAGCCTTGCTGAAAAATGCTATTGGTCTTCCATCCTGACTCAACACTGCTCCTATACCTGTACCCGAAGCATCTGACTCCACAACAAAAGTATTATTAAAATTAGGTAAGGCTAAAACAGGAGCTTGTGTCATTGCAGATTTGAGATGGTTAAAAGACTTGGTGGCTGCTGCAGTCCATTGAAACCCATCTTTTTTGAGCAAATCTATCAAAAGTTTAGCAATCATGCCATATCCTTTTATAAATCTTCTATAATAACCAGTAAGCCCAAGAAATCCTCTCAGCTCCTTAACATTTGTAAGAATTGGCCAATTCAATATACTCTTGACCTTCCCTTGATCCATGGCTACCCCATCAGCACTTATGATATGTCTTAAATATTCAATATGGGTCGAAGCAAAGTCACATTTTGTAAGTTTGACATATAACTGATGATAAGCAAGAAGACCGAGTACCTGTTGAATGTGGAGTAGATGAGAATTCCAATCGTGGGAATAGATAAGGATATCATCAAAGAAGACTAACACAAACTTCCTCAAATATGGTTGGAAAACTTCATTCATGAGGCTTTGAAAGGTGAATGGAGCATTAGTGAGGCCAAAAGGCATCACAAGGAATTCATAATGCCCATCATGAGTCCGGAAGGCTGTTTTGTGAATATCTTCAGTGGCCATGCGTATCTGATGATACCCCGAGCGCAAATCCAGTTTAGCGAACCACCTTACGCCTGCCAATTCATCCAACAGCTCTTCAACCAGTGGAATGGGAAACCTGTCCTTAATGGTCATTCTGTTGAGTTGCCTATAGTCCACACACAGGCGCCAACTACCATCTTTTTTTTAACTAATACCACAGGTGATGTGAAAGAACTGTTTCTATCTCTGATAAGGCCAGCATCTTTTAACTCGCGAACCATCATCTCAAGTTCATTTTTTTTCATAGCCGGATACCAATATGGCTTAGTTTTGACAAACTTAGACTCATCCTCTAAAGGTATACGGTGATCATGAGGCCTAGATAGAGGGAGAGAGTGTGGTACTTCAAAGACTTGCTCGTACTATGACAGCACTCTCTTCAAATCCTCAGGCAGATGAGATAAAGTGGATACATTGGATTCCATTGAAGACAACTGAGCAATATTCTTGTGTAGTAACATCGAATTGAGAGTCCTACTGGTCAGTGGCAATTTGGCAGCTTGTTTTCTGTCATCAACTCTACCTTGCCTGATGTGATACCTTGTAAAGTATACCAGTGGTTATCGATGGCAAATTGCATCATTAACGTGCTGAAATCCCAAATAATAGGGCCTAGGGTGCTCAACCATTGAACTCCAAGCACCATGTCACACCCCATAAGTGGTAAAAGCAACACTTCAGCTGTCTGAGTAAGTCCCTACATCTCCCAATCAAGAGCAGAACAGACCTCGTTAGTAATAAGAGAGTCCCCATTAGCCACCGTCACAGGCATCCCTTCTATTGACTGTGTTTCACACTTCAACCTTTTGGCCATACTGGTGTCAAGGAAGTTATGTGAACTCCCTGAATCAATTAAAATCATAACCACCTGGTTCTTAATTTTACCTGCTACCCTCATGGTTTGTGAACCAACCGACCCAGTGATGGCATTGAGGGAGATGATTGGAGGTCCTCCACTCTCTTGTGAACTTGAGGCAGGGCTAGCTTCATCAATGAACTCCATACAATCAGAAAATATTTCTTGATCAATGGCGGCCTCATCCCCCCCTTCCATGAAAATATGATAAAGTTGAGAAGTGACGCACTTATGCCCTGGGTGGAATTTAGCGGCACACCATATACATAACCCCTTTTTCCTCCTGTCATCCCTTTCTTCTCGAGTTGGTAGTTTGGTTTTCCTATTGTTGTTTTCAGACTTTGGGTAGGATAGGGTAGCGGTAGGTTTGTGGTTGGGGTATGTCAATAATGGTGGGACATTAGTGGGAGTGGGTAGTAGTGGGGGTAGTTTAGAAGGAGTGGTTTTAAGTGGAGGGTGTATAGATGTGGGAGTGGTAGGATTTTTATAAGGAAGTAAAGATAGTCGTGGTTTGTCAGTAGCCAGAGTTTCCACGTGTTTGGCTAGGTGAAGTGCATGGCTGAGGGATCTAGGATTGAACATTCTCACATACTTACAAATATCCGGCTTCATGTTGCTCACAAAAATACTAAGGGCATATTCTTCACTCAACTGTATTAGATTCAATAACCCTTCAAATGAATCATAATAGTCATCTACACTCCCAGATTGCTTCAAACACACAAGTTCAGACATAGGATCTGAATACTCATTTATACTGAAACGAGCTTTCATTGCAGCTAAATAACTAGGCCAAGGAATTTCACCTGTTTTCCCTGCTGTACGAGTGAAATGATGGTGCCACTGCAAAGCGCGACCCTCCAGATGCATCATCACTGTACGAATCTTGAGATGTTCCTCTGTGTTATCAGTGAGAAAGAACTGTTCAATCTTAAGATACCAACCAAGGAAATCTTCCCCATTGAACCGAGGACATTCAAGCTTTACATGCTTGGTATATTTTCGATCGTCAGTAGGAAAGCTTAGAGTGGATTGACGGTTGCTGGAATCACTTCCTTCGCTAACCGGTTCCTCACGTAACTTTAATCCATCTATCTTGGTTAGCAAAAGATCACACATGTTTTTAATCTCAGCCTTAAGCTCCGATCGGATCTGCGCACCAGCTTCCTCTATCTTGCGGTCCAACCGATCGCATTCTTTTTGAAGATTTACGATATCTTTCTAGTTTCTTGTTGTGATGCCGTCACCCATGGTCAGAATCAGATGGCTCTGGATACCAATGATAGAGACCAAATGGATCTAGAGAAAAAGAGCAAGAAAGAGAAGAAGATTAGAGAGCAAGTTGACAGAGAAGAGGTTTAGAATAGAATAGTAGGGAAGAGATAGCTTTTCATTTCAATAATCTGCATACAACTTCAAATGGAAAATATGGTTTTTATAGCCATCATTAGCGTGGCTGATTACCAGTAAACAAGATTAACAGAATTAACTAACACTACTAATGAAACTAATGGTAATACTGCTAATCAATGGGCTAAATGGCTCTTGCTTGGGCTATCAAAACTGGGCTTTCATTTAGGCGTGTATCACATAAACTTCTCATCCTTATTCCATTTTATTATACAATCAACATCTTGTCCAATGAAAGCAATATTTTATTAAATTTTTTTTAAAAAAACGAACCTGAAGAATAGAAGGGCATATCGAAGTAGCGATAGGTTTCACAAAAACGAAAAGAGACAACATTAAAAAGATGTTAAATTTTCGGAATAAATAAAGAAAAAAGTGTGAAAATTGAATGAGAAATCAAGTTAGTCTAATCTAGCAAAGGGGGTGTCATGGCTGGGGATTCTATAGATGAGTTAACTAAGATCAAAATTTAGATGCACTAAGAAAAAAGAAAAGCCTGGTTTACCTGGGATTATAGGAAGGGTGGGGTTTATGGACGCAGAGGGACTATCTTTGTACTGCAATTAAAACCAAGCAGCACCGTTTGTTCTTCAACCTAAGGAAGATAATGAAGAAAGGGATGAGATGAGGAGAGAAGAGAAGTAGCAGAAGAAGCAGAGTTGGTTGGGGCTGCTTCGTGGTGTCGATGATGTTGTTGAGGGGAAGGTTAAGCGATAGAGAATTAGAGAGGCGGAGAGAGAGAGAGAGAGAGAGAGAGAGAGAGAGAGAGAGAGAGAGAGAGAGAGAGAGAGAGAGAGAGAGAGAGAGAGAGAGAGAGAGAGAGAGAGAGAGAGAGAGAGAGGATATTGTGTATTAAAATTAAAATTAAAATTAAAAACAAAAAATTAAATCCACAATAATGAGGAGGCGGTGTTGAGAAAAGTTTTTTTGGGATAAACATAATATTATGTATAGATGTATAGATAATAATAATGATAATAATAATAATAATAATAACCAAAATTAAGGAACTGAGCCAAAACTATAATTGAAGTAACTAAAACATGATCAAATTTAAGTGGAAAGGGAACATGGATCTTAATTCAAGGCAATACTGCAAAAATGTGTGGGGAGAGAGAAAAAAGTAACAAAATGGCAGCCAAAAGGATATACCTCTGGAACTTCAACTGCATTGTCTTTTTTAACAGAAATGAGAGTTGGCCTCATTATATCTGGGTATTATTTTTTTGATAACTGCCATTTCTTCCAAAGATTCATGAACAATTTTCCTAAGTAATTAGGAGCCTTTACACTTCTATATTTCTTTTTTTTTTTTGAAAAGATACACTTTTATATTTCTTATCATCTGTTTATCTTAGACATAAATTTTTTAATATAAGAGACTTAGATTCTAATGGCTTCTTTGGAGGGCCTGCATTTCTTTCTTGGTTACATATGGAAAATTTACATGCTTGGTAGCTCAGAAAGTTTTAGAAGAATTCTCTTGGATTTTGCCTTCGTTAATTTGGGTTTTATCCTCTAAGATGGTAATTGTAATAGAAGAGATTTTTAATATCACAATGGAAAAATCCATACGATCTTTTCCTTCACTATAAATATTGGAAATGCTATCCTATAGCATACAAAATAATATACTCTGTTCCATTTTGTTTGTCCATCTTTCATTTTTTAAAAGTCCTAATTTATTTATCCCTTACTATAAATAAACAATCAATAAATTTCAATTCTCAGTTTTACCCTTCCTTTTCTTTTATTACTATCACATCACTACACAAAACCCCAAAACACACAAACATCAAGGATAATAAAGTAATTCAACATAATTCAACCTCTTTTTCTTTAACTTTGTGAAAGTTAATAGAGGACAAACATAAGGGGACAGAGAGAGTATCAAGGGATTCAATAAAAATCATCTAAAAAAATCAATCACTTATATTTATCCTTCCAAATTTTCATATTAGACTTCATTTTTCAGCTTTTTCAAGAAGATTAAGAAAATTGAAATAAAAAGAACACAATCTAAACATCAATATACCCATTAACATAAACAACTATAAATTTTCCCTTAAGTTTTAATTCTACAATAGTTTTGAAGGACACTAATTGTATTTATTCTTTCCCAATGGAGATATCCAAAGTAGACGAAGCCCTTGAAACTCATCTACCTTCAAAACAAAAAATAAAAAAGAAGTAGCCCAGTCCTATGTATTTCTCAATGGCAAGTTGGCCTCAACAATCCAAAGCATAAGCTCCATGGCCAAGAAACCTGATTTATCCTGAAAGCATGTTTCATGTTTCAACTACACATAAGTTCCAATCAATAAAGAAAAGATGCAAATTAAATGATGCATCTCAAAATTAACCATCAATTTGTTTGACATGAATTAACCCAACAAATTATTGCCAAGCGATAGGGAAATAGGTCATGTAATAATAAGTAATTGCTAGTGTATAATGTCACATTTAAGGACATCATTTGACTAATAATTCAATTTATATGTCTATACTACTGGCAAAATCCTTTCACCTTCTAATGCAAAAAGATGCAACACAAATATATACCATGAAGAACGACAAAAGTAATTTTTATTAGAGGAGAAAAAATTAACGAATAGAGCACATGCAAAGAAGGGTAAAGAGAAAGGTTCAGAATACAATATGCCATCAAATGATCATAATAATAACTAAAACAAACACTTTGTATGCATGAAAAATTAAATTATGCATCTATGATCTAACTATTAAAACAAACAAATTCCTCTATTGCAATAAGCTTAGACAATTGAACTCTCATTGCTACATTATGCTCAGCATGCAAACTATTCAAATTAACTTAAATTTCTCAAAAAAATAGTATCATCTTCATCTAAAATGCACGAGAAAGCAAAACAGAAAACTAACGAAGTTGAGAAGCATAGTACTAATTCATGTTTTTCTAAACTTAAGACATCACAAATTATTAAAATAAATCAAGAGTATTGATTTCATGGTCTCAAGTCATCTAAATCATCATAGAATCTTTACTATAGATAAACTCATATGACCCAAGGTAAATAAATATGCTCTTTCATTCTCAGCAAAAGTTTGATAGTTTACATGAATTCAAAGTCCATAAGCATCCTTACTTCCAACCTTAAAAACCAAACACAAAGAAAAATAAAGAAATTAATCAATTGTGATGACTTCAATATATATATACTGTATAGCAACCTAAGGTCAATGAAACTATAAAGTAAGCTTTAACAAAGGAAAAAGTAAAAAGCTTGATTAAAAGCAAGTAATTTGAATTGGGTTAGGATCAAAGAAAATGAAGAGAGAAGACTTTGATGAGTGAAGAAGTAAAGTGAGAAGACTTACAGCAAAGATCGGAAGAGATTCAATCGCATCATACCCATAACATTATTCACAAAGACTTAATTCAAACCTAAAGAGGAAAACCCTAAAACAAAAGAGATAAAACCAAAAAACAAATATCTATGATTATGTGACTATCCGAATCTTAGAATATGAGTGGCCATTGTATGCCTCTAAGTCCAATGCCCACATCTATCTCGAGTCTGGCATTCTATAATGTATTCTTCAATCACCGTATGAAACCTCTCATCACATGGACTCTAATGGATTTTTTTGAAATAGCCAGAAACATTTTTGAACTCTCTTGTTACGTTAGAAATAAAGAAAGCAAAAGATTCTTCCAACCTTTTATAGTCGGAAACGTTTTGAAACTAACCTGCTTGAGGCTCTTAGTCTCTCTTTTTTTCCTTTGTTATTACATGGAAATATAGAATATAAATTAAACCTAGAAAGAATTTAAATAAAAAGAATTAATCAATCATAAAAAAACCTTAATCATTGAAAATCATCAACCCATGCATTGAAAATAGAAAATTTATACATTCAATCCTTAGAATACATCAAATTGCAAAAGAAGAAAACACTAAAAGAAGAGAGAAGATGGAGAGCAGAGAGGAGCCAAATGGAATTGTCTAGGGATGAGGAAGAAGAAACGGAGAAGAAGGATTGGGAGATGAGGGTGAAAAAGAGTTATTGATTTGTTGTTTAATTGAAATTAGGCAACCTAAAAGCTTTTCAATTCAATTTAGTAATGAATTTAATGTTCTAAAAGAAGATTTATTAGGAAAAGGAAAAGGTTTTTGAAAATGGATAGAATTTTATGGAAAAGTTATATGGGAAATAGATATTTATTATCTATGTATATATATATATTTAAAAATTGAGATGTTGATATGGATAGTTTGAGAGATTTTTTTTGGGACAGAAATAAAAGTATGTATAGATAGATTATATGTAATTAATTATATGAGATTGAAATGGATTATTTATAGAATTCTTTCAAAATAAAGAGAATTGAGTCTTCCTATAAATAATTTTTTCATAATACAAATATATATATATATATATATATAAATATTTGAGGATAACATAATACAAATATATTTATATGGTAGAAAATCATACTACAAACAAAAATGCCTATTGACCCGTCCAATCCCATCTCACTTCAGTGCCCGCCAAATGTGACACAGCCATGTCATCTATTTCCTTTAACCCATATCTATTTTGTCTGTCGTTACCCTTCTCACGTTATCTTTTCTCAATCTCACCTTAAACAGCTCCCTTCTAAAATCAGAAAAATTTTCCCATGCCTCTCTTTCCCTTTTCCCCGTCAAACCTAAATCGTTCCAAATCACCCCAGTTTTAAGTTAAACAACAGTACAAGCAGCTGAAGCTGGATTGGTTTTTCAAATTTCCAGACACTACTTTGTAATTTGTTCGTGTTTGTATTGGTTTTCTTTTGTCTAGACAGACAAAAGGGGGAAAGATTGAGAGGAATTATGAGAATTTAGGAGTCTTGAGTGAAAATTGTAGGAAAAGAATTGCATCTTGACTATCTTCCAGCACTTTCTCTGATTCTTTAGGCAGATCTTCGCTCACATAATTCTTCAAGATCACCTGTTTGTTCCTTACAACCTATTCAGCTCCAGCCATAGCTGATACAAAAGAAAATGAAAGTGATAAAAAAGATGGGAGGAGAAGTTAAAAGTGGCGATATAGGTATAGGAACAGCAAAGCAACGACTTTATTTTTGAGATTGTACTGATAGGAAAAGACGAGTTTGGTGGATGTTAGGGTAACAGAGGGTTTAAAGACACGTTAACAGATGTTAAGGGAAAGAAAGTGAGACATGCAAAACAAAAAGCCACGTCATGCGGGCACTTAGGCGGGACAGGAACTGGAGGGTCAGGTAGCAATTCTCTACTACCAAACATATATAATATTTTTTCTCATTCACTTGCACCGAACATACACCATATAGTTACTAGCGCAATTAATGGCTCTTCTGGATGGGGAAGAAATGGGCCAGGGGTTACAGACTTTGAGGATTCCTAATTCGTTCCTTTTGTTCAAAGTCCAGTCTTGAGAAGAACTAATGAAGTAAGAGAGAGTCAATGAGGTAGGTTAAAGTGGTAAGAGTTTGGGTAAGTAGTGTAAGGCACCGGATTCGAGTTCTCACAAACCTTCTTTTAGTAGGCGATCTATAAGCCTGAACCCTCAAAGACATGGGCAACTTACCTTAACCTTGGAGGTGGGATAACTTATCCTACTTCTAAACTTTTATCTACCCAAAAAAAAAGGAAGTAAGGGAGAGATAGGTACCTTTTTATGGACATTTGTTGTCAAGCCCCAACCCGGAGGGTCGGCCACGTGGGAACCGTCATGCTGCCTTGAAGTGCGCGCTGGCCAGTCACGCACCTGAAGCACCATAAGGCATAGAAATGAATATCATTACTGCAAAACAATACTAAAATATAATTAGAATTCATTTAGTAAAATAATTAACTTTAAAAGATACACCAGTGGACTAATTTAAAAGAATACCTACGCAGCGGAAGCTACTACTCCTAAGCCATCGACACTTCCTAGTGAGCCTCTGATCTATCTATTATCCTCGTACGCGGATCTGCATCCATCTATATTGGATATAGGTGAGTGAGAGAGGTTCAATGAATCTCCATCAGGGGTTAGGTAAACAAGGGAAATTCAAAACATAATAATAAAATAACTAGTTTTCTCTTCAAAAGCTCATTTCCAATTCTCTAAATGAGAATTTGCTTTAAAACCATTTAAATAAATATATAAAGAAATAGATTGGCCTCTAACATACTGAAGGCTCGACCCATCGGTTGTATGCTTCACTGCACTGAGGGCTAACTCTTTACTTTTCTAAAACCTTTTTCTTTCTCTAGCCCATTCCCTCAGTGGTGCAAATCGCTGTGGTGGAACACAGCTACATTAAGCCCTGGCGAGTTACCCTACGTGCCTCTCCCAGGGTCTCGCACTCATCGTGCCCCTCGAAAGGCTGTCCATGGCTACTTGGTCTCTGGCATGCCTCTCACTCGGTCCACACGCTCCCTCATATCAGAGCACCGAGGACCTTTCAATCGCTCACCTCGTTCCCATCCGTATCAAATATCATATATATATATATATGTGTATAAAACATATATATTTAAAACATATAAACATAAATATAAGCACACACACACATAAATCTTTATACTTTTCTTTGAAAACACCCCACTCTATACGTGGATATATCACCAAGCAAGCGTGTGTGCGTGTGGATTTCCCGTAACCCAAAATGTTTGAAGATCATTTATATTTTTGAAATCTTTTTAAAACCTTTGGCCCCAGTGGCTAAGCAAAGAAATCTAAGCCACTCACAGTGTTGGAAGGTTTGTATACTCCTAGAGGATCCGCATAGCTTAACCTTCAGAGCATCGTCGCACTCGATCATCCGAAACCCTAATACACGTAAATCCGTGTTAGCATTCATAATCAAACTATGAATGCACCTACGAGGCTCTAGCATGACTTAAGATGATGTTCGGGTGTGCTTCGGGGCTTAGAAAGTTCTGCGCGATTTAGTGTCGCCTGAAAACTGACAATTTTGACAACATTTGAGAGAATTGCATTTTTCTCTATGTTAGGGTCAAAATTAAGGAAAGGATATTTTTGAAAAAATTGTATAGGGCTCAAAAATCCTTAAGAACATGTTAGCCTATCCATCAATGGATGACCCTTGATCCATCGTCGGATCAATCGGGCAGACTGGGTTTCTTGCTCCCAGGCCAATCCGTCGACGGATACGTCGTTTCACCGATCTGCCTCCTCGGTTTTTGCACCCATCACTCCTCTTTTCGACGCAGAAACTTAGACAGGTGATCTTCACATCGTCCACAATAGATTCACCAAAAGAAAAATGAGAATCACAAGCTCAAAGTTCCTAGATCTCAAATCTACACTAAAATCTAGCTAAAAGGTTAAACCTAACTTTGAGCTTAGATCTCTCCTAGAAAAATGCATGGAAATGCGTAAAAATGAAGAAAAACGTAGATTAAGGTGAGTAGAATAACATATTAAAAACTCACCTTGATCTGACGGTCTGATTGGTCGGATCTGCCAAAAGTCCAAAATGGCTTCGAGAGAGCAAATGAGAGGAGAGGAAGAGGGGAAGAAGAGAAATGAGAGGGGGAGAGCTTAACTCCCCCTATTTATAAGTAAGCCTAACACCGGGCCTACTCGAATCCTAGGCTCTATTTCAACCTCTCATTCTCGATCCTTGGCCTAATCCACCGACCAATTCATCAATGGATGTCCAATCCATTGGTTATGGACTTAAACAAGTCCAATTAGTGCTTCCATGCATGGTGACTTATCTCATCTTCCAACTCTATCTTATCCTAATTTTCACTTCTCTTCTTAATCAGACACATCCGGACCGACATATTACTGAGTTAATACGCCGTCTTACACTATTCCATTTACACGGAAAAGTTGGATTAGGTCTGGGTGTGTCATTTGTTGTTGATTTGCTCTATACATTCGGTATTAATGACTAATCTTCATGTCCATTATTGCAGAAATGGCGTTTGTGCATAAATTTCAACAAAAATCATTATCTTAATTCTACAATTCTAAATTACGGCACTTCTAGGAAGATAGTCATACAAATTAATGTGGCCCTTTTATCATGTCGTCTGAGTCTCTGTCTTCTTCTTTTTTAGCATGCAAAAGTAGTAGTAGTAGATTTTATTTCTTGATGACATTCCGATAAGAGAAAATCGTTCCCATTCCCATCTGAAAGTTGGATGGTGACATGGTGATCCTCGAAAACGTGGATGGATGGTAAATTAACTAGATGCCATGTTTATATGGGTTAATTATCACTGTAATGTCTTTTTTAGTCTATATATATCCCTTTGGGGTACTCTAGACCTAAATATTTTAATCAAAGCTTTTTTTTTTTCAAATGATTTAGGAGTAGGGAAGGTTACTTTATCTCCAAGGTTAGGTAGTCACCAAACCCCCTTAGGGATTTATGTATCTATTAGACTTTCACATGTGGATATTTTGAATTTACATATCGTCTATCAATAGGGGCACGTGGGGGCTTGAAAGCAAGTGCCTTACATAAGTTCAAGCACCTATCACTTTAACTAACCCTATTGACATTAGTAGATATAAGAGGCGAATGTTATATCAACTCTACATTATGCCATTAATATTACAATTGTGGATAGCTTGTATTGAATCTTTACCCAAAATGACCACCGAATTTGTAAGAAATAGTTATTTTAGCCTCCAACTTTTATTTCAAATATTTTGGCCTTCATACTTTAATGTTATGAGCAATGTAGCTCTTAAGCTAATGTACATATGCAAAAGTTGACATGTGGAATTTCCATTTTATATTTGTCATTTCAGTATTACGCCACGTCAGCATACCAAGGGTTACATTGTTCATACAAGGGCCAAAAGTTCAAAGATAAAAATGGGCTTAAATACCAAATTGGCCTCTAACCTTTTAAGAATGAACCGAATAAGCCCCTAACCTTTTTTTTGGAACCAAATATACCCCAAACCTTTTATTTTGACGAATTTAAACCCAATTTAGATGAAAGTTAGTCACGTGAGTCCACGTAACTAATGGGACCATTAACTTAAATTCCAAGTCATATTTTTCATGACATCTGGCTATTTTAAATTTCCTAACAGCAAAGGTGACTGTTCGTAAACTCCAGCACATGGCTTTTATATGGCTCTTTCTTAAGTTCTTTCTTTCTTTCTTTTTTCTCTTCAGTCTTATTCTTGGTATTTCTTCTTTTCTCAAGAAGAATATAAAACACACTTCGACAACCATGCTTCATTGCTTGCTCCTCACCATTTGCCTTCAAACAAACTTGAATCCTCCAAATCTCTTTTCCTTGGCCTTTTCAACTCAATTTCAATCTTATTCTTTTCTAAACAAATCACTACAAGAACTAAATCTGAAGAACTTCAAATCTAAAACTCCACTTGTGAAACCAATTTTGTAAATCGAAAATCACTATCCTCAACCCCAATTTCTATTCTAAACTATTTTACAACCTTTTGTTGTCCAAAATTCATTGAAACAGCCAAATTTCTAACGCTTTTAAAAAGAACCGAAAGATACCATCTTCGAAAATCAACACTTATGTTATGCGAGACTAAAAGAACTAAAAAGAGTTTGGGTACTAAATTTTTCTTAGTTTCACTAATGTTTCTCCTGGTTGATCACATCAGTTTTCTTTTTTATTCTTTCTTATTTTATTTTAGAGTAAATAGTGCCATTGCTATCTAGAGTTTAAGCTAAATTCTATTTTGGTCTCTAAAGTTTAAAACGTTATATTTTAATCCGTACAATTTGAAAGTCAAACATTTTAGTCCTTCTATTAGTATTTTTATTAATTTTGTATATAAGTGTCAAATTGACATATATTTTCTAATATTATGATACTAATTTTTAATTAAAATTTATTAATTTATATCTTAAAAATATATATTGTATTAAAAAGTTTTAAAAATGATCAAAATATAAAAATATAGGGACAAAAATGATCTGATTTTCAAATTATAGGGATAAAAATTATAACTTTTTAAACTATAGGGATCAAAATAATTTGACTTTTAAACTTTAGGGACCAAAATAAAATATTTTATATTATAGGGATTAAAATAGAATTTGGGTCAAATTTAAAGAACTATTGATGCCATTTACTCTTTATTTAATTTGCTTTGAATTAACAAACCGAGAAACACACTAAAAAACACTAAGAGAATTATTGCTTTGGTTTGATTAATGCTTCTCTTGTTTGTTTCTTTGGAGGAATTTGCTTTCTTCGGATGAAATTTTTAAGATTCATTTGGGTTTCAAAATGTCACGCCTCGACCTGAGGGCTCGGTCATGTGACTACTGCCGTACCACCTAGAGATGCTTGCCCCAAAATGCAGGCTATCCAAGATGGTACAAGGCATAAATAAGATGTACTCGAGCAATATTTGAAAATATATAAGAAAAAAATATAGAAAATATCATAATATATTGATATAATAAAAGTGGTATGTTTTATGGTGCAAATATGTAGTGGAAAGGGATATAGTATAATAATATATACAATACTATTCTGAATCCAGGATTCATAAAGGGATCTGGGTGGAACCTACAAAATCGTGGTCTGCTGGTGAGATACTAGTGGTTACTGTCCACTGGGATGCCTATCGTCCGAAGCTTGGTTATAATGACTGATTGCTTCAGGCTGGGGATATGAAATAATCCAAAACTTATCTTATAAAATCATTTTATGAAATCATAGATGAAATCCCAAAAGCCAAATTAAATATCAAGGCTCATAAATGGGTTGGCATCTGAAATCATCCCAAAGGTACACCCGTGCGCTTAGGTGCCCTGCTGGACCGTTAAGGGCTTTAACGTATATCTTAAAATAATCTTTCTTTATTCCTTAGCTCGTTCGCTTGATGTTGCCATCGTTGTGGGTGGAGCACAGCTACACTTGAGCCTTGGCGAGTTTCCTTACGCACCTCTCCTGGGGTCTCGTACTCACGGTGCCCCTCAAAAGGCGGTTCACAGCTACTTGGTCGATGGCATGCTTCTCTCTCGGTCCACACGCTCCCTCTAATCGAAGCACCTATACCTCTCAATCACTCATCTCCCATCGGTCATAATCATCAATAAAACATAATAATATAATTTCATATATTCTTTTGAAAACCCACCCTTAAACCACTATAATCTAAGCCACTACAAGTAAAGGAGGTTTGTATACGGCCGAATAAACCCCTCGAATGCCCTAGCTCCCACACTGCTGCTCGATCTCGTACAATCTCGTACCTAAATAATCAAATTGAAATCTAATATGATTAATAAAGGCATTCAACTAACAATTAAACATCAGACATGTCCTAATTAGGGTTTCTAGGGTCTCGAAACTAAATTGGACAAGTTCAGAAGCCAACTATAGTCAATTGGGGTCTAGGGTTATGAAAAGACCAATTTGCCTTGCTACAGTGTAGCTCCAACGTTGGTCTTGCTCATTCCCACGTGGGAGTGAGCCAAATTGGGAGATTTCTCCCAAATGCTTGAGTCCGGTGCAGGATTAGTGTGAGTCCCGTGCGGGAGGCGGTTCCTCATCCTCCAAGCTCGGTTCTACTTCATCTTTGTACCAATCAACACGAAATTCAAAACACACACACTTCAACACTTAAACTAAGAGCCTATGGCTTTAAAAACTAAATTAAATGGCTGATCTCGCAAGAAATTTGGATCAATGGTCAAAGGGTGCAATTGGGTTTTGAACAAAATGAACTTTGATCTTCAATTCAAAATATCTCCTAGCTCAATCCACGAAATTCAGCAAATAAGCAGTCAAATTAAAGCAAGGAGTCTAGAACAACATAACAAGAAATCAGCCAAAGCCTATGGTTGGATTGAAAGATAAAGCTCAAAGAACAAAATGACTTTAAGTTGCCAACTTTGAAGATTTGAAGAATTCTTGATGAATTTGGTGTTGTTGATCTTCAAGGAGGTTAGGGTGATGTTTATTGAAATGTTTGAAGAGGGATTGAAGTGTTGGAAATGGTGGGAATTTGAGGGAATTCGGAGAAAAGTGAAGAAGGAGAGAAACAGAAGCAAATGTCAGGTGTCAGGCAAAATGGTTGGGTCCGGCATCGGAGTCAACATTTTTGGGTTGACCCTTCGACAACTCGGCCCAATTGTCTCGGTTTCTAAACCCCTAGTGCACCCAATCGACTCTGGACTACAAATTAGGGCTTCTAAGCTAGTAATTGAGCTAAAGAAAGTTCGAAATATGCAAAGCAAGTTCCAATTCATCACTTGGCTTTACAACTATATACAAATTTCATACACAAGTCCCTGAAATTACATTAAGCTAATTCTCGAATAGGTGGGGGAAGTCACGTCTCATGTCACTCTCGGGTTCCCAAGTTTGTTCCTCAATTTGTGAGCTTCTCCACAGTACTCGCACCAAGGGAACATAATTGTTCCTCAAGGATTGGGTTTGTCGATCCAATATGGCTACAGTCGAACCTGGAAGTTCAACTTTTCTTCAGCTTCACTGGTGGAGTTTGAAGCATGGATACATGAAACACATCATGTATTTTGGCCATATCAGGTGGTAATTCTAGATGATATGCCACTGGCCCAATCCATTCGGTGATAAGAAATGGACCTATGTACCTTGGATTCAGCTTTCCCACCTTGCGGAATCTGATAACGCCCTTCCAAGGAGAGATCTTCAAGAAGACTTGATCTTCCACTTGGAATTTGACTTATTGCTTGTCCTCAAGCAATCAATATGTAAATCTAATCTAACACAAGAACAAGAAAATGATTCCACTTTCGTACGTATACGGTGGCATTTAGCGCATGCCACAAGCCTTTAAACCCCTAAGTGTCCCTAGTGGAGGAGTTGTAGTCTCTTGAGGGCTTACCAGAATGATACCCGCAAATATTTTTTAAAAGAAACATTGGTTAGTTTCAAATTAATAACACAAGCTATACAAAAATTTCAAGTATCAATATAATTACCAAAAATCAAATACATAATATTTCATAGATAAGTTACTAAACAATTTGAACTATGCAAATACTAATTAACCTCATTTATCAAGATCAAACACTTCAAATTGACTAATTCCTCACAAGGTTTCACTCAATAACTCAAGTTTTTAGAAATTTTTGGTGAGGTACTCTCATGATCTTCATATGAAATTAGACTTACCATAGGCTTGAAAACATCTAATCTCCACTACTCCAATATATACATACAAGAAAAAATCAAAAGGTCTATGACTAAGGTTGTAATTGAGCCAAAAGAGATAAATAAATTGGTTAATAAAGAAAAGGATAAGAGAAGAACAATATAATTCAAAATTAGTAGTGTAAGAAAACCATGAAATACCGGTATATCATGATAATAAATCACTCCACCAACTTCTTATACTTTGCAAAAATAAATCACCCTCTTCTTCATCAATTTCAAGCTCAAGAATCCATGCCATTTTTTTTTTCAAATTTTTTTAAGGCAAATTTTGGATTTTGTGCCTTTCTTTTTCTTTTCTTTTTTTTTTTTGAATTTTTTTATTGGCAAGAATTCTCCCTTTTACATCACCACCTTCTATACATTACCATCTCCTCCACACTTATTCTTTTGCAATCAATCCAAAGAACATCAAATTAATGAAGTAAACACTCTACTAATAATGAATATGGTGCAAAAATTTGTTTTTCATATTTAACCTCAAGGTTCTTTGGGAAAGCTACAAAGAAAAGGCTAAATATATAACAATAGGCTCAAAGGGTTCACTGATGGATTAATATATAAGGGTTGGCTTTTTGGCTTAAACGAAATCCTAAAGACCTTAATGTCAATGCTTGTATAGATATATATATATATATATATATATATACTAAAAACATGTAATCTCAAAAAGATAAAATTCAAGTTCTAGAAGTCACAAAATCATAGAAGATATATATAATACAATCAAGAAAAATAGGCATGAAGGCTCAAATTGTCACTAGGTAACACAAGTCAATTCAAAGTGCAATCACTTAATGAAATTAGTTTCAAAGTATCTACAAAGCCTAAATTATAAAGTAACTACCTAATCATATTATATACCTAATTTTTAACAATTAATCTCAACTCAAAATCATGTATAAACTCATGCTATCAAATTAAAATTAACCAATGAAAACTAGACTCAAAACAAAAAAAAATGAAAAATTTTGACGAATTTAGAGAAAATTAAGATATAGCAAGCAATTAAGTAATTCAAAAGTCAATTTCACTCCCCCACACTTAGAACAATATTGTTCCCAATATTGTACAAAAAATAGAAATAAAAGAAAATGTGAAAACTCCCTTAAAATTTGAAGAGCCGATGAATTTGAAGGAGATTCGAGCATCAATCTATTATTCTACTAAGCTGCACAAATATATAAAAATTGGTGGAGAAGTAAAATTGTGAAATTAAGTACAAATATCCTTAAATTGCAAAGTACATCAAAATAGCCCAAATTTATCAAAAACTAAACAAAAATAAAATAAAATACTAAAGGAACTAGATTAAATGTAAACTAGACTAAACTAATATGCAAATGCATGATAATATGAACTCATGAGCCAATTCGCCAATGATCATTGGGAAAGAAACCATGGATGCCGCTTCATCAAAAGTTTCAATTGCTTCCAACTGGACCATCACAGACGCATGAAAAGTGACACTCAAATCCCCCAGCTCTTTGACTTCTTCTTGCAAGGCAAGAATGGCTTGATGTTGTATGTAAACAGGGAAGGAGCTGCTGCTTTTAAAGCTGATGGGTATCCGCTTTTAATAGTAGTAAATGGGGTGGTGAAGGTGAAAGAAATTAAGGAAGAAAGATGGCATTGTAGTGAATCCTGCGCGGGATAAAATGTGGTCTGGTGAGGGAGACGTGATTCGGACTCTGTTTGTAGTTGAGATTCAAGTTCGGCGAGGTAGACAATCGAGTCCCTCGAGGGGGACGTAAATTCCATCCCATTGTGTAATTGAACTCCAGGTCCGGTGCGCGACTCGGTGTTGCGGTCCGGCGCAGGACTCCAGCGTCTCCCGGGCAGGAGACGTTATTCATGGCTAGTTTTCAAGCCTTTTGTCTTGCTTGTTCTTAACCCAACATTTCTTGGCTCAAAAATAAAAGTATGTATGCATGAAATAATTTAACTAAATCTAAAATTGACACCTATAAATATGTAAATTCAAGAAAAATTGTTAGCAACAAAATAAAAATTTGGATTTTCAAAAATTCACCCCCATACTTAAACATGAATATAAATATTAAATTTAAACAATTAAGCAAAATAAAAGGGTAGAATAATCTCCCCTTTTCCATGTAAAATTGGAGAGGCGATATTTAAGATAATCCAAGACCATGACCTACAAAAGAAAATTAAACAAAGATTAATAAAATTTCAAAAAACTATGAAAATAAAATTAAAATAAAGGTTAAAAGGTTGGGTTGCCTCCCAACAAAGCGCTAAATTTAATGTCCATAGCTAGACATTGTCACCAAAGGAGGTCACGTAATTCCAGTGAAATCATATTGCCATACGTTCCACAATTTATCGAGTTGTGTGGCTTGAACAATGTCCTCCTTAGGATTTTTCAGATTAACTTCCTGCACGGAAAACACAAATATAAGTGAGTGATCTTTTGCAAGAATTTGGATTGGTAAAGATTTAAACATTTGAAAAACTTCCCTTTCATCACCAATCTTGAATGTGACATTGGATGCTCCACTAGTAGCTATCACTTTTTGAGGGAATAAATTGGATGGCACATAAGGCTTCACATTGAAATTGGAAGCAGAAGATGGTTTGGCACGGACAAAAGTTGAATCCAACATGGGAGACATGATTGGAAGTTTGTTGGGCAATGGAAGAGTCACTCCCGCGTGGGTCAGGTTCAAATCCGGCGTGGGAGAAGTTGAATTGCAATCGTTTGGAAGTGCTGTAGCCACTTCCGCACGATTTAAGGATGAATTTGGCGCAGGAGGCGTTGTTTGCGGCTCTTGTTCAGCTTTAGCATCAAGTTCGGTGCAGGATTCATTTGGGTCCCATGTGGGACTTAAATTTTTTTCAATTTTAGAACTGTTTTGAGGCTCCGGTTCTATTGCTTCAACCCACTCATCTTCCTTATGAAGTTTAGCTCTAAAGATATTATGAAAGAAATCGAAATTGGTTTCATAATACTTTTTCTTTCCTTCTTTATTGTCCTTCCATTGTGGTTTTGCAATATTAACCACCTTAACATCATCAACCACAGGCTCATCAAATTTCTTCACAAGATTTTTCTCCATCAAAGCTTTATCTTATTCTTTTATAATTTGGGCAAGTTGAGATACTTGCATCTCCAAATTTCGAATAGATGCACCATGGTTCTGTTCCACCTTATCAATCTTTGACATGATAGATGCATTGTTGATTTGCAATTGATTCATTATTTGCTTCAATTGGTCTTCTATCCCATTGTTTTGTGGAGGCTGTGGTTGTTGAAACTCCCAACTCATACAAGCATGAGGTGCATGACCATACATGCCATAATGATAACAAGCCTCCCAACTGTGAAACATCTTTTGCTTGGTTATATCATCACCTGTAAGCACGTAAAAGCAGGAAGTTAATAAATCTATAATTAATAAAAATAGCAAATATATAGTCCTCGGCAACGGCGCCAAAAACTTGGTTGCCTTACTCTGCAAGTGCACAGAATCGAGATAGTATAGAAAAAGCAGTATTCCAAGATATCGTTCCCACGAGGAGTACTATTCACTGATTTAATTAATTCTAGTTAAAACAAACAATTAAATTAAATTAAAGAAGAAATTAACTAATTAAAACAGCTAATTAAATAAAAGAGAAAATTAATAAATAAGAAAAAATTAGGGCTTTGGGGTTCACTTGCAAGGAATAATTAATTATCATGCAAATCTAATTATTCTAGTTGAAATAACAATTACACTAATGCATCTATGTCCTCTCTCAAGGTACAAAGGTATATTAAATTAAGCAACTACCATCTCTCGATGCGCAATTCAACCTAATCAAATTCATTAAGCATAAGTAATCAATAAGTTATCACCCTAGTTTAGGATATCTCTATCTCTAACTCTAGAATGTTTATTCTTCTAGTGCACGGATCATACTTCTCCTTTCAGTGCTTCATACAATCCCTAAGAGTGAATCTATGGTGATCAAGCATAAATTCTGGATTAAGAACAAGAAGAATAAATTCAACCATCAAATAATCAAAATATGCATAGATAATTAAAAATCCAAACAAGCTACATCCCTAACCCTAACTAGGGAACTAGCTACTCATAAAATAAAATAAGAACAAAATACAAATAAAATAAAAAAATAAGGTCTAAGATATAAAATCCAAGACATCCTAAGAGAACCATAGGATGAGTATTTATACTAGTAATTTACATAAGATTGTTTGGAAAATAAGTTTAATCCTAATTGGACTTGGACTCTTTGGCCACAGCACTAAGCCCAAAAACCCAACTTGATTTCCGGCATGAGAACAACGTCTCCCACTCGGGATATAGTCGAATACCGTGCGGGAGTCGTCCTTTATTTCCTAAGCAATTGGTTTGCCACAATTTGGACTTCACGTGGTCTTCACATGCACACTTGTCCTTCCTTGCTCCATTTAAGCTTTGAGCCTTTGACTTTGCACTTTGACTTGTGCCATTAAAAGATGACGTGGCTAACTTTCGTGCTTTGAATTCCAATATCAAATTTTGTTCTTGGTTCTTGATGCATTATACACTTGTTTTGCATGAAATTAGCTCCAAATTAGTATCTACAAGCAATTAAATCAAACATGAGAAAATATCATGAATTACATATAAATCTAGCCATAAAAGTGTTAAAATATAATCCAAATCAACCACTAAATATGGCCTTATCAGAATTCCAAAGGTGTCCTCCTTCGTTGCACATACTTTTGATCTCGATCCTGGGCTACCTTAAGTCGTTCTTGAATGAATTTCACCTTCTTAGTGGTGAATTCAATCTCTGCCTTGTCGAAGATTCGGTTTTCTCCCATTTTATCCCAGTACAATGGGGTTATACATTTCTTCCTGTACAGGGCTTCATACGGAGCCATACCAATACTAGATCAGTAACTGTTGTTGTATGCAAACTCCGCTAAAGATAGGTATGTGTCCCATCCATCAGTAAACTCGAGCACACATGCTTGCAGCATGTCTTCCAATATTTGAATGGTGCACTCCGACTGACCATCGATATGTGGATGGAAAGCTGTACTAAAACGGAGTTGGGTTCTCATTGGTTGCTGAAAACTGCTCTAGAACTGCGAAGTGAACCTCGGATCTCGATCCGAAACTATGGAAGTTGGAACTCTATGGAGTCTTCGCAAATTGGTTCATATTCCATCTCATGCTCACTGGTAGGAAGTGTGCTAACTTGGTGAGTGTATCCACAGTCACCCATACGGCATCAAGTCCACGTTTGCATGAAAAACCAGTCACAAAGTCCATGGTGATGTGCTCCCACTTCCATTCAGGAATTTGTAAAGGCTGAAGTGTGCCAAAGGGTTTTCGATGTTTTACTTTCACTTCCTGACATGTCAAGCATTTAGCCACAAATTCAGCAACTTCCCTTTTCATTCCAGGCCACCAATAATGATCTTTGATGGTTCGATACATCTTGGTGCTAAATGGGTGCATAGCGAATGGTGAAGAATGGGCTTGCTGAAGAATGGTACCTTTAAGGTCAAGGTTGTTCGGCACGCAAACCTGGCGTCTAAATAACAAAAATTTAGATTGTTCGCCCAACTGCAATTTATGAAGCTCTTACTGCAATCTCGGATTGGAAGTCTGAAGATCACGAATCCAATCATCCAATACCGGCCTAGCTATAATTTATGCAATTAATGCACCATTGTTGAAGTCATAGACCAATTTGGCTCTAGTCAATCTAAGCTCCACTAACTTTGGCAGGTAAACATCTCTGATTGTTGCCAAAGGAGTAACTACATTCCGGCTCAAGGCATCTGCGACCATGTTAGCCTTATCGAGATGGTAGTCGATGATAAGATCATAATCCTTGATGAGATTTAGCCATCACCTTTGCCTCATATTCAGATCTCGTTGACTAATGAAGTGCTTGAGGTTCTTGTGATTGGTGTAGATACAACAAGTTTCATTGTATAAATGATGACGCCACATTTTCAAAACGAAGACTATGGCTGCAAGCTCTAAGTCATGCATTGGATTCTTCTCCTCATTTGACTTTAATTGACAAGAAGCGTAGGTAACTACCCTTCCATCTTACATCAATACGCATCCAAGTCCTTGGTATGATGTGTCAATATACACGGTGAACTCTTTGCCTCTCACTGGTAAGGCAAGTATAGGTGCTAATGTCAACTTGTCCTTTAAGTTCTAAAACTTTCTTCGTAGGCATTTGACTAGAGAAACTTGAAGTCCTTGCGAGTCAGTTTCGTTCGGGGTGCAGCAATCGCGGAGTCTTCATCTACAAATCTCTCATAATATCCAGCCAATCCCAAGAAACTTCGAATTTCAGTGGGATTTGTAGGGCGTTTCCAATCAGTGATCGCCTCGATCTTACTAGAATCCACGAATATGCCTTCCCTAGTCACAACATGACCAAGGAATCCAACTTGCTGCAATCAAAACTGGCACTTAGAGAGCTTGGCATACAATTAGTGCTCTCGGAGAGTTTGTAGCACTATGCGGAGATGATTAGCATGCTTTGACCGATTTCTTGAATAAACCAATATGTCATCGATGAAAACGATGACAAATCGGTCTAGATACAGATGGAATACACGGTTCATTAAGTCCATGAATGTCGCTAGAGCGTTGGTAAGTCCAAACGGCATCACACAGAACTCATAGTGTCCGTATCTAGTACGAAAGGCAGATTTGTAAATATCTTCCTCTTGTATCTTCAACTGGTAATAACCCAATCGCAAATCCATCTTAGAGAATACTCCTGCACCTCGAAGCTGGTTGAACAAATCATCGATGCGAGGCAATGGACATCTATTTTTTACTGTCACCTCATTAAGCTTGCGGTAGTCACATCATCTTTCTTCTTCACAAACAATACTGGGCTCCTCAAAATGAAATACTCGGCCGAATGAATCCTTTCTCCATCAATTCTGCAAGTTGTTTCTTCAACTCCATAAGTTCAATGGGTGCCATTTGGTATGGAGCCATAGAGATTGGATCCGTACCAGGATAGACTTCGATAAGGAAGTCGAAGTCTCTCTCAGGTGGTAAATCGGGTAATTCATCAGGGAAAACATCTGGAAACTCATTCACTGCCGGAATATCTTTGATGTTTGGTTCTTCCACTAAAGTATCTACTATATGAGCTAACATGGATGTACATCCTTTTCGTAGCAACTTACTTGCTTGAATGGCGGAGATGATGTTCGTGTGCCTCTGCACTCGCTGTAAAAGTCAATCATGCTGCCATCAGGTTGGAGAATCCTCAATAAATAGTGCTCGTAAATGATCTGTGCATGATGTCTCCCTAGCCAATCCATTCCCAATTTGGCATCAAACTCAGACATTTGCAAAGGAATCAAGTCTGCTTTGAATACAAGGTTCTCCAACCTCACTGCACACCATTTATGCACAGTATTCTGAACCATTCCTTCACCCAAGGGTGTATTCACCAATAACTCATATCCCAAGGGCGATAATGGTCTATTTACATGTACGGCGAGCTTGGTATTCACATAAGACAAGGTAGCTCTAGTGTCCATAATCATATAAGCTGATTGATCAAAAATAACTACCACGCCTCATGTTCAAAAATTGTCTAAAGCAGTTACTTTCACTTCACAATCAGCTGTGAACGTGATGGTATCCTTACGTGCAAAAAATTATATTCATGAATATTTAAATATATACTTACCGGTGACTATGTCTGGACGAACATCGGCATCCTCTTGTGACATCGCTCAGACCTGTGTATGCTGCTATTTTTATTGGGGTTGTCTCTGAGGTACTGTGACACACCTGGACCTAATTTGACTTCTCTATACAATCCAAATTGTATAAGACGGATTATTAACTCAATAATGCGTCGGTCCGGATGTGTCTAATTAATAAGAAAAGTTAAGCTTAAGATAAGACGGAGTTGGAAGATGAGATAAGTGACCATGCATGGAAGCAATAATTAGACTTCTTTAAGTCCATAGCCAATGGATTGGATATCCATTGGTGAATTGGTCGGTGGATTAGGCCAAGGATCGAGATTATGAGAAATGGAAAAAGGGGGAATTAATTCTAGCCCGGGATTTGAGTAGGCTCGGTGTCAGGCTTGCATATAAATAGTGGGAGTCGAGCCCTCCCCCTCTCATTTCTCTGCTCCCTCTCTTCCTCTCCTCTCATTTGCTCCCTCTGAGCAATTTTGGACTTTTGGCAGATCCAGACAATCTGACTGAAGGATCAAGGTGAGTTTCTAATATGTTATTCTACTCACCTTAATCTATATTTTATTAAGTTTTCACGTATTTCCATGCATTGGTCTAGGAGAGATCCAAGCTCAAAGTTAGGTTTAGCTTTTTAGCTAGATTCTAGTTTAGATTTAAGATCTAGGAACTTTGAGCTTGTGATTCTTGCTTTTCTTTCGATAAACGAGTCATGGACGGCGTAAGGATCGTCTGTCTAAGTTGGTACATCGAAAGAAGGTCGAACGGCACAAAAATCGAGGTAAATGGCTCAGGTGGATCGACTCCAGTGCAGGAACCGTGCAGGTCCCGTGTGGGAGTCGTGCAGATCCCACTCGGGAGTGGTTCCTATCATGTAGAAACCGCCCCAAATCCTAGGGGTAAAATGGTAATTTTTCATCAAGTGTCTGATTTTGACCCCGAAACCTCCTGGACACTTTTCTAAGCCCCGAAACACATCCAAACATCGTCTTAGGTCATGATAGAGCCTCATAAGTGCATTTATAGTTTGATTATGAATGCTAACACATATTTTTGTGTATTAGGGTTCCGGATGATCGAGTGCGGCGATCCTCCGAAAGTTAACCTATGTGGATCATTCGGGAGTATGCGAACCTCCTAACATTGTGAGTGGCCTAGATTTCTTTGTTTAGCCACTGAGAACAAAGGTTTTAAAAAGGTTTTAAAAACATAAATGATTTTCAAAGGTTTTGGGATACGAGAAACCACACACACACTTGCATGGTGATATATCCACATAGAGAGTGGGACGTTTTTAAAGAAAAGAATAAAGATTTTGTGTGTGTGCTTATGTTTATGTTTATATGTTTTAAATATATATGTTTTATACATATATATATATATGATATTGATATGGATGGGAAGCGAGATAAGCGATTGAGAGGTTCTTCGGGGCTTCGATTTGATGGAGCAAGGACCGATTTGAGGGAGCATGGACCGATTTGAGAGGCATGCAAACAAGTAGCCGTGGACCACCTATCGAGGGGCACGGTGAGTGGAGACCCTGGGAGAGGCGCTTAGGGTAACTTCCCAGGGCTCGATGTAGCTGTGTTCCGCCACAGCATCTGGCACCACAGAGGGAACATGCTAGAGAAAGAGAAAGAGAGAAAATGTTTTGAAAAGAAAAGATAGAGCCCTCAGTGCAGTGAGGCATACAACCGACGGGTCGTGCCTTTAGTATGTTAGAAGCCAGCCCATTTGTTTATGTTTTATTTAAATGGTTTTAAAGCAAATTCTCGTTGGAGAATTTGAAAAGAGATTTTGAAAAGAAAAATATCTATTTTATTATCATGTTTTGGATTTTCCTGTTTCCTTAACCCCTGATGGAGATTCATTAATCTCTGTCACTCACTTGTATCCAATATGGATGGATGCAGATTCGTGTATTAGGATAGCAGATAGATCGGAAGCTCCTTAGGATGCGTTGGTGGCCTAGGCTTAGTAGTTTCCGCTACGTAGGTATTCTTTTGATTTAGTCCACTGGTACATCTTTTAAACTTAATTATTTTTTTAACTGATTTCTAATTAAAGTTTAGTTTTAAAGATTTTGCAGCGAAGATACTCAATTTCTGCCTTATGGTGCTTTGGGGTGCATGAACGGTCTGCACATACTTCGAGGTAGTGTGGCGGTTGCCAAGTGGCCAACCCCTCCAAGTCAGGGCGTGACATATTGAACTGCTACCAGCACCAGAATGCTACTGAGAAGAGGAGGGTGCAGCATAGGAATGTCGCGACCACTGAAAAGGACGATATCCTTCATAACTGCTTGGTCCCGTCGAAGGCTGACCAAAACTCTGTCTAGGCGGTGTAGAGGTGATAAGTGGACAAGTACGTGCCATGTGGCCTACACCTCCGCACTAATAACATCTGATCATGCTCCCGAATAAACCCCTTGAATGCCTTAGCTCGCATGCTACTGCTCGATCTCGTGCAATCTCATACCTAAATAATCAAATTGAAATCTAATTTGATTAATAAAGGCATTCGACTAATAATTAAACATCACATATGTCCTAATTAGGGTTTCTAGGGCCAACTATAGTCAATTGGGGTTTAGGGTTATAAAAAGACCAATTCACCCTTGCTACAGTTAGCTCTGACGCTAGTCTTGCTCACTCCCACACGGGAGTGAGACAGCTTAGGAGATTTCTCCTAAAGGCTTAAGTTCGACGTGGGATTGGTGTGAGTCTTGTGCGAGACTCACCCCTGTTGGAGGCTGAGGAGGCGGTTTGTCCTCTTCAAAGCTCGGTTCTACTTCATCTTTGCACCAATCAACATGAAATTCAAAACACACACACTTCAACACTTAAACTAAGAGCCTATGGCTTCAAAACTAAATTAAATGGCTGATCATGCAAGAAATTTGGATCAAAGGTTAGAAGGTACAATTGGTTTTTGAACAAAATGAACTTTGATCTTCAATTCAACATGTCTCCTAGCTCAATTCACAAACTTCAGCAAATAAGCAGTCAAATTAAAGCTTAAGGAGTCTAGAATGACATACCAAGAAATCAGCCAAAGCCTGTGGTTGGATTAAAAGATATAGCTCATAGAACAAATGACTTCAAGTTGCCAACTTTTGAAGATTTGAAGAATTCTTAATGAATTTGGTGTTGTTGATCTTGAAGGAGGCCAGGGAAGTTAAGGGTGATGTTTATTGAAGTGTTTGAAGAGGGATTGAAGTGTTGGAAATAGTGGGAATTTGAGGGAATTCGAAGAGAAGTGAAGAAGGAGATAAAAGGAAGCAAATAGGGGTCGGGATCGACCTCCCGTTTAAAATGGTGGGTCCTGCGCCAGACCCAACCCAAGTCTGGAACCAGAGTCAACATTTTTAGGTTGACTTTTAGTCAGCACAGCCCAATTGTCTCGATTTTTGAACCCCTAGTGCACACCAATCGACTCCGGACTACAAATTAGGGTTTCTAAGCTAGTAATTAAGCTAAAGAAAGTTCAAAATGTGCAAAGCAAGTTCCAATTCATCACTTGGCTTTACAACTATATGCAAATTTCATAACTTGACATGTGCAAACTAGGTCTAGGCATGTCACAAAATCCTAGATCTCTAGCATCTGGTAAGGTTTTGAGATAAATAAGGATCAAATGGGTAGAGAGGATGGAGATACAAATAATTTTTGGAGCTTTTAAGCTCTAGTACATGGCGAAGTTTGGCGACAGACAATAATAGTGGCACCGGATTCTTGATTTTTAATAAATTGGCTGATTAAAAATTTCAAATTTTCATGGAAAAGCTCTGTAAGCTGGCTAAGGTTGGGCAACTGCAAAAGGCCATGTAAGTCTACCACATAATCTAACCGTCAGCCTCGTGGGCTCACATGACTAATTTTAGTCTAAATTGGATTTAAATGGATCAAAATAAAAGGTTTGGGGTATATTTGGTTCAAAAGAAAAGTTAAGGGCTTATTTGTTCACTTTTGAAAGGTTAGGGTTCAATTTGGTGTTTAAGCTGATAAAAATTGAAGGACTAAAATGATATTTTCTTAAAAGTTCAAATGCCATTTTGTTTATTAAGCCAATCTTTAACTAGCTTCCTTTTTGATGCAATTGTGGCACAATCATTGGAGAGGCATTATCAGTGCAGGGACCTAAGGATCTGTGTTCAAATTTTTAAATTATTGTAGGCAATAGAAATATAACTTAGAATCGCTAAATATATAGTATAAATTCTCTAAAATTGATCATCAATCAATATTTCAAATGTTAAAGCCTTTACCCACCCTACCTAACAATAAGTGGCCCTTACATTTATATAGCCTCTAATTACCAATTTCATGCAGTTTTAATGGTGGAATTTAGGGTATATGCTCTTTTTACTAGCTTTAGAGGAAACAATTTATATCAAGATAAATATACCAACACACTTGATTGTTGCTTTCATTGTAGAATGAAGATTGAAGAGTTCTTTTGCGGAGGTTCAAGAATCCCAATTCACATCCCTGACTTTATGATGAAAATTTCAACCTTGAAAAAGGTCTTTTGGTTTTGATCATGTTAGGTACGATGTCACAACACATAACTCATTCATCATGACTGGCTGAGTGAAGCCTCTCTGGACGACTCAAATGTATAGCTTATATGGATTTGCCGAACGGAATTTTACATAGACTTTGAAAGTTGAGACCCAAAGCTAAACCAACTTGTACATGCTTACATCAACAATATGTTGTGTTAAAGTGCTTAAATTGGTCTACAAACTGCATAATCAAGAAGCAAAAATAAAAAATCATGCTTTACTTGTTACGGAACAAACAATTCATTACCTATTTACACAAAAGTTTCTCACTTGCACTGCTCACCCTCTTGTGTGTATCATGCGATGTTGGAGCAATGGACAACTTGGAAGCAAAAGCGCTCCTTAGATGGAAAAATAGTCTGCCAAATTAAACCTCTTTCTAGTCATGGAACTGGCATCAAACAATTAAAATTTCACCAGCCCATGTAATCAGTTTGGAATTTCTTGCAATAATGCTAGAAGAATAATAGAAATAAACCTTCTAAGTGCCCGTATTGAGGTAATCTTAGAACCTTGGATTTACTCTTCCTTCCCAAACCTCGCTTGTTTAAATCTTAGTTCCAACATTCTCTTTAGCCCTATCTTATCCCAATTAAGCTCACTTACATGACTTACCCACCCAAATCGCTTTATGTATTTTCTTTCTGGTTTTCTTTCTCTTTCATTAGCTAACCTCACTCAGATTTCCTTGCCCTATATGGGCAATAACTTGATCAGTGGCAAGCTAGACCCACGAATATTCTCCAATTGGACTAGGTTCGAATTTCTTGAGCTCCATAACAATAATTTCAATGTGTCATTCCTAAAGAAGTGGGACTCCTAGTTAACCTTGTGGAGCTATCTTTGTTTAGTAATCATTTTTATGGTTCAATTCCCTCAGAAATAGGAAACCTAAAAAATTTAGATGCCTTGGCTTTACATAAAAAACCGCCTTTTAGGTCTTGTCCCTTCATCTAACAACCTAACCAAATTACCAATGTTGTATTTGCACCAGAATGAATTTTCATGAGCTTACTCTCATAGTTTACTTAATTGTAAAATTCTTATTAAATTTGTAGCTGCTGAAGAATCAGCTATTAAGTGTTGTACCTTAAGATTAGCAAACCTCACTTCTTTAAAATTATTGGTTTTGAGTGAGAACAACTTCTCAAGTTGCCTACCACAAGTCTATCAGGGTGCAAAGCTCCAAATTTTTACAGCAGCTTTCAACAACTTTATAGGTCCTATCCAAAAGAGCTTGAGAAACTGTACAAGCCTCATTCAAATTCGACTCAATAACAACTGACTTTCAGGATCACTAGACCAAGTCTATGGGGTTTATCCAAATCTAGAATGTTGTGAGTTAAGGCACAACATATTAGAGGGGTTACTTTCACCTAACATTTTTAAGGTTTACCTTATGACAGTTTGATGGCTCCATTAGAGATTGGTTAAAGAGTTGAGCTGAAACTTGTTTAATATTAGGCTTTAATAAACCTTCTTTTTCAATAAAGATTAGTATTTGAACCCTAATTTGCATTTTGGATTTTTTGTATTATAGACATGTAAATGTTGTTACTAATGATTTCCATATGTTTGTGATGTTCTGAAGGGGTATATATTAGGAATTAAGGTACATAATTTTGTGAATGGTAAAGTTTTATTTGTTCCTTCCACACATATCACTTGTTGCATCTCATGCATAAACCGAGAGCACTTGGCTACCTTAGAACAAAGGGGAGTAACAAGCTTTAGAGTGACAACATTGTCCTCGTGCGGGCTATGTGAAACTACCTCCCTCAGATTGAACCGGTTAGGATTAGGGTCCTTATTTGCCTCGGTTAGATGTTGGTAAGGACAATCTGGGACACTTTAGACCTTCTAGGCTGTGTGGGAAACACCTATATATATCTTTGGCAAGAGACCCTAGTTAAAACCAAACCTGCAAGGCAATTACTAAGTTAGGAACACATGAAGGAACACTTTTTACCCTTTCTCCATTTTGTTTATGCAAAAGAATTGTAGAATGGGTAAGCATTTTATCCATACTAGGGCGATTCACCTGCCTTATTGACACCATTGTCCTCTTTTGGAATATGTATGTGCATGCATAAAGGGTACTTTTATATTTTTGGCTACCTTTTTTAAATTCCTTTATGTTGATACTAATTTCATGTTTTTGTCTTGTTTTGTTTTGTTTATTTTTTTTTCTTTTCTTCACATTTTTTGCATTCTCGTACATTTCATAGGTGTTTATCTTTTGTAGACCTGGCAATTTGTGTTTTCATGTCGTGTTCGTGTCGTGTCAACATACACCATTAACACCCATTTAGCCAAACACGAACACGACACGATTAACTAATCGTGTCAAAGTATGAAACACAAACATGGAACTGTTTAATTAATGTATAACACGACATGACACAATTAACACGGCTAACACGGCTAACACGTTATGACACGATATGATTACACGATTTAGTATTATTTTTAAAATTAATTTAGAAATTAAATAATATAATATTTCTATATTATCCCTAAACTAAATAAAAAATTACTTAAAATTTAATATATTTTAATTATATTAAAGGTTAAAAAGGTATTTTAATAGTTAAACGTGTTAGACGTGTTTTATGCATGTTAATCGTGTTTGACATGCTTAAGACACGAGACATGTTAATCTTAATCGTGTCGACACGATTAAAACATGAAACACTTTAAGATCAAACACAAACACGGTTAACTTCGTGTCGTTCCCGTTTCGTGTTCAAAATTGCCAGGTCTAATGTTTTGCCAATTGAAAGTTGAAAATTTTTTTCATCAATGGAGAAAGGTAGAAACAGAGCAATGACCAAATTAGAAGATGATTTGGAAAAGATGAAAAAGGTGATGGCCTTGAATTAGGAAGATATATAGAAATTCAAGGATTGCTTGCCTTACATCTATTGGCCAAATGAACTCTACATGGACAATGAGCAAAATGAATTTGAGTAGAGCTATGGCTGTATTGGTTCACTACTCTACATTAGTGTTGATGAGCAATTGATCAAGGTGATGGTCCAATTCTTTGACCCGTCTTATCGATGCTTTTATTTAATGATGTGGACATGTTTATCACTTTGGAAGAATACCCATAGTTGATCAGGCCTAACATTCCAAATAAGTTTAAATTTTATTGGAGGAATGTGAATCCACAATTCTTAAATAAGTTAGTAGAGGTAATTGGTGAGAAATCGAAACAAATATCCATAGTGGTGGAACCGATGCATTTTCAATTAGAGTTCTTAAGGAAAAATGCTAAAAATAATTTGAACAAACCTCAAAGGCACATGATGATGGCCGTATTGATATATGGGAAGGTCCTATTCCCGCAGTGCCTTGGATATGTGGATGATATTGTCTTTTATATGGCAAAGTAAGTCCAAAATGGATTCAATCCGATTCTTGCAATTTCAGCAGAAACTATTAGATCTTTCATCTACTATGAGCAAGAAGGTCGATGAAGGTTGCAAGGGTGCACCTCATTATTGGTAGGTTGGTTCAAAGTTCATTTGCTTGATTCGATGGGAAAATTCAAAAAGAGTTATACTAATTTGCATGGAACTTTTGATAGGTATCGTAAGATCACATGGGAAAAGAAGTCTACACAGGAATGGATGGAATGGTATCGAACCATGGAGAGCCAACATGTCTTTTGGAGGGTAGAATGGATGCCTAGAGCTACAGTGATATATAGATGTGAAAAAGACTATGGAATCTGCTACTTGGATTGTGGGGAACAAATTTTTTCTCCCTTTTGTTGCTGATGAGACAATTGGAATTATTCCAGTTCTCACTTACCATTCACGGTCTGAACAGTATTGACATCCCCTGCAATAGTTGATCCCAAATAGAGCAAGTGAAACTCGGTATAAGATAGAAAAAGGACAAAGTTCTTTGCACACATGTTTTTTTAGAAAAGAGGCAAGTGAACCCCTAGAATATCGGGAATGGCAAAGGAACAGAGTGAAGAATTCTGTGCAGTTGTCGAAGAAGGATCCAAAATGTAAAGATGGCCCACATTCTCAAGACATATGCACATAGTTGGAATATGAGAACAAAAGGCTTCATGAAAGTTGTTTTGTGAATAAGTTAGAGGAAATGCTAGCTGCATGTCAAGCTAAATTGGAAAAACAACTATTAGAGTTTGAAGCTAAGGAGAAAGACTGGAAGTAGGATGTTGAGATGAAGAATCACAATATAAAAATAATGAAAAAAAGAGCTTCAGGAAGTAAAAATAAAAGAAGCTAAGGTGAAAGTTAGAAGAACGTGTTGGAAAAGAAACTTTGTAGTGCAAAAAATGCTCACAAATTTCTTCGAGAAAGGCTAGAATTTGAAAAGAATTGTAACTTAACTATTGTCTAAAGAAGGATAGAAATATTAACTCGACAAGTTAAGTTGTTTGAAATCAAAAAAGAAGAAGAATGGGATAAAAGTCAACAATTAGAAACAGAGAGAAATCAAATGATAGCTCTATACAACAGTGAAAGAGAAAGAGGCACTCAGTTAGAGTAGCAACAAGATAAGCTGAAAAGATCAATGAGTCAAGTTCAAGAAGACTTAAAGAAGGAAAAAGACAAGAGTTGTTAGCTGCAAGTAGAAAAGGAAATAGTAATGCAATAACTCTGGAATGCCATGAAGGAAATCGAAGAGTTAACCTAAAAACACACAAACCTAGATTAGATTATTAGGTTGCTAGAAACATATTTGCACAGAAGGATAGGGGAGTTAGCCTAAGTGAGAAGGACTGCAGGACTTTAAAACAATCTTTTGACTGAGACATAACAAATGTTTGGTAGGCTACAATATGAAGAGTCACCAGATTGAGAGTCACCAGATTGAGTTACTATTTAAGAGATAAGAAAGAGGATTCTTGTTGTGAAAAAATTGAAGAAAAAAAGTGAGCATATGCTATAGAAAATTCCCCCAAGTAGATCATTTAGACAAGGGACTATTTATGTTTTAGAGGACATTATTAAAGAATGTGATCAAATTGTATATTTTAACTCTCATATTTTAGATGAAGAGTTATGGGTAAACTTTGTTTATTGATGTAATAAACTTGTTATTAATGGAATGAGTCGAAGAATCTTTTGGGTTTTAATTGACAAATTAAAAATACCTTTGCAGTGCATTTGCAACCATTCAACCCATCAAATCATAAACCCATGCATTCATAATGCCAAAAAGAAGGATTTTTATTTCCTATGGGCACACGATAATAAAAAAAATCTGGAGAGAAAAGAAGTTATAAAGTTTAACCACGGTGGTGGAAAAGCTTTATGAATTCTTTCTCTCATGGTGATTAATAATACTTAATCTAATTTATACTTGTGGTAATCAAGGTTTCAAGATAGATCAATAGTTAAGGAGGTACTTCACTCGATCAAGAGCCTAAATCATTGAGAATGAGAAAATGGCAGAGATTAAGAAGTTGAAAAAATCCCATGAGAAAATAAAGGATCAAATGAACCAAATGATGGAAATGATGGCCATTATGGTCAAAGAAAGAATAGTTATGGGACTTTCTGGCAGTGGTGAGAAAAGTGTTAGATAGGACTCACCAATTTATCCATTGGCTCCAAGCCTACTGGTGTAACTACCCAAGTTGTTGGAAAAAATACTAAAAATGTCACAAAGCCTCCATCACCTCCTATGAGTGGATTTGTATATCCAATAGTGCTTATGCCATATCATTCACTAATGGTCATGAGGCTACTAACCTGATGATCATTAAGGCTTTGGAAAAGGTAGTAAAATGCTCAGTATGTTGGATAAAAGGCTAAAGTTGATTGAGGGACTTAGCTACCATTGAGTAATGAATACTTCTAATGCCACTTTGGTGCCTGGATTGGTCATTCCATCGAAGTTCAAGGTTCTAGAGTTCGAGAAATATACTGGTACTAAATGTCCATAGGATCACTGTTAAGCTATGTTTTAGGAGATGGCAGCCACACCTTTGATGATAAATTCATGATCCAGTTCTTTGAAGATATCTTGACTGGGGCTACCTCTAGATCATACAATCCATTGGATAGTACCAAAATTAGAACCTGGACTGATTTGGCTAAAGCTTTCATAATCCAATACAAGCACATGACTAACCTGGCTCCAGATCATCTAACCTTACGGACTATGGAGAAAAAGTCCTTTAAGACTTTTAAATAATATGCTTAAAGATGGATGGACACAGCTACATAAGTTAATCCCCCTCTCACAGATAAAGAGACCAACTTTATGTTCTTAAAGACCTTAAAGCATCCATATTAAGATAAACTTTTGGCTAGTATGCCGAAAGCTTTCTCCGATATTGTTGTTGCTGGTGAGTTAATAAAGAAAGCCATCAAATTAGGTAAGATGGTTGTTGCATCCACCAATACCAAGAAGGGGCAAGGTTCCAAAAGGAAAGAAAGGGAAGCCAATGCTGTTAGCACCTACCAACCATCATATTAAAAATACCCATATAACCCATCATAGTAGACTTATGGATATTAATATCTTCACCAACAATTACCTTACTCTTACCAATGACCTCCCTCCCACCTCAAACTAGTATCTAGCCTTAAATTTCATTGCCTCTGGACCTGTATTCCAACCCATGCCCACAACACACACATTCTCTCCCAGACCAAACACTAGAAACAATTGAAAGTAGTCCTGACTTATACCAAAATGCATATCGATCCAATCCTTTACACCTAGATGGCTTTACTTCCTCAGCTACTACAACAAGGTTTATTGGAGAAACCTTCTGACACCAAAACATACGACCCACTGTATTCCAGCTAGTATAAGAAAGATGTTCACTGTGATTATCATAATGGGATAGCGGGTCACTCCAAAGAAGATTGCATGACCTTGAAAATTAAATACGAAGATTTGGTGAATGAGGGTAAACTCAAATTTGCGAAGAATACGCAACATAATGTGGGGGCAAAATCCCTTGTCTAATCATGGATAAGCACTTGTTATTAATGGAATGTGTCTTTGTATGCATTATTGATGCTTTTCTATTTATTTATGCATCTTTTGAACACAGTGATGAATAAAATACAGGTCTAGATTTTAAAACTATTGAAATTTCCTTTACAATCTGATCCTTTTACTTCTTTCTACTTTCATTATTTACATCTTTTAGTCTGTTACATTTCTTTTGCAACATAATCCCATTGCACTTCCATACATATATCTTTTCCAAATTCTTCTTTTCAGGCACATAATCAATGAATGTGAAAATAATAATGGCAACGAACCTGAGTCCAAATTCTGCTTTTCAGGCACATGATTAAAGGAATACTTCGATGTTTTACATGGTCATATTAGGACATGCTAGGGCTTGATTCGAAAATTATGGTACATAAGCTGCCGATTAGACCAGAATGTAAGCCAGTACAACAGAAGTTGAGGTGCATGAAACCAGAAATGCTCTTAAAAATAAGAAAAGAAATTGTAAAACAATGTGACGTCGACTTTCTAGAGGTAGCCAAATACCTAGAATGGGTGGCTAATATTATGCCTATTCAAAAAAAGGATGGGAAGGTATGGATGTGTATTAATTATCAGGACTTGAACTGAGCTTAGTCCCAAAGATAACTTCCCACTGCCACATATTGACACACTGGTTGATAACAATGCTCGATATTCCATGTTCCCATACATGGATGGATTCTCTAGGTAAATCAAAATGGCACTTGCGGATAAGGAAAAAATGGCTTTTATCATTGTTTGGGAAACCTTTAATTACAAGGTTATGTCATTGGGATTAAAGAATACTGGAGGCAACTACCAGCGTGCTATGGTGACCTTATTTCATGATATGATGCATAAGGAAATTGAGGTATATATGAATAATATGATAGCTGAAGCTCGAACAATGCAAGACCATATAGTTAATCTGAAGAAATTGTTTGAAAGGTTACAGAACTATAAGCTACATTTGAATCCGACAAAATACACCTTCAAAGCAACATCAGGTAATTTCTTGGGGTATGTTGTGAGTGAAAAAGAAATTGAAGTAGACCCTAGCAAAATTAAGGCTATTCAAAACCTACCACTGCCCAGTATGGAAAAGGAAGTGCGAGATTTTCAAGGGTGTTTGAACTACGTTGCCAGGTTCATAACCCAATTAACTGGCAAGTGTGATCTAATCTTCAAGTTACTCTGGAAGCGAAACCTTCGTGAATGGAACGATGAATGCCAACTTGTTTTCTAGAAAATCAAAGAAAACCTTACCAACCTACCGATGCTAGTACCTCTGATACTTAGAAGTCCTTTGATCTTATATTTGATAGTATTTGAAAACTCTATGGGATGTGTGTTGGTGTCACGCCCCGACCCGCCCGGGGTCGGCCACGTGGCAACCGCCGCGCTGCCTCGAAGTACGTGTCGGCCGGTCACGCAGCAGAAGCACCACAAGGCATTGAAATGGATATCATCGCTGCAAAACAACTAAAACTTTAATTAAAAATCTTTTAATAAAATAATAAACTTTAAAGTAGTACCAGTGGATTAATTTAAAGGAATACCTACGCAACGAAAACTACTAAGCCTAAGCCACCGACGCCTCCTAGTGAGCCTCCATTCTATTAGCTGACCCGGCAAACGGATCTGCATCCATCCACATTGGATACAGGTGAGTGACAGAGGTTCAATGAATCTCCATCAGGGTTAGGGATAACAAGGTAATCGAGAATATAATATAATAAAATAAAATAAAATAAAGTAAATAAAATAAATTTTGTCTTCAAAACCTCTTTTAAAATTCTTCCAAGGAGAATTAAATTTAAAACCTTTAAAATAATTATATACTCATGGGTTGGCACCTAATATACTTAAGGCACGACTGGCCGGTCGTATAACTTACTGCACTGAGGGCTATCTCTTTCTTCTTTAAAAAAATAAATTTTCAAAATCTTTTCTTTCTTTAGCCCGTTCCCTCGGTGGTGCCTCACTGTGGTGGAACACAGTGATTTGGAGCTCTGGCGAGTTTTCCTATGCCCCTCGATAGGCGGTCCACGACTGAGTATCATGCATGCTCTCAAACTCGGTCCACGCTCCCGCAAATTGGAGCCCCGAGGAATCCCACTCAATCACTCCTCATCCAGGGGCATCGTACCCCAATAATCATAATAATAATAATAATAATAATAAAAATAAAAATAATAATATTTCTTATATAAATATTGAAAACATGTAAACACACACAAGCTTTATATTTTTAAAATCACCCCACCCTCTAAGTAGGCGTATCACAATATAAAAAGTGTGTGTCGTGGATTACCCTTATCCCAAAACCGTTGTAAAACCGTTTTAAAACAATTTATATTTTGAAAACATTTTAAAAACATTTTATCCCTAGTGGCTAAACACTGAAAACAAGGTCACTCACAGTATTGGGAGAATCGTATACTCCCAAGCGCTCCATGTAGCTTAACCTCCGTAGCATCGCCGCACTCGATTCAACCGGAGCCCTAGTGCACAGAAATATATATTAGCATTCATAATTAAATTTATGAATGCACCTATGAGGCTCTAATATGACCTATGACGATGTTTGGAAGTGATTCGGGGCTTAGAAAAGTGTCCGGAAGGTTTTGGGGTGAAAATTGGACACTTGGTGAAAAATTACGAAAATGCCCTGGGGACCAGTGGGCCCCACACTCGGGGGGCCCAGCCCGGCCCGGATTCTGGGCCATACAAGCCCTCCCGTGTGGTTGGGTCAAGCCCAGCCACAGATTGGGCCCGGAGAAGGCCCACCCTCCAAATTGGGCCAAATTGGCCTTGTCCTGCACGGGACTCGACCAGGCGGTCTTTCCCGCGCTGGAGAGACGCGGCTCCCGCGCGGGAGCCACACACCAGCCTCGGGATCCGAGGCTTTTCCTCGGTACCTGAGCCCCTCGGTCCACCGTTTCGCATGAAATTAGAGATGGAGGTTCCTCTCACCTCCCACTACGCGTTTACCAGAGCAGAAACGAGAATCACAAGCTCAAAGTTCCTAAATCTCAAATCTAAACTTAAAATCTAACTAAAAGCTGAACCTAACTTTGAACTTGGATCTCTCCTAGACCAATGCATGGATAAGCGTGAAAACTTAATGGAACGTAGTTCAAGGAGTTAAGAACAACTCACCAAGATCTCGCCTTGAACTTGCGGTCGGTTTTTTCGGATCGGCCAAAAGTCCAAAATTGCTCCAAAAGAGCAGTTGAGAGAAAAGAGAAAGGAGAGAAAAGAGAAAAGAGAGAAAATGAGGGGGAGAGCTCATCTCCCCCCTATTTATAGGGGAGCCCGGCATCGGGTCTACTCGGGCCTCGGGCCAGACTTTCTTTTATCTTTTAAACCTCTCAAAACTTTGATTATTGGCCCAATCCACCGACCAATTCACCAATGGACTTCCAATTCGTTGGCTATGGACTTAAGAAGTCCACTTAGAGATTCCATGCATGGTCACCAATCTCATCTTCCAACTACGTCTTGTCTTAAGGTTATCTTCTCTTCAGACTTGACACAGCCGGACCGACATATTGTTTAATTATCGCGTCATCTTGCACTGTTCCATTCGTACTAAAAGGTCGTGCTAGGTCCTGGTGTGTCAACTCTTCCCTCATTCTTAAAATTTCGCCCTCGAAATTAAATAAGGTAGCTTGGGGAGGTTTGACTTCCGTTCGAAGCCTGTATCTCGTTTTTGAATAGTGTTCGCCTCACTATTCATTGCTAAAGTTTATCACACTTTCGCCGCTCACGGTGATCATTCTCTCTCTCAAGAGTGGCTCCATTGCCCTTCTACTCTTGAGTTTGAACCTCATATTTCCCTTGACATAGCCTACCCTTACCTATTCATGGGTCAGGCTCTCTTTACTTTAATTATGACCTTTGGAGGTTCTTCCTTCGCTTTAGTTGTGCTTGCTCAATCCTTTCATTTTGCGCTTGTCTCATCCTTCAAGTCTCTCTCGACGAGACTATCCTTTTGTTTCTTCTGAGGTTCCACACCTCTTACTCTTCTTAGGAGTTCCTTCTCCTTCTTCTTTACCATTGCCTCTCGCTTTGAGGTCATCTTCCAGTGTGTATCTTGTTGTTTCATGGTCTTGTACTCATCCTTATAACCGAGCTATCGGGAAAGACCTTTGCTTAACTCCCTCGCCTCCGCGGGGAGGATGCGGTGAGTTAATTATCTTTCCCCTTATCTTGGTTTTGTTTCTCGTTTCGTCTCTTACTTCATTCTTTTCCTTCTCTGATCTTCCTCCATTCAGATCTCATGGGGTATGAGTCGAGCTCTTATACACATTGGCCCATACTTGGCCACATCATAACTGAGGAATCAGAGATCATGCCCTATCGACTCTCACAATCTGACCCTCTCTTTGACCGCCCGTCACAATCACACATAGGGCCCTCGGCCCATCACATTACATACAGGGCCCATGGCCCATCTCATCTCATCTCTCATCCTCTCTGGAATAGAGAACTCTGGGTGGCCTCATGCACACCCCAAATCACACACTGGGCTGGTCCTTTCGAGTGGTCATCACAGAGATCCTCAAGATCTCGATCTTTGATCATTTCACTCATGGGACGCCTCACATGGCTCCCAAGTCAATCACATTTGAGCCTCGACCTCATACCCATTCACACCATTTCTCTTGCCTTTTAGGCATTCCTTAAGTTTTATTTTCTTGAGGTACCCACCTCGGGAGGTACTGCGTATTTATCTTCCTTTTGACCTCTTTCCTTCACGTTAGCTCCAATGCTAAGGGTTGGTTTCTTTTCCTCCTTTCATCAATAGTACCATTTGGGGTTTCCTTATCCCCATCTCTTTCTTTTTCTTCATTTCCATCCGCCCACGTCCATTGTGGGGTCCACATTTCTTTTGCCTTCTCGTCACTATGAGACTAGGCCAATCACACATGTCAAACTCGTGCGGTATCCTTTGTAGCTTCATTATCTTCGCATTCTTCTCTCTTAAGGTATCTCGTTCTTCACTTAACTTGACCTTCTCTTTGGTCTTTTGCCACCATTAGGCATCACTTATAGCTCTTGTCATCTTTATGCCCTTTTTCCTTAGGGTCATCTCCATATCTTTTCTCTTATCCAAACTTCTTTACCTTGATCCACGTGACCTTTCACATTGTATCCAAGGTTTCCTTTACCTTGGCCTCATTCTTCCCTTTCTTTGCTTTCTTCTCTGACTTTCTTCATCTTTCTTATCCTTATTCCTCTTTTCTCCTAACACCTTTAATTCTCTTGGGTGCTAGAATTTCCTTTCTGCTGCTCATACTGGCTATGCTCATAGAAGTTCATGAGCCCGATCGATTCCTTTCCTTATTCCCGTACTCCTTCCCTTGAGTTCTCGGGGTTCTCTCTTGTCATCTTTCATGTCTCAGTTCCCTCGTCTCTTACTTTACCAATGTGGGTTTCCTTTATCTTATCCATCTTCGGCTCTTAATCCATTGGCATCTCTTCTTCGTCTTTCGATGTCATGGTTTATTTATTGTGGGCAATACCTTTCTCTACCCTTCATTATCTCTCTATCTTGCCCACGCCAAGCTAACTCCATTTTAGCTTGGTTTGACTTCATGCCCCACATCCTTTCTTCACTTATCATTCTTCGGGGAGTTTATCCTCAAAGTTAGCTTACTCCCCTCCTTCAAAAAAATTTAACTTATCCTTTTCGTCCCTTGACTTCTTAACCTCAATTCCTTTTCCCTCACTTTACTTCTTTATTTTCATCCTTTCATCTCTTTCAGTTCCAACCATTATTCTGGTTTATACTTAGTCACCTTTTTGTCTTCTCCAGTTTTAATCAGCAGCTTATTTATCCTTGTTCTATCCTCATTCCTTGCTTCGACTCTTACCTAGGTCATTCCACTTTCCTCATCATTTGGGTATGATCATTCTTCAATATCCATTATCATTATCATTATCATTATTATCACCATCATTGTCCTCATTATTATTATCCTTTCACCTTTGTTACTCCATCATGATTTCATATCCTTACATATCCTTATTTCTTTATTTCTCTCTTCTTCTCTTTCATTCATTCTTTACTGATATCATCCATTAGAATGCAATTACCCCCTTTACTCGTTTCCTACGAGTGCTTCTTCTTTTGTGGTTTCTCCAATTTTTGTTTCTATCCAACCTATTTATCTCTTCTTTTATCATCTAACTAATTAAGGGTTTTCCTTTCCCTTCTTTTCACCAATTCACAAATTTAATCCTTCTGTTCTCTTCTTCCAAAATCAAGTAGTTGGGGGTTTCTTCTTACTTTCACCAATTTATATCCTTGATCCCTTTTCTGTCTCTCGGTTCTGGCCTCCGATAATCCTTGTTTATTCATCTCTTTCCTTTGACTTATTCGTTTTATGATGTAGTGCCTTGGCTCGACTCGAGTTTGGGGTCCATTATGCTTGACTTTCTTTAGCTAACATCCGTTTCTAAGTCTTTTATACACTTTCTTTCACTAGATCTTTCTTAGTCTTCTTTCTAGGCTTCTTTTTAATTCCATTTTATTTACTTTCTTTAACCTATCCCTAAGTTATCTAGCTAAGTTTCATCTCTAACCCTAATTTCCTAGTCTTATTCTTTTACTAATCCTGGTCAGTCATTTGGAGCTATTAATCTATAGTTGATTATGGAATTATTACTAATTAAAGTTAAAGTTTTCTAGTGATGTATTATGCTTTTCTTCTTTTAAGGCTCTATTCCTAGTTAACCAAAACTTAGTTCATCAACTAAACTAAGTTTCTCTTCCTTCTAGACCTTGTTTCTCTTTTATTAGCTTAGGATTTTCTTTTACCTAGGATTCTTATGCTTCCTTTCTTCATTAAGAAAGCCTCCGCACTACATCACGACATTCCTTTATCCTTTATTTAAGGGTTCGCGTTTCTTCTCCTTTCCTCTTCTTCTTCCTCACCAGTTCTTTATGATGATGACTTCACAATTTTGGATAAAATTCTCTTCGTGCTTTCCATTAGCACGCATGTGGGCAATCTCATCATTACTGCATATTACACTCTTTCTTCGCTTGCTTACTTCCCTTTAACTTGTCAAGATCATTTCTCATTATCCTTTGGATGTCTCCTCCTTCTTACTCTCGTTATCCATCAATTAATAAGAGTCCATCACTCCTAATCCACTTAGAATTGGAGGTTCCAACCTATCTTTCTTCTTATTCCATTTCCTTCATCTTTATTTCCTTTCTTTTCTCTTTCTCCATTATCGTTTCTTGACATTGGTATCCAATGGTTAAACAAGTAGTAACTGACGTACTACTCGTTGACCACTTGATGTGATCTTTTTTCCTTCTCTCCTCATTCCCCATTTTGTCATCTTGCCTTATTCCTCCTCATCATTCCCCAAGAATGGCTTCTCTCTTGTTCTTTTTTCCTCACTCTTCCTTTTTGCCATCCTCGAATCCTTTAGGGTTTTCTCTTATCAATCCTTCTCTCATCCTCAAGTGATCTTCCCATATCCCACCTTTCATTATCTTGAGCTTACTCTTTCTCTTCCAATTTCCTTGTGTAGACACTAATTTTTTTACTGAGTTCCCTAGTTTTTTATTTATTTATTGATAATTTGGTTGTGGTATTAACTTAGCCATTGGAAAGAATTAATGTTCCAATTTAAGCTTGGTGCAATTAAAGATTAATTTGCTTATCTAGGAATTTTAATTTCTAAGTTAAGATGAACTCAAATTGATCAAGAAATGAATAAAATGAACTCAATAATAAAAAAGGAGTTCACAAATAACGTGTGGCACTAGATGTTTTTCCTTATGCACCCACGTCACTAAAGATTGCAAGTGGTTGATTCACAACTCATGTGACCTTGAATAATAAAACAACAAAAGCAAATCCAATGGCCACGATCTCATCAATTTATAATCAGGCAGCAGCCGAGACAACTAGCAATCCTACAAAGACAATTTCTATGTGTTAACGGCATGGATCTTCGTGCACTTAGTGCTTGCCTCGTTGCGGTTGTTTGTTCCTCAGAGCAGCCACCACTTTGGCCCCTTGGAAGCCCTGCTGGGGATGGTGCATCTGTTGTTCTAAAATCAGTTCTTGAAAGGGCTACTCAACTTTTAAGCCATCCATTTGGAAATTGCAGCATGCCTAATTATGTTTTCTGTAGGGCCTCGTTTGATGAATTTTTCAAATATGGGACCATTATGCAATCAATGCATAACAAGACCCATTCGTCATTTCAAATAGCAAACCCCCCACATGATTCTCTTGCATAAATCAGCTAATCATGTTTTCTGTGGGGCCTCGTTTGATGAATTTTTCAAATATGGGACCATTATGCAATCAATGCATAACAAGACCCATTTGTCATTTCAAATAGCAAATCCCCCATGTGATTCTCTTGCATAAATCAGCTAACCATGTTTTCTGTGGGGCCTCGTTTGATGAATTTTTCAAATATGGGACCATTATGCAATCAATGCATAACAAGACCCATTTGTCATTTCAAATAGCAAACCCCCCACATGATTCTCTTGCATAAATCAGCTAATCATGTTTTCTGTGGGGCCTCGTTTGATGAATTTTTCAAATATGGGACCATTATGCAATCAATGCATAACAAGACCCATTTGTCATTTCAAATAGCAAATCCCCCACGTGATTCTCTTGCATAAATTAGCTAATCATGTTTTCTGTGGGGCCTTGTTTGATGAATTTTTCAAATATGGGACCATTATGCAATCAATGCATAACAAGACCCATTTGTCATTTCAAATAGCAAACCCCCCACGTGATTCTCTTGCATAAATCAGCTAATCAAGTTTTCTGTGGGGCCTCGTTTGATGAATTTTTCAAGTATGGGACCATTATGCAATCGATGCATAACAAAACCCATTTGTCATTTCAAATAGCAAATCCCCCACGTGATTCTCTTGCATAAATCAGCTAATCCTGTTTTCTGTAGGGCCTCTTTGATGAATTTTTCAAATATGGGACCATTATGCAATCAAGGCATAACAAGACCCATTTGTCATTTCTAATCAGCAAACATCTCCACGTGACTCCCTCAGCCAACTTCTCTCCTTGTTAGCTTTTCTCCTTGATAGCTGGGTGATCCTCCAAAGACAGCAAAAGTGGAGTCAGTAATATAAACAACCAGTTGCAGCACAAAAAAAGGAGGTGGGGGTGTTTTTGAGGAATCTGACGTTCTGCTACAACAAAAAAAGAGGAGGATTGTTAAAGGGGAGAGCACAAAAAAAGGGTGGGGGTGTTTTTGAGGAATCTGACGTTCTGCTACAACAAAAAAAAGAGGAGGATTGTGAAAAAGGAGAGCACAAAAAAAGGGTGGGGGTGTTTTTGAGGAATCTGATGTTCTGCTACAAAAAAAGAGGAGAAAGAAAAGGGTAATAGTTTTTCGGGTTTAGTTTCCAAAAAGAGAAGATTCAGTCCTTTGTCCAACGGCTCTTCCATAGACTTTTGGGTAAAATTTCATATTTTCAACGTTGGTTTCTCTGCTTGTTTTGCATGTTCTACTGTTCATGTATTTCCATCATCTTGTCAAAATTCTTTGAAGGAAGAACTGTTAGTAAAAATAGGTCCTTGACAAAATAATAATATTTTGTGCATAAAAGTAGTTGCTTTTTGATGGAAATGGATTGAAAACATAAAAGTAGGTTGCTTTAGACTAGGATAGCATGCTCCTTTATGACAGAACTTAGAAAATTTAGTATCCGAGTTTTTGACTCGTCAAGTTAAGAAATTGTTTTGGTCAAATATGGTCTGTGGATGGCTTCCTGTTGTGTATGTGAATTTTGTGGTTAGTTGTTTTATATTATCCAAGCATATTTCGATGGTAGGACATGATCAATTTGCGCATGACGATGGGATCTTCATTTTTCGTGTGCATCCATTATAAAGATATGAACTTTATGCCTTTTGTGAATTGCTAAGAAGAATCAAGAGATAAATATAACTATATATTTATATTGCTATTCAAAATTAATTAAATATAATCAATTAACCAAGGAGTATTTTTAAAGGAATCGTGGTGGCGAGTTTCTTGAAAAATTCTCTGAAAATTACCTATAAATTTTCTCGTGGCGGCGATGAGGATTTGTAATTAATTTTCAAGCCAATAAATGATAAAAATGGTTAACAAGATAATATAAAAAAATTATTAGTTAATCAATGAAAATTCAACCTTTCAAAGGAATCCATATTTTTTTTAAATAATAATAATAATAATAATAATAATAAGAAAAAGGATACTTTCTCGGGTAATCGTGGCGGCGAGTCTCTCGAGGAAGTCCTCTAAAACGGCCTATAATTCCATCGTGGTGGCGATGAGGGTTTATACTTAATTTTCGTATATAAAATAATAAAGAAAAAATCTTTTGGTTAATGAATTAAAATGTGTTTAAAGGCTAAGGTTTCTAAGTAATTCAAGAGTTTAAAGTTTTCTCCAATTAATGGTTATGAAAAAGGTATGTTCTCGGGGAATCGTGGTAGCGAGCTTCTCGGGAAACATTCCAAAACTATTTATAGATCCCATCGTGGCGGTGATGAGGATTTATAAACTTTTTTTTATATAATAATAGATAGATATAATTATTAATAAATAAAACTCATTTGTTAATTAGACTTATAATAAAATTGACTTAATGGCTAAATCTCTAAATTATAAGTTAATATTTTTTAATTAGTGATTATGAATGGACACTTTCCCGAGGAGTTGTGATGGCAATTCTTTCTGGAATTACTTCAAATCTAAAAAACCTCCTTAAATTTCATCATGGTGGCGATGAGGGTTTATAAGAGGTTTTCGGACACATAGTCATTAATTTAAGAGACTAATAAATAATAATTAATAATTAATAATTAATAAAAATAAAAAAGGTTTTTTATTGGTGATTATGAAAGGGTATTTTCTTCAAGAGTCGTGGCGGCGACTCTTTCGAGAAGTATTCCGAATATGAAGATCTTCTTAAATTTCATTGTGGCGGCGATAAAGGTTTATAAGAAATCTTCGGATATATTGTCATTAATATAAAAATATTTACACAATAAAAAAAAAGATGGAGAGAAGTAGTAATAATAATTATTATTATTATTATTATTATAACAATGACAATAATAAACTAATCTTTCTTAATTAATTATGGTGAAAGGATATTTTCCTAAAGAGTCGTGGCGGCGATTTCATTCGGGAAGTACTGTGAGTTTAATAGTCTTTTTAAACTTCATCGTGGTGGCGATGAGATTTATAAGAGGCCCTTAAGCACATAATCATTAATTAATAAGAAAATTCCAAAATAAAAAATCCACAAAATTAAAAAAGGAATGAAAAATACAAAAAAAAGAGGATCAATTAAATAATGGGTATTTATTATGGGGATTGTGATGGCAATTTTTCTTAGTAATTATTCTGGGGTAATTTTGAATTCAATTAAAAATAAAAAAAATTGAAAAAACGAAAATCAAAAGGTGAAAAATAAAAGTTTTAATTATTAATCTTTGTTGAGGCCTAATTAATACTGAACTAATCGGTACCGTCACTTGGCGGGCGTTGTGGGGGTGCTAATCCTTCCCCACACGTAACTGTACTCCCGAACCCAGTTCTGTTTGTTCCGTAGACCGGGACCTATCTATCTTAATACGCCATTTAACGGCTACTGTTAAGTTAGATAGATTCTATATAGGTGACTAACCGCACCTAAACAAAAATGGTTAGTGGCGACTCCATACATTTCGTAAAGTCCCAAACCCGTCGTTTTCGGCAACGTTGCTACACCTTAGCGACTCCACTGGGGACCAGTTAGAGAGTCGAGCCAAGAAGATGTTAGTATTAATTAAAGGCCTTAACAGATTTAAATTTTTAATAAAGATTAATAATTAATCCTTTTTGTTTTTCTACTTTGAGGTTTTTCCTTCGTGGATATTGATGTGTTCTTTGCATTTGTAGATATTGATTTTCTTTACTTTATGGATGTTGATGATTTTCATTATTATGTGAATATTGATATTTTACATGTTTATATTTTCTTTATTGTGTAAATATTTTTCTTTATTACTAATCATTTTTGTGATTTTTGTTTGGCAAGAGGTATTAGACGGGTATTACGATGATTGGTAAAGGTTTGCAGTTCCTTCCACACACGGCACTTATCACATTCATGCATATCCGATGGCGGTCAGATTACCTTTAGATTGGGGGGTAAAGTAACTGGCCTTCGAGGGACAATCTTGTCCCCGGATGGGTTGAGCGAAACACCCTCACTCAGGTTGAACCCTTTACAAATGAGCCTATAATGGGTGAGGATTGGGGGCCTTATTTGCCTAGGATTAGACCGGCAGTAAGGACAATCTGAGAACCTTTTAGGTTGTGGGACCCACCAGCATGTAGTTATGATGAGTGACCCTAGCTAGGGCCAAACCCGTAAGGTGACTACTATGCTAGGAACACATGAAGGAACGCTCTTTACCTTTCTCTATTTCGATTATGTAAAGGAATTGTAAAGTGGGTAAGCATCTTACCCACAATAGGAAGACCTACCAGCCATGTTGGCAATAATGTCCCCTCTCTAAAAAAAGAAAAAGAGAGAGGGGCAATTATTTTAGAATGTTGTGTTATTTCAATTAATCAGTTGAGTTAGCTATTGTTTTGTTTGTTTTTGTTACTAATTTTGTGTTTTTCTTCTTTGTTTGGTTTTTCCTTTGGGCATCCCATTTGCATTTTGCATGCATCTACTAGGTATTTGCAAGTTTCCAATTGAGATTCAAAAGAGACATTCGCCATGTAAAGAGAAGAAGGTAGTTTTGAGACAGATCGAGATAAGTTTGCGGAGGTGGCAGCTCTTAATTTGAAGAGAAGAGAAGTACATGGGGATTGCCCTCGACTAGCAATATTGAAAAAAGTAAAGATGGATGTAAAACAGAATGATCTTGCCGAGCTTAAGGAGTTGTGGCAGAGGTTACCAGATAAAGAGAGGTTTGAACAGAAGTTTGGTAAAGTCGGGTCTTTGCTTTCTATTAGTGTGGATGAAGAGTTGCTAATGGTAATGGTCAATTTTTTCGATTCATCGTACATGTGTTTCGTGTTTAATGAAGTAGAGATGTTTTCCACTATTAAGGAGTACCAGCAACTAATCAAATTGGGTGATGAAAATCTTGAAATAAATCAAGAGAGTCAAGAGAATGAAGAAAAGGTTTATTGGAGGAGTCCAAAGGAAGCTCGTTTCATGAAGAAGTTCACTGATTTGATCAAGGAAAAGGTCGCCCCAAAGAATCACCCAACTAGATTCTGGCTGGAGAAAGTGAAAGACAACTTAGGAAATGAAAAGGCACATATATTCATGGTAGTGTTGATTTATGGGGTGGTCATATTCCCTAGAGTTGTGGGAGAAATAGATGTGGTTGTTCTAGACTTGGTTTACCAAATACAGAATGGGTACAGTCCAGTTTACGCTATTGTGGCAGAAACGGCTCGCTCATTGATGTTTTGCAGAAAGATGGGTAAAGGACGGTTTCAGGGATGTGCTCAGTTACTGACAGTATGGTTTAAGAGTCATCTACCAAGTTCAGTAAAGAAGTTTACGTGGTACTACTTTAAGGTTCGTAACACTCTCGATGAATATCTCAACATCAAGTGGGAAGAAAAGTCTCAGCAAGAATGGGTCGAATGGTTCAAAACACTTGAAAGCAAGGATGTTCTATGGAAAGCAGCATGGATGAGTGGGAGAGGCGTAGTCTACTCGTGTGAAAATGACCCGTGGATTCCTTTGGTCGGACTTTGGGGAACGGTTTCTTTTTCCTCTCTACTGTTTATGAGACAGTTGAGTGCAGAACAATTCATACCCGCTACTCACGGTCTTGATAGCATTGACATCCCCCATGATACTTTGTAGCAGATTTTGGACGCCCGAAAAGTTGGGGAAAGATGGAATAAGAAAGTGCTTCGAACACCGGTGTCCAATTTGCAAGGAAGATGTACTCCATAATATCTAGAATGGCATAAAGACAAGATCCAAGGATTAAAGCATCCCCTCACAAAAGATGCAAAGCGCAAGTTAGGCCCACATTTCCAAGATAGGTATGCTCAGCTCTTGTTCGAAAACAAAAGGATGAAGGAAGGATTGATGGTGAATGAATTGAAAGGACAGTTGACGGCATGTCAAGCCGAGTTAGAGAGCCAAAAGAAAGAGTTTGAAAAGAAAGAAGTGGAACTAAAATCCGACGTGGATATGGCAAACCATGGTAAGAAGACAGTGGAAGAAGCACTTGGAGGGGCAGAAATAGAGATTATCGAAGCGATAAAGGAGAAAGATGCATGGGAAGACAAGTGTGAGCATGCTAAGGAAACTAGTGAGAGGTATAAGCAATCCTTACAGAAAGAAAAAGGGAAGCAATTAACAAAGCCAGAGATAATGGATAAGATGATGGCCTTGCAACAACAAATAGACGAGATTAGACTTAAGAGGGCCGAAGAGAAGCGCCAATGGGAAGAAGAAAAACTCAAGTTAGTGGAAGCCAAAAGCCATGCTGAAACCAGTTATACCATCGAGATGGAGAACTGCATCAATGCCGAAAATACTGTTGGTAGGATGGCTACAGAGAATGCTGAGTTAGTTGGAGAATGGTGCAATTTGAAGAAAGAGTTTGGGGAAATGAAGAAAAAAGAAGCTGAAGCAAGAGGACAAAGGGATGAGTCAGAAAAGAAATTATTGAGTGCACAAAAAACCCACCAGATGCTCCAAGAACAGCTAGAATTTGAAAAGAATCGCAACTCAATTATTGACCAGGGAAGGATAGAAACATTGACTCAACAGGTAAACCAATTAAAGATCGAAAGAAATCAAGAAAGAGGAAGGAAGCAACGATTGGAAGTAGAGAAGGCCCAAGAAATATCTGCATACAACCGTGAGAGAGAAAGATGTGCCCAATTAGAAAGAGGAATGCATCAAGCACAAGAGGGTCTGAGGAATGAAATGAGGAACAATGCTCAGCTGCAAGCAGGAAAAGACATAGCAATGCAACAACTTTGGGATGCCATGAGAGAAATTGAAGGATTGACCCAGCAAGTTAGGAATTTGGAGCAAGAAGTCAAAGAGTTCGAAACAAATGTGAACATCACGACTAAAGATTTACTTCAAGCAAGGAAGACTCTAGATGACTTCGAAAAGGTTTTCTATAGGGCCACAGCGTGTCATAATAAATGCTTGGTGGGTTATAATGTGAACCGTCGCCAGATTGAGCTACTATTTCAAGAAATGAAGAAGATCATCCCTATTGCAGAAAAGTTGAAGAAGAGAAGTAAGAAGATGCTACAGAAGATCCCGCCAACACGGTCATTTGGACAAGGGACTGTTTACATTTTAGAGGACATTGTTGAGGAGTGTGATCAGATTGTAAAATTTAGTTCTCATATTCTGAATGAAAAGTTATGGGCAAATATTCTTTTTTAATGAGCTTGGCCTTAATGGAATGAATCGAAGAATCTTTTGAATTTCAATTGGCAAACTACAAGTACCTTTGCATTGCATCTGCATCCATGCATCTATTCATCTACTGCATTAAAAAAAGAGAGTAATAACAAATATCCTAATTCACGTTTATGGTAACAAAGGTTTCAAGATTGAGCAGCAACCCAAGAGATACATTACCAGATTGCAAACCAGAATTATCATGGAAGAACAAGCGGCCGAGATAGAAACTTTGAGAAAGACAAATGAAGAACTAAAATTGAAATTAGACCAAATGGCAGAAATGATGAGCAGTATGAGGGAGCAATACATGGCAAATGCGGGTGGGAACCCTACAGGACAATCATCTCAAAACACCTCTTCCCACCCATTTGGCCTTGAGCCAAATTTGTCTTTACCTCAACCAACCCAAAATGTGAATGCGCCTATACCACCTGCATGCCCAACCATACCCAATTTTCCACCACCACCACCTAGTGGATATCCTTTTATCCCACAACCTCAACCCACCGTTGTTAACGGTGGGTCCCCATCTGCAGCTCAGTATGCTTCACCTCCTACATTTAACATGGCACCTCCAGTACCCGAACGTACCCCTACCAACCCAGTGGTCATTCCTGATGTTGGTCATACGGTCGAGTTGGAAAAAGATGTATCCACAGGGGAAGGGGGAAATCAACATGTACTAAGCCAGATTGAGGAGAGGCTTAGGGCTATGGAAGGAACTAAGGCATATGGTACTATTAATGCTAGTGAATTGAGTTTGGTGGATGGATTGGTGATACCACCAAAATTTAAGGTTCCAGAATTCGAAAAGTATAGTGGAACAAGTTGTTCTCATGACCATATTACTATGTATTGTCGAAAGATGGCGGCTTATTCCAAAGATGATAAGATGCTCATTCATTTCTTTTAGGACAGTCTTACCGGGTCAGCAACCCGTTAGTATAATAGGCTTGACAGGCGCAACATTCATTCGTGGTATGACTTGGCTCGGGCTTTTATCAGCCAATACCAGCATATGTCTGATTTGGTACCTGATAGGTTAACCTTGCAGAACATGGAAAAGAAGAGTACTGAGTCTTTCACTGAATATGCCCAGCGGTGGAAGGATATGGCTGCCCAAGTTCAACCCCCTTTAACTGAAAAGGACACAACTAGGATGTTTGTTAATACGCTAAAAGGCCCATACTACAGCCATCTGTTGTCAGGGGCAACAAAGAGTTTTACAGACATGGTGTTGATCGGGGAAATGGTAGAAAGTGCCATAAAGAGTGGCAAGATTGAAGGGTCTGAGTCTAGTTCAACTAAGAAGAACCAAAACCCTAAAAAGAAAGAGGGAGAAGTAAATGCAACTGGACATGGAGGATACCAACCCAGACCTCAGTATCAATATCAGAATCCATATCAGGGGTATGCGCATTATCGATACCTGACCAGTGGCTACTAACAACCTCAAGGTTCATATACCCGTCCACCAACCCCATACCAATACCCAGCTCCTACTACCAATTATATTACCTCTGGGCCAGCTTTCCAACCTATGCCTACCACACAAGCATTCCCTACCCCAAACACTTTAACCCCAAATAGTGGAAACATCCAAAGACAAAATCAACCACCCAGAACCCACATTGATCCCATTCCTTACACTTACACTGCCTTACTCCCTCAATTATTGCAACAAGGTTTAGTGGAAAAGCCTCGTGTCACTAGAACCTATACCCCTCCGTATCCTAATTGGTATAAACCCAATGAGCATTGTGACTATCACAATGGTGCAGCTGGCCACTCTACTGAAGACTGCTATGCATTAAAGCTTAAAGTTCAAGACTTGGTGAAGGAGGGAAAACTCAGCTTTAATAAGAATCAGCAGCCTAATGTAGGGCAAAATCCGTTACCTAACCATGGAAGGACAACTGTGAACATGGTCAGTGGGGGTGAATACATCAAGAGGTCAGTTGAAGAGGTCACAACCCCTATGGTAGTCATCTTCAGGGCTTTGGTCAGGGCCCAAATGATTCAAGGGAAAGAGTTGGAAATTAAGGATGATTATTGTTATTGTGGTGAGACGAATCATGACATACAGTGCTATACTCATTTTTGTAAAATGGTACAAAGAATGATAGATCAATCTGTGATAGAGTTTTATGTAGAGACTGGGGACTTAGATGTGAATGTAGTGGGCGATGGAAGAGAAACAGTGAAACCGTTTGTGGTCTATTATGATGAGCCTCCAAGGCCAAAACCATTTATGGTTCATTATGATGATCACTTGAAGTCAAAACCATTTGTTCTCACACCTATTACACCTGTCATAGAGACTCATCCACAACCAAAGCCTTTTGTGGTATATTATGATGAGCCACCTAAACTTAAACCTTTTGTAGTATACTATGATGAGAAGCCAGCTCCCACATCTGCTTCGCCACTTGTAGTTAATCTTCCCCAACATTTCTCTTACAAGGATGAGCATCAAGTTCCATGGAATTATGAATGTAGCTTTTCTACTATGGAAAAAGTTGGTGAATCGGCGGTCCCGCCAGTGTCTGATGTTGATGGGATTACTAGGAGTGGTAGGATCTATTCTTCTGATAATGCTGAAACTTCGAAAGGAAAGGCCAAGGTAGATGAAGGGCCAGTAATTGCACAAGATGTGGTGTTGGAAAAGGAAATGGCTAGGGGTGCCAATGTTAATGAGCGTGAAGAATTCCTTAAGATAATAAAACAAAGCGAATACAGTGTGGTGGATCAGTTGAACAAAACTCCAGCTCGTATTTCATTACTCTCATTGCTGTTAAATTCAGAAGCCCACCGAGAATCATTACTAAAAAATTTGAGCCAAGCTTATGTGTCCAAGAATATTTCTATAGTTGACATGGACTATATAGTTGGTAGTATCGGTACATCCAACTATATCACTTTTACAGATGATGAGATACCTTCAGGAGGTAGGGGTTATCCCTAAAGCCCTTCACATTACCACCCGCTGTAAAGGGTATACCATGGCCAGAGTACTTATAGATAATGGGTCTGCCTTAAATGTGATGCCTCTTCGTTCTCTACAGAAATTACCGATTGACATGTCCCATGTGCAGTCAAGTTACTTAATCGTTCGAGCATTCGATGGAACTCGGAGTGAAGTGTTACGCACTATGGAGATTCCTTTCTAGGTTGGTCCGGTCACATTTGAGCTTGTATTCCAAGTTATGGATAACAACCCTTTTTATACCTGCTTGCTGGGCTGACCGTGGATCCATTTGGCCGGGGCAGTTCCTTGAACCTTACATCAGAAGGTTAAGTTCAGAGTAGAAAGGACTATCGTAACAGTGAAAGGGGAATATGATATAATGATAGCTCAATCATCAGATTCTCTGTATATTGAGGCAGCTGAAGAGGCTCTAGAATGCTCATTTCGATCCTTTGAGATTGCGGAAGTCATGTCTGAGAAAGGCGGGAGCCAAAAGCCAGTTGACTTAGTTGTCCAAAAGAAGCAGATGCAAGAGAAGGGTTGGTCAGATGGGAAATGATTAGGTAGGAATTTGTAAGGGAAATGTGATTTAATAGATTGGCCCAGCTAAGATAACACATTTGGCTTAGGTTTTAGGCCATCTTGGAAAGAAAAGCAGCAAATGAAGGAGAAGAAAAAGAACCGGAGATTGGCTAGATTGGAAGGGAGAAATGTGGAGTGGGGAAGGATGGAGTTTCCTCACATCAATCAATCTTTTATCTCAGCCGGATGGGTTAATGTAGGTCAGCATGGTTTGATGAAGGCATCAGTTCAGTCAGTACAAAGAGCTCTGCAAGATGTAGCCATCCAAGTCATCGATGAAGAAGAGTCAGATCAGTTGGACACTTTGATCTTTGAGACTTCCACTGCTATCGAATTGGACAATTGGTCCGTCATGGAAATTCCGACTGTACTTTCTTTTGAGCAGATGTAATCACTTTGAACTTCTGTTTGTCAAATCGACACTTATGCCTAAGAGTGTTGATAAGTATTTTTATGGATGTTTTGAGGCTTTCCTTTTGTTTATACATAATTTGAAACTTAATGACAAATTGATGCATGCTCAGATTTTGATGCAACAAAGTTTACATTGAAAATTTTAATTCCTATACTTTCCTCTTGAATGCTACCTATTAACTTTCTTTCATAATTCATTGCTTTATTTATTATGTATCCCTATTCTATTTCTTTGTATATATCCATTTCAAACCTTCCTTTGCAGGTCCACAGTCAATGAATGTGAAGATAACATGAGCAGTAGGCTTGAGTTCGATTTTGAAAGGTTGATTGATACTGGGGAAGTTGATAGTGATGATATTGATGACTCTGATCTACCTCAAGACTTACTAAGATTGGTTGAGCGAGAGGAAAGACAAATATTGCCTCAAAAAGAAACCACGGAGTTGGTAAATTTGGGTACAGAAGGGGATAAGAAAGAAGTGAAAATAGGCACCATTTTATCAGAGGGAGAAAAGCAACAGTTGATCAACTTGCTAAAAGAATATTCAGATGTTTTCGCATGGTCGTATCAAGACATGCCAGGTCTAGATCCAGAAATTGTAGTGCATAAGTTGTCGATCAAGCTAGAATGCAAGCCAGTTCAGCAAAAGTTAAGGCGAATGAAACCAAAGATGCTATTGAAAATAAAAGAAGAAGTGATGAAGCAGTTAGATGCCGATTTTCTTGAAGTAGCAAAGTACCCAGAGTGGGTTGCTAATATAGTTCCGGTACCAAAGAAGGATGGAAAAGTGCGGATGTGCGTAGATTATCGAGATTTGAATTAGGCCAGTCCTAAGGACAATTTTCCTCTGCCACATATCGACACTTTGGTCGATAATACTGCCCGTTATTCTATGTTCTCATTTATGGATGGGTTTTCTAGGTATAATCAGATTAAGATGGCACCTGAAGATAAGCAGAAAACAACCTTCATCACTGTGTGGGGGACTTTCAATTACAATGTCATGTCATTTGGGTTGAAAAATGCTGGTGCTACTTACCAAAGAGCCATGGTGACTTTGTTTCATGATATGATGCATAAGGAGATTGAAGTGTACGTAGATGATATGATTGCAAAAGCTCGAATAGTGGATGAGCATATAACCAATTTGAGAAAGTTGTTCAAAAGGTTGTGAAAATACAAGCTTAGGTTGAACCCAGCCAAGTGCACATTTGGGGCAACATCTGGAAAGTTGTTAGGGTTTGTGGTTAGTGAAAAAGGGATTGAAGTAGACCCGGATAAGATCAAAGGCATCCAAAACTTGCCACCGCCTAAAACCCAAAAAGAAGTCAGAGGTTTTCTTGGGAGATTGAATTACATTGCCAGATTCATTTCACAGTTGACTGCTAAATGCGACCCAATTTTCAAATTACTCAAGAAGCGGGATCCGGGTGAATGGGACGAAGAATGTCAGAATGCCTTTGAGAAAATCAAGGATTATCTTACTAATCCACCAGTACTGGTGCCTCCGGTACCCGAAAGGCCATTGATTTTGTACCTCACTGTGTTTGAAAACTCCATGGGATGTGTACTGGGGCAGCAAGATGAAAATGGAAAGAAAGAACATGCAGTGTACTATTTGAGTAAGAAATTCACAGAATATGAAGCCAAATACTCTCCATTAGAGAAAATGTGTTGTGCATTAGCTTGGGCCGCCCATCGATTGAGGCAATACATGTTGTACCACACCACTTTATTGGTAGCAAAGTTGGACCCCATTAGATACATATTTGAGAAACCAGGATTGTCGGGAAGGATTGCTCGGTGGCAGGTATTGTTATCGGAATATGATATACAGTATATCTCCCAAAAGGCAATCAAAGGAAATGTTGTGGCAGAATTCTTGGCAGAAAGGGTTGACGATGATTATGAACCTATGGAGTTTGATTTCCCTGATGAAGATTTAATGGCAATATTCCAAGCCGGTGAGGAATCAAAAGACAATGAGACATGGACAATGTGCTTTGATGGGGTATCAAATGCAATTAGCCATGGGATCGGGGCAGTATTGACATCCCCAGAGGGTAATCACTTCCAGCTACCGCAAGGTTGGATTTCAGGTGCACCAATAATATGGCAGAATATGAAGCATGTGTTCTGGGCATTCAAATGGCCATAGAAAGAAAAGTGGAGACTTTGAAAATGTATGGTGATTCTGCGCTTGTGATATATCAGTTAAAGGGAGAATGGGAGACAAGAGATTCAAAGCTAGTCCTTTACCATGATTATATCCAGGATCTTATAAAGAACTTCAAGGAGGTTTCCTTCCATCATTTACCTCGAGAAGAGAATCAAGTCGCAAATGCTTTGGCTACGTTGGCTTCCATGTTTAAAGTTGGCACAGACACAGAGATTCCGTCGATCAGGATTGACTGGAAAAGTGAACCGGCGCATTGCATGAATGTTGAGGAGGAAGAAGATAGCAAACCGTGGTATTGTGATATTGTACAGTTCCTTAAATATCAAAAGTATCCTGATCATGCTTCAGGAAATGACAAGAAGATCATTCAGAGATTATCAACGAACTTCTACTTAAATGGAGAGATCTTATACAAGAAAACCCGAGATCAAGTCTTGTTAAGATGTGTGGCAACTAAGGAAGCTCAGAGAATTATGGGTGAAGTACATGAGGGAGTTTGTGGAACTCATGCTAGTGGTCACAAATTGGTAGGCAGATTATGAGGTCCGGCCATTACTGGTTAACCATGGAATCGGATTGCATTAATTACACTAGAAAGTGCCACAAATGTTAGATTTATGCGGATCAAATTCATGTTCCCCCCAATCCGCTACATGTTATGGCACCTTCTTGGCCTTTCTCGATGTGGGGAATGGATGTTATTGGCCCGATTACTCCGAAAGTGTCAAATGGTCACCAGTATATCTTTGTAATGATTGACTACTTTACCAAGTGGGTTGAAGCAGCCTCATATGCCAGTGTCACTCAGTCAGTGGTCGCTAAGTTTTTGAAAAAGGAAATCATTTGCAGGTATGGCCTTCCGGAACGGATTATCTCAGATAATGCTCAAAATTTGAACAGTGGAATGATGAAGGTATTGTGTTCTCAGTTCAAAATTACTCACAGCAACTCTGCGCCTTATCGACCTAAGATGAATGGGGCAGTGGAGGCAGCCAACAAGAACATTAAGAAGATTGTGGCTAAGATGAGTGAAACTTATAAAGATTGGCATGAAAAGTTACCTTTTGCTCTTCTTGCTTATCGCACTACAGTAAGGACATCTACTGGGGCAACTCCTTTTTCACTGGTATATGGAATGGAAGCAGTGGTGCCCATTAAAGTGGAAATTCCATCTCTCAGGGTACTCAGGGAAGTGAACTTGGATGAGGCAGATTGGATCCAAGAAAGATATGATCAGTTAAACTTAATTGAAGAAAAGCGTCTCGCCGCACTTTGCCATGGCCAGTTATACCAGAAAATAATGATGCGAGCTTATGACAAGAAGGTGAAACCGAGACAGTTCAGTGAAGGGGAATTAGTGCTGAAAAAGATACTCCCAAATCAACGAGATACTCGAGGCAAATGGGCACCGAATTGGGAAGGCCCATATGTTGTCAAAAAGGTCTTTTCTGGTAGAACTTTGATTTTACAAGAAATGGATGGAAGGGAACTTCCGAGCCCTATTAATGTCGATGCTGTGAAGAAATATTATGCCTGAAAAGAAAAAGAAATAAGAAGAAATTAAAAAAAGTGAAAAAAATAATAAAAATAAAAAAGGAAGAAAGAAAAGGAGAGGTCCAAGTTGAAAACCCGAAAGGGCAACTTAGATCGACTGGGGGTCGCTTAAGTTGAAAACTTGAAAAGGCGGCTTAAGCTAGAGGAAGAGAAAGGTATAAGCACAGCATTTCAATGAGCTAAATCAATTCTCAGTGGGTCTAATTGGGGCAAGATCGGATCACTCAATGGGCTGAGTTGTCAACGACGTTGGTATTGTTAGCCAATCAAAAGAACTCAGATCCTGCATGCACATGTTTCTGAGTATTCATTGTCGGGAGGTACCATTATCCTTCCTCTAATCTTTACAAACCTTGTCTATCTTGCTTGAGTTTGAATCAAATAGTTTGACTGTTTACTTTGGTCTCACTTCTTAACTATGCAATGAAATTTTTTATTTATCCGATGTTTGTATTAAGATTGTTCATGAATTTCAAAATATGTATAAACATGTGGAAAACAAAACATGCATGAAAATGCTCGTTTTTCATTCAAAGGTATTGAGTTAGGTTTGACGAACAAAATGTCGAGGGAAGGTCCTCAAAAGGAAAACTGAAAGCCAAATTACTAATAATGTGCAGTAGTATCAAAGTTTTTGGGTTGAGAAAAGCATTGATGCGCCTAAGATTTATCAAGTCAGAGCAAATGGAGAGATGTTTGAATTTACCAAAGGATTTCATGTTACCAGGAATATGGATCAAGAGGACATTAAAACTTGTCGTCAAGCATTGAACATTTCATTCATCATAACATGATCATCATATGATAGCATTAGATCTTCATAAAAAAATGCCTATCATTCCTTCATTTATTTGATCAGGATAGGACAAAAGTATCTTTTACAGGTCAAAGGAATGTCCAGCAGTCCATATCTCAATGCAATGTTTCCCCTACAGGCTTTCCGCAGTACTTTGTTTTTTATTACATTGTTGCCTTTTCAACCTAGTCTCTGCAAAATATTTTTCATGGCATTGTTGCCCTCTCAATGAGGTCTTTGCAAAATCTTTATCTTGCATTGTTGCCCTATTGTTGCTCTCTCAATGAGGTCTTTCCAAAACTATCTTTTATCTTGCATTGTTGCCCTCTCAACGAGGTCCTTGCAAATTTGTTTATTTTGCATTGTTGCCCTCTCAATGAGGTCTTTGCAAAACTTTTTATTTTCCATTAATACCCTCTTAACGAGGTCTTTACAAATCTACTTATCTTGTATTGTTGCCCTCGTAACGAGGTCTTTGCAAATCTACTTATCTTGTATTGTTGCCCTCGTAACGAGGTCTTTGCAAATCTACTTATCTTGTATTGTTGCCCTCTTAACGAGGTCTTTGCAAATCTACTTCTCTTGTATTGTTGCCCTCTTAACGAGGTCTTTGCAAAACTTTTTATTTTCCATTAATACCCTCTCAACGAGGTTTTTGCAGAAACTTTTTGTTTTAAAAGCAGTGTCTACATCTTTGCCTATTCCCTGATTCTCTAGAAGCGTGCACTTCTAGATACTCAAGAAATATGCCAAGAGGGGCAACTGTAGACACTAATTTTTTTACTGAGTTCCCTAGTCTTTTTTATTTATTTATTGATAATTTAGTTGTGGTCTTAACTTAGCCATTGGAAAGAATTAATGTTCCAATTTAAGCTTGGTGCAATTAAAGATTAATTTGCTTATCTAGGAATTTTAATTTCTAAGTTAAGATGAACTCAAATTGATCAAGAAATGAATAAAATGAACTCAATAATAAAAAAGGAGTTCACAAATAACGTGTGGCACTAGATTTTTTTGCTCATGCACCCACGTCACTAAAGATTGCAAGTGGTTGATTCACAACTCATGTGACCTTGAATAATAAAACAACAAAAACAAATCCAATGGCCACGATCTCATCAATTTATAATCAGGTAGCAGCCGAGACAACTAGCAATCCTGCAAAGACAATTTCTATATGTTAACAGCATGGATCTTCGTGCACTTAGTGCTTGCCTCGTTGCGGTTGTTTGTTCCTCAGAGCAGCCACCACTTTGGCCCCTTGGAAGCCCTGCTGGGGATGGTGCATCTGTTGTTCTAAAATCAGTTCTTGAAAGGGCTACTCAACTTTTAAGCCATCCATTTGGAAATTGCAGCATGCCTAATTATGTTTTCTGTGGGGCCTCGTTTGATGAATTTTTCAAATATGGGACCATTATGCAATCAATGCATAACAAGACCCATTCGTCATTTCAAATAGCAAACCCCCCACATGATTCTCTTGCATAAATCAGCTAATCATATTTTCTGTGGGTCCTCGTTTGATGAATTTTTCAAATATGGGACCATTATGCAATCAATGCATAACAAGACCCATTTGTCATTTCAAATAGCAAATCCCCCACGTGATTCTCTTGCATAAATCAGCTAATCATGTTTTCTGTGGGGCCTCGTTTGATGAATTTTTCAAATATGGGACCATTATGCAATCAATGCATAACAAAACCCATTTGTCATTTCAAATAGCAAATCCCCCACGTGATTCTCTTGCATAAATCAGCTAATCTTGTTTTCTGTAGGGCCTCTTTGATGAATTTTTCAAATATGGGACCATTATGCAATCAAGGCATAACAAGACCCATTTGTCATTTCTAATCAGCAAACATCTCCACATGACTCCCTCAGCCAACTACTCTCCTTGTCAGCTTTTCTCCTTGACAGCTGGGTGATCCTCCAAAGATAGCAAAAGTGGAGTCAGTAATATAAACAACCAATTGCAGCACAAAAAAAGGGGGTGGGGGTGTTTTTGAAGAATCTGACGTTCTGCTACAACAAAAAAAAAAGGAGGATCGTGAAAGGGGAGAGCACAAAAAAAGGGTGGGGGTGTTTTTGAGGAATCTGACGTTTTGCTACAACAAAAAAAAAGAGGAGGATTGTGAAAGGGGAGAGCAGAAAAAAAGGGTGGGGGTGTTTTTGAGGAATCTGACATTCTGCTACAAAAAAAAAGAGGAGAAAGAAAAGTGTAATAGTTTTTCGGGTTTAGTTTCCAAAAAGAGAAGATTCAGTCCTTTGTCCAACGGCTCTTCCACAGACTTTTGGGTAAAATTTCATATTTTCAACGTTGGTTTCTCTGCTTGTTTTGCATGTTCTACTGTTCATGTATTTCCATCATCTTGTCAAAATTCTTTGAAGGAAGAACTGTTAGTAAAAATAGGTCCTTGACAAAATAATAATATTTTGTGCATAAAAGTAGTTGCTTTTTGATGGAAATGGATTGAAAACATAAAAGTAGGTTGCTTTAGACTAGGATAGCATGCTCCTTTATGACAGAACTTAGAAAATTTAGTATCCGAGTTTTTGACTCGTCAAGTTAAGAAATTGTTTTGGTCAAATATGGTCTGTGGATGGCTTCCTGTTGTGTATGTGAATTTTGTGGTTAGTTGTTTTATATTATCCAAGCATATTTCGATGGTAGGACATGATCAATTTGTGCATGACGATGGGATCTTCATTTTTCATGTGCATCCATTATAAAGATATGAACTTTATGCCTTTTGTGAATTGCTAAGAAGAATCAAGAGATAAATATAACTATATATTTATATTGCTATTCAAAATTAATTAAATATAATCAATTAACCAAGGAGTATTTTTAAAGGAATCGTGGTGGCGAGTTTCTCGAAAAATTCTCTGAAAATTACCTATAAATTTTATCATGGCGGCGATGAGGATTTGTAAGTAATTTTCAAGCCAATAAATGATAAAAATGGTTAATAAGATAATATAAAAAAAATTATTAGTTAATCAATGAAAATTCAACCTTTCAAAGGAATCCATATTTTAAAAATAATAATAATAATAAGAAAAAGGATACTTTTTCGGGTAATCGTGGCGGCGAGTCTCTCGAGGAAGTCCTCTAAAACGGCCTATAATTCCATCGTGTTGGCGATGAGGGTTTATACTTAATTTTCGTATATAAAATAATAAAGAAAAAATCTTTTGGTTAATGAATTAAAATGTGTTTAAAGGCTAAGGTTTCTAAGTAATTCAAGAGTTTAAATTTTTCTCCAATTAATGGTTATGAAAAAGGTATGTTCTCGGGGAATCGTGGTGGCGAGCTTCTCGGGAAACGTTCCAAAACTATTTATAGATCCCATCGTGGCGGTGATGAGGATTTATAAACTTTTTTAAATATAATAATAGATAGATATAATTATTAATAAATAAAACTCATTTGTTAATTAGACTTATAATAAAATTGACTTAATGGCTAAATCTCTAAATTATAAATTAATATTTTTTAATTAGTGATTATGAATGGACACTTTCCCGAGGAGTTGTGACGGCAATTCTTTCGGGAATTACTTCAAATCTAAAAAACCTCCTTAAATTTCATCGTGGTGGCGATGAGGGTTTATAAGAGGTTTTCGGACACATAGTCATTAATTTAAGAGACTAATAAATAATAATTAATAATTAATAATTAATAAAAATAAAAAAGGTTTTTTATTGGTGATTATGAAAGGGTATTTTCTTCAAGAGTCGTGGGGGCGACTCTTTCGAGAAATATTCCGAATCTGAAGATCTCCTTAAATTTCATCGTGGCAGCGATAAAGGTTTATAAGAATCTTCGGATATATTGTCATTAATATAAAAAATATTTACACAATAAAAAAGAAGATGGAGAGAAGTAGTAATAATAATAATAATTATTATTATTATTATAACAATGACAATAATAAACTAATCTTTCTTAATTAATCATGGTGAAAGGATATTTCCCAAAGAGTCGTGGCGGCGATTTCATTCGGGAAGTACTCTGAGTTTAATAGTCTTTTTAAACTTCATCGTGGTGGCGATGAGATTTATAAGAGGCCCTTAAGCACATAATCATTAATTAATAAGAAAATTCCAAAATAAAAAATCCACAAAATTAAAAAAGGAATGAAAAATACAAAAAAAAAAGGATCAATTAAATAATGGGTATTTATTATGGGGATTGTGATGGCAATTTTCCTTAGTAATTATTCTGGGGTAATTTTGAATTCAATTAAAAATAAAAAAATTGAAAAAATGAAAATCAAAAGGTGAAAAATAAAAGTTTTAATTATTAATCTTTGTTGAGGCCTAATTAATACTGAACTAATAGGTACCGTCACTTGGCGGGCGTTGTGGGGGTGCTAATCCTTCCCTACACGTAATTGTACTCCCGAACCCAGTTCTGTTTGTTCCGTACACCGGAACCTATCTATCTTAATACGCCATTTAACGGCTACTGTTAAGTTAGATAGATTCCATATAGGTGACTAACCGCACCTAAAGAAAAATGGTTAGTGGCGACTCCATACATTTCGTAAAGTCCCAAACCCGTCGTTTTCGGCAACGTTGCAACACCTTGGATGCTTCTCTTCGATTGACTTCAGACGAACTCTCTTTCGTCCACCTATGCCCCCTTTCTTTCACCACTTACACACCACTGTGTAAGAATAAATGAAGTTAGCTAGCCCTTGCTGCTACTTCTCTCATTTTATGCTCACTCCTCGGAGCATCACCCAAGCAATCTGTGGGCTTATCGCACCAGAATTGCTAACCTGTGGGCTTTTCAGTAATCACTTCACTTCACCACCCATTTGATGCTTGAGAGGTCCTCCTCGATCCTTCATCTGGTTGCTCAGATACTCCATCTCATGTCCTAAGGTTTTTGGTCAACCACATCTTCCGTGATCGATTCCTTTGATTTCTTCAATCCTAACCCAACTCTTTCTCCTAGGCTACACACCAACGGTGTAGAAAACGAGAGAAGTGAGGTTAGCATTCACACACATTATACCCACCTTGGCCCCTTGCCTCGTTCTAATCGCATCACTTCTTCCCAAGTTTTACACGTCACTAGTGTAAAGAATTGGGGCAACGCATCTAGTTTACGCTTTAAACTCGCTGCTTTACTAGCGAGTCTCGATGTTCACAACTCCAAAGATTGAACATCGAAGATTGTGGGCATCGAACCAGTTTCACCACTGATAAGCCTCTAACTAGGCTTGCAAGGAGGACTGGACGAGACTTCACCTATCTTGTCATCTCAAGGGAAATACCATCCCTTGCACAATTTGGCTGTCGAGTAGGAGGAACATTGAAAATCGAAAATTTGAGTTTGGGGAGTTTCTTGGAAAGGGTGCCTTGCTTGCACGAATCACGAGGAAAAAGGTGGTCGTGATGTTTTTCTCACTTAAGACCACACTCAAGAACTCTATTTGGTGGCTTGTTGCTAAAGAAGGTATTCTAAGAGTAGGATCGATCATTTATGATGCTTTTGAGTAACTACATACTCGAACTCTGGAGTTCTAAACCTATTTAATCCACTGGTCTTGAAAACATTTGAAAACGTTTTAAAAAAAACATTTTTGAAAATACTTTATAGTTTTTGAAAATAATCAGAATCTTTTAAACGCTCTGATACCAATCAAATTGTCACGCCCTGACCCGCCCGGGGTCAGCCACGTGGCAACCGTCGCGCTGCCTCAAAGTACGTGTCGGCCGGTCACGCACCAGAAGCACCGCAAGGCATTGAAATGGATATTATCGCTGCAAAACAACTAAAACTTTAATTAAAAAATCTTTTAATAAAATAATAAACTTTAAAGTAGTACCAGTGGATTAATTTAAAGAAATACCTATGCAACAGAAACTACTAAGCCTAAGCCACCGACGCCTCCTAGTGAGCCTCCATTCTATTAGCTGGCCCCGCACGCGGATCTGCATCCATCCACATTGGATACAGGTGAGTGACAAAGGTTCAATGAATCTCCATCAGGGTTAGGGATAACAAGGTAATCGAGAATATAATATAATAAAATAAAATAAATAAAATAAATTTTGTCTTCAAAACCTCTTTTGAAATTCTCCCAAGGAGAATTAAATTTAAAACCTTTAAAATAATAATATACTCATGGGTTGGCACCTAATATACTGAAGGCACGACTAGCCGATTGTATGCCTTACTGCACTGAGGGCTATCTCTTTCTTCTTTAAAAAAATAAATTTTCAAAATCTTCTCTTTCTCTAGCCCGTTCCCTCGGTGGTGCCTCACTGTGGTGGAACACAGTGATCTGGAGCTCTGACAAGTTTTCCTACGCCCCTCTCCCAACTAGGCTCGACTCACCATGCCCCTCGATAGGCGGTCCACGGCTGAGTATCGTGCATGCTCTCAAACTCGATCCACGCTCCCGCAAATTAGAGCCCCGAAGAATCCCACTCAATCACTCCTCATCCAGGGGCATCGTACCCCAATAATCATAATAATAATAATAATAATAATAATAATAATAATAATAATAATAATAATATTTCTAATATAAATATTAAAAACATGTAAATACACACAAGCTTTATATTTTTAAAATCACCCCACCCTCTAAGTGGGCGTATCACAAAATAAAAAGTGTGTGTCGTGGATTACCCTTATCCCAAAACCGTTGTAAAACCGTTTTAAAACAATTTATATTTTGAAAACATTTTAAAAGCATTTTATCCCTAGTGGCTAAACACTGAAAATAAGGTCACTCACAGTATTGGGAGAATCGTATACCCCCAAGCGCTCCATGTAGCTTAACTTCCGGAGCATCGTCGCACTCGATTCAACCGGAGCCCTAGTGCACGGAAATATACATTAGCATTCATAATTAAATTTATGAATGCACCTATGAGGCTCTAATATGACCTATGACGATGTTTTGAAGTGATTCAGGGCTTAGAAAAGTGTCTGGAAGGTTCTAGGGTGAAAATTGGACACTTGGTGAAAAATTACGAAAAATGCCCCTAGGGACCCGTGGGCCCCACACTCGGAGGGCCCAGCCCGGCCCGGATTTTGGGCCATACAGGCCCTCCCGTGTGGCTGGGTCAAGCCCAGCCACGGATTGGGCCCGGAGAAGGCCCACCCTCCAAATTGGCCGTGTCCCGCGCGGGACTCGGCCAGGTAGTCTCTCCCGCGCGGGAGAGACGCGGCTCCCGAGCTGGAGCCGCACACCAGCCTCGGGATCCGAGGCTTTTCCTCGGTTCCCAAACCCCTCGATCCACTGTTTCGTGTGAAATTCGAGATGGTGGTTCCTCTCACCTCCCACTACGCGTTTACCGGAGCAAAAACGAGAATCACAAGCTCAAAGTTCCTAAATCTCAAATCTAAACTTAAAATCTAACTAAAAGCTGAACCTAAATTTGAACTTGGATCTCTCCTAGACCAATGCATGGATAAGCATGAAAACTTAATGGAACGTAGTTCAAGGAGTTAAGAACAACTCACCAAGATCTCGCCTTGAACTTGCGGTCGGTTTGTCCGGCTCGGCCAAAAGTCCAAAATTGCTCCAAAAGAGCAGTTGAGAGAAAAAAGAAAGGAGAGAAAAGAGAAAAGAGAGAAAATGAGGGGGAGAGCTCATCTTCCCCCTATTTATAGGGGAGCCCGGCACCGGGTCTACTCGAGCCCCAGGCCAGACTTTCTCTTCTCTTTTAAACCTCTCAAAACTTTGATTATTGGACCAATCCACCGACCAATTCACCAATGGACTTCCAATCCGTTGGCTATGGACTTAAGAAGTCCACTTAGAGATTCCATGCATGGTCACCAATCTCATCTTCCAACTACGTCTTGTCTTAAGCTTATCTTCTCTTCAGACTTGACACAGCTGGACCGACATATTGTTTAATTATCGCGTCATCTTGCACTATTCCGTTCGTACGAAAAGGTCGTGCTAGGTCCGGGTGTGTCAGTTGGGGCAACAAGATGAAAGTGGAAAGAAAGAGCATATAGTATACTATTTGAGCAAGAAATTTATAGAATACGAGGCCAGGTACTCCTCCTTTGAAAAAATATGTTGTGCACTAGCCTAGGCCACTCATCGATTAAGGTAGTACTTGTTGTATCACACAACCTTATTGGTGGAAAAGTTAGACCCCATCAGATATATATTTAAGAAACCAGGTTTGTTTGGAAGAATTTCTCAATGGCAAGTATTGCTATCTAAATATGATATATAGTATATATCCCAGAAGGCTATTAAAGGAAGTGTTGTAACGAATTTCTTGGCCAAACATGCTAGTGATTTTGATTTCCCTAATGATGACCTATTGGCAGTATTTCAAGTAGATAAAGATCAACTGACAATGAAACATGTATCATGTTCTTTGATGGAGCTTCTAATGCAATAGGGCAACCATTTCCCAGCTACTGTAAGATTGGATTTCAGATACACCAATAATGTGGCTAAGTATGAAGCATTTGTTTTTGGAATTCAAATGGCTATAGAAAGAAAGATTGAAGTGTTGAAAGTTTATGGAGATTCAACGTTGGTGATATATCAATTAAAAGAGGAATGGTAGACAAAAGACCTAAAATTGGTCCAATATCATAAGTACATCAAAGGTCTAATAAGGCACTTCAAAGATATATCCTTTCATTACCTACCTCGGGAGAAAAATCAGCAAGCTGATGCTTTGGTCACATTGGCCCCTATGTTCAAGGTTGATACTGAAACATAAATTTAGCTTATCAGAATAGATTTGAATTTTGAGGAGAAAAAAGATGGAAAACCTTGGTATTTTAGCATTATGCAGTTTCTCAAGTACTAGACATATTCGAAGCATGCCTCCGAAAATGACAAAAAGATCATTAGAAGGCTGGTAATGAATTTCTAGCTGGATACAGAAATCTTATATAAAAGAAATCGAGATTAGGTGTTATTAAGATGTGTAGTAATAAGGAAAGTCCGAAAGATCCTAGAAGAAGTGCATAAAGGAATTATGGGACCCATAGTAATGGGCATAAGTTAGCAAGGCATATCATGAGGTTAGGTAATTATTGGTTAGCTATGGAATCAGACTACATCAACTATACCAGAAAATACCATAAGTGCCAAATTTATACAGATCATATTCATGCTCCTTTAAATTTGCTACATTTCATGGCACCTTCATGGCCTTTCTCTATGTAGGGCATGAATGTTATTGGACTAACGTTAAAAGCATCAAATGGTCACCAATACATCTTTGTCATGATTGATTATTTCACCAAATAGGTTCAAGTAGCCTCATATGCTAGCGTCACTCAATCGGTAGTTGCTAAATTCTTGAAAAGAGAAATCATCTGTCGATATAGCCTTCAAACTAAAAGTGGAATGATGAAAGCACTATGTTCCCAGTTTAAGATCATGCACAACAGTTCTTCGCCATATTGGGCTAGATGAATGGACCAGTAGAACAAGCTAATAAGAATATTAAGAAAATCGCGGCAAAGATGACTGAAACCTACAGAGACTGGCATGAGAAGTTACCTTTTGCCCTTCTTGCTTATCACACTACTATGAGAAAATCCACTGAGGTAACTCCATTCTCATTAGTGCATGGAATAGAGGTTATGGTGCCTATTTAGGTCGAAACTCCATCCCACTAAATACTTAGAGAAGTAAAATTAGATAAGGCTGATTGGATCAAAGAGCAATATAGATGGCTGAATTTGATTGAAGAGAAACATCTTACAACATTTTGCCATGGTCAGCTATATCAAAAAATAATGATAAGAGCAAATGACAAAATGAAGCCAAGGGGAGTTAGCTCTAAACAAGATACTTTGCATCCAATGTGATGCTTTGGGAAAATGGGCACCAAATTGGAAAAGACCGTATGTTGTCAAGAAGGTCTTTTCTGGAAGAGCAATGTTTTTGCAAGAAATAGACAATAGAAAGCTATCAAACCCTATCAATGCTGAAGCTATTAAAAAGTACTATGCTTAAAAAAACAAAAAATAAATGAAAAGAAAAAGAAAAAGAAAATGAGAAAGAGAAAATGAAATGAGCGACTGAAGTTGAAAACTCGAAGGGCAGCTTGAGTTCGGAAAAAGAAATGAAAAAGAAAGGTTCAAATTGAAAACCCGAAAGGAAAGCTTAAATGAAGATGGGGGTAACCTAAGTCAAAAACTTGAAAAGGCAGCTAAAACAGGATGGAAGAGGTATAAGACTACTTCATGAGTTTGACCAACCTTAGTACGTTAAGTAGGGTAGAACAGGCAATCTAAAATACAAAGCTATCAAGGACATCTGTATAGTGAGCCAATTAAGAAAAACTCAAGTTTCATCTACACTTGTTTCGAAGCTTTTATTATTAGGAGGTACCTTTGTTCCTTTGACCTTGAAAAATGCTCGAACAATTTAAATCTTCCTGAATTGTATAGCTCTTTCTCTTCGAATCAAACCCCTTATCTATTTTTATTTGTATCCTCTATTTCAATCATTTTTATGCAATGGGAATGTTTATTGTTGATGAATTTAGCATTGTATTAAGTTTGTTCATAAATTTCAAAATATGCATAAATAGACAAAAACAAAAGCATGCATTAAAAGCTCATTTATCATCTAAAGGCATAAGCTAAGTTTGGAAAACAAAAAGCAAATCAGAATGCCTCTCAAAAAATGGAAAAAATGAAAGCCACTTGGAGGAAGTAACTTGTGACACTAGTCTGAAATGGAAAGAAAAATCGTAGATAAAGAAAAGCACAAATGCATGTGAAAATCGTCAGATCAAGGAAAAGAAAGAGAGTTGACTATCAAAAAAGCCTGTATTACTACAAGCATGAATTAGGCCAATGCTAAAAATAAAAATATCAAAATTTTACATCATAAATAAAGACATCTAAACATTGGATGCATCATAACATGATCTTTTCATCATGACGCAATAAGTTGGTTACAGATCTTCATTCCAACCTCATCTCATTTCGACATATCTTCATTCCAACCTTATCTCATTTTGACAATCAAACATTTTTTGCATGAGCAGTTCTTCACCAATCAACTCCCATTAAGGGGATTTTCTTATAACAATTTTGCCCTATTAAGGAATTATTTACATTACATTTTGCTCAATCAAAGAATCTATGCATCTCATTGCATAGTTGCCTTATCAAGGTCCTGCTTTGCATCATTTTACCCTATCAAGGTTCTCGCATTGCATAGTTATCCTATCAAGGTTTTCACATTACATCTTATTTGCCATATCAAGGTTCTTGCATTGCATTGTTGCCCTAGTAAGGTCCTTGTATTGCATCATTTTACCCTATCCAAGGTCCTTACATTGTGTAATTGCCCTATCAAGGTCTTCACATTGCATCCTTTGACTCTATCAAAGTCCCTGCATTGCATTATCATCTTATCAAGGTCTCTATATTGCATCATTTTACCATATCAAAGTCTTTGCATTAAATTATTTTGCCTTATCAAGGGTCCCACATTGTATAGTCACCATACCAAGGTCTCTAAATTGCATCATTTTACCTTATTAAGGTTCCTGCACTGCATTGCATCATACGCCCTCATTAGGTGTGTTACATGATATCTCGATCCTCATTAGGACCATGGTCTCTTGTCTGCTTATATATATAATCATTTCAGTTTGGCAGATTCATGAATTCCTTGAATAGAAGATTGGTGTCTACTATATTTGCTCTTTTCCTAATTCTTGAGAAGTACATATTTCTAAATCTTCAAAAAACATGCAAACAAAGGCAGTTGTAGGCACCATAATTCTTTTTTGGGGGGGGGGGGGGGGGCACAAAGTTGCATTCACTGCCCAAACTTTGAGCCTAACTAAATTTGAGCCTAACTAGTGGCCTGGATGTCTTTTGGATTTGCCCTTTAACTAGGTTGTTAGTTCCTTTTTTTTGGCAAAAATGGCTGTTAGGTCTTTAATTGAGTCTTTTTGGCCAGCTACGAATATTCATATGGGTTTTGTTTCATTTTACTGTAACTTTCTCAATTTGTTCATAAATGTGCATATTCATATTTTCCATAATTTCCTCAATATGTTCATAATTTCTTTAATATGTTCATAATTGTGTGTATTTTTATTTTTCTTAATTTTCTCAATTAGTTCATAAATTAGAATATTCATTCGATCAATTCATAATTATGTATATTTATATTTTCCACAACTTTCTCAATCGGTTCATAAATATTAATATTCATTTAATTAATTCATAATTGTGTATTTACATTTTCCACATTTTTCTTAATTGGTTCACAAATTAGAATATTTATTCAATTAATCCATAATTATGTATGTTGACATTTTTGTGATTTTCACAATTGACTCATAAATTAGAATGTTTACCTTCCATTTTTATAGCACCGCGATGGTCACAATTAGTTATTTATTTTTCTTTCATAATTTTCTCAGTCAATATAAATTAGAATATTGACTTTTCTTAGTTTGAAATTCCTTTGTATGCATAAAGCAATAATAAGTGCCATATTAGTGTACGAAGACCTTTCTTAGAGGCCAAAAAATTTCAAAAAACTACATTTTCCTTCTGCAAATATCCTTTTTCAAAAAAAAAATTAGTAAACTATGCCTTAAAACAATAATCAAAATTGCATCCATGTGGAGGATGCACCTATTTTTTTGGTGGCTATTTACCATTTAGGAGTCTTAAAGTTTGTAGGTAATCAGCGGCTAGGCTCGTCAAGAAAATAGCAGTGCAACAAGATGCAAAAATATGGAAAAGAAGAGCACCCAAGACCGAAAACAGAGGAAAAAAAAAAGGTCGAAGAACATGGTTGAAGCGGTACAAGTAAAGGCAATTGAGTTTGAAACAAATTTGGAGCATAATCTCCACATTGTTAGAGTGTGTGGTAGTAGGTATATTTTTCTAACTTGGATCTCATGAGAGTTTTTCTTTTCTTTTTTTTGGTTCACTTGGGCCATGTCTTGATTTGCCATATTGGGCCTACTCATGTTAGAAATAAGTTGTTGAGCTTAGTTAAAGCTTAAGACCCAAAACGAATAAAAGTGATAATAAAAGGCAGAAGATCGTGAAATGGTTTTTAATGATAATTAGTGCTTCTAATATTTGTGAATTGACAAATTCTAAAGTTTAATTTTCTACATATTTATAAATATTTTTCTTGATGTATAATACTCGTTCCAATGAAGAGGATTATCTTGGGAGCCATAGTGACAAATTTTTTGGGTAATCCTTCTAGGATAAGGGTTTCTGCAAATTTCATTAGAGTGCTAAAATGGGTTTGTAGAAAATTCTTGAATATAGTAATCATAAAAAGAATAAATAACAATAATAATTAATAAAATATGAACTAATCATTCATAATAAGAAAAACAATATTTTCTTAACATATAATTATTCCAATGAGGGGAATTTTCTAGAAACCGTAGCGACAAACCTTTTGAGAAGTCCTCTGAGGACAAGGATCTTTGCAAATTATATATAAATAACTAAAAGACTAATTCTCCCAAAGAGGAGGATTCTCTTGGGAACCATAATGATGGACCTTCTAAGGAATTCTCTTTAGGGGAGATTTATATAAATGCCATTAGAGTGTCAGAATAAGTTTGTATATATTCTCGAAAAAATTTTCCACTCTTCTCTAAAACTTTTTCTTGCATGCATCATGTGCATCATGCATTGTGTAATAAAGGTCTCAAAACTCTTGAAATGGCAATAATTGAATAAAATAATGAAAATTAGAAAATCTATAAAAAAAAGAATAAATAATCATTAAAAATGAAAAAGGAATAAAAGAGTTATTAAACTTATAGTTAAGTCCTAATGAATATTGGATCAATCAATAACATCATTTGACAGGCGTCATAAGGGTATAGTTAAGTCCTAATTAATATTGGATCAATCAGTAACATCATCTGATGGGCATCATAAAGGGTATAGCTAAGTCCTAATTAATATTGGATCAATAGGTGATGTCATTTGATAGGAGTTATGAGGGTGCTAATCCTTCCCCTTCCATAACAGTACTTCTAAACCCATTTCTTTATTCTGCAAATTGGAACCTATCTAGTTTAGTACGCCATTTTAGGCTAATGCTAAGTTAGATAGATCCTGATAGGTGATTAACCGCAACTAAACAAAAAGATCAGTGGTGACTAAGTATGTTGCAAGTCCAACTCATCATACATTGCAATAGTAGGTGGGATGATTTGATAATCATGTTTATGTGTGTGTGTGTGTGTGTGCACACGCACATGTATTATATGTTGGTTCATGTGACTTGGGCCTACAGTGCCGGTGATGCATGACCCTAATGCTAATCATTAATAACAATTAAAATCATTAATAATAATAATGAAGGTCAAAAGTAAAAATAATAATAATGATAATTACTTTGAAAATTCAAGATCATGTATAGTTATCTTATACGTCATCATGTGAGTAGTTATCTATTGATGTATTACTAACTTAATGAGGAGTGCATCTACGGAATCATAGTAGTGGACCTCTTAATGGATTCTCTTAGGGCTAGAGTCCATTTAAAAATATAATCGGAGTGCTAAAATGAGTTTATATGGGATTTGAAGACACTTATTTTTAAAATTAACTGATTAATTGGTTAATTAGTCAGTTAATTAAATTAATCATTTTCGAATTTTATTTTATTTTTGTTTATTCCTATTACTTTATTTTACTCTATTTAATTTTAGTTTCATCTTGTTACTTTGCAGGTAATTTTGAACCTAAAATCAAAAGGCCAACCGGGTAACTCGGTTCCCATACGAAGTCATCCAAAATTAGGAAGCCAAGCCAAGTTTGAGTTAACTCATGAATCATGCAAAATATGTATATATATATATATGTATTTATATATATGTATATATATTTATGTATACATATGTTCATATGTATATATATTTATATGTATATACACATACATATTTATATATAATTATATGAGTATGTATACATCTATATATACGTATATATCTATATATATATATATATTTATACATAAATATATACCTAAAGACCATTACTCCATTTATTTTAAAAGCCATACAAGACTGAAAGCCACTACCATGCAAAACCAAAAGAACAAAAAAAAACACACGCACACTTTCACGATGGGTCGTGTCACCAAGGCTTCCACCGCCGCTGCTCCATTGCCAACTTCTGCTCCTCCTCAACTCCTTCCACGGCCTAACTCACCAAGTTCCAACCTAAGCTGACACGGTTGGCTTTTAGAAAAGGCTCTGGAGTTTCTTTTTCTACTTTCTTTCATCTCACACTTTGATCATATTGATCAGCTGACATTGTGTAGTTGACTTGCAATCGCAATCTCTGGTGAGAGTCGAAAAGGCTGGAACCTTCTACTCGAATGACGAAGGTTTATCCCAACGTTAACGCTGGTTTTAACGGCAGCGATGCCAACTCCTCTGAAAGGCCGCCCAAGCTGTTAGTAGCTGACAAAAAGGAAGCAGTTTTAACGGTCTGGAAGAAATCGTTGCTTTTTAACTGTAACGGCTTCACCGTGTTTGATGGGAAAGGTGATTTGGTGTTCAGGGTTGATAATTACATGGAAGGCGACAAGGGTGAGATCCTTCTCATGGATGCGACTGGCAAGCCTCTTCTCACCATCCGCCGCAAGAGAATGAGCCTAGGAGGCAGCTGGCTGGTCTACGAGGGAGAAAGCTCGATGAATCCTAGATTTTCTGTCAGAAAATCAGTAAACATCCTAAACAGCAAGTGCTTGGCTTACGTTAGCCCTGGAAGCACTAACAGTCAAAACAACAACATCATGTACGAGCATGGAATTCAATATCCGTCGATACATCGATATATCCATCGATATATCCGTAATCGATATGGATACTGCGATATTTTGTCGGTGGTCCTCAAACCACCGGATATCCGTCGATATATTCATATATCTGCGATATATATTGCGATATTTAAAATATCCGTTAAAATGTCTATTTTAATTTTGTAATCTGGTCCAAATAGTAAACCAATTTGAAATACTTTGGTGCTCGACTCAAATGGAAAATTACTTGGCCTGTGGTGGAAACAAAAGGCTTAGGCCTAAATGTCAAATTCAATCGCTTTCTTATATTGCAGGATTCACTTAAGTAAAATTCAAAGTTGATGTCCTAAATACTAAAAAAGGCGCTCCACACTTGGATATTTTTCTTATTCTTAAAATATTAATGGGGATCTCTCTTTATTACATCGTGTATTTGACTTGTAATTACTTAATGGCAAAAACTTAGTTAATGCAACATTAAACTTAAATAGTAACTTGGGAAGCAGAAAAAAATATAGCACTTTATAAATTATTGTATATATTTTTTTGTTATGCTAATATTTTTACAAAAAGTTCTACACAACTCTTGAAGTTTTCTTATAAACCACCATTCTTAATCTAAGGAGCGTTGAAATTTTTAGTTTCTTTTTTCTTTTCATTCTTCACCATCATATTTGAGTGAATTTGTTTTGGGGCTTATATTTTAGTTAATGGTCACGAAGCAACAAAGTAAAAATTTATCAAGTCTTTCAAGTTTTAGATCCTTAATCAACTAGACAAGATCAATTTGGAAATGAGGTGAGATAAGATTCATCTTTATTTAAATATTTTGAAAATTTATAATTTCCTAAATAAAATTTTCTTTTTGTAAAGATAATGTTGTTTAGAGAAGCTAGAAGATCTTTTGGGGAAGCATGTGCACGAAGTTCAAGGGCGACCATGAAACCCGGTATAGATACAATTACAAAGTTGATTAATTCTCTATTTTTGCTTGAAAAATTATTACTACTACGATTCATTCAATGTAAAATATTCTTTTCTTTTTTATGTAGTTGATTGGTGGGAGTTATACAGGGAAAGTGCACCAATACTGCGTAAATTGGCTATGCAGATATTATCTCAAACTGTTTCATCTTCAGCTTGTGAAAGAAATTGGAGCACATTTGCTTTAATCCACATAAAGCAACGAAATCGATTAGCCCATAGGACTCTACAAAATCTCGTGTATTGTTACTATAACATGAAACTACGAGTTAGAGATATGGAAGCTGCACAAGATGAGATGTCAGTGCTAGACCCATTGAATCTTCTTGATGTTACTTTTGAAATTGGTGATGAAGATGAATATCCTCTTTTTCAATGGATTAGGCCTGCACATTTAGATGGCCGTGATATGAAGCCTAATCCTGAGATCAGCAGTCATGCTCAAGAATTTGGGATTGATGTTGATAAGGTGATGTCCGAAGAGGTTGGCTTAGATTCTTCATCAGATGAAACCATCGGTCCTCCACCTGGATTCGAAGGTCATTTAATGAATCAAGATGATGATGATGATGATGATGATAATGATGGTGATGATGATGATGATGGAAGAAGTGGGGAAATGACGACAACAACAGGGACTCAGGGTGGGGGTGGAGAAAGATGTACAAAATATGCTTCAATGTATGATTTTTCATATGACAATGATCATTATAGACCATTGAGTCCTTTTACCGGTGTGACAACTTTTACACATGCTACACAAGATGAGGACCATGAGTCTCACAAAGCTGGGCATGGAGCTAAAGGAAAAGGGGGGAAAAAACTATGGGTAATCTTGCTGATGATTTTGGCTTCAAGAGTATAACCACAGAACAAAGTTCAGTCGGTTATAATGAACCAATGGAATCAAATTTTGGAAATTGGACTGATGATAGATATGGAGAATATAATTATGGAGCATCATATTCATCAGGTCAGTATCCGTCAGATTATTCCCATGAACAACAAACTTTTCATGATGATCAATCAGCACAACCACAGGTGAATTATGGTCACTTCCCTCACCTTGAAAATCTTTTGGTAGCTAGTACAACTGATTATTATGCCCATGTGCACAATTATGTGAATAATTATAGGAATACCATGACTTGGCATGAATATTGTTGCTATATTCAGCCTACCGACGGAAGTCAGGTTAATAATTTTGAGCTTCCAAGAAACTCAATGTGGTATTAAATGCGGTTGGAAACTTTGTATTATTAGTTAAACTTTGTAATATTTGATATTGTTGGATATAAATATATCACAAATATGCTTGGTTGTCTTTTTTAATTATATTTCATACATTTTCGCCTATTTAAATAATTAGCAATACATTAATCACACATCTAAATATATTTTAATTAAGATATTATGACTCTAAAATATGTAAAAATATGTAAATGAGCATAGGGTAAAATTTCATTTCAAAATCTAACGTTTACTATAAATATCCGTGATTTTATATCATTTTTTACCACTTTTTTGCGATATCGATATTTTTTGCGATATATCCGTCGATATATCCGTAATTTTGAGGGTGCGATATCGATATCTAATTCCATGTGTACGAGATTGAAGGGTCATATTCCCAACGATGTTGTGCCGTATATGATGATAAAAGGAGATTAGTGGCAGAGATCAAACGGAAAGAGGCTATCGGAGGCGTTGCCTTTGGAACCGATGTCTTCCGTCTTGTTGTGCAGCCTGACAATATCAGGACCGAACCTGCCTGGATCGTCATCCTCAAAATAGAGCTGCTGCTCGCGAGCTTCTTGATCTTTGGCTCAATGGAGGACCTAGCTGCTCGTCAATGGAGTATGGAGCTGCCCGAGAACTTGGTCCTTTCCTTGTTCGTAGCAATGGCACTGACCTTACTTTTAACAAATTCTCTTGGAGCCAAAATGCTGTTCTTAGAGGTTTGAAACAGATGATAAACTCTAAGGACAAAAGGCTCCCTATCACCGCACCAGCACCAAGCAAATCATTGTAGCGTCCAAAGCGTTCAGTGGGATCAACCTCGACAAATGGTTCTCCCTCCCGATCAGACATATTGGGACTAGCAGCCGGCATCTCCAATAAGATTATGAAATCAAAGTTCGTTTAGGGACTGACTGAGCGATTTTAAGGGAAGCTGGAGAGACCAGAAAGTTATGAAGAGTGCAAGAGAAAGTTACGGTGGGTGGCTATGCAGTATCCGACGCCAGCTATGGTAATGTAGCATCAGATGATGCCACCGCAGCACTTCGTGGCGCCGCCACCTCCACCTCAGCACTACGTGCCTTATCATCATCACCATCAGCAGTACCAGCACCACCATGGCCACGTCCAACACTCACAGCAGCAGCAGCAGCAGTCCGTCTCCACAGCCGCAGCAGCTCACCACGACAGCCACCACAGCAACCACAACCGTAGCAGCTCGCCACAACAGCCACCGCAGCAACCACAGCAGCAGCAGCTTGTCGCGATGGCCACGGCATTCGACAACCTCCATCTTCTTTCTCCCTCCAATCTTTTCTAACTAAATATGGAAGGCTTGAGTTTCTATATAGGTGTTGTTGGGAATGTCATCTCAGCCCGGGTTGGAACCATTTCACTCGAAGCATGTTGCAGAGGATGCATTGCTAGAAAGATGTTTACTGCGATGGCTGAAAGGAGAAAGGAAAATGCATTGCTAAAGAGTTGTTTGGATACCCTGGAAAAGAAGAACTCTGCTCTGGAGCTTGAGCTCAAAAAGGCTCTAGAAGACGCCAACGATACCATTGAAAAGTTGCGGGCAATAGAAAAAAAAAGAAGAATTCTGAGCTCCAGCAAAGTATGAAAAGTTTTGAGGAGGATAGAGAGTGTATAAAAAGCTAATTTTCTCAGCAAAAAGCGGGGGTCATTGTTATTCGGTTTTGGCTCCGTGTTTTGGGGGGGTCAGTTCGCTTTTGGCTCCTTGTTTCCGGGGTTTTGTGGGGGGAAGAAAGCACTAGAGTTTCAAAATAAAAGGGGGAGAGAACACGGAGCACAGGGGACCATTATTTTTCAAACTGAGCTTCAGCCATTCTTTCAAAAACAGAACGGAAGAAATAGAGAGAAAACCAGAGAACACGGGGAGAGCATTTTTCTCTTCAAGAAACAAAGGCTGGAGCATTTTTCAAGCACAGAAAAAAAAATAGAGAGAGGAGAAGAGAGAAAGAGAGTCCAAAAGAAATTTTTTCTTCTTCTTCTTGATTTATTTTAAACAGATTGGCTAGAGAAAATAGAGAAAAAGGCTTGTTGTTCATCAATTTTTAGCCATTCTCTTCTCCACAAAACCATTATTATCTTTTCTTTTTTTTTGTTTTGGTACAAAACTTCATCTTTTTAGGTAAAGTTCTTAGCTTTATTTTCAAGATCATTTCTTTTTACTTTTAATACATTCTTGCTTTGTCTTGTTAAATTTCTTAACTTTCTTTTTTATGATGATGTTTATGATTTATAAAGCTTTTGTATATTGCTAAATAATTTGCTTAGTTTAATATGTGCTTCTAATATATTCAAGATGATTTTTTTTATTTTATTTTATGTTATTTTTTGTTAATATGCCATTTCTCTTAATTATTTACATAATTATGCAAAAAGTTCCTAACTTTCATTGTTTTGTATTCTTATTTATTATTTTTCAAACTTGCTTTACCTATTCCATGTGTTTGCTTAGTTGAAAGTCTTAATCTTGATTAAAAGGATTGTATTTTTGAGCTTATATTCACATTCTTGTTTGATAAAAAATATAATCTTGATTGTAAATATCATAACTTTAAGTTGATTAACTTGTTTGCTTAGTTAAATGTTAAGCCTAGGATTAAAAATTGCATTTTTTTTTGCTTGTGGATATTTTAGCTTGATTAAAAATGAAAGCTTGGTTAATAAAAATTGAATCTTTAAGTTTATTTTATTTTTTATTATTTTTATTTAAATAGAAATAATCTCTGATTTTTTTTATATAAATGCATATTTAGTTTAAGATTTAAATTTTTTTATCATAAAAATTATCTTTTTGCCTTTGAATATGTGTTTTGTCTAACATAAAAATTTATGCTCGCATATAAAATTACCTCTTTTCCCTTATGGATATGTTAGCTTAATTAGTAATTATATCATATATTAAATTACTGTTTTGCCCTTTTATGTATGCTTTTTAATTAAAATTTAATCTTGCATGTAAAATTACCCTTTTGCCCTTGCTTATATATTTGTTTAATTATGAGTTGAATTTTGTATAAAATTACATATTTGCCCTTGTATATGTGTTTGTTTAAATTAAGCTCGCTTTTATGTGTTAAATTAGTTATCGTGCAATTTGATCTTGTAAAAATAAATTTAAATTCCCATGTTTTATTTATTTATCATATTATATTGTGCAATTAATTGTGTACATGTGCTAACCCTTGTTCCTTTGTCTCATTCATGCATAATTAAGTTTAGGACATTAATTTTCAAAAATTCATATGCATGGGGTAACCGAAAGATGCCTTGGGAGTCCGAGGTTTCCGAATGTTTTCTTCGATGAAAAGATTTTTTCGGTGTCTAATCGGGAGTCCGATCGGACCCGGGAGAATTTTTCATCCCTTCAAAATTAAAAAAATATGTTTTTCATGTAATTTTCATAAAAAGCATGCATCATGTTTATTATTTTCTTTAATTTCTTAAAATTTGCGAATGAACTCCAAAAATTTTCTTTTTACAAAGAGGAATGTTAATTCCAAAATCTTTTATTTTTATTTATTTTATTTTTACTTTTATGTTTTATTTTTATTTCATTTTAAGAAAATCTCTTGTTTAAGAGGTCCAATTAAATTAAAAGGAATGTTTATTCCAACATTAATTTCAAAACATGTTTTAGAAATTTTTTGAGAGATCTTAACTACCCAATTATAGTTAAGGCCTCTCAAATTAATTCAAGTTTTGTTAAAAAATCACTTTTAAAATTTCTTTTCTTATTTTTATTTCTTTGGAAGGGAATGTTCATTTTCTTTTGACTTTTGTTTTAATTTTCCAAAATACCTTTTTGGGAGAACTTTAGTACATTTAATTAATTAAGACCCTTCAAGTAAACTTCATTTTTATCAAAAATGCATTTTTAACTAAAAGGAATGTTTATTCTTTAAATCTTTAAAATTCTTTTTTTTTTAAAAAAAATCAGTTTTATTTGATAAAAAAGATATTTATTTTTTTTGAAAGGTCTTAATTTAAGAATCTACTAAGGTTTTCCTACTAAACTAAATTTTTGTCAAATTATTCCCTTCATCAAATTAAAATGAATATTTATTCCGACATTGTTTTAAAGTTAAGTCTTTCTAGGAGATTTTAATTTAAGAAATCATAATTAAAATCTCTTAAAGTGAATTTCAAAATATAAATTTGAGGATGTTTATCCCAACCTTTTTTGCAAAATGTTTTCTAGAATGTTTCAATTAATATTCTCATAATTGGGACTTTCTAAAATTAAAATTAAACCTTTGTTTTTCATAAAAGGGTATTTATCCTCGTTTTTAAATTCGACTTTGATTTTTGAAGAATATTTATTCCTATTTAGAAATTGAATCTCCATTCTAAGTAGGAAATTTCTTCAAATTCAAAATTGGGCTATGGATTTTCACATTAAAAGGAATGTTTATTCCGACATTAAGTCTTTAAATTTCGAATTTAGTTTTTACAATGGGATGTTTATCCTACATTAAAAGGAATATTTATTCCGACATTTAAAATTACGTTTTTTTCTTAGAATGATTTTAAAACATTTTATTATCATTTTCCAAGTAAAATATTTCAAGGCTTTTGTGGTACCGATTTTCGGGCGTCTCGGGGGTGCTAATCCTTCCTCGAGCGTAACCGACTCACAAACCTAAAATCTTTTTCGTAGACCAGTTTCTTTCCTTAACTTGACGTCATCTTTCCATATTTATGTTGGGTTAAACAAGTAGGTGACTAACCACACCTATTAAAAATAAAAGGTTAGTGGCGACTCCATTTGTTTTTCGACTGTTTAGTCCCAAATATATCTCACATCATGTCATTTATCGTCGGAGCGGTAAAACGTCTTGACAGCTTGGCGACTCCACTGGGGACGGTTTTTAGAGTCAAGCCACTTTTTAAGTCTTATTTTACTTGGGTTTAATAATAAAATGTTTTTAAGTTTCATTTCATGCATTGCATCATTCATTTGCATTAAATTTTTTTTTCCCAATAATTGTTTCAAAATTTTTCCAAAAAAAGGAAAAAAAGAGAGAAAAAAGGAAGATTTTTCAAAATTAAGTTTATTAAAGTTGCATCTTGCATTTATATCACATTTAATTTATATGTATGTTTTTATGTTTTGATCTTCTAGTATGCTTTGTGTGTTTAATTACTCGTCTATATTTTGCATGATTTAATTCCTAACCTATGCCTTGATCCTTTAGCATGCCCTATGTCTTAATTACTTGTATATATTTTGCATGTTCCAATTCCCTTTGTATGTCTTGATTTGCTAGAATGCTTTTTGTATTTACCGTTTTGCCATTTTAGTCACTTGTATGTATTTTTCACGTTTTAATTCCTTGTGTATGCCATGAATGCCTATCTTGTTTACCATGTGTGCTTATCTCATCATATTAATTATTTATCCTATATTTTGAATTGGACTGATCGTGTGTTGACATGTGATAGTGAAATTCTTTCTGCTTCTGCTTCTCCGAATGTTCACTACTTCACCGAAAGGCAATTGTTAAAGGTATAAGTCCCTCCCTCACACACGACACAATTCATAACATAAAAGTTCGGGAGTCCGAACTTCACCTTTATTTAGGAGGGGGCGACGGGGTTGCCTCCACCCCATCTTGTCCGATGGGTACCCTGGTCTAGAGCTTTAAACCCAGCATGTAGAAGAACCCAAAATCTAACCTAGATAGAGCCAAACCCGTTGGAGAAAACTCGATTTCTTAGGACACAAAACGGGGGCGGCTTCTTACCTTTATCAATCCCTTTCGTTTTATCTGCTTATTTCATGATAGCATGCTGTTTGTCTATTTTCTGATTATTTTGTGATGACATGCTGTTTGTATAAATTGTCTATTTTTCTGTACATATGCTTATTTCCTGATAGCACGTTGTTTGTATAAACTGTCTGTTTTCTTTCACCTTTTTGTGCAAATACTTATTTCATGATGATATGTTGTTTGTTTTCTTTCCCACTTTATTTGTATGTATCCATTTCATAATCTGTTTGTTTTCTTTCACTTTATCTGTATATATATGCTTATTCCATAATTGGTATGCTATTTGTATAATTTTCCTATTCTCTTCCTCACTTTGTCTGTATATATGATTGTCTGTTTTCTTTTGCAATGATATGTCGTGTGTTTACTTTCTTCCTTGCTTCATCCATACATGTTCATGCTTTGAATATCCATGATTATTTCTTTTATTTGCCATCATCACATGACATGCATTCCATTGTATAATCATTCACAACAAGAGAACTATAAAGGGAAATTAGTCATGGCTGATGAACAAGGTCAATCTTTGGGTCAACGGATATTTGGTCTCTTGGCCTCGTTCTGAAGAAATGACCAGTTATCCTTTATAGTTAAATTGTTGTAAACCATTCATTTTTGCATCTACATCTAATCATTGACATGCTCCCTTTTATTCTACTTCATACTGTACTTGTATATATGCATCCATGTATATAATTTATTTAATGGTGAGCGAAGACATTTCCTTTTTGTCATTTCTTCCCCTTATTTTTGCATCCCATGGTTGCATTTTCATCAAGCATGTTCATACATACATTCCATTCATAATAAGGGAATCTGATTCATCCTTGTGATTACATCAAAGGGTTTCAAGATAGCACCTCCAACACACAGATATAACACTAGACTGCAATCTAGAATTGTCATGGAAGAGCAAGCTGCCGAGATTGAACAGTTAAGGAAGGCAAATGAGGATCTACAGAAACAATTAGATCAGATGGCAGAAATGGTGGCCAGTATGAGACAACAAAATATGGCGAATTCAGGCAACAATTCCAATGGGCAATCTTCTCCGAGTACACTCCCACACGGACTCCCCACAACTCAGCCTACGAATGCCTCTCTCTCACCCCCCGCACTCAATATACCTTTGCAAGGAAATCAAACGCAAATTCCTCAACCAACCACAAACACATTCACCCCCCCACCACCTCCACCCGGTGTGCACCCTTTTACACCCTCAATGTTTACCACAAATGGAGGAATCCCAACAACTCAACCAATTCCACCTCCCACCTACACTATGCCACCTCCTGCCCTTGGACACACCCCAAACAATCCCGTGTTTGTGCCTGATGAACAATTTAAGAGAGAGATCGGTGGGGCCAAAAGTCAGAGGATATTGAGCCAAATAGAGGAGCGGCTCAAGGCCATGGAGGGCACTCATGCTTATGGCATTACTGATGCCTATGAATTGAGCTTGGTAGATGGGTTGGTGATCCCACCAAAATTCAAAATGCCTGAATTCGAGAAGTACAAAGGGACCACATGCCCTAAAGACCACATTACTATGTATTGCCGGAAGATGGCCACTTATTCTCGAGATGATAAACTGTTGATTCACTGTTTCCAAGACAGCCTCACTGGGTCAGCCATACGGTGGTATAACAAGTTGGATAGGCGGGGCATTCACTCTTGGAATGATCTAGCCCGGGCTTTCATTGATCAATATAAGCACATGACGGATTTGGTACCCGACAGGCTGACTTTGCAAAACATGGAGAAAAAGTCTTCCGAGTCATTCACTGAATATGCCCAAAGATGGAGGGACGTGGCAACTCAGATTCACCCTCCTTTGACTGAGAAAGAGATGACATGGCTATTCATTAACACCTTGAAGGCTCCATATTATAGCCATATGATAGCTGGTGCCACTATGAGTTTCACTGACTTGGTCTTAATTGGAGAAATGGTGGAGAATGCACTCAAGACCGGTAAGTTAGATGATGGGGAGTCCAGTGCAGCCAAGGAGAGTTCCAAAAAGGAGAAAGGCGGAGTGAACACTATAAGATGTGAAGGATACCAACAATACCCACAACCCCAATGCCAACCATGCCAACACCAATACCATCCGGCCAATTCCACACCACCTCAAAACACTTACCAGTATCCTCCTCCCAACTATACACAACCTCAAAATGCTTACCAATACCCAGTGTCCAACACCATTTCCACTGTTCCAAGACCAAACACCCAAAAATGAAATCCAAGACCACCAAAGAAAAGGAAACAATTTACTCCCATCCCTATGACTTACACAGAGCTATACACCAAGCTATTGAATAGCAAGATGATTGAACCGGTTCAATACTCGACCCTTTTACAGCCTCCCTATCCTAAATGGTTTGATGAAAATGCACCATGCGCCTATCACTCAGAAGCCAAGGGACATAGCATTGCAAACTGCACGAGATTGAACGAAGTGATACAAGAGATTATCAAGGAAGGTCGTTTGACTTTTGATACCGATGTGCAGTCAAACATAGGGGCAAATTCGTTTCCTAATCATGGTAGGAATGGAGTAGATGCTATTAATGTTGAATTAGCTGTGTTGGAATATGAGGAATCAAGCAACGGTGAAACATGGGTCCGGCAGTTAACACCAGGGACCAATTTAAACAACTGGCAAGTTTTTGAGGCACCGATCATGATAGTAGATTTTGACATGTAATAAGCTTTGGCAACTTTGAGCACTTTTTATCCTACATTTCTGCCCAAGAGTGTTGATGGTTGATCTTCATATGTTATGGGTTTTACTTTCATATTTGCTCTATCATTCATAATTTTGATATTATGCATTCTTAAAATCTCTGTCATGTATATTCTTAAACTCCCTGTCCCTATTTCATATCATAATTCTATTCATTGAATTTCATGCTTTCTTCTCTTTACCCTTATTATTTGTTTTACCATTTTATTTTTATTCATGGATCAAATACATATATGTATATATATGTATATATATTGCCTTATTATCCCTTGACTCAAAGAACCTCAAGTGATGAATGCAAAGATAGCAAAGAGGGTCCTCTCGAGCCTGACTTCGACTGGTTAATCGGTGCGGATGACTTTGACAATAATGATAATGATGATTACTCTTTTCCCCTTAATCTTATGAGACTTATTGAATGAGAAGACAAGCAGATCTTGCCTTACTTTAGGAGATGATGATGTATCTGACGGTATTGGAGAATTTCATGGGCTGTGTGTTGGGGCAACATGATGATACCGGTAAGAAAGGGCAAGCAATCTACTATGTCAGTAAGAAGTTCATAGAGTGTGAGGCCAAGTATTCCCAGATAGAAAAGATGTGCTACTCATTGGCATGGGCGGCTCAGAGATTAAGATAGTACATGGTTGATAGCAAAGCTAGATCCGATCAGATTTCTCTTTAAGAAACCTTCATTGTCAGGACGATTGGCTCGATGGCAAGTACTACAGTCAGAATATGATATAGTTTATGTCTCCCAGAAAGCTATCAAAGGAATTGTTATTGCTGAATTTCTAGCCGATAGAGCAGTTGATGACTACGAGCCCATGAAGTTTGAGTTTCCTGATGAGGATTTGATGTCAATATTCAATACAGAGCTAGAGCAAGAAAAGAAATGGAGAATGTATTTTGATGGGGCGTCAAATGCACTGGGGCATGGAGTAGGAGCTGTCCTCATATCCTCAAATAGAGATCAATACTCAGCAATAGCAAGGCTTTGCCACACATATGGCGAAGTACGAAGCTTGCATCTTAAGAATTCAAATGGCAATGAAGACAAATTGTATCAATCATGCAAGGAAATGTCATAAGTGCCAGATTTATGCTGATTAGATTTACATGCCTCCCAAAACACTACATGTTATTTCGTCTCCATGTTCTTTCTCAATGTGTGGCAAAGAGATGATTGGGGCAATTTCACCAAAAGCTTCTAATGGACATCAATTCATTCTGGTGACCGTCAATTACTTCACCAAATGGGTCAAAGCAGCATTGTATGCAAGTATAATGTAGTAAGTGGTCATCAGGTTTGTGAAGAAAGAAATCATTTGCCGATATGGGTTGCCGAAAAGAATCATCACCAGTAATGCCAAGAATTTCAACAATAAGATGGTAGAGGCAGTGTGCTCTCAATTCAAGACCAAGCATAGCAATTCTACCCCTTACCACCCTAAGTTGAATAGGGCAGTTGAAGCAGCAAAACAAGAACATCAAGAAGATAGTTGAGAAGATGACATTGACCTATGAATTTTGGTATGAAAAACTTTCTTTCGCTCTACATGCTTACCGCACTACTATAAGAGCATCCACCGGGGCAACTTCATATTTCTTTGGTTCATGGAGTGGAAGCAGTTGCTGATTGAGTTGGAAATCCCATTTTCAAGAGTATACAGAGAGGTGAAGCTTGAAATGTCAGATTGGGTGCAGGAGAGATTTGACTAATTGAACTAGATTATAGAGAGGCGTCTCAAAGCATTTTGCCATGGTCAATTATATCAGAAGAGAATGATGCGCGCATATGATAAGAGGGTACATCTTTGTGAGTTTACAAAAGGAGAATTGGTGCTATTTACTCAGCATGATCCCCGAGGAAAGTGGACTCCAAATTGGGATGATCCTTATGTGGTGAAGAAAGCATTCTCGGGAGGTGCCCTAATCTTGCAAGAAATGGATGCAGATGAATTGCCACATCCGATCAATGCCGATGCTGTGAAGAAATACTACACCTGAAGAATAAAAAAATGAAAATAAAAAAATAATATGAAAAAATAAAAAAATCAAAAAATCAAAAAAATCAAAAAATCAAAAAAATCAAAAAAATCAAAAAATCAAAAAATGAAAAGAGCATCTCAAGTTGAAAACCTGAAAAGGTGGCTTGAGTCCGAAAAAGAGAAGAAAAGGAGGGGTCTGAGGTGAAAAACCGAAAGGGTGGTTCAGATCCAATCAGGTTGGTTCCTAAGCTGAAAACCTGAAAAGGCAGTTTAGGAAGTTTGAGAAAGCATGACAAAAGGGCACCTAACTTGTACAAGAGGTCTTGTTCGGTTACGGGGGTCAGAGTAATCAAAAATCATCAGACCTCGTCAAACGTCACTTCAACGAAGATGAGTCAGTCGAAGGCAGGGCACAGATGACTGACACTCTACTATCTGTGCATTCATCGCATTAAGGTCATATACCCTTCTTTTTCTATAAACTTATTTGTTAAATCCTTGTCATGACTTGTTATAAGTTTGTCTATAAATATATTTTTGCATTGTTTCCTTTAATATGATCCATGTATTTCTCCGTAAATACGAATTGCATAATTTCTTTATCATGAAAGGGCGAACAAACAGGTAAGTGAATGCCATAACATTTGAAGTCAACTCCCAACATAAAAAAGGAAAGAAATGTGAGGGTAAACATGAGCTCAACAACATACTTTCGGTGCCTAAAGCAAGGTGACACGTGAATGAAATTATCTCAAACTGGGATGTTTAAGCAAAAATAATTTGAAATAAGGGTTTGGGGCATGTTTATGCCAGAAAAGATGTAACAAGAAGATGTTCTCCAATTCCGAAGAATGTAGGTCGGACCAAGCTAGAAGGCTATTGACACGCCCGGACCTAGTCCGCACGTGTCAAGTATTATATTTATGTAAATTATTTAGCCAAGAAAACCAAATTAGATTTTTCATAGACGTTTTGAACTTCCTTTAGCTCAATTTCGAGCCTAGAAGTTTAAAATCAAGTCCGGAGTCGAATTGGGAGTAATTGGGCACGTGGTCCAAGGCAATTGGGGCCATGTTGGCTGAAGTCAACCTAAAAAGGTTGACTTCAGCTGCTGACCCAAAAAAAGGGAGGTCGGTCCCTTTAATACCATTTCTTCTTCTCTTCTTCTTTTCACGTTCTTCTCCTCTTCTTCTCTTCGTTTCTTTCTTTCTTCAAATTCTTTTGATTTCCTTTAAATTCTCAGCCTTTAATCCTTCATCAAATACTTCATCAATCATCACAAACAACTCCTTTAGCTTCCTTGAAGATCAAAACACCAAATTTGTCAACAATTTTCGGAATCCAGAAATCTGCCATTTCGGCGACAGTTTGTTCATCATCTCGTAACTTTCTTTCCAGCCGTGGGATTAAACTGAGTTTTTGGTATGTTGTTCTAGACTCATCAAGCTTTAATTTGATAGTTTATATGCATCATTTCGTGGCCTGAGCTGAAAGTTATGCTCAACTGAATCCATATTTTCGTTGCTGCCAGAAATTTCTGCACCCTTAGAGTTTTGATTCAAATTTCGTGCATAATTGGTTGCTTAAATTAGTTTTTGAAGCTTTTGGATCTTAGTTTAGATGCTAAGGAGTATGTGTTTCGATTTTCACATCCATTGGAGCTGAATCGAGTTTGAATCGAATTAAAGAAGCATAGAGGCCATGTTCGGCCTTGCTGCTGCCTTGTGCAGCAACGATCCGGGCCAGGGACAGCAATGTCCCTGGGCCGGATTCTTCCTGTTTTTGAAATGTCCCAATTCGGGTCTAGGGGAAAAATGGTCATTTTGCAGCCCTAGACCCCATTTGACCCCAATTGACTCAAATTTACTTCAATTAACTTCCGGACTTGCCCAATTTTACTCCGAGACCTTAGAAACTCTAATTAGATTTTATCTAGGTGTTTAATTTTTAGTCAATTGCCTTTATTAATCAAATTAGATTTTAATTTGATTATTTAGGTACGTGATTGTACGAGTTTCGGACCAGTAGCAGTTTGAGCTAAGGCATTCGTGGGGTAATCGGGGAGTATACAACTCTCCTCTCTTGTGAGTGGCTTGGAATATATTGGTTGACCATTAAGGGTTAACCGTTTTCTAATTTCTTTATAAATGTTTTATTAACTTTTTTTTATATATTTTGGGGTATGAAATGTCCACCCTCACACACCAAGTTTACAAAAGATTTAAAGGGTGGGAATTTCAAATATTTTTATAAATTGATATTATTGATAATTGTTTGGGGTACGATGCCCCTGAGAGACGAGAGATTGAGCGGGTTCCTCGGGGCTCCAAATTGCGGGAGCGTGGACCGAGTTGGAGAAGTATGCAAGATTTTCGACACTGGACCGCCTGTCGAGGGGCACGGCGAGACGAGACCCTGGGAGAGGCGCGAAGGGAAGCTCGCCAGGGCTCCAGATTGCTGTGTTCCACCACAGCAAGGCAAACGTCAAGGGAATGGGCCAATAAGCAAAAGAAAAGTAATTTGAGATATAAAGTAACCCTTGACGGTCCAGCGTGTACCCCAGTGCACGGGTGTACCTTTGGGACATTTTCAGAAGCCAACCCACTTAGTAATATTATTATTGATTGAATATTTGTTTTGGTATGGGATTTCTTATAATTTTAGTAAATGATTTAACAAATAAATTTTGGATTATTTCATATCCCCAGCCTGAGGTGATCGGTCATTATAACCGAGTCCCTCACTGGGTACAAGTTTATTGTACTCACACCATTCACTTTTGTTGTCAGGTCATCAGGCTTCGGACGGCGGACGTCCCGGTGGTCAGTGATCCCAGTACGAAACTGCGGACACGATTTTGTAGGTGCCACCCTTTTTGCCCTGTGAATCTTGGCTCGGAATATTAGTGCATATCATATATATATATGTATATATATATACTACTTTCCGCTGCATAGTGTACCGTAAAACGTGCCACTTCCTTTATAAATATTTTTAAATTATTATAACTATAATATTTTCTGTATGTTTTCATATATTGCTCGAATACCCTTTATTTTTAAGCCTTGTGCCATCTTGGTTGCCCGCCTGACGAGGCACGCATCTCGAGGTGGTACGGCGGTTGTCACGTGGCCGAGCCTGCGGGTCGGGACGTGACAGCTATCTTGAAACCTTCGAGGCAAAATTGTCACGCCCCGACCCGCCCGGGTCGGCCACGTGGCAACCGCCGCGCTGCCTCGAAGTACGTGCCGGCCGGTCACGCACCAGAAGCACCGCAAGGCATAGAAATGGATATCATCGCTGCAAAACAACTGAAACTTTAATTAAAATCTTTTAATAAAATAATAATCCTTAAAGTGCACCAGTGGATTAATTTAAAAGAATACCTACACAGCGGAAACTACTAAGCCTCAGCCACCGACGCTTCTTAGTGAGCCTCCTCTCTAAAGCTGACTCCGTATGCGAATCTGCATCCATCCACAATGGAATACAGGTGAGTGACAGAGATTTAATGAGTCTCCATCAGGGTTAGGGAAAACAGGGATAATCCAAAATATAACAATAAAATAATTTAAATCAAAACTTTGTTTTCAACACTTCCCGTATCAAAATCTTCGAGAGTGAATATAATAAATTTTTGTTTTCAAAATCTCCTTTGAAGTTCTCCCAAGGAGTATAGATTTTAAAACCTTTTAAAATAAAATAATTATATAATCATGGGCTGGCACCTAATACACTGAAGGCACGACTGGCCGGTCGTATGCCTTACTGCACCGAGGGCTATCTCTTCTCTCTTTATAATCATTTTCTCTTTATCTCATACACTAGCCCGTTCCCTCGGTGGTGCCTCACTGTGGTGGAACACAGTGAACTGGAGCTCTGGCGAGTTTCCCTACGCGCCTCTCCCAACCAGGCTCGACTCACCGTGCCCCTCGATAGGCGGTCCACGGATGAGTATCATGCATGCTCTCAAACTCGGTCCACGCTCCCGCAATTGGAGCACCGAGGAATCCCACTCAATCACTCATCTTCCAGGGGCATCGTACCCCGATAATCATAATAATAATAATAATAAAATTCTTTATATAAATATTAAAACATGTAAACACACACAAGCTTTTGTAATTTTTAAAATCAACCCACCCCCATAAGTGGGCGTATCACAAAATAAAAAGTGTGTGTCGTGGATTACCCTTATCCCAAAACCGTTGTAAAACCTTTTTTAAAAACAATTTATATTTTTAAAACATTTTTCCCTAGTGGCTAAGCACTGAAAACTAAGCCACTCACAGTATTGGGAGATTCGTATACTCCCAAGCGCTCCATGTAGTTTAACCTCCGGTGCATCGCCGCATTCGATTAACCGGAGCCCTAACACACGGAAATATAAGTTAGCATTCATAATTACAATTTATGAATGCACCTATGAGGCTCTAATATGACCTATGACTATGTTTGGAAGTGATTCGGGGCTTGGAAAAGTGTCCAGGAGGTTCCGGGGTAAAAGTTGGACACTTGATGAAAAATTACGAAAATACCCCTGGGGGTCCATGGGCTACTCGGGCCGGGCCCGACACTTAGAAAAGTGTCCGGGAGGTTTCGGGGCTAAAATCGGACTCTCGGTGAAAAATTACCAAAATGCCCCCCGGGGGCCCGTGGGCCCCACACCCGGACTAGGCTGGGCCCCACACGGGTTGGGCCAAATTCTACTCGAAATCGGGCTCAAAAAGCCCACCTATGAGATATTTATACATTATAATGATATAATATATAAATATCTAAGATATAATAATATTATATATAAATATCTAAATATATTAATATAATATATGAATATCTTTTAATATAATAATAATATATTCAAAATATCTAAACAGGGACTCGATCGGCCAGTTCTTCGGCCGGTCTCTTCCCCGGTTTTCGCACTCGTTTCTCCTCCTTTCGACGTACAAACTTAGAGAGGCGATCCTCATGGCATCCACAACGGATATGCCGAGGCAGAAACGAGAAACACCGGTCCAATTTTCCCGTAGACCGAGATTTAGCCCAAATTGACTAAATCTCCGATTTACTCACACCCGGTGCACAAAAATGCGTAAAAACGGAATGGGACGTAGAATAAGGTGAATACTATAACCCACTAAAAACTCACCTTATTCCACCGGCCCGAAATCCACTTATTTGAGTTTAAAGATCTAATCCGGTCAAAAGCTGAAAACTTGGATCTAGGCTAAACCGATGCATGGAAATGCGTGCAAACTTAACAAAACGTAGATCGAGGTGAGAAGAACAACATATTGAAAACTCACCTTGATCTGATAGCCGGGCATGTCCCACTTTACCAATTGTCCAAAATGCCTCCGGTCGGCTCCAGAGAGAAAAGAAGAAAAAGAAAAAGAAAAAATGAAAGAAAAAGGTTCGGCCTCCCCTATTTATAGGGGAGCCCGACGCCGGGTCCACTCGGGTCCCGGGTCAAACTTTTTCCCCTTTTTCAACTTTCTTCCATTTTTACCCATTGGCTAAATCCTTTGATTTCTTGTGCCAATAGGGTCCATAATAAATTTCTAGGGACTTATTTGGAGGTCTTTTTGGCATTTTACTAATTTCCATGCATGGTTAATTATTTTATCTTCCAACTTCGTCTTGTCTTAAGCTTATCTTCTCTTCAAACTTGACACAGCCGGACCGACATATTGTCTAATTATACGTTACTTTGTACTATTCCATTTGTACGAAAAGTCGTGCTAGGTCCGGGTGTGTCAAAAGTAGAAAGGCATTATCATTTAAGCATAAGCATGCGAATTGCATCATTTTAGCATCATTTCTCATAAACATCCATCATGCATCCTGTCATTGTTCAAAAATTGCAGGCATAAATCCAATTCAAATTGCGAGGTTAGTCTTGTGTAAGAAGCTCCTCAGGTAACTCTCCAAAACTCCGTTAAGGTCTTTTCTTGCTTAAGGTAATTATCCATAATTCAGTTCTATTTAGCATGCAAAAGGATTTATTCCAGCTTGCAATGGCCCAACTCTGTTTGAGAAGGATCTGAATTTATTCCTGTTTAGGATAGTTTTCTCAAAAGTATTTCTCTTTAAAGCAATTTATTTAAAATTTAAAATCAATCATGTTTAGGACGGCTTTCTCAAAAACATTTCATTTTTAAAAGCAATTTATTCAAAGTTTAAAATCATTCCTGTTTAGGACAGTTTTTTTTCAAAAGCATTTCTTTTTAAAGCAATTTCTTCAGAGTTTAAAGTCTTTCCTATTTAGAATGGTTTTCTCAAAAGTGTTTCTTTTTTAAGCAATTTATTCAAAGTTTAAGATCATTCCTGTTTAGGATGGTTTTCTCAAAAGTGTTTCTTTTTTAAGCAATTTATTCAAAGTTTAAGATCATTCCTGTTTAGGATGGTTTTCTCAAAAGTGTTTCTTTTTTAAACAATTTATTCAAAGTTTAAGATCATTCATGTTTATGATGGTTTTCTCAAAAGTGTTTCTTTTTAAAGCATTTTTTTCAAAAGTTTAAAATCATTCCTATTTAGGATGGTTTTCTCAAAAGTGTTTCTTTTTTTTAAGCAATTTATTCAAAGTTTAAAATTATTCCTGTTTAGGACGGTTTTCTTAAAAGTGTTTCTTTTTTAAAGCAAATTCTTCAAATTTAAAATCATTTCTATTCAGGATGGTTTTCCAAAATTGTTTCTGTTTAGGACAATTTCTTCAAAATTAAAAATCATTTCTGTTTAGAATGGTTTTTTTCAAAATCAGTACAATTTCTTCAAATTTGAAATCACTTCTGTTTAGAATGGTTTTCACAAAATTAGCACAATTTGTTCAGATTTAAAATCACTTCTGTTTAGGATGGTTTTATCAAAATTAGCATAATTTCTTCAGATTTAAAATCACTTCTGTTTAGAATGGTTTTTTTTCAAAATCAGTACAATTTCTTCAAATTTGAAATCACTTCTGTTTAAAATGGTTTTCTCAAAATTAGCACAATTTCTTTAGATTTAAAATCATTTCTGTTTAGGGTGGTTTTCCAAAATTGTTTCTGTTTAGGACAATTTCTTCAAAAGCTTAAAATCATTTCTGTTTAGGGTGGTTTTCTTAAACTTATTTCTGTTTAGGACAATTTCTTAAAAGTTCAAAATCATTTCTGTTTAGAGTGGTTTTTTCAAAATTGTTTCTGTTTAGGACAATTTCTTCAAAGTTCAAAATCATTTCTGTTTAGATTGGTTTCCTCAAAATTATTTCTGTTTAGGACAATTTCTTCAAAGTTCAAAATCATTTCTGTTTAGTTTGGTTTTCTCAAAATTGTTTCTGTTTAGGACAATTTCTTCAAAAGTTCAAAATGATTTCTGTTTCGAGTGATTTTCTAAAATTATATCTGTTTGGGGCAATTTCTTCAAAATTTAAACTCATTTCTGCTTAAAGTGACTTTTCAAAATGGGTTCTGCTTAGAACAATTTCCTTGATTTTGAAATCATTTCTGTCAGGAATGATCATTTTCGGGAAAGTTAGTACTGTTTAGTGCACATTGGAGTAAAGAGTGTCTACATCTTTGCTTATTTCCTAATTATCTAGAAGCTTACGCTTCTAGATCATCAAGAAATAATCAAAGAGGGGCAACTGTAGACACTTGTTTTTAAAATTAACTGATTAATTGGTTAATTAGTCAGTTAATTAAATTAATCATTTTCAAATTTTATTTTATTTTTGTTTATTCCTATTACTTTATTTTACTCTATTTAATTTTAGTTTCATCTCGTTACTTTGCAGGTAATTTTGAACCTAAAATCAAAAGGCCAACTGGTTAACTCGGTTCCCATACGAAGTCATCCAAAATTAGGAAGCCAAGCCAAGTTTGAGTTAACTCATGAATCATGCAAAATATGTATATATATATATATATATATATGTATTTATAGATATGTATATATATTTACGTATACATATGTTCATATGTATATATATTTATATGTATATACACATACATATTTATATATAATTATATGAGTATGTATACATCTATATATACGTATATATCTATATATATATTTATACATAAATATATACCCAAAGACCATTACTCCATTTATTTTAAAAGCCATACAAGACTGAAAGCCACTACCATGCAAAACCAAAAGAACAAAAAAAACACACGCACACTTTCACGATGGGTCGTGTCACCAAGGCTTCCACCGCCGCTGCTCCATTGCCAACTTCTGCTCCTCCTCAACTCCTTCCACGGCCTAACTCACCAAGTTCCAACCTAAGCTGACACGGTTGGCTTTTAGAAAAGGCTCTGGAGTTTCTTTTTCTACTTTCTTTCATCTCACACTTTGATCATATTGATCAGTTGAGGTTCTGTAGTTGACTTGCAATTGCAATCTCTGGCGAGAGTCGAAAAGGCTAGAACCTTCTACTCGAATGACGAAGGTTTATCCCAACGTTAACGCTGGTTTTAGCAGCAGCAATGCCAACTCCTCCGAGAGGCCGCCCAAGCTGTTAGTAGCTGACAAAAAGGAAGCAGTTTTAACGATCTGGAAGAAATCGTTGCTTTTTAACTGTAACGGCTTCACCGTGTTTGATGGGAAAGGTGATTTGGTGTTCAGGGTTGATAATTACATGGAAGGCGACAAGGGTGAGATCCTTCTCATGGATGCGACTGGCAAGCCTCTTCTCACCATCCGCCGCAAGAGAATGAGCCTGGGAGGCAGCTGGCTGGTCTACGAGGGAGAAAGCTCGGTGAATCCTAGATTTTCTGTCAGAAAATCAGTAAACATCCTAAACAGCAATTGCTTGGCTTACGTTAGCCCTGAAAGCACTAACAGTAGGAACAACAATATCATGTACGAGATTGAAGGGTCATATTCCCAACGATGTTGTGCCGTATACGATGATAAAAGGAGATTAGTGGCAGAGATCAAACGAAAAGAGGCTGTCGGAGGCGTTGCCTTTGGAACCGATGTCTTCCGTCTTGTTGTGCAGCCTGACAATATCAGGACCGAACCTGCCTGGATCGTCATCCTCAAAATAGAGCTGCTGCTCGCGAGCTTCTTGATCTTTGGCTCAATGGAGGACCTAGCTGCTCGTCAATGGAGTATGGAGCTACCCGAGAACTTGGTCCTTTCTTTGTTCGTAGCAATGGCACTGACCTTACTTTTAACAAATTCTCTTGGAGCCAAAATGCTGTTCTTAGAGGTTTGAAACAGATGATAAACTCTAAGGACAAAAGGCTCCCTGTCACCGCAACAGCACCAAGCAAATCATTGTAGCGTCCAAAGCATTCAGTGGGATCAACCTCAACAAATGGTTCTCCCTCCCGATCAAACATATTGGGACTAGCAACCGGCATCTCCGATAAGATTATGAAATCAAAGTTCGTTTGGGGACTGACTGAGCGATTTTGAGGGAAGCTGGAGAGACCAGAAAGTTATGAAGAGTGCAAGAGAAAGTTGCGGTGGGTGGCTATGCAGTATCCGACGGCAGCTATGGTAATGCAGCATCAGATGATGCCACCGCAGCACTTCATGGCGCCGCCACCTCCACCTCAGCACTACATGCCTTATCATCATCACCATCAGTAGTACCAGCACCACCATGGCCACGTCCAACACTCACAGCAGCAGCGAGGACAGCTTCCTTCACGCACTCCATGCAATAGCTACAGCTGCAGCAACAAGTAGCCACATAGCAGCAGCACAGCAGCAGTCCGTCTCCACAGCCATAGCAGCTCGCCACGACAGCCACCGCAGCAACCACAACCGCAGCAGCTCGCCACGACAGCCACCGCAGCAACCACAGCAGTAGCAGCTCGTCGCGACGGCCACGGCATTCGACAACCTCCATCTTCTTTCTCCCTCCAGTCTTTTCTAACTAAATATGGAAGGCTTGAGTTTCTATATAGGTGTTGTTGGGAATGTCATCTCAGCCCGGGTTGCAACCATTTCACTCCAAGCATGTTGCAGAGGATGCATTGCTAGAAAGATGTTTACTGCGATGGCTGAAAGGAGAAAGGAAAATGCATTGCTAAAGAGTTGTTTGGATACCCTGGAAAAGAAGAACTCTGCTCTGGAGCTTGAGCTCAAAAAGGCTCTAGAAGACGCCAACGATACCATTGAAAAGTTGCGGGCAATAGAAAAAAAAAGAAGAATTCTGAGCTCCAGCAAAGTATGAAAAGTTTTGAGGAGGATAGAGAGTGTATAAAAAGCTAATTTTCTCAGCAAAAAGCGGGGGTCATTGTTATTCGGTTTTGGCTCCGTGTTTTGGGGGGGTCAGTTCGCTTTTGGCTCCTTGTTTCCGGGGTTTTGTGGGGGGAAGAAAGCACTAGAGTTTCAAAATAAAAGGGGGAGAGAACACGGAGCACAGGGGAGCATTTTTTTTCAAACTGAGCTTCAGCCATTCTTTCAAAAACAGAACGGAAGAAATAGAGAGAAAAACAGAGAACACGGGGAGAGCATTTTTCTCTTCAAGAAACAAAGGCTGGAGCATTTTTCAAGCACAGAAAAAAAAATAGAGAGAGGAGAAGAGAGAAAGAGAGTCCAAAAGAAATTTTTTCTTCTTCTTCTTGATATATTTTAAACAGATTGGCTAGAGAAAATAAAGAAAAAGGCTTGTTGTTCATCAATTTTTAGCCATTCTCTTCTCCACAAAGCCATTATTATCTTTTCTTTTTTTTGTTTTGGTACAAAACTTCATCTTTTTAGGTAAAGTTCTTAGCTTTATTTTCAAGATCATTTCTTTTTACTTTTAATACATTCTTGCTTTGTCTTGTTAAATTTCTTAACTTTCTTTTTTATGATGATGTTTATGATTTATAAAGCTTTTGTATATTGCTAAATAATTTGCTTAGTTTAATATGTGCTTCTAATATATTCAAGATGATTTTTTTATTTTATTTTATGTTATTTTTTGTTAATATGCCATTTCTCTTAATTATTTACATAATTATGCAAAAAGTTCCTAACTTTCATTGTTTTGTATTCTTATTTATTATTTTTCAAACTTGCTTTACCTATTCCATGTGTTTGCTTAGTTGAAAGTCTTAATCTTGATTAAAAGGATTGTATTTTTGAGCTTATATTCACATTCTTGTTTGATAAAAAATATAATCTTGATTGTAAAGATCATAACTTTAAGTTGATTAACTTGTTTGCTTAGTTAAATGTTAAGCCTAGGATTAAAAATTGTATTTTTTTTTCTTGTGGATATTTTAGCTTGATTAAAAATGAAAGCTTGGTTAATAAAAATTGAATCTTTAAGTTTATTTTATTTTTTATTATTTTTATTTAAATAGAAATAATCTCTGATTTTTTTTATATAAATGCATATTTAGTTTAAGATTTAAATTTTTTTTATCATAAAAATTATCTTTTTGCCTTTGAATATGTGTTTTGTCTAACATAAAAATTTATGCTCGCATATAAAATTACCTCTTTTCCCTTATGGATATGTTAGCTTAATTAGTAATTATATCATATATTAAATTACTATTTTGCCCTTTTATGTATGCTTTTTAATTAAAATTTAATCTTGCATGTAAAATTACCCTTTTGCCCTTGCTTATATATTTGTTTAATTATGAGTTGAATTTTGTATAAAATTACATATTTGCCCTTGTATATGTGTTTGTTTAAATTAAGCTCGCTTTTATGTGTTAAATTAGTTGTCGTGCAATTTGATCTTGTAAAATTAAATTTAAATTCCCATGTTTTATTTATTTATCATATTATATTGTGCAATTAATTGTGTACATGTGCTAACCCTTGTTCCTTTGTCTCATTCATGCATAATTAAGTTTAGGACATTAATTTTCAAAAATTCATATGCATGGGGTAACCGAAAGATGCCTTGGGAGTCCGAGGTTTCCGAAGGTTTTCTCCGATGAAAAGATTTTTTCGGTGTCTAATCGGGAGTCCGATCGGACCCGGGAGAATTTTTCATCCCTTCAAAATTAAAAAAATATGTTTTTCATGTAATTTTCATAAAAAGCATGCATCATGTTTATGATTTTCTTTAATTTCTTAAATTTGCGAATGAACTCCAAAAATTTTCTTTTTACAAAAAGGAATGTTAATTCCAAAATCTTTTATTTTTATTTATTTTATTTTTACTTTTATGTTTTATTTTTATTTCATTTTAAGAAATCTCTTGTTTAAGAGGCCCAATTAAATTAAAAGGAATGTTTATTCCAACATTAATTTCAAAACATGTTTTAAAATTTTTTTGAGATCTTAACTACTCAATTATAGTTAAGGCCTCTCAAATTAATTCAAGTTTTGTTAAAAAATCACTTTTAAAATTTCTTTTCTTATTTTTATTTCTTTGGAAGGGAATTTTCATTTTCTTTTGACCTTTTTTTAATTTTCCAAAATACCTTTTTGGGAGAACTTTAGTACATTTAATTAATTAAGACCCTTCAAGTAAACTTCATTTTTATCAAAAATGCATTTTTAACTAAATGGAATGTTTATTCTTTAAATCTTTAAAATTCTTTTTTTTTTTAAAAATCAGTTTTATTTGAAAAAAAAGATATTTATTTTTTTTTGAAAGGTATTAATTTATGAATCTACTAAGGTTTTCCTACTAAACTAAATTTTTGTCAAATTATTCCCTTCATCAAATTAAAAGGAATATTTATTTCGACATTGTTTTAAAGTTAAGTCTTTCTAGGAGATTTTAATTTAAGAAATCATAATTAAAATCTCTTAAAGTGAATTTCAAAATATAAATTTGAGGATGTTTATCCCAACCTTTTTTGCAAAATGTTTTCTAGAAGGTTTCAATTAATATTCTCATAATTGGGACTTTCTAAAATTAAAATTAAACCTTCGTTTTTCATAAAATGGTATTTATCCTCGTTTTTAAATTCGACTTTGATTTTTGAAGAATATTTATTCCTATTTAGAAATTGAATCTCCATTCTAAGTAGGAAATTTCTTCAAATTCAAAATTGGGCTATGGATTTTCACATTAAAAGGAATGTTTATTCCGACATTAAGTCTTTAAATTTCGAATTTAGTTTTTACAATGGGATGTTTATCCTACATTAAAAGGAATATTTATTCCGACATTTAAAATTACGTTTTTTCTTAGAATGATTTTAAAACATTTTATTATCATTTTCCAAGTAAAATATTTCAAGGCTTTTGTGGTACCGATTTCCGGACGTCTCGGGGGTGCTAATCCTTCCTCGAGAGTAACCGACTCACGAACCTAAAATCTTTTTCGTAGACCAGTTTCTTTCCTTAACTTGACTTCATCTTTCCAGATTTATGTTGGGTTAAACAAGTAGGTGACTAACCACACCTATTAAAAATAAAAGGTTAGTGGTGACTCCATTTGTTTTTCGACTGTTTAGTCCCGAATATATCTCGCTCCATGTCATTTATCGTCGAAGCGGTAAAACGTCTCGACAGGATTTTCAAAAAATAATCACACAACTTAAAATTGGAATAATGTATCCTATCTATCATCATGAACAAATAAAAAACTAAAAGACTAATTTTTCCAATAAGGAAGATTCTCTTGGGAACCATAAAAATGGACTTTCCAAGGAATTCTCTTAGGGCAGAAATTTATATAATTACCATTGGAGCACCGTAATAAATTTGTATAAATTCTCCAAAAATTCCCCACTCTTCTCTGAAAATTTTACTTGCACGCATCATGTGCATCATGCATTGTGTAATAAAGGTTTCAAAACTCTTAAAATGGCAATAATTGAATAAAAGAATGAAAATTATAAAATCTATAAAATCTATAAAAAGAAAGAATAAAAATCATTAAAAAAGAAAAAGGAATAAAAGGGTTATTAAACCTAGAGTTAAGGCATAATTAATATTGGATCAATTGGTACCGTCATTTGATGGGTGTCATGGAGGTGCCAATCCTTCCCTATGTGTAACTATACTCTCACCCATTTCTTTATCCCACAAACGGGAATCTATCTAGCTTAGTATGCCATCTTAGGCCAATGCTAAATTATGTAGATTCGAATAGGCAACTAACCGCATTTAAACAAAAAGATTAGTAGCAACTTCATGTCTTGGAAGTCCAATTCATCATATGTTATGATAGTGGATGGGATGATTTGATAATCTCGTTTATATAGGCGCGTGCGTGTGTATTATATGGTGATTCATGTCACTTAGGCCCACAGTACTTGTAACCCATGAAAGTAATGTTACTTAAGAGATTCATGGGTAAGGCAGTTTGGTCGTCTTACTTAGATGCTCAAGAGAGAAACAGGGTGATCCACGTGGTGCTAGCATTTATTTAGAAATTTAGAGGGGCACAGTGATTTAGATTTCCCTTAGGTGAGATGCCCTTAGGTTAACTCGCTAAGGGACATATAGTTGCGTTCATATTCAACAAAGGCATAGTCGAAGGCTTATGTTTTAAACTTATTTTGGATTTTATTTGATTCCCTAACCCTTATGGATATTCATTGAACTAGGTCACTCACTGGGTACACAATTAGAAAGTGTTGATGACTTTAGGAGTTATTTCTTCCACTACTTAGGTTTTTCTTTTGATAAATTTACTGGTACTTGATTTGATTTCAATTTGTTTTTATCAATTTATTTTCATATTTATTATTTAAATTAGAATTTAAATTATAGTTTCTAATTATTTTACAATGGCGATACTTAATTTAAGCCGTGTGTTACATTGGGGTACATGTTAGTTGTACGTATTTTGAGGCTGCACGACGATTGTCACATCACTGAGCCTGCGAGGCAGGATGTGACACCACCATTCTTCCATCTATATTAACCACAAGTTGAAATATATTGAACATTTTTATATTTATTTATATAGAGTTTTCCAATCATTTATAGCAGTATTTATCTTCACATATGAAAACCCTAAATCTTGAAAATTTTTCTTATAATTAATGTATAAGCTAGGAACTTTATTATTTTTGAGAAACCATATTTTGATTATTTGAAGCATTTCATCAACTACATTTGCAATAATACTTCGTACAGACATTTCCAATTCAATACTTCAACAATGAATGATATTGTTAAAGATTTCTCAGACCAAGATATAATTCTTCCTCTAGTTCTTCGAACAATCTATAAAACTTAGTAGCTTCCCTATTTAGACTGTGGGACTACCTTTAATCGAATTATCTGATTGTTCATTTAGTGCACTAAAACTATCTCTCATCTATGCATTATTAGTCATTTGAGCTTCAAATTGGTCAACATAATCTGCATTAGCACAAATAAAATCGCATAACATATCACACATTCCATCGCCATTATAACTTTCATCAATCTGATTATCAAAATATCATCATTAGAATAGTTCTATAAATGCTCTCCTTAATGATACCATTGCCTGTAGTCTTTGTTTATCCCATTTAGGATCAAATGTTCATAAATTAATTACCATGTTCTAAATAAATTGTTGTTCCACTCTTTATAGAGACAAAGAGCTTGGATTAAAAAAATCCTAATTGTACTAAGTTTGGACTAACTGTGACTAATTTTTGGATCAAAGCATGGAAGTGGGAAAGAGAGTGAGCTCCGACACTGGAATTAGTTTAAATAGGGGTTGGGCCCTCTTTGCTTGAGCCCCATTCTTTCTCTTCTCTTCTGTTCTTCTCCTGAACCTTCCTCATTCCTCTACCATTTTCCACTGCCAAAAACCACCTCCAAACACTTTCTATAACATCCCCAAAAACTTCTTTAGCATCCTCTAAGATCAAACAACTCAAAACTTCAAGAAATCTTCAAGGATTCTCCAAGGAGCCCTAAAAGAGTCATTTATTCATTAAGCTATAGCTTTCAATCCAACAAATTGATTTTGAGGGGTGTTAATCTACACTCTTCAAGTTTCAATTTAACTATTTACACGCCTTAATCTATGCATTAAATCAAGAGAAATTATAGATTGAAGATCAGAACTCATTTTTAGTTCAAAACCCATTTTCAATTTAACATTTAATTCAAACTTTATGGAATTTTAGTCATAGATTATATTTTATAAAGCTGTAAGTTTGTTGTTGGAATGTTGAGGATTGTGTAGATTGATTTATGGCTTGGTTTAGTTGAATTTGAGTGAGGTTCGAGCTTAGAGGAGAAGAAGAGAAATCCTCGGGCAAAATGCCCAACATGTTTAAATACCAATTTTAGGGTGGTTCAATTGGGTCCTAACCGGTTCATATGACCCTAATTCTACCAAGGGCTGTGTACGAAAACCTAAAAAGTCGATAAATCCAATCAAACCGTAATTCAATTAGGGTTTGGATTGTTTATATAAAAACTAAAATTATCCAAAAGGACATCAAATTGTCCAAATGAACTAGAATTTTAAAAAGAATTTGCTTGATTTTATTGGCCCAAAATTGAATGATCCAAAATTTTTATAATCTTATTTGGGGTTTTGTAAAAGAATAAAAGTCCTAAATTGAATGACTCGAACTACCCAAAAACCCGTAAAAATATCCGATCCAAACCGAACTAAAGCATTCAGATATTACAACCATAATATTCGAATCGAACCATTTGCACCCCTAGTTCTACCCCCACTTTAGACCAGATAGGCCATCAATTCTAGTTCGAGTTTTAGAACATTGCCAGCGTTGATTGTTTAGTGACATGTGCCATCTTTGAAGTCATTCTTGGTAGCATCATCCAATACCAAACCACCATACAACCGACTCGAATATTGGTCCACCAGGGGCATTTTGGTCATTTTGTCTCATTTGATCAGATTTGATCCAAATTGATCCTAGATTCATCCAATTCAATTCTAAAACCTTAGAAACATTAACTCCTAAGCATTCAAATGGTATTTGTAGTATTAAATTTAATTAACCCGGATTTTCTTTGTGGTTATGATTAAGTACCGGATCCAATAAGGAGGATTAAGCATTGGTGACCTAGATCAGAGGTGATTGTGGAAGTATACTATTGTCCCTAAATAGTGAGTGGCTCGGTTATAGTGGTCAATCGTCTAGAGTCAACCAATTTATAAATTGTTTTACCATTAAATAGTTTTATGAATTATTTTATATGTTTTGGGGTATAGATAGTTCACTAACAGACTATGATTTATGTCATTGATTTTAATGGGTGAGATTATATGATTTATGAAGTTGATTTTATTATTTTGTTACATATGTATTGTGATGTGTGGTCCTATGGACATTGCTTGGTGCTCTCTGTAAGCTTGTGGACAGAAAAGAGGCATGTCAAGCCTACAAAGTAGCCATAGGCTGCCTAGTAAAGGGGCATGGCAATCGATGTAAACTTTGAGATAGAGAGGTGAGGAGGTTAACTCACAAGGGTAATAGTAGTTGTGTCCATCCACATTGATGGCAACGTCAAGGTAAAGGGCTTGACTTGGGTTTATTGGATTTGTGAGATATGAGCTGAGGCCTTCGACGGTGCAAAGGGTTACTGATGTACTCAGTTGGGCCTTTTGATATTTTCGACGCCAGCCCACTTACCTAGATATTTTTTTTAAAGATTGCTTTACGGATTTAGTGTGCTTTTATTTAAATTATATTGTTTTGATATATTATATATTTTAGATTTATTGATATCCACAATCTAAGGTGATCGTTCATTATGATCGAGCCACTCACTAGATACAATTATTATACTCACCACCCTCTTTTAACTTTTATAGAGAATCTGATTCCTTCCGATGCCAGGCGTTGTGTAATGCGTGACCTTTGAGTCTGCTCTCTGGTCACACCAATCTTAGTAGATCTGCTATTCATTCATGACTCCATTGGCGTTTGGGTTATTTATATTTCATTTGTGTCGAGACGTTTTACCGCTCCGACGATAAATGGTATGGCGTGAAAAATATTTGGGACTAAACAGTCTAAAAACAAATGGAGTCGCCACTAACCTTTTATTTTTAATAGGTGTGGTTAGTCACCTACTTGTTTAACCCAACACAAATCTAGAAAGATTACGTCAAGTTAAGGAAAGAAACTGGTCTACGAAAAAGATTTTAAGTTCGTGAGTCGGTTACGCTCTAGGAAGGATTAGCACCCCCGAGACGCCCGGAAATCGGTACCACAAAAGCCTTGAAATATTTTACTTGGAAAATGATAACAAAATATTTTAAAATCATTCTAAAAAAAAACATAATTTTAAATGTCGGAATAAATATTCCTTTTAATATTGGATAAACATCCCATTACAAAAACTAAATTCGAAATTTAAAGACTTAATGTCGGAATGAACATTCCTTTTGATGTGAAAATCCATAGCCCAATTTTGAATCTGAAGAAATTTCCTACTTAGAATGGATATTCAATTTCTAAATAGGAATAAATATTCTTCTAGAATCGAAGTTAAGTTTTAAAAATGAGGATAAATATCCTTTTATGAAAAACAAAGATTTAATTTTAATTTTAGAAAGTCTCAATAGTGAGAATATTAATTGAAACTTTCTAGAAAACATTTTTACAAAAAGGTTGGGATAAACATCCTTGAATTCATGCTTTGAAATTTACATTAAGAGACTTTAATTATGATTACTTAAATTAAAATCTCTTAGAAAGATTTAATTTTAAAATAATGTTGGAATAAATATTCCTTTTAATTTGATGAAGGGAATAATTTGACAAAAATTTAGTTTAATAGGAAAACCTTAGTAGATTTAATAAATCAAGACCTTTCAAAAAAATGAATGTCCTTTTTATAAAATAAAACCGATTTTAATAAAAAAAAAGGAATTTTAAAGATTTAAAAAAAATTCCTTTTATTGGAATTAAAAATGTATTTTTGATAAAAATGAAGTTTACTTGAAGGGTCTTAATTAATTAAATATACTAAAGTTATCCCAAAAAGGGATTTTGGAAAATTAAAAAAAGGTCAAAAGAAAATGAATATTCCCTTTCAAAGAAATAAAAATAAGAAAAGAAAGAAAAAAAATTAAAAAGTGATTTTTTAACAAAACTTGAATTAATTTGAGAGGCCTTAACTATAATCGGGTAGTTAAGGTCTCCCAAAAAATTTTTAAGACATGTTTTGAATTTAATGTTGGAATAAACATTCCTTTTAATTTAATTGGGCTTCTTAAACAAGAGATTTTCTTAAAATAAAATAAAACATAAAATTAAAAATAAAATAAATAAAAATAAAAATTTTGGAATTAACATTCCTCTTTTTAAAAAGAAAAGTTTTGGAGTTCATTCGCAAATTTGAAGAAATTAAAGAAAATCATAAACATGATGCATGCATTTCATGAAAATTACATGAAAAAACATATTTTTTAATTTTTGAAGGGATGAAAGAATTCTCCCGGGCCCGATCGGACCCCCGATTAGACACCGAGAAAACATCTCATCGGAGAAAACCTTCAGAAACCTCAGACTCCCGAGACATCTTTCGGTTACCCCATGCATATGAATTTTTGAAAACCAATGTTCTAATTTTAATTATGCATGAATGAGACAAGGAAACATGGGTTAGAATATACATACACAATTAATTACACAATATGATATGGTAAAATAAATAGGATATGGAAATTTAAAATCAATTTTACAAGATCAAATTGCATAGCAACTAATTTAACACAAATAAGTAATCTTAATTTAAACAAATACATACTCATGGTCAAAGATTAACATCATGCAAAATTTAATTCATAATTGAATAAACATATATACAGGGGTAAAAAGGTAATTTTTCAATCAAGATTAAATTTTTAATTAAGCATACATATGAGGGCAAAAAGGTAATTTAATGCAAGATATAATTTCTACTTAAGCAAAAATCCATGCAAAGGCAAAAAGGGTAATTTTACATACAAGATTAAATTTTTAATTAAAAAGCATACATAAAAGGGCAAAATAGTAATTTAACACATGATATAAGTACTAATTAAGTTAACATATCCATAAGGGCAAAGAAGTAAATTTATATGCAAACATAAATTTTTATATTAGACAAAACACATATTCAAGGGTAAAAAGATAATTTCTATAATAAAAAAATTAAATCTTAACCTAAATATGCATTTATATAAGTTTAAAAATTCAATTTTTTATTAAAAAAGGAATCAGAGATTATTTCTATTTAAGTAAAAATAATAAAATAAATAAAATAAACTTAAAGATTCAATTTTTATTAACCAAGCTTTCATTTTTAATCAAGCTAAAATATCCACAAGCAGAAAAAGTGTAATTTTTAATCCTAGGCTTAACATTTAACTAAGCAAACAAGTTAATCAACTTAAAGTTATGATCTTTATAATCAAGATTATATTTTTAATCAAACAAGAATGTGAATATAAGCTCAAAAATACAATCTTTTTAATTAAGATTAAGACTTTCAACTAAACAAACACATGGAATAGGTAAAACAAGTTTGAAAAATAATGAACAAGAAAACAAGACAATGAAAGTTAGGAACTTTTTGCATAATCATGTAAATAATTAGGATAAATGGCATATTAACAGAAAATAACATAAAATAAATAAGCAAGTAAAAAAAATCATCTTGAATATAGTAGAAGCATATATTAAATTAAGCAAATTATTTAGCAATATACAAAAGCTTTATAAATCATAAACATCATCATAGAAAAGAAAGTTAACAAATTTAACAAGACAAAACAAGAATATTGTATTAAAAGTAAAAAGAAATGATCTTGAAAATAAAGCTAAGAACTTAACCTAAAAAGATGAAGTTTTGTACCAAAACAAAAAAGAAAAGATAATAATGGCTTTGTGGAGAAGAGAATGGCTAAAAATTGATGAACAACAAGTCTTTTACTCTATTTTCTCTAGCCAATCTGTTTAAAATAAATCAAGAAGAAGAAAAAAAAAATTTCTTTTGGACTCTCTTTCTCTCTTCTCCTCTCTTTTTTTTTTTTTGTATTTGAAGAAAAAAAATGATCTAGCTCTCTTCCACCATTTCTTCCTTTCTTTTTTTTTGAAAGAGTGCTGAAGCTCTCTAGCACCTCTTTTCCACGCTCTCTGCTCTCCCCTCTCTCCCTCTCTTTGTTTCTCCTTTTCTGTTTTTTCGTTGAAAGAGGGCTGAAGCTCTCTCGTGCTCTCTCTTCTCTTTTTTTCTCTTCTGTCTCGTTCCAAGAGGGCTCTATAAAAGGGGTTAATATCTGTCTCCCACTAGGATGGACTTCCTACCAAAGCATGACGTGGCAGCAATCACACCCTTGAAGTTCAAGTTTATCAACGGCTTTGAGGACATGATCTTCGGTATTGAAATTGGTTCTTTGGAAACATGGGTATTATATATATATATATATATATATATTGGGGGACATGATCTTCAATATTGAAATTGGCTCTTTGGAGGCATGGGTATTATATATATATATATATATATATATATATTGGGGGACATGATCTTCAGTATTGAAATTGGCTCTTTGGAAGCATAAGTATTATATATATATATATATATATATATATATATTGGGGAACATGATCTTCGGTATTGAAATTGGTTCTTTGGAAGCATGGGTATTATATATATATATATATATATATATGTATATATATATTGGGGGACATGAATAATGGAAGGCTTTTTGGTGTATATATATATATATGTATATATATATAAATTATATGTACATGTGTATTTATATATGCATATTTATATAAATATATGTATGTGTATATACAAATATATATATATATATATACACATAAATATAAATAAACACACACATATAAATATATGATAACCGAATTAACTCGATTGGTCTCCGGTTTGCTTGGCTTTGCATGGGAGCCGAATTGGCTCACTTGGCTCTCCGGCCTTAGTTCAAAATTACCTGCAAGATAATAATATAAAATCAAAATAAAATAAAGTAAAGTAATAATAATGATAATAACCGGTAAAATAAACTAAATAAACTAAAGTTAAAAGGATAATTGAAATAAATATTTGAAAATGACAAACCAATTAATCACTTAATTATTTGACTAAGATTAACGATGAGCGTCTACAGTTGCCTCTCTTTGATTATTTCTTATTGATCTAGAAGTGTAAGCTTCTGGATAATTAGGAAATAAGCAAAGATGTCGACACTTCTTCCTTCAATGTGCACTAAACAGTACTAACTTTTCCGAAAACGATCATTCCTGATAGAAATGATTTCAAAATCAAGGAAGTTGTTTTAAGCAGAACCCGTTTTGAGAAGTCACTTTAAGTAGAAATGATTTTAAATTCGAATAAATTGTCCTAAACAGAAACAATTTTGACAAAACGATCTTAAACTGAAATGATTTCAAACTTCGAGTAAATTGTTCTAAACCGAGACAATTTTAGGAAAACCACCCTAAGCAGAAATGATTTTAAACTTTTGAATAAATTGCCCTAAATAGAAACAATTTTGGAAAACCACCCTAAACAGAAATAATTTTTAAACCTTGAAGAAATTGTGCTAATTTTGCGAAGACCATTCTAAACAAAAGTGATTTTAAATTGGGAGAAATTGCTTTAAAAAGAAATATTTTCGAGAAAACCATCCTGAACAGGAATGATTTTAAACTTCGAATAAATTGCTTTAAAAAGAAATACTTTTAAGAAAACCATCCTAAACAGGAATGATTTTAAACTTTGAATAAATTGCTTTAAAAAGAAATGCTTTTGAGAAAACCGCCCTAAACAGAAATAATTTTAAATTTTGGATAAATTTTAAACTTTGAAGAAATTGCTCTAAACGGAAATAATTTTAGAAAACCATCTCAAACAAAATGATTTTTTAGATTTTGAAAAAATTGCTCTAAACAGAAACAACTTTAGAAAACCATCTTAAACAAAAGGATTTTAAATTTTGAAGAAATTGTTCTAAACAGAAACAATTTTAGAAAATCATCCTAAACAGAAATGATTTTAAATTTAAAGAAATTGTTCTAAACAGAAACAATTTTGGAAAAATCATCCTAAACAGAAATGATTTTTGAGGAAATTGTTCCAAACAGAAACAATTTTGAGAAAATCACCCTAAACAGAAATGATTTTTGAAGAAATTATTCTAAACAGAAACAATTTTAGAAAATCCATTCTAAACAGAAATGATTTTAAGTTTTTGAAGAAGTCGTTCTAAACAGAAACAATTTTAGAAAATCACCTTAAACAAAATGATTTTTGAAGAAATTGTTCTAAATAGAAACAATTTTAGAAAATCATCCTAAACAGAAATGATTTTAAATTTTTGAAGAAATTGCTCTAAACAGAAACAATTTTGAGAAAACCATCTTAAACAAAATGATTTTAAAATTTGAAGAAATTGTTCTAAACAGAAACAATTTTATAAAATCATCCTAAACAGAAATGATTTTAAATTTTGAAGAAATTGTAGAAATAATTCATGCTAGATTGAACTGAATCACAGATAATTACCCTAAGCATGGAAAGACCTTAAAGGAGTTTTAGAGAATTACCTGAGAATCTTCTTGTACAAGACTAACCTCACAATCTTGAACTGAGTTTAACCTGTAATCTTTGAACCATGATGCATAATGGATGTTCATGAAGAATGATGCTAGAATGATGCATTTTTGCATGCTCATGCTTAAATGGTAACGCTTTGTTACTTTGCCTCAAAGTTTTCAAGACAGCCTTCTGTTTTGGCCCAACTTATACTCTTTGAGCTCGAAATTGGAGAACATCCTTTCATCACATCTTTTCTGGCATCAACATGCGCAGACCCTCACTTCAAATCACTTTTGTTTGACATCCCAAAAATGATTTTATTCAGGTGTTATCAGATTTCTGGCATCAATCATAAGCTATCGAACTCATTTTAATCCTACATTTCTTTCCCTTTTTTGTGTTGAAAGTGACATCCAATGTCATGGCATTTACTTACCTGTTTGCTTATCCCTCCATGACAAAGAAAAATTATGCCATTTATATTTAAAGGAAACACATGAATCTTGTGCAAGACATATATATAACAGATAAACTTATAACAAGTTCAAAGAGTCTATAACAAATGAGTTTGTAGCAAAATGAAGAAGAAAGGCACATGACCTCAAAGCGATGAATGCATAAGTAACAAAAACTAGTCATCTCGCACCCCGCCTTTGATTGACTCATCATTGCTAGAGTGATGTTTTGACAACGTCTGATGATTTCTGATTACCCCGATCCCCATAATCAAACAAGACCTCTTGTACAAGTTAGGTGCCTTTTTTGTTGTGCTTTCTCAACCTTCCTAAACCGCCTTTTCAGGTTTTCAGCTTAGGAACCATCCTAATTGGATTTGAACCGCCCTTTCGGGTTTTCGCCTCAGATCCCTCATTTTCTTCTCTTTTTCGGACTCAAGCCGCCTTTTCAGGTTTTCAACTTGAGACGCTCTTTTCATTTTTTCATTTTTTCATTTTTTCATTCTTTCATCATTTTTTTTATTTTTTCATTTTTTTATTTTTTTTTTCATTTTTTCATTTTTGTATTTTTCATCATTCATTTTTTTTGTCATTTTTTCATCATTGTTTTAATTCTTCAGGTGTAGTACTTTTTCACAGCATCGGTATTGATTGGATGTGGCAATTCATCCCCATCCATTTCTTGCAAGATTAGGGCACCTCCCGAGAATGCTTTCTTCACTACATAAGGACCATCCCAATTTGGAGTCCACTTTCCTCGGGGATCATGTTGAGTAGGTAGAATCTTTTTCAGCACCAACTCTTCTTCTGTAAACTCGCGCGGACGTACCTTCTTATCATATGCACGCATCATTCTCTTTTGATACAATTGACCATGGCAAAGTGCTTTGAGCCGCTTCTCTTCGATTAAGTTCAATTGATCAAATCTCTCTTGCACCCAATCTGACTCTTTGAGCTTCAACTCTCTGTATATTCTCAAAGATGGGATTTCTACCTCAACTGGTACCACAGCTTCCATTCCATAGACCAAAGAATATGGAGTTGCCCCAGTCGACGTTCTTACAGTAGTGCGATAAGCATGTAAAGCAAAAGGAAGTTTCTCATGCCAATCTTTGTAAGTCACTGTCATTTTCTGAACAATCTTCTTAATGTTTTTGTTTTCTGCTTCGACCGCTCTATTCATTTTTGGCCGGTAAGGAGTTGAATTGCTGTGTTTGATCTTGAATTGGGAGCACACTGCATCGATCATCTTGTTGTTCAAATTCTTAGCATTGTCAGTGATGATTCTTTCTGGTAGCCCGTACCGACAAACGATCTCTTTCTTCACGAACTTGGTGACCACTGACTGTGTTACATTGGCATATGAAGCAGCTTCAACCCATTTGGTGAAATAATCAATGGCCACTAGGATGAACTGATGCCCATTAGAAGCCTTAGGTGAGATTGCCCCGATTACATCTATGCCCCACATTGAGAAAGGCCAAGGGGAAGAGATAACATGCAATGGATTAGGAGGTACATGAATTTGATCAGCATAGATCTGACATTTATGGCATTTTCTGGCATGATTAATACAATCGGTCTCCATAATCAACCAGTAATACCCTAATCTCATAATTTGTTTAGCATTTCTATGTCCGCTGGAATGAGTTCCGCAGATCCCGCTGTGAACTTCTTCTAGAATCTTCTTTGCTTCCTTTGACTCTACACATCTCAACATTACTTGATCCCTACTTCTCTTGTAAAGGACCTCACCGTCTAAGAAGAAGTTTGCCGACATTTTTCGGATAACTTTTTTGTCATTCTCAACAGCACGATCTGGATACTTTTGAAATCTGAGGTATTGGACAATGTCATAGAACCAAGGTTTGCCATCATCCTCCTCTTCAACACTCATGCAATGTGCCGAGTGAGTCTTCATGTCCAACTTGATTAATTCGATCTCAGCTCCTTTATGGACTTTGAACATCGAGGCTAAAGTTGCCAATGCATCGGCCAACTGATTGTCTTCTCTAGGGAGATGATGAAAACTGATTTCTTCAAATTGCTCAATCAACTCGATGATGTACTTATGATAACAGACCAACTTTGAGTCTCGTGTTTCCCATTCACCTTTCAACTGATATATCACCAAAGCAGAATCGCCATACACTTCCAAAGTCTCGATCTTTCTCTCCATTCCCCAGAATGCAAGCTTCATATTCTGCCATATTGTTTGTGCAGTTGAAGTCAAGTCTTGCTGTTGCTGGGTAATGATCACCGTTTGGGGACATTAGGATAGCTCCTACTCCATGCCCCAGTGCATTTGATGCTCCATCAAAATACATTCTCCATTTCTTTTCTTGCTCTAGCTCGGAATTGAATATTGACATCAAGTCCTCATCAGGAAACTCAAACTTCATGGGTTCATAGTTATCAACTGCTCTATCAGCTAGAAATTCGGTAATAGCACTTCCTTTAATAGCTTTCTGGGAGACATAAACTATATCATACTCTGACAGTAGTATTTTCCATCGAGCCAATCGTCCTGACAATGAAGGTTTCTCGAAGAGGAATCTGATCGGATCTAGCTTTGCTATCAACCATGTGGTATTATACAGCATATACTGTCTTAACCTCTGAGCTACCCACGCCAATGCACAGCACATCTTTTCTATCTGAGAATACTTGGCCTCAAACTCTGTGAACTTCTTACTAACATAGTAGATCGCTTGCTCTTTCTTGCCGGTTTCATCATGTTGCCCCAAAACACAGCCCATGGAGTGCTCCAACATTGTCAAATACAAGATTAGAGGTCGATCCGGCACAGGGGGTACTAGCACTGGTGGGTTTGACAAATACTCCTTGACCTTATCAAAGGCTTTCTGACAATCTTCATTCCATTCTCCCGTATTGTTCTTTTTCAAAAGCTTGAAAATCGGGTCACATTTTGCAGTCAACTGGGAAATGAAGCGGGAGATATAGTTTAATCGCCCAAAGAAACCTCTTACTTCCTTTTGAGTCCTCAGAGGTGGCAAATTCTGAATGGCTTTGATTTTATCCGGGTCTACCTCGATGCCCCTTTGACTAACAGTAAAGCCCAATAGCTTCCCTGAAGTAATGCCGAAAGTACATTTGGTCGGATTCAACCTCATCCGATACTTGCGCAGCCTCTCAAACAACTTCCTCAGGCCAGTCATATGCTCTTCTGGATTCCGGCCTTTGGCAATCATATCATCCACATACACCTCGATCTCTTTATGCATCATATCATGAAAAAGTGTCACCATAGCTCTCTGATAAGTTGCCCCGGCATTCTTGAGGCCAAAGGACATCACATTGTATTGAAACGTGCCCCACATGGTGGTGAAAGTAGTCTTCTCCTTATCTTCTGAAGCCATTTTAATCTGGTTGTACCCCGAAAACCCATCCATGAAAGAAAATGTTGCATGTTTAGCCGTGTTGTCGACTAAAGTGTCAATGTGGGGTAATGGGAAATTATCTTTCAGGCTGGCGTTGTTGACATCCCGGTAATCCACACACATTCGAACTTTGCCATCTTTCTTCGGGACTGGTACTACATTTGCGACCCACTCGGGATAAATAGCTACTTCCAAAAATCCTGCGTCCAGTTGCTTCTTCACTTCTTCTTTGATCTTTAATAACATGGCAGGCCTCATTCTTCTCAACTTTTGCTGTACTGGCTTGAATCCGGGTTTGATTGGCATTCTATGCACCACAATCTCAGTATCTAGACCTGGCATATCTTGGTAAGACCAAGCAAAGACATCGGCATATTCCTTGAGTAATGCCACTAGTTCCTCTTTTTGTTCGAGTGTTAGGGAAGTGCCAATTTTAACTTCTCTCTTTTCCTCATCATCACTCAGATTGATCAATTCGGTGGTCTCTTTGTGGGGCAAGATCTGTTTGTTTTCCCTTTCTGTCAATCTCATAAGATCAGGGGGAAGAGAGTAATCATCATCATCATCATTGTCGATGTCATCCGCATTAACGAACCAATCAAAGTCGAGCTCAAAAAGACCATCTTTGTTGTCTTTACATTCATCGTTTGAAGTCCTGGGGTCAAAAGACAATAAAGAGGTATATATACATATATGCACTTGATCCATGAATAAAAAAAGAAAATGAATGACAAGGATAAACATATGGAGGAAAACGCAATGGTATAATTATGATATGAAATATATACATGGTGCAGAGTCTAATAGTGGGAATATCAATATCATGAATGATGGAGCAAACATGAAAATAAAACCCATAGCATATGAAAGTCAACCGTCCACACTCTCAGGTAGAAGTGTAGGATAAAATGAGTTCTCAAAGCTTAATTAATTACATGTTCAGATCTGACAAGTTCATCGGCATCTCGAAAGACTCCCAATTATTCAAATCAGTCCCCGGTGCCAATCGTTGAACCAATGTTCCACTGCTTGGTCCCCCGTGGTCTAGCATGCTGATAGACAATCCCTTTAATGACTGTTCAAGCTCAACAACTGATCTTTTTGGGTTCATCGTTCCAGCCAAAACAAAACTATCTCTCAACGGTGGAATCTTCAGTTTCTTGGGTTCAAGTTCCCCTCCTCTCAATGCAGCCATACGCTTGCGCTTCTTCTCCTCCCTTGCTTCGGACTTTTCTCTCCAAGAAGGCTTATATCCAAGTCCAAAAGTGGGCTCCGCCTTTGGTAAGACAATAGGCTCACGGATTCCTTGGCCATATTTTTCGAGTCCTTTTCCTGCCCGACAGCCTCTTCTGACAGTCACGTTGACTTGCATGTTCAAGCAACCAGAAAAACGTGGACTAGGTACCGGATCCTTCTCTTACCCATGTTATTTCGGCTACTTCAAATGACCGGAAAGAGCAATCCAGTGCCTCTTCCGCAGCTTCAATGTAAGGAGTGTTTGGAGGTTGCATTACCATGATGTCCTCTTCTCCGGACACAGAAACTATCTTATTTTCAACTCGGAACTTGATTTTCTGGTGAAGGGAAGAAGGAACAGCACCGGCCATATGGATCCAGGGGCGACCCAAGAGACAGCTATAAGTTGGCGAAATGTCCATAATCTGGAAAAGGATCTCAAATTCAACCGGCCCCACAATTATCGGAACAGTCATCTCGCCAATAACTTCCCTCCGTGTGCCATCAAATGCCCTAACCACTAACTGACTGGCTTTCATTAAAGATTGGTCTATAGGCAATTTCATCAATGTGTGAAGTGGCATCACATTCAAAGCAGATCCATTGTCAATCAATACTTTGGCAACCATATGATCCTTGCACCGAACAGTGATGTGCAGTGCCTTGTAATTGCCTCTTCCTCCGGAAGGGATCTATTCATCAGTGAAATAAATGTAATCAGTCACTGTGATACCTCCGGCAATATGTTCCAAATTGGCCACTGTGATGTTTTTGGAAACGTAAGATTGGTTCAGGATTAGGAGGAGAGCATTACGGTGTGCCTCGGAGTTCAAAAGCAGAGCTAGCAGAGAGATCTTGGCTGGCAAGCGATTCAGTTGTTCTATGACGCTATACTCACTTTGTTTGATGAATTTCAAGAATTCACGAGCGTCATTTTCATCCACCTTCTTGGTTAGTTCTTTTTCAATTTCTTTCTCCGGCTCTCCAACAGATGGTGTAACAACTTCATCATTTACCTCCATGCCCTTCTCTTTCTCTTTGTGTAAAGTGGCAGTTGGATTTGGGGCATAGCATCTCCCACTCCTAGTCATGCCTCCTACTCCAGAAATATTCACTGATTCAGATTCCTGGACATTGGCATTCATCTGTTGCACTGAACTCTCATACCTCCAAGGTACCTCCCTATCACTCCGATAGGGGAATGGTGTTGGCACATTCAGATTCAAGCTCGGTTTCAATACAGGGATATTCAATGTCGGCCTAGGGGTCATCGGGATTGATAGACTTGGTTTTGGTGAGGCTATGGGAATGGCGAGGCTGAGCTTTTGAATCACGGATAGCTTCAAACTTGGTTTATAATGGGAAGAATCTTCATTTCCATTATTCACCATACAGATATCGGTACTTTCATTTCTCTCCACATAAAATTCAATTAGACCGGCATCCATCATAGCTTGCAACTTTCCTCGGAACTCAGTGCAACACTGGATCTCATGACCTTCACATTTCAAAGGAGTAATCATTTGGGCCTTTATCAAAGCCTGATATATGACCTTCATTGGTGTGATAATCTCTTCAACCTTCCTCTTAACATGAACTGCCCCATCGTCAATCATACTCACAGTGTTTACACCATGATTTGGAAGAGGATTTGTGCCTACACTTGGTGGTGCATTGAAAGTCAAACGACCCTCATTGATTATGCCTTGCACCACTTCCTTCAAACGAATACAGTTCTCAATGCTATGTCCCTTAGCCCCCGAATGATAGGCACATGTGGCGCTTTCATCGAACCACCTCGAATATGGAGGCTGTAAAGGGGTTAAGTATTGGACTGGTTCAATCATTTTGCTGCTTAAGAGTTTGGCATAAAGTTCGGTGTAGGTCATGGGAATAGGGGTGAATTGTTTCCTTTCTCTTGGTGGTCTTGGGTTCCAATTTTGAGTGTTTGGTCTGGAGGCAGTATAACTGGTATTGGATATCGAATATTGATAAGTGTTTTGAGGTTGAGCATAGTTGGGAGGAGGATGTTGGTAAGTGTTCTGAGAGGGTGTGTAGTTGGTGGGACGATATTGGGGTTGGTATTGGGATTGGTATGGTCGGTATTGTGGTTGGTATGGCCGATATTGGGATTGGTTTGGTCGATATTGCTGTTGAGGGTATTGTTGGTATCCTCCATATCCGGCGGTGTTCACCTCGCCTTCTTTCTTCTTTGGATTTTTCCTAGCCGCACTAGACTCCCCACCTTCCAATTTGCCAGTTTTGAGTGCATTTTCCACCATCTCTCCAACTAAGACCATGTCGGTAAAGCTTTTGGTGGCACCGGCCAGCATGTGGCTGTAGTATGGAGCTTTCAAGGTATTAACAAATAACCTTGTGGTCTCCTTCTCGGTTAAAGGAGGTTGAATCTGGGCTGCTATATCCCTCCATCTTTGGGCATATTCGGTGAAAGATTCAGAAGACTTCTTCTCCATATTCTGCAAGGTCAGTCTATCGGGTACCAAATCAGTCATGTGTTTATACTGAACAATGAAAGCCCGGGCTAGATCATTCCAGGAGTGAATGCCCCGTCTATCTAACTTGTTGTACCACAGCGTTGCAGACCCGGTAAGGCTGTGTTGGAAACAGTGAATTAGCAACTTATCATCTCTGGAGTATGCGGCCATTTTCTGGCAATACATGGTAATGTGGTCTTTAGGGCATGTGGTCCCCTTGTACTTCTCGAATTCCGGCACTTTGAACTTTGGTGGGATTACCAACCCATCCACCAAGCTTAATTCATAAGCATCAGTAATGCCATAAGCATGAGTGCCCTCCATGGCCTTGAGCCGTTCCTATATCTGGCTCAATACTCTTTGGCTTTCGGCTCTGCCGATCTCTCTCTCAAACTGTTGATCAGGCACAAACACGAGATTGTTTGGGGTGTGCCCAGGGGCAGGAGGCGGCATAGTGTAGGTGGGAGGGGGAATTGGTTGAGTTGTTGGGATTCCTCCACTTGTAGTAAACATTGAGGGTGTAAAAGGGTATACACCGGGTGGAGGTGGTGGGAAGGTGAATGTGTTTGTGGTTGGTTGAGGAATTTGTGTTTGATTTTCTTGCAAAGGTATATTAAGTACAGGGGGTGAGAGAGAGGCATTCGTAGGCTGAGCTGTGGGGAGTCCGTGTGGGAGTGTACTCGGAGAAGATTGCCCATTAGAATTGTTGCCTGAATTTGCCATATTTTGTTGTCTCATACTGGCCATCATTTCTGCCATCTGATCCAGTTTTTTCTGCAATTCTTCATTTGCCTTCCTTAATTGTTCAATCTCAGAAGCTTCCTCTTCCATCATGATTCTAGACTGTAATCTAGTATTGTATCTGTGTGTTGGAGGTGCTATCTTGAAACCTTTATTTAACAATAAAGACGAATCAGATTCTCCTACCATGAATATGAATGAAATGTATGTATGAACATGCTTGAATGATTATGTAATGTGGAAACCCATCCATAACAAGATTACTATAAAGATAATTAGCATTACGAAAATAGGAAAGTGAGTTTAATAACCCAAAATAGAATACCATCCGATTCAAAACATAAGATGATAATATTTTACAACAAATCTGTCACTCTGCTTGTTTCCTGAACTGCTCCAATTGTGCCCTCATCTCAGCATTTTAGTTTTCAGAAATAGTCAATCTGTTGGCAGCATCGCGAACTTGTTGCTCTAACTCATTGTTTCTCCGGACTAACCACCCTACTATGCGTTTCTGCTTCGCCAATTCTCTTTTCAGTTCAATCTTTGCTTTTTCTACTTCGCTCTTCTCCTCCTGAACTTGAAAGCATTGTTTTTGGGCAATTCTCCAACTTTGGGCATGTTCTTGATTGAAGATTTCGGTCCGTGCTGCCAACTGGCTCATCTCCGTGGCCTCTTCTCTCCATTATTTCACCTCCCCTTTCAGCTTGACGTTGTTGGCACTCTCTCTTACCCAGTCTTGAACCCATCCTTGCATCTCTATCTGGCTATTTCCAAGCTGGTCTCGTAGTTGCCGATTCTGTAGCTCCAACTGCTGACATTTTTGGGTCAATTCTACTAACTGAGCCCCTTTTCTGAATCTTTGATTCTCAATTTCCAGCCTTTCTAACTTGTCCTCCGGTGCCTCAACCAAAGGGTAATTAGGATCCAGAACTGGTGGAACTGAAATCTGTTTCGCCCGTCTACTATGCCACATAACGTATTCAGGAATTGCATTGTCAGTATGATTGCCACGATCCATCTTCTGTGCTTCTTTGTACAAGTTTGCCCACAATTTGGCCTCATCAAATCCCTTTTCGGTGTCATGCTGGAAATCTAACAAATTGAGACCAAAAGTGAGAGGGATAGACTGTTCTGACCCATATTGCCGTCTTACTAGCAATGGAGAGTAACTGATGGTTCCCCAAATGCCTACAAGAGGGATCCACGGTATACTTGCATCCAAATAAGGAGTATCTTTTGTCGTTGTCCACATTACTCTCCATGTGATGTCTTGGTTCTTCAAATTCGTGAACCACTCGACCCATTCTACCACTATTCTTGGTTGAGATGGCCAAGGATGTGCATTATAAATGGCTATCGTCTCTTCATCTTTGTTATCGAAGACCATTCCTACAAACTTTTTGTATCCGAAATGGCTTTTAAACCATATTGTCAATAACTGTCCACAAGCCTCAAATTTACCGCCGGCTTTTCTACATGCATTGAGAGATCGAATGGTTTCTGCCAAAATTGTCAAAGCCGGATCAGACTAATGCTTGATCTCCATAAAAAGAGTTGTCACTGACATATGCACATATCCATCCCTTCTAGGAAATAGTACTAGGCCATAAATCAAAAGGGCTAGAACATCAATCCCTTTTCTAGAGGTGGTATTCTTTTCCACAATATCCATCATGAAACTGGTTGAAAGGAATTCGCCATCCATGTAGCTTCTTATCTCTTCGGTCTTCATCCCCAACAACTTCACTAGCTTCCTAAGATGATCCTCGATTGGCCAAAATACTTTATCCGGCTTGCTCCCTACCATCAACAGATCTTGATACTCCTCCACTGTCGGCACCATATCATACTCTCCCATAGAAGATTCATCATGTTTACCGAAAGTAAAGCACCGGTATGAGGGATCCCAAAAGTACAAAGCCGCTTTTAGAAGTTCCTCCTCCACTTCCACATCTAACAGCAATGCTATGTCTCCATACAACTGTTTGAATTGACCCTTATAACTGATGCCTTCCCATAACTGTTTCAGTCTTGTCAGATCATTTCGGACGAAACTACAGCTGAGTCTTGCAGGTAACTGGGGTGGAAGACCCTTTGTCGACGCCTCCTTAGCTTTTTGCCTTAGCCAGTACAGAGCTCGTTTCAAAGTCGGACTGGCGGAATCGAAATTTTCAGACTCTCCCATCGAATCTATCTCCATGGGTACTCCCTCACTTTCTTTCGCCATAACTAATTTTCTCTATAGTAAACCTATTATAGATGGGGATGGAATGCGAGAATGGGATGCAGAGATAAAGAAGAAAAAGAAATGGCAAAAAGGAAATGTATCAGAATAAAATAATAATGTTAAGATGAATGATGCAAAGATGTTTGGCTCGCAACAATTTAACTATAAAAGATAATTAGTCATTTCATCCAAACAAGACCGAGGGCCCAAATATCTGGTAACCTACAAATTGATCTTGCTTGTCAGCCATGACTAATTTCCCTTTACAGTTCTCTTATTGCGAATGGAATGCATGTCATGTGGTGATGGAGAATAAAAGAAATAATCATGGATATTCAAAGCATAAACATGCATGGATAAAGCAATTTAGAAAATTGACATACGATATATCATTGCGAAAGAAAACAGACAACATATATACAGACAAAGTGTGGAAGAGAATAGGAAAATTATACAAATAGCATACCAATTATGGAATAAGCATATATATACAGATAAAGTAAAAGAAAACAAACAGATTATGAAATGGATACATACAAATAAAGTGGGAAAGAAAACAAACAACATATCATCATGAAATAAGTATTTGCACAAAAAGGTGAAAGAAAACAGACAGTTTATACAAACAACGTGCTATCATGAAATAAGCATATGTACAGAAAAATAGACAGTCTATACAAACAGCATGTCATTACGAAATAATCAGAAAACAGGCAAACAGCATGCTATCATGAAATAAGCAGATAAAACAAAAGGGATTGATAAAGGTAAGAAGTCGTCCCCCCTTTGTGTCCTAAGAAACCGAGTTTTCTCCAACGGGTTTGGCTCTATCTAGGTTAGATTTTGGGTTCTTCTACATGCTGGGTTTAAAGCTCTAGACAAGGGTACCCATCGGACAAGATGGGGTGGAGGCAACCTCGTCGCCCCCTCCTAAATAAAGGTGAAGTTCGGACTCCCAAACTTTTATGTTATGAACTGTGTTGTGTGTGAGGGAGGGACTTATACCTTTACCAATTGCCTTTCGGTGAAGTAGTGAACATTCAGAGAAGCAGAAGCAGGAAGCAGAAAAAATTTCACTATCACATGTCAACACACGATCAGTCCAATTCAAAATATAGGATAAATATGATGAGATAAGCACACACGGTAAACAAGATAGGCATACATGGCATGCACAAGGAATTAAAACAAGAAAAATACATACAAGTGACTAAAAGGGCAAAATGGTAAATACAAAAAGCATACTAGCAAATCAAGACATACAAAGGAAATTGGAACATGCAAAATATATACAAGTAATTAAGACATAGGGCATGCTAGAGGATCAAGGCATAGGCTAAGAATTAAAACATGCAAAGTATAGACGAGTAATTAAACACACAAAGCATACTAGAAAATCAAAACATAAAAACATACATATGAATCAAATGTGATATAAATGCAAGATGCAATTTTAATAAACTTATTTTTTGAAAAACCGTCCTTTTTTTTTCTCTCTTCTTTTCTTTTTTCTTTTTTTTTTGAAAAATTATGAAACAATTATTGGAAAAAAAAATTTTAATGCAAATGAATGATGCAATGCATGAAATGAAACTTAAAACATTTTATTATTAAACCCAAGTAAAATAAGACTTAAAAAGTCGCGTGACTCTAAAAAATGTGTCCCCAGTGGAGTCGCCAAGCTGTCAAGACGTTTTACCGCTCCGACGATAAATGGTATGGCGTGAAAAATATTTGGGACTAAACAGTCTAAAAAATGGAGTCGCCACTAACCTTTTATTTTTAATAGGTGTGGTTAGTCACCTACTTGTTTAACCCAACACAAATCTAGAAAGATTACGTCAAGTTAAGGAAAGAAACTGGTCTACGAAAAAAATTTTAGGTTCGTGAGTCGATTACGCTAGAGGAAGGATTAGCACCCCCGAGACGCCCGGAAATCGGTACCACAAAAGCCTTGAAATATTTTACTTGGAAAATGATAACAAAATATTTTAAAATCATTCTAAAAAAAACATAATTTTAAATGTCGGAATAAATATTCCTTTTAATATTGGATAAACATCCCATTACAAAAACTAAATTCGAAATTTAAAGACTTAATGTCGAAATGAACATTCCTTTTGATGTGAAAATCCATAGCCCAATTTTGAATCTGAAGAAATTTCCTACTTAGAATGGAGATTCAATTTCTAAATAGGGATAAATATTCTTCTAGAATCGAAGTTAAGTTTTAAAAATGAGGATAAATATCCTTTTATGAAAAACAAAGATTTAATTTTAATTTTAGAAAGTCTCAATAGTGAGAATATTAATTGAAACTTTCTAGAAAACATTTTTACAAAAAGGTTGGGATAAACATCCTCAAATTCATGCTTTGAAATTTACATTAAGAGACTTTAATTATGATTACTTAAATTAAAATCTCTTAAAAAGATTTAATTTTAAAATAATGTTGGAATAAATATTCCTTTTAATTTGATGAAGGGAATAATTTGACAAAAATTTAGTTTAATAGGAAAACCTTAGTAGATTTAATAAATCAAGACATTTCAAAAAATGAATGTACTTTTTATAAAATAAAACCGATTTTAATAAAAAAAAGGAATTTTAAAGATTTAAAAAAAAATTCCTTTTATTGGAATTAAAAATGCATTTTTGATAAAAATGAAGTTTACTTGAAGGGTCTTAATTAATTAAATATACTAAAGTTATCCCAAAAAGGGATTTTGGAAAATTAAAAAAAGGTCAAAAGAAAATGAATATTCCCTTTCAAAGAAATAAAAATAAGAAAAGAAAGAAAAAAAATTTTTAAAAGTGATTTTTTAACAAAACTTGAATTAATTTGAGAGGCCTTAACTATAATCGGGTAGTTAAGGTCTCCCAAAAAATTTTTAAGACATGTTTTGAATTTAATGTTGGAATAAAAATTCCTTTTAATTTAATTGGGCTTCTTAAACAAGAGATTTTCTTAAAATAAAATAAAACATAAAATTAAAAATAAAATAAATAAAAATAAAAATTTTGGAATTAACATTCCTCTTTTTAAAAAGAAAAGTTTTGGAGTTCATTCGCAAATTTGAAGAAATTAAAGAAAATCATAAACATGATGCTTGCATTTTATGAAAATTACATGAAAAAACATATTTTTTAATTTTTGAAGGGATGAAAGAATTCTCCCGGGCCCGATCGGACCCCCGATTAGACACCGAGAAAACATCTCATCGGAGAAAACCTTCAGAAACCTCAGACTCCTGAGGCATCTTTCGGTTACCCCATGCATATGAACTTTTGAAAACCAATGTTCTAATTTTAATTATGCATGAATGAGACAAGGAAACATGGGTTAGAATATACATACACAATTAATTACACAATATGATATGGTAAAATAAATAGGATATGGAAATTTAAAATCAATTTTACAAGATCAAATTGCATAGCAACTAATTTAACACAAATAAGTAAGCTTAATTTAAACAAATACATACTCATGGTCAAAGATTAACATCATGCAAAATTTAATTCATAATTGAATAAACATATATACAGGGGTAAAAAGGAAATTTTTCAATCAAGATTAAATTTTTAATTAAGCATACATATGAGGGCAAAAAGGTAATTTAATGCAAGATATAATTTCTACTTAAGCAAAAATCCATGCAAAGGCAAAAAGGGTAATTTTACATACAAGATTAAATTTTTAATTAAAAAGCATACATAAAAGGGCAAAATAGTAATTTAACACATGATATAAGTACTAATTAAGTTAACATATCCATAAGGGCAAAGAAGTAAATTTATATGCAAACATAAATTTTTATATTAGACAAAACACATATTCAAGGGTAAAAAGATAATTTCTATAATAAAAAAAATTTAAATCTTAAGCTAAATATGCATTTATATAAGTTTAAAAATTCAATTTTTTATTAAAAAAGAATCAGAGATTATTTCTATTTAAGTAAAAATAATAAAAAAATAAAATAAACTTAAAGATTCAATTTTTATTAACCAAGCTTTCATTTTTAATCAAGCTAAAATATCCACAAGCAGAAAAAGTGCAATTTTTAATCCTAGGCTTCACATTTAACTAAGCAAACAAGTTAATCAACTTAAAGTTATGATCTTTATAATCAAGATTATATTTTTAATCAAACAAGAATGTGAATATAAGCTCAAAATACAATCTTTTTAATCAAGATTAAGACTTTCAACTAAACAAACACATGGAATAGGTAAAGCAAGTTTGAAAAATAATGAACAAGAAAACAAGACAATGAAAGTTAGGAATGTCACGTCCCAACCCACCCGGGTCGGCCACGTGGCAACCGACGCACTGCCTCGAAGTACGTGCCTGCCGGTCACGCACCAGAAGCATCGCAAGGCATTGAAATGGATATCATAGCTGCAAAACCTTTAAAACTTGATTAAAATCATTTAATAGAATAATAAAACTTAAATAGTACACCAGTGGATTAATTTAAAAGGAATACCTACGCAACGGAAAACTACTAAGCCTAAGCCACCGACGTCTTCTAGTGAGCCTCCTTCCTAAAGCTGACTCCGTACGCAAATCTGCATCCATCCACATTGGATACAGGTGAGTGACAAAGGTTCTAAGAATCTCCATTTGGGTTAGGGCAGATAAGGGAAATCCAAAATAAAATAATAATAAAATAAATATTTTTCTTTTAAAATCCTTTTCCGGTCCTCTTGCTGAGAACCCTCTAAAAAAACACTTTAAATAAATAAATAAATAAATATATATAAAATGGGCTGGCATCTCTATCATACTGAAGGTGCGACCCGTCGGTCGTCTTATGCCTCACTGCACCGAGGGCTATCTCTTTTCTTTCTAAAAATATTTTCTCTTTCTCTTTCTCTTTCTCATTCTCATTCTCATTCTCTTTCTCTAGCCCTTTCCCTCGGTGGTGCCTCACTGTGGTGGAACACAGTGAACTGGAGCTCTGGCGAGTTTCCCTACGTGCCTCTCCCAACCAGGCTCGACTCACCGTGCCCCTCGATAGGCGGTCCATGGCTGAGTATCATGCATGCTCTCAAACTCGGTCCACGCTCCCACAAATTGGAGCCCCGAGGAACCCTCTCAATCACTCATCTCCCAAGGGCATCATACCCTCAATAATCATAATAATAAAAATATTTCAAACGTATATATATATATATAACATTGCATATTTAAAATATTTAAACACACACACATAGTCTATACATTTCTTTTTAAGACATCCCACTCACTGTGTGGGTATATCACAAGCATGTGTGTGTATGTGGATTTCCCATATCCCAAAATCTTTTTGAAAAACATTTATGTTTTAAAATCATTTTTAAAACCCTTTTCCCCAGTGGCTAGACAGAGAAGTCTAAGTCACTCACTGTATTGGGAGAATCGTATACTCCCAAGCGCTCCATGTAGCTTAACCTCCGGAGCATCGCCGCACTCGATTAACCGAAGCCCTAATACACGGAAATATATGTTAGCATTCATAATTACAATTTATGAATGCACCTATGAGGCTCTAATATGACCTATGACGATGTTTGGAAGTGATTCGGGGCTTAGAAAAGTGTCCGGGAGGTTCCGAGGTAAAATTTGGACACTTGGTGAAAAATTACGAAAATACCCCTGGGGGTCCATGGACCACTCGGGCTGGGCCCGACACTTAGAAAAGTGTCCAGGAGGTTTTGGGGCTAAAATCGGACTCTAGACGAAAAATTACCAAAATGCCCCCGGGGGCCCGTGGGCCCCGCACCCGGACTAAGCTGGGCCCCACACTGGTTGGGCCAAATTCTACTCGAAATCGGGCTCAAAAAGCCCACCTATGAGATATTTATACATTATAATGATATAATATCTAAATATCTAAATATATTAATATAATATATAAATATCTTTTAATATAATAATAATAATATATTGAAAATATCTAAATAGGGACTCGATCGGCTAGTTCTTCGGCCGGTCTCTTCCCCGGTTTTCGCACTCGTTTCTTCTCCTTTCGACGTACAAACTTAGAGAGGCGATCCTCATGGCATCCACAACGGATATGCCGAGGCAGAAACGAGAAACACTGGTCCAATTTTCCCGTAGACAGAGATTTAGCCCAATTTGACTAAATCTCCGATTTACTCACACCCGGTGCACAAAAATGCGTAAAAACGGAATGGGACGTAGAATAAGGTGAATACTATAACACACTAAAAACTCACCTTATTCCACAGGCCCGAAATCCACTTATTTGAGTTTAAAGATCTAATCCGGTCAAAAACTGAAAACTTGGATCTAGGCTAAACCGATGCATGGATGTGCGTGCAAACTTAACATAACGTAGATCGAGGTGAGAAGAACAACATACTGGAAACTCACCTTGATCTGATAGCCGGGCATGTCCCACTTTGCCAATTGTCCAAAATGCCTCCGGTCGGCTCCAGAGAGAAAAGAAGAAAAAAGAAAGAAAAAGAAAAGAAAAATGAAAGAAAGGTTCGGCTCCCTCCCCTATTTATAGGGGAGCCAGACGCCGGGTCCACTATGGCCCCGAGTCAAACTTTTTTCCCTTTTTCAACTTTCTTCCATTTTTACCCGTTGGCTAAATCCTTTGATTTCTTGTGCCAATGGGGCCCATAATAAATTTTTAGGGACTTAATTGGAGGTCTTTTTGGCATTTACTAATTTCCATGCACGGTTAATTACTTTTTCTTCTAACTCCATTTTATCCTAATTTAAACTTCTCTTCTTAATTAGACACATCCGGACCGACATATTGTTTAATTAATACGCCACCTTGCACTATTCCGTTCGTACGAAAAAGTCGTGCTAGGTCCGGGTGTGTTAAGGAACTTTTTGCATAATCATGTAAATAATTAGGATAAATGGCATATTAACAAAAAATAACATAAAATAAATAAGCAAGTAAAAAAAATCATCTTGAATATATTAGAAGCATATATTAAATTAAGCAAATTATTTAGCAATATACAAAAGCTTTGTAAATCATAAACATCATCATAAAAAAGAAAGTTAACAAATTTAACAAGACAAAGCAAGAATATTGTATTAAAAGTAAAAAGAAATGATCTTGAAAATAAAGCTAAGAACTTTACGTAAAAAGATGAAGTTTTGTACCAAAACAAAAAAAGAAAAGATAATAATGGCTTTGTGGAGAAGAGATTGGCTAAAAATTGATGAACAACAAGCCTTTTCCTCTATTTTCTCTAGCCAATCTGTTTAAAATAAATCAAGAAGAAGAAGAAAAAAAATTTCTTTTGGACTCTCTTTCTCTCTTCTCCTCTCTTTTTTTTTTTGTATTTGAAGAAAAAAAATGATCTAGCTCTCTTCCACCGTTTCTTCCTTTCTTTTTTTTTTGAAAGAGTGCTGAAGCTCTCTAGCACCTCTTTTCCACGCTCTCTGCTCTCCCCTCTCTCCCTCTCTTTGTTTCTCCTTTTCTGTTTTTTCGTTGAAAGAGGGCTGAAGCTCTCTCGTGCTCTCTCTTCTCTTTTTTTCTCTTCTGTCTCGTTCCAAGAGGGCTCTATAAAAGGGGTTAATATCCGTCTCCCACTAGGATGGACTTCCTACCAAAGCATGACGTGGCAGCAATCACACCCTTGAAGTTCAAGTTTATCAACGGCTTTGAGGACATGATCTTCGGTATTGAAATTGGTTCTTTGGAAGCATGGGTATTATATATATATATATATATATTGGGGGACATGATCTTCAATATTGAAATTGGCTCTTTGGAAGCATAGGTATTATATATATATATATATATATATATATATATATTGGGGAACATGATCTTCGGTATTGAAATTGGTTCTTTGGAAGCATGGGTATTATATATATATATATTGGGGGACATGAATAATGGAAGGCTTTTTGGTGTATATATATATATATATATGTATATATATATATATAAATTATATGTACATGTGTATTTATATATGCATATTTATATAAATATATGTATGTGTATATACAAATATATATATATACACATAAATATAAATAAACACACACATATAAATATATGATAACCGAATTAACTCGATTGGTCTCCGGTTTGCTTGGCTTTGCATGGGAGCCGAATTGGCTCACTTGGCTCTCCGGCCTTAGTTCAAAATTACCTACAAGATAATAATATAAAATCAAAATAAAATAAAGTAAAGTAATAATAATGATAATAACCGGTAAAATAAACTAAATAAACTAAAGTTAAAAGGATAATTGAAATAAATATTTGAAAATGACAAACCAATTAATCACTTAATTATTTGACTAAGATTAACAATGAGCGTCTACAATTTGTATTTCTGGGATTTCATGCGGATTTTCGTTACCATTTTACTAGAGTAACGTTTCTCTTTTCATATACTTGTTTTAATTCAAATATTTGTAAATCTAAATATATATTTACTTTATTAAACATGTATTAATATCACTATTGCTCTATATACGCATGATATTAGCATTGTCTTATCCTGAGTACATGTCTGATAGAACATATCTCAAGGTAGTATGGTTGTTGTCATATGGTAGGGCTTACTAGTCAAGGCGTGACAATTTTATTAGTATCAGAGTGAGATTTTTATCTATGAATAAGTTTCAACAACCCAATGGAGTACACTTTGGGGTTTAGTAACCGAACTCATCCAATTTATCTAAGTACTAATCTTTCTTTCATTTAGTAAATTAAAATGCCTTCTAAGAAAGCCTATACTTTCAAACAAAGTCGAGGCAATGGCTGCTGGGGCAAAGGCCGACCGCCACTGCAAAAGAGGTAGCACAAGCCTGACGTAAAACTAGCGTCAGTAGCCTAGGAGTTGGCCAAGCAACCTCTAGTCACTGATGAGTATCCTGACTAGGCAAATTAGCCAGGCTTCCATTGTGACACACCTCTTCCTCCTCAACCATTGTAGCAACCTCTTTCTTAGGAGACTTGGCCTCCACCATTTCCCCAGTTTAACTAGTAGCCGTTGTTCAATAACTAGGCCAATCAGTTCTTTGCTTCTTACCAGCCTAGTCGACCATACTAGACTTTTGGTGCTACATCTTTCTCATAGCCTCAACAACTAGCACCACTGCTTCAACAATAGTATGGTTATTGCCCTTGTCACACCTCGACATGTAAGCTCAGTCATGTGGTGTAACGGCTAGCCTCCAATTAACATAATTTGGAGACATAAATTAATGCAATGAAAGTTTTTATCCTTGGTATGTATACAGATGTATTCTTAGTACTAATAAGAATAATTTTTACCTAGTGAAATTTTTCCCATTTTGAAGAATCAGACCTCCAAACATCTAGGATAAATTTTGATCTAGGAAGTAAAAGTCAACCTTTTTGTATTATTTTTCAAAAATTCTGTACGTCCCATTGAGCGTGTATCTGACCTTCCAAACTATGTATTTTTCCCTTTTCTAAGAATTTTCGAAGCTGTTATGGTATTTTTCTGAACACCTTAAGTTGATGAGAATATTACAAAACAAAAATGTCGCAAGTTTCAATGGCAATTTTGTAAATATTTCAAAAATTACAAATTGAATTTTTCTTCATTGATAATGATATTTCCTTCAATACGGTTATACATTGTCAGAACGTAAGAACTGCGTGATTGCTGCATGAAAATCTAATGCAAAATTACCACCTTACGCTTGGGAAACTTTAAAGTGTATTTCAACATCATAAAATGAATTTCTCTACATTGTTTACTTTGTTAGCTATTCTTTTGACTAAATGACCTTCCTTTTATGAAGTGACCTAATATCAAATTATTTTTATAAAATTCTCAGTTTGATAATTTCTTTTATGGGACCTAATGGTAACTTATAAATTTCATAAAGGGTATTTTTGTCATCCAAAATTTGTAACTTTTCTAGAGAAGTCAAGAATTTTCAAATGATATTTTTTCTTTTTCCCCCCTTTTTCTTCATTGTCTTCTTCACCATTTTTCTCCACCAAGTTCTAGACTTCTCCACGTTTCTCCAAACTACAATTCCATTCCTCCTCCATAAACTTTTCCCATCAAATTTTTCTAATAAAAAACCACCATTAAACTTATAAAACTCATCATTCCTTCAAAGAAATCATCAAGTGAATTTTCTAGGTTCCACCAAATTGTGTTGAATTTCATCTTTTTCAAGGATTTCGAAGGTATTTTCCCTTCCTTTCAATCTCAATTGGTGAATTTATCCTTGAAAGTTTCTTTAAGCTTTTCACCATACAAATCCACGTATGTTAACATAGTTATGAATATTAACTTAGTTTATGGCTCCATAGTAGATTATATTTTGCTTAAGGAGGCTAGGATACAAGTTGAGAATTAGTGTTCTTGGATGTTTATTTAGAAGTAGAAATTCTTGGTTTAGTAAAAAGATACTTAAACAAGGCATTTATCTTGTTACATAACCTTAGTAAATTACCCTTCATAGAGGAAGTATGGTATTGTGCCTAATAACCATAGCTTTTTTTTTCATAAATACTAGTTTGGCAAAATTAGAAAGAGATGTGAATTAAGAAATTGATGGAAAGAAATTCAATATTGATAGTTGTAGAAGAAAGTGACAATAGGCCAATAAGTGTTATCTTGGAGAAAAGAAGTTTTTCTCCAAATGAGATTATAGTTTTATTTTGGAAATGGTACTAATATGAAATAAGGAAATGGATTAAATCATGAGATGGAAGGTTGGTCTACTTGGCATGGTAACTACAGAGTAAATCCATATTATGGTATAATGTGGCCACCTTGAGCAAGTGGTGTAAATACTTAGTTGGATGCCATTCAAGGCTTGCACATGTTACAAATAGAGTTAGAAATAAATGTAGGTAGTTGGCAAAAGTATGGGAGTCCCATAGAAAAATATGATCACTCCAAACCCATGAAATTTAAGCATCTTTGTCTCAAATACATAATGTAGGCATGCAAATTGGATTCTTTTATGGTTTATTACACCTTTTGTGATACATTTAAGCCTTGAGGAATAGAATGACCAAGATTCTCATCTTGAAATTTAGTTAGCCGAATTTTCTACCTTCCAAGGGTAAAATCATCCAAAATTTTTGTTAGGCTCAATTACGCTAAATTAAGGCTACAAACGAGTTTCGTTAGGCAAAACAAACTTGCTTACACTCTAACCTCATTCATGTAAGCTTTGGAATTTAAATTCACCCTTTTGAATCCAAATTGGTAGTTAACCAAAATACGCATTTGCATATCTGCTCAACACTCATTAGCATCATCATAACTAATGCATTGTTTAAATATAAACGCTTAGGTGGCGAGCCTTCTCCTAAGGACAAAAAACTCGTATGTTAAGGAGTTCCAAGGATATGGTAGGTCGTCTCGAATGTGCATGTTTTGGGAATTTGAAAGTGGTTGGTTAAGTAAAGATATTAGATCAACTAATTGATCCGCAAGGCTAAAAGAATCATCGGTTAAGATTTCTCCTAGATCTCTTTCTTCCATTTCTTCTCGTGCTTGTCGCTTTTGCCTTGAGGAGCTCCTTGAGTTTCATGTCATGTTGTCCCATTCTTCTATTTCCATCTCGTGAAGTTTGTCCTCTTTTGGTGTGTTCTCTATGCATAGATCGATGATGTATCCACAAAGGACTAACGTTATAGTTTTCCTCCATATTTACCGCTTCTTGAACTCCGAGGCAATGGTAGTGTTAAGGTTTCACTTAGAACCTATATTTGAATGTCCTAAGAGGTGGCATCACTTACTAAGAAGTGCTCTAAGGATAGGTTATGGTGTTTAAGGTACGTTCAAGTGAACTTTCACTAAGTCACTCGAACTTAGGAGTTTGCACTCTAAGTCATCCACTAGTTTTGAAGACGATTTGAAATTCTTTAAAAATTCTATCAAAATACTTTGAAAACATTTTGAAAAATTTTAAAATAATATACAAGCTCTGATGCCAAAAAAATTGTCACGTTGAGGTCGGCCACATGGCAACTATTGCATTACCTTAAAGTACGTGTTTGTAACCACACACCCCAAAGTACTAAGAGGCCTAAATTAAATATCATCGCTGCAAAATAATTTAAAACTTAATTTCGATTAGAAAACATTTAAGTAAACAATTCAATTTAAAAACAAGTACCAGTGGGATAACTTAGAGAAATACCTAAGCAGCGGAAACAGAAGAACTCCTATGGGCACCAATTCCACTAACGATTCTTGCACGTGGAAGCTGCATCCAACAAGGTTGGCTACAGGTGAGTGATAGAGGTTTAATGAATTTCCACTAGGGATTTGGGGAAACGAGTACTATCCAAAAGAAGTTACAAAAACTGTTTCTTTTGTTTTAAAACACTTTTGTAAAAACCATTTTACAAAATAAATAAATTAATTAACAACTTAAAATAAATAAATAAACCACCTAAACTAAATAACGTAAATCTCAAATGGGCTGACAGCAAAACATTGAAGGCTAAACCCATCGATCGTATGCCTTACTGCACCGAGGGCTATCTTTTCATAACTCATAAAATTTTCCCATATGTTTTTTCCCTCTACCCTGTTCTCTTGGTGGTGCCATTCGCTATTGGTGGAGCATAGCCACATTCTAGCCCTGGTGAGTTACCCTTCGTGCCTCTCAGTCCCAAAGTCTCCCTATTCACCATGTCCTTTAAAAGGCGTTCCACGGTTACTTAGTCGGACATGTGCTTTGCTCGGTCCACTCACTCTTAACAGAGCATTAAGGTCATTTTATCATCTATCACACCCCTCACTGGGTGGTTACTGTTTACTATGCACTCGTCTCACATAAATATCATATGTAAAATATAAAGCAAAAACATACATACATACACATGACATTTATAGTTTCTGAAAAATCGTCAAGCCTATTATGGGTGTATCACACAATAAAAGTGTGTGCAGAGGATTACCCGTATCCCAAAACATTTGTAAAATATTTTACAAAACATTTATATTAAAAATATTTCAAAAACATTTAACCCTAATGGCTAAGCAATGAAATGTAAGCCACTAATAGTATTGGGAGGTTCGTATACTATTAAAAAATTCGCGATGATCGATCTCCAGACCGTTACACACTTGACTGCTCGAAAAGCTCAATACTTTAAGAAATGCATTAGAACTCTAATTCGAACTTTCCTAAATGGTTTTGGGGCTCTAATATGATCAAAATTAGTGGTTGGAGGTGATTCGATTGTTAAGAAAGTGTCCAAGGAGATTTCGGGTAAAAAATGGGCTAAAATGCAAAATTACCAAAATGCCCCCGAGAACCTGTGTGTCCTGCGCGGGACTTGGTTGAGATTGCCATTTTGGCCATCTAAATTGAGTCATGTGTGGGACTGATCGGTAGAAACCCGAAAATAGGTTTCTCCACCACTTCTGACCCCATTTCTCTTCCGATTCTCCATGGATCAACCTACAAATTGAAACATAGCATCCTTGTAACACCCAAAAAAAGATTATCGAGGCTAATCTTAGAATCATCGGCCTAAAAACTAACACCTAAATTTTCAAGCTCATAACTTTTGATCTATTGCATGGATTAAGGCAAGGTTAGAGGCGTTGGAAAGCTTAATAAGTCTACTACAACATATTAAAATCTCACCTTGATCCATTAGTCGAATTGTGAAATATGGTCGAATCTTTCCGGCCACAATAGTGACTCTTCCGTGCACCTTTTGCATTTTCCTTTCTTCTCTTTGATTTTCAGTTTAAAGGGTTTGGAGATTTGTTTAGAGGTGTTTATGGAAGTCTTTTGAAGGTGTTTAAGATGGTGGTTTGGGTGGAAGAGGTGGAGGAAGAAGAAGGAGGAAAAAGGAAAAAGAAAAGAAGAGAAGGGAAGAGAAACAAGGGGGAAGAGGCTCGGCCCTCCCCCTTAAAATAGTGAATCCGGTGTGAGACTCACCTAGGTCTAGCACCGCACTCCCTTTTCATCTTTAATTCTTCTTATTCTAAATTCTTACCTCTACCAACATTCATTCCAACACCAGTTAGGTCGATTTTGGTATCAAAGACCCCTATTTAGTCTCTTTTTCAATCCATGTTCTTTCCTGGACTTTTATTCCTTTCTTCTTCAAGCTATTTCCTAGGCTTGATTACTTATCCAATTAAAGTCCGAGTAGATCACATACAAGTTCCTTTGCATGTACGGACCCAATTACAGTTCGGGTTTTTCTTAGCGTTCTCTTGGTCAATCCATGCATTATCTAATTGCGTCATCTTCCCACTCTGTCTTATCCAATCGTCTCTAACTTCTCCTTATCATCATCTAACTAAAGTTTAAATTTTGAACTTAACACACCCGGCTTCCGTACTTACACGCTGTCTTTTACGATTCTGATTAGTACGAAAAGGTTTAAATTGGTTCGGGTATGTCAAAACATACATACTTAAACATTTATAATTTCTTAAAATTATCCCAGCCATTAAATTGGTGTATCACAAAACAAAAGTGTGTGTGTGTAGGATTACTCGAATCCCAAAGTGTTTATAAAATATTTTATTAAATATTTTATATCAAAACGTTTTATAAATATTTAACCCTAATGGCTAAACAATGAAATCTAAGCCACTCACAGTATTGAGAGATTCGAACATTCCCAAAGAATCCTTTATGATATGATCAATCTCTAAAGTGTCGCCACTCCTGATCATCCGAAGCTTTATCATACAGAGAAATATGTTAGCAACCTAATTCGAATCTAAGATGTATCTAAGAGGTTCTATGATGCCCTAAGTAGGGTTCGAAGAAGGTTCCAAAGTTTCGGAAGTGTAATTTTGGTCGATTATAGTTTTAGGCTGTAAAATGACCATTCTAACCCTAATGGTCATAACCAACACTGGTCTTTGTGAACTCCAACATTGGACTTCCTAAAAAACAAGGCCAATTTGTCCTTGGGTATATCTAACTCTTCTAGCCAAATCCGATGCCAAGTATGCCTCCAGTCTAACTCGAAAGTTTGCTTCCTCACTTCTCTCTCCATATTCGCTTCGACTAAGCCATGGATCGGGCTGCAAATTCACATACATACACCTAGAGATATCCATAACAATCTTACTAAGCTTGATTTTTAATTCATCCATCCAAATTCCATAATTTCTAACCTAACTCTACTTATGCACCTAAAACAAACTCCTAACTTTGGCCTAGCATAACTTTTGATCTAGTCATGGATTGATGCAAGGCTAAGGGCATTAGGAAGCCTAATGAGTTTACTACAATAAATTGAAATTTGACCTTGATCTGCTAGCTGGGTTATGAGATATGGTCAGATATTCCTTACGACCCCAAGAGCTCAGTTTTACTCCTTTTTTAGCATTTTTTCTTCTTTTTACTAGAATCCAAGCCTAAGGGAGTTGGAAATTTGTTTTGCGATGTTTAGGTAGTGTTTAGAGAGTTATTGATGTCTTGATTTAGGTGGAAGAGACGGAATAAATCAAACGAGGAAATAAAAAGAGGAAGAAGAAAGAAATGAAGAAGATTGGCCGAAGGAGCCCATATATAGGCTTAATTTCAGCGTCGAACGTGGCCTAATATTTCTCTCTATTTTTCTTCCAATTTTCTCAAAACTTCTTCCACAAGTTTTGAGATCCGGAGCCAGTCACTTCAATTTTGGCACTGTAGGTCTCTATCGTTTCGTCTTCGATTCCATCCAATCTCTTTTCTGGACTTCAATACTCTTCTCTAACTCCTTCTTAAGCTTCATTATTTCTCTAATTGAAGTTCAGTTAGGTCACGTATGAGTTTCCTTAATACGGACTGAATTAGTGTTTAGGGTTGCTTAACCTATCCTAGGTCAATCCATGCATAAGCTAATATCTCATCTCCTAATTCTTTCTAATTTGAACTTAATCTTATCTTCCAACACCTGTACTAAGTTTTTATTACCTAGTCCCGGTGTGTCAGCAATATCATTGAAATTGAACTAACACCGAGTAGGAGGCCATTTCGGAGCCAGATAGCAACTGTTGGGGGGGTAATGCACATGTTTGACCAAACTAGCATCGATAAGGGACTAATTTGACGCTAATTTAATGGTAGAAAGTTGAAATTCGCTTGGATAAGCCGATCCGACATCGGCTAGGCCTAAAATCGATGTCAGATTAGTTTTGACCAGGAGTTTACCTTTCCTTTTTACCTAAAATTGATCCGAACCAATCCCAGTTATACCTAGAGCCTCTCTTAAACATGCTAGAAGCCCAATTAAGCTATTTCGATCAATCATTCAATTTTGCATGATTTTTGAAATGATATCTAATGATGCTTTGAATTGATTAGGAGCTTCGGAGAAGGCTCGCAACAAGTCTCCATTTGGGTACTTAGACTAGACTGGGAGTATACAACTCTCCCATTTGCATGAGTAGTTTGGCCTTAATGTTTAGTGACATTGCCAGCAACATTTTGGATTTTTTTTAATATTAAATGTTTGTAATTCCTTTTAAACTATAATACAGATGTCTAGCGCATGCACTGATTTAATGTTGATATGATTTTATGGGTAGAAATTGTATGTATAGCTATATGTATAATATGAGACGTTTGCAATTGATTTTGTAAAGTGATTTTGATGAGCTTTTATGTGGCTATTAGCTTAGGGAGTGTGGACCTATTCGTGCTAGAATTGGTTTAAATAGCCTATGGGCGGTCCTTCAGGAGATGCATATGAGTGTATTAAGTAGCCTATGAACCATCTTTTGAGAGGCACAAGTTAATGGATACCTCATGGGCTAAAAGACACATAAGCTAACTCAACAGGAGTTTAGTAGTTGTTAACAACCCATAGCGAAGGGTTACGTTGAAAGAGCAAGCAAGTTATTTATATATGTATTTTAACGATAAAATTATTATTGTTGCCGACAGTTTGAATTCATTGACGAACAATATTTGGTCTATTTATGCACACCTTATTATATAGTATATTAATCTAATTTTGAGAAAATGAATTATTAGGGAATTTTGTTTTAAGAACTGATGATATTTGACAATTAAATTTTAGATTATTTGTATCCCCCTCCCTTAATAGTCTTTACATTTTTCCAAACTATATCATTGAGTCTATGGACTCGCCATGGTGGTTTTATTTGTTTTATAGGTGTTTGTGTCCCTCTACTAAGGGAGATGCATCTCTAGTTGTGTAGACTAGACTTACATCTAGCTTTTGTAGGTGAAACTTCCATAGTTTGTGATCCATTATTGGTTCTACTACATTTTACTTCATTTCCCCACACACTCTGAACATTTTTATTGTATAAATCATATTATGATGGATTTTAACTTTTGTATTTTGACATTTTTTTTATGTTTTGTTTACCTTTAAATGCCTTGTATTGTCTTGGATGTGTGATGACTGACTGTACTTCAAAGTAATGTGGTGAATGTCTTGTACTTAAATTTTGGAACATATAAGTATAAGCATACAATATATATCCATAATTTCATATAATCATTCAATTATTATAAGTAATTAAGTATTATGAATCAATTAACAATGGGTTTGATTTGGTTATTATTGATATTTTATTTTAATTATTTTGGATAATATTGATAATATATCGTTTGTTCCTACAATGAATTGCTTATATATGTTTAATGTTAAAAAAAAGAGACGATTGTTCAAAAATTGGTTAATGAATATAACAAAGTCATCTTAATATAGTGTCATGCCCCAACCCGCCCAGGCCGGCCACCTGGCAACTGCCGTGCTGCCTCGAAGTACGTGCTAGCCAGTCACGCACCTGAAGCACCGCAAGGCATAAAAATGGATACCATCACTGCAAAACAACTAAACCTTAATCATTTAATAAAAAATTAACTTTAAAAGTAATACTAATGGACTAATTTCAGAGAAATACCTACACAGCAGAAACTACTAAGCCTAGGCCACCGACGTCTCCTAGTGAGCCTTTAATCTATCTGCTGTTCTTGTACGCAGATCTGCATCCATCCACATTGGATACAGGTGAGTGGCGAAGGTTCAATGAATCTCCAACGGGGTTAGGGAAAACAGAGGAAATCCCAAAAAGATAATAATGAAATAAATATTTTTCTTTTAAAAACTCTTTTCCAATTCTTCACTGAGAATTCAATTAAAAAACCATTTTAATAAATATATATACATATCTCGAATGGGCTAGCATCTATCATACTGAAGGCTCGACCCATCGGTCATATGCCTCACTACACTGAAGGCTATCTCTTTTCTTTCTAAAACATTTTCTCTTTTTCTCATTTTCTCTTTTTCTCTTTCTCTAACCTGTTCCCTCGGTGGTGCCCATCGTTGTGGTGGAACACAGCTACCTTGAGCCTTGGCGAGCTTCCCTACGTGCCTCTCAAAGGGTTTCTGCTCACCGTGCCCCTGGATAGGCGGTCCACGATTGAGTCTCATGCATGCTCTCAAACTCGGTGCACGCTCCCGCATATTGGAGCACCGAGGAACCCTCTCAATCACTCATCTCCCATCCCATCCATATATATATATATATATATACACGTATATAAAACATATATATATTTAAAACATACAAATATAAATATAAACACACACACATAGATCTTTATTCTTTTTTCTTTGAAAACCTCCCACTCTCTACGTGGGTATATCAACAAGCAACTGTGTGTGTGTGGATTCCCTATGTCCCAAAACCTTTGAAAATCATTTATGTTTTAAAACCTTTTTAAAACCTTTGTGCCTAGTGGCTTAACAAAGAAGTCTAGGCCACTCACAGTGTTGGGAGGTTCGTATACTCCCAAGCGCTCCATGTAGTTTAACCTCCGAAGCATCATCGCACTCGATTCACCCGGAATCCTAGTACACAGAAAAGCGTGTTAGCATTCATAAACAATTATGAATGCACCTATGAGGCTCTAATATGACTTACGACAGTGTTTAGATGTGATTCGGGGCTTTGAAAAGTGTCCGCATGGTTCCGGGGTCAAAATCAGACACTTGACAAAAAATTACGAAAATGCCCCTGGGGGCACATGGGCCGCCCATGTGGGCTAGGCCTGGCCCCAGTCTGGGCTAGGCAATCCGTGGTTTGACATAAAAATCGAGACGTACGTTCCTCGTACCTCCCATGATGCATTTACCAAAGTAGAAATGAGAATCACAAGCTTAAAGTTCCTAGATCTCAAATCTAAACTTAAAATCTAACTAAAAAGCTAAACCTAACTTTGAGCTTTGATCTCTCCTAGACCAATGCATGGAAATGCGTGAAAACTTAGAAAAACATAGATCAAGGCTAGAATCTTACCTTGATCCTTCGGTCGGATTGTCCAGATCAGCCAAAAGTCCAAAATTGCTCCGAGAGAGCAAACGAGAGGAGGGGAAAAGAGGAATGAGAGAAATGAGAGGGGAGAGCTTATCTCCCCCTATTTATAGGTAGGCACGAAACCGAGTCTACTTGAACCTCGGCCCAGACTTTTTTCCCTCTTTGCAACCTCTCATAATTTCGATCCTTGGCCTAATCCACCGACCAATTCACCACTTAAAGAAGTCCACTTTAGTGTTTCCATGCATGGTCAATTGCCTCATCTTCCAACTCCGTCTTATCTTAAGCTTAACTTCTCTTCTTAATTAGACACATCCAGACCGACGTATTGTCCACTTAATTCGCTATTTTACACTATTCTGTTTGTACGAAAAAGTCGCATTAGGTCCGGGTGTGTCATATAGCATCCATTAATAATTGATAATTTTCTAGTCTATTTTATATAAGATCACTTTAAGTAACTACTAACTAACAAAACTTTCCTAAAGGTAATATCAAACATAATAAATTAAAGTTAGTGAATTACCAAGCGAAATACTAAATGGTGCATGGGTGCACCATTTAAGGTGAAAAATATAGAAAGTTTTATATAATTAATATTTCACTTTTTTCTTGAATTCAGAAAAAGTTAATGTATTAAATAAAAAGTACTTTCCTTAAATGGAAACACAACTTATCTCAAAGGGTGCATGGGTGGACCCGTTAGCAAAACTGAATTACCAAATAGAGATGTTAAATCTATACTTTTAGTAAGAAATTTATTGAAACTTTGACAAGTTGTACACTTATATTGACACACCTGGACCTAACCCAACTTTTCTGTACAGACGAAATAGTATAAAACGGTGTATTAGCTCTATAATATGTTGGTCCGGATGTGTCTAATTGAGAAGATAAGTGAAAAATTAAGACAAGACGGAGTTGGAAGATGAGATAATACCAAGCACGGAAGCATTTATTGGACTTCTTAAAGTTCATAGCCAATGGATTGGATATCCATTGGTGAGTTGGTCGGTGGGTTAGGCCAAGGATTGAGATTATGAGAGGTTGAAAAGAGGAAAGAAAGTCTTACCTAGGGAGTAGGCCCGGTGTCAGGCTTGCCTATAAATAGGGGGAGTTGAGCTCTCCCCCTCTCATTTTTCTTCTCCCTTACTTCCTATCCTCTCATTGGCTCTCTTGGAGCGATTTTGGACTTTTAGCCAATCCGGACAAACCGACCGAAGGATCAAGGTGAGTTTCTAATATGTTATTCTACCCACCTTAATCTATGTTTTTCTACATTTTTCATGCATTTCCATACATTGGTCTAGGAGAGATATAAGCTCAAAGTGAGGTTTAGCTTTTTAGCTAAGATTTTAGTTTAGATTCGAGATCTAGGAACTTTAAGCTTGTGATTCTTGTTTTTCTTTCCGTAAATCCGTTATGGATGGCGTGAGGATCGCCTATCCAAGTTTGCGCGTCGAAAGGAGGTCGAATGGCACGAAAATCGAGGCCAAGACTCGATTCCCAAGCCTTTTGGCTTGCCTTCTGCATGGGAGTGGCCAATCCCACGCGGGAACTGACCCACTCCTACATAAGAATGGGTTGCAGCTAAGTCCAGTGCAGGACTTGGCCCAAAACCTTGTGGGACTCAGCCCAGTCATCATAGGGGCCCAATAGCCCTTAAGGCATTTTAGTAATTTTTTGTCAAGTGTCCGATTTTGACCCTAAACCTTCATGGACACTTTTCTAAGCCTCGAAACACCTCCAAACACCGTCTTAAGTCATGCTAGAGCCTTATAGGTGTATTCATAGTTTGATTATGAATACTAACACGAATTTACATGGATCTTTGAGAGTATACGAACCTCCCAATATTGTGAGTGGCTTAGATTTCATTGCCTAGCCACTAGGGTAAAACATTTTCAAAAGATAAAATGATTTTCAAAGGTTTTGGGACATGGAGAATCCACCACCCACACACACACTTATTTGGTGATATACCCACATAGAGAGTGGGGCGTTTTCAAAGAAATATAAAGATTTATGTGTGTGTGTGTGTGTTTATGTTTATGTTATATGTTATATATATATATATGTAAATATATATTAATATGATATTTGATTATCATGAGGGGTGAGATGAGTGATTGTGTGGGACTCGGTGCTCTAATGACAGGGAGCGTGTCGACCGAGGGAGACATGCATGCAACAAAGTAGTCGTAGACTACCTATCGAGGGGCACGGTGAGTGCGAGACCCTGGGAAAGGCGCGTACTCGCTAGGGCTCGATGTAGCTGTGTTCCATCCACAGCAATTGGCACCACCGAGGGAACGGGCTAGAGAAAGAGAAAATGTGAAAATGTTTTAGAAAGAAAAAAGATAGCCCTCGATGCAATAAGGCGTACGACTGGAGGGTCGAGCCTTCATTATGTTTGAAGCCAGCCCACTTTATTTATATATATATGTGTGTGTGTGTGTGTGTATTTAAATGGTTTATAAATTAAATTCTCGCCTAGAGAATTAAAAGAGAGTTTTGAAAATAAAAATATTTATTTCATGTTTATATATTTGGATTACCCCTGTTTTCCCTAACCCCTGATGGAGATTCATTGAACCTCTGTCACTCACCTGTATCCAATGTGGATGGATGCAGATCCACGATCGAGGACAACAGATAGATAAGAGGCTCACTAGGAGGCGTCGGTGGCTTAGGAGGAGTAGTTTCCGCTGCATGGGTATTCTGTTAAGTTAAACCACTGGTGTATCTTTTAAAGCTAATTATTTTATTAAATGATTTCTAATTATATTTTAGAATTATTTTGCAGTGATGATATCTAATTCTATGCCTTACGGTACTTCAGGTGCGTGACTGGCCAGCACGTACTTCGAGGTAGCACGGCGGTTGCCATGTGGCCGACCCTCCAAGTCGGGGCATGACATATATTATATCATTAATGGAAAGTGATTTGATCTAGAAAGTATATAAAATTATTTCATTAGCCTGTCATGTTTTTTCGGGTCAGATTCTTGGGTCATTTGGGTTTCGAGTCTATCGAGTTCCGGGTCAATCAGGTTTCGGATCTATCGAGTTTTAGGTCAGGAGGGTTCGGATCAGTGGCGGAGCCACATAGGAGCAAGGGGGGGCCATGGCCCCCCCAAGATTTTGTAAAATTAAATATTACTATGTTGTATTCTTATATATGGCCCCCCCAAAATATGAAATTGAGCCCCAAAGTCAAAATTTAAGTGGCCCGTCAATATAAAAAGAGTATAAATGAAAGGTCTTCAAATTGCATTCTAAAGTGACCCAAGAAATTAAAAAATTAAGATTTCAAGATAACCCATCTAAGTAAATCAAAAACTTCTTGAAGAAGTTTGGTGAGTTAAAACTAAAAAGCTTCCACCAATATTGAAAGAGTTAAAAGGTTTTTCAAACAACCAAAAACACTCTTAACTCATTATTTTCCCGTCGACTCTTCCTCTGTTCCTCAGTTCCTCAGTTCCTCTCTTTTTTAAGAATTGCTTTACAAGATTCTCTATTTCTCTTCTCTCTTCATTATTGTATCAAGACAAGGAAACTAGGACCACATCATCTCATTTTATCTTATTTTATTAATGGTAAGTTATGAACTTATCACTTAAGGGTTTTTTTTTTTCTGTTTCGAATTTTTATTTATATTTTTAGACAAAATTTTGTAAATTTTAATGTGAATATATGTATAAAGAATGAAAGTGACTTGTCTTCCTTTAAATAAGTTGAATATAGAAATCATATTGTGATATATTGTGTTTTTTTATATTATTTGCCGCTTGAAATTATGTTGTTTATGTTAATATGTTATTGATTTGAATTTTTAAATTATGCATTACAATATATATGCATTAATATTTATTATAGTGTTAAGAAATTAATTTAGTACTTGTTTGGTTGTTATAGAAATATTTGTCTTGAAACTTTATTGAATTGTTGTTAGATATTAAAATAAGATATTATTTAAATTTAAAGAAATAATTATACTAAGATGGTTTCAAGTTTCAATTCAAATATCTAAGCTAAGTTTTAAATTTTCATATGTTTAAATCAATTTTCAGGTTCATTGTGAAGGATGACTAAATTTAAGAGAATTGATACTTTTTTTAAGAGAAAGAGTAGTGATACTTGTGAAAGTTATCTTCCGGAAAATGAAGATTCTCCAAATACTGAAATTCATGCTTCTAAATCTCCAAGACTTGAATTTAAAGATCATCCAAGTAATTCCGGAAAGGTAGTTGCCAAGGATTTTGATATTAATAAATTAGAACGAGATCCGGCACTACGTCCTCAAATATGGGAATATTCTGTTAACCAAAGAGATGAAGTTAGACGAGCATATTTAGAATTGGGGCCATATCAAATGCATTTGTCCAATTACCCATTTTCTAATGAAAAACACCCTCAAAGATTTCAGTCTTCTTGGTTTAAAAGATTTCCTTGGTTGGAGTATTCGCCTACTCGAGATGCCGCATTTTGTTTCCCATGTTATCTTTTCAGTTCTAAACCAGTTGTTCGTCATGGAACAGATGCATTCACTGTCAAAGGTTTTAATAATTGGAGAAAAGTTAATGCCGGGAAGATGTGTGCTTTCTTGAATCATGTTGGTGAAGATCCATGTTCTCCACATAATAATGCTGAAAAATGTTGTCAAGATTTGGTGAATCAATCTTGGCATGTTGACAAAGTCATGGATGCACAAAGTTTAGAGCAAAAAGAAGCTAACCGCTTGCGAGTCAAGACTTCAATTGATGTTGTTCAGTGGCTAACTTTGCAAGGATGTGCTTTTAGAGGTCATGATGAAACCTCAAGTTCTAGCAATCGAGGTAATTTTCTTGAATTGATTGCACTTTTAGCTTCATATAATGATAAAGTTGCAAGTGTTGTTATGGAAAATGCTCCAAGAAATGCTAAATATACTTCTCATATGATTCAAAATGAGATTTTACATATTCTCGCAAATAAAGTGCGCAAGAAAATTCGAGATAATATTGGAGATTCTAAATTTTGTATCATCATTGATGAGGCACGTGATGAATCTAAAAGAGAGCAAATGGCTATTGTTTTGAGATATGTTGATGATAAAGGGTTTATAAGAGAGCACTTCCTTGATCTTGTACATGTTAAGGATACTGCAGCAATAACTCTTAAAAAAGAAATATGCTCTACTCTTTCTCGGCATTGTCTTGATATTCAAAATTTTCTTGGCCAAGGATATGATGGTGCTAGTAATATGCGAGGTGAATGGAATGGTTTGCAAGCGTTGTTTTTAAATGATTGTCCCTATGCATATTATGTTCATTGCATGGCTCATCGCCTCCAATTGGCACTAGTTGCTGCTTCTCGAGAGGTCATTTCTATTCATAATTTTTTCTTAGATTTGACATTTGTTGTTAACATCATTGGTGCCTCTTGCAAACGTCATGATGAGTTACAAGCTGCTCAAGCAATTGAAATTGCAAATTTGTTGGCTATTGATGAACTTGAAATTGGTAGAGGACTTAACCAGATTGGCACTGTCAAACGAGCAGGAGACACTCGTTGAGGCTCTCATTTTAGTTCTGTTTGTAGCTTGATAAGGATGTTTGGTGCTACTTGTTCTGTTATAAAAAAATGTTATTGACAGTGGTTCTAATTACTCTATGCGTGGGGATGCAGCTGCGGCTTATAAAAAGATTACATCATTTGATTTTGTTTTCATCTTACATCTAGTGAAAGAGATTATGGGCATCACAGATATTCTTTGTCAGTGTCTACAACAGAAATCTCAAGATATAGTAAATGCTATGTATTTAGTATCAAGTACCAAAACATTGATACAAAAGTTGAGAGATGATGGTTGGGACAATTTGTTAGAAGTTGTGAAAGCATTTTGTGAAAAGCACAACATTGATGTTCCTGATATGAATTCTCCATATGTGGTAAAACGTGGTCGCCAACAAGATGATGGTTTCAATATACAGCACCATTATCGAGTTGAAATATTCAATGCTACTATAGATTCTCAACTTTTTGAGCTAAATAGCAGGTTTAATGAACAAGCAATGGATCTTCTTACTCTTAGCTCAGCTTTGGATCCTAAGGATGCTTATAAATCCTTTAATATGGATGATATTTGCTGTCTTGTGGAAAAATATTATCCTCATGATTTCACCGAGCAAGAGAAAATAAACTTGAAGTTCCAGTTGCAACATTATAAGCTCAATGTCCCAAATCATCCAAAATTGCAGAATCTGTCCACACTTTCGGATCTTTGTCAAGGTTTAGCAGAGACGCAGATGTCAAAGGCATAGTTTCTGGTTGATAGATTGATTCGTCTTCTTTTGACCCTTCCTGTTTCAACTGCAACTACTGAAAGAGCATTTTCAGCAATGAAGATTGTCAAAACAAGGCTTCGCAACAAAATGGGGGATGAGTTTCTTGCCGATAATCTTGTTGTTTACATAGAGAGAGATATTGCTGAAACTTTTGACTCTAATTCTGTACTTGATGATTTTATTTCCTTGAAAGAACGTCGTGCACAATTTTAAATAAAGGTACGTTACTTCTTTTAATAGTTCTCTTTTAATTTGTATGCATCTTGTCTTTATTTATATTATAAAATGTGATTTGTAACAAAATTTTATATAACTTTTTATAGGATAATTAATATACAAAAAACAAGTCATAGTAAAAGGATTTTTATGTGGCACATTTTAATTTTAGTTTGGCCTCCCCAATTTTGAAATCCTGGCTCCGCCACTGGTTCGGATCATTTACTTTTTTTGGTCAAATCAGGTGGGTTAGTTTCGGATTCGGGTCGGTCGGATGGGTTTCCTAGGTTCAGGTCAACTTTTGACAACTCTACTCAATTCCCCTCTATTAACTCTATTCATCTTCCATTCTTCTCTGAGTCACCGAAATTTAGTCCAATCATCCAAAATTCAATCAATTCAATTTAGTTCTCGATTAAATTGTTCTCCAATTCAATTTAATCTGTAACCTTTCTTTCTTTCTTTCTTTTTTAATAAAAATAATCTTTCAATTCCTTCAATTTAACACTTTTTATCCCAGTATTTCAACTCTTACTATACACATACTTAAAAATAATTGTCCTTAAATTTTAAAGGGTTGGGTTGTTGTCTTCGCATTGTGTCCTTAGGTTCCTATGTCATCTCCTTGATGTGTGCATTATGCCAAAGTACTCTCACAAGTGGAATTTCTATGTTTCACAAACTCTTTTGTTGCCTATCCAATATCATCTCCAGTGAACTTCAAAGTTCAAATCTTCCTCCAGTTCAACTAATGGAGCTTCAAGAATTAGACAATACATACTTTTTAAGCACTTAAATATAAAATACATTATGGATCCACCCCAATTCTTCAATAACTCCAACCACCATGCTATCGGTCCAATTCTTTCAACAATATCAAAAGGTCCAATGTATCTTAGATTGAGCTTTTCTCCCTTTCAAAATCTGATTATTCCTCTCCATAGAAAGGCCTTTAGGAATGTCATATCTCCTTCTATTGTCGGCATAGTTCTTTTATCTATTTTAAATTGCCTTTATATATCCTTGAATCAACTTAACCTTTTGGTTGTGTTTCAATCAACTCAACATTGTCGATTCCCCATTCATCAACTTCACCCTAATACAGACAATTGATCTGAGAATGTCCATTCCTTTTATTTTTTAGTGCAATTTTAAAAGGCAACCTAGTTCTTTGTTGATGCTACAAAATTTGTAAATGTTAGACTCATTGATCGTAAAGAACCTGAGAAATGGTCAACAGAAATTAAAGGGATATATAACCAGCCCCAATGACCTGATGGTCAAAGTGCAAGACCAGATACCTTGATAGTAGAGGTTCGACTTAAACCCCTAACCTTTTTGTAGATATTAGTTGTAAATACCACTTAAACTAGGAGCAAAAAAATAGATATACATATATAGTCAACTTTATGAATCTTGATATTATAGGTTGTTATAAACAAGCAGTTGGCTCAATTGGCAAAACTCATATGCCTCATCATAAAGAGCCTAGGTTTGACTATGTTGGTGACTTTTTCTTAGTGCCATCTTGAATATATTTGGAGGACAAGTTGTCACATCCTGACCCGAAGGGTCGAAATATAACAACTGTCACATACTAAGAATTTCGAATGGCGCGCTCACCCGAAACTCAAAGCACGCAAGACTTATGGTTCTCATAACTCGTTTGCAATTAAGTAAAATTTGCCAAATATATAAAATGCATATCAAATCGCATTGGAAGATAAAATATTATACAGTGATGAAATAAAACCCTTTTTTATAAAATTGCTAGGTATATGGAAAATATTTCATTAAGTATTTAAATACATTAAAAGTGAGTAATAGAAAAATAGTGCCGGTGGATCCATAACTAATTTACAAAACTTGACCACATAGTTGGTAAAAGATCGTCTTTAGTCGAGTTGCTCCTCTGGATAATCTACTCTCTATCTCACACTACTAGCTTGAAAAATTTTTATAAGGAAAGCGAGATAAGTATATTTTCTATACCCAGTGAGTGAGACATGACCATAAAATTTAACACAAACATGCGATCTCATCATAAAATAGTTTTTATGTAAACTATAAGAAATTTAAATAACATTTTCGGTATAAAGTTTAGATTTCTATATTTTATAAAATTTCGACTAGTGAATTAAATTTGAGAGTTTAAAGGGCTCGTTAAAACATATTGGTCAAATCCTACCCAGCCAAGATGAGATCTAAGTCTGCCGAGGTAGTTTTTTTTAATTTCTTTATTTAGGAGATAAAAAGCCCTCTACACGGTGTTGGTATGGGCCTTCACCATGGGTGGTACGTGACTATGTCCACAGTACTCCCACTGGGGTCGCATAATCACTATTTTAGTGTGCTCAAAAACCCCTGTACCATCCACCCCAACTGGGAGTGAAAGTCTACTCACCCTGCCTTCACAAAGGTAGACCGTGAGAGGCGCCACTGCAGTGACTAACATCTCATCTACCATAATCATAATTAAAACAGCACAATTCAATTGTATACCATTTGGCCAACTGGCACATTATCGAAATCAATTTCAACTGTGTCAATTTCCATCACTTTCACCACATGATCTAAACATTTGATTGCAATAATTTTAAGATAGGTCAATTCATATCAAGATCATAAATAACCATAATAAATTAATTTAAATTCAAGGAAATCAAACCATTGCATTTAAAAACAACTTAAATAGCAAAATGTTTAGATCCGTAAAGTCCCACTCACTAGTATAGGGAGGGTGTTCACTTCCTTTAATCCTCTCCTTCCCCTTTCTTTGGAGAAGTTTCACCACCTATGTAATTGTTCACTCAAAGTGTTAACATAAGTTATGGTAGGCAGATGGCAATTTGAACTAGTCATTTAACTAGTTTGCCCACTTGGGTACTTGGTGTGCCTAAATTGAGTTTTAGTGATTTAAATGGCGTGGTTAAGGTATGAGTAAGTTTGTTTCGATAAACAGTACCTGTAGGAATTTCCCATTTTGCCTAGAAGCTTAAAACAAAAAAATTGGATGATTTTGCCCCTACATGAGGTGATTTTCGACCTATGCACTTAATATGTAGAAAATTTAGCCAATTTAGTTTCTTTAAGGTTTAGGCATGTTATTAAAGCATAATGACCCCAAGGAACCTAAATTTATGGGCTTAGATTAAGGTTTAAAATTTAAAGTAAAATATTTAAAATTTTTTCATAAGCTTGGAATGGTCATTTTCCTCCATAAATTTTCCATAATTAAACTAACCATTCATATAAATTTCTCACTACATTTATAACTTGTATAGGCTTTGAATGACATCCAATTAAATCTTTATACTATATTTATTCAAGAGGACTACATTATAACATAAGCTAGATTTATTTTATAACTATGAAACTAAATTTCTTTCTATCTTTTTCTTAATTTATATTTCTTTCTAATCTTATTCAATTATTATTTATAAAGTAGTATATTAGTGCTCTTTGGTAAAATACTATATTTTCTCTAGGATGGTAACCTACAACATAAATTTATCTAACCAGGTTATGGCCTAATTATGGAGTTTTTCATTAAATTAAAGTATTCTAGGGTTTTTGGAGTCATAAATTATATTAATATGCATAAATAAAATTTACAAAATAAAAGCTTTTAAAGAGAATTGGCATACCTAGTTGGAGATATGAAGAAAATGAAGAAACTCCTTGAAAAATAAAATCAAAGTGACTTGAAGAAACTTGGGATTTAACTCCTGAAATACTTGAATAAAGTGTTTAATCTATGGATTTGATGGAGTTTTTCTTGGCTAGAAAGCTTAATGGAAGGATTTTTGAAAGATGGTGGATTTGGAAGTTGAAAAATAGGGAGGAATTTTAAGTTGGAAGAAAGAAAAATGGTGGAAGAAAAGCGGTAAGGAGGAATTCGACTAAGCATGGAAGAAAAGGAGAAAAAGTGAAAAAGTTCATATCTTGAAAAGTCTTGCCTTCTCTAGAAAATTCAAGATTTCCTTGAAATGACAAAAATGCCCTCCATCAATTTTATTAATTCTGATTATGTCCCATGAAAGAAATTAGCAAATTAGAAATTTTATGAAATTAATTAAAAACTAGATTACTTCATAAAAGTAAGATCAATTAGTCAAAATAACTATTCAATTTAACTATATAAAGAAATTTACTCTAGGAAGTTCAAATATATTGTTAGGTTTCCAAGGGTAAAAATGAAAATTTTTGCCTGATAATTTCACGCAGCAACTTGGCAGTTTTCAAGTTTGAACAGTGTATAAAAATGTGGAGTCCTCCCATACTATAGAAAAAATCATTTTCAATGATTAAAAATTCAATTTATCAATTTTTTTCCTTTTATTTACAAAAATGCCATCACATGTTGCGACATTTTCTTCTGCAATATTTTCCTTCAACGGGGATGTTCAAAAAAATGTTGTGATAGCTTCGAATATTTTAAGACACACTAAAGAAGATAACTTGATTGTTTGAAAAGTCATTTATGCCCTTAGTGAAGTATACGAATTTTTTGAAAAATAATACAAAAAGTTAACTTTTACCTCCTAGGTCAAAGTTTGCCCTAGATGTTTAGAAAGCTAATTCTTCAAAATGGGAAAAATTTCACTAGGTAAAAGTTGTTCTTATTCTTACTAAGAATACCTCTACATACATACTAAGTATAAAAACTCTCATTACCTAAGTCTACAGTTCCAAATTTTGCCATTCTAGGACTAGGCGCTACACAAGTCTTGTCTTAGCAATTTTGTTAATGCTATCTCGAATATAGTCGGAGGACAACACTTGTCTTATTAGTCCAAAGATGCACATCTTGTCTTGACCTAAGGATTGGAAACAACCCACCTATCCCCGAATTTTATTCACCAGAAAAGGATATTATAGGTTGTGATAAATTTACTTACGTGCCTCATGGATTGGGGAAATGATAAATTTACTTACATGTCTCACGGATAGTGGTAAATGACTTGTCTTTGAAAGTTGCTGCATAATTCATAGCAGGCAAGAAAGAAACAATGAGTTAAAACAAATTGAAAATTTCTGCTCAAGAGCATGGGTTTGTTTACTTGAAGGACAAATTGTATTTGGAAGCTTTGGAACTAGGCTGGAGTACAAGAAATGATAGTGAGACTAATCAAGTTAACCATGAAATGGTTTTAAAAAGCCCGCAACGAATTTAAAGAACGTAAAAATAAGTTCTTGTCTAAGAGATAGGCCCATAAAACCTACAATCTAAAAAAGCTAAGTGATTGTCTAAGAGATAGGTTCATCCAAAAATTCTGATGTCCAAAATTTCAATATCAAAATGATTTCTTAAATCAACAAGGACAGTAATAAACTAGTCTGAGTAACCAACTAATATCAACGATAACGGCGAAGTGAGAGAGCTTTGTTTCTTTTCCAGGTTGCCCTGTGAGAAGTATATGATTCTCATGGTGCAAGTGACTCTTGCCATGTAGACCCCTATTTTTCTTTCCAATAAATGTGAGCCCACGGAGCTCCCTATGCCTGTGAATAGGATTGTAAATCCAGTTAATCCTTGGATCATTACGGATGGTGTTGTGTGCAATATCAATAAGGATAACCTCAAAGAATTTGTAAGTAGAATCCTCATTGATCCAGTATATATTCAGAACTCTGAGACCTCCCAATTTTTGACCAACATGCTCCTTTGCAACAGATCGCTTGCTACGTAAGAACTTCAATTGGGTGACACCCTGGTTTGTGGGTTTGCCATAGACAATACCTTTAGGAACAAGCCCCTTACGACCACCCCTCCTAACACGAACATGATATAACACATAATGCTACTTGGCCTTACAACCCAAGCGGCTTGCCTTGTCAGGACAAGTAGATTAGTTGGCCCTCACAATTGATGGATGCTGATGATATTCCCAGCAACTCACCCTCTGCAAGAACTCCACTACAACAAACTATTTTTTCCTCCACAGCTCCGCCACATACTTGTAAGCTCCTATTAACGAGATGTACAGAGAGTGGCTGGGGTTTTTGTTTGGACAAGGAGAGAGCAAACTACGATCTCATCTCACTACAACGCGTCATCCCTTAATGCTCAACACTTGAATTCACAACCTAAGAACTTTGTAGTGACTTATGCACCCAGTCTCTTACCAATTGAGCTGCGAAATTCGTATGAATCAAAGCATTAGGACGAGTCAAGATGGGTCTAAATGGTTTACAACGAGTTGTTTGTGTAAACAGTTAAGCTAGTGAATCGATCTAGGTTGAAACCAGATCAGTTTCCATTCAGATTTAGTAAGTATGATTTTTTTTTTTGGCTAAAAGCACAAATCAGGACCTAATATTTGTGAGTAAGGTCATATCAACACCAAAGCTTTCAATTGCATTAAATCATGATATAACATTCAGAAATCGTGACAATACAAGACATCCATTACATGAAGGTAATGCGCGTGTTATACACACATTATGAAAAATGCATGAATATGTAAAATGTTGACATGTGGCTTCAATTATTATAACAGTCTTTTATTAAGAAATCAAAAACTAAATAAATATGTAACCAAAAAAAAACTAAATAAATAAAAATTTTATGATTAAAAGGATAAAATGTTGAAAAAAAAAACAAATGTAACAAAAAAAAAGAAAGGAAAAAACAAAACAAAACAAACTTAGCACATCACAATATAAATCAAAGACCAATTACCATCCCAAAATTGAAACAGCTATTGATTCTATTCCTAACCTAAATCCAAAATCCAAAATATTGATTTATGTAAAATAAAACCAAATCCAAAATTTCCTAATCTAGAAAATATGGCTTTTATAGGCCGCTCTTGAAGCTTGTCGCGAGGGACCCAAACCACGATGGTTCACGATGCCCCCAACCCCCTTCCCCCCACGCCCTGCCACCACAAAGAAACTAGCATTTACCCCAGTAGACCAAAGCTCTCCAGCTTCATCTTTGTCTTCCTTTATTCACATTAGATTCACTCAAGAGCTTCTATTCATAAGCTCTCACCTTAATTACAAAGCATTGACCTTATCCAGACTCGAGCATGACTTAGCCAAGTCAAATCACTCAACAGTTGGTTAGATGTAGATAGCAATGGCATTTCAAAGTGGAATTTGAAACTTTTTAAGAATGGGTTGGAGTTTAACACATTAGGTCTTGGGTTGGTTTCAACTTTCATGTTGGGATTTGTTGGATTTGGAGTCTAAAGATCCTTTGCTTGGTGAAAAATGTTGGTTTTGAGTTGATTTCATGCGGGGAATTTTTGGGTTTAGAGTTTCATGGGTAATTTGGTTGGTGGGAAGTTAAAAAGAAAATTACATAGGTTGTTAATTAGACAAGAAAAACCGTGATTTTTATTTTTTATTTGCCAAAATTTTTTTAATTACTTTTAGTTTCCATTTTATATATTCGTCCTCTCAGAAAATGCCACGTATCATCGTCACTAACTTAACAGTGTGTGTCCTTAATTATTACAATCTGTGAACGTTAGGTCCTGATTTGATGTAATTAAAAGCTTTGTTACTTAAATGAGAAAATCTGTAAATATTAAGTCTTGATTTGAACTTTTAACTTTTTTTTTTCTTGGTGAAGAAAGTAACTATGGTTTAGGAAACTTATAATCTGCATAAAAACAAGTGCTTTTATTTTTTCTATAAGGTGAAAACAAGTGCGGAGTTGCTTGCTGGTCAATATGTCAAAATAATTTTTTGGGCCTACTAATAATAAACATTAAAATGCTAAAGTCAAAGTCAATCTTCTTGTATTGGGAGAGTGGTGGACGTTTGGTCTCATTCACCCAATCTATAATCTATAACATTAAATAAAGTTATCCCTAATCTATAATCTATAATATTAAATAACGTTGTCCCTGATAGAGTTCTAATAAGAGTGCCACATATCAATTTTTTGTTTTTTTATATCTTTATAATGTGAGTATATTTTTTTTAAATGAAATCTATGACATAACATAATATTAAATAAAAGTTGTCTTTAATATAGCTCCATAGAGAGTGTCCTATATCAATTTTTTATTTTTTTGATATTTTTAAAATGTGAGTATATTTTTTAAAATGAAATGGTCATTATTATTATTTGAGGTCATTAAATTCATTCAATGTTGAATCATTCAATGTATTTTGTAATTAATTTTTAAATTATTTCTATTGATTGAAAAAGGGAAATAAAATGACATTTAAAAAAAATAAAAGAAGATGATAAAGTGAATTAATTTGTATTTTTTAATGTTCAATGAATTTTTTTTCTTTCAATCTTTTTTTATATAAAAAAATATTAATATGAATTTTTTATTTTGTGAGAATAAATGAAAGGGTAAAAAATTAAAAAATCAACTAATTTAATTTTTATTTTTGAATTGAAAAATTATGGTGATGAAACTAAAAAGTAAGTAAATGACTTTTTCCGTATAATTTTATTTTTAGTTTTATTGATGTTTTTCCTTTTCTTTTACTTTTTGATGTTACTAATCATATTAGTTGAAAAAGACAAGTACAATACAAGAAAATCATAACAAGTTAAAGTTTGATATATATTTTATTTTTTTTAGCAACTAAATTCATTTATGTGCTTTCTTCTTTTCCTATATCTATCTATACCTATATATTATTTATATCCCTGGTTAAATCCCCTTCCTACCTCTCTAATTTGACATATGATAACTTACGTGTATGGTAATTTCATGGGAAGGGAGATCGAGTTAATGTGAAATTGTATAGTAATTTCATGGGAAGGGAGTTAATGTGATGTAAAAATGCCCTCTTGTCCTCTCAATTGAGAATTGTTCGATTTAGATGTAGATTAATTTGTAATTTTGTCCAAAAATCTTCTTTTTTAATACTTTTTATATTTATTTGAAATAATTAAATGTGAGAATTTAATATTTTTTTCAAATTTAACATCTTAAAAATTGTGTTAACATTTATTCTTTTTTTTAACTTTGTAATTTACTTTTATTTTCTCCTATATAAGTTTATTAATTTTAAAAATTTTCTTCAATTGTTATTTATAGAGTTATATGAACATCGTATTAGTGTTTTTTTTTTGTTTCTTTTTCAACAAATTGATCAAATCAAATTTTATATATACCCGTAACATTAGTACGGGACAAATTGCTAATTTATTATTTATTACTATCTATTTAAATAACAATATTACAATACATATTCTATATGTTAAAATATATGGTGTAAATTGTTATTTTTATTTTCGAAATGGTAACGTGGGATTAAAAATCTAATCTAATAAGCCGCTCTCTCTCTTTCTCTCCATCTGTTCTTCACAGTTTCCTTCAAGTTTTTCGTTTCTCCTCCTCCTCCTTGACTTCTTTTGTCAGGGAGGGGGAGGGGCTAATTTCATATTTCTGTTATTTTACTTTTTGATTAAATAAGTTCTAGATCTTAAATCTAGGTAGTTGAGTCTCAGTTTTATCTGAGTTAGTCAGTCAGTTTTTTTTGTCAGTTTAGTTTTTTTGTTTGTTTGTTTTTGTCTCAGTTTACAGCTGATTCAAGATTGTTAACCTTGGATGATGATGATTCCGTTTTATGATTTTTGGATCACTTAAGGAAATCTTCGAATCATTCACTTCTTTGTCGCTGTTGAAAGCTTTCGATTGGGAAGTAAAAGTGAGAGAGTGATGGACGTGCTAAAGACTTATGAAGAAGGTTCGAAATTCCAAATAATCAAAAAGATGATCTGGATCATGAAGTAAGATCTGAATCTTCAAGCGAATGAAGAAAATATTCTTGAATCTATTATAATTTTTAATTTTATTGAATTAGTGGATATAATTTTATTTGAATGAATGAAAGTTACATTTTTTTCAAAAAAAAATCTAATCTAATAAATTAAAGAAAGGCAAGTCTCCGACCCAAAAAGAAAAAAAGAAAGACAAGTCAAAAGACGAATTTTCCCATAGCCCAAACGAGAAACATGAAAATATACTATAGTCTTTAAAAAAAAGTCTTGCAAAAAAAAGAAAAAGAAAAAAAATTCAGTCCAAAGAACAGAACAAAGTAAATTCAAACAAATGCAGCACAGCCAACAAAATTGAAAACCATTCGACACCCAACAACATCATAGTTGCGTAATATTGAAGGTTTTCTTCCCCCATCATAGAACAACTTCCCCTGGTTTTTAACTTCCCCACCTCATCCTCTCTTCTACCTAATTCTATATTTTTCTACATAACATCATCCAAACCCCAAAAGACAATGCCATAATGACTAATAAATAAATATAGCCTGCTAAACCCCAGCCCCTCCCATCGTTTTTTTCCTCTGCCTCTCTCTTTCAAGGAGAGAGAGAGGGACAGAGAGAGAGAGAGGACTACCCAACTGATTATTACTCCCCAACATGCAATTGAAGCCTCTCAACACCTTCACCGTCACGCTCATGTTGTTCTTCACTTTCTTGATCCTCTTCTTCTCCGGTTTCCTTGAATTCCCATCTATTTCCACCTCCATCCAACCCTTTTTCAACCCGACCGAGACCTTCAATTCCGAGCCTGACCCTTTTACTGATTTGTTCTCTGCTTTTAAGAAATGGGATTCTCAAATGGGTTGTGCCCAGTTCAGGGAAAAGCATAAGGATTTGATCCATTTGCTTTCCAACAGGTCTGGGTCTTTGCAGGAAGCTGTTAGTGATTCTGGTTGCAATGAGTTGAAAATGGAACATGTTAGTGTCTTGGTCAAAGGCTGGACTTGGATTCCTGATAATTTGGATAATTTGTATTCCTGTGGATGCGGGATGAGTTGCTTGTGGACTAAATCTTCTGTTCTTGCTGATAAACCCGATGCCCTTTTGTTTGAGACCACTACTCCTCCACTTGAGGTATCTTTTCTTCTTTTTTTTTTTTTTTTCTGTTTCCTTGTTGGCTTAACTGCAACTCTGGAATATGCAAATTTTGTGTTTGATTTATTTGTTTGAATTTGAAATCTTGGATTGAGCATGGTGATTCCGTGAAGATTCTGTCTATTGTCGGATTTAATACTATTGATCTATTTGTCTTATGGTGTTTAAGATTTTCTTTTTGGAATGGAGTTATAGATTGAATTGAAATCTTAAGAAGATCAATAGAGAGAGGTGAAATGTATAGTGTATGAATCATTTTGAAGAGGAGTGAAACATGTAAGTAATTCAACTGTTGTGAACAAGATTTTTTCAGTGATGAGATCAAGGTTTGGGAACATGAGGAATTTGATTTTGTTAGGCAGAGTAAGTTAAGTAACCAATTTGATTATTGTGATAACTCAAGAATAGGAAATTTTACACACTGGAATTCGATTTTGTTAGTAAGAGTAAGTTGGGTAACCAATTTGATTAATTGATTGTGATAGCTTAAAACGAGGGAGGTTTTACTTCTTGTTCTTAGAGGGTTCCCTAGTTTATGTAAACCCTTCCTAACATGTGCAACAGATAAGTAACTATAAATTCAACCACCAAACTGAGGCGGATATAGTTTAGCTTATAAGTTGCAGCATAAATGATGTCATTCACTTTTGTTCCATTGTAATCCAGATATTTTCAAATGTTCAGACTTGGAGATTCTGCTTGTTTGAAATTCATGCTTTGGTACTGAAGAAACTCATTTAAATGTTGGGAAGTAGGGTTGCTAATGTTCTGTTGAACATAAATCAGGAGTGGTTGTTGAGGTGTTTTCAAATACTAGTAGGGTCAATAACAGTACATGCATCACTTGGCAAAAGATTGAAGAAAGAAGTTTTAAATATTGTTGCTGATGAGATCAAATTGAATCTACTTTCAAGATAATATCATTTAAAAAGAGTAGAACTGTAGAAGATGGGCATTTTTTTGTCCTTTCTGAGAAGCAGGCTGTTGAAGAGCTTTGTATTTGTAAAAGTATTATAAAATGTGCATTAATGAGTACAGTAAACGCAGACCAAGTTTATTTTGTACATGGGTCAGCTCGAAGCGTAATTAATTTAAGCAGTAATAGGTTCTTGATAAAACTTCTCTCTCCCTCTCTCTCTCTCTCTCTCTCTCTTTCATGGTGCTGGAGACTCTATTCGTCAAGTTTGTAAATTGACTTTTGCTTCTTGCTAAGAGACCATACATTGAGTTAGGCATTATATGTAGGTGAATGGTGTGTAAAGAGAGGCAAGAGACTAGATATTTCTGTATTGTTTGTTGTCCGGCTAAGTTCTGATAGTCATCCCTTGTCTTTATTAATAAGCCCTGGTGTCTCTACCATCGGCATGAAAACACATCTAAAGATCTTGTATTGATGATAAACAAGCAAGCTTCTCTGGTATGTTTCATGGATAATCGAAAGGACCTTACCATACGAAGAGAAGCAAGAGAGAAAAAAAAAAGAAAGAAGAAAATAACATTCTTTCTCTGGCTTTTCTTCCAGCCAAGCATCGCTAACTATTTGAACACTTTTTTTTTCTACCCCTGATTGATTAAGTCGTTGTTTCTGCCTCGTGCTATGTCGTTGTCCAGGCTATTGCTTAGCAAAATTAGTAGCCACCAGATAGGTGCTATTCTGCTTGATTTGTTAAAAGATTCAACCAGGACAGAAACTCCGCAATTTATCACAAGTAGTCCACATGTTATCTAGACATTTTAATGGAAAATTAGCTACTCCCACGTGTTAGTTTGAGTTTGACATAGGAGAAGACGTTGCTTAAGTTCGAGCATAGGTGTTACCTAAGCATCAGCTTTAACATACTTTAAGCAGGACATTGGCTTAGGTGGACAATGTAAAGGACAGCGGTCTGGCTGCAATTCTCATGTTATCTCCACATTTCCTCACACGTATCAATGTCACATTCACCCAGATAACCAGTAAAATAGCCATGTATGCATGTTTTGGCTTCCTTTTGTTGCTTGTGTAAATAATCTATGCTTCCAATTTCTGGGATATATTTGAAATGGGGTGTTCCTTTCGTTTTTGGTTAGAGACATGGTGGAGATCCACTTCGTGTGTACATGGACCTTGAGGCTGGCAGGAGGCATTCAGGTCGGGAGGATATATTCATCAGTTACCATGCAAAGGATGATGTCCAGTCGACCTATGCTGGTGCTCTCTTTCATAATGGCCGAAATTATCATGTATCTTCATATAAGAAAAATGTGAGTAGTTGGCTTACCTCTCCTGTTAACTGTGCTGTTTCCCAATAATCTCCTTCTAAAAGTCTGTGGTTGTAATCACATTTGGGTTCTTTTCTTATATTCTATTTGAAGGATACACTTGTTTATTGGTCTTCATCACGTTGCCTTCCTCAAAGAAACCAGCTGGCCAAGAGTCTCCTGAGGTTCCTGCCTTACCACTCATTTGGCAAATGCCTGAACAATGTTGGTGGTTTAGACATGGCCCTTTCATTCTATCCTGAGTGTGCCAATGATGGTCCCTCAAAGTGGTGGGACCATTTACACTGCGCCATGTCTCATTACAAATTTGTCCTTGCAATTGAAAATACTGTTACAGAAAGTTATGTGACTGAGAAGCTATTTTATGCTCTAGACTCTGGTGCAGTTCCCATCTATTTTGGTGCTCACAATGTCCTGGACTTTGTGCCTCCGCATTCAATTATAGATGGAACTAAATTTAGCTCCATGGAGGCATTGGCTTCCTATGTGAAAGCCCTTGCAAATGACCCCGTAGCTTATGCTGAATACCATGCCTGGAGAAGATGTGGTGTACTGGGTAACTATGCAAAGGCCCGTGCGGCAAGCCTTGACACATTGCCTTGTCGATTGTGTGAGGCAGTTAGTAGAAGAGGTGGGAGAAATGCAAGAACATAATGACTTCTTTATTATTGAGCAATGAATTGTTTATTTAACTTTCCTGGTATTGGTAATGATAGCGAGTCATCAATTTTATGTTTGATTTAATAGATTTTGATGAAAAATGACCAAAGGTTTGGTGTTAGGATTATAGTAGCTTAGATTAACATGTACAAAGAATGAGGGACAGAGAAAGGGAATACAGTCATATTTATAGTTGTTTTACTTTTTGTTGCTTTTTGATCTTCTGACTTCTATGTCATTGAATTTTTAAGCATCTTTTTTTCCATTAATGTATCCTCTCCATATATATATAGCAAAGGTCAATTTGTTGTTTCACCAAATTTGTTGTTTCACCAGCCCAATCTGGAATTTGATTTGAAGCAGAACATCCTTTATTGCTTTTCAATTCAAAAATGGAAACAAAACATCTCTGTTGTCAATGAAGATGGAGATGAAAATGACTCAAAAGAGCTCCATCGCTAGGAAGAACCACAGAGGCTCATTTTCTTCTCCCCAACCAGCGACTGCATGCCTGATTTACCTTTGTTAACTACTTTAAACCATCTTGATTCATGCATCAGACCTTGTAGAGAACTCTTTATCATCATCTTCCTTATGGAACTTCCATACAGAAGCCATTATTCCACTACAGCTTGAAGGTTTAGGCTTCACAAACCTCTGGACCTGTACCATCATAAGCCTGAATATTACTTTAAAATTCGATTTAACCTTTCAATAAGAAGGCAGAACTAGCATGTATTACTTTTCAGCTGTTACCTTTTCTTTAGGCTTTTTCTTCTGGATCTTCACACTCCTCAATTCTTCTGGTCTGTTTTTAAGGTATTCTTTTAACTGCTCATCACTCATGGCATCTATTATATCTGTCTACAGTAACAACATTTTACAGTCATTTAGCATCCAAAGCAAGTGATACACATTACCACACGGGGGGGAGAGAGAGAGAGAGAGAGAGAGAATACTAATTAAAACTTACCCATTTGTTGAGATGATCTATATTTTTTACCAAAGCCTGTTCTTCCTCATCAGCCATTTGTTTCTTGTCTTGCAATGACTGTGGCTTGGGTTTTGATTCTGTCTTCTTGCTTTTCCTTCCTACTCTTCCACTTGACATAGTTCCTTATTAGATTAAAATATGCAGAGTCAAGGCAACGCGACTATTGGCTATAAGAAAGTCAATATAACGGTCTGTGATTTGATTTTGATAGATGGTGTGTTCGGTCTCGGGCTACAAAAGACATAACGGTCTATGGCCAGAATCTGCTCAAAATTTACTTGCCCCAAAATCAACTAGTAGCCTAACGTTTCACTATGAAAGAAGACAAGCCCGATACTCCTAAAAACTGTCACACAAGGCAAGTGCATGCATGCTTAACATGTGAAGCCGAATATAGCTTTAATACATGAACAAAAATCCCCTGTCCCATTTAAGTGCTCCACTCTATGTGCCATACATTACAATCTGTCACGTGTTTCATTCATTTAACTCTTCTTATTCTTTGTTTGGTTTTAACAAAATAAGTAAAAAAAAATCATTTATTTTTTTTCTTGATTTATAATAAAACCCAGCCCCAATAATATCACAAACGTAGAAACTTAATCTCAAAATTAAAAAAATTTAATTTGGGGCTAAACTTTTGTTATGGAGGATCTTTTTTTCTCTATAGAATAGTTTTAGAAATTTTTGTTTAAAAAAATCTTAAAACCAAACAAGTAATAATTAGATTTAAATGAATGGGTTACATGACATATTCTTGTGAATGAAGTATAAAGTGAGGCACTAAAATGGGACAGGTGATTTTCATTCTTAATACATCTATTTATCCATTTTTCCAGCTTAATTATACTTTATTTATTGATCCAATCCTTAATCACACATGACAAGTTTGAAGTTGTAACTTGTAATAACTACTCCCTCCGTTTTTATATATCTGACCCCAACAATTGAATATCTTCGATTAAGAAAGTTAGTTGAGTAACAAAATTTTATATAAATTTTATTTCACTTTTCAATTTTATCCTTAGTCTATTTCATTCTTCATCCTCTTTATAAGTTAGTTGGCTTAATATTATAATTACTGCATTTAATAGTTCTTACAATTACAAAGAAAGGTAAATTTGAAAATAATTAATTAATGTCTATTGAAACGATAAAAGGAAAAAAAAAAAGAAATATTAGATAGAGATGAGATAATAAGGAATCAAAGAAATATACTTTTTTATTAACATTTGCTATCAAATATATATTGTCACGTGCTAACTAGAGGGCTCGCCGGCACAAACATGACACTGCCTTGAAATATGTATACATTTAGCACATATTGCGAGATAACGTAAGTAATTTAATTATCAGAGACAACTCACAAAACATAATACTTGATATAATAGTAATAAGAGTCTCAAAATACATAAATAAAGTATTAATTTTTAAATACTTTAAATTACATTTTTTTTTTGAAAAAGGTCCAAAAACAATAACAATCTACTAGTAGATCGACCCAACCAATGACAGAGCTAGGGGGGCCTAGGGGGGCCAAGGGGGCCCATGGCCCCCCCTAGCTTTCCAAATTCTTAGTTTTACATAAATAAAGATTTATGCAAATTTCAATCAATCCTTATTCTTAGAGGTGTCAAAAGCTGACCCGACCCGATAAACCCGCCCAACTCGCCCGAATTCGAAACTAACCCAACCCGATTTGACCAAAAAAAGTAAACGACCCGAACCCGACCGATCCGAAACCCGGCTGACCCGAAACCCGATTGACCCAAAACCCGATTGACCCGAAACCCGATTAACCCGAAACCTGTTTGACCCGTAACCCGTTTAACCCGAGAGGCTAACCCGAAATAACCCGAAAACCTATTTAAGTAATGTTTTACCTTCTCATTCTTAAACATTATCAAATTTATTTAATAAATTTGTTAAAAAATAAAAAGAAATATCTTATTAAATTTAAATTTTTATTAAATTGAAATTAAAAACATATTTCCTATTTAAAATTTATTTTTGTAGCTATATATTACATATATTATATTTATATAATTAACATTATTAGTTAAATTCAACAAGATTAATAAATTGTAACTTGCAAAAGAACTTAAAAGGAAAAAAAAAATAAAACCCTTACAAGAACACATGTAATGTAAGATGTAACGTTAAAAAGTTAAATAATAGATTGATAATTAAAATCATAATTAAAAATTACATATTCATCCAAAATGAATCCATAATTAAAATAACACAAGAATTACATAATAATTTTTGTATAATCCACATTGTCATATTTAATAACAATTAACAAAGCAAAGGCCCATCCAAATTCCAAACCAAAGCTTACAACAGCATATATCCTAGCAAAAGCCTACAACACAAAGCACAACAGCATATATTGGTTTTTTTAGTGATAGTAAATAGTAATTAATAAATACAATATATATTATTAAATATTAATACTTTTAAATTTTAATCTTGACTTATAATTTATAAACTAGAAGTTATAGACTTAAAGTTCAATGTATCCATCATTATATTACACTTTTAATGAGAGATAGAAAGTTTATATTTAGAGAAATCTCCTTAATCTAATAATCTTTATTACATTTATATGTGACCTGTCATACGTCACATGTCCCATAAATCATAAGTCGATATAATTCTTTTATATTTATAGATTTAATTATTTAATTTGATTTATCATTTTATATGTTAATAATAATATGTTGTATAAATGGTATTAAAAAGTAGACACATGATTCTTTTCTTTTTTTAATTACTTACTTTGATTCAAGTTAGTAAAATTAAAATTTACTATTGAATTAGAAATATAAAGTAGAGAGTGAAAATAACAAACATGAAGAATTGAAGATTGAAGAACAACTTACTAGTTTGTTATTTAAAAATTAAGATTACAAATTACAAGTTTAATGGTATATAAATGTAAATTATGTAATGTAATGTATGTGCATAGAGAGACTCATGTTGCCAATAAATACTTGCTTGACTTGATTAGTTGATTACCTTGATCTATTATTGAAGAGAAATTTGTAAATTTATTTTTTTAAATAAATAATTTGAAACCCAAATGAAAATGAAATGAATCAATAATCCATTAATTAACTTGAAAATCTGAATAGAACTCATATGAAATGTACAAAAATGACCTGATAAAAAAACTGAAAAAATCTGAAATCGAGTGACCCAAGGGTCAAACCCGAAAAACCCGAGTCTAAATGACCCGAAACCCGAATGACCCGAGGGCCAAACCCGAAAAATCCGAGCCCGAATGACCCGAAACCCGAATGACCTGAAACCCGATTGAACCGAAACCCATGTGACCCGAACCCGAATGACCCGAAACCCGAATGACCCGAAATTTTCTTTGGGTCAAATTAACCCGATCTGTTTGATCTGAACCTGTAACCCGCCCAACCCGCCCATCTGACACCTCTACTTATTCTTGTCCCCCCCTAATTTCTTTGAAGTTACAATTGCATCCTTCAAGTTTTCTTTTTTTCCTAATATAGTTTTATGTATTAAATTTTTACGTGGCCTTCCATGTTTTCTTTTTTCTTTTTTTTTTTAATTCTTAATCAGTGATAAACACTTATTTATGCTATGATTTATCTCTTATATCTTGTTGTTTAAGTGTTTATTATTACTAACTAAGCTATTTTGAGTGATTTCATGTCATTAGAAGCTAAAAAGAAGCTTTGGAAGAAAATGAGTTTAAATATGGAAATTTTGAGATTTTCCTATGCAGATAGTTTGGAAAGATGGCCAGATTTGAATGCCTTAAAGACCACGAATGAGTTTGAGTTCATAAAAGTTGTAGAGGACTTCCTGAACTTTCCATAATACTAAAGTTCACCAAAATCAGAGTTCATTTGGGCCTTCAAAACGTCAAATACTAAAGCATCCAGAAACCTTGCGGAAATCCGAGATTGTTTTTCTATTTCGGGCTTTGGAGTAATTTTGGGTTAAAGATGGACAAGTTCTGTCACGCCCCGACACCATAATTGGGCACGTAACAATCGCCGCAACCCTCGAAATGCATTCTATTAGGTTAGAATACACTTCAAAGGTTGCAAGGCTAAAATGGTCATTTTACCAATTTTTCTCTTATACAGTTTTCATCCAGTTTAATACTTAAAACACTTAACTAACATGCAGACAATTCAAAATAGATAAAATATCGAACTGTCATGGCATAAAAATTCATGTAAACACAAAGCACCAAAACTTCATGATATTTACGAAAATGCCATTAGGTTTACGACATATTTTTCGGTGAATTTTTAAACCAAGCTACAGGATTCAGAAAAATACGGTAACAGCTTCGAATATCATTAGACACATTAAAACGGTGAAATAGCTATTTAAACCGACATTCACTTACTCGGTGGGTCCCACACAAATTTTTTTTTTAAATACTACAAAAAGTTGACTCTTGCACCTCGGTCAAGCTTGAGCCAAAAGCCTAGCAGTTTTTCCACCACAACGTACCTATGAGTGCGGTTGGTATCTACAGCCTGAAAAATATTTTATTAAAACCATGGGTGAGTAACAAAGTTACCCAGTGAGTGGATAAAATAATTATATAAACGACAATGTAAAAACTAGTATTTATTATAAGGCAATAAAAGTCAAACCATAAACATAATAAAACCATAAACATAAACATAAATAAGGTAAGATTTCCATAAACTTTGGCCCATGTATCATCTATTTTGTCCGTCAATTCCTCACTCAAGTTGTTGCCTTGGCCGAGGCCGACAACTGAGTAGCGAGTCCCATCTTGAACGGTGGATACCACAAGATGGACTCAAATTACCTTGCGGGTTTCCCTCCTCGCCTCCCGCCAAGGTACATACCACTCACCACGCCTCTCAAAAGACGGTCCGTGTCTACTTAGCTACTGCAGTAACAAAATTCCTCCCTTGGAGGCCACCGTATAGTAACAATCTTAGAATTGTGATGGCTTATAAACCCTTTGTTTTCATTTCTACAAATTGGCACATTTCAAAACCATATAAAACATTTTTCCATTTATTTCAAAAAAACAAGAATAGGGATTTGTTTTAAAACTGTTCTTATAAAATATTTCCCAAAACCAATTTCATAAATTAGCCATCACATTCCATGGGCCATATATTTCTCATTATCCCATCATTTAACACATGTAGATACCAAATAATTTCAGAAAAATAGTGTTTAATAAAAATGCAATAAAACAGTAATTTAATTTAATTATCCACTCACAGTGAGGTCCTCGCTATTCTTGACCGTCTTCACATGGTTCCTTGTCCTTTGATGGCGTAGGAACTCCAAATTTCATAAACTCATTTAGTTTCTATAGCCATTGCTAAATTGGACTAAAGCTTAGTCTACATGCAATGCCATGCAAGTCATACACTAATTTAGTAGTCTACTACCAATCTCTACTTTTACTAATATTCTTCTAACTAAATTTATTTATTTATTTATTTTTCTTTCAAATTCATGTTTATTCCATAACTAGTTAAAAATTTTCCCATTGCCATAACACATTGTAAATTTCGGCCATTGTTCAAATTTCACCCAAATTCCACATTTTTCTTTTCCAACATTTTTCATTAACATTGTCACATTAAAATTACTCCAAAATAACTACATTTTAATTTAAATTCCAAAATTTCAAAAATGCCATTTTTCATGTAAATTTCTGCATAAATTATTGAAAAATTAAAATTTCCATTTCTAATGTAATTTAATGACATTTCCTAGTTTAGTAAGCTTCCATAAACATCATATTTTAATCCTAAGGTTCCATGAATCCAATTTGGCCTAGAAATCTTAAATTCAAAAATGCTCCATAACCTTTCTAATTTTCTAGATTCACACTTCTACAAGGAATTTTAAGTTAAATTGACATTATATTCATGTTTAGCATGCCATAATCTACATTCTAACATCAAAATTAGGCATACTTACCTTGATTTGTGAAAATCCACCAAGAATCCTAGACTTTCCAATTGCAATTTCTCCTCACTTAGCTTGAATTTCTTAAAATTGATTTAGGAATGTTAATGGGCTAATCAAGAGGTTTAATTTGATAGGTAATTTTAATAGGCTTGTTTGGAGAATTTTGGACTTGTGTTTTGTGGTGGAAGGTTTTTAAGCTTTCATCAATGGTGGTTGTTCTTCATTTTGCTCAAGGTTGAAGACAACAAAAGCTTAAATGAAATTTCTAGCAATTTCCAAAGTCATGGCCGGAATTTTTTTCTCTTCCATAAGATGATGAAATTTGTTTTCATCTTAGCCATTGATTTCTAAGCCTTTGCCACTTGTCACTAGATGGTTAAGTCCATAAAAGAAAATTTTGCTCTTAGTTCCCATTTTGTCCTCCAACAATCACTAAAATTCCATCTATATCCTAAGTCAGTGTAATAAAATTTTCAGTGTATATTTTTATTCTTCAGACAATTCCCTTTTATTCCATTGGCAGTGAAATTTTTAAATTCCCTTTCATTTGTTAACAATTTCAGTCCAAATTTCTAACCTTACTACTAATTCTTTAACAATTCATTTAATTCCATTTATAACCTATTCATAACTTAAGGAAGGCTTAAACTATATTTTCCATGTCTTCCTACTAAATGATGCATGCTGGACGGACTAAAAGAAACAGTAATTTAGAACGGGTATTACAAGTTCACACCTAAGCCTTATTTAGGGTTGTTTTGGACATGTTATTGAAGATATTTAACCTAGGCCCAAGCCTTGGATTGTTGGGATTCAACCCTTGAAGAGAAGTCCTGATTGGAGTAGGAAAACCCTTTAATGAGGCATGTGCATGGCATGTGGTGTGTTCTATTTTTTCTCCTATTTGAAGAAGGACTCCTATTTCTTGTAGAACACTTAAGCCAGCTGATAACTTATTAGGGTTAGAGTTTTAAACTTCTTTTAGAAGTTAGGTTAAAGGTTCCTAGCTCTCTATTTAAAGGCCTTAGCCTCCCTATGTAAAAAAAAGCTTTCTGCTAGGAATTTTATTTTTCTCTTTTGTGCTGCAATTTTCAGCATGCTCTTCTAATTTTCTCAATTCAGTTGAAGGTTGCTTGACTCTTGGATGCAAGGATTGTGAGGCTTGAGTTTTATTTCTATCTCTTATGCAAATATCTTTTGATTCTCCATGCTTATTTCATGATTTTCTTGCTTAGTTACCTAGGATGCGCAACTAGTTAATTTTGCATGATTTTCTATTGCTAGAATTTGAGCTTCTTATCTGGAATGGTAAGTTAGCTTAATTCAAAGTAGTAAATCAAGTGATATTGCATAGTTCTTCAATATTGTTTGAGGGAATTAAAGGGAGTAATTAAGAGAGCAGGCTATATGACTTGATTAATTATTATTGGCTAAGATCTTTCTAGAGTTTATTGTTTTTATCTTAATTAAATCTAGGGAAGCTATATGTACCTAGGTTATTTTGATAAAAAGGGCTTGATTAAGAAGCTATAGATACTGATTTAAGTTAGGCATAAGGAAAGATAGGGGTTAGAAGGAAGCTATTGCATGTTTGATTATCTTTTGTGCCTATGATCAATTCAAATCCCAAGAGTAAGTATTATGATAAACACTTATTTAAGCTATGATTTATCTCTTATATCTTGTTGGTTAAGTGTTTATTATTACTAACTAAGTTGTTTTGAGTGATTTCATGTCATTAGAAGCTAAAAAGAAGCTTTGGAGGAAAATGAGTTTAAATCTGGAAATTTTGAGATTTTCCTGTGCAGATAGCTTGGAAAAATGGCCAGATTTGAATGCCTTAAAGACCACAGATTAGTTTGAGTTCTTCATAAAAGTTGTAGAAGACTTCTTGAGCTTTCTAGAATACTATAGATCACCAAAATCGGAGTTCATTTGGGCCTTCAAAACACCAAAATACAGAAGCATCCAGAAACCCTGCGGAAATCCGAGATTGCTTTTCTATTTTGGGCTTTGGAGCAATTTTGGGTTGAAGATGGACAAGTGCACGCCTAAGCCTTATTCGATGCTGTTTTGGACATGTTATTGAAGATATTTAACCTAGGCCCAAGCCTTGGATTGATGCGATTTAGCCCTTGAAGAGAAGTCCTAATTGGAGTAGGAAAACACTTTAATGAGGCATGTGCATGGCATGTGGTGTGTGCTATTTTTTCTCCTATTTGAAGAAGGACTTCTATTTCTTTTAGAACACTTAAGCTAGCTGATAACTTATTAGGGTAGATTTTTAAACTTCTTTTAGAAATTAGGTTAAAGGTTTCTAGGTCTCTATTTAAAGGCCTTAGCCTCCCTATGTAAAAAAAAAAGCTTTTGCTAGGAATTTTATTTTTCTCTTTTATGCTGTAATTTTCAGCATGCTCTTCTAATTTTCTCAATTCAGTTGAAGGTTGCTTGACTCTTGGATGCAAGGATTGTGAGGCTTGAGTTTTATTTCTATCTTTTATGCAAATATCTTTTGATTCTCTATGCTTATTTCATTATTTTCTTGCTTAGTTACCTAGGATGCGCAACTAGTTAATTTTGCATGATTTTCTATTGCTAGAATTTGAGCTTTTTATCCATAATTGTAAGTTAGCTTAATTCAAAGTAGTAAATCAAGTGATATTGCATAGTTCTTCAATATTTTGAGAGAATTAAAGGGAGTAATTAAGAGAGCAGTTGTTGCTCGTCGTATCACAACAAAATTAATCTTACTAATCTACTATGTAGTAGGGTAAGCAAGGATCGATCCCACGAGGAAAGGCTACTCTATTTCACACTACTTTCTAAGGATACATCAAACTAAACAATAAATTAAAGAGGAGTTTTATATTGGTGTTGGAAATAATATGTGAGGATTTATCAAGAATGACAATAATAATGCAATACATGATAAAACAAAGCCTTCAATCTATTATATGATCAATCTTTTAACCATGCATTTGATCATTGATTCACTAATCAAACATTCTTCTCATCAATTGGTTAACCTCATGGATTTGAAACCAGCTTCAAGTCTATAGACCTTTCCTAATGTTGATTAACCTTGAATCTAGGTTCACTTTTAATCCTTCCTCTTATGACTAACTTGAATCCTAGCAATCCAAATTCAAGCCTAGAAGAGCAATAAGCAATGGAAAGGTAAAAGCTAACAACAATCAATAACAAACCCAGCATTCATTATCCCAATTGCATCTTCAAATCTCTTTGGATGTAAAAACATCCTCTTGCTACTCAAGTTCTAAGAAATCACCAAACTCTAGCATTGGAGTTCAAAGATTAGCATGCTAATGAGCTACTCAATCAATCATTTGCAACTAATCAACTAAGCAACCCAAAAGACAAGATAATAAACATGATAATCATCTTTAGGGCTCAAGAGATAGAAGAACAATTAATGAACAAGAAAACATTAAGAACAAGAATCTCACAAATGCAGAAAAATTGATTGAATCTTATAATAGATTGGAGTTATAGAGTTTTGTTTAAACAAAAGTTACAAGATGTCTGAAACCCAGCAAAGATACAAACTTAAAAACTGCCCAACTCAACTCCCCTTGGCTGTCTCTTATCTCTGGCCTTCTGCTCTCCAGCTCTCAGCCCACGCCTCCATTATTCATCTTCAATAATGCCTTTAAGATAAGATAAGGAATCCTAAGGATAAAATAAAATAAAGTAGAAGCCATTATTGTAAAGAGGGAGACAACTATGAGGAGATTTGGGGATTTACTCTACCTTTTCTCCACTGGATACCCGGAATATGTTTATTTCGAAAGTTTGATAGTGGAATGACAGCATTTAAATGGGTCTGCCGACATTTTGACTTTGTTAGCCGTCGACGTCTAAGTGTCTGCCCGTCGACGTCTCCGCTTGTTTTCTTCATATTTTTCCCAGCTCGATCGATCCGTCAACGTCTAAAGATGTGCACGTCGACGTCTAAGTGCTCAACCTTTGAGTATTCGAAGTCAGAAACTTCTACCCGTTGACGTCTAGAGTCTAGCCGTCGACGTCTGGCATGGTGAACTCCCTGGAAATGTTGGCCGTGGACGTCCAGCTTCAATCCGTGGACGGTTGCTTTGGATTCCAGAATCATGGTCATCAAGTAGCTTGTACGTCGACGTCTAATGAGTTAGCCGTCGACGTCTATGCAGGTGCAAGTGATCCCGTTGTTCATTTCTCGAGCAGCCGTCGACGTCTACATTGTTACCCGTCGACGGCTCTGCATGTTTGTTCACTTAATTATGGAATTTGTCCCTTTTCTAGTTCAGACTTCATTTTCCCTTTTAAATACACCTACAAAGCAAAATTGAGTTAACTTAGGCCACCTAGTATAAAAGTAGGAGAAAGAGGAGTGATCTTAAATCCTAATTTAAGCAAATAAAAGGGGTTTAACAGGTCCCATGAAATCATTGCCCTAAACACCAAATATTTCATAGACAACAATGGAGTACAATGGCATTTGATTCCTGGAAGTTAACTTACCAACTCTTTGGCATCTATCATAAGACTTACGGAAGAGATTTGCAATTTGAAAATAGTGGGCTAATAGAAACCACACTGTAACACCTTCCTAGCTATTCTTTGAGAATCAAAATGATCCCCACAAGCGTATTCATGACAAAAAGAAAGAATGTTATGATGTTCATGCTCAGGAACACATCTTCTAATTATCGAATCAGAACAAAATTTCCAAAGATAAGGATCATCCCATACATTAGATCTAGAATCAATCATCAATTTATTCCTCATAGACTTAGGCATATCATGAGAAAAAGTATTAGTGACAAGACAATTAGCAATATCAGCATACCAAGGCATAAAGGTATTTGCATTCAACAATTGCTTATCAGGAAAAGAGTCATCAATAGGCAAACTTACGTCTTTACTTACCAACCTACTTAGATGATCAACCACCAAGTTTTCTGCCCCTTTCTTATCTCCAGTCTCTATGTCAAACTCTTGGAGCAAGAGAATCCAATGGATTAATCTTGGTTTGGCTTCCTTTTTTTGCAAGTAACTATTTCAAAGCTGCATGATCAGAGAAAACGATGACTTTAGTTCCTAAAAGATAAGAGCAAAACTTATCTAATGCAAACACAATAGCTAAGAGCTCTTTTTAGTGGTTATGTAGTTTCTTCGGGCTTCATTCAACACTTTGATGCATAATAAATAACATGTGATTGCTTTCCAACTCTTTATCCCAACACAACACCAACGGCAAGGTCACTAGCATCACACGTCAATTTAATGGCAACTCCCAATTTGGTGGTTGAATGATAGGAGTAGAAGTGAGGAGGGCTTTCAACTTGTCAAAGGCATGCTTGCATTCTTCATTGAAATTAAATTGCACCTCATTTTGCAACGATTAACACATAGGGGCTGCTATCTTAGAGAAATCCTTAATGAACCTCCTATAAAAACCTACATGACCAAGAAAAGAACGAATTTCCTTCATTGAAGAGGGGTAAGGCAGGTTCTTTATAGTATCAATTTTTGCTTGATCTAATTCTATTCCCTTAGATGACACTACATGTCCTAATACTATGCCATGATCAACCATAAAGTGACATTTTTCAGAAGTCAAAACAAAATTAGTATTAATGCACCTAGCTAGAATGAGAGTTAGATAATGCAAGCGTGAATCAAAGTGTCACCATAAACAGTGAAGTTATCCATGAAGAATTCTATGATGCTTTCAACATACTCGGAAAAAATGCTCATCATACACCTCTGAAAAGTAGCCAGAGCATTGCACAAACTAAAGGCCATTCGTCTGTATGCAAAGGTTCCATAAGGGCAGATGAATTGTCTTTTCTTAATTTTCAAGAGCTATGACAATCTAGAAATAACCCGAATATCCATGCAAGAAACAGTAGAAAACGCGACCAGCCAACCTCTCAAGCATTTGGTCAATGAATGGCAAAGGAAAGTGATCCTTTCGAGTTGCTGAATTGAGCTTTCGATAATCAATACACATTCACCAATTGTTTTGGACTCTTTGAGGCACCAGCTCTCCTTGATCATTCTCTATCACTGCAATTCTAGTCTTCTTGGGAACCATTTGAATAGGACTCACCCATTTGCTATCTGAAATGGGATAAATCACCTCTACTTAAAGCAATTTAAATACTTCCTTTTTGACAACCTCTTGCGTTAGAGGGTTAAGTCTTCTTTGTGGCTATCTGAAAGGTTTTGTATCTTCTTCCTTAAGAATTAGGTGCATGAAAATCGAAGGGCTGATCATTTTAATGTCTACGATTGACCATCAAATGGCTTCTTTATACTCCCAAAGTACTTTTAGGAGCTTTTCTTCTTGAAGTTCAGTGAGTTTGCAGTTAATAATGACTAGTAATATCTCATTATCTCCAAGATAAGCATACTTCAAATGTGATAGAAGTTGCTTAAGCTCAACTTGAGATGGTTAAATAATGGATGGCTTCAGCACAGAATTGGGCATAGAAGATCGATGTAAGAGACACGAGCTCTAAAAAGCTTCTTAGGAAATGAATCTAGTTCCATGGTTATGTCTATGACTTTTTCATTTACCACATATTCAATTACTTTGCATGACTCTGGTGTGATGGAGTTGGAAAGGATAATATCAAGAGCATCTCCTTGGTTTAACTTTTCCACTTCACTTGCCAAATTATTTACAATATCAACAAAGCAAAAAGAATAAGGTTCAGTGGGATATTTCATAGCTCTAAACAAATTAAAAGTAATCACTTCCCCATCAAACTCCATTGATAGTAAGCCTGTAAAGACATCAATCTTTGTTCGAGCAGTTCTAAGGAAATGATGCACAAGGAGTAAAGTTCCAAAGGTTGAAAACTCATCATCTTCCATCTTTATCACATAGAAGTATGCCAGAAAGATCAACTGATTGACTTGAATAGGCACATCCTTAATTACACCTTTTAAATATAGATTAGAGAGATCAGCAAGCTGAATAATCACTTTAGTTTCTTCCAATGGCCCTAACTTCAGTGATAAGTATATGGAATAAGGCATCACATTGATAGAAGCCTTAAGATCACACATTGCTTTCTCTATACGACTTGATCCAATTGTGATTGGAATAGAGAAGGAGCCCATGTCTTTGCACTTTGGTAGTAATTTCCTCTTGAGTATAGCTAAAACATTCTCACTCATAGTCACCATCTCATTCCCTTGTAGCTTCCTTTTGGTGGTACAAAGATCTTTAAAGAACTTTGCATATTTTGGAATTTGTTTGATTGCCTCAATTAAAAGAACATTGATGTTAACCTTTTAGAAAATTTCTAATATTTCCTTATCCTCTACTCCTTTTGATTTCTTTGCCAATCTACTAGGAAAATGAGCACACAAATTATTTTTAAATATAGAATACATTGAGTTAGAACTTACCTTAAAGGTATTCAGAAGAGTTGTTGAAGTTAAAGCTTCAACGTCATTCTTTTAAGGAGAAAATTGACCAAACGATGGCAGGCTCTGGAAGAACTGCGTTGGTGGAAATCTTAGTGGATAGGCGCGGTCGGCTGTATAGGGAACTGGCACTAGGCTAGGACGAGCGAGAGAGGAAGATTGCTCATCTGGTGATTGGCGGAGGCCGACTGTATGGGTAATCGGTGCCGTGTCAAAGCGGGATGAATGTGAGGGGACTTTCTGATGTATAGACGGAGGTCGACTGGATGGGCAAGCGGTGGTCAGCTCTGAACAGTGATTTGGACCTCCATTTTCTTCCTTTTTCTCTTTTATAAGAGTATATAAACTCTCCTCCTCATCCTCAACCTCTTGTTCAAGAATTACTTACTTGGGCTTACCCTCTTTACCCTGCAAACCCCTTCCACTTTTCAAATGTATGGCACTTGCATTCTCTTTTGGATTCTTCAATGGTTGAGATGGAAATCTTGTTGAAATTTGAGCTTGGAGCTCATTGATTGTTGTAGCCATTTGCCCCATCTGCCTATTAATGTCATCAATGGAAGTCTTCATTTGTTAGAATTGCAATGTTGCTGAATCTTGGAATGCCTTTGTGGATTGTTGGAACTTATATGTTAAGTTGGCTATTTTGTTCACTAAAGCTTCCAATCCAGAAGTGTTAGAGTTTTGAAAAGCACACACATTCCCTTGGCTGGCATGATTGGCTTGAGATCTCTATTGAAATGGAGGATTTTCTTACTGGTATGGAAGTCTGAATGGTTGATTTTGAGATATCGAATTTCCATATCTTAGATTTAGGTGATTTCTCAATCCATGATTGTAGGTGTTTAAGTAAGGATCATATCTCCTAGAAGCATTGCCTATAGCATTAACTTGCTTATTGGAATCCTTAGAAAATGAAGGACAGGCATTAGAAGGATGAGTGGTAAGGTAGCAAATTCCATAAGGTTTTGATAGATAAGAATGTCCATGTTGTTGCTGTCCCATAACTATAGAAGTAAGCTGTGATAGTTGTTACTGAATTGGAGCTAGCTGAGTTTCTATGTTCACCTTATTGACCTTGCGATGATTGAAAACATCTTTAGATTCAAACTCCTGAGTTGTAGAGGTTGTGATTTGAATAATCTCCCGAGCCTCAGATGGAGGTAAATGAAGCAAAAAACCTTTAGTTGTGGAATTAAGCTGCCACTTCTCATTTTGTCTGAGACCAATGTAGAAAGTTTGAATCACACTTCCTTCTCCAATTTGATGATTATGGTAACTCTTCAAAAGCTTCTCAAATCGGTGCCAATAATCATAAAGAGACTCCTGAGATTGTTGACAAATGCTATTGATTTCTCTTTTGATATTGGCTACCTTTAAGGTGGAGAAATATTTCTCTAAGAATGCCCTTTCCATGTCTTCCCACAGTGAGATTGAAGCTGTCGGTAGATCATAAAGCCAATCCTTGGCTGAATCTTCCAAAGAGAAAGGAAAAGCTCGAAGTTGGATTTGATCTGCAATCACTTCAATTGGCTTCATGGTTGAACAAACCACCCGAAACTGATCAAGGTGATTATAGAGGTTCTCTCCAGATAACCCATGGAAGATAGGCAAATGGTGGAGAAGAGCAACTTTAATTCAAAGTTGGCATTAACATCTGACATTTGGATACAAAAGGGTTGGCGATTAATAGTAGGAGCTATCTTTTCCCTTATTGTTTGCCTTCTTTCTTAATTCTTAGCATTTCAGTTATAATTCCTCACCTCATTCAAGTTCGAGTTGTTCTGTTGATTCACCATTGTATCTTTTGTTTTGATCTTCAAGGGCTCAATTATTAGTATGTTCTCTTTACTCAAAGAAACTTAACTTGAAGAAGTAAGCTCTGCAATGTTGAAAGAGTCACAAAAAGCACAGATATTTTTAAGTGACTTTGATGAATCACCAAGGTTCATAGACATGAAAATCAATCAACAATCAACTCTTAAGCAACTTAGGAAGATGAAAAACAAAAAGATAAAACATAAATTCAAAAAAGAAAGACAAATATCAACCAGTTGCTCCCCGACAACGGTGCCAAATTTGATGAGAGTTTGGCCACAATACTCCACAAATATAAATCCTTACTAAGCTTTAATGTAGTTAGGCAAGCAAGGGTCAATCCCACAGAGAGCTTTGGTGATTTTTGCCTTCAAAACAAGAAAGTAAAGAGAGGGATTTGTGATAAAATTCAAGATAAACAAAGATTAAACAAAGGCACTAAGTAATTAAGAGGAGATCTATAAGACTAAGACCTCCAACCTAGTGACTAGGGATGCTTACTAACTATTTGATCCTTAATTTACCAAAAGATAGTGTTTTCATTCACAATTGCATTAATCAATCAAGCAAGAACCTAACATCCTTATCGATTTATTAATCCTAAGTCTTAGACATTCAATTACTCAAGTTTCATAACATATATCTTTCAACCTACCACTAACTCGGAACCCCATCAGCCCAAATTTAAGTGTTCGGAAGCATTAAGATGTAGATTAATCTAGGTTAATCATTATCAGAGATTTACCCAACATGAATCTTTTAAATAACCTCTGTAGACACTTATTTTTTATCTTAGATAATTAATTAATTGGTCATTATTAAATTTTTATTTGTTGTCTTTTTTTTTAGCTTATCTTTATTTTTATTCTATTTTATTTCCTTTGATTTTAATTTAATTTTATTATCTTGCAGATAATTTTGAACCAAGATCAGAGAGCCAGGAAGCCAATTCGGCTCCTATGCAAAAGCCAAGCAAATCAAAGACCAACCGAGTCAATTCAGTTTTCATGCAAAATATATATATATAAATATATATATATATACACGTGTGTATATATAAAATATATATGTATATATGTATGTGTATATACGTATATATGTATATATATTTATATGTGTATATACATATATGCATATATATTATATATATGTATAAATATACATATAAATACTTATATATATATAAATATATAATATATATATAACAAGTCCACCGAATATATATATATATATATATACCAGGAGCCATTCACTCACTTCCTTTTTGCACGCATCCACTGCCACTACTTTGTATATAAAATAAAATGCCATTTTGCATTTCATTGACACCAAAAGTCACGCCACACCATCATGCAGAAAAATAACACCAAGGTGCATAGCTATCATGAGTGGATATTTTCTTTATTGTGGGAATGGATTATGGTGGGATCAGAGCTGAGATCGACACTTCAACAGCTATTTGGGGATCAACTGACATTACATAAAGGTGCCAGACATTTTCTTTATTGTGGGAATGGATTATGGTGGGGTCAGAGCTGAGATCGACACTTCAACAGCTATTTGGGGATCAACTGACATTACATAAAGGTGCCAGACATTTTGCTGTGATGGTGGGGATGAAACAGCGTGGAAGCGTGAGTTTCTTTCCTTCAAAGCATAAAGGTGCTGAACAAGTTCAACCACTTCCTGAAGACAACCACATACCTTATCCTTTTCAGTGGGATGCAGGGAGGATTGTTCAAGGTGAACCGAGCAGAGAAGCCATAAGCAGAGATGATTGTTCAAGGTGAACCGAGCAGAGAAGCCATGAGCAACAAGCATGCTGCCATTAGAGAACATAGTTGACAATCATCAAACCCAAAACCATTGTCCTACTCTTTTTTTTAGTGGAAGACTTGCTCGGTTCGCACCTCAATTTAGTGGTTATAATCGTCATGGCTTTCATTAACTTTTGGCTTTCTTACTGGATGGGCCACATGAAGACGACCACGGAAGAATTGATTCAATAAACAATTATAGAAAGCCAATGATTACTTAATGGCCACTGTTATCCTTGTTCTGGAGACCCATGCCACTCACTTATTTCTCCACATATATTCCTTTTATCCCTGGAAATCCCTTCATAGACGTGGCTGTCACTTTAATGCTTATCCACCAGCTCATCATGTTGGAAATTTGCATGCACGCCATCATATTTTATATGAGAGAAAGCAATAGGAATGCATGAGTCCAAGAGCCCGTGCAAAATAGTGGCAGCAATTATAATTCTTATTCCAACTATCATAATTTGGCATTTAATGATGAAGAAGTCAACAACCCCACCATTCATCATATCCACAACATAATGCACATGGGAGATGGCCCCATAACTTACCTCGGTTTTTCTGCTTTGGCTGTGGCTGAAAAATGGAAATGAGGTGGTAGTGACATCCAATGTAAAATAGAAAAAGATAGCTTGGCAGCATCCTCACGTGATTCGTTTTCCAGCTCTTACATACCCCTCTAAGGACAGCACAACGGAGGCCAATCAATCACCGAATCAATTAGAGTAGAGATAGAAAGGGAAAGGGAGGAAAAAAGTTTTTGGGGGAAGGTCAGCCATTTTTCTTTCCTTCTTTTTTTTGGAGAACAGAGAAAGAGTTTGATCATTTTTTTTATTTCTTTCTACTTTTTTTTTGTTTTTCTTTTTAGTTTCTTTTCTTCATTCTTTGAGAGAAGAGAGCAGAGAAAAATTTGGATTTCAAAACAAGGAGAACTTCTTCTTTTCATTTTTTTTTTCACTTTTGTCTGAAGAAAAAGAGAGAACAGAGTGAGAGGTTGGCTGGAGGAAAAAGCATAAGACTAGTTTGATTTTTCAAATGTCAAGCAATCCTTAGAACAGCCCTTCTCAAACGACATTTTCGTTTCTTTTCTTTTGTTTCCTTGTTCAAAATACAACGTTGTTCGGTTCTTTTGTAAACAAAGAAACAATCTTTTTTTAAGGTAAAAGCTGTTGCCTTTAAGCTAACTATTTTCATTTGTGCTTGTCTGTTTAAAGCTTAGTTAATCTGTTCATATGTGTCATGAATATTTCTTATACAACATTTTATCTAATATTTCACTGCAAGTTTAAATCTTTTTGTTGGATTATGGCTTATCTGTATGAAAAGATACTTGCTTTTCATGTGTTAAGAATTGTGTTCAGGATTTATGAGGCTTTTATGTTCATATTAGCTTGGGATATGTTTGAAATACACTAAATACGGTGCCTTTTTACTACTTGTTCATGTTAACACATATTTAACTCTAATAACTTACATACTTGTAAAAAGAGGTCCCAACTTCATGTGTTTTATGATGATCTTTATAGCTTTTTAATGCCAAATATTTGTGTTCTGTGCTGTTTGATATGTTAAAAATTTAATTTTGACTGTAAAGTTTACATCTTTAAACTTGTTTAGGTTAAAAATTTAATTTTTGACTGTAAAATTTGCATCTTTAAATCTATTTAGTTTAAAAGATTCAGTCTTTAACTGTAAAGTTTGCATCTTTAAAATCTATTTAGGTTAAAAATTTAATTTTAACTGTAAAGTTTATACTTTTAAACCTGTTTAGGTTAAAAATTTAATTTTGATTGTAAAGTTTGCATCTTCAAACCTGTTTATGTTAAAAATTTAAATAAAAATTAATCTTGGTTATAAAAATTGTATTTTTAAATTTGATTAGGTGCATATTTAGTATAATATTTGACTTTGACCTTGTTAAATTACCTTTTTGCCCTTAAATCCATATGTGTCTTAATTAAAAATTTAACTTTGATTGTAGAATTACCCTTTTGCCCTCGTATATATGTTTGTTAAATTATGAATTGAATTTTGTATAAAATTGTATCTTTGACCTTTTATATGTGTTTATTTAAATTAAGTTTGATTATCTGTTATATAATTAATTGTGTTTATATGTACTAATTTATGTTTTCTTGTCTCATTCATGCATAATTAGATTTAGAACATCGATTTTCAAAAATTCATATGCATGGGGGAATCGGAGGGTGCTTCGGGAGTCCGAGGTTTCCAAAGGTTTTCCTCGATCGGAAGTTTTTTTGGGTGTCTAATCGGGAGTCCGATCGGGCCCGGAAAAATTTTTTATCCCTTCAAAATTAAAAAATATGTTTTTCTCATTTAATTTTCATAAAAATCATACATCATGTTTATGATTTCTTTAATTTCTTAAAATTGGCAAATGAACTCAAAAATTTTATTATTACTTTCTTTTATAAAATGAATGTTTATTCCAAAACCTTTTCTTCTTTTACTTTTATGTTTTATTTTCATTTTATTTCAAGAAAATCTCTTGTTTAAGAGACTCAATTAAATTAAAAGGAATGTTTATTCCAACATTAATTTCAAAACATGTTTTAAAAGTTTTTTGAGAGATCTTAATTTCCCAACTATAGTTAAGGCCTCTCAAATTAATCCAAAGTTTGTTAAAAAACCACTTTCAAAATTTCTTTTCTTATTTTTATTTATTCTTTTTCAATGGAAGGGATTATTTATTTTCTTTTTCCTTTTCTTTAGTTTTTTCAAAAATACCTTTTTGGGAGGATTTTAGTATGTTTAATTAATTAAGACCTTTCAAGTAAACTTCATTTTTATTAAAAGGCATTTTTAGCTTTAATAAAAAGAATGTTTATTCTTTAAATCTTTAAAATTCTTTTTCAAATTTAGCTTTATTCGATAAAAAAGACATTCAGTGTTTTTTTAAAAAAAGGGGGTTTTGTTTTTTGAAAGGTCTTAATTTATTAATCTACTAAGGTTTTCCTACTAAACTAAATTTTTGTCAAATTATTCCCTTCAGCAAATTAAAAGGAAAGCATAAATTTGAGGATGTTTATCCCAACTTTTTTGCAAAATGTTTTCTAGAAGGTTTCAATTAATATTCTCATAATTGAGACTTTCTAAAATTAAAATTAAATCTTTGTTTTTCATTAAAAGGTATTTATCCTCATTTTTAAATTTGACTTTGATTTTAGAAGAATATTTATTCCTATTTAGAAATTGAATCTCCATTCTAAGTAGGAAATTTCTTCAAATTCAAAATTGGGCTATGGATTTTCACATCAAAAGGAATGTTCATTCCGACATTAAGTTTTTAAATTTCGAATTTAGCTTTTATAATGGGATGCTTATCCCTCATTAAAAGGAATATTTATTCCGACATTTAAAATTATGTTTTTCTTAAAATGATTTTAAACACATTTTATTATCATTTTCCAAGTAAAATATTTTAAGACTTTTGTGGTATCGATTTCCAGGCGTCTCGAGGGTGCTAATCCTTCCCCGAGCGTAACCGACTCCCGAACCTAAAATCTTTTTCGTAGACCAGTTTCTTTCCTTAGCTTGATGTAATCTTTCTAGATTTACGTTGGGTTAAACCAATAGGTGACTAACCACACCTATTAAAAAATAAAAGGTTAGTGGCGACTCCATTTGTTTTTCGACTGTTTAGTCCCGAGCTTTTTTCATGTCATATCATTTATCGTCGGAGCGGTAAAACGTCTCGACAACCTCTCTGAATTCCCCTGAAATAAAACGTTCTACTCAAGTTCCACTAACAACTCAATCAAACCCTAAACAGCAGGGATTCAAAGAGAATGGCTAGTCAATTGAATAAACAAGTGATTATTGCGCACTAATCAAAAGTATAAACAATAGACAAGTAAATAAACAAGCATATTTACCTTAAGCATAGAGAATTCAAAGAATAATTGGAAAGAAAACTGAATTAAGATTAAGAAATCTCAGAAATAGAAGTAAAGCATCCAACTAGGTCACTAAGTTGAAGAAAAGATGTTTAAGCTAGCATTGTAATTGACGAACTAAATTAACTACGAAAATTGCCAAGAAATCCAAAGCCCTAGCTGTGTAACAAGCTAAAGTATTTATATGAGCTAGGGTTACAACCCTAAGAGACTAAAAAGTCCTCTTCCTAATGCTTGAAACTTCTCTTTTCATTAATTACAAGTCTTGGCCTCTAAGTTTCAATGCCCCTCTTGAATCTTCTTTGATTTTGGGCTTCCATTGACAAGTCTTGAGGGTTAGGAAAGATCATGAGCCGATTATTAGGTCTTAATGGATCAAAAGAATCCAAATAAGACCAATATGAACTTTCACCCATTGGGAGCCAGCACCAGGTCTCCATATAGACAGTAGCTGACTGTAGACAGCTTCTTAGATAATCTAGGCTAGAGGCAGACGATGTTGGGTCCATGGACAAGCAGCGTCGAGTGTTCATTCAACTTCTTGATTGCTTCCTTTTCATTGCAACTTTGCTTGATTTGATTGCTTTTCTCTTCAAAGTTTCAAATGGTTCCTAAAAGATGAAAACAAGCTAATTAATGCAAGATTAATAAGTTACTTGCTCAAATTCAATAAGATATTTAACTAAAAATGTAAGTAATTTCCTAATTAACACACAACTTACTCAAATCATTTAATTAAAGCATTTAAAAATAATATAACAAAACAAGTAGAAACAATTTCCTAATTGCAAACATAAAGTCCATCATTCACAAGTTGGGAGATTTGTATACTCTCGAATATCCTATTCTGCTTCATTAGTCGAGCTCGGTTCTCCATCGCCTAAAGGGCATGCAAGCATGTCCAAGCAAGTGTATTAGAAATCTATGCAAACTCTCATGAGAAATACCAAGATATGCATTTGATGTCTAAGAGGCGTAATAAATCTAGCTCCTCGTTTGTATTGACATTGTACGGCTTTGAAATGATTAAAAAGTTGTTTTGAACTTAATTTTGGAAGATTTAGAGTACCTAATAATTAGGCTAAACAACCATACTCCGGGCCTCGATTAACTATTACACCGGGGGCAGAATTGGAACTACTAAATTTCTTAAACAAACCTGCACAACATCGGGGGCCGATGTTGTCAACACTGGGGGCCGATGTTGTGAACACCAGGTGTCACACCCAGACTCGAAGCGTCGAAATATGACTATCACCGCGTACGAAGAATTTCGAATGGCGCTCTCACTCGAAACTCCAAGTACATAAGGCTTATGGTTCTCACAGCCCATTTGCGATTAAATAAAATTTATCAAATATATAAAATGCACATTAAATCACGATGGAAAATAAGATATTATACAGTGATGAAATAAAGTCCTTTTTATAAAGTTATTAGTGTATAGAAAATATTTCATTTAAGTATTTAAATACATCAAAGGTGAGAAGTACCAAAATAGTACCGGTGGATCCATAACTAATTTACAAAAACCTTGATCACATACTTGATAAAAAGATTGGCCCCGATCGAATTGCTCCTCTGGATGATCTTGTAGACACCAATTTTGAGTTTAAAATATCAAATTTCAATTTCTTTGTTTATTAGTCCAATTTGTTCTGATTCATAATTCAAAATTATTGGTGACTCATTGCTTTGTCTTGAATATTGAGTTTTAAATAAGATCGAATTGGACAATAATTAAAGGAAACAAAATTGTCTTTATTAATGTCTTCATAAATTGAAAAATACCAAAAAAGTCGAAAAATAAAAATACAAAAAAATATAAAAATTAAAATTGCAAAAAAATGTTCTTTTAATCATCATTTTCCTTGTCCTCCGTGCTTGCTTCCTCTCTTTCCCAATCAACTTCTAGGCGTATAACAACATGTACAAAACGCCTTATGTTGCTTCTCTTGGTGTACACTTTGCCACACGTAAAGGCAGCCACATTCATTTCAAGTCCCATTCATCACAAGCTAGTAATAGAAAAATGCTCTTATCCTCCTCCTATATGATGACAAAATGATAATTTAATTGCAATGAAATAAAATGGACAGCATATAATATGTAGTGATAAGAGAAGACATTCTGCAGTGCAAATGCAACAATATCACAACGCACCTTCTCCTTCATTATACATACATCAAAATGTCATTCTCACACACTCCTTGCAATTGCCAACGCACACAAGGAGACAAGGGAGATGGTCGAACATGCTGCAAAGGAATGAGACCAAAGGAACTTGGGGACTAAGCATAGAATTTTGGCTATATTCAAGAGGCAATCTGAACCCTTCAGTGAAAGAATGGAGAACCAAATTCAAGCCTTCAGATCAAGTTGGAAAGTAATATATAAACTCTGTCTTAAAACCCTAGAAGGGGGGAGGCTGTTAAGGTTTTTCAGGGAGCTACTTAGAGTTTTAGCGGTTCTAAGAAGAAAGGGTAGCAAGCAGTCATTTTTTTAAAAAAGGAAAGCAGCCAGCGACACAGAAAAAGGGAAACAGAGTAGACACCAGTAATGAAAGAAGAAGAAATCAAAAAGCTTTCTCTCACACTTGGTTCTTCCCTCTCTTTTTGATCATCATTTATATTTCCTTTCAAACAGACCCTCGTTTTTATTTTTGTTTAAACCAAAATAAAATCTAGTCACCATTATTCTTCATCTCCGAGAGCACAAACAGGAAGTCGTTCCCTCACTCAGAAAATAAAAAATCCCAAAAAAGTGTCAAGCTGAAACACAGAGCAAGCAAAAAGAAGAGTTTACTTTTCTCTCCTCAGCCAAGCTATCTATCACGCCACCCTTCTCACATCATTGTTATCCATCAAGCCATCGATTGTCATCCTTACTCTCGTCATCATCACTTTGTACAAATAGAAAAGGAATATCATCCTTGAGCATCCCAAATCACCACCAAACAAGCAAAAGCACAATAGAAAGTAAAAGGAAAGATAGCTTTTCGATTTGGTGAAAGGAGAAAGGGTTGTAGTTGATTTCCAAAATCTAGTGAAGTGAGTGACAGCGGCTAAGTTTTTATGGTCGGACAGAGAAGAGGAAGGAGGCGGTGTTTGAAAGGCAGAGAACTGGAAGGGAAAAAGGGCAAAAGAAGTAAGAAATAGAGCAGACCTGTGACGCACAGGATTGTTTTTGCATTTCAGGTACAGTTTTTTTTTTTTTAATTTCCTTGGGTTCACATCCGTATGGGCTCTATCTTGTATTGTTCTTGGGTTAAGTTATCATGTTGGATTTTCAAAGTTGCAGAATGAATTTTGTTGGGCCATTTTTGTTTTCTTTCCCTTGCTTGATTATTGGGTTGGCATGTAGTTTTTCTGGATTGTTTTATATGGTTCCTATTGTTGGGTTCTTACTCTCGTTGTATTGGTTTTAATCCCATGCCTTATCTGTGTTGAAGATGGATTTGGGTTAGGGATGGCAACGGGGCGGGGTGGGGCGGTTTTTTGGCCGCCCCGATCCCGACCCGACCATACTTAATTTTTCTCCAAACCCATCCCGCCCCGACCTCGGGTTATCAAATTTCATTCCCGATCCCGACCCCTACCCCGATATAAAATATAAAACCCGTCTCTGATCCGCCCCGTCCCCGAATAAAATTTTAATTTTATAATTTTACTTTATTTCTTATGAAAATTTTTATTTTCAATATAAATTATATTTTATTAATGTAAATTAAATAATTATTACTTATAAATATATAATATTATTAAGTTAATCTACTTAATTAATGTTAATAACATAATTATTAATTTAATATATACATTTATTAATATAAAATATGGTAAAAAAACAAAATATATTAATTATACACATATCCCAGGGCGGGTCGGGGCGGGAATAGGTTAAACCCGACCCCGACTTTTGATTTTCAAAACCCGCCCCGCCTCGCACCGAAAACCTGATTCCAAATGAATAATCCGCCCCTATCGAGGGCGGGGCAGGTCGGAACCCGTCGGGGGCGGGTCATTTTGCCTTCCCTAATTTGGGTTGTGGCTTGTTTCAAATTTCTGGTTAATAGTCCATAGGTTTTGGTCACTAGATTTTAATCTCTATTTGTATTATATGTTGAAATTGTAAGGCTTTGATCAATTTTGGGCCATAGATTTGTTTAGGAGTTCGGATAAATTTGCATGTGTTTAAATTAGGACTCTATTTATACTTTTAATCAATGAATCTTGTCTTGTGTTTCGAAATCCCCATGAGATTATGTCATGTCCCACTTCAGATTTTTGTTTCATAATTTATATGTATTATACTTTTATATATGTATGTATATTCATACATCATTTAAATAAAGTCATATGAGATAAAAAAATTCATGCATTTGGTGACAAGGAATCTATATCATTTCACATATATTAATTGAGTTATTCCATACCAAGCTTGGATAAAATGTGAAAGATCACGTAAATGAAGGAAAAGGAGTATGGAGAAGAGAAAGGATATGGAGATGACTGATGCTTGTTGCAAGGCACCAAAAATAAACTCACTAATGTAACAAGTAGTTAAGGAAGTAGAGGTCGAATCCCATAGGGAACTATTAGGATCTATCGATACTAACGGAATTAAAAGAGCGAAAATTAAAATATCAATGGGGAGAATCAAGTAATCAATTTAAACCACAAGGTAAAGGAATTATCTAATTAGCAGTAACAAAGATGAATCAATGAATAAAACCCCTAATCTATTGTAAAACCGATTCTTCAACAGAGCAATTGATCCTAGACCCACTAACGGTTATTTACCCCATCAAATTGGCTAATCTAATCAATTAGAGTCCAGCCTCATATCAATTAACCTTTCCTTAAGCATGGATTAATAATTACTCAAATTTCTTTATCAACCCCTTCTTCTATTGCTAACCAAATCCCAACAATTCAAATTTAAGCATAGAAGAGCATTAATCATTAGAAAGGTATCAATTAGCAACTAACATCAATATGCCCAGCACATATCAATTAATTAGCATCTTCAAATCCCCTTTGGATATAATCAATACATCCAAATGCTACTAAATCATAAGAATTCCCTGAATGCAGGTTGGGTATCCAAAGATTAGCAAGCAATTGAATAACCTAATCAGTTATTTGCAACTAATCAATCAAGCAACTCAATAGATAAGATAATCATCAAGCTAATCATCTTCTAATCACATGAATTAAAAGAACAATCAATGGGTAGGTAATCTGATTAATAATCAAGAGTCTCACAATTGCCCAAGATCAAAGAATCAATTCATACAATAGATTAGAGAATAGAAAAGTTTAGCTACCCATATTGATGAAGAACAAACTCCCAATTTTAGAATCTTCTTCTTTGTCAAAAATTTGCTTTTTCTCCTTCTAACTGACTCTATATATTTCTCCCTTCTCTCTCTTCCAACCCTTCTCTCTCTTAACAAAAATGTATTGTAATTACAATAAACAACTAGGGTTGCAAGGGAGATGAGGAATAGAGACAAGGGGTAAAATAAGAATTTCATTCTTAATTGGCTGTTGTGACTGGCAAGTTGGACCCACCAAATCATCCTCAAAATGCATGCACACGAATGGCCTTGATGTCAGCCAAATTTATCTTGTTCGTCGACGTCTAAATGCCCATCTGTCAATGGATCAGTCATTTTTGCATTTCCAGGAAAGGTATCTCGATCATCTGTCGACGAATCATCGGGATTTCTTCAATTGATCGTTTCTGCTAGAGGGATCCGTCGACGCCTAGGTACTTACCCATCGATGGGTTTTGTTGAACTTTTGCTTCTTGTAATTGAACTCCCGATTCAACTCTATGTTAGTCCCATTGTACCTATAAAGTGAAAATTGATCATAATTAGTAATCCATGATGTTGAAAAGAAGAAAAAAACGGAGAATGTTGAGATATAAATAAAGAGCTAAAATGGAGTTTAACAATGACCCTAAGGAAAATGGTATGGAGATGATAAGAGCTGTAGAATGACGTCAAGGAATGGCAATGGACCTAAGATAAAGGTAAACCGAGTAAAGGGACAAGAAAACCTAAGAGAGAAACATGAAGATAAAGAAGCTACAAAGAATGCCGCACGAGTGTGACGCGGGTGAATTATGCTATTCCGCGTTAATGGGAAGGCAAGAGAAAGGTGGATCCCACAATAGACCGTAGGTGAATTGAAAGAAAGAAAAAGATAGAGAAGGGGATAAGGAGTCCCCTAGACAGTATTGCTAAGGAAAGGAGGAAAATAAGTCGACCATTAGCAAAGAAGTTATTGTGAAGAAAGAAGGCGTAAAAAAGAGAAACACGCGACACCTCTTGAAGTGGACGCTTCGAGGGAGTGAGAGACAAAAAGGAAGCCTAAGAGGCTAGAGAATGAAGTCGAGGCTCAAGTATGGATGACTTGGGAGCCATGTGAGGTGTCCCCATGTGAGGAAAGATTAGAGATCGAGATCTTGAAGATCTCTGTGATAACCACTCAAGAGGACTGACCCAGAGTGCGACTGGTGTGTACATGAGGCTACCCAGAGTTCTCCATCCCAAAGAGGATGAGAGATGAGATGAGATGGGCCAGGGGCACTATTTGAGATAGTGATGGGTGGTCAGAGAGTGAGTCAGATTGTGAGAGTCGAGAGAGCATGATCTCTAATTCCTCTGTTATAATATATCCAAGTGTGGGCCAGTGTGTACAGGAGCTCGACTCATATGCCATGGGATTTGAATGGAAGAAGATTAGAAAAAGAGAGAATGGAAGTAAGGAATGAAATGGAGAAGCAAAACCAAGGTGGGGGGGAAGACCATTAACTCACTGCTTCTTCACTGCGAAAGCGAGGGAGTCAAGCTAAGGTCTTTCCTAATAGCTTGGTTACAAAGATGAGGAACTTGTCAGAGAATGGCCTCAAAGTGAAAGGCATGTGACAAGGAAAAAAGGAGAAAAGACTTCTAAGAAGAGTAAGAGGCATAGACCTCAAGAGTAACAAGAGGGTAGTCTCGTCAAGAGAGACTTTAATGAAAGGGCAAGGACAGAGCAAGAGGATCGTGTAAGCACAACCAAGGCGAAGGAAGAACCTCGAAGTGAGACAATTGGAGTGAAGAAATCCTAACCCATAATTGGATAAGGGTGGGATATGTTAAGGAAAAGATAAGGTTCAAACTCAAGAGTAGAAGGGCGATGAAGCCACTCTTGAGAAAGAAAATGATCAGAGTGCACAGCAGAAGCGTGGTGGACTTCAGCAGCGAATAGTGAAGCGAACATTATTCGAAAACGAAAGGAGGGCTTGGAATAGAAGCCAAATCTCCGCAAGCTACCTCAGTTAATTTCAAGGACGAAATTTTTAGGAGGAAGAGAGAGTTGACACACCCAGACCTAATTTGACTTTTCCGTACAAACGGAATTATGTAAGATGGCGCATTAATTCAACAATACATTGGTCCAGATATGTCTAATTAAGAAGAGAAGTTAAGCTTAAGATAAGACGAAATTGGAAGATGAGACAAGTGGCCATGCATGGAAACTCAAATTGGACTTCTTTAAGTCTATAGCCAATGGATTGGATATCCATTGGTGAATTGGTCAATGGATAACGCCCAGGATCGAAATTATGAGAGGTTACAAAGAGGGGAAAAAGTCTGACTCAGGGTTCGAATAGACCCGGTGTCTAGCTTATCTATAAATAGGGGGAAATTACCTCTCTCCCTCTTATTTTTTCTTCTCCCTTTCTTTCTCTTCTCTCATTTGCTCCCTGGGAGCAATTTTGGACTTTTGGTCGATCTGGACAATCCGACCGAAGGATCAAGGTGAGATCTAGGTATTTCATCTTAATTTACGTTTTTCTAAGTTGTCACGCATTTTCATGCATCGATCTAGGAGAAATCCAAGCTCAAAGTTAGTTTAGCTTTTTAGTTAGATTTTAAGCTTAGATTCGAGATCTAGGAACTTTGAGCTTGTGATTCTCGTTTCTGCTTAGGTAAACGGTCATGGGAGGCGTGAGGAATGTCGATCTCAATTTTCACATCGAACGGTGGACCGTGGGGCTTAGAAACCGAGGAAAAGCCTCAATTTTCGAAGCTCTGGACAGGCTTCCGTGCAGGAGCCGAGTCCCTCCCGCACGGGAGAGACATTTTCAAGGCCTCTTGCACGGGAGGGGAGGCACTCCCACGCCGGAGTGGCCTACTGGTCTAGTCTTGTTCATGCGGGGCCCGCTCCGAGCCCTATAGGCATTTTGGTAATTTTTTGTCAATTGTCTGATTTTGACCTCGAAACCTTCCGGACACCTTTCTAAGCCCCGAAACACATCCAAGCATCCTCTTAGGTCATGTTAGAGTCTCATAGGTGCATCATAGTTGATTATGAATGCTAACATGCTTTTCCATGCACTAAGGCTTCGGATGATCGAATTTTATGATGCTCCGGAGGTTAAGCTATGTGGAACACTTGGGAGTATACGAACCTCCCAATACTGTGTGTCGAGACGTTTCACCGCTCTGACGATAAATGATATGGCGTGAAAAATGTTCGGGACTAAACAGTCTAAAAACAAAATGGAGTCGCCACTAACCTTTTATTTTTAATAGGTGTGGTTAGTCACCTACTTGTTTAACCAAACGTAAATCTAGAAAGATTACGTCAAGTTAAGGAAAGAAACTGGTCTACGAAAAAGATTTTAGGTTCGGGAGTCGGTTATACTTGGGGAAGGATTAGCACCCCCAAGACGCCCAGAAATCAGTATCACAAAAGTCTTAAAAATATTTTACTTGGAAAATAATAATAAAATGTGTTAAAATTCATTTTAAGAAAAATACAGTTTCAAATGTCGGAATAAATATTCATTTTAATGTGGGATAAACATCTCACTATAAAAGCTAAATTCGAAATTTAAAAGTTTAATGTCGGAATGAACATTCCTTTTAATGTGAAAATCCATAGCCCAATTTTGAATTTGAAGAAATTTCCTACTTAGAAGGGAGATTCAATTTCTAAATAGGAATAAATATTCTTTTAAAATCAAAGTCAAATTTAAAAATGAGGATAAATATCCTTTTATGAAAAACAAAGGTTTAATTTTAATTTTAGAAAGTCTCAATTATGAGAATATTAATTGAAACCTTTTAGAAAACATTTTGCAAAAAGGTTGGGATAAACGTCCTCAAATTCTTGTTTTGAAATTTACATTAAGAGACTTTAATTATGATTACTTAAATTAAAATATCTTAGAAAGATTTAATTTAAAAAATGTCGGAATAAATATTCTTTTTAATTTGATGAAGGAAATAATTTGACAAAAATTTAGTTTAATAGGAAAATCTTAGTAAATTTAATAAATAAGACCTTTCAAAAAAAACTTTAAAAAATGAATGTCCTTTTTTATTTAATAAGACTAATTTTGAAAACGAATTTTAAGAATTTAAGGAATAAACATTCTTTTTATTGGAGTTAAAAAGTTCCTTTTAATAAAAATGAAGTTTTTACTTGAAAGGTCTTAATTAATTAAACCTACTAAAGTCTTCCTAAGGAAAATATTTTAAAAAAATTAAATTAAGAAAAATAAAGAAAGAAAATGAATATTCCCTTTCATTGAAAAAAAAATTGAAAGTAGTTTTTTAACAAGATTTGGATTAATTTGATAGGTCTTAACTATAATTGAGTAATTAAGATCTCCCAAAGAACTTTTAAAATGTGTTTTGAAATTAATGTTGGAATAAACATTTCTTTTAATTTAATTGGGACTCTTAAACAAGAGATTTCCTTAAAATAAAATGAAAATAAAACATAAAAATAAAATAGATTTTGGAATAAACATTCCTTTTTGTAAAAAGATAAAATTTTTAATTCACTTGCAAATTCTAAGAAATTAAAGAAATCATAAACATGATGTATGCTTTTTATGAAAATTAAATGAGAAAATATATATTTTTTAATTTTGAAGGGATGAAAAATTTCTCCGGGCCCGATCGGACTCCCGATTAGACACCGAAAAAAACTTCTCATCGGAGAAAACCCTCGGAAACCTCGGACTCCCGAGGTATCCTCCGGTCACCCCCATGCATATGAATTTTGAAAATCAATGTTCTAAATCTAATTATGCATGAGTGAGACAAAAAAACATAGGTTAGTATATATAAACACAATTAATTACATAACAGATAAGTATACTTAACTTAAATAAACACATATAAAGTCAAAGATACAATTTTATACAAAATTCAATTCATAATTAACAAACATGTATGCAAGGGCGAAAGAGTAATTTTACATTCATGATTAAATTTTAATTAAGACAAATATGAATTTAAGGGAAAGAAAGTATTTTAATAAGATCAAAATTAAATATTAGACTAAACATGCATCTATTCAAACTTAAAAATACAATAATAAAAATTTTTATAACCAAGATTATTTTTTATTTAAATTTTTAACCTAAACAGGTTTGAAGATGCAAATTTTACAGTCAAAATTAAATTTTTAACCTAAACAGGTTTAAAGATGCAAACTTTACAGTCAAAATTAAATTTTTAAGCCTAAACAAGTTTAAAGATACAATCTTTATTAACCAATACTACAAGAAAAAAAGCATATAGGCACGGAAAAATAGGCACGAAAACAAAACCGTGCCAAATTCGGCACGGTATTTGGCACAGAAACAACAAACCGTGCCAAATACCATGACAAAAATAAAAGAACATTTTCTTCCGTGGGTCATTCCGTTACAAAAACCGAAACAAGGGATCCTTGAGGGAGACAGACAACTGGGCATACAATATCCGTGCCAAAAGCCGAAACAAATTTGGCACGGCATTAGGCACAACAAGATTTGGCACGGATATATGCACAGCAAATATATGCAAAAGGCGGTTTGGAAATGGAAGAAACAGAGGGTGCTGGAAACTCTTTGTCCTCTGAGGAGGTTGATCATCTAGAAAGGAGTAAAAAGAAGGTTAAGGCGGCGGTTTTGCCGTTGAAGAATGGTGTATGGGAACAAGGTTCTGGTGTTCGTACATTCAAGCAAACCTTGGTGGGGGGTAGAGGTATGGCCGATGTGGTTATAGAAAATGCAGAGCAGTTTACTTTTGATAGTGATGAGGATTGGTCAGATGATGATGAGATGAACGGTGGGGATAGTCAGAATTCTTTACCAAGTGTTGTGCTGAATAAAGAGCGAAAGAAGTACTTGCGTCACCCTTGGCGCTTTTCTGTTATTGTGAAAGTGCTTGGCAGAGCACTTAATTTTAATATCCTTGAACAGAGACTTTTCCGACTTTGGTGTTTAGATGAGGAACCTGATTTGGTTGATCTCGGCCAGGGTTTCTATGTGGTTAAGTTACCGGATAAGGCGACGTTAGGGCGGGTTTTAACAGATGGCCCCTGGAAAATTTTTGATCATTATCTGATGGTGCAGAGATGGAGACCAAATTTTAAACCTTCCACTGCGACTTTTTGTAAAACGGCGGTTTGGGTTCGACTACCGGAGTTGCCCATTGAGTATTTCAATTGGGATCTGTTATTACAAATTGGGAAATTGTTAGGTAAACCGTTGAAGCTTGATGCTCATACTCATATGGCGATGAGGGGGAAGTTTGCCAGGATGTGTGTGGAGATAGACTTGTCTAAACCTTTGATCTCCAAGGTTCAGCTTGGCGATATTGTCCAAGTCATTGAATACGAAGCCATTCACACTGTTTGCTTTGAGTGTGGAATCATTGGACATCGCTCAGAAAATTGTCCAGCTTTGAATCCGACCCCGGCAACGGTGGTGCCTGAGTCCGGTAATGGTGTTGCGATAATTCAGAAAGGAAACATACATAACGGGAATTTCGGACCCTGGATGCTGGTTAAGCGGAGATCGGGGAGAGGAGCTACAGACTTTAATAGGAAATCTTTGATGGAGAGGGAGGGTGGTTCGTCAAACAGATTCCAAGCCCTTGATGATGCTAATGATTTTGAGGATGGGCAACCTGTAAATCAGGCAGATGTTGCGGCTTGGGATCAGGCGGTTATGGGAAGGGGTGAAAAACAGTCATTTAAACAGATTAAAGAGTGGAAGAAAAAAGTTAGAGAGGATGCGGATATTTCTATGGGTTCCCAGGCTTGTTTGGATGATTCCCCACTTTCTGTGGCAGACAAGGTGGATGCTATTATGCCTTCTAGAGTTGATAGTGGGTCATGTCCACTAAAAGATCAGTCATGTGAAGAAAATAAGACTCCAAATCCATCGGAGGTTGGAAGGCCCATGTTGCCTGGTAAATCCAATATGAAAATTAAAGAATATAGTTCAAAGAGTGGTGGACTTTTGCCTAGACGAACTGCTTTGTTTAAAGCCCAATCTCCTAAGGTTAAGGATTCTCCCTCCACCTTAGGGACTTTGGGAAAGCAGCGGGGACAAGGGACATACGGATCTCATGGCTCCAAGCCAACTACTTCTGTCTTAGCCTCCATACTTGAGACGGAAGGTGCGGCTTTAGGACTCGAGTTTCATTTGGAGCCACCGGAAAAATCCCTTATGTTAGTTAGTGATCAGGGGGAGCCTAAACCACCGGATATAGCTAAAGAAGATAACACACAACCCGGATATGATGGTTCGAGGCCGTTGTCAGGCCAGGACACAGTGCTTGTTCAACAAGCAAATCAATCTTTTCAGTCATCTTAATTATGAAAGTAATTTCATGGAATTGCCGTGGAATTGTTAGTAAGAAGTGCAGACGTAATTGTAGAGAGTTGTTACAAACGTATGCTCCGGATATTTTTATTTTGTTAGAAACCAAGTGTTGTGATGTGGAGGTGGTTAAGAAATTTGGTAGGAAATTTGGGATGGACTCTTCTTTCGTAGTTGCAACTTCGGGACTGGCTGGGGGTATTGCTGTTTTTTGGAAACAGGATAAGGTTGATTTATGTGTGACTCATTCAACTTCACAAGTGGTTCATATGTTGATTAAGGAAAGGGATTTACAGTGGTGTCTTTCGGGTGCTTATGTCCAGCCGCATTGTCAGACAAAGGCTATGTTTTGGGAGGATTTGAAAGTTTTTTCATCTTCTTTGAATCTTCCATGGGTGATCTTAGGTGATTTTAATGACGTGGCTAGTTGTGAGGAAAAGAGTGGAGGAGCTGCTTTTAGAATTAATGCTGCTCGCCGTTTTGTTGAGCGATGGGAGGAATGCAATCTTTCTGACTGTGGTGCAATTGGTTGTAAATTTACATGGTATAAACGGTTGAATGGGCGAATTGTTCTTAGAGAACGTCTTGACCGTGTGCTTTTAAATCCTGGTGCTCGAGCTTTGTTTGAAGAATCTAAAGTTGTCAATTTACCATGTGTTTATTCGGATCACCATCCGATTCTATTTGATTCATGTCTGACGCTTCCTCCCTCTAAGGAAAATCGCCCGTTCCGTTTTCAGGCGGCATGGCTTACTCATGGTGATTTCGATAAAGTATTTTCTGATGCTTGGAATAGTGGTGAATTTATTGATCAAGCAATCTCTGCTACTGTTACGGCAGTTCAAAGGTGGAATTGGGAAGTATTTGGATGTATTTTTAAACGAAAGAGAACTCTAATGGCCAGGATAAATGGTATTCAAAAAAGTGATTCTTATGGTACTTCTTCGTTCTTACAGTCTCTTGAAACCGACTTATTGAGGGAGTATCAGGAAGTCCTATACCAAGAGGAGTTGTTGTGGTATCAAAAATCTCGGGTTCAGTGGATCCAAGATGGGGAGAGGAATACCCGCTTCTATCACTTGAATACTATGATCAAGAGAAATAAGAATAGAGTTGCGAGGTTGCTTATTGGAGATACTTAGCAGTCAGATCCCTTGGTCCTTAAATGTCTTGCAGTAGAGTTCTACTCGGGGTTATTTACCCGAAAAGCTGTGCAACCTCTTAAGGAATCCCTAATCCGTTGGCAACCTATGCTAACTTTGGATGAGCAGGAAATGTTAGTCAAACAGGTTTCTCTTGAAGAGGTTAAAGAAGCTTTATTTGCTATGAAAGGCTTAAAAGCTCCAGGGCCAGATGGAATCCAACCTCTTTTTTTCCAGAGAGGTTGGGAGGGCGTGAAAGAGAAATTGATGGTTTTTATCAGAAAAGCTTTAATTGAGGGAAAATTTCCTACGGAGTTGGCTAAAGCTTATATCTCTTTAATTCCCAAAAAGGACAATCCCAGTTCAATGGTGGATTTTCGCCCTATAACCCTGCTCAATACTGCTTATAAAATTCTTTCGAAGGTTGTGGTGAATAGGATGCGGCCTTTGTTACAGAATGTGGTGGGGCCATTTCAAAGTAGCTTCTTACCCGGCAGGGGCACTGGAGATAATATTATAGTTACTCAAGAAGCTGTTCATTCACTGATGTAGCGAAAAGGTAGAAGTGGTGGCATGATCTTAAAAATTGACTTACATAAAGCCTATGATAGTGTCAGTTGGGAGTTTCTTGAACATGTACTAGTGGATTTCAATTTTCCTGCTCAGTTGATACGACTCATTATGTTTTGCGTCTCCTCCAATCAGCTTTCTGTCATTTGGAATGGCGAAGCTCAGCCTTTCTTTGAGGCTCAACGAGGACTTCGCCAAGGAGATCCCATTTCACCGTATCTCTTTATTCTTTGCATGGAAAAATTATCTCATATGATACAAGCTCGGGTATCTCGAGGGTCATGGAAGCCTATTAAGATTTCACGACGTGGCCCTTCCATTTCCCACGTCTTTTTTGCCGATGATCTTATGTTGTTTGCTCAAGCAAATAGTAAACAATTGGAACATATTATGGATTGTTTGAAGGAGTTTGCAGCTGCCTCAGGTCTCTCTTTGAGTTTGCTGAAATCAAAAATTTTTGTATCTCCTAATGTCTCAAGAGCTCAGGCTTCTGTATTGAGTTCCTCTTGTGGAATACCTTTGACTGATGATATAGGAAGGTATTTGGGGGTCCCGATTATTCATAAGAGATGCTCCAAACAATTGTATAATAGCATTATTGACAAAGTCCGGGGCAAGTTGAGTAGCTGGAAGAGAGAATCTCTGTCACGGGCAGGAAGACGAACCTTGGTGCAGTCTGTCCTAAATGCAATCCCGGTTTACACTATGCAAACCACCTGGCTTCCGATGTCTGTTTGTAACCATTTGGATAGCATAGCTCGTAATTTTTTGTGGGGTGGTTCTGAGGATTATAGTCATAATCATCTTGTTCATTGGGAGAAAGTGTGTTCTCCAACAGCTCAGGGGGGTCTCGGCATTCGTTCTACTCGAGAAGCAAATATTGCTTTGCTAGCGAAGGTGGGCTGGGCGGTGGATTCAGGTAGGGATTCACTTGCATGTTCAGTTTTAAGGTGTAAATATCTTCATAATGCTGAGTTCTTGCATTGTTTATCTTCTCCTTCTGCTTCCTCGACTTGGTGGGGAATTCTTAAGTGCCGAGATATCTTGAAGAAGGGAACTAAATGGTTGATTGGAGCTGGCAATAAGATAAATTTCTGGTTGGATTGGTGGGTTGGCGATGGCCCATTAATTCATTCGGCTCATGAGGACTTGGACCATAGTCTGATAAATTTGAAGGTGGTTGATGTGATTTCAGAAGATAGAGGCTGGGAGCTATCAGTTGTGTAGAATTTTTTACCCCCTACTAAAATTCATGAAATTCAAGCAACGCCAATCCCTTATGTTTCGGACAGAAGTGATATGAAAATCTGGAGTGGTGAAAGTTCCGGCATGTTCTCAGCTAAGTCGGCTTACTCTCTATTGCAACAAAATAGATTAGATGTCCTTCAGGATGTTGATCATAGATGGATTTGGAAGCTTCATTGTACAGAAAGGATAAGGTTTTTTCTTTGGCTCCTGTTTAATGATAAATTAAACACGAATGCCAATCGTTTGAAGAAACATATGTCGGATGATGCTTCATGTGGTGTTTGCTTGAATGTTACAGAATCAGCCATGCATTTATTTAGAGATTGTCCGTTTGCCAAGGAAGTGTGGGACTGCTGGTTTGCTCAGGGAGTTGATGTGCCGAACTTTACGAATATGTCCTTGAAGGTTTGGCTGTATGATAACTGTAATATTCAGTCACTTTTTAGTGATAATGTGGCATGGAGTGTTCAGTTTGTGGCAACTCTTTGGTGTCTTTGGAGGCGACGTAATTTTATGGTGTTCCAACAATTGTCTGAGTCGGCTAGTAAGGTATGGTTTTGTGCGAGGTCCTTGGCTTGTGAATTAGGTAGAGCTTTGAGTAAAAGGAGGACTGTGGTACGGGTTAATAAATGGATTAAATGGTTACCGCCTCCTGAGGGGATTTTTCTGCTAAATACAGATGGGGCCTTTAAAATGGTTTCAGGTAAAGCATCAGCTGGAGGGCTTATTAGAGACTCGAGTGGAGGATGGTTGACTGGTTTTGTAGTGAACATAGGTCGAACGGATAGTTTATCTGCTGAGTTATGGGGTATTAGAGAGGGTCTACGGTTGGCGAAAAGCTTTAGGCTTCCTAAAGTCATTGTGGAGTTGGATGCGAAGGTGGTAGTCCAGTTCTTACAGCAAGGTGTCCCAGCTTCTCATCAGAGTGCTACTTTGATTCATGATGCGATTGCAATGATCCAAGAAGGTTGGGTTTGCGAGATTCGGCATATTTTACGGGAGGGCAACCGTTGCGTGGATTTCTTGGCTAATCTTGGTCAATCTCATTCGGCAGGTGTGACTATTTTGGAGAGTCCTCCTATAGATTTACTTCCATTGTTGCAGCAAGATGCTCAAGGGGTGTCCTTTGTGAGAAGTTAGCCAACTAGTTTGGCATCTTATGTACCTAAAAAAAAATATATGCAAAAGGCGTGCCAAATATTTGAATCTACTTAACAGAGCGTTTGTTTGGCACAACATTTCTATCCGTGCCAATCTTTTGCGCCTGAAAATTCGAAAATTTTGAAACTTTTGTTCCGTAAGTCAAAACACGAGCTTTCTTGTTTCATTTTGTGCAAAGTGCAAACTCACTCTCTTTCTCTCACGATGCGCACTTTCTCTCTCTAGAAGCCACCCCTCAGCGTTCTCTCTTGCTCTCTCGCTTTCGCCTCTCTCTCTCTCTCGCTCCACCTCTGTCTCTTCCTTGCCGGTTTCACACACTCTCTTTCTCCCGAAGTGGACCTGAGATTCTACGTCTTTCCCAAGCCACCGCCGTCCCCCCGCCGTTCAAATGAGTTTCGCCTCGGGTAAGGCAAAAACAACTTGAATCTTCAAATTGGCTTAAGGTTTTCACTATTTCCCCAATTTATTTTGAAAACCCTAAAACCAATTTGGTTTTTCTAAACCCAATGAGGATAGGCTCGATACTGTAAATACGGATTGGATGCATAAATACAAAGGCTGCAGTAAGCTTTTGCTTTAGCCTCGAAGCACTGAAGAGGTTCACTTTGTACTTTTGATCTTCAAAGCTTTTAAAAATCTATTATATCTTCTGTAATTTTACATTATTTTTCCATTGCAGGTGTCGCGGATTCTTAGATATTGTAACTCAAGGTGTTTGGCTGTTGTTCCTAAGGGGGAAATACTGGTCTTGTTGGTGGAAGTGTGCCTGTTTTGACGAGGTAATGCCAGTTCCCCATTATTGATGAATAATCATGGTACTAATTTTGATCGATGCATTCTTCTATGTTATGCTAAATGAATAGCCTTTTTCTCTCCTTTAATTCTTCAGATAATTATCAATGTTGGTTCAATGAACAATATTATAAGCTTTGACAATGTATGTTTCAAATGTCGTTTCTCCACTTGTTTCTTGCCAAGTAAAGCCACATAAGAACCTTCTTTTTTCTGAATTATTATGGTTGTGTGATGTGGATCTTATTTACCAGAATTATCTAGGATCATTAAGAATTTTTTATTGGACTTTGTGAAAGGAAGAAATAGTACCTATAAATGATATCCTTGTGGTAGAACGTATCTAGCTTATTGTATTTTGATGATGTAAATCTATAAATAGATTTCTGTAGATCATCCTAATTTATCCTGATTAGTTTATAACTCCAATGAAACCACTTTAAACTGCTTGTTAATTGGACTTTGAATTTCAATTTTTTTATCTGTGATTTATGTTCATTTCATATTTTATCAGGTCTAATCTTTTTTAGTTAATTAATGGATTCTTTTCCAATGGTTCAATTCTCCACGTTTTAAAGGTAATTACTCTACCTAATTTAAAATGATTGCTTTTAGATTTACAAATGTTGCTTATGGGTTCTTTATTGCGTTCATTACTGTTGGGTTTTTACAATTAAAGCTTTCATTATTGCTAATAGATTCTTTTTCAGTTTATAGGTTCTTTGTGTTTTTCATTATTGTTGGGAATTATATACTTTTGGGATCCACCTTTTCAGTCTTTTGCATAGATATAGCTCAAGTTCCCATTGAAATTCAGACCCATTTGTACAAACTTACAAGTTCTAGTACAAAATTGCTTGTTTGGATTGATGATTCATTACCCATGCTTTTAGGAATTTTGGGGTACTCCCTTTTTTTCCTCATTTTTTCTTAGGTTATAGTAATGAATGTTTCATATTATTTAAAATTGTTGATTTATTTTGGATTCTCTATTATTTAGATCTGTGTTTGACGTAATAAAAGGAATATATTACTATGGTGCTTTTGACTATGAACTAATTTACCTGTAGGATAGGATAGATTACTTATCCTTTGTTAGCTTTCTTAATATTTTCTCTTGTTTCTGCATATTTCATACAGGTGATGGACTTACAATTTTATTGAGCATTGAGGTAATAATCATGTTATTTGCACTTCCCTTTTAAAGGATATACTGTTATATATATTTGTGCCATCCCTTTGATCTGTATAAAGGAGCACCGTATGGTTTTTAATGTTAAAAAGCTGATAAGAAAATTTGTGGCTGTAGGATATAGCAAGGCGACATTGCTTCAAGGAACAAAGAGTTTAGGAGTGATTCTAGGCTATAAAAATTGTGCGTGAATAGTGCTCAGCACTAGTTTTTTCATAAAGCATTCTTGTTGTAAACGTTTTAAAAGTTGTCTGTTTATATTTATAAATTGGAATAATATACTTCATGTAGTATTTTCATGATTTGATGAATGTAATAATATTTTTATTCAACTTGACCATAATTTTATATGTAAATAACAATATATTTTGATTAAATAATATATGAATTTTATAGAAATTTATTTGCTTTAATCTTGGGACTAAACCAAGCCATGCCAAATGCCTAGTCAAAATGTGCAAGCCGTGCCAAATTCGATGACAAAAAGTCATGTTGAAAAGGTGAAATAGACTTACCGTTCCAAATACCGAACCAGAAGGTTGTGCAAACAGCTGTGCAAAATTTGGCACGGCTTAAGGTGTGCCAAATGAGGAGCCGAATGGGGTCAGTTGGGAGGCTTATTTGTTATGGCAGTTGGCACGGAAATATGACGTCGCAATATATTTGGTAGAGGTAGCAAAATGAATCCGAACCTGAAAATCTGCTCGAACCCAAACCCGACCAAATCTGATTTGACCAAAAAAGTCAACGATCCGAACCCGCCTGAGCCCGAACCCGAAAAAACCCGAACCCGAAATTACCCGAACCCGAAGTAGCCCGAACCCGAAATTACCCGAACCCGACAAGGCCAGAGCCCGAGCCTGACCTGAACCCGAGCCCGAGCCCGACCTGAACCCGAACTTTAATTTAATATTAAAAAAAGTAATCTTATAATATTTTTATAATATTTTCTATAAGATCAAAATTTTAGTTTTAATGTTAATAATTATTTAAAATAATGTATTTTATTTTTATTTTCTTAATATTATTACTAGTTATGTGTCATATCTTATAAGTTATTAAACTATTATTTTCTTTAAGATAATATATAGTAGTAAGTTAATTATGATAAAAGTAAAATTGATTAATTACTATTAATTTCATTTCTAAAATATGTCAATTGGTTAATTATCATCCTCATTTAATAAATAAAATATAAAAATATTTAATTAAAAAATAATAAAGAGTTTTAATTTAATTCAACAATAACAATTATATTTTTGAAATATATTTGAAAAACAATGGTATTTTAGATAATTGAAAAGTTTTGTAATATTCATACTTTTATATTATATATATAAGGATATTAAATTAATAAATAATTTTAATATTTAACACTTAAAATTAATCTTACTAAAAATCATTAATTATTAATGTGAATTAGTACATAAGTTATTAATTATTAATAATTTTTTATCTTCTAATACTCAATGATAAAATAATCACTCCTATTTCTGAATAATAATCGTTTGAAGTTGTTATATAAGGATTAAGAAAGTTAATGAATTTCCTAAAATCTTTACAAAAAATTAACTATGTGATTAAACTACCACTTTTTTTAGATTATGAATTATTTAAAAATTCATTAAAGTAACTTGAAAATAATATAAAGGAAGAATGGTAAAATTGATAAAAAAAATAAATACTTTCTTGATTTTGTAAAATGACAAGTAATTTGGAACAAAAAAATTTTTAAAACGATTATTATTTAGGAAGGGAGGGAATAATAATTTTCCAATTCCCTTTTACTTAAACTCATATTAATCATTAGATAATAAATATTTTTAATATCATCCAAGAAATACTCTTTTTCTATTCTTGAATAATAGTCATTTAAAGTTGTTACATACTCTTTCCATCCCAAAATATATGTCACTTTTAACTACTCCATCTATCTGTATATAGATGTCATAGTTAACTGAATCACATTTATTAAGAAAATCAGTTAAAAATAGTTATTATTATTGATTTAGTCCAAATTTATCATAATTTTCCAATATTACCCTTTACTTTAATTTACCTAATTTTTCTCTTCAACTTTAATATATTTAATCTCTTCTCACTAATTACTCTCCCCAAATTTCAGTATATGTATGTTTCCAAAGAAAATATTTCTTTATTCTTTTGTTTTTCAATTTGAAATTTTGTTTGTATTAAAATTTTTAATTTTATCTCCCTCCAATTTTTTTCTCTAAATTTTTTTAGAAATTTTTCCCGCCAAAATTTGTTTTAGAATCTAAAACATTCACGACTTAAATATTGATTCTTATTTATTCATCAAACAAGAACTTACTAACATTCTTTAATCATGACTTCAGAGGAGATACATCAAATGCCATTCCTTAAAATAAATTTACATGTAATTTTGATGCCTTCAAATATTGATGATGAAGGTAACCAATAATCTGTTTCAATGGAATCATAAAATCATCAATTACCAAATCTTAACATTACTATAGAAGAAAGTTTTCTTGCTGACCTCCACTTCAGTCCGAGTTCTTAAGTGACTGAGTTATCAAATCAATTTCTTTGAAAACGTATGCAGTAATGTTTTATTTAGATCCAAATTTATAAGAAAACTTAACAAAGAGCAACAGTTATAGTCATTAATCCTTCATTGGGAACAAAAAGAAATAGAATAGGCTTCTTCGTTGCCCAATACTATCTGCAATATTTAATTTGAGTAGTTGACAATATTCTTCATTTTATTAGGGGTAAAATAAGAAAAAAACTAATTAATGCTTTAATAATTTTCTAAAGTAACAGATAAAAGGGGACAAGGAATCTTTCTAGAATATGACATCTATATAGGGACAAAGAGAGTATTTTATAAGACCAAGAAAAACAGTTTTTTTTAATTTTTATATTTTTCACTTATTTATCTATTTTATCCCTAATTTAACTTTCGTATCATTCATTGAAGAGATGAGACATGAATTAAATATAGGATTTTTAACCTTACAAGGATAATTTTAAAAAAATATAATAATATTACCTTGGTTTTGTAAAAGTGGCAAATCTTTTAATACAAAATTTTTTTCTCAAAGTGACATCTATTTTGAAATGCAGAGAGTAAGGATTAAGAAAATTAATAAATCTCCTAAAGTTTAGACAAAAAATTAGGTATGTGACTAAATTATCATTTTCTTAAGATTTTAAATTACTTAAAAACTCATTAAAATAACTTGAAAATAATGTTGGGAAAAAATAATAAAAATAATAAAAATGTAATAAATGCTTTCTTATGATTTTGTAAAATTACAATTAATTTGGATTAAAAACAATTTGTTAAAACGATTATTATTTAGGAATAGTGGGAATGCTTCTAAAACATATAAAAAACAAAAAGTAGTAAAATATAATTCGACTTATAAAAAAAAACAATTTTTAATTAAAATGTAGAAACTCGAATTTAACCCAACCTAAGTTTAAATATGACCAAACCTGAACCTGAACCCGACTTGAACCCGATCCTGAGCCCGACCGAACCCGAACCCGAAAAAACCAGAACCTGAAAGAGCCCGAACCCGAAAATATCCGAACCCGAAAGAGACCGAACCCGAATTCGCCCGAACCCGAAGTTGCCCGAACCCGAAGTCACTCGAACCCGAGGTGACCGAACCCAAACCCGCCCGTTTGCCACCTCTAATATTTGGCACGGCAATGATAAACCGTGCCAAGATATTTGTCACCATGCCTATAGGCACGGATTTTTTTTCCGTGCCAAATGCCGTGCCAAAGTCAGTTTGGCACGGTTTTTTGGCTTACTTCCGTGCCAATTTTACTGTGCCCATTTGCTTTTTTTCTTGTAGTGCAAGCTTTCATCTTTAATCAAGCAAAAATACCCACAAGCAAAAAGGTGCAATTTTTATAATCCTAGACTTAATATTTAACTAAGCAAACAAGTTAATCAACTTCAAGTTGTGATCTTTATAACCAAGATTAGATTTTTAATCAAACAAGAATGTGAATATGAGCTCAAAAATGCAATCTTTTTAATCAAGATTAAGACTTTCAACTAAGCAAACATATGGAATGGGTAAAGCAAATTTCAAAAAAAATGATAAACAAGGAAAGTTAGGAACTTTTTTGCATAATCACATGAATAATTAAAAGAAAGGATATATTAACAACAACAATAGAAAAAAGACGATAAAAAGGCAGCATCTTGAGCATATATTAAGCTCTTTAAACTACTTAGCAATGTAAACATTATCATGAAAGGGAAATTTAACATTTTTATGTACAAAGTTAACATAATAAGGCAAGAATATTGTATTTAAAGCAAAAAAAATGATTTTTACATATAAAAGTAAGAACTTTACCTAAAAAGGAAAGAAGTTTTATACCAAAACTAAATAAGTAATGGCTTTGTGGAGAAGAGAATGGCCAAAGTTGAAAATCAACAAGCCTTTTCTCTATTTTCACTAGCCAAATCCTTTTAGAAAAAGAGAAAAGAAAGCTTTTTGGATTTTTTCCTCTCTGGGACTGCTGCTAGTGTTTTTGAAAAACGCAGAGAAAACTTTGCTTTTTTTATTTTGAAAACCCGTTTCTGAAAAACCAAAATATGAAAAAAAATTCCTCTTCATTCGCTGAAAATGGCCTTATATACCCTTTCTTTTCATTTTTCATCCAAGGGTTCTCCTTCATTTTTATCTGATGGCTCATGTTCTTTGATATGTGATTTTCCTCTCTTGCTCTTTTTATCTTTGCTTCAATTGGTTGTTATTTTGCTGCTTTGCCTTTCATTGGCTGGCTTTGTTCATTTCCATAAGGCTACCCTCGGACAACTTACAGAGGCACAGTTGTGCAAGCACGTGGGCACGTACTGCCGCCCTTAAACACCGTCACCCGTGACTTTGCCTCCCAATTTCTCATTTATGTATTTCTTAATAAGCGCGGATTAGCTTTACTGCCTCAATTGCTCGGCGTTCCACTTCCCTAGCACCTGAGGAGCCTTTCACTAGCATGGCGTGCAGCTAGGAGTGGTCAAGCCATACGGACGGTCTCACTTCTATTGCAACTGTTCGAGCTCGAAGTCTATTCTTCTTTGTCTTGTGCACTCACTTGAGCCTTAAGAGCTTTAGCAGCATTACGTCCCACTTCATGCTCTTCATCATCATTTACATCTACATCAGCAATCTCATCATCCGTATCAGCTTGATGTGGTAAGTTGATATCATTTCCAATTCCAGCGAGTGAAGCGTTTTCAGAGGCATTTGTCTGGGAACCTTGGCAACCCAGTATTAGCATCAGCACGTGAGTTTGCATTGACATGTTCAGACTCCACATCAGAAATAACTTCACCAAGCGTCTTAATGGCTTGCCTCAAACGTACAACATTTCTTTGGCCTTAAGATTGATGGAGGCTCTTTCAGCTGGACTGTTGATGATATCTGCTATTCTTCATGAAGAGTTTTTCCAGCATATCCATTGGCTAGACTACCGACAGAGGATGCCCTGCTCCCTTGTGGATGGACTACCACTAACTATTACAGGCCTCTCATTTTGACTGAGGCCGATCTCCCTGTTTAGGCATACCACTCACAACCGATCTAGCAGCAACAGTATGGGATATATGGCTCCTCTCAGATGCAGTTACCTTTTCAATATCTCCTCTCTCCTGTGATGATCTCCTTTGTTGCACAGCAAACTCAACAGCTTTGTTGCCACCGATAAATCTTGGATGCGAAGAATTTATATAATCTATCTCCATCGCAGCGAGGTTTCTTATCATAGTCTCAGCAGGCTTCGCAGCATCATCTGAACACTTTCTTACAACTTCATTCATTTGCCTTCTTGAAGTTGGAAACCTCTGCAACGTAGTTGTTTCACAAGCCTGGCTGATCTTCATAAGTTCATCATAGACAATTCGTAGACATTGATGACAAGCGTCGGACAACTGAGCAATTTGTCTTCTAACCAAAACTTCAAGTGGAACCTCTGGCACAAATAGAACATTTCTCAAACCAGAGGAATTTTTAATGGCATATTGAATATCCTCGTTAGTCAGATTCTCAAAAGGGTCCATTTCCTTTAAGGGCTTTACAAACATTGACTGAAAAAAAAAATGGATCCTGGCCCCACCCGACAACTCTTTAGTTGACGTGTCCTAACTTGCCTTTTCGGGTATCTCATCTCCTTCCAAGCTGATTTCTTATTTCTTGTGGTCAACCAAAGCATTTCATTCACCAATCATAGGTATACAGCTTTCAGACATAATCTGCTTTAAACTTTTGTGCATGGCACTATAGGATGAGGACGGCATGTTGCTAGCAATTTATGCTCATGCAATATCAGTTGAGCCAATGAAGATTAATTCCGCACCTCAAGCCACCGCTCCTTGCCAAGATACAATAAATGTGCAAGGTGTCATGGCCTTATTTATATATATATTTATATATACACACATATACATATAAATATATATACATATACATATAAATATAAATATATACATATACGTATACATATACATATAAATATAATATAAATATATATATATACATATACATATAAATATATACATGTACATGTGTATATATATATATATATATTTTGCCTGTGAACCGAGTTAACTCGGTTGGCCTATGTTGGTTTTTACATGGCTTCTGACTTGCATTGGAGCTGAGTTGACTCGACCTTGGCTCTTCGGTCTCGATTCAAAATTACCTATAAGATAATAAGATAAAATCAAAATAAAATAAAATAAAATAAAATAAAATAAAATAAAATGAAGTAATAATAGCAATAATAATAATAATAATAATAATAAATGAGCAAAAATAAACTAAACTTAAAAGGATAAGTAGAATAAAAAATTTAAAAATGGAAAATCAATTAATTAATTAATTGAAATTAACTAATTGATTAATATTAAAAATAAGTGTCTACAGTTGCCCCTCTTTGATTATTTCTTAATGATCTAGAAGTATAAACTTTTGGATAATTAAGAAATAAGCAAAGATGTAAACACTTCTTACTCATAGTTTTTGGAAAAGATCACTCTTAGCAAAAATGATTTCAAAATCAAGGAACTTATCCTAAACAGAAACAATTTTAGAAAAACCACTTTAAACAAAAAATTTTTTTTGAGGGAATTGTTCTAAACAGGATCAATTTTAAGAAAACAATCCTAAATAGAAATGATTTTAAAGGATATTGAAGGAATTACCCTAAACAGAAACAATTTTAGAAAACCACCCTAAACAGAAATGATTTTAAACTTTGAAGAAATTGCCCTAAACAGAAACAATTTTAGAAAACCACCCTAAACAAAAATGATTTTAAATTTTGAAGAAATTGCCCTAAACAAAAACAATTTTAGAAAACACAAAAATGATTTTAAATTTTGGATAAATTGCCCTAAATAGAAACAATTTTAGAAAACCACTCTAAATAGAAATGATTTTTAATTTTGAAGAAATTGCCCTAAAGAGAAACAATTTTAAGAAAACCACCCTAAACAGAAATGATTTTAGATTTTGAATAAATTACTTTTAAAAAGAAACGCTTTTGAGAAAACCATTCTAAACAGAAATGATTTTAAACTTTGAATAAATTACTTTTAAAAAGAAACACTTTTAAGAAACCACCTAAACAGAAATGATTTTAAACTTTGAATAAATTGCTTTTAAAAAGAAACCCTTTTGAGAAACCATCCTAAACAGAAATGATTTTGAACTTTAAATAAATTGCTTTTAAAAAGAAACCCTTTTGAGAAACCATCCTAAACAGAAATGATTTTAAACTTTGACCATCCTAAACAGAAATGATTTTAAACTTTGAATAAATTGCTTTTAAAAAGAAACACTTTTGAGAAACCATCCTAAACAGAAATGATTTTAAAGTTTGAATAAATTGCTTTTAAAAAGAAACGCTTTTGAGAAAACCATCCTAAACAGAAATGATTTTAAACTTTGAATAAATTACTTTAAAAAAGAAACACTTTTAAGAAAACCATCCTAAACAGGAATGACTTTAAACTTTGAAGAAATTGCTTTAAAAAGAAACACTTTTCAAAAAACCATCCTAAACAGGAATGATTTTAAACTTTGAAGAAATTGCTTTAAGAAAGAAACACTTTTAAGAAAACCATCCTAAATAGGAATGATTTTAAACTTTGAATAAATTGCTTTAAAATGAAATGCTTTTAAGGAAACTATCCTAAACAGGAATGATTTTAAACTTTGAATAAATTGTAGAAATAATTCATGCTAAACAGAACTGAATCATGGATAATTACCTTAAGTAAGAAAAGACCTTAAAGGAGTTTTGGAAAGTTACCTGAGGAGCTTCTTACACAAGACTAACCTTACAATTTGAATTCAATTTGTAGCTGCAATCTTTGAACAATGACATGAATACACTTCTCGATGCTCAAGGAATGAGCAAAGATGTATACACTCCTTATAAAAGCACAACGATCACAAATAAAATGAAGACAAGATCCCAGGATAGGAAAAAAATAACCAAGCAATGACTCAAAGTTTTGATATAATGAAAATGCCCCAAAATTAGGGTATGACACTAAAAATGATCCAAGATTAAGGCAAAATGATGATGATGATAACCCAGGACTAGGGTGAAATGATGAAGATAACCCACGATTAGGGCAAGATGATAATGATGACCCAAGATTAGGGCAGAATGATGATGATGACCCAAGATTAGGGTATGATGATGCTGATGACCCACGATAAGGGTAAAATGATGATGATGACCCACGATTAGGGCAAGATGATAATGATGACCCAAGATTAGGGCAGAATAATGATGATGACCCACGATTAGGGCAAGATGATAATGATGACCCAAGATTAGGGCAGGATGATGATGATGACCCAAGATTGGGGTATGATGATGCTGATGACCCACGATTAGGGTAAAATGATGATGATGACCCGCGATTAGGGCAAGATGATAATGATGACCCAATATTAGGGCAGGATGATGATGATGACCCAAGATTGGGGTATGATGATGCTGATGACCCACGATTAGGGTAAAATGATGATGATGACCCGCGATTAGGGCAAGATGATAATGATGACCCAATATTAGGGCAGGATGATGATGATGACCCAAGATTAGGGTATGATGATGCTGATGACCCACGATTAGGGTAAAATGGTGATGATGACCCGCGATTAGGGCAAAATGATAATGATGACCCAAGATTAGGGCAGGATGATGATGATGACCCAAGATTAGGGTATGAAGATGCTGATGACCCATGATTAGGGTAAAATGATGATGATGACCCACGATTAGGGCAAGATGATAATGATGACCCAAGATTAGGGCAAGATGATGATGATGACCCAAGATTAGGGTATGATGATACTGATGACCCACGATTAGGGTAAAATGATGATGATGACCCACGATTAGGGCAAGATGATAATGATGACCCCAGATTAGGGCAGGATGATGATGATGACCCAAGATTAGGGTATGAAGATGCTGATAACCCACGATTAGGGTAAAATGATGATGATGACCCACGATTAGGGCAAGATGATAATGATGACCCAAGATTAGGACAGGATGATGATGATGACTCAAGATTAAGGCAGGATGATCATAATGACCCAAGATTAGGGCAGGATGATGATGATAACGACCCAAGATTAGGGTATGATGATGTTGATGACCCACGATTAGGGTATGATGATGAGGATAACCCATAATTAGGGCAGAATGATGATGATCCAAGATTAGGGCAAGATGATAATGATGATCCAAGATTAGGGCATGATGATGAAGACCCAAGATTAGGACATGATGATGATGATAACCCAGGATTAGGGCAGAATGATGAATGAATGACCCATGATAAGGTAAAATGATAAATGGATGACCTAGGATAAGGTGAATGATAAATTGATGACCCAAGATAGGGTGAATGACAAATATGATGACCCAGGGTAGGGTAAAAATGACAAATATGATGACCCAAGATAGAGTGAATGATAAAATGACAAGATTATGATAATATGATAGCACTGATGAGATGAAAAAGTAATGACAATATGATAATGGAATGATGATAATGACAATGTGATGATAGGATGATGATGCTGCAGAGTGTTTAATGCATGCTCATTCTCTTTCTTTCAAGGTTCAAGATAGCATCCATGCTCAACCTGATTTTGGTCTAGGGATTTCTGACTTAAGATCTGTGAAACATTTCTTGTAATTGCTTATTTACCCCATTCACTGATACACATGTGGTTTGAGTGCTGATTTCAAGTGTTGCTTTGTGGATCTGGGATAGATGCCCCATGGATGTGGATGACAATCCTCTTGCGAACATACTCCGGATACCAAGTTATTGATTATCAAGCCTCGATCATTTCAACTTCACACATTCTTACCATTTGCTTTGATGGCTAACCTCATATATTACGGTATTTATTTGCCTATTTGCTCATCTTTTATGATAAAAATGTTATGCTTTCCACACTTAAGGCAAGTGCATGGATCATATGAAAAAGCAAGAGATGACAAACAGATTCCAAAATTACAAGATAAAAAAGCTCATGACAGAAAAGTTTACACAAAGCATAAAACAGCAAGATCGATCGTAATGAAAATATAGAGAAAAGGAATGCATGACTTCTAAATGATGAATGTGCAGACAACAAAGCTTTGGTCATCCTATTCCCCACCTTTGACTGATTCAATATGGATGACATTGACAATGTTCGACCATTTCTGATTATTATAATCTCCATGACCAAACAAGATATCCTTTGCAAGCTCGATGCCCTTTTTGCAGTGATTCCACTTTTCTTAGGTTTCAACTTAGGAATTGACCCATTTGGATCTGAACCGCTTATTCGGATTTTCTATTTGAACCACTCCTTTTTCATTATCATTTCATTTTTTGCTTCTTTTTTCTTCTCTTTTTTTTTTGTTTTTCTTGTTTTTTTTTACCGCTCCATCATGCACATAAGGATCAAAACTTTTTCAAACACTCATTTAGAAAGTATGATTTAGTGATAAAAATTCATTCCTCTAAGGAGACACTTTTCAAGTCAAAATATCCATACTTGATCGAAATAGACTTTTCAAAGCACGTAACATGGGTTAGGGTTAAGGGTTCTGAAAGAAAGGATAAAAAGGCCCAAAATTTTGTTTCCAGGGAAATTGAATCAAGGATCACCTTTTGGCCATATAAAGGATCATTTGTCTATGCATGTTCTTTTCATTTGCCCCAACCTTATTCATCTCCTTATTTCTTTCCTTTTTTCCTTCTTCTCTCCCTTTTTTTTTTTTTTACAAAATGAATCTGAGGCTTTCTTAATCACTCATGATTTATCTGGCCTTAATATAAGAGTTCAAACAATCTCTTCATTTTTACCCCAGTGTGGGGGTGATCCTTGATTGGGTTTATCAAAAAGAAAGTTCATTAGGCTCAAAGGGGACAACAATGGATAATTTTTCTACAAGTGAAGGGAATAAGAAAGACGGCCATTTTTCTTCCCAAGCATGGTTACATTTATCGAAGAGTATTCCCTCAAAGTAATGTGATTTTGAAAACAACAGTTTTTGAAAAGTAATGATTTAAAAAATATAAGTTAAAACCTTAAGGATGCCCCATAAGCATGATGATACGGTTAGTTTTTGCTTTCTCTTTCTTCTTTTTTTTTTATTCTCTTTCCCTTTTTTTTTGCCATTTGGATTCCCGATATATGAGTCTCATACTCTGCCATATCACCTTGTGCAGTCAAAATCAAATCTTGTTGTCACTGGGCATTGATCCCCATTCGAGGACATTAACTAGCTCTCATTCCATGCCCCAATACATTTGATGCCACATCAAAGTACATTTCTGCCTGGTTTCCTCTTCTGTCTCAGTATTGAATATCGCCATCAAAGAGGAGGTAATCATCATTATTGCTATCATTAAAATCATCTGTATTAATGAACCAGTCAAAGTTAGGCTTGATCGGGCCATCTTTGCTGTCTTTACATTTATCACTTGGGATCTTGGGCTTTTAAGAGAAAAATAAGAAATATATACATCTATGTAAACGATCCATGGATAGATAGACAAACAAATAGATCGAAGGGTAAAGACATAATCATATATACATAGGGAAAGAATAAGGATTAAAAAGGCAAGACTATATGAAAGATAAAATACGTATATGATAAAAAGTTTTGCAGAAATGCATGACATTAAAATCATAAATGATAAGCAAACAGAGAAATAAAGCCCACAACACATGGAGATCAACCACCAACACTCTTAGGCAGAAGTGTGTGATAGAAAGTGCTCAAAGTTACCAAAGCTTATTACATGTCAAAATCTACTAACATGATCGGTGCTTTAAAAACCTCCCAATTATTCAAATTGGCCCCTGGTGCTAACTGTCGGACCTATGTTTCACTGCTTGATTCCTCATATTCCAACACAGCTAGCTAATTCAACATTAATAGCATCTACTCCATTCCTGCCATGATTAGGAAACGAATTTGCCCCTACATTCGACTGCACACCGGTATCAAAAGTCAAATGACCTTCCTTGATAATCCCTTGTACCACTTCTTTCAATCTCATGCAGTTTTCAATACTATGCCCCTTAGCTCCTGAGTGATAGGTACATGTTGCATTCTCATCAAACCATTTGGGATATGGAGGCTGTAAAAGGGTCGAGTACTGAACCGGTTCAATCATCATGCTATTCAATAGCTTGGTGTATAGCTCTGTGTAAGTCATGGGGACGGGAGTAAATTGTTTCCTTTTTTTTGGTGGTCTTGGATTCCGACTTTGGGTGTTTGGTCTTGAAGAAATGTAATTGGTGTTGGACACTGGGTATTGGTAAGCATTTTGAGGTTGTGTATGGTTAGGAAGAAGAATTTGTGAGGTTGGCATTGGGAGTCCTCCGCTTGCACTGTACATTAGGGGTATAAAAGGGTATCTACCAAGTGGAGGTAGTGGTGGAAAGGTGATTGTGTTTGCAGTTGATTGCGGAAATTGTGATTGATTTTCTTGTGGGGGGTATACTGAGGGTTGGAGGTGAGAGAGAGGCATTGGCTGAGTTGTTGGAGGCATGTGTGGGAGTGTACTCCGGGAATATTGCCCATTGGAATTATTGCCTGCGGTGGCCATGTTTTGTTGCCTCATACTAGTCACCATTTCTACCTTCTGATCCAGTTTTTTTTTTGCAACTCTTCATTTGCCTTCCTCAACTGCTCAATCTCAGTAGTTTGCTCTTCCATTATGATTTTGGACCGTAATCTAGTATCATATTTGTGTGCTGAAAGTGCTATCTTGTACGTGCCGACCGGTCACACACCAGAAGCACCGCAAGGCATTGAAATGGATATCATCGCTGCAAAACAACTAAAACTTTAATTAAAAACCATTTGATAAAATAATTAACTTTAAAAGTAATGCCAGTGGACTAATTGAAAGAATACCTACGCAGCGGAAACTTCTAAGCCTAAGCCACCGACGTCTCTTAGTGAGCCTCCTTTCTATAGTTGACTCCGTACGCGAATCTGCATCCATCCACATTGGATAAAGGTGAGTGACAAAGGTTCTAAGAGTCTCCATTGGGGTTAGGGGAAAACAGGAAAATCCAAAATAAAATAATAATAAAATATAAATTTTTCTTTTTGAAAACTCTTTTTAAAAACTCTTAAATAAATAAATATATAAATCTCAAATGGGCTGGCATCTTTATCATACTGAACGCGTGACCCGTCGGTCGTCTTATGCCTTACTGCACCGAAGGCTATCTCTTTTCTTTCTAAAACATTTTCTCTTTCTCTTTCTCTAGCTCGTTCCCTCGGTGGTGCCTCACTGTGGTGGAACACAGTGATCTGGAGCTTTGGCGAGTTTCCCTACGCGCCTCTCCCAACCAGGTTCTCTCGCCGTGCCCCTCGATGGGCGGTCCACGGCTGAGTATCATGCATGCTCTCAAACTCGGTCCACGCTCCCGCAAATATAATGGAGCCCCGAGGAACCCTCTCTATCACTCATCTTCCAAGGGCATTGTACCCTCAATATTCATAATAATAGTATTCCAAAAATATATATATATATATATATACCTATGAAACATTTATATTTAAACATATAATCACAAACATATAAGTTTTTATATTCCTTTTTAAAATATCCCACTCACTGTGTGGGTATATCATAAACAACTGTGTGTGTGTGGATTTCTCGTATCCCAAAACCTTATGAACACATTTATGTTTTTTTTTAAAAAACATTTTTAAAACCTTTTTCCCCAGTGGCTAAACAAAGAAGTCTAGGTCACTCACAGTATTAGGAGATTCGTATACTCCCAAGCGCTCCATGTAGCTCAACCTCCGAATCATCGCCGCATTCAATTCATCCGGAGCCCTAGTACACAAAAATACGTTAGCATTCATAATTAAATTTATGAATGTACCTACGAGGCTCTAACATGACCTACGACAGAACTTGAATGTGATTCGGGGCTTAGAAAAGTGTCCAGGAGGTTCCGAGGTAAAAATTGGACACTTGGTGAAAAATTACGAAAATGCCCTTGGGCCCATGGGCCGCTCGAGCTGGGCTCGACACTTAGAAAAGTGTCCGGGAGGTTTCGGGGCTAAGATCGGACTCTCGACAAAAAATTATCAAAATGCCCCCAGGGGCCCGTGGGCCTTACACTCGGACTAGGCTGGGCCCCACACGGGTTGGGCCAAGTTCCACTAGAAATCGGGCTCAAAAAGCCCACCTATGAGATATTTATACATTATAATGATATAATATATAAATATCTAAATATATAAATAATATATAAATATCTTTTAATATAATAATATTATATTAAAAATATCTAAACAGGGACTCGATCGGCCAGTTCTTCGGCCGATCTCTCCCCCGGTTTTCGCACTCGTTTCTCCTCCTTTCGACATACAAACTTAGAGAGGCAATCCACATGTCATCCATGACGGATCCGCCGAGGCAGAAACGAGAAACATCGGTTCAATTTTCCCGTAGACCGAGATTTAGCCCAAATTGACTAAATCTCCAATTTACTCACACCCGGTGCACAGAAATGCGTGAAAACAGAGTGTGACGTAGATTAAGGTGAGTACTATAACACTAAAAACTCACCTTAATCCACCTGCCCGAAATCCACTTATTTGAGTTTAAAGTTCTAATCCGGTTAAAAACTGAAAACTGCTATCTAGGCTAAACCGATGCATGGATATGCGTGCAAACTTAACATAACGTAGATCGAGGTGAGAAGAACAATATACTAGAAACTCACCTTGATCTGATGGCCGGACTGTCCCGATTTGCCAATTGTCCAAAATGCCTCTATTCGGCTCCAGAGAGAAAAGAAGAAAAAAGAAAGAAAAAGAAAAGAAAAATGAAGAAAGGTTCGGCCCCCCTCCCCTATTTATAGGGAAGCCCGACGCCGGGTCCACTCGGGCCCCGAGTCAAACTTTTTGCCCTTTTTCAACTTCTTCCTTTTTTACCCGTTAGCTAAATCCTTTGATTTCCTATGCCAACGGGGCCCATAATAAATTTCTAGGGACTTAATTGGAGGTCTTTTTGGCATTTTACTAATTTCCATGCACGGTTAATTACTTTATCTTCTAACTCCATCTTATCCTAATTTGAACTTCTCTTCTTAATTGGACACATTCGGACCAACATATTGTTTAATTAATACGCCATCTTACACTATTTTGTTTGTACGAAAAGTCGTGCTAGATCCGGGTGTGTCAACTCTTCCCTCCTTCTAAAAATTTCGTCCTCAAAATTAAACAAGGTAGCTTGGGGAAGTTTGGCTTCCATTCAAAGCCTTCTTTCCGTTTTCGAATAGTGTTCGCATCACTATTTGTTACTGAAGTTTATCACGCTTTCGCTGCGCACTCTGATCATTCTCTCTCTCAAGAGTGGCTCCATTGCCCTTCTACTCTTGAGTTTGAACCTTATCTTTTCCTTAACATAGCCTACCCTTACCTATTCATGGGTTAGGCTTTCTTGATTCCAATTGTGTCCCTAGGAGGTTCTTTCTTCGCTTTAGCTATGCTTGCTTGATCCTCTCGCTTTGTTCTCGTCCCATTCTCTAAGTCCCTCTTGACGAGACTACCCTCTTGTTACCTTTGAGGTTCCACACTTCTTACTCTTCTCAGGAGTTCCTCTCATTTTTCATTACCATTGCCTCTCGCTTTGGGGCTATCTTCTACCGCGTATCTTGTCGTTTCGTGGTCTTGTACTCGTCTTTGTAACCAAGCTATCGGGAAAGATTTTCGCTTAACTCCTTCGCCTCTGCAGCGAGGATGCGGTGAGTTAATTATCTTTCCCCCTACCTTGGTTTTGCTTCTTTGTTTCGTCTTTTACTTCCACTCTCTCTTTTCATGGCATATGAGTCGAGCTCTTGTATACACTGGCCCACACTTAGCCACATCGCAATAGATGAATCAGAGATCATTCCCTCTCGGCTCTTACAATCTGACCCACTCTCTGACCGCCCATCACAATCACAAATAGGGCCCTCGGCCCATCATATCACATACAGGGCCCATGGCCCATCACATCTCATCTCTCATCCTTACTGGGATGGAGAACTCTGGGTGGCCTCATGCACACCCCCAATCACACATCGGGCTGGTACTCTCGAGTGGTCATCACAGAGATCCTCAAGATCTCGATCTCTAATCCTTTCTCTTATAGGGATGCCCCACACATGGCTCCCAAATCCATCACATTTGAGCCTCGACCTCATACCCATTCATACCATTTCTCTTGCCTCTTAGGCATTCCTTAACTTTTATTTTCTTGAGGTACCCACTTCAGGAGGTGTCGCGTGTTTCTCTTCCTTTCAACCTCTTTTCTTTCACATTAGCTTCAATGCTAATGGTTAATTTCTTTTCCTCATTTCATCAACAGTACTATTTGGGGTTTCCTTATCCCCATATCTTTCCTTTTCTTCCTTTCCATTTGCCCACGTCCATTGTGGGGTCCACCTTTCTCTTGCCTTCTCGTCAACAGGGAGCTAGGCAAATCACGCATGTCAAACTCGTGCGGTTTCATTTGTAGCTTCATTTTCTTCACATTCTTCTCTCTTGAGATATCTCATCCTTCACTTAACTTGACTTTCTCTTTGGTCTTTTGCCATCTTTAGGCATCACTAGCAGCTCTTGTCATCCTTATGCCCTTTTCCTTAGGGTCATCTCCATATCTTTTCTCTTATCCAGACTCCTTTACCTTGATCCACGTGACCTTTCACGTTGTATCCAAGATTTCCTTTACCTTGGACTCATTCTTCCCTTTCTTTGCTTTCTTCTCTGACTTTCTTCATCTTTCTCATCCTTATTCCTCTTTCCTTTTAACACCTTTGATTCTATTAGGTGTTAGAATTCCTTTTCTTTTCCTCATACTGCCTGTGCTCATAAAAGTTCCTGAGCTTGATCAATTCATTTCTTTATCCTTTGCTCACAGAAGTACGGGGATTTCTTCTTGTTATCTTTTCTGTCTCAGTTCCCTTATCTCTTGCTTTCACATGTGGGTTTCCTTTCTCTTAGCCATCTTTGGCTCTTAACATTTTGGTATCACTACTTTGTCTTTTGATACCATGGTTCATTTATCGTGGGCAACACCTTTCTCTATCCTCCATTGCCTCACTATCTTGCCCACGCCAAGCTAATTCGACTTTAGCTCGTTTTGACTTCATTTCCCACATCCTTTCTTCACTTATCATTTTTCGGGGAGTTTATCCTCAAAGTTAACTTACTCCCCTCCTTCTAAAAGATTTAACTTATCCTTTTCATCCCTCGACTTCTTAACCTCGTTTCCTTTTTCCTCACTTTACTTCTTTATTTTCATCCTTTCATCGCTTTCGGTTCCAACCATTATTCTGGTTCTTGCTTTATTACCTTTTTGTCTTCTTCAGTTTTAATCATCACCTTATTCATTCTCGTCTTATCCTCACTTCTTTCTTCGACTCTTACTTAGGTTGATCCACTTTCCTTATTCTCTGTGTTTAATTATTCATCCGTTCCCATTATCATTATCATCATTATCCTCTTTATCATCATTCTCCCACCTTTGTTTACTCCACCACGATTTGGTATCCTCACTTCTTTATTTATCTTTTCTTCTCTTTCATTCGTTCCTCACTGATATCATCCTTACTCGTCATCCATTAAGATACAATCATCTCCATTCACTCGTTTCCTACGAATGCTGATTCTCTCATGTTTTCTCCAATTTTTCTTTCTATCCAACCTCTTTATCTCTTCTTTTATCATTTAAATAATCAGGGGTCTTCCTTTCTCTTATTTCCACCAATCTACATTTTAAACCTTTTGTTCTCTTCTTCCACATTCAAGTAATCGGGGTTTTCCTTTTTCCTTTCACCAATCTTTATATCCTTGACCCCTTTTTGCTCTTCAGTTCTGTCCTCTGATAATCCTTGTTTATTCATTTCTTTCCTTTGTCTTATTCGTTTTATGATGTAGTGCCTTGGCTTGACTCAGTTTGGGGTTCATTATGCTCGACTCTCTTTAACTAATATCTGTTTCTAAGTCTTTTATCCGCTTTCTTTCACTAGATCTTTCTTAATCCTCTTTCTATGCTTCTTTTATTCTCTTTTATTCACTTTCATAAATCTACCCCTAGGTTATCTACTTAGGTTTTGTCTCTAACCCTAATTTCTTAGTCTTACTCTTTTACTAATCCTGGTCAGTCATTTGGAGCTATTAACCTATGGTTGATTATGAAATTATAGCTAGTTAAGGTTATAGTTTTCTGGTGATGAGTTATACTTTTCTTCTTTTAAGGCCCTACTCCTAGTTAGCCAAAACTTAGTTCATCAACTGAACTAAGTCTCTCTTTCTTTTAGGCCTTATTCTTCTTTTATTAGCCTAGGATCTTCTTTTACCTAGGGTTTTTTTTATGCTTTCTTTCTTCATTAAGGAAGCCTCCGCACTACATCACTACATTCCTTTATCCTTTGTTTAAGGGTTCGTTTTTCTTCTCTTTTCCCCTTCTTCTTTCTCACCAGTTCCTTCTAGTGATGTCTTCACAATATTATAGGAAATTCTCTTCGTGCCTTTCATTAGCACGTATACAGTCATTCCCATCATTGCCATGCATCCCATTCTTTCCGCTTGCCTACTTTCCATTGGCTTCGTCAAAGTCATTTCATATCATCCTTTGGAGGTCTCCTTCTCTTATCTCTCATTATCTATCAATTAATAAGGGGTTCATCATCCTTAATCCACTTAGAAATGGAGGTTTACATCTTATCGTTCTCCTTATTTCATTTCCTCCATCTTTATTTCATTTCTCTTTTATCCATTATCCTTCTTAACATTGATATCCAATGGTCAAACAAGTAGTGACTGACGTACTACTCATTGACCACTTGGATGTAATCTCTTTTTATTCTCCTCTCATTATCCATCTTATTATTCTTGCCTTATTCCTTCTCATCGTTTCCTAAGAATGACTTTTCTCTTGTTCCTTTTTCCCTTACTCTTCCTTTTTGCCATCCTTGAATCCTTTGGGGTTTCCTCTTATCAATCATTTTCACATCCTCAAGTGATCTTCCCATATCTCACATCTTGGGATCTTGGGCTCACTTTTTCTCTTCCAATTTCCTTGGATGCTTCTTCTCGATTGTCTTCAAATGAACTCTCCTTTGTCCGCCAATACCCCCTTTCTTTCCCCACTTACACACCACTGTGTAAGTACAAAAAAAGTCAGCTAACCCTTGCTGCCACTTTTCTCACTTCATGCTCACTCCCCGGAGCATCATCCCGGTAATCTGTGGGCTTATCCCACAAGATTTGCCAACCTGTGGGTTCTTCGGTAATCGCTTCTCTTCATCTCCATTTGATGCTTTGTGAGGTCCTCCTCGATCCTTCATCTGGTTGTTCGGATGCTCCATCTCATGTCCTGAGGTTTTTGGTCAACCACATCTTCCGTGATTGACTCTTCTGATTTCTTTCATCCTAACCGAACTCTCTCTCCTAGGGTACACACCAACGGTGTAGAAAACGAGAGAAGTGAGGTTAGCATTCACGCACGTTATGCCCACCTTGGCCCCTTGCCTCTTTCTAGCCACTTCATTTCCTCCCAAGTTTTACACGTCACTAGTGTAAAGAATTAGGGCAACGCATCTAGTTTACGCTTTAAACTCTGCTTTACTAGCAAGTCTCGATGTTCACAACTTTAAAGATTGAACATCGAAGGTTGTGGGCATCAAGCCAGTTTCACCACTGGTAAGCCTCTAACTAGGCTTCCAAGGACGATTAGACGAGGCATCACCTATCTCGTCATCTCAAGGGAAATACCATCCCTCGTGCAGTTTAGCTATCGAGTAGAAGGAACATTGAAAGTTGAAAATTTGGGTTTGGGGAGTTTCTTGGATAGCGTGCCTTGCTTGCACGAATCTCGAGGAAGAAGGTGGTCATGATATCTTCTCACTTAAGATCACGCTCGAGAACTCTATATGGTGGCTTGCTGCTAAAGAAGGTATTCTAAGAGTAGGTTGGATCATTTATGACGCTTTCGAGTAGCTACATACTTGAACTCTTGAGTTCTAACCCTATTTAATCCACTGGCTTCAAAAACATTTGGAAACGTTTGAAAACACTTTGAAAATACTTTATAGTTTTTGAAAACAGTCATAATCTTTTAAACGCTCTGATACCAATCAAATTGTCACGTCCCGACTCGCCCGGGTCAGCCACGTGGCAACCGTCGCGCTGCCTCGAAGTACATGCCGACCGGTCACGCGCCAGAAGCACCGCAAGGATTGAAATGGATATCATCGCTGCAAAACAACTAAAACTTTAATTAAAAACCATTTGATAAAATAATTAACTTTAAAAGTAATGCCAGTGGACTAATTGAAAGAATACCTACGCAGCGGAAACTTCTAAGCCTAAGCCACCAACGTCTCCTAGTGAGCCTCTTTTCTATAGCTGACTCCGTACGCGAATCTGCATCCATCCACATTGGATACAGGTGAGTGACAAAGGTTCTAAGAGTCTCCATTGGGGTTAGGGGAAAACAGGAAAATCCAAAATAAAATAATAATAAAATATAAATTTTTCTTTTTGAAAACTCTTTTTAAAAACTCTTAAAAAAATAAATATATAAATCTCAAATGGGCTGGCATCTCTATCATACTGAACGCGCGACCCGTCGGTCGTCTTATGCCTTACTGCACCGAGGGCTATCTCTTTTCTTTCTAAAACATTTTCTCTTTCTCTTTCTCTAGCCCGTTCCCTCGATGGTGCCTTACTGTGGTGGAACACAGTGATCTGGAGCTCTGGCGAGTTTCCCTACGCGCCTCTCCCAATCAGGCTCGACTCACCGTGCCCCTCGATGGGCGGTCCACGGCTGAGTATCATGCATGCTCTCAAACTCGGTCCACGCTCCCGCAAATATAATGGAGCCCCGAGGAACCCTCTCAATCACTCATCTTTCAAGGGCATCGTACCCTCAATATTCATAATAACAATATTCCAAAAATATATATATATATATACCTATGAAACATTTATATTTAAACATATAATCACACATACATAAGTTTTATATTCCTTTTTAAAATATCTCACTCACTGTGTGGGTATATCACAAATAACTGTGTGTGTGTGGATTTCCCGTATCCCAAAACCTTTTGAAAACATTTATGTTTTTTTTAAAACATTTTTAAAACCTTTTTCCCAGTGGCTAAACAAAGAAGTCTAGGTCACTCACAGTATTGGGAGATTCGTATACTTCCAAGCGCTCCATGTAGCTCAACCTCAGGAGCATCGCCGCATTCGATTCACCCGGAGCCCTAGTACACTGAAATACGTTAACATTTATAATTAAATTTATGAATGCACCTACGAGGCTCTAACATGACCTACGACTGGACTTGAATGTGATTCGGGGCTTAGAAAAGTGTCTAGGAGGTTCCAAGGTAAAAATTGGACACTTGGTGAAAAATTATGAAAATGCCCCTGGGCCGATGGGCCACTCGGGCTGGGCCCAACACTTAGAAAAGTGTCCGGGAGGTTTCGGGGCTAAAATCGGACTCTCGACGAAAAATTACCAAAATACCCTCGGGGGCCCGTGGGCCTCACACCCGAACTAGGCTGGGCCCCACACGGGTTAGGCAAAGTTCTACTCGAAATCGAGCTCAAAAAGCCCACTTATGAGATATTTATACATTATAATGATATAATATATAAATATATTAATATATTAATATAATATATTAATATATTTTAATATAATAATATTATATTAAAAATATCTAAACAGAGACTCGATCAGCCAGTTCTTCGGTCGGTCTCTCCCCCGGTTTTCGCACTCGTTTCTCCTCCTTTCGACATACAAACTTAGAGAGGCAATCCTCATGGCATCCATGACGGATCCGTCGAGGCAGAAACGAGAAACACCGGTTCAATTTTCTCATAGACCGAGATTTAGCCCAAATTGACTAAATCTCTGATTTTCTCACAGTCGGTGCACAGAAATGCGTGAAAACAGAGTGTGACATAGATTAACGTGAGTACTATAACACACTAAAAACTTACCTTAATCCACCCGCCCGAAATCCACTTATTTGAGTTTAAAGTTCTAATTCGGTTAAAAATTGAAAACTGCAATCTAGGCTAAACCGATGCATGGATATGCGTTCAAACTTAACATAACGTAGATCGAGGTGAGAAGAACAACGTACTAGAAACTCACCTTGATCTGATGGCCGGACTGTCCCGATTTGCCAATTGTCCAAAATGCCTCTATTCGGCTCTAGAGAGAAAAGAAGAAAAAAGAAAGAAAAAGAAAAGAAAAATGAAGAAAGGTTCGGCCCCCCCCCCCCTCCCTTATTTATAGGGGAGCCCGACGCCGGGTCCACTCGGGCCCCAGGTCAAACTTTTTTCCCTTTTTCAACTTTCTTCCATTTTTACCCGTTAGCTAAATCCTTTGATTTCCTGTGCCAACGGGGCCCATAATAAATTTCTAGGGACTTAATTGGAGGTCTTTGTAGCATTTTACTAATTTCCATGCATGGTTAATTACTTTATTTTCTAACTCCATCTTATCCTAATTTGAACTTCTCTTCTTAGTTAGACACATCCGGACCGACATATTGTTTAATTAATATGCCATCTTACACTATTTCGTTTGTACGAAAAGTCGTGCTAAGTCCGGGTGTGTCATATCTTGAAACCCGTGATGTAATCATAAGGATGAATCTGATTCCCTTATTATGAATGGAATGTATGTATGAACATGCTTGATGAAAATGCAACCATGGGATGCAAAAATAAGGGGAAGAAATGACAAGAAAGGAAATGTGTTAGCTCACCATTAAGATAAATTATATACATGGATGTGCATATACAAGTGAAATATGAAACAGAATAAAATGAAGCATGTCAATGATTAGATATATGATGTAAAAATGCATGGTTACAACAATTTAACCATAAAGGATAACTGGTCATTTCATCGGAACAATACCGGGAACCCAAATATCCGTTGACCCAAAGATTGACCTTGTTCGTCAGTCATGACTAATTTCCCTTTACGGTTCCTTTGTTGCGAATGATTCTATAATGAAATGTGTGACATGTGACGCCGGCAATAAAAAAGCAATAATCATGGATATTTAAGGAAACAAGAAGATTATAAGACAAAGCACAAACAACATATCAGTAAGTCATCATGAAATAAACATGTACAACTAAAGTGAGGAAGAAAACAGATAGATTATACAAATAGCATATCAGTATATCATAATGAAATAAACATATATACAGAAAAAGTGAAAGAGAACAGACAGATTATACAAACAGCATATCAATATATCACATGAAATAAATATATAAAATGAAAGAAAATCGACAGATTATACAAAAAGCATATCAACATATCATCATGAAATTAGCATATATACAAACAAAGTGCGAAAAGACAGACAGATTATACAAAAATATATAATCATGGAATAAGCATATATACAGATAAACATAACATATCATCATGAAATAAGTACATATACAGATAAACAAACAACATATCATCATGAGATAAGCATATATACAGATAAAGTGAAAGGAATTGATAAAGGTTAGAAGGCGTCCCCCTTTGTGCCCTAAGAAACCGGATTTTCTCCAAAGGGGTTTGGCTCTATCTAGGTTAGAATTAAGATTTTCTATATGCTGGGTTTAAAGCTCTAGACAAGGGTACCCATCGGACAAGATGGAAGTGGAGGCAACCCCGTCGCCCCCTCCTAAATAAAGGTGAAGTTCGGACTCCCGAACTTTTATGTTATGAATTTGTGTTGTATGTGAGGTAGGGACTTGTACCTTTACCAATTGCCTTTCGGTGAGGTAGCAAACATTCGGAGGAGCAGAAGCAAGAAGTAGAAAAAATTTCACTATCACATGTCAACACACGATCAGTACAATTCAAAGTATAAGATAAATAAATATGGAAAAATAATGGGACAAGAGATAAGCATACAAGACAAGTATACATGGCATAAACAAGGAATTAAAACATGAAGAATACATACAAGTAACCAAAAGAGCAAAATGTAAACACACAAAGCATGCTATAAAATCAAAGCATATAAACATGCATAGGCTTAATATACAAATAAATGGGGGAAATATAGAAGGACAAATAATAAGCATGCAAGATATAAAATGGAATAGGCATTAATGGTATATACAAGGAGTTCAATCATGCAAAATATATACAAGTAATTAAAGGGGCAAAATGGTAAATACACAAAACATGCTAGAAATCAAGGCATATAAACATACATACAATGTAAATCAAATGTGATATAAATGCAAGATGCAATTTTGATAAATTTAATTTTGAAAAATCTTCCTTTTCCTTTTTTTTTTTGAAAAAGTTTTGAAAAAAAAATTTTTAAACAATTATTGGAAAATTTTTGAATGAAATGAATCAATGCAATGCATGAATTGAAATTTTAAAACATTTTATTATCAAATCCAAGTAAAATAAGACTTAAAAAAAGTGGCTTGACTCTCTAAAAAAAAGTCCCCAGTGGAGTCACCAAGCTGTCGAGACGTTTCACCGCTCCGACGATAAATGATATGGTGTGAAAAATGTTCGGGACTAAACAGTCTAAAAACAAAATGGAGTCGCCACTAACCTTTTATTTTTAATAGGTGTGGTTAGTCACCTACTTGTTTAACCCAACGTAAATCTAGAAAGATTACGTCAAGTTAAGGAAAGAAACTGGTCTACGAAAAAGATTTTAGGTTCGGGAGTCGGTTACGCTTGGGGAAGGATTAGCACCCCCAAGACGTCCAGAAATCGGTACCACAAAAGTCTTAAAAATATTTTGCTTGGAAAATAATAATAAAATGTGTTAAAATTCATTTTAAGAAAAATACAGTTTCAAATGTCAGAATAAATATTCCTTTTAATGTGGGATAAACATCCCATTAATAAAGCTAAATTTGAAATTTAAAAGTTTAATGTCGGAATGAACATTCCTTTTAATGTGAAAATCCATAGCCCAATTTTGAATTTGAAGAAATTTCCTACTTAGAAGGGAGATTCAATTTCTAAATAGGAATAAATATTCTTCTAAAATCAAAGTCAAATTTAAAAATGAGGATAAATATCCTTTTATGAAAAACAAATGTTTAATTTTAATTTTAGAAAGTCTCAATTATGAGAATATTAATTGAAACTTTTTAGAAAACATTTTACAAAAAGGTTGGGATAAACTTCCTCAAATTCTTGTTTTGAAATTTACATTAAGAGACTTTAATTATGATTACTTAAATTAAAATCTCTTAGAACGATTTAATTTAAAAAATGTCGGAATAAATATTCTTTTTAATTTGATGAAGGAAATAATTTGACAAAAATTTAGTTTAATAGGAAAATCTTAGTAAATTTAATAAATAAGACCTTTCAAAAAAAACTTTAAAAAATGAATGTCCTTTTTTATTGAATAAGACTAATTTTGAAAAAGAATTTTAAGGATTTAAGGAATAAACATTCTTTTTATTGGACTTAAAAAGTTCCTTTTAATAAAAATGAAGTTTTTACTTGAAAGATTTTAATTAATTAAACCTACTAAAGTCTTCCTAAGGAAAATATTTTGAAAAAATTCAATTAAGAAAAATAAAGAAAGAAAATGAATATTCCCTTTCATTGAAAAAAAAAATTGAAAGTAGTTTTTTAACAAGATTTGGATTAATTTGAGAGGTCTTAACTATAATTGAGTAATTAAGATCTCCCAAAGAACTTTTAAAATGTGTTTTGAAATTAATGTTGGAATAAACATTCCTTTTAATTTAATTGGGCCTCTTAAACAAGAGATTTTCTTAAAATAAAATGAAAATAAAACATAAAAATAAAATAGATTTTGGAATAAAATTCCTTTTTGTAAAAAGATAAAATTTTTAATTCACTTGCAAATTCTAAGAAATTAAAGAAATCATAAACATAATGTATGCTTTTTATGAAAATTAAATGAGAAAATATATATTTTTTAATTCTGAAGGGATGAAAAATTTCTCCGAGCCCGATCGGACTCCCGATTAGACACCGAAAAAAAACTTCTCATCGGAGAAAACCCTCGGAAACCTCGGACTCCCGAGATATCCTCCGGTCACTCCATGCATATGAATTTTGAAAATCAATGTTCTAAATCTAATTATGCATGAGTGGGATAAGAAAACATAGGTTAGTATATATAAACACAATTAATTACATAACAGATAAGCATACTTAACTTAAATAAACACATATAAAGTCAAAGATACAATTTTATACAAAATTCAATTCATAATTCAAAAACCATGTATGCAAGGGTGAAAGAGTAATTTTACATTCATGATTAAATTTTAATTAAGACAAATATGAATTTAAGGGCAAGAAAGTATTTTAATAAGATCAAAATTAAATATTAGACTAAACATGCATCTATTCAAACTTAAAAATACAATAATAAAAATTTTTTATAACCAAGATTAATTTTTATTTAAATTTTTAACCTAAACAGGTTTGAAGATGCAAATTTTGTAGTCAAAATTAAATATTTAACCTAAACAGGTTTAAAGATGCAAACTTTACAGTCAAAATTAAATTTTTAAGCCTAAACAGGTTTAAAGATGCAATCTTTATTAACCAAGCTTTCATCTTTAATCAAGCAAAAATACCCACAAGCAAAAAGGTGCAATTTTTATAATCCTAGACTTAATATTTAACTAAGCAAACAAGTTAATCAACTTCAAGTTGTGATCTTTATAACCAAGATTAGATTTTTAATCAAACAAGAATGTGAATATGAGCTCAAAAATGCAATCTTTTTAATCAAGATTAAGACTTTCAACTAAGCAAACATATGGAATGGGTAAAGCAAATTTCAAAAAAAATTATAAACAAGGAAAGCTAGGAACTTTTTTGCATAATCACATGAATAATTAAAAGAAAGGATATATTAACAACAATAATAAAAAAAAAGACGATAAAAAGGCAGCATCTTGAGCATATATTAAGCTATTTAAACTACTTAGCAATGTAAACATCATCATGAAAGGGAAAGTTAACATTTTTATGTACAAAGTTAACATAATAAGGCAAGAGTATTGTATTTAAAGCAAAAAGAAATGATTTTTACATATAAAAGTAAGAACTTTACCTAAAAAGGAAAGAAGTTTTATACCAAAACTAAAAAAGTAATGGCTTTGTGGAGAAGAGAATGGCCAAAGTTGAAAATCAACAAGCCTTTTCTCTATTTTCTCTAGCCAAATCCTTTTAGAAAAAGAGAGAAGAAAGCTTTTTGGATTTTTTGCTCACTGGGACTGCTGCTAGTGTTTTTGAAAAACGCAGAGAAAACTTTGCTTTTTTTATTTTGAAAACCCGTTTCTGAAAAACCAAAAAATGAAAAAATTCCTCTTCATTAGTTGAAAGCAGCCTTATATACCCTTTCTTTTCATTTTTCATCCAAGGGTTCTCCTTCATTTTTATCTTCTCATCTAATGGCTCATGTTCTTTGATATGTGATTTTCCTCTCTTGCCCTTTTTATCTTTGCTTCGATTGGTTGTTATTTTGCTGCTTTGCCTTTCATTGGCTGACTTTGTTCATTTTTATAAGGCTACCCTCGGACAACTTAGAGAGACGCAGCTGTGGAAGCACGTGGGCACGTACTACCGCCCTTAAACACCGTCACCCGTGACTTTGCCTCCCAATTTCTCATTTATGTATTTCTTAATAAGCGCAGATTAGCTTTACTGCCTCAACTACTCGGTGTTCCACTTCGCTAGCACCTGAGGAGCCTCTCACCAGCATGGCGTGTAGCTAGGAGTGGTCGAGCCATACGTAGGGTCTCACTTCTATTGCTACTGTTCGAGCTCGAAGTCTGTTCTTCTTTGTCTTGTGCACTCACTTGATGATAGGAACCAAGCTAGGAATATGCTAAAGATGATGCAATCTGATTCCATGCAACTTGATGATCCGTTACACATTGTTGGAGCTCTAATAGCTTGGGTTAAATCTAAAAGGATGCAAGGAGTTCTTAATGGATTAATTGAAGATGTTTGGATCAAAGAAGCAACAAAAGGATCTGAATTGGGCTTGGAGAGATCAACGAGCCTTATTCCCTTAATTCAAGCATTTAATGGGCCTGATTTGTGGTCTATTTGGCCTGATTGATTTTCATTAAGTAAAATCAGAAGTCTTTATTACAATTTGAAGATTTTTAGGAGATTTCTAGCTGATTTTATGGTGCCTTACAGTTACATTCCTAAATTTTAGGAACTTCCTTATTTTTAGGAATAAGTCTTGCTGGAAGATTTATTAGGGTTTTCTTTAGCCTTTAAATTATCAACTCTTGTACTAAACTTGAAAGATTGGAATTTTATGAATTTGGTGAGATTATTCACTTAGTTTTTTCTTCATTGAACTTCTGAACTTATCAAGGAAGGTGAGATTATTCACTTAGTTTTTTCTTCATTGAACTTCTGAACTTATCAAGGTTAATTCCTTGTGGCGTTCTACTGACTTATCACTCTCAATCTCTTCCTTTTCTAGAGTGTGGCGTCAATTATCCTTCTTTATACCTTTGGTTCTTGTTTCTCTAAACACTGGGTCAAGGTTTTTCTTGAGTTTTAAACTGATTTGGCTTTACTGGAAACTTCATCCATCAACTAGTTCGTGGGTTCCTAGATTCAATTTACGAGGTTCACATCAGTTGGCATCAGAGCTTTTGGTAATTTAATCAGTTTTGGTTTGTTTTGTTTTGTTCGTCTCGTTTCTTCGCTGTTTTTGTTTTTTTCGTTCTCAAAGGTTTGCTTTCTTGCAAATCTGGTTGTTTCTTTCATTCTTCTTTTTTTGTTTTGTTCTCTTTTCTTTGATTCACATACGCTCCAAATCTTACAAATCTGGTTAGTTTGTTCTTTTCGTTGTTTATTGTTCTTCTTATTTTTCATATCTATTATGTTCAGTTTATTGATTGCCTCAATTGTTATTTGTCAAACAACAAGAAAAAAGTAAAAAAAAGAAAAGAAAGAAGAAGAAAGCAAATTCAAAAAGAAAAGGAGAAAAGAAAGTGAAAAGAATTGAAAGACAAAGAAAACTAGTGGAGGTGTGATTTTGGCAAAAAGGACAGATTTGATTTAAGCATCTTTTCTATCTTTCTTTGATTCCAGATCAGTATTGCTTTCTTTGAGTAATTTTGTTTCATATTCTTCACTTTTCTATCATTTCTATCTTTCCTATCTTTATTTCTTTGGTTCCTAATCGATTGAGTTTTCTTTGGATGAGTTGGTTGTGTGTTACAAGGTAATTGCTTTGATTAGAGTTTCTTTAGTTCCTTAAAGAACTAATTAAAGTGAATTGAGTGGTAAAAGGCAAGAGTGGTTACATTTTTGTTAAAAGCCAGAAAAAAGTAAAACACTTTTGAGTGAAACACTTGTGAGGTTTTCTGTTCTTCCAAATCTTATATTTTCCAGATTGTGATAATGGCCAAGACACTTGAACAACAAGTTTTGCGACAACACTTTGAGCATATGGAAGTTAGATTTGATGAAATCTTGAACAAAATGGAAAGAAGAGATGCTGCCCTTACTGTTTTGAAAAGGAATCAAGTTCTTGCAATTCCTGGTGTGCATAGATTTGATCACAAAATAAATGGTCGAAAGAGGAGGATGGATAATTATGATCAACACTTGGGGAGTGTTAAAATGAAAATTCCATCATTTTTGGGCAAGAATGATCCAATGGCAGTAGCCATGATTAGGGCTAATGTGAAGGAGGATCTAGCGAGAATAAAAAATGAATTTGAGAAAATAAAGAGTGAGGCTGAATGTGAGAAAAGAAAGAGTGAGGCCGAATGTAAGAAAAGAAAGAGTGAGGCTGAATGTGAAAAAGAAAAGACCGAGGTCAAATGTGGAAATGAAAAAAATGAGGTTGAAAAAAATAATATAAAGAATGAGATTGAATGTGAAAAAGAGGCTGAAAACACAAAAAGAGAAGAAAAAAAAGCCTCAAGAGCAAGAGAGAAAAAAATCTAGTTTTGACGCAAAAGAAAGTAAGGTTGAGAGAGCTTTTATTCAAATCAGCCACTAGTTGTACTTTTGTACAAAGAGGCTTATTTTAATACTAACAACCTTAACCCTTCTTTGTCTAGTGTTTCTATATTTCTTTTGTAGGAAGTTGTTGATGTCTTTCTAAATAAACATCATGATGGTTTATCCCTACTTGGAGGAATGGAGCATCGGCATACTTTCTTTCCTAACTTATTCTTTTGTGAGATAGTTTGGCTTCATGGAGTGCCAAGAAGCATTGTTTTTGATCATGATGCAAAGTTTTTGAGCAACCTTTGGAAGACTTTGTGGGGTAAGTTAGGTACTAAGCTAATGTTTTCTACAACTTGCCACCCACAAATTGATGGGAAAATTGAGGTAATTAATCAAACTTTGTCTACTTTATTGCTTGCTGTCCAAAAGAGTTTAAAAAATTTGGAAGTTTGTTTGCCTCATGTTGAATTTTCTTATAATCATTTCGTCAATTCTAATATTTACATTGCACCTCTTGAAGTTGTGTATGAGTTTAAATCTTTGACTCTAATAGATTTAACACCTTTACCAATTGATGAGTGTGCTAGTTTATATGACAAATGGAAAGCTGATTTGGTGAGGCCAATGCATGAGAAAATTCAACAACAAAATGGAAAGAGAATGGAACAATGTGCTGCTCAAGCTAACAAAAGACATAAAAGAATGATCTTTGAACCTGGAGATTGGGCTTGGGTTCATTTGAAGAAGAAGAGGTTTCTAGCAAAATGTTGTTTTAAGTTGCACCCAATAGGAGATGGACTCATTCAACTCAATGCGCAAATCACAAGCGACACATACAAATTGGATCTACTTGGGGAGCATAATGTTTGTATTGCATTTAATGTTTCTGATCTATTTCCTTTTGATGTAGGTGATGAAGATTTGAGGACGAATCTTTTTGAGGAAAAGGGGAATGATAGGAACCAAGCTAGGAACATGCTAAAGATGGTGCAATCTGATTCCATGCAACTTGATGATCCGTTACACATTGTTGGAGGTCTAATAGCTTGGGTTAAATCTAAAAGGATGAAAGGAGTCCTTAATGGATTAATTGAAGATGTTTGGATCAAAGAAGCAACAAAAGGATCTGAATTGGGCTTGGAGAGATCAACGAGCCTTATTCCCTTAATTCAAGCATTTAATGGGCCTGATTTGTGGTCTATTTGGCCTGATTGATTTTCATTAAGTAAAATCAGAAGTCTTTATTACAATTTGAAGATTTTTAGGAGATTTCTAGCTGATTTTATGGTGCCTTACAGTTACATTCCTAAATTTTAGGAACTTCCTTATTTTTAGGAATAAGTCTTGCTGGAAGATTTATTAGGGTTTTCTTTAGCCTTTAAATTATCAACTCTTGTACTAAACTTGAAAGATTGGAATTTTATGAATTTGGTGAGATTATTCACTTAGTTTGTTCTTCATTGAACTTCTGAACTTATCAAGGTTAATTCCTTGTGGCGTTCTACTGACTTATCACTCTCAATCTCTTCCTTTTCTAGAGTGTGGCATCAATTATCCTTCTTTATACCTTTGGTTCTTGTTTATCTAAACATTGGGTCAAGGTTTTTCTTGAGTTTTAAACTGATTTGGCTTTACTGGAAACTTCATACATCAACTAGTTCCTGGGTTCCTAGATTCAATTTATGGGGTTCACATCACTTGAGCGTTAAGAGCTTCAGCTGCATTACGTCCCACTTCATGCTCTTCATCATCATTTACATCTACATCAGCAATCTCATCATCCATATCAGCTTGATGTGGTAAGTTGATATCAATTCCAATTCCAGCGAGTGAAGCCTTTTCAGAGGCATTTGTCTGGGAACCTTGGCAACCCAGTACTAGCATCAGCACGTGAGTTTGCATTGATATGTTCGGACTCCACATCAGAAATAACTTCACCAAGCGTCTTAATGGCTTGCCTCAAAACGTACAACATTTCTTTGGCCTTAAGATTGATGAAGGCTTTTTCAACTGGACTGTTGATGATATCTGCTCTTCTTCATGAAGAGTTTTTCCAGCATATCCATTGGCTAGACTACCGACAGAGGATGCCCTGCTCCCAAATATTGATGAAATACCCCAAGTGCTTGTGGATGGACTGCCACCAACTATTACAGGCCTCTCATTTTGACTGAGGCCGATCTCCCTATTTAGGCATACCACTCACAATCGATCTAGCAGCAACAGTATGGGATATCTAGCCCCTCTCAGATGCAGTTACCCTTTCAATATCTCCTCTCTCCTGTGATGATCTCCTCTGTTGCACAGCAAACTCAACAGCTTTGTTGCCTCCGATAAATCTTGGATGCGAAGAATTTATATAATCTATCTCCATCTCAACGAGGTTTCTTATCATAGTCTCAGTGGGCTTCGCAGCATCATCTGAACACTTTCTTACAACTTCATTCATCTGCCTTCTTGAAGTTGGAAACCTCTGCAACGCAATTGGTTCACAAGCTTGGCTGATCTTCATAAGTTCATCATAGACAATCTGTTGACATTGATGACAAGCGTCGGACAACTAAGCAATTTGTCTTCGAACCAAAACTTCAAGTGGAACCTCTGGCACAAATAGAACATTTCTCAAACCAGAGGAATTTTTAATGGCATATCGAATATCCTCGTTAGTCAGATTCTCAAAAGGGTCCATTTCCTTTAAGGGCTTTACAAACATTGACTGAAAAAAAAAAATAATGGATCCTGGCCCCACCAGACAACTCTTTAGTTGACGTGTCCTAACTTGCCTTTTCGAGTATCTCATCTCCTTCCAAGCTGATTTCTTATTTCTTGTGGTCAAACGAAGCATTTCATTCACCAATCATAGGTATACAGCTTTCAGACGTAATCTGCTTTAAACTTTTGTGCATAGCACTATAGGATGAGGACGGCATGTTGCTAGCAATTTCTACTCATGCAATATCAGTTGAGCCAATGAAGATTAATTCCGCACCTCAAGCCACCGCTCCTTGCCAAGATACAATAAATGTGCAAGGTGTCATGGCCTTATTTATATATATATATATACACACACATATACATATAAATATATATACATATATATATATAAATATATACATGTACGTGTGCATATATATATATATATATATTTTGCCTGTGAACCGAGTTAACTCGGTTGGCCTATGTTGGCTTTTACATGGCTTCTGACTTGCATTGGAGCTGAGTTGACTCGACCTTGGCTTTTCGGTCTCGATTCAAAATTACCTACAAGATAATAAGATAAAATCAAAATAAAATAAAATAAAATAAAATGAAGTAATAATAGCAATAATAATAATAATAAATGAGCAAAAATAAACTAAACTTAAAAGGATAAGTACAATAAAAAATTTAAATATGGAAAATCAATTAACTAATCAATTGAAATTAACTAATTGATTAAGATTAAAATAAGTGTCTACACTGTGAGCGGCTTAGATTTCAGTGCTTAGCCACTAAAGACAAATGTTTTCAAACGTTTTAAAAATATAAATTGATTTCAAAGGTTTTACCAATGTTTTGGGATAAGGGTAATCCACCACACACACTTTTATTTTGTGATACACCCACTTAGAGGGTGGGATGGTTTTAAAGAAATATACTAGCTCATGTGTGTGTATGTTTATATATTTTACATATATATATATATATATATTTGTGATATATGTATATATATATATATATGGATGGGATGCGAGATGAGCGACTGAGTGGATTCCTCGGGGCTCCAATATAAGGGAGCGTGGACCGAGTAGCATGCATGAGACGCAGTCGTGGACCGCCTATCGAGGGGCACGATGAGCGGAGACCCTGGGAGAGGTGCGGGAGATAACTCGCTAGGGCTTGAGTGTAGCTGTGTTCCACCACAATGTCTGGCACCACCAAGGAAATAGGCTAGAGAAAGAGAAAAAGAGAAAATAGTTTTAAAGAGAAAAGAGATAGCCCTCGGTGCAGTAAGGCATACGATCGACGGGTCGAGCCTTCAGTATGATAGAGGTCAACCCATTTGAGATATGTATATATATTTATTTATTTAAGGTGTTTTAAAAGAGAGTTCTCGGCTTGAGAACCAGAAAGAGATTTTAAAAGAAAAATATTTGTTTTTAATTATTACATTTTGGATTACCCTTATTTTCCCTAACCCCGATGGAGATTCAATGAACCTCTGTCACTCACCTGTATCCAATGTGGATGGATGCAGATCCTTGTATGGGGTCAGCAGATAGATCAAAGGCTCATTAGAAGACGTCGGTGGCCTAGATTTAGTAGTTTCCACTACGTAGGTATTCCTTTAAATTAGTCCACTGGTGTTATTTATAAAGTTAATTATTTTATTAAATGTTTTCTAATTAAAGTTTTAGTTTTGTTTTGTAGCGATGATATCCATTTCTTTGCCTTACAGTGCTTCAGGTACGTGACTGACCAATACGTACTTCGAGGCAGCACGACGATTGACACGTAACCACCCGGGCGGGTTGGGGCGTGATAGGAATCCTCCATTCTTTTTCTTTCAAAATCAAGCACATATCAAGAGCTATCAACCACTCTCCTTTTAAAAAAAAAAAAACTTTAGATGCCTTGAAGACCTCGCTGCCTCCCCCTTTCTTTTCCTATTTATGGGTCCTTTTTATATTGTTCACCATCGCCATTAGATCACTTAAGCCGACCTTATCTAACGGCACTTTTGCTTCCCATTTCTTAACACGTGCTATCAGGTGGCTCGTCCTTTTTATCTCCAATTAGAGCTTGAATCTTGAACGTCTCCATAAGCATTCGACAACAGAATAACTGTTGTCCTTTCTCCTTTGGAATTTTGATTAGTTGGTTGTGGACATCTGTCTAGTAGTGATTGACAAATTAACTGTCGGGTTGTAATTGGGTTCGCGCCTTCCTTGGGCCATCTCCATGTAATCAATTCTTATTTAATGAAACTTGGGCCATCAAATTTGGGACTTGTCCATTATCTTGAATCCAGTCAAATTTATTTGGGTTTAATAAGAAGAGTTTGGGTCAGTCATCTAAAGTCCAGTCCTTTCCACTTCCAAAACAAAATATTTGGTCAAGCATGAAAAGAAATAAGAAATGAAACAAAGTTAGTAATAATAAAATCAACAGATAAAAAAAAGTGAAATTGAGAAAGATGAACAAAAACCGGTAAAATGGAAGTCATAAACAAAAAGTTTCCAAAAATGTAGTGTCCACAGTGAATATCTTCATAGTGTTGTGATCCACTGGTATATTTCAAATTTCACTGCACTTTGTTTTCTTTCACTTTTCGTACAATTAGGAACATATCTATGTTTCATGTATTTCATACAATGATATTTTAAAATTTTTAGTATTTTATACAATATGAATATTTTTTTTGCTTTGAATTGATTTATGACATTTTATATTTGTTTCTAGCTGTATATGTTAATAAATGTCTAGTACTATCTTCGAGGTGTAGCTGGCTAGAGCGTACTTCAAGGTTGTGTGGTGGCTATCTTATGCTCAAACTTGTAAGTTGGGGTGAGACATCTGATCCTATGATTTATTATTTCTAATGACATGCCCGGACCTAGTCCGCACGTGTCAAGTTGTGAATTAGTATATATAGTTGTAAGCTAAGAAATGAAATTGGACTTCCCTTGGACATTTTGAACTTCCTCTAACTCAATTTTGGGCTTTGAAACCCTAAATTATAGTCTAACGTCGGTGGGGCCCGCTAGGGCATGAAAACTAAGGCGAGTGGGGCCATGTTGACAGAAGTCAACATGGGAAATGTTGACTCTGGTGTCGGACAAGGTCATGTCTAGCACCGGACCCATTAAAATAAAAAGGGGCTCGGTTGCCTGAGACCCCATTCTTGCACCATTTTCTTCCCTTCTTCTTCTCTTTGAATTCTCTCAAATTCCCATGGAATTCAACACTTCAAATCACCTTCAAACTTTTCAATAATCATCACCATCAACCTCTCTAGCTTCCAAGAAGACCAAAAACACCAAATTCTCCAAGTTTTCTTCAAATCTTCAAATTGGGCAATTTGGAGTCATCGTGTTCTTCGGCCTATATCTTCCAATCCAACTCTAGGCTTTGGATGATTTCTTGTTATGTTGTTCTAGACTCCTTAAGCTTCAATTTGATTGGCTATTTGCTTGATTTCGTTGAGTGAACTGAAAGAAATGTTGGATTGAATATTGAAATTAGTTTTTGCTCAAGAACACTTGCACCCTTAGAGTTTTGATCCAAAAATCTTGCACGATCAGTTGTTTAAATCCATTTTTTGAAGCTATAGATTCTTATTTTAAGTGCTTAAGATTGCTTGTGTCGAATTTCATGTGAATTGGTGCTGATTTGAGCTAGATCCGAGCTTGAGAAGTGGCTTGGCCGAGGATTGGCCAAACCTGTAGGCTGTCAGGCGTCAGACCTGTTGAGTCCCGCGCCGGACTCACCCATTTCAGGGAAATTTCCCCCAAATTGCTCACTCCCGCATGGGAGTGAGCCAAACCAGAGCCAGAGCTACACTATAGTAGGAGCATTTTGGTCATTTTGCAACCCTAGACCCCAATTGACTGTAATTGACTTTCGGACTTGTCTAATTTAGTTCTGAGACCCTAGAAACCGTAATTAGGTTTTGTTGTGATGTTTAATTGTTAGACGAATGCCTTTACTAATCAAATTAGATTTCAATTTGATTATTTAGGTACGCGATTGTATGAGATCGGGCACTAGCGTGCAAGCTAAGGCATTCGAGGGGTATATTCGGGAGTATACGATTCTCCCTTACTTGTGAGTGGCTTGGATTATAGTGGTTGACCACTAAGGGGGCATTTGGTTCAAGGTATCTTAGATTACCATAGTTATGTGATTACCAGGTTATAACATAACTTAGTGCATATTCCCGGAATGTGCACAATTTTTGTTTGGTTGAGATTCCCGGAATATAAGATTAACCTGTTTGGTTAGAGGGTATATGTTCTGTTAAATGGATAGTTTACTATAATGCCCTCAATACAACACTTAAGCTTATTTCTTATTTGTTTAATATTTTGTACAATTGTTGTAATTTTGTTAAGTTTAATAATTAAACATGACTAACATAAAAATTATTTAAGTAATAAACTTAGTAAAATATTGTATAATTAATTTAATGATTATATAAGTTAAGTTTAATTATGATTTTAACAAAAAAGAAATTATGCTTTTAGTTTAATTGAACTAATATATAATTATTAATTTAGTAATTATATAAGCTAGGTTTAATTATGTTTCTTACTCAAAATAAATTATGCTTAAAAAAACATTATAATTTATCAATTACATAAGGTTATGAGGGTCCAAAAGGGTAAAATACTAAGGGCAAACTAGGAAAAATTTTAAGATAACCTAGTTATCTTACATTATCTAAGAATTTGGAGGTTATCACATAACCTCATTTTGAGGTTATATGCTAACGTGGCAGTAATATGATATAACCTTGGTTATCTCATTACTTCCAACCAAACAAAGGCATATAAGATAACAAAGACCAGATAACCGGGGTTATCTTACATAACCCCCAACCAAACGGCCCCTAAGGGTCAACCGTTTTCTTATTGCTTTATAAACTACTTTATAAAAAGTTTATAACATTTTGGGATATGGATTGTCCACCCTCACACACGAGTTTAGAAATGGATTTAAGGGTGGGTTTTCAAAAGAATATATGAAATATTATTATTATTATTATTATGTTTTACTGATGATATGACCCCTAGGAGTTGAGTGATTATGAGGTGCTCCAATTTGAGGGAGCGTGGACCGAGTGAGAGGCATGCATAGACGCAACCGTGGACTGCCTATTGAGGGGCATGGTAAGCGAAGACCCTGGGAGAGGCACGTAGGGAAGCTCGCCAAGGCTCGATGTAGCTATGTTCCACCACAGCATCAGCAAATGTCAAGGGAACGGGCCAAGGAGTAAAAGAAAAGGGATTTGAGATATGAGTTAGCCCTTGACGGTCCAGCGGGGCACCCAAGTGCACGGGTGTACCTTTGGGACGATTTTAGATGCTAGCCCATTTATAACATTTGATATTTGTTTTGGTGTGGGATTTCATATGATTTTATCAAATGGTTTATTAAATGAGTTTTGGATTATTTCATATCCCTAGCCTGAGGTGATCGGTCATTATAACCTTGTCCATCACTGGGTACATATATATTTGTACTCACACCATTCACTTATTGTTGTCAGGTCATCAGGGTTTGGACGACAGGTGTCCCGGTGGACAGTGATCCTGGTATATCACCAGTCGACCATTATTCTATAGGTGCCTCCTAGATCCCTTTGTGAATCTTGGCTTCGGACTAGTATTGCATATTATTATATTACTAGTTCTTCCGCTGCATATTTGCATCGTAAAATGTGCCACTGATATTATATAAATATTTTACGATATTTTCTATATTATTTCTTATATGTTTTCATATATTGCTCAAATACCCCTTATTTATGCTTTGTACCATCTTGGATAGCCTACCTTTCGAGGTACGCATCTCGAGATGGTACGACAGTTGTCATGTGGCCGAGCCCTCGGGTTAGGGCGTGACATCTAGAATTACAAAATTAATTTCATAAAAAAATTAATAAATACTAAGGGAATGGTCAAGGATGTAACGGTGAGCAAAATATATACGGTGTAATGAAATACTCCCTCCGTCCCATTTTTTTAGGGTCCATCTTTTCTCTTTTGGATGTCCCAATTTATTTGTCTATATCATAAATAAATAATCAGTAAACTTTCATTCTTAATTATACCATTCTTATTCATTTATTAATATCACATCATTATATAAAATCCCAAAAACACTTACAAACATCAAAGATAACAAAGTAATTCAACATAATTCAACCACTTTTTCTTAAACTTTGTGAAATTTAAAGAGGGACAAAAATATTGGGATGGAGGGAGTAACATTTTACCTTGCCCAATATAAGGTTCAATTTAGTTCCCCACAATGTAATGTAATTTATATATTTATTCTTATAGCTATTTCATTTATTTTTTCAATGAGTTTTTGGTTTTTTTACTATTATATTAAAATTTTTAAATTAATTTGTAATAACTTCAAATATACTAAACTTTTATATTTTCAAGGTATGTTTTCCTTTAAACTAAAAATTCCAATTAGGAATTGTTTGAAACTATTACAAATCACAAGTCGTATATTTGAAGGGGAAAATATTGACAAAAAATTTAGTATATTAGAAGCTATTACAATTAAGCATGCCTTAGTTTAAGAGTAAATATTCTATTAGGACTGTTTGTAAACTCATGGTTTTACATCCTACAAGGACAACATGTCACATTATATTTTTTTAAAATTTTACAAAACTTTACATAGACTATAACACACAATTATTTTCGTAAAAAAAATTTTATCTTTATTTTTTTCACAAACTCGAAGATTCCCTTACAATTATTAAAATTCTACCTCAACAATATCCTAAATTTTACGAGTTACCCTACAAATCTTATTTTTTAAAACTTAGAGGCTAAACTTTGGTTAAATTGATGTTTTTAGTGAAATAATTATGTGTAATAAGGTTCATTCTAAAGTTTTGTAAAAATTTAAAAAAATTTGACGCAACAATCATTAGTCTTGATAGAATATTTATTCTTAATTTAAAGCCTAGCTTGCATAGTGACCATCAATGGGCCAACAATTGTATGTTGGACCAAGGGAAAGTTGAGCCCACAAGATAAAGCAAACCATGTAAGAAGAGGGTCTTGGAGTAACTTTTTTTTTTTTGTAGAAGGGTCTTGGAGTAACTGAGACTTAAGAATGTAGCCCAAGATGATTAAAGATCTAAATACACATTTAAAATCAACCGGCGAAAGGAAGGTGAGAATCAACCATCGAAAACTGCAAGAAAGTTCGTGAGACACGGTCAGAGCAAGTGAAAGAGGCACGATGAAGTCTGGGACATGGCAAGAAAGTCGGAAATAAAGCCAAGAATAGAGAATGAGGATAAATAGGAGAAACAATGAAGGGAGAAGGTGCCGACCGATGACATAACACACAACACTACTTTTGATTTCTAGCATTAGTTTCTCTTTAAATCTCCGATCATTTACCTTTCCAGTTGTTTATGTTTCTTTGTTATTTACATTTTAATGCAATTGTTTTCTTGTTTTGCCGCAATTTATTTAGTCTTTAAAGCTTCATTTCCACTTTTAGCCGTAGAAGTTCTTATCTGTGTAATTGTACACTATGTGAAACCACCAAACAGAAACGTCATGGTTTATCTGTTACATTTTGGATATGCCTATTTCCACAACTCCTTTATGATTTTATATTATTTCTAAATCATTTACTCAGTCGTCGGTTGAATTCAACCCGTTCTTCTTTTTTTTTTGTCTTTATATGGAATTCGAGTTTTGAGACTCCTAGGCGAAGGTCGGAGGCAACTAGGAGTTCATTACATTCTATCATTGTAGGTGTTTGTTGTTGGGTCTAGGGATGGAGTCAGGATTAAAAGTTAGGGGGAGCCAAGAGATATATCATTATATATATGTATATATAATATAATTTATAAGGTACTCCATCTATGAGTATATTTAGGTGTTTGATATAATATAATTAACACATATTTTTGTTTGAAATAATTTGGATTTTGTTTTTCACTGCAAATGTTGTAACTTTATCTTTTGTTATATTGATATTGATAAGCAAAACTTATAAATAAATAAATCAATTAGATTATTTAGGAAAGTGAACTTTAAGAATGTAATTCTTATTGATGGAAAAAGGGAAAGTACTCAAGTTTTTATTTTGGATAAACAAATATTTAAAAATTAATGAAAAAGTTTGAAAAGCCTGATTGGTACGTCTTTAATACCAAATAAAATTCTATGCTAAAACTAAGTAGATAGTGATAAGCACAGGTCGTATCCCACGAAGATTGTTTTAGAAAATCTAATTTGAAGATGCAATAAAAGTAAAGAGTTGAAGATTTTAAGTTTGCAAATTATAACTAACTAAGAACAATGCAAATAATAAAAATAAGGAGAAATCAATAGAGAATGTTTCAGTTCAAGGAATACGGTATGTCATTAATACCAAATAAAATTCTATGCTAAAACTAAGTAGATAGTGATAAGCACAAGTCGTATTCCACAGAGATTGTTTTAGAAAATCTAATTTGAAGATGCAATAAAAGTAAAGAGTTGAAGAAATTAAGTTTGCAAATTATAACTAACTAAGAACAATGCAAATAATAAAAATAAGGAGAAATCAATAGAGAATGTTTCAGTTCAAGGAATACTTACTCTTGGAATTTGAATTGATCATAGACACAAAAGATAATCAAACATGTAAACAATTGGCGTAGGTTAAAAGTACCTATAGCTTCCCTTTAATCCCTATCTTTCCTTAAGCCTAGCTTAAATCAGTACCTATAGCTTCCCAATCAAGCCCTTTTTATCAAAATAACCTAGGTACCTATGGCTTCTCCAGATTTAATTAAGACAAAAGCAATAAACTCTAGAAAGATCTTAGCCAATAATAACTAATCAAGTCATATAGACTGCTGTTAAACCCCTTTTTATTGCTTAAATTAGGATTTAAGATCACTTCTCTTTCTCCTACTTTTATACTAGGTGGCCTAAGTTAGCTCAATTTTGCTTTGTAGGTGTATTTAAAAGGGAAAATGAAGTCTGAACTAGAAAAGGGACAAATTCCATAATTAAGTGAACAAACATGCAGAGACGTCGACGGGTAACAATGTAGACGTCGACGGCTGCTCGAGAAATGAACAACGGGATCACTTGCACCTGCATAGACGTCGACGGCTAACTCATTAGACGTCAACGTACAAGCTACTTGATGACCATGATTCTGGAATCCAAAGCAACCGTCCACGGATTGAAGCTGGACGTCCACGGCCAACATTTCCAGGGAGTTCACCATGTCAGACGTCGACGGCTAGACTCTAGACGTCAACGGGTAGAAGTTTCTGACTTCGAATACTCAAAGGTTGAGCACTTAGACGTCGACGTGCACATCTTCAGACGTCGACGGATCGATCGAGCCGGGAAAAATCTGAAGAAAACAAGCGGAGACGTCGACGGGCAGACACTTAGACGTCGACAGCTAACAAAGTCAAAATGTCGGCAAACCCATTTAAATGTTGTCATTCCACTATCAAACTTTTGAAATAAACATATTCCGGGTATCCAGTGGAGAGGAGGCAGAGTAAATCCCCAAATCTCCTCAGACTTGTCTCCCTCTTTACAATAATGGCTTCTACTTTATTTTATTTTATCCTTAGGATTCCTTATCTTATCTTAAAGGCATTATTGAAGATAAATAATGGAGGCGTGGGCTGAGAGCTGGAGAGCAGAAGGCCAGAGATAAGAGACAGCCAAAGGGAGTTGAGTTGGGCAGTTTTTAAGTTTGTATCTTTGCTGGGTTTCAGACATCTTGTCACTTTCGTTTAAACAAAACTCTATAACTCCAATCTATTATAAGATTCAATCAATTTTTCTGCATTTGTGAGATTCTTGTTCTTAATGTTTTCTTGTTCATTAATTGTTCTTCTATCTCTTGAGCCCTAAAGATGATTATCATGTTTATTATCTTGTCTTTTGGGTTGCTTAGTTGATTAGTTGCAAATGATTGATTGAGTAGCTCATTAGCATGCTAATCTTTGAACTCCAATGCTAGAGTTTTGTGATTTCTTAGAACTTGAGTAGCAAGAGGATGTTTTTACATACAAAGAGATTTGAAGATGCAATTGGAATAATGAATGCTGGGTTTGTTATTGATTGTTGTTAGCTTTTACCTTTCCATTGCTTACTGCTCTTCTAGGCTTGAATTTGGATTGCTAGGATTCAAGTTAGTCATAAGAGGAAGGATTAAAAGTGAACCTAGATTCAAGGTTAATCAACATTAGGAAAGGTCTATAGACTTGAAGCTGGTTTGAAATCCATGAGGTTAACCAATTGATGAGAAGAATGTTTGATTAGTGAATCAATGATCAAATGCTAGGTTAAAAGATTGATCATATAATAGATTGGAGGCTTTGTTTTATCATGTATTGCATTATTATTGTCATTCTTGATAAATCCTCACATATTATTTCCAACACCAATATAAAACTCCTCTTTAATTATTGTTTAGTTTGATGTATGCTTAGAAAGTAGTGTGAAATAGAGTAGCCTTTCCTCGTGGGATCGATCCTTGCTTACCCTACTACATAGTAGATTGGTAAGATTAATTTTGTTGTGATACGACGAGTAACAAATTTTTGGCGCCGTTGCTGGGGAAAGTTGTGCTTTATCATTTCAATTCACTTTCTTAGCATTTTAGCTTATTTTTCTGTGTGTCTATCTCGTTGTTATTGCAAAGTGTTAATGAAGTTTGTTTCTTTAATATCTATTGTGTTTGTGTGGTTACTATTTAGCCATTGCTTTCCCTGATTTTGTTTGGTTTACTTTCTTGTATACTTTCTTTGCTCTCAATTTTGGTTTTATCTCTTTGTTGTAGATATTGTATGAGTTTTGATTCTTCCATAACCAGCTTGAAGGAAACCAGGAGCTTTGTTGAACAAACTAAAAAGTCATCTTTGCAAGCTGAGAGTTCTTCACCAATCATGGAGCCACCACGGAATGAACCACCAATTAATCCACCACCTCCAGTCGTTCCACAAGTACAGAACGAAATTCAGCCAACCATTCGACAATTATTGGAGCGTGAGCCAAATCTTCAACCTTTATGTATAGTTTTTCCGGAAGTCGAAGGAGCTTTTGAGTTGAAGTCCAACCTTGTACACTACCTTCCAACATTCCATGGTCTCCCTAGTGAAGATCCTCACCAGCACTTGAGGGAATTTTTGATGGTTTGTTCAACTATGAAACCGAGTAGCTTGACAGAGGAGGAAGTCCGATTACGTGCTTTTCCATTCACATTGGTGGATACTGCTAAGGCTTGGTTGTATCGATTGGAGCCTAGTTCCATAACCACTTGGGAGCAACTCAAGAAGCAATTTCTTACCAAGTACTTTCCAGCCGCCAAGATACTTAATCTCAGGAATCAGATTAGCACCATCCGCCAGAAAAATACAGAGTCTATCTATGATTATTGGGAGAGGTTTAAACATTTGGTAGCGAGCTGTCCTCAGCACCAAATTCCTGAGCAGTGCTTGCTGAATCATTTTTATAATGGCCTCTTACCTGTGAACAAAGGACTCATGGATGTTGCTGCTAGTGAGGCACTTCTTGATCAACCTACGGAGCAAGCTCGTAAAATCATCACCACTATGGCATCAAGCTCTCAAAACTTTCAAGCATATGATGATGTTTCCTGTCATCAAGTGAATGAAGTTGGCCATTCTCAATTAGAGCAGCAACTTGCTTCAACAAATCATCAACTATCTAAGTTGACTTCTCTTATGATGTCTCAAATGGGTGCGTCTTCAACTTCTCGTCCTTGTGGTATATGTTCATTGCATACTCATGAGACGGATGCATGCCCTACTTTACAAGAATCTAGTGTTGAGGATGTTAATTCTGTTGGTTTTCCTGGACCTCCAAGGAGGAATTTTGACCCATTTGCTCCTACCTACAATCCCGGTTGGAGAGCTCATCCTAACCTTAGGTACGGAAACAATGTAGCCCCTCATTTTCAACCCAGACCCCAATTTCAACAAGGGCCTAGTGCTTTCCAAAACAGACCAACAGCACCCTCACAATCCAACCAATTTCAAGCTTCCTCTCATAATGCTCCACCTAATCAAGGACCCTCATCACACCATCCTTTACATCTAAACTCGAGGATTTAGTGACTCAACTTGCATCATCTCAGTTATCTTTCCAAGAAGCTACCAAGTCGCAATTTCTACAAGTGAACACCTCTTTGGAAGATCTTCAAAGACAATTTGGGCAACTTGCCACATCTGTTAATGATCTTACATCCCAATTTTCGGGAAAGTTGCCTTCTCAATCCATCATCAATTCGAAGGCTAATGTCAATGCAATACACCTGCGGAGTGGTCAAGTTCTTCCGGATCGGCAGGAGAGACGAAAACACAAAGTAAATGAGGAGGAAAACCTGGAAGGGGAGATGGAATCTTTCTCCCCTGTTCTTGAAGAGACGTCGATGGGTAAAACCACTGAACGTCGACTGGCAAGCTTGGAGCAGGATGAATTAGTTTTTAACCCTTCAGATCCGTCGACGGATGACTCACTTACCCATCAACAGGCAAGCAACATATCTGAGAATGATTTACCTAGAAACTTTGATCCGTCGACGGGTGAAGAACTTGGACGTCGACGGGCACAATCCCCTGACCCTGTTCCACCTTTTCCTATTAGACCAAATGACTTTGAAGCCTCTACATCCACCCAAAACCCAAAACCAAACACAAATACTTCCCATCCTAATCCAAAGCCTAAAGGAGTAGCTCCCTTTCCCTCAAGACTAACAAAGAAACCCAAGGAAAGCATTGAACCGGATATCTTGGAAGTCTTTCACCGAGTACAAGTGAATATTCCTCTTCTCGATGCCATCAAGCAAGTTCCTAGATATGCCAAATTTCTCAAGGACCTGTGCACCATAAGCGCAAGCTTAAAGGGAATGAAGTGATTACCTTGAGTGAGAATGTGTTAGCAGTTCTTCAACACAAACTTCCACCCAAGTGTAAGGATAAAGGTTCATTTTCTATTCCTATCACTATTGGAAAGACTCAAATTCCAAAGGCTATGTGTGATCTAGGGGCTGCTATTAGTCTCATGCCACATTCTCTTTATCTCTCTTTGGACATGGGGCCATTGACAAGAACCGGAGTTGTGATCCAATTGGCGGATCGATCTTATGTATATCCGGAGGATGTTCTGGAGGATGTTCTAGTGCAAGTCAATGAATTAGTCTTCCCGGCGGATATCTATGTTCTAAAGATGGGAAGTGAGGAATGTTCTTCATCCTCTTCTATTCTCCTTGGCCGACCATTTCTCCACACTGGTAGAACCAAGATCGACTGTCATGAAGGTCATTTTTCCATGGAGTTTGATGGGAAGGTAATTAAATTCAATCTCTTTGATGCCATGAGATACCCTTTAGATGATCAATCTATTATGGCTGAAGATTTTGTGGATGTTTGTTCTATGTCCTTATTGGATTTTGTTCAAGAAGATCCTCTACTTACTGCCTTAACCCAGAGCATGGACTATGACAATTTAGATTTTGATGAGGAAATCTATAATGAAGAAATCCAGTCTATCTTATTTTCTTTGGCCGCCCTCCCATCTAAATCACACTTTGCCAATGTTTCTTACATGGATCTTCCTATCACTTCCACCAAACTTCTCCCCTCTATCATTGAAGCACCATCTATTGAGCTTAAAACTCTTCCTGCTCATCTAAAATATGCCTTCCTTGGTGAGAATGAAACACTCCCTATAATCATTTCCAATGCTCTCACTTCTAACCAAGAACTTCAACTTCTACAAGTTCTAAAGGCTAGAAAGGAAGCTATTGGATGGACGGTTGCTGACATAAAAGGTATTAGCCCATCAATTTGCATGCATAGAATCTTATTAGAAGATGATTCCAAACCACTTAGGCAGCCTCAACGCCGCTTGAATCCTCCCATGATGGAGGTGGTTAAAAAGGAAATATTGAAGCTTCTGCAAGTTGGTATCATCTATCCTATCTCAGATAGTGAATGGGTTAGTCCTGTGCAAGTGGTACCAAAGAAAACCAGTATAACTGTAGTGCAAAACGCAAGTGGTGATCTTGTACCTCAATGAGTGCAAAATGGTTGGAGGGTGTGCATAGATTATAGGAAACCCAATGACGCTACAAAGAAGGATCACTTTCCATTGCCTTTCATTGATCAAATGTTGGAGAAGTTAGCTGGAAGAGCTTGCTATTGTTTCCTAGATGGATATTCTGGTTATTTTCATATCATGATAGCTCCAGAGGATCAAGAAAAGACCACATTTACTTACCCCTTTGGTACATTCTCATATAGGTGCATGCCCTTTGGTCTTTGCAACGCTCCAGCTACCTTTCAACGGTGCATGATGAGTATTTTCTCAGAGTGTGTAGATAAGATTATTGAAGTCTTTATGGATGATTTCTCGGTTTATGGAGATTCTTTTGATAGTTGCCTGGCTAACCTCGCTCTTATTCTTGACCGGTGCATTGAGACAAATTGGTTCTCAATTCAGAAAAATGCCACTTTATGGTTACTCAAGGAATTGTTTTAGGCCACATAGTATCAGCTAAGGGCATTGAAGTGGATAAAGCTAAAATTGATGTCATCCAGAACTTGCCATATCCTTTCTCAGTCAAATCAATTCGATCCTTTCTTGGCCATGCAGGATTCTATCGGCGTTTCATCAAAGATTTCTCTAAGATCGCAGTCCTTATGTGCCGTCTGTTGCAACAAGATATCACCTTTTATTTTGATAAGTCATGTAAAGAGGCCTTTGACAAGTTAAAGAATGCTCTTACATCAGCCCCCATCCTGCATCCTCCCAACTGGGATCTACCTTTTGAACTTATGTGCGATGCAAGTGATATAGCTGTGGGAGCAGTGCTTGGCCAGCGAGAGGGCAAGGTTCCACATGTCATTTATTATGCCTCACACACTTTGAACGACGCTCAGAAAAATTACACCACCACTGAGAATGAGCTTTTTGCTATTGTCTTCGCTCTAGACAAATTTCGTTCTTATTTGCTTGGCACCAAGGTGATTGTGTTCTCTGATCATGCAGCCCTTAAGTACCTCCTTGCTAAGAAGGAAGCTAAACCTAGATTGATTCGTTGGATCCTTCTTCTCCAAGAATTTAACCTTGAAATTAAGGACAAAAAGGGTGCGGAAAACTTAGTAGCTGACCACCTCAGTCGGTTGGTAAGTTCTGAGGTAACTTCTTCCATCAATGACTCATTTCCTGATGAAATGCTCTGTGCTCTTGATGTACAAGTTCCTTGGTATGCTGACATTGTCAATTTCTTAGTTACTAGAGAATTTCCTAGTGGTTTTCTTAAAGCAAAGAAGGATAAGCTTAGACATGATGCTAAATTTTATGTATGGGATGATCCCTACCTATGGAAACATTGTAGTGATTTGATTATTAGGAGATGTATTCCTGATCATGAAATTTCTAGTGTTCTATCTTTTTGCCAATCACATGCATGTGGAGGTCATTTTGGCCCTCAACGAACTGCTAGGAAAATCCTAGAATGTGGTTTTTATTGGCCTTCCTTGTTTAAAGACGCTCACATCTTTTGCAAATCCTGTGATAATTGTCAAAGAGTAGGAAAAATCACATATAAAGATCAAATGCCTCTGAATTCAATTGTAATTTGTGAAATTTTTGATGTTTGGGCAATTGATGTTATGGGACCTTTTCCCAAGTCCAATGGCTTTGTTTACATTTTATTGGCTTGTGACTATGTATCTCGTTGGGTGGAAGCTAAAGCCACCCGAACTGATGATTCTAAAGTGGTTTGTGAGTTTCTCAGGTCTAATATTTTTTCTCGCTTCGGAGTGCCACGTGTCCTCATTAGTGATAAAGGTGTTCACTTCTGTAGCAAGCTTATGGCTTCTCTTTTGAAGAAGTATGGAGTTACTCACAAGGTGTCCACTGCGTACCACCCCCAAACTAGTGGTCAAGCCGAGATTTCAAATCGAGAAATTAAAGCCATCCTCCAAAAGACAGTCAACCCTAACCAGGCGGATTGGAGTAAAAGACTTGAAGACGCTTTGTGGGCATATCGAACTGCCTACAAAACACCACTTGACATGTCTCCTTACCGCTTGGTATATGGCAAAGCATGCCATTTGCCAGTAGAGTTAGAACATCGCGCTCTTTGGACCATCAAAAAGTGTAACTTTAACATTGATGAAGCTGGGATTCATAGAAAGTTTCAACTTCAAGAGCTCGAGGAACTGTGCCATGATGCTTATGAGAGCTCTTTCACCTACAAAGAACGCACCAAGGCTTACCACGACAAGCTTCTGAAGAAGAAAACATTTTGTGAAGGCCAAAAGGTGCTACTCTACAACTCTAAACTACATCTCTTTCCAGGAAAACTCCGGAGTAGGTGGATAGGCCCATTCATAGTGACTAAAGTATTTGATCATGGAGCGGTGGAGATCCAAAGTTTGACTACTTCCAAGATCTTCAAGGTCAATGGACATCGCTTGAAACCATATTATGAAGGAGTTTCAGTTTCTTCCATAGAAGACATTTTCTTCACTGACCCTACATATATTCCTTGATCTGGTCCTCAAGTCGAGCCAACGACGTTAAACAAAGGCGCTGCTTGGGAGGCAACCTAAGTTCTTCCTTCACTCGCTGTAATGTATTTCTTTCCTTTTTTTATTTCCTTTGCTTTTGCATGCATTCATTCCATCCACATCTACCTAAGAGTTCATGAGGTTCAATTTTAGGTGAGGCTGTTCGACTTATGATCTACACAAGTAGCACTTCTCTGGCTCTCGGCACTCCAAAGTTTGAAAATCTCAAGAGTAAGCAAAGAGGGCAAAATCAAGTTTTTTTTATTGGGTTCAGAAACATTTAGACGTCGACGGGCAGGTATCTAGATGTCGACGGATGGGGTTTTCACAAGACAAGTCAGAAATATCTGGACGTCGACGGGTATAAAGTTGGACGTCGACGAATGTCTCAGTCACGATAAAATTTGGGAAGTCAGAAATATTTAGACGTCGATGGGCATATGGATAGACGTCGACGGATCAGTTTCGGCAAAGAAAATTTTTGAAGTCAGAAATATCTAGACGTCGACGTACAAGGGTTAGGCGTCGACGGATCACACGGGGAACTGAATTGGCCTAAGTCAAAAATGTTTAGCCGTCGACGGCTAGACACTAGACGACTACGGATTAGTCGAATTTCGCAGTTTTTAACCCTCATCAGCCATCACTTTCACCACAACACTATTCCCTCATTCAAAACCGAAACCCTCCCTCCAAAACCAACTAACTTCTACCCTCCTCCATATCCACCAATTTTCCAACCCAATACACCACACCCACTTCCTTCTCACTAAAAACATCACCCCCATTCGCTACTACTTCCTTCCTTTCCTTCAAATTCAACAAATTCAGAGATTGGTGTTCTTGGAGCAAATTTGGGCGAAATTTCAAATTGGGATTCTTGAAGCAAATTTGGTTGCGTTTAACACTCCAGTTGGTCAGTTATATACTCTTCTACTTTTCTTGATTGATTTAGCATCGAAATATTAAGCTATTGGATGGATTACATGCTTATAATCTTACATATTTGAAACTTTTGCTTGTGCTCTCTGCTGGTATCCGAATTGGGCTTAAATTGTTTGAATATTTGGGATTCTTTGATGCTATAACTGAGATAATCAAGTGGACTTCATTGCTGAGTATATATTGATCATCATACGAGTGTTCATTGTGGGATTTTCTTGAGTTTGCTTCAAGATTTCTATTCTTCATACCCACTGTTCGATAAAATGTCTAAAAGACCTCGCCAATCAAAGTCCCAAGCTTCTGCTGAACCTTCACCACCTCCCAGACCCCGAGCATCAAGGGTTGCCAAGGGCAAGGCCCCGGCTTCGGCCTCCGAGCCTACTGTGGCCAATGAATTTTTCTCCCCCGAGTGTGAACAATGGTTTAAAGATCACCAGACCTCCCGTCAAATTGTGGAGAAGACAGTGCATCCTCTTATTGCACGCGAATTCGATCTAGTGAACTTGTTTCACGAGGTGGGTTGGGATGCTGTCCTCGACATCAAGGGCGAGTATTATCCTGATTTGGCGGTCCTCTTTTATGCCAACATCAAGAACAAGGGGGCTGACTTACCTGAAATTCAGACTATGGTGCTGAAGAAAAAGATCACCATCAATGCGGCATTCCTCTGGGAACATTTCAATATTCCAAATGAAGGATCTATGTATGAAGAAAATGATGAAGAAGAATAAGATCCAGACCGTCCTTGGTCCAGATATGATGCCTTGGCTAGATTTGATGTTGGATATAGACCAGTGCCCGGCAAAAAGGCTGCTCTTTTCTGCCGCGATTTCAGTATTCAAAGCCGGCTGGTGGCATATCTTATCCACCATAATGTGGATCCAAAGATCAGTGACACCCACATTGTCCGCGGCAAAGACGTCTACATGATGGACAAAATTATCCACGGCCTGCAAGAAGCCCCTGGTATTCCGCTGGCATCCACCATCATTAGTGCCATGCGCGAGGTCATCTCTCCTACTACTCAGCACCGCTGCATTCCCTTTCCAGTGCTTATTACCAAAATCCTCCAACACTGTAGCATCTCCTTTGAAAATGAGCGGAAGAAAATCACCACCAAAACAAATTGTGTCGATGCCACCAAAATGAAGATCTTTGGTTATGTTCAAGTAGGAGGACTTTGGACTAAGCCTCCGAATATGCAAGACTAGCCAGCTGAAGGTGAAGAAGAAGGAGGAGAGCAAGAACAACCGCAAGATCAGCAAGTTCCATTCGAGCTACCGGTTGGCAATAGGCCAATCCCTCAGTACCAATTTCAGTCTCAGATGCTCGGTTGGTGCCAAAACATGGGTCAGAATTTCAATGCACTACAAGGGGATGTGACGCGCTTGACTAATGATGTTCACTCACTCCACACCAAGCTTGATCAGATTCTGGCTTTCTATAATTAGCCTCCACCACCACCTCAATGAACTTTAGCTCATTCTACCATTTTCATGCATGCATTTTATCTTTATTATCTCTTTTAATTGTGACAGACTTTAACTTCTAGTTGTCATACATTTTAGCTCTTTAACTTTTGGATTTTAGTTAATTCTCGACCTTATAACTCCTAATTTTGATTTATGCCAATTTAATCTTCCTTTTGTTACTTTTGCCCCATTATTGTTGATTGCATTTGCTGGAATTGTCTTCATTTCCTTCCTCGACAGCATCAAGGTACTGCTCTGTTATACCTTTAATTTACTTGATTTATTGTCATGACCGCATTGCGGACAATGCTTATTCTAAGTGTGGGGGAACAGCAACCTTTGCTAATTAGGAGTTATAGCTTTTTGATAGATTAATTTGCAAATTAGAAGATGTGAAGTTGTTCATGAAGTAAATATAAGCATAGTTTAAATTGGAAAAGAGCTTTAAGATTTCTTGCTTTAAGATTTTTAAGAAACTTGTAGTAATTCTCTTAAGCTGAATATGTTTGAGTGGTATAAGGATTCTTCAACCTTATGAGAGATTTGAGCCTTAAGATTGCACTACAATCTCTTTTATTCTTGAGAGTAAATTTTATCTTGCATGACTATATTCCTCTAGAACTTGCTTTATACCTTGTTGAAATTACATATAATGCATGCATGTTTGAGAAGATGGTCAAGATTAGAGCTGAGCTTGAGCCAAATTGACCAACCCTTGCGAAAAACCAATGAAGAGAACCCCTTGAACCTAAAAGATTTTAGCTTTATTTTTGTTGATGAACCTAAATTTCCTAAAAGAACCTCAAGCCTCAAAAGAAAAACAAGTTCTCTCACCCTGTTTCTTCAGCTTAGTGAGATTAGTGACTTGTATGATTTTTATGTTCTGGGCAAAAGAGTAACAAGTCTAAGTGTGGGGGAAATTTTCGCTTCAAGAATTGGTCAATTAAGAAAAAGTTTTAGAAATGAGATGTTCAAAATACATTAATTTTCAAAAATGTGCCCAAAAGAATCCTAATGCATGAAGAATGGCACAACAGAAGCAATCAACATCTCTTTGGTTCATTGTAAAGAAGAATGAAAGGAAAAAGTTGGAATGGGTAGATCAAACGAGTCGGGCTATCGAAATATCTTAAAGACCATTTTCATTTTCTTCCCAATAGCTTGATATGTCACTAAGTTTTGAAGAAACTTCTAATTGAACTCCTTTACCCTTTTCTTCATAGCTTACTCAACCAAGACCTCATTACAACCCCATTTCATCTTTTTCATCTTTTCATCCATGCTGTGCATACTGGAGTAGTGGAGATGAGGTAGACTAGCAAGCTTATGGTAGGTCTATTTTCATGCAAAGAGTGAGCGCACCATGAAACATACTTGAGTGAATGAGGGATTTCCAGTGATGAATTATTCCATTCAAACATGTTTGGTTGAAGGGAAATTGCTTCCATTGTTACTTAATTATCTTGATTCTTGAATTGCTATACTCTCTTCTACTTTACGATATGCTTTTATATACCGCATGAATTTCCTCTGAAATTTAATTTGAAGAGTTAACTAGTTTAAATTTTGTGTGTGGTATTCTCTTTTAAAGGTTATTTTGTTATTTCCCTTTTTGCTCTAGACTTACTCGAGGACGAGTAAGATTCAAGTGTGGGGGAATTTGTTAAACCCCTTTTTATTGCTTAAATTAGGATTTAAGATCACTCCTCTTTCTCCTACTTTTATACTAGGTGGCCTAAGTTAGCTCAATTTTGCTTTGTAGGTGTATTTAAAAGGGAAAATGAAGTCTGAACTAGAAAAGGGACAAATTCCATAATTAAGTGAACAAACATGCAGAGCCGTCGACGGGTAACAATGTAGATGTCAACGGCTGCTCGAGAAATGAACAACGGGATCACTTGCACCTGCATAGACGTCGGCAGCTAACTCATTAGACGTCGACGTACAAGCTACTTGATGACCATGATTCTGGAATCCAAAGCAACCGTCCACGGATTGAAGCTGGACGTCCACGGCCAACATTTCCAGGGAGATCACCATGCCAGACGTCGACGGCTAGACTCTAGACGTCAACGGGTAGAAGTTTCTGACTTCGAATACTCAAAGGTTGAGCACTTAGACGTCGACGTGCACATCTTTAGACGTCGACGGATCGATCGAGCTGGGAAAAATATGAAGAAAACAAGCGGAGACGTCGATGGGCAGACACTTAGACGTCAACGGCTAACAAAGTCAAAATGTCGGCAGACCCATTTAAATACTGTCATTCCACTATCAAACTTTTGAAATAAACATATTCCGGGTATCCAGTGGAGAGGAGGCAGAGTAAATCCCCAAATCTCCTCAGACTTGTCTCCCTCTTTACAATAATGGCTTCTACTTTATTTTATTTTATCCTTAGGATTCCTTATCTTATCTTAAAGGCATTATTGAAGATGAATAATGGAGGCGTGGGCTGAGAGCTGGAGAGCAGAAGGCCAGAGATAAGAGACAGCCAAGGGGAGTTGAGTTGGGCAGTTTTTAAGTTTGTATCTTTGCTGGGTTTCAGACATCTTGTAACTTTTGTTTAAACAAAACTCTATAACTCCAATCTATTATAAGATTCAATCAATTTTTCTGCATTTGTGAGATTCTTGTTCTTAATGTTTTCTTGTTCATTAATTGTTCTTCTATCTTTTGAGCCCTAAAGATGATTATCATGTTTATTATCTTGTCTTTTGGGTTGCTTAGTTGATTAGTTGCAAATGATTGATTGAGTAGCTCATTAGCATGCTAATCTTTGAACTCCAATGCTAGAGTTTGGTGATTTCTTAGAACTTGAGTAGCAAGAGGATGTTTTTACATCCAAAAAGATTTGAAGATGCAATTGGAATAATGAATGCTGGGTTTGTTATTGATTGTTGTTAGCTTTTACCTTTCCATCGCTTATTGCTCTTCTAGGCTTGAATTTGGATTGCTAGGATTCAAGTTAGTCATAAGAGCAAGGATTAAAAGTGAACCTAGATTCAAGGTTAATCAACATTAGGAAAGGTCTATAGACTTGAAGCTGGTTTGAAATCCATGAGGTTAACCAATTGATGAGAAGAATGTTTGATTAGTGAATCAATGATCAAATGCTAGGTTAAAAGATTGATCATATAATAGATTGGAGGCTTTGTTTTATCATGTATTGCATTATTATTGTCATTCTTGATAAATCCTCACATATTATTTCCAACACCAATATAAAACTCTTCTTTAATTTATTGTTTAGTTTGATGTATGCTTAGAAAGTAGTGTGAAATAGAGTAGCCTTTCCTCGTGGGATCGATCCTTGCTTACCCTACTACATAGTAGATTAGTAAGATTAATTTTGTTGTGATATGACGAGCAACAGGACCTTTCCCCAATTCTCATGGTAAACTATATATTTTGTTGGCTTGTGATTATGTTTCTAAATGGATGGAAGCTAAGGCCACCAAGATTGATGATTCGAAAACTGTTGTAGCATTTGTCAGGTCTCATATTTTTGCTCGTTTTGGAATACCTAAAGCTTTAATAAGTGACCAAGGTAATCACTTCTGTAACCGGTCCATTAAAGCATTGTTAAAAAGATATGGTGTGACTCACAAAGTGACACACCCGGACCTAGCACGACCTTTTCGTACGAACAGAATAGTGCAAGATGACGTAGCAATTAAATAATATGTCGGTCCGGCTGTGTCAAGTCTGAAAAGAAGATAAGCTTAAGACAAGACGTAGTTGGAAGATGAGATTCGTGACCATGCATGGAATCACTAAGGTGGACTTCTTTAAGTCCATAGCCAATGGATTGAAAGTCCATTGGTGGATTGGTCGGTAGATTGGGCCAAGGATTGAAATTATAAGAGGTTTCAAAGAGGGAAAAAAGTCTGACCCGGGGGCCCGAGTAGACCCGATGTCGGGCCTTGCTATAAATAGGGGGAGATGAGCTGCCCCCCTCTCATTTTCTCTTCTCCCTCTCTTCTCTCCTCTCATTTGCTCTCTCGAAGCAATTTTGGACTTTTGGCCGATCCGGACAAACCGACCGCAAGTTCAAGGTGAGATCTTGGTGAGTTGTTCTCAACTCCTTGAACTACGTTTTATTAAGTTTTCACACTTATCCATGCATTGGTCTAGGAGAAATCCAAGCTCAAAGTTAGTTTCAGCTTTTAGTTAGATTTTAAGTTTAGATTTGAGATTTAGGAACTTTGAGCTTGTAATTCTAGTTTCTACTCCCGTAAACGCGTCGTGGTAGGTGAGAGGAACCTCCATTTTGAATTTCACGCAAATCGGTGGACCGAGGGGCTCAGGAACCAAGGAAAAGCCTCAGAACCTGAGGCCTGCAGACGGCTCCTGCGCGGGAGCCGAGTCTCTCCCGCGCAGGACTGGGCCTGTCCTGCGCTGGGCCAAAATGGCCGGTTGGGCCCTGTTGGGCCCAAATCGATTGGGCTCGGCCCAACTCACAAGGGAAGGGCCTTTTGGGCCCAGAAACAGGCCAGGCCCGACCCTGCCACTTGGGGAGCCTACCTGGCCCAAAATCCGGGCCGGGCTGGGCCAGTAGTGTGGGGCCCACGGGTCCCCAGGGGCATTTTCGTAATTTTTCTTCAAGTGTCCAATTTTTACCCCGGAACCTCCCGGACACTTTTCTAAGCCCTGAATCACATTCGAGCCCAATCTTAGGTCATGCTAGAGCCTCGTAGGTGCATTCATAAATTTAATTATGAATGCTAATGTATATTTTCGTGTACTAGGGCTTCAGATAATCGAATGCAGTGATGCACCGGAGGTTAAAGCTACATGGAGCGCTTGGGAGTATACGAACCTCCCAATACTGTGAGTGACTTTGTTTTCAGTGCTTAGCCACTAGGGACAAAATGTTTTTAAAATGTTTTCAAAATATAAATTGTTTTAAAAAGGTTTTACAACTGTTTTGGGATAAGGGTAATCCACGACACACACTTTTTATTTTGTGATACACCCACTTAGAGGGTGGGATAATTTTAAAAATCCAAAAGCTTGTGTGTGTTTAAATGTTTTAAACATATATGTTGTGAATATATATTTATATATATATATATGATGAATATATGGACGGGATGCGAGACGAGAGATAAGTAGTTGAGTGGCTCTTCGGGCTCCAATATATGCGGGAGCATGGACCGAGTTGGAGAAAGCATGCTAGATTCTCAGCCGTGGACCGTCTGTCGAGGGGCACAGTGAGACGAGACCCTGGGAGAGGCACCTACGGAAGCTTGCTAGGGCTCCAGAGCTGTGTTCCACCACAGTTGGCTACCACCGAGGGAACGGGCTAGAGAAAGAGAAAATGAGAAAATGTTTTTAAAAAGAAAAGAGATAGCCCTCGGTGCAGTAAGGCATACGACCGGCCAGTCGTGCCTTTAGTGTATTAGAAGCCATCCCATTTAGTATATATTTATTTTAAAGGTTTTAAATCTAGTTCTCCTTGGGGGAATTTCAAAAGAGATTTTGGAAAACAAAATTTATTCTTTTTACTTTATTTAGTTTCTTTTATTATATTTTCGATTACCCTGTTTTCCCTAACCCTTATGGAGATTCATTGAACCTCTGTCACTCACCTATATCCAATGTGGATGGATACAGCTTTGCATACGGAGTTAGCTAATAGAAAGGAGGCTCACTAGGAGACGTCGATGGCTTAGGCTTAATAGTTTCCGTTGCGTAGGTATTCTTTAAATTTAATCCACTGGTAAAGATTATTATTTTATTAAAAAGATTTTTAATTAAAGTTTTAGTTGTTTTGCAGTGATGGTATCCATTTCAATGCCTTGCAGTGCTTCTGGTGCGTGACCTGTCGGTACGTACTTCGAGGCAACACGACGGTTGCCACGTGGCTGACTTGGGCGGGTTGGGGCGTGACACAAAATCTCTATTGCATATCATCCTTAAAATAGCGACTAAGCAGAGGTGTCTAATCGTCAAATCAAAGTAATGTTGGAGAAAACAGTGAATACAAACCAGAGAGATAGGAGTACAAGGCTAGATGATGCACTTTGGGCCTATCGAACAGCTTGCAAAACTCCTTTAAGCATGTCTCCTTATCACTTAGTGTATGGGAAGGAATGTCACTTGCCGGTTAAGCTTGAACATGAGGCTTGGTGGGCTATCAAATTTTGCAATTTGAACCTTAACGAATCCGACAACTATCGTAAGCTACAATTGCAATAATTATAAGAGATTTCGAATGAAGCTTTCAGTAATTCTCTCATTTACAAGGCAAAAACAAAGGCTTACCATGATAAGCTTCTAGCTAGGAAGAATTTTGAGGTTGGATAGAAGATTTTCCTGTACAATACCAAATTATACCTCTTTCCGGGCAAGCTCAATAGTAGATGGATTAGACCTTTTGTGGCCACTCAATTGTTTGATCATAGAGCTGTTGAGATTCAAAGTTTGGCTACTTCCAACATCATGAAAGTGAATGGGCATAGATTGAAACCTTACTTGGAGAGTCTTCTAGCACATGGTGTAGAGGATGTCAACCTTAAAGAACCTTTTTATACTTGACACAAAGATGGACTAAGTCTAGCCAAAGACATTAAACAAAGGCGCTTGTTGGGAGGCAACCCAATTTCTTTATCTTTAGCTTTACATTCTTTGGTTTTATATTTTCTTATTTTGTTCTTGCATTTTTAATAAGTTCAAATTATGGTTTTGTAGGTAAAGAAAGCAAAGAAGATATTAGAAACACTATGGAGCCCATCTTACATGATCTTCCCTGACATTTGCTTACTTGCTTATATTTCTCATGATTGTGAACATTTTTTTTTTCGCATAATTCCTAGTGGCCATCCTTTCAAGATTAAAGATGTCCTTCATTGGTACAACATTGGTGAAGACTTTCAAGAGTTTGTGCAACTTTGGAGCTTATTTCTTCTGTGCATTAAAGAGTTTTGATTGGAGAAGCTTGGTTAAATCTAGTTGGGAGCCTTAAATCTGAAGTTCAACATTGATCCATGGCCTTCCATGTTTCTACCCACAGCTAGCCACCACCTCCTCATACACCCGACTGTCGGTTGTCCACCTTCCAAAGTGCCTGAAACATTCTACCCACACCGGCCGTCGGGTCCATGGCTAAACGGCGCCAGGTCATAATAGGTTAGCCAGCCGGTGGCCTTTTAACTCCCTCCCGGCCACCATTTCTTCATTCACCCTTCCTATCCTTACCAAGCTCCATTTCATGCACCGTACACTTAAAAATCATCTTTAAACCCATTCACTTCCTACAAACACTAAATTCGTTAAGATTGCTTCCATATTGCCATTTTAAACTCCAAACCCATTCCATTAAACATTCAAATTCATCATCAAATCTATGCTTTACACAAGATTTCTTAACTTTTGAAGATTGGTGACTAGTTTGAGCTATTTGGTAGCATTTTCGAATTCAAACTTAGACATGGCAATTTGTGTGATCTTTTATCTTCTTTTTGCTTAGTAAGTGATTCTCAAGACTTCTCTTCAACTTATTTATCATTCAACTTGGGATTGCTAACAAATGAAGTTGGTGGCTTGCTAATATTGTGCTTGAATTGGGGTTTGCTTTGGAAGCTTGATTTTGTGGACAATTGTTTGAATTAAGTTTGTAGAATTGCTTGGCTTATTCTATTGGAGTACTTAACTTTGAAATTACCTACTTGGTTGATTGGAAGATTGTAGTTTGATTGTTGATTAAAGCTTGCAAACTTTGAGCATATAAGGTGTTTGTGAAAATGTCTAAGAGAGTTAGCAAGCCATCTACCAAAACCAAGGAGGCTAGTTCATCAATTGTTAAAAGTATCTCCAAGAAGTCTAAGTCAATGAACAAAGATAAAGAACCAATTACTGGTAAAACTCCACCAATGCAAGAAGCTTTTGATTCTGGCAAATTCCACAATCTAGATTGCCAAGAATGGTTTCATGCATACAGGATTAAGCCATTTGTGATGGAAATGAATATTGCTCTTGAAATTGACTCTTTTTTCTACATCATTGAAGTTTTCTCTACACTTGGTTGGCAATCTATTTTCAAGTTCAAGGGTTCTTATTATCATGAATTGGTGCATCAATTATATGCCAACATTGAAGAGAAGACTTCAACTAGTTCTATCAAAACTATGGTGAAAGGGCAACCTATTTGGCTCACTCCGGAGTATTAAACTCAACACTTCAAGATTCTGAATGAAGGTATCCTCTCTATTTTCACCACTATTCAGAAAGACACTTACCGAGAAGCAGAAAAAGCTTGGTGTAATCAACAAACTCTTGACAAACTTGATGTTCCAAAGATCAAGAATGATGTTTTGTGCAAGCATTTGGACTTCAAAGTTAGACTTGTGGTCTACGTTCTTCAATCTAATTTTGATCTTAAGGCTAGTGATATTCATAAGGTTTGAAACAATGATCTTTACTACATGGACAAGCTTTTTTTCGGCATAGAGAAGGATAAAAAAACTTTATTTGGCCTCCATCATCATTGAAGCTATAAGAGGTGTGGTGACACCTAAGAAGATGATTTGTTTTCCAGTCTTTTCGATGCTAATTAGCAAGATCATTCAAAAGATGGGCATTGATGTCAGTGGAGAAATCACTCTTAATACTACTTCCAATGATGTTGTTAACAGTAATAACCTCATCTCTTTCAGTTATAACTTCAATGGTCATTGGTGGACTAATCCTAATAGATTGACTACGGATTTTGTTCCTTCACCACTTGATGAAGCTCAAGAGGAAGAAGCTGAACTAAAGGCCACTCATGATGAGCAAGAGGCACCTTCTATCTCCTCTTTCACTAGGCCAAAAGAAGGACGACCTCTCTCTTACTTTGCATTTCAAAATCAAGTCTTTGATTGGATGGAGAGACAATAGAAAGATTATGTTGATCTTTGAGTTCATGTATAAGACATTAAGGAAGCTCAATTGACTGATCGATCCAAGATCAACCGGATTTTTGCCAATCAAACTCGAATTCTGAAGCTTTTTCAAGGAGAGCAGCCACCTCAGTGATAGGTCACTAGGAATTACATTTTTGCATGCATTGCATCTAGGTACTTAATTTTGTTTTTCTTTTATTTATTTCTATTTTTATTCGGCATTAATGGTATGTATCTTAACCCTTATGTCCATTTTCCTTGTGTATAGCCTTTTAGGGAGTTGAATTCAAGGTAATCTCGTTCTTCTCTTACACTTAATTCCTTGAATTCTTATTTTCAATACACATTGAGTACAACGTTGTTCAAGTGTAGGGCGGTGAAGTATATTTCATAATATTCAAATTTTCTTTTTGTTATCTTTACTTGTGCTTATTTCTTTTCTGTTATTTAAGTTCCTTTATCTTTGTTAATTGCTTATTCTCTGATTTTTTAATTGATTTTGATAATTTTTGAGTTGCATTGTGATTTTGCAATTTCTTTAGGGAAGTAGTATGCTTTTTGAGTAGAAATCATAAGAAGTTGAAATTTTTAAGTTAGAATTCTTAGCTTTTCTAACTTTGGTTCTACACAACTTGTAGAGTGATTTAGCACCCTTAAGAGAGAATTTGAGCCTTAAAGATTGTCTCCAATCTTTTCCTTTCTTGAGTGTTATAGAATCTCTATTAAGCTTCAATTCTATAACTTGCTTGGAAACCTTTTAAGATTACATAAAACACTACTCACTGAATTTGCTAAAGATCTTTAGGACCGAGTTTGAGCCAAAATTGAGCCATCCTTTATAAAAAAACCATTTTAGTTAGCCCCTTTGAGCTTTATATATATTATGACTTTTTCTTTTGTTAACCTTCCCATAAAGAACCTTGAGCCTAAAAGAAAAACAAAGTATTCTTTACCTTTATTATTGATTTAGCAGAGCTACTTACATTTGTTTTTGTTCTTTGAAAGGTAAATAAAGGAAGAAGTGTAGGGAAATCCACATAATATTGTTGATGGTTGGAAATTAAAGAAGAACTTTGCAAAGAGAAATTACATTGAAAAGAAAGTGTCAAAAGAAGAAAAAGAATGAATGCAAAAGCATTTACAAAAGAAGAAAAGACACATTAAAGAAAATTGGCAATGATTCTTAGTGCTCAAAAGAAAGAAAAGTAAAAAGGAAGATTGAAGTATGACAGAGTGATGAATTGAAATAAAAGATGGGTTATTACTTGTTGAATCCGCCCATACTATTTTCTTTGGTATACTATCTCTTGAATTTTTTTTCTTTGATTTCCTTATCTATTCTTTCTTAACTCATTCTCCCCAAGCCCTATATAACCCTTTTGAGAAAAGATTTTAGCATTGATAGTTTAGTGAAGTATGGTTAGTGGAGTAGTGGAGATTAGGTTCACACGCAAGCATATGGTAAGAGGAGTTTCATGGAAGATTGGAGTGAAAACTTAAACACTTTAGGGTAAGGATGAGTGATTGAGTGAAACCTTACTTTACTTAGTTGTGGTTTAATGAAAAGTTAGGATTGTTAACAATTTTTACTCTCTCTTTCAATTGCTTTTTGTTTTCTTACTTGAACTTGATTGCTATTTCCTTATGTTCTTGTGATTTCAGAATGTGATTTGAAGATTATCATTCATTAAGTTTCTAGTTTTAAAATGATTTGCTTAAGGACAAGCAATTGATTAAGTGTGGGGAAATTTGTTAGTTGTAAAATTGCTTACATTTTTAGTTGAATATCTTATTGAATTTGAGCAACTAACTTCTTAATCTTACACTAATTAGCTTGTTTTCATCTTTTAGGGCCCATTTGAAACTTTGAAGAGAAAAGCAATCAAATCTAGCCAAGTTACAATGAAAAGGAAGCAATCAAGAAGTTGAAAGAACACCCGGTGCCGCTTGTCCATGGACCTAGTGCTGCCTGCCACTAGCCGAGATCACCTAGGAAGCTATCCACAGTTGGCCACCATCTGTATGGAGACCCGGTGCCGGCTCCCAATGAGTGAAAGTTCATATTGGACTTATTTGGATCCTTTTGACCCATTTAGACCTAATGATCAGCCCTTAATCTTTCCTAACCCTTAAGACTTGTCAATTGAAGCCCAAAATCGAATAAGGTTGAAGAGGGAGATTGAAACTTAGAGGCCGATACTTGTAATTAATGAATAGAAAAGTTGCAAGCATTAGGAAGAGGACTTCTTAGTCTCTTAGGATTGTAACCCTAGCTCATATAAAAACTTTAGTTTGTTACTGAGCTAGGGCTTTTGGATTTCTTAGCAATTTTCGTAATTAATTTAGTTCTTTAATTACAATGCTAGCTTAAACATCTTTTCTTCAACTTAGTGACCTAGTTGGATACTTTACTTCTATTTGTGAGATTTCTTAATCTTAATTTAGTTTTCTTTCCAATTGTCCTTTGAATTCTCTGTGCTTAAGGTAAATATGCTCGTTTATTTACTTGTCTATTGTTTATACTTTTGATTAGTGTGCAATAATCACTTGTTTATTCAATTGACTAACCATTCTCTTTTAATCCATGTTAGTTAGGGTTTGATTGAGTTATTAAGGGAACTTGAGTAGAACACTCTATTTAATTCAGAGAGGTTATTTAAAAGACTCATGCTGGGTGAACCTCTGATAATGGTTAACCTAGATTAATCTAGATTTTAATGCTTCTGAACACTTAAATTTGGGCTACTGGGGTTTCGAGTTAGTGTTAGGTTGAAAGATATGTTATGAAACTTGAGTAATTGCATGTCTAAGACTTAGGATTAATAAATCGATAAGGATGCTGGGTTCTTGCTTGATTGCTTAATGCAATTGTGAATGAAAACACTATCTTTTGGTAAATCAAGGATCAAATAGTTAGTAAAAATCCCTAGTCACTAGATTGGAGGTCTTAGTCTTATAGATCTCTTCTTAATTAGTTAGTGCCTTAGTTTAATCTTTCTTTATCTTGAATTTTATCATAAATTCCCCTATTTACTTTCTTATTTTGAAGGCAAAAATCACCAAAGCTCTTTGTAGGATCGACCTTTGCCTGCCTAACTACATTAAAGCTTAGCAAGGATTTATATTTGTGGAGTATTGCGAGAAAACTCTCATCATTGTGTTTACCTAGAAATGCTTTAATTATTGCTTAACCTACTTAGACGCATGACTCGTGTTTTGTAAGCATGCCTTTTGAATTGTTACTTGAATTGCTATCACATCTTACTTCTTTGATAAATGACATAATTTATGAAAGACTACACTTGATGATGGCATGCTTGATGACTATGTGATTTTGGTGAGGGGCCAAGGGCCCTGATTTACTTAACCATGGTTGCCAACTCACGGTTCGGCTTTGGAGAGCGGCATGGGTTGTGGTTTGTTTATGTATACCTTTGGTCATGGATGGGTTGATGGGGAGGGATACCCATTCTTGACGTGTGAACATGGATTCCCTTGTCTCACCATTAAGCGGAATCCATAGACAACACCAAGGGGAGAGGAGAAATGTCATTTTTATTAAAGTTGATTCATCTAAAGAAAAATCCTTGGTGGCTCTCATCACTATCTTTGCCAAGGCATATGGGTGAGAGTGCTTGTTTTTAGCGTCCTCATGAATGAAAAATCGGGTCTATTGTTTGATCTTAATTATTTGAATATAGTTGATCTTGAATGAATCTTTTATGAATGAGTTCTTGACATGAGCTGCTTTGATGAGTTTTATGAATGAATTATGGATTGTTTAAGGCATATGATTTTACGTTTTACACCTATTTGAAACACATACTTTCTCCCCCTCTTTCTAGATACAATTTCCATGATCTCACTAAGTATATTGTATATACTCGTAACTCCTTTTACTATCTTTTTAGGTGTGATTAGTGGTTGAGCTCATGATCTGTGGAACTTGCATGATTGTGATTTCTCCTTCATTTGGTCTTGGACCTCACTTTGAGTAGGTCCTCTAAAGGTGCCCATACTTTGATTGCAAAAGGAATCCATGGGGCAAGATAAGCAAGTTTTCATAAAAAAATTACGGATTGCTATTGTTATTTTCAAATCGTTTCATTATAAAAACATTATGGTAAATTTTAATGTACAATCATCTTCTAAAGTACTTGAAATACATTTTACTTCTTGTAAATGAATTATTTATATCAACAAGTATGAATTATCTTTCCATTGTAACGTTTGATTTAACTTATGGGATTTTGTTGCAAATTGTGAGATTTGATGTCAAAATGCCTTGTTGCAGACACATAGTTCGAGGCAACGTGGCGCTTGCCACATGCTCGAGTCGAGGGTCGGGTCATGAAAAAAAATCCCCCAAGTATGAAATACATGAAACACATAAATGTTCATAATAGTGTAAAGTGGAAGAAAATAAAGTGTAGCGGAATTTAAAATACACTAGTGGATCACAACACTATGAAGATACTCACCTAAGAAGGCACAAAGGTAGTCCATACTAGCTACAAGGTGGTAGCTCTTCTTGGAGTCTTAATTGCCTGAAAATAAGTAACAACCATAGGGAGAGTCCATAAACTCAGTGATATGGTTTAGAAACAATGTAAAAGATCACTAATGGAGGGAGATACAATTAATTCAAAATCAATATTTATAAATAATTTATTTCTTAAAATATGATCTCAACAATGAAAATCATTTCATTTAAAATCATACAATAAATAGGGCGATAATAGATCGATGGAGTCCCATCCGTCGATGGACCCATACCGTTGGGAGCAATCAATCACATAATCATAAATAAATAATAATATACATAATTTGCTTGCTCTCCCAATGTTGCTCTAGTTGCACTTGCAACCATAAATGCTTCTAATGAGCTACCCAGGAGACCAAAACCCTTCCTAGGCCCGATAAAAACCTTTTTACGCTATCTTGAGTCTGCATACTACATGATTTTGATTTTGAAAGTGATTTCTAATGGGAATTTAAACAAATTAGGAGCATTGGTGAAGATCACGGTGAGGCCCCTACTATGCAGTTGGATTAGATCAGTGGTGTATGATTCTCCCAGACTATGAGTGGTTTGGCCTCAGTGTTTGGTGACATTGATGGAAAATGTTTTCTAATTGTTTTAATATAATTGTTTTGACTGTTTTGGGGTATGATTATCCACTGCACTAGCTTTGATATAATGATTTTATGCAGGCGAGGTAATATGTGTGTGTGTGTGTGTGTATGTGTGTATTATACGAGATATATGAATGTTTTATAATGATTTTCATATGAACTCTTAGGTGGCATGATGATGGTCCGTGTGTGACCTACCCATTTGTGGTGTTTATGAAGTATATTGCCTAAGTGGGGCAATACTAGCGATTTAGTAGCCTATGGTTCATTCCTTGATATGCCCAGATGAGTAGTAAGTAGCCTATGGGCAGTCCATATGGGAACCTATTGAAACCAATTTGGGTTAAAACGAAAAAGTCAACCTAAAGTGAAACTATTGGTCAATGCTAGTCAATGGCAAAGTCTGGCATTGGTTCTAGCCTTGTCCAGCACCGAATAACACCTGAGTCACCCTAACAAGTTTCTGTTTTAGGTTTGGTGCTGAATCACCTTAAGTCTGGCGCCGTACTCATTCAAACACAACATTCTCCTCTTTGCCTATTTGAAGTCCGGCACCAGATATGGCCGGGTTCGACTGCAGATCACCTTTTGAGCAGTGCATATGGTGGTCTTTGGCCACCCTCCACCTTGTACAACTCAGATTTTTCACTTCTAAATGCTCCAACAACCAAATAAGACCCCCAATACACAATATGCTTCCTCCACAACACCCACAATAGACAATTTGAACTTAAATTCAACTTAAAATTTAAAATTTACCAAAATATCAAAATCTCCAAACTCAGTGAACACTTCATGGAATTAACATGCTAATACTTTATTTGAAAGCTCTCAAGGAGTAGAACAACATACCTCAAATAGCTCTACCCATAATGAGCTATTTTCTTCTCATAAGCCCAAAGAACTCGACACTTGGTTCTCTGCCCACGCTCAAAATAAAGTACTTTCCTCCAAAACTAATACCAGATTCTTGTAGAGCTCGAAAAGTTATGTGAAATGGAGTATTTTTCATGTCTAATTTGGTTCGGATTTGAGTGAGAAATCTTAGAGGGAAGATTGGACTTAAATTGAGTTTTCTAGTGAGAGAATGAGCAAAGTTAAAGAAGAAGGGGAGCCGAGCACCACTTTAGAAAATTTGCGCCTTTGTACCATGTCCAATTGGGGAAATTATTTTCAACTCCCTCAACACTTAAAGCTTCAATAAAATTCCCAAATTTCAACATTGCCTCAATTTAGTCCACAAATTTCACTTTAAGAAAATTCAATTACACCCCAAACACTTCAATTTCTTTTATAATTGGGAGTTTGATATAATTTAAATTGGGATTAAAGTCCACATCAAACATGATTTGATCTTAGATTAGCTGGGATTCAATTTGATTACCTTATGCCAAAAAATAATAATAAATCATAGAGTGTTATGAAAGTGGACAAATGCAAGTTGTGCAAATTATGTTATGAATGTGGACAAATACAAGTTGTGCAAATTATGTTAATGTAAGTTGTGCAAATTATATTATGAATGTGGACAAATGCAAGTTGTGCAAATTGTCCAAGTTGTAATTGTTGTGATGGCAATAATGGGGCTCATATGTGCAAGTTGCCAACTTGTATAGCCTACCATTTGATGCCAATAAATTGGGATTTATTCTCACTAATGAAATATACTTACAATTTCTTCAATCTTCATTTCCATTTCCATCTCTCTCTCTCTCTCTCTCTCTCTCTCTCTCTTTCTCTTATTCCTTTAATTCTCAATTTCTCCTATTCTTATTTCTTGTTCTTGCTTCCTCAATTTTAATTAACATACTTTTCACAACACGTTATCAGCACGATGCTCTAACCAACTGAAGTGAAGCAAGTTTGAAATTTGTTGTCAAGATAAATGCAAATGGGACACATTGAGAAAAAGGAAGATATATGTTTGCTTGATAGTGCTACAACGCATACTATACTTTGTGGCAAACACTTTTTCTCAAATGTGACATTGCGCAAGGCAAATGTTCAGACAATATCTGGTCCTGTTAATATTATAGATGGCTATGGGACTGCCACAGTTATTTTGCCAAATGGCACAACATTGTATCTTGAAGATGCATTGTTGAGCGGTAGATCAAAAAGAAATCTACTTAGCTACAAAGATGTACGCCGTAATGGGTACCATCTAGAAACAATTAATGAGCAAAATAAGAAATTTCTTTGCATCACTTCCTACAAGATGGGCCAGAAGACCATCCATGAGAAGTTGGAAGCTTCTAGTATGGGATTATATTATGTCCCAATACGAGCTATAGAATCATATGCTACGATGCCCTAGAAACTAGTGAACCCTGATGTGTTCGGACTTTGGCATGATCGCCTTGGTCATCCAGGAGCTACAATGATGCGAAGAATCCTTAAAAATACTCGTGGATACCCTTTAAAAGATACAAAGGTGGTGTTGTCCAAAGATTACATTTGTGAATCTTGTTCACAAGGAAAGCCCATTACTAAACCTTTCACGACAAAGGTTGATTATGAATCCCCTTCATTCTTGCAAAGAATCCAGGGTGATATCTGTGGGCCGATTCAGCCTGCAAGTGGACCATTTAGATATTTCATGGTACTAGTGGACGCATCCTGCAGATGGTCCCATGTTTGCCTATTATCAAAGCGCAATGTCGCTTTTGCACGTTTGCTTGCACAGATAATAAAGCTTCAAGCTCATTTCCCAGATTATCAAATTAAAAGCATAAGAATGGATAATGCTGGTGAGTTCAAATCAAAGAGTTTTGATGCTTATTGCGCTTCATTGGGAATTGAAGTTGAACATCCGGTCCCACATGTTCATACTCAAAATGGATTAGCAGAATCCATGATTAAGCGCATTCAAATTATTGCTGGAACTTTGTTGATGAGGACAAAGCTCCCATCCTCAGCGTGGGGTCATGCTGTTTTACATGCTGCATCTTTAATTAGATTGCGTCCCACTACTTCTCATTTATATTCCCCCCTTCAGTTAGTCTTGGGCCAAAAGCCAGACATTTCATATCTTCGCACCTTTGGTTGCGCGGTACAAGTACCTGTAGCACCACCGCAAAGGACCAAAATGGGTCCCCAACGCCATTTGGGCATTTATGTTGGGTTTGATTCACCGTCCATTATTCGGTTCCTTGAACCATTGACAGGTGATTTATTTACCGCTAGATTTACGGATTGTCATTTTGATGAGACAGTATTCCCATCACTTGGGATACCAAAAGCTTCCACAAATGGAAAGCAGAAAAATGTTGAGATTTTCTCATGGAATGAGAAAAGTTTGTCTCATTTAGACCCAAGAACACCTAAATGTGAAAATGAGGTGCAACGATTGATCCATTTACAAGCTATTGCAAATCAAATGCCTGATGCATTTAATGAGACTGCTAAAGTTACAAAATCTCATATTCCAGCTACGAATGTTCCAGCTAGGATAGATGTTCTTGTAGAACCACCCGAAATGGATCTAAATGGCCCGCGCCTGAAGCGTGGTAGACCGATGGGATCAAAAGACACTGTTCCTCGAAAAAGAAGGGGGAGGAATTTAGAATTTGCTCCAGATGAGCTTATTAATCTTTCTCGAGGAAACCAAATTGCTCCTGAAGTGGCACAAGTTCATGAGCATATTGCCTCTGAAGTGGTACAAACCCATGAAAAGATCACCAACCTTGGGAATACTGAAATTTCCATCAGTTATTGTAATGAGATATGGGATCGAAAAGAGATAATCATCGATGATGCATTTGCTCTCTCAGTTGCTCATGAGATTATGAATGATGATTATGAACCTCGGTCCATAACCGAATGCCGTCATAGGCAAGATTGGCCTAAATGGGAGGAAGCAATCCAAGCTGAATTGACTTCCCTTGCCAAATGTAATGTTTTTGGGCTTATTACTAAAACCCACGACAATGTAAAACCTGTTGGATACAAATGGGTCTTTGTCCGGAAACGAAATGAGAAAAACGAGATCGTGAGGTATAAAGCCCGACTCGTAGCCCAAGGTTTCTCGCAGAGGCCTGGGATTGATTATGATGAAACATATTCACCAGTAGTGGATATAGTTACCTTTCGTTTCCTTATAAGTTGGGTTGCCCAAGAAAATTTTGAAATGCGTCTTATGGACGTTGTGACGGCATACTTATATGGTTCATTAGATTCCAATATCTATATGAAAATTCCTGAAGGTTTCAAAATGCCTGAAGCATGCACTCCCCGCAACTTATTCTCAATAAAGTTGCAAAGATCTTTATATGGGTTAAAGCAATCCGGCCGCATGTGGTACCAACGTTTAAGTGAATACCTGACTAAGGAAGGGTACATAAATGATCCCATCTGCCCATGCGTGTTTATTAAAAGATCTGAAACCAGGTTTGCTATTATAGCAGTTTATGTCGACGACATGAATTTAATTGGGACTCCTGAAGAGTTATCTGAAACTGCTGAATATTTGAAAAAGGAGTTTGAGGTTAAAGATTTGGGTAAAACCAAACTATGCCTTGGTGTAGAGCTTGAGCACAAAAAGAATTGAATACTTGTCCATAAGTCAGCATACACTGAAAGATTGCTTAGACGTTTTAACATGGACAAGGCTCACCCATTGAGCACCCCTATGGTTGTAAGGTCTCTTGACCCCCAAAAGGACCCGTTTCGTCCTAAAGAATCTGGTGAGGATATACTTGGTCCTGAAGTACCATACCTCAATGCAATCGGGGCTTTGTTGTACTTGGCACAGTGCACGAGACCAGATATCGCTTTTGCGGTAAATTTGTTGGCACGTTTCAGTTCTGAGCCAACCCGGAGACATTGGAATGGGATTAAACATATCTTCCGTTATCTCCGAGGAACCATTGATTTGGGGTTATTCTATTCTAAGAATACTACTAACTCTGGTTTAGTAGGTTATGCTGATGCAGGATATAAATTTGATCCGCATAGAGCTCGCTTCCAAACCGGTTATCTATTTTGCTGTAATGATACAGCCATTTCTTGGCGTTCCACTAAGCAAACACTAGTTGTTACATCTTCCAACCACTCTGAAATTATTTCCCTCTATGAGGCCGGAAGAGAGTGTGTTTGGTTAAGATCTATGATATCACATATTCATAATGCTAGTGGATTCAAACTGGTGATAGATTCTCCCACTATAATTTATGAGGATAATGCTGCTTGTGTTGCACAAGTTAGGGGAGGATATATTAAAGGTGATAGGACCAAGCACATCTCGCCGAAATTTTTCTATACTCATGAACTCCAAGAAAGTCGACAAGTTGATGTTAAACAGATTCGCTCTGTCGATAATCTTGCAGATTTATTTACCAAATCTTTGCCAACATCAACATTTGAGAAATTAGTTTATGGCATTGGTATGCGGCGAGTCAGTAAAATGCAAGATTGAATTCCCCAGAAGTGGAAATGTTAAGATGCTCCAGAAGTAGCAGTTTATTTTATCTCAGGGGGAGCGATTATGGACATAAGTGCACTGTACTCTTTTTTCCTTCTGTCCGGTTTTTGTCCCACTGGGTTTTTCCGGCTTAAGGTTTTTAATGAGGCAGTAATAGCACGTCCAATCAGGCCACTGAAGTAGGTCCACCTATATTGTCCTGAAGACAAGCACATATTGTCCTGAACACATATTAGACGGACTTAATTGTATTGTACTCTTTTTCCCTTATGTTTGGTTTTTGTTCCCACTGGGTTTTTCCGACTTAAGGTTTTTAACGAGGCAGTACACGTCTAATCTTAATAGTGGCATTTGTCCAAGGGGAAGTGTTATGAAAGTGGACAAATGCAAGTTGTGCAAATTATGTTATGAATGTGGACAAATGCAAGTTGTGCAAATTATGTTATGAATGTAGACAAATGTAAGTTGTGCAAATTATGTTATGAATGTGAACAAATGCAAGTTGTGCAAATTGTCCAAGTTGTAATTGTTGTGATGGCAATAATGGGGCTCATATGTGCAAGTTGCCAACTTGTATAGCCTACCATTTGATGCCTATAAATTGGGATTCATTCTCACTAATGAAATATATTTACAATTTCTTCAATCTTCATTTCCATTTCCATCTCTCTCTCTCTCTTTCTCTTGTTCCTTTAATTCTGAATTTCTTATTCTTGCTTCCTCAATTTTAATTAACATACTTTTCACAACATAGAGAAAGTATTGTGTTGAAACTAATATATCTCCCTTTTAACCAAGAAAAATAAAAGGTAATAGTACTATGTTTTCGTTGATTTAAAGACAGAGCATAAGATTGATAAAAAAAAAGTTTTAATATCTAATTTAATCCCTATACTACACCAAAAAAAATATATTGGTCTGTAAATTTTTATTTGAGATAGATTGATCGTTCAACTTTTATTTTAAGATAAATTGATGTTTAATTTGTAAACTTGACCGAAACCGTTTGATCCAGCACTTACATAATTTTTTCACGTTAAGTTTTTAATTTAAAAAAAGAAGTCACAATTCTTAATTTTTGACAATTTCTATTAAGTTTTTGTTTATTTAGAAACTTATTTGTTTTAAAATAAAAATTCAGAACCAATATATTTCAAATAAAAATTTACGGAATAATTTTTGTTTTTTTAACGTGGATCAAGGACCAAACTGAGTATTAAGAGAGAGAGAGAGAGAGAGAGAGAGAGAGAGAGAGAGAAGACAGAACAGGCGAGAATAGAAGTCCCGCCGGTAAACGCCGTTTCTCAAGAAAATCGAAAAGTAAAAAGCAGCGTCTCCAAAATCCAGACATGCGTTTGATCATAATCTTGTCGTTGCTGTTATTAAGCATCTTGAAAACTGGAAATTGTGCTACAGAAAATCAGTTTAAGATTGATGGGAAAGTTTTGGAGTTAGACGAATCTAACTTTGACTTAGCCATCTCCACCTTCGACTACATCCTAGTCGACTTCTACGCTCCTTGGTGCGGCCACTGCAAACTCCTTTCCCCTCAGGTTTCTACTTCTTTACCCAATATTTGCAAGACCATATCAAGTTTGGTACTTTTTAGATACCCTTTGTTTTAGTTATGTTGAATTGGTTTGATCTAATTAAATTCAGTAGCCTTGTGTCCATTTCATTGTTCTAATGGCTTAAAAATGCCTTTTTTTTCTGGGTATTGTAGTTAGATGAGGCCGCTCCTGTTCTTGCTGGATTAAATGAGCCAATAGCAATAGCGAAAGTAAATGCTGACAAGTTTACCCGTCTTGCGAGAAAATATGATATTGAGTAAGTCTTTATCTTTCTCTCTCTCTCGTTTATAGCGGTAGATTAGAAATAAAGTTTCAAAATTGGTCAACTGTTGCCTCTGGCTAGTAGCAATGTATCGTCCTTCTATTTTATCAGCGAACAAAATGAACAGTTTTAAAATATATCACCAGTTTTATTGAGGGGGTAATGCATAGACTTGAATTAATAGCCCATGTTAGTAATGGTGTGATTTAGTTTGATACATTTAATTTCAATTTATGTAATGCATTTTTTTGATGTATTTTATGCATAATCATAGGACATGGATGATCTATGGAAATGAATAAATGGTACCCTCAATTGAGGTCATTGTCTTTTTTTTTTTTGGATAAATAAGCTACATGATTGTCATTTGTTACAAATCCAATCTAAATTTGCTTTTGTAGTGCATATCCGACCCTCATGCTCTTTATGCATGGCGTTTCTATGGAGTATTATGGACCAAGAAAAGCAGACTTACTTGTTCAATATCTCAAGAAATTTATTGCTCCTGATGTGTCTATTCTTACTTCAGACTCTGCCATTAATGATTTTATTGAAGCAGCAGGTGCTTTCTTTCCTATATACATAGGTTTTGGATTAAATGAGACTGTGATATCTAATTTAGCTGCTAAGTACAAGAAAAAGGCATGGTTTTCTGTCGCGAAGGATTTCTCTGAGGATGCCATGGTGTTGTATGACTTTGACAAGGTTCCTGTTTTGGTAGCTCTTCATCCAAGTTATAAGCAGCAAAGCCTTTTTTATGGGCCCTTTGAAGGTTAGTTTGTTATGAGCATCTCTAGTCCCTTGCAGATACTACAATCATGTTAAGTCACCTATTTTTTATCATGAATATAACCAACCTTGATGTTACTACTGCTTTATCCATTTCCTTTATGCTAGTGCATAGGAGTATCTTTTAGAATTTTGACCATTGCAAACTGTTTTTGTGGTGGATTGGTAAAACGTATTTAAGTTCTGATTCATGTTTTTGGGGTTTTATATAATATTAGATTGGTATGATTATCTCGTCAAACAACTTGATTATGCATCTCCTATGAAATTATTAGGAACAGTATGAAAAAGGTAAATTTACTTTATTTATGGATTTAGTAAACTGGCCTGACATTGCAAAAATTTAAAATTTTGAAATGCAGTTGGAGGGACTTTAGGTAAAATTTGAAATGCATGAATGGAGTATTCTAGAATTGCATATGAGTGCGTAAGAGAGAAGTGGGACTTGCATCCATTAATTACAAATTGCAGAAGCATGATTAAGGATGTTAAGATGCATAACAAGGAATATAATGGAATATGGTTTTGTTGTTAGAATCACGATGGACACGTATCTGAAAGCAACAACTGAAAGCACATAGGAGACCAGAGTATGACCCTCCAAATATATGAAAAACTTCAGAAAATTAAAAGCACTCTTGTGAGGAACACACTAATATCCGAAACTGCATGATGGACTAGTTTAGAATTTAGTTAATTGAGCTCTGTTCAATTGAAAGGAGTACCGAAACAAGATAATACAAATCCTAGTCATTTAATTAAGATTTAAGATGCACTCAATAGCATGATTAAATTCTCATGAACTTTCTGGATATTCAACATTTCTTTCAATTTCAGATATGAAAAAAAGTTGTTAGTCTTGGATCTATGCTTTCTAGTTTCATTGCGTGCATGCAGAGTTAGATCTCTCATGTTTGTATAATATTACTGTAAGATAATGCCTTTACTTAGTATTATTGATATGTTGAATTAAGAGGACTTTTAGCCATAGTGTTATGTTAGTAACACAATAGGTCAATTTTTCCTTGACTTCATGTCGCTTAAATTTAAGTATTTCTTTGGATCTGTTTACCTGTGGCTTTTAATTGATCATACCTAAATCTAGAGATATTATTTAGCTGTACTATATTCCGGTCTTTATGTGTCTATCGTTTTGGTTCACATATATTTGCATTTCTCCATGCATTCTATTCAACATATTGTATGACTAAGAATGCTTGAATATTAGGGTAAATAATTATATCAAATCTTAAATTTGAGTTGGATTTACGCTAAACAGTCAGGAGTAAGATTCCTCGTTTCCTGCTTTGCTTGCCCGTAAACCATGTGAAATGAATACTCTACTGGTTTAATAATAAATTGAGCATGATTCCTACTAGTCCATGCTTGGACGAGGAATGTTGGCTATCTAGGTGAATAGGAACTTCTTTAGTCATAATGCTCAGATAGTGCTTTGTATACTTCTTTCCAGTTTCCTACCAAAATGAGACTCAAAAGCTCTAAACTTATTATACTGTTACAATCACAGATCAAGAAACATTCTTATTCTCTACTTTGTTGATGTTTCTTTTTGTTGACTTCGTAATGCATAATAGTCAAAATCGAGCATCTTGGAATCAAAATCATAAAGGGTGGCTTAAGTGCAGTCAAGTCTCATTTGCTTTTCAATTTTACTTCAGTTTAAATAGAGATGACCTCAAACTTTTTTTTTTTTTTTTCCCTCTAGTACTTGAGGCTGCTGGGGATGGAGCCCCTGTTCACTGGAACTAAGAGTCCAGTGTCTACCAGAATCTCAAACTTCAGCCAAGCTCATTTAATCCTTACACTATCTAAGTAACTGTTGCCTCAATATCATCAATGACAGTTGATTTTTTTTTTTCCCAAGTTGTAAATACTTATCTTCCCCTGCATTTCTTCTTCTTAAATGTCCACAAACTTGGTAATTTTGCGCATCCTATGTTGATTTTATTCTGGCTCCATATAAAAAAAGCAGCAACCTTTCAGTCTCAAATCATTCAATCATGCAGATGAGTTTCTGGGGGATTTTATAAAACAGAATTTGCTCCCTCTGGTGGTGCCCTTGAACCACGAGACATTGAAGTTATTAAAAGATGAGGAGAGGAAAATTGTGCTGGCTATCACTGCTGATGAGAATGAAGACCAGTCACAGGACTTGATCAGGTTATTGAAAGCTGCTGCATCTGCAAACCATGACTTGGTATTTAGCTATGTTGGAGTTAAGCAATGGGAAGACATTGCTGATAAATTTGGGGCCAACGAGAAGACAAAGTTGCCCAAAATCGTTGTCTGGAATGGAGATGAGGAGTACTTCCAAGTGAGTATGAATTCTTTAAATAATACCTGAACTTGGAGAGAACAATGAATTGAATGTTGACCTGCCGGTTTTCCATGTTTGTATGTCAACTTCAACATTTCAATTTTTACAATTAAAATTGCTAAAACCTAGTGCTGAATCTGGAACTAATCCACTTAGTTTAAACCTGTAACCATCTATCCAAATGTTATTAGCCCATTATCTTCTACTTTTAGTCGGTATTGGATCTGTCACTAAGTGTCACTAAATGGAAGTGAGAGTGATAGTTGAAGCTATATCAAGAAAATGTCTAAGATCTAAAAATTTTTTAGGGTATACATACTGATATAGTTTCTTAGGATATGTATGAAAGATGAAATGATAATTCTTGATCTTGTTTTCTTCTCTTGATGAAATTAAGGTTATAAATTCTTTGTGTGCACTAATGATTATCTTGCTAATACACACATTATGTCTGTTTATTTTAGTGTCTGGAAGCTGGGCATAGTCCATACAAAAACATGAGACTTAACTAGTCATGTGTCTTTGTTCAAATTTCAAACTCAATTTTTAGAGCTTGGTATTGGCAGTTCTGCTTGCTAACTTTAAACATTGTTTCTTGGATTCACTATCTCCATATCTTTTTGTAGACCCATTAAGTTGTTCCAAAAGATAATAAGAAGTGGAGACTGTTAACTTTTTTCTATGATGGTTGATTTTCTTCATCCAGAAAGAATATTGATCTTGGTATTTTCTTCCTTGATGTTTTAACATTTATATTTCTTGCATTTTAAAACTAAATACATATTCTCTGATCTAATACATCTTGTTGATATGTAAGGTTATAGGCATTGAAAGCCTTGATAATGAGGATCAGGGGTCTCAAATCTCACAATTCCTGGAAGGATATAGAGAAGGAAGAACAGACAGGAGAACACTTAAAGGCCCATCATTTATGGACTTTATCAATTCACTAATCGGCATCAGAACTGTCTACATAATTGTCTTTATCGTTGCAATCATGATGCTTATACAAAGTATTGGTAAAGATGATGAACCTCTCAGAGTTGGCCGTCGTGATGAGAATGATCATGCTGAGAGCATCGAAGCTGAGAGCGTTCAGAAGAAAGAAGATTAAACAGAGGTATCTTCCTGGTGGAGATACAGCAGCAAAACAAAATAGCTTGCAGAACAAAGTTGCAGTGGGGAAAAGAAACCTGTTACAAGGCTCTGTGGAGATGATGATCCCTGCTTTTTGGACAGGCAGTTTAATATGCTCAACTGCACTGCATCTGGTTCGAAGAAACAGGGTTCCAGAGCGGTAGTTTGTTGTATTGATCAAGGTTCCTTTTCTTTTCTCCTCAATGATCATTACACATTTATGGCCCTTTTAACGATCCCCCCCCCTTTTTTTTTCTGTTTCCTCTTCATTTTCCATACCTTAAACATCAAACTAGCAAGTCTTCTTTAATAATGTACTATTAATTTTATTCTTATATCATCTTATATTCATCTCATTGTGGGAAGTGTAAATACTATAACATTTTGCATGAAGCATTGTAAGGCTTTGACTATAACACTATTTTTGGTAGAAGGAAAGTGGATGGGATTTGGGAGGGAAGGGCAGGAAGAAAAACGACATCCCTTGTTTTGGTAAAATGGATGGATAATAGTGGAAATGAAAGAAATTAAAGACTCATTTGGTGCAATGGATAAGATAATGAGCAAAGTTATGTATAATTTGTGTTATGATTTTTATAATTTATATAAAATTGAACTATCATATGGATAATTTAAAAAATGACTATTTCTAGAAATGAAAAAGATTGACTTATCTTATAATTAATTTTCACCATAATACAAATCTATATTTTTTTATCAACATAATACAAATCTATATAAATAATATAAAATCACACTACAAAATATATATAATTTTCTTCTTTATCTTATCTATTACACTAAAAACCATGGCACTCTATCCTGTCCATTTGAATGATCCTCTTACTTTTATACCCAACAGCCACACGTCAAAGATTTAGAAGGCAAAAAATGGCCCCCACCTCGAAGACGATATATCCATCCGTGGTGAAATACGATGTTATTGCAAGTTTACAGAAGTTTCTCCATTGCGGACCAAAGCAAGCCATGTGACAATTTTTCACTCATTTTACCTCCAATACTCAATTTAAGAATAAAGTGCCCCATAGTGTTAGAGTGTAAAATATAAGATTACTTGCTTCTAAGTTCTAAATGTGAAAAGAAAGAACGGGAAAGAAAACACACGATAAAAGAAACAGTAATTAGAAGTTAACAATATTCACAAGACAGCTGAAAGCCTGAAACAATGTTTCCACTCCTCTGCTCACATTACACATGATCTCCGAGAATAAACTTTCAGAGCCTCATTTATGTAAACCACACTATTCTTTGGGGAATTAAAACCAATGATACAAATCTTATGCTACAATGTACAAATCGGGCCAGAGGAAGTTACATTCTAGACATTTGGATACGAACTTAACCAATCACATGAAAGGAACCCAATATAATAATGATATAATAATGACATACAAGGAGAGAGAGAGAGAGAGAGAGAGAGAATGTATGTAGGTCATTCCACTCTACGGAATTCAGCTCATTGTCACGCATCTAATTAACATTCTGGAAGAGATTGAGCAGATGCAAAAGGAGAAAAACTAGTAGCTGACTCACTGTAATGCAGTGGATGCAGCAGGTGACCAGAAGAGCTGACTAAACTTGGTGTGGCGTTGCTTGGGCTTGGAATATACGGGGACATATATCTTGCATTAAGAGGTGATATAGATGGGTAATTGATCGAGGCAGGTGAAACCAAATGAGAAGCAAGAGATCTTTGAGAAGATGCATTCCTAAGATCTACTGAGCTTCGGCTTAGGCTAATGGACGGGGATTGACGGCAGGACCTAAGTGGTTGCTGAATATACGGAGTGCTGGCAAGAGAATGAGTATGAAAAACTGATGGAGAACGTGATGCTGCTGGAGTAATTTGAATGGCTGATGATGATGCTAATGAAGATCTAACAGATGATAACACAGAGGAGGATACAGAGCTTGGGGCGGACGAAAGTAATGGTGTACTTTCTGATGCTGGTGGTTCCCCTGTGGCTGTTCTTGCATCACGCTTGCAAACAGGGCAAAAAGTTCTCCATGTTGTAAGCCAAGAATCAACACAGAAAGCATGAAACTCTGAAAAAATGCCAGGAAACAATTAGATATATGCATTTATAAAATACATGTGATTAAATAAAATCAAGTAAAAAGCTGAAGATGCTTTACAAATGTGAAATGTCTCTATCAAGAATGATAGCAATAGTCTACATCAACAACTTGATTTTGGGGTTCCAGATAAAACAGTGACAAACAAAAGTAAAATTGATATTTCCTTTAAATTTTTGTCAAGCTACATTTTTATGGGGAGGGGATGATAAGGAAGTAATTCAAGAACTTGTCACTACAATAAAATCTGCTTAGCCGATCAGCTCATGAAGATAAAGAAATAGACTCCTGCATTTAGGTTAAATTTATGAAATTTTGGCTGGACATAAGTATTACTGCTCTTTGGAGAAGCAATGTTTTATATTCTTGAAATTGACAACATAAAAGAAGGACGAAGATTATTGAAGCAGCAAAGAGAAGAAGAATTGGTATAAAGCCTTAAACAGAAAGGGAAATCCTGAAACGTAAACCTATGATTTACTCCTCAAGTTAGGGTTTACATAAATCCAACCAATGAAAGCATAACAGCGGATAGAATTTTCATAACTCGATATTATCGGAAGAAAATGAGACTTCTAAATAGGCTAAACCTACAAGGACTTTTCCAACATAGGAAACACCTAGAGTCAACTCAAAAAACAAAATAAATAAATAAAAACCACAAACTCTAAATAACGTCCCAAAAACCATAAGCCGGTTGGACTACATACTTTTGCAGTTACCAGAAAATCTGAAGTTACCAGAATATTCTTGAATGTAAAGAAACAATCAGATAAGCATTAATTTACTACTTGCCAGCATATACATGCATGATTTTTTAACTTATCATATCGATGCCATGCCGGCTAGGTAAAATTCTATACTAGATCGATATCCGGTACAGATCAAGATTTCTTTGGCATTTCACATTTGATCTTGTGAGCATCCATCAGTAATGGAGCAACCAAATCTAAATAGTAAGATCTTCCTTACAATTCAAACAACTTTGTTTTAAGGATAATTAGAATTAGGATTAGTCGAACATCACATACAGACCAAAACTTTAGGTTTCTTGGAATTTGATCTAACATCTTGCTGTTGCAAACAGTAATAAAGACTTCCTAATTTGAAAGTCCTCCTTAACAGTTTCAACATATGATGTTAAATGCAATGACCACACTCACAGAAGTCATACACATGCATTTATTTTTTCCCATAATGATAGATGAATCCAAATCTCAGACAAACAGATTTCCAGGAGCCTAATATTGAAGATACAACTTAGTCACCAAGTAATAACCAACAATTAGAAGAAGGGAACTTAGCAGCAAATACTTACTAGCAACTAGAAACGAACTAAAAACTGGATTCATTCAGCTTCGCAACATTATTTACTTAAGAGTCTCACATTATTTATTGAGGCAAGAAAGATCTTTTATCTACATTAATAATTAAGTAACTAAGCAAGTACAATTTTAGCATATTTCCTCACAGTCTTGATTCATCAAAGAGCATATTTGTGTCTAAATGAACAGACGCAAATACCTCTGCACACCAAACAAGTAATATAAGAATATATGCGGGTTTACACGCATGCAACCAGCTGTTCTTGTGCCTTCTAGAAGGTTTTAGAATGAAAGTAAAAAAAAAAAAAAAAAAGACCAGGCTGGGGTGGAGAGGAGGGGGGGGGGGGGGGTGTTGTGTGTGTGTGGGCGGGTGGTGAGGGGTGGGAACTAACTGACTAATTACATTTGCTTCAATAAGTCACGAATTATGATTTTTTAAGAACAAAAATAATTCCTCAGAAGAGAAGCTAGATAAGAATAAAACCCTCAAGTCTTCGATAACAAAAGCTATAAAAAATTCACAGATGATCACTACAAGTCTACAATGATATTTTCAGATCCCTTTAAAATGCTTAGAAGCAATGACTCATTTACCACTATTTGCCCATTTTCCTGTTTTTCATTTGTAAAAGGAATACTAGTCAGAAATACTATTTCATGCATGCTTGCATTTTATTGAACTCATAAACAGGTAACTATTAGCATCTGAGTGCTTCTAAATCAAATGGAACAAATATTTTCACCTACATTCAAAGCCAAAATCGCACTAATGGAAACAGCAAACAACCAGCAGCAATGACAGAAATAAGATAGCAAACACAAAAATGTCTCGTGAGATGGCTCACAGTCGCCTGATGACTATGCAAAGTACATACAAAAAGAAAGAGGCCCATCACATAATAACAAATATAGTTAACAAAACAAAACTTGTAGGTAACACCATCCTTAGCTTCAAAAGAAAGCTTACTATGACGACATGGAAGAACCCTGAGCTTCTCTCCTATGGTATAATCTTCGAGACATATTGCGCATGTTCTTGACGTACAATTATCCTCTAAGACTGCAGTGAATATCAAGCTAGGCATTGCTTTTACTAAACGCCTGCTCATCCCATGAAATTCACGAACTCGAGAAGATTGAGGGCGTTCTCGTCTAATCCGATGTCTGCGTACAAAAAAACAAGTTGCCAGCACTGCCGACATGGCAAGTAGAGAAATAAAGGAGATCGCCATGATCGACCATGCTGAGTTTTCAAAACTAGGGATTAGCCATAGCTCCATATCAGTAGACCCAGCATATTTTTTTAGTATTTCACCAGAAGATTTGGAAACAAAGACAGCATGTATCTTTATTCCAGCTGCATTCCCTGCCACTATTTAAGGATTGTAATATCAAATTAGAGGCATGTACAGGAAATGAATTATTTTGTTGAAAAAGAATAACAATGACCAGAACAAATAAACTTCTCTTACAGAAAGAAAATTTTAAAACTAAAATAATAAAGAATTTTGAAACAAAGCAAACACATATAAATGAATAATGCAAGCATATTTGTAGATGAAATAATCGATGGTACATATTTGGTTCAAATTCTGACTCTTAGCATTTAGCAATCAGAGTTCAGCAAGTGAATATCACTTTCATATATAACATATCCTTAATTTCAGCATCCCCCCTGTTTGCAATCTACTCTAGCAAAACAGTTTCTTCCTGACAATTAATCCAACATCGAAAACTTTACTTGTCCAAGGTGATTTGGCAATTACAGCTGAGATGCGTTAAAACCACTTATAGTTTGACACATATAACATGTTTACTCAGCCAATACCATATCTAAAGAACTGAAGGTATAAGCATGACAAGTATTCATAGTAAATTGTTGACTGTTGTTATAACATGCTTATAGCTTTGAAGTATCACATAGCATACAATTGAGTTTTACATGAATGTAGCGACTCTAGGGTTCAAACTGAAAAAGAATCGCATATTTGTCAGCAAATATCATGGATTCAAAATTATTCACAATTCAATGCATCAGAAACAGAAGCAACTGAATTTTATCAAGGACACCTAATAAGTCGCATTAGAGGAAGATGAGTAAAAGTTACTCAAATTCCAGTATCAAAAGTTCTCTATCTGTACAAAAACAATATTTAACAGTGAAATGGACAAAGGGGGCTTAACATCATATGAATCTCATTTTTCCTACGTCATAATTATTGCACTTTGCTGAACAACTACCAGAACCCAATCCCAACTAAAGAAGAAAAGATGATTCTACTTAACAAAGCTTGAGGTTGATAAGGCTATTCATTTTTTGGAAAAACATGAATTGGTGTGGTGATTACCCATTCAGCATACATCAACTATGAGTTAGGAGAATGCTTATGTGCAAGCAGTCTGAAAGGGTTAAAGTAATTGAACTAAGATGGAGATTCAGTGGTAAGCTGCCAAAAGGCAATTTAAAGAGTTTTGAAAGTGAGATTTTTAGTATTAATGATTTTATTTCTATTAGCAAATTTTCTTTAGGGATCTCATAGAATTTATTATAAAAAAAAAGGGCCTATTTTATGCATTTAAATGTCTTCCGATAATGCAAATTGCTCTCACTGCCCAAGTATCTTTCTAGAAAACCAAGTTTACTAAAATGTACATAATCATGCAACTGTGATCATTCAACATAAAAAGTGGAAATCGGAGAAAAAGATCATTACTTGCAACCAAGATACCATCATCATCATTGTCATAGACAATAGCAGCCTTGAACCCTGCCTTTTGCACTCTTCTAACTTTGTCCTCAAAACTGCACCCTCCTCTAATAACCAACGCAAAGGGTGAAGTAACATTCGAAACTTTTTCAACTTTATTACTCAGATCCGAGCACGCATCAAGAGGCTCTGCCAAGTATAATACCCCACATTCCCCTGACCCTTTAATCGCAGGAGCTGGAAAGTGCAAACCAGACCAAGAAAAGAAGAAGAAAACCATAAAACAAAAATTCAGTCATGTTTTCAACACCATTAAACTTCAATTTCTCACTTTAATCAAACATAGATTTTAAGTCCAAAAACTCCAAACATTAGTTACTTCATTTTCCCATCTCATGTAGAGCTCAAATAAACAGAGCATTAAATCGCATATTCAATCACACTAAATAAACTCAGCTAACAACGAAATAAAGTTTGACCTCCCAGAAGAGCAAAAGATACAAACTTCCTTGAATTTAGCCACACTTTTTCTCAGGAACCAAACAAAAAGAGCCGAACTCAAATTTAAAAGAGAATAGCTTACCAAAATTAGCTTCAATAGCGTCGAAAGAGAGAGTAACATTGTTCCCAATCAAAACCACACTGGCTGACGCCACCCAAGAAACACTCAGTAAACAGAGGAACCATAACAATAATAACACAACACGATTCATCTTCGTCCCAAAAATTACAAACAAATCGAGCCAAAACAAAAACCCTAATTCTCTGCCGAAGGAAAGGGATTTGATTGTGTTGGGGTTTAGGCGGAAATGGATACATCAGCTTCCATTAGCACAAGAAAAAAGAAAGAATATCAGAATCTCGGGATTCCACTGTCTAAATTTGATGCTTTTATCTGAATCTGACGATAGTAAATGGTTTATTTCATCAGATTTTTCTTTTCAGGCTTTCGAACAAAATCTCAGAAACAAAAACGATTTTTGCTTTTCTTTGTTCTGTTCCAAACTTAAAACCTCCAATAGAACAATAGAAACATATATAATATAATATATATGTATATTAAATAATAAGTATATTTTTTTTCCAATTTTAGTACCAGTATAGTATTTTTTTTTTCTTTTTTTTGGCCAATATATTTTTTCTTATTTGTTGATAAAGCTGTTTAGGTCAAGGAATTTTGTTTTTTATGGATAATGATGATTTATTTATAATCTTTGACATCTAAGGAGAAACTAGATTAATCCAAAGATTAAATTAATTACTAAATACTACGAATAGGGTGAACAAGTAGCCCATTTGGGATTATTATTTTAATATAATAATAATATGAGGAGGATCTACTATTTTTTCTTTTAGATAATGAGGAGGATCTACTTATATATGGTTAGAGGTGTCAAACGGGTGGGTTGGGAGGATTACGGGTTTGGTTTAATTGGATTAGGTCAATTTAATCAAAAGAAAACTTTGAGTCAAACGGGTTTCAAGTCATTTGAGTTCAAGTCACACGGGTTTTCGGTTATTTGGGTTCAGATTTTTTGGGTTTGGCCCTCGGGTCATTCTAACCCTAGTTTTTTGGGTTTGACCTATGGGTCATTCGATCTCGAATTTTTTAGATTTGTTTATTGGGTCATTTTGATACGAGTCATGAGTTCGGTTCGGGTTTTTAAGTTAATCTATAAATTATTTTCATTTAAGTCTTCAATTATTTATTTAAAAAAATTAAATTTATAAGTTAACTCTTTAATAATATATCAAGTAATCAACTAATCGAAGTCAAGCAATTATTTATTGTCAATTGTCAATATGAGTCTCCATGCACATAAATTACATACCATTAAACTTGTAATTTTTAAAACTTAATTCTTAAGTAACAAATTAATAAGTAGCTCTTAATTTTCAATTCATCATTTTTTTTCCTCCTCTCCACTTTCTATGTCTAATTCAACAGCAAATTTTAATTTCATTAAGTTGAATCAAAGTAAGTAGGTAATTAAAAAAAATAAAATTGTGCGTGCCTACTTTTTAATACTATTTATACAACACATTAAACACATATATAAATGATAAAATCAAATTAAAGTATTAAATCTATAAATATGTTGGGGTCATTTCAACTTATAATTTATAGGACATGTAACATGTCTCATGTGATATGTCACACGTTACATGTGATAAGTATTAAGTAGATTTATTTAAATATAGACTATCTATCATTTATCTCTTATTAAAAGTATAATATAATGAGAGATATATTGAAGTATAACTTATAATTTATAAATTTAGAATAAAGATTAAAATTTAAGTATATGAAATATTTTTTTATTTCAATTTAATAAAAATTTAAATATAATAAGATATTTATTTTTTTGTATTTTTCTAACAAATTTATTAAATAATTTTGATAATGTTTAAGAATGAGAAGGTAAAATACTTCTTAAATAGTTTTTCGGGTTATTTCGAGTTAGTCTCTCAGGTTAATCAGGTTACGGGTCAAATAGGTTTCAGGTTAATCGGGTTTCAGGGCAATCGGGTTTTGAATCGGTCGAGTTCGGATTTTTTTGGTCAAATCGGGTTGGGTTAGTTTTGGATTTGGGCGAGTTGGGCAGTTTTCTCGAGTCGGGTCTGACACGCCTGGACCTAGTCCGCATGAGTCAAGTTGTGAATTTGTATATATAGTTGTAGGCTAAGTAAGGAATGAATTTGGACTTCTCTTAGACATTTTGAACTTCTTTTAGCTCAATTTTGGACTTATAAACCCTAATTTGTAGTTCGGAGTCAATGGGCCCCCCTAGGGCCGCAAACTAAGGCAAGTGGGCCATGTTGACTGAAGTCAATGTGGAAAATGTTGACTTTGATGCCAGACAGGGTCGGGTCCGGGGCCGAACCCATTAAAATAAAATGGGGTCTCGATTGCCCGAGACCTCCATTTCCATCATTTTTCTTCTTTTCTTCTTCTCCACCGAATCCTCTCAACTTCCCACCGAATTCAACACTTCAATCCCTCTTTAAACTCTTCAATAATCATCACCATCAACTTCGTTGGCCTCCAAGAAGATCAAAAACACCAAGATCATCAAGTTTTCTTCAAATATCAAAAATTGCCAATTTGGAGTCATTGCGTCCTTCGGCCTATATCTTCCAATCCAACCGTAGGCTTTGGCTGATTTCTTGGTATGTTGTTATAGACTCCTTAGGCTTCAATTTGACTGTCTATATGCTTGATTTCGTTGACTGAGCTGAGAGAAATGTTGGATTGAAGATTGAAATCCGTTTTTGCTCAAGAACACTTGCACCCTTAGACTTTTGATTCGAATTTCGTGCATGATCAATTGTTTAATTCCATTTTTCAAGCTATAGATTCTTAGTTTAAGTGCTTAAGATTGCTCGTTTTGAATTTCATGCGAATTGGTGCCAAAGTAAGCTCAAACCGAGCTTGAGAAGTGAAATGGCTGAACCTCAACCTAGAACAGGGGCATGTCCAATGTCGGACTCACCAAAATTTGGAGAATTCCCCCAAATTGCTCACTCCCGCGCGGGAGTAAGCCGAGCCCGCGCCGGAGCTACACTGTAGATTTTGGTCATTTTGCAACCCCAAACCCAATTGACTATGTTTGACTTCCGGACTTGTCTAATTTAGTTCCGAGACCCTAGAAACCCTAATTGCGTCATGTTGTGATGTTTGATTATTAGTCGAATGCCTTTATTAATCAAATTAGATTCAATTTGATTATTTAGGTACGTGATTGTACGAGATTGATCGGTAGCATTCGAGCTAAGGCATTCGAGGGGTATATTCGGGAGTATACAATTCTCCCTTACTTGTGAGTGGCTTGGATTATAGCGGTTGACCACTGAGGGTCAACTATTTTCGTATTGCTTTAATAACTGCTTTATAAAATGTTCGTAACGTTTTGGGATATAGATTGTCCACACGAGTTTAGAAATGGATTTAAGGGTGGGATTTTCAAAAGAATATACGAAATATTATTATTATGTTTATTGATGATATGACCCCTGGGAGTTGAGTGATTGAGAGGGTTCCTCGGAGCTCCAATTTGAGGGAGCATGGACCGAGTGAGAGGCATGCATAGACGTAGCCGTGGGCCGCCTATTGAGGGGCACAATGAGCGGAGACCCTGGGAGAGGTGCGTAGGGAAGTTCGCCAGGGTCGATGTAGCCGTGTTCCACCACAGCGTCGGCAAACGTTAAGGGAACGGGCCAAAGAGTAAAAGAAAAGGATTTGAGATATGAGTTAGCCCTTGACGATCCAGCAGGGCACCCAAGTGCACGGGTGTACCGTTGGGACGATTTCAGATGCTAGCCCATTTATGTCATTTGATATTTGTTTTGGTGCGGGATTTCATATGATTTTATTAAATGGTTTATTGAATGAGTTTTGGATTATCTCCAGCCTGAGATGATTAGTCATTATAACTGGATCCCTTACTGGGTATATATATATTTGGATTCACACCATTCACTTATTGTTGTCAAGACATCAGGCTTTGGATGACAGGCATCTCGGTGGACAATAATCCTGGTATATCACCAGTTAACCACGATTTTATAGGTGCCACCTAGATCCCTTGTGAATCCTGGCTCCGGAATAGTATTGCATATTATTATATTATTATTTCTTTTCGCTGTATGTGCACCATAAAACACGTGCCACTTATATTATAAAAATATTTTATGATATTTTCTATATTATTTTCTTATATATTTTCATATATTGCTCATGTACCCCTTATTATGCCTTTTACCATTTTGGATAGCACGCCTTTTGAGACACGCATCTCGAGGTGGTATTGCGGTTGTCACCTGACTGAGCTCTCGGGTCGGGGCCTGATAGGGTCAACTTTTGACACCTCTATATATGGTATAAAGTCGTATAAAACTTTTAATTTTATATCCTTAACTCGACGTACTATTAATATTTTAATAATTCGACTGTGGGATTTAGAGATATATTAAAATGTGTCATACATGTAAAATTTAAAGTCAATTTGATATTTTTATAATATTAATCTAGACTCTAACATTTTTAGATATTTTTAATATATATTAATGATAGAAATTCTATCGCTTTAAAATATACGCTAAATGTTTTAAGTTAACTCAAAATTTTACATGCACGATATATGTGAATAGAATATGAAATTCAAAAGTTGGATTGATTAAATATTATTTGTACGTTAAGTTATGAAAAGATGTAAAAATTTTAATCTTCTATCAGGTGTAAAATGATCCCTCCTCTAATAATATTATTGTAATGACTAGAAATTGCCCTCGGCTTCACCTTAAAGTCAATTTTTTATTTTCAATTAAAATAAAATATTTTAAGACTTGTTTAAAAAATGCATAAGGTTTTTAATAAAAGGTAATAAGAAATTAATAAGTAATAAAAATGTTAGATCTCAAATTATTATCAATAATACAATTTTAACATTATTGACAACAAACTAGAGGAGAACTTCTCGTGATGCTTTGGATAACAAAAATAAAATAATGTAATACATAAAATTGAATTAATTTATTTTTTAACTATACATAGAATAAAAATTGTAAAAGTAAACTCATTTTACTTCGGGTTACAAAAATAAGTGTAATATAATAGATGAAATTGTATTTTTTTACTATACATTGAATATAATAATAATTATAAAAGAAAAAACTATCAAAAGAAAATTAGTGGTTTGGTGGAGGATGAGGGTAAAAATTTATGGGAATATTAATTAAAGGAGAATGACCATCAACCTTTTAGTTATCAAAAAATTGAAACAACCATCAGCCTTTTAGTTACTAAGAAAATGAAGGGTCATACAACATAAAATATTTAACATACTTAAATAATTAAAATTTTTCCTCAAAAATGTTTTCTGACTAAATATAATTATTGTTTACCCCATTTTTTATCATATTTGATACTATTTGTAATTATCGTAAAATATTCGTTTCTTTAATGATATAGATATGAAATTAGATTATATTATATAAGAAATTTAAATGTATATATATGATAATTAAATAACATTTGAGGTAAAAACTTTAAATATAATCATAAAACAAAAAAAATTGAAAAGAAAACTTGACACTTTTGAAAAAAATTTAAATCATAGTTTTTTTTTTGAAGGAATGAGAAATCATAGGTTAAATGTATTTAATACAATAAAATTACAATAAATAACCTGCACAAAATATTTAATACACTTAAAAATATAAAATTATTTTAAAATTAATTATAATTAATTCTCTCTCTCTCTCTCTCTCTCTCTCTCTCTCTCTCTCTCTCTCCTCTTACCTACATGACTCTTTATAGCCTCCATAAAGCTTTCCTTTAATATAATGGTATAGATTACACATCCCTTTTTCGTAGGAAGTGTAACTCAGCACCTCAATCATACCTTCACAATCAATTTTAAAATACCTTTGATGTTCCCACTAGGTTAGGAGAACATCCTAAGGGAAATCAATGGACTTCACTTGATAGTCAAGTTATACACCTTTTACTTCATTTTCCAATTCACATTTCGTTGACTTACAAAGTCAACTTTTCTCCCAGACAATACCTATCAATAATTTAAGACCTTTCTTGTTCACTTATGCTTCTCGATCTCCAACACCAATTCTTTAAATGAACTACCTCCCCAAAGAAACACACAAGATTGTTTTACAATTCTAGTGAAACAAGTCTCTATTCTCACCACAACTTGTACACTAAGAAAATTCTTCAAAATTTTGCTTAAGTACAACCCTTAATCCAGGTTCCCAACACTTTACGTTGACATACCCAAATTGGCACCTTTCTCTCTCCACATCATAATTTAATTTATTTTCGATCACGTTTCTACATAGGGGTTTCCATTCTTACTATTATGGGCCTTTGCACCCACTTGTAGAGACGCTCGCAACACTCTAAAATTCAAATTAGGGTTCAATTCCAACGCTCCAATCTTTGCCTTCAATTGCAAAGATTCTAACATCACCTGGAACTTCTAACTATTTGATAACTCTACACCAAGTTAACATATTTTTCATCCCACTCTTAGGAGTACTCAGATCCATGTCTTCGCTCTAAAGACATGTAATTCTAGGATAAGAACAAATTCCTTGTCCTTTGATTCAATTGAATTTTAATCAATCTCATAATAGGGTTTTGTGCCACACCCTTAACTATCTTTGCCCTTCTTTACAAAGGCATTGCTACTACTCCAAAGCTCATGACACACAACAGTCCTCACATGAACTCAATGCATCTCATCTCACTAATGAGACCATTTAAACTCACATCACAGCTTGGATAACTTATATCTCTAATGATAACTCCAGTTGTTTAGCTAATAGAACTAAGATGACTAAGGAAATGGTTCTATTGGATACCTAAGTATGCGAACCGACTTTTTACATCATAAAGTGATCCATTGTGTTTTTAAAAGCGTTTTCAAATCGATTGGCTCTGATACCAATAAAATTGTCACGCCTCGACTCGCAGGCTCTGCCACGTGGTAGCCATCGTACTATCTCGAAGTACATGTCACGTGCCCACATATTCTTCTCCCTTTACCTGTAAAAAAATAAGGTAAGGAAGAATTTCAGTTTCTAGTATCTAAATATACATAGCTTATTTATCAACGTCATTCCTCATTGACTCTAAATTCGAAACGTCAGGCATTGAATATCAAGCATAAATATAAATATCAAATGCCATTTACAAAATAATATTTTAATATTCAAAATATATCTTTAAACAGTATATAAATATAATAAATAAAGTCCCCTGTAAATAAAATATCAAAACAAGTGGTGTTTACAAGTGTGTGGAGTGAAATCATAAAACACATTGCGGCGGATTTTGAAATACACATGGATCACTAATGCTATTAATAGAATACCTACACAAACTGGAAGCCTATCCGCATGCTTTATGAGGTAACTGCTCCTCAATGAGCAACAATGCCTGGAAAATGTAAATAACCGCGGGCGGATGAAATAAACTTGAGACTCATCCATCAATAAGCTCAAACCGTTGGGAGAGTTCTCATCATTTATTTCTTTATATAAAAATAATAATATGCATCTCAATGGTATGCCCTTTTTCCCCCAACGTTGCATCAAGCAAGTACACTACCCTCTTGGCGAGTCACCCTCCGCGCCTCTCAACTCCAGTAGCACGGTGCACTTGTACCTCTCTTAAATAGACGGTCCACAGGCTACACAATAGCTAGCAAATAGCCCCTCATGGGTAGTCCCTCATAGACTAATATCATACCTTAATCGAGCAGGTCTTACATGGACCTTAATCACGCCACGATTAGGTTGATATAAAAACATCTCGATCAAGTAAGTCACATACTGACAACACACCTCGATCGGGTTTTCATAAAATCCTTTAAATATTTTATATCATATAGATATATATGTAGCATATCCTGCCCTCATAAAAGTTTGTGGATGCTTGTGCACTGGTACATTATACCCTAAAACAATAAAACATTTAATTTAAAATAATTGAAAGCATTTGCCATCAATGTCACTAAACATTGAGGCCAAACCACTTGCAGATTGGGAGAGTAGTATATTCCCGCGCTAACCCCATTGCACAGTAAGAGCCTTTGCCGCAAACCTTCGTCAGTGCTCCTAATTTCATGAAATTTCATTAGAAATCCATTTAAAATTCAATAAATATGTGAAATACAGACTCAATTTACCTAAATAGACTTCTACAGGCCCTAGGAAGGATTTTCAGCTAAACCGGGATTGATTTGGGGTAAAATTAGAAAAGTTAACTTTTTGGATCAACGGGTCAAATGGTCAGTTGGTCAACACGCAGGTCAACTCGCCGGACGGCTGCCAGAATCTAGAAATTTCCAGATTTCAGTGACTTCATGTTTTTGGCAGTTTTTTTATCTAGAATTCAAAATCAATATCTGTCATTCTACAGATCTGATTAAGGCGTGTGCTATATCGTTGGAAAGATATAAGAGTCTGCTTAAAGATTTCTTCTACACCAAACACTAATTCTCATTAAAACTAGGTCAGAGGGATTTAAAGCTCTATAAGAGGGATTTCACCTACCAAGAGTGTTTAGCTTGAAAACACAATAATTTCACTGAGCTTCACTCTTAAACCCTAAACTTTGCAAGGTTACCGAGCTTCAAGTAGAAAGTTTTAGCACAAATGGACACCACCAATGGAAAGTACACGAAAAATGCCTTGGAAAAGTGTCCTTGCATGTGAACTTTGGTGTAGTATAGAGGGAGAATGAAGAGAGAGAAGATTTAAGCTTAAAAGCTTCAAAAATGGTGGAAATGAGAGAGAAGTCGGGGGAGGAAGAAGATGAGGTGTTTTCAGTCTTTTTTTCTGGTTTTTATATCACTAAATGAAAGCCCAACTTTTCCCTACAACCTTTTAAATCAACACAATTAAATCCTTACCAACTTTCATTCTCTTCAATTAAGTTCAATCCCATGTTTCCAAAATTTTCAATTCCATCCATAATTGTTTAGCCAATAATCAAATGCAACACCAATATTGAAATATTTAATTTAGCAAAATTTTAATTGGGAGCCAAATTCATAATTTAGTTAGGGGTCGGAGTCCGCAATTTTGTTCCCTACACGCCTCTCCCAGGGTCTCGTCTCAACGTGCCCCTCAATAGGTGGTCCACAGCTGAGAATCAAGCATACTTCTCCAACTCGGTCCACGCTCCCACATATATTGGAGCCCCGAGGAGCCACTCAATAACTCATCTCGCGTCCCATCCATATATTTATTATATATATTTGTATCCAAAACAAATATATTTAAAATATTTAAGCACACACAAGCTTTTACATTTTTAAAATCATCCCATCCTTGAAATGGGTGTATCATAAAATAAAAAGTGTGTCGTGGATTACCCTTATTCCAAAACAGTTGTAAAACCTTTTAAAATAATTTATGTTTTTAAAACATTTAAAAACATTTGTCCCTAATGGCTAAGCACTGAAAACAAGGCTCCTCACAGTATTGGGAGATTTGTATACTCCCAAGCGCTCCATGTAACTTGAACCTCTGGCGCATCGCCGCTTTCGATTCATCCGGAGCCCTAGTACATGGAAATATACGTTAGCATTCATAATTAAATTTATGAATGCACCTACAAGGTTTTAGCATAACCTACGAGGGTGTTTGGAAGTGTTTCAGGCCTTAGAAAAGTGTCTGGGAGGTTTCCGGCCTAAAATCGGACTCTTGATAAAAAATTACCAAAATGCCCCCGGGGCCCATTGGCCCTACACTAGGACTGGGCTGGGCCCTACGCGGGTTGGACCAAGTTCTACATGAAATTGGGCCTAAAAAGCCCTCCCACGAGATATTTATATATTATAATGATATAATATATAAGTATTTAAGATAAATTAATATAATGTATAAATATCTAAAATATATTAATATAATATAAAAATATCTAAACAGGGACTCGGTCGGCCTGTTCCTTGATCGGTCCCTCCCCTGGTTTGGCACTCGTTTCTCCTCCTTTCGACGTACAAACTTAGACAGGCGATCCTTATGGCATCCATGACGGATTCACCAAGGCAGAAAAGAGAAACAGCGGTCCAATTTCCGTAAAATCGAGATTTGGCTTAAATTGAACAAATCTCATATTTACTCTCACCCGGTGCATGAAAATGCGTGAAAACGGAGTATGACGTAGATTAAGGTGAGTACTATAACATACTAAAAACTCACCTTATTTCACTAGCCCAATATCTGTAGATTTGAGTTTTAAAATTAAACCGGCCAAAAACTAAAAACTCAGATCTACGCTAAACCAATGCATGGAAATGCATGCAAACTTGATATAACGTAGATCGAGGTGAGTAGAATGACGTATTAGAAACTCACCTTGTTTTACCAGTCAGTTTGTCCGGATCTGCCAATTGTCCAAAATGCCTCCGTTTGGCTCTAGAGAGAAAAAGAAAGAAAAAAGAAAATGAGAAATGAGAAAAGCTTCGGCTTTTCTCCTATTTATAGAGGAGCCCGACACCAGGTCTACTCGGACCCTAGGTCAAACTTGTTCCCCTTGTTCAACTTTCTTCCATTTTCACCCGTTGGCTCAATCCTTTGATTTTTTGTGCCAACGGGGCCCATAATAAATTTCTAGGGACTTAATTGGAGGTCGTTTTTGTATTTACTAATTTCCATGCACGGTTAATTACTTTATCTTCCAACACCGTCCTATTCTAATTTTCACATCTTTTCTTAATCAGACACATTCGGATCGACGTATTGTCCACTTAATATGCCGTCTTATACTATTTCGTTTATACGAAAAAGTCATATTAGGTCCGGGGGTGTCAACTCTCCCCTTCTTCTAAAAATTTCGTCCTCGAAACTAAATGAGGTAGCTTTGGGGAGATTCGGCTTCTATTCCGAGCCTTCCTTTCGTTTTCAAATAGTGTTCGCATCACTATTCACTGCTAAAGTCCGCCACGCTTCCACTGCGCACTCTGATCATTCTCTTTCTCAAGAGTGGCTTCATTGCCCTTCTACTCTTGAGTTTGAACCTCATCTTTTCCTTAATATAGCTTACCCTTATCCAATTGCTTCACTCCAATTCTGGCACTTGGAGGTTCTTCCTCCACTTCAGCTATGTTTACTCGATCTTCTCATTTCGTCCTTGTCTTATCTTCCAAGTCTCTCTTGACGAGATGTCACACCCCGACCCGCCTAGGTTGGCCACGTGGCAACCGCCGTGCTGCCTCGAAGTACGTGTTGGCCAGTCACGCACCTGAAGCATCGCAAGGCATAAAAATGGATACCATCGCTGCAAAACAACTAAAGTTTTAATTAAAAAATCATTTAATAAAATAATTAAACTTACAGGATATACCAGTGGATTAATTTAAAAGAATACCTACACAGCGGAAACTATTAAGCCTAAGCCACCGACGTCTCCTAGTGAGCCTCCATTCTATTTGCTGACCCCGTATGCGAATCTGCATCCACCAACATTGGATACAGGTGAGTGACAGAGGTTCTATGAATCTCCATCGGGGTTAGGGCAATTAAGGGAAATCCAAAATAAAATAATAATAAAATAAATATTTTTCCTTTCAAAACTCTTTTCTGGTTCTCCAACCGAGAACCCTCTTTCAAAGCTCTTTAAATAAATATATATATATCAAAAATGGGCTGGCATCTCTTTTATACTGAAGGCTCGACCCGTCGGTCGTATGCCTCACTGCACCGAGGGCTATCTCGTTTCTTTCTAAAATATTTTCACATTTTCTCTTTCTCTAGCCCGTACCCTTAGTGGTGACCATCGCTGTGGTGGAACACAGCTACCTTGAGCCTGGCGAGCTTCCCAACGCGCCTCTCCTAACCAGGTCTCGACTCACCATGCCCCTCAATAGGTGGTCCACAGTTGAGTATCTAGCATGCTTTCTCCAACTCGTCCACGCTCCCGCATATGTTGGAGCCCGAGGAGCATCCCTCTCAATCACTCATCTCGCAAGGGTATCGCACCCTTAAAATCATAATAATAATATTTCAAATATATATATATATATATATGCATAAAACATTTATATTAAAACATATAATCACACACACATAAGTTCTTATATTCCTTTTTAAAACATCCTACTCACTGTGTGGGTATATCACCATGCAAATGTGTGTGTGTGTGGATTTCCGGTATCCCAAAACTTTTGAAAACATTTATGTTTTAAAACATTTTTAAAACCTTTATTCCCAGTGGCTAAATAAAGAAATCTAGGCCACTCACAGTATTTGGGAGATTCGTATACTCCCAAGCGCTCCATGTAGCTCAACCTCTGGAGCATCGCCACATTCGATTCACCCGGAGCCCTAACACATGGAAATATATGTTAGCATTCATAATTAAATTTATGAATGCACCTACGAGGCTCTAGCATGACCTAAGATGATGTTTAGATGTGGTTTGGAAGGCTCGGAAGTGTTTCGAATCAATTTGGGGTCAATTAGGGTTTCAGGATGTGAAATGACCATTTTGCCCCTAGAGGGCAAGATTGGCGCTGGATCTGGAGTGAACCGGCTCCAGTTCTCTTCGACCAATGGGCCGTCCGCCGACAAGTAGAAACGGCTCCAGTTTTACATAGATCCGGCACCGGATCTGTTCTGGGTTTCCAACCCGAGAATTCTTCAATTTTTCTCTTAGCTCAAAACCGATGCAATCGTCTGCCAATTCAGCTACAATTTCAGATGCATATACCTTAATGCATCCACAACACGTTTACCGAAAGAAAAATGAGAATCACAAGCTCAAAGTTCCTAGATCTAAATTTTAAACTAAGAATTTAACTAAAAAGCTAAACTAACTTTGAGCTTGGATCTCTCCTAAACCAATGCATGAAAATGCCTGCAAACTTAGAAAAACGTAGATCGAGGTGAGTAGAATAACATACTAGAAACTCACCTTGTTCTGCTGGTCGGTTTGTCCGGATCTGTCAATTGTCCAAAATGCCTCCGTTTCGCTCCATAGAGAAAAAAGAAAAGAAAATGAAAGAAAAAGAAAAAGAGAAATGAGGAAAAGCTTCAGCTTTCCTCTATTTATAGAGGAGCCCGACACCGGGTTTACTCGGGCCCTGGGTCAAACTTTTTCCCCTTTTTTAACTTTCTTCCATTTTCACCCGTTGGCTCAATCCTTTGATTTCTTGTGCCAACGGGGCCCATAATAAATTTCTAGGGACTTAATTGGAGGCCTTTTTGGCATTTACTAATTTCCATGCGCGGTTAATTACTTTATCTTCCAACTCCGTCTTATCCTAATTTGAACTTCTCTTCTTAATTAGACACATTTGGACTGACGTATTATCGACTTAATACGCCGTTTTACAATATTCTGTCTGTACAAAAAAGTCGCATTAGGTCCGGGTGTGTCACGAGACTTCTCTTTTGTTATTTCCGAGGTTCCACACCTCTTACTCTTCTTAGGAGTTCCTTCTCCTTTTTATTGCCACTGCCTTTCATTTCAAGGCTATCCTCCGATGCGTTTCTTATCATTTCGTGGTCTTGTACTCATCTTTCTAACCAAGCTATTGGGAAAGACTTTAGCTTAACTTTCTCGTCTTTGCGGCGAGGATGCGGTGAGTTAATTGTCTTTCCCCCGTACCTTGGTTTTGCTTCTACGTTTCGTTCCTTACTTCCATTCCAAAACTCATGGCATATGAATTAAGCTCTAGCACGCACTGGCCCACACTTGGCCACATCATAACAGAGGACTCAGAGATCATGCCCTCTCGGCTCTCACAATCTGAGCCACTCTTTGACTGCCCATCACAATCACACATAGGGCCCTCAACCCATCACATCACATACAAGGCCCACGGCCCATCTTATCTTTCATCTTCTCTAGGATGGAGAACTCTAGGAGGTCTCATGCTCTCCCCAATCACATACTGGGTCGGTTCTCTCGAGTGGTCATCACAGAGATCTTCAAGATCTCGATCTTTGATCCTTCCTCTCATAGGGACACCTCACATGGCTCCCAAGTCATCCATACCTGACCCTTGACCTCATACCCATCCATGCCATTTCTCTAGCCTCTAAGGCCTTTCTCTTGTCTTTTATGCCTCTTGGGCCTCTGAAAAGGGCTCGTTTTCCCCACTGACATTCCCATCAACATGGGACGTAGCCGATCGCATCATGTCATGATCATTGCATGCTCTTTATCTTTATTTTTCCATTCACTATGACTTCCTTTTCCTCCTTTCATCAACAGTACTATCTGGGGTTTTTCCTTAGCCCCATCTTTATCCTTTTCTTCTTTTCCATCCATCCACGTCCACTGTGGGGTCTACATTTTCTCTTACCTTCTCGTCAACAGGGAATAACGTACTTCACGCACGTCACACTAATGCGGCATCCTTTTGTAGCTTCTTTATCCTCATACTTCTCTCTTGAGGTTTCCCTTTCTTTCACTTAACTTGATCTTCTTTCTGGCCCATTGCCATCTCTTGGCATCATCCTGAAGCTCTTGTCATCTCCATACCCTTTTCCTTAGGGTTATCTCCATATTCTTTCTCCTCTCTATACTCCTTTACCTCGATTTACGTGACCTTTCACGTGGTATCCAAGGTTTCCTTTACCTTGGCTTCGTCTTTTCTTTCTTTGCTTTTTTCTCTGATTTTCTTCATTATCTTCATCCTTATTCCTTTTTTCTTCTAACACCCTTGTCTCTCTTGGGGTTGGAATTCCTTTCTGCTGCTTATACTGGCTGTGCTCATAGAAGTTTATAAGCTTGATCAATTCCTTTTCTTATCCCCGAACTCCTTCCATTGAGTAATCGGGGTTCTCTCTTGTCATCCTTTCTGTCTCAGTTCCCGCATCTCTTACTTTTCATATGTGGGTTTCCTTTATCTTAGCCGTCTTCGGCTCTTAATACCTTAATACCTCTTTTTTGTCTTTTTATACCATGGTTTATTTATCGCAGACAACACCTCTCTCTATTCTCCATCGCCTCACAATCTTGTCCGCACCAAGCTAAATCTATTTTAGCTTGTTTTAACTCCATCTTTCATATCATTTCTTCACTTATCATTCTTCGGGGAGGTTATCCTCAAAGTTAGCTTACTCCCCTCCTTCTAAAAATTCAACTTATTTTCCTTTATGTTCCATGACTCCTTACTCTTAATCCCTTATATCTCACTTTACTTCTTCGTTCTCATCCTTTTGTCTCTTTCGGTTCCAACCATTATTCTGGTTTATCCTCATTCTTTCTTCGACTGTTATCCAGGTTGATCCATTTTCCTCCTTCTTTGTGTTTGATTATCCTTAAAGTTTCCATCATCATCATTGTTCTTGTCCTCATCATCCTTTCACCTTGTTTACTCCATCATGTGTTGCTATCCTCTCTTCTTTATTTCTCTTTTCTTATCTTCCATTCATTCTTTACCGATATCATCCATTAGGATATACTCACCTTCATTCACTCGTTTCCTACGAGTGCTTCTTCTCTTATGTTTTCTCCAATTTTTCTTTCTATCCAATCTCCTACTCCCTTCTTCATAACCTTAATCATCAGAGCTTTCCTTTCCTTTCTTTTCACCAATTCACATTTTTAACTCTTATGTTTTTTTTTCCAAACTTTAGTTGCCAAGGGTTTCCTCTTCCTTTAACCAATTTATATCCTTGACCCCTTTTTGCTCCTCAGTTCTAGCCTCCAATAATCCTTGTTTATTCATTCTCTTCATAAACTTATTCGTTTTATGATGTAGTGCCTGAGCTTGACTCGAGTTTGGGGTCCATTATGCTCGACTTCCTTTAACTAACATCCGTTTCTAAGTCTTTTATACACTTTCTTTCACTAGATCTTTTTGAGTCCTCTTTCTAAGCCTTTTTTAATCCCCTTTTATTCACTTTCTTTAACCTATCCCTAGGTTATCTACCCAGGTTTTGTTTCTAACCCTAATTTCCTAGTCATATTCTATTACTAATCCTAGTCAGCTATTTGGAGTTATTAACCTATGATTGATTATGAAATTATAGCTATTTAAGGTTAAAGTTTTCTAATGATAGGTTATACTTTTCTTTTTTTAAGGCTCTATTCCTGGTTAGCCTATACTTAGTTCATAAACTGAACTAAGTCTTCTCTCTCTTCTTAAGCCTTATTCTTTTTTTTTTTAGCCTAGGATCTTCTTTTACCTAGGGTTTTATGCTTTCTTCCTTTATTATGGAAGCCTCCGCACTACATCACGATATTTCTTTATCCTTTGTTTAAGGGCATGCTTTTCTTTTCCTTTCCCCTTCTTCTTTCTCACCAGTTCCTTCTAGTGATGTCTTCACAGCTCTAGAGAAAATTCTCTTCGTGCCCTCCATTAGTAAGTATGCAGGCATTTCCATCATTGCTGTGCATTACACTTTCTCCGCTGGCTTACTTCCCATTGACTTCATCAAGATTATTTCTTACTATCTTTTGGAGGTCTCCTCCTTCTTACTCTTATTATCCATTAATTAATAAGGGGTTCATCACCCTTAATCCACTTAAAAATGGAGATTTCTAGCTTATCTCTCTCTCTGTTCCGTTTCCTCGATCTTCATTTCCTTTCTCTTCTTTATCCGATATTCTCTTGTAACATTGGTATCCAATGGTTAGGCAAGTAGTGACGGACGTGCTACTCCTCGACCACTTGGATGTAATCTCTTTTCATTCTTTCCTCATTCTCCATCTTATCATTTTTTCCTTATTCCTCCTCATCATTTCCCAAGAATGGCTTCTCTTTTGTTCCTCTTTCCTTACTCTTCCTTTTTGTCATCCTTGAATCATTTGGGATTTTCTTTTATCGATCTTGACTACATCCTCAAGTGGTTCTCCATATCTCATCCCTCACAATCTTTGGCTCATTCAATCTCTTCCAATTTCTTTGGATGATTCTTTTCAATTGACCCAATGGGCTCTCTTTTTATCCACCAATACCCATTTTCGTTTACCATTTGCATACCACTGTGTAAGAACAAGAGAAGTCGGTTAGCCCTTGCCGCAACTTCTCTCACCTCCTGCCCACTCCCCGGAGCATCACCTAAGCAAACTGTGGGCTTAACCCACTAGAGTTCCCAACATGTGGGCTCATCCCACTAGGCTCACCATAGTGTTGGGTCCGGCCCAACCACCTCACACGCTACCCCAAAGCCTAGGTGTTCGACTACTAGTGCACCGCAACACTCCTCGAACCCTAGCCGCCAGAGGTTTTCTTGCTCCTTGTGGGCTCCTTAGTGATATCTTCACTTGGCTAGCTCTTCCTTGGCCTCACTTTTCATCTTCCCCTTTGTTGCCTTGCGAGTTTCTCCGCGATCCTTCTTCCTTTTGCTCGAATGCTTCATCTCACGTCTTGATGTTTTGGTCAACCACATCCTTCGTGACCGACTCCTTTGATTTCTTTCATTCTAACCCAACTCTCTCTCCTAGGCTACACACTAATGGTGTAGAGAGCAAGAGAAGTGAGGTTAGCGTTCACGCACGTTAGGCTCATCTTGGCCCTTTGCCTCGTTCTCGTCACTTCACCTCCTCCCAACTATTACACGTCACTAGTGTAAAGAATGAGGGAACACATCAGGTTTAGGTTTCAAACTCGTTGCTTTATTAGCGAGTCTCGATGTTTACAACTCCAAAGGTTAAGCATCAAAGGTTGTGAGCATCAAACCAGTTTCCTTCACTGGCAAGCCTCTAATTAGGCTATCTTGGGGGTTGGACGAAATATCGTCTATCTCGTCATCTTAAGGGAAATACCATCCCTTGCATGATTTAGCTATCGAGTAGGAAAAGCATCGTAAGCTAAAGAATTGGTTTTGAAAACATTCTTGGAAAACGTGCTTTACTTTCACGAATCTCGATAAAAAAGGTGGTTGTGGTGTCATCTCACCCAAAGACAACACTCGAGAACTTTACTTGGTGGCTTGCTGCTAAAAAAGGTATTTTAAGAGTAGGTTTAGGCATTCACGACGCATTCAAGTAACCACGTACTCAAATTCTAGAGTTTTACACCTATCTAATCCACTGGCTTCAAAAACATTTGGAAACGTTTAAAAATACTTTGAAAACACTTTATAGCTTTTGAAAACAATCAGAATCTTTTAAATGCTCTGATACCATTAAAGTTGTCACACCCCGACCCGCCCGGGTCGGCCATGTGACAACCGCTGCGCTGTCTCGAAGTAAATGCCAGTCGGTCACACACCAGAAGCATCACAAACCATTGAAATGGATACCATTGTTGCAAAAAAACTAAAACTTTAATTAAAAATCTTTTAATAAAATAATAAACTTAAAAGTAATACCAGTGAATTAAATTAAAGGAATACCTACTCAATGGAAACCGCTAAGCCTAAGCCACCGACGTCTCCTAGTGAGCCTCCATTCTATTTGCTGACCCTGTACGCGGATCTGCATCCATCCACATTGGATACAGGTGTGTGACAAAGGTTTAATGAATCTCCATCGGGGTTAGGGAAAACCGGGGTAATCCAAAATATAACAAAATAAAATAAATAAATAACTTTGTTTTCAAAATCTCTTTTATAATTATCCAAACGAGAATTTAATTTAAAACCTTTAAAATAAATATATACTAAACAGGCTGGCATCTAATACACTGAAGGCACAACTGGCCGGTTGTATGCCTTACTGCACCGAGGGCTATCTCTTTTCTCTTTAAATACACTTTTACAATTTCTCTTTCTCTAACCCGTTCCCTCGGTGGTGCCCATTTCTGTGGTGGAACACAGCTCTGGAGCCGTGGCGAGCTTCCCTACATGCCTCTCCAAGGGTCTCGTCTCATCGTGCCCTTCAATAGGCGGTCCACGGTTGAGAATCAAGCATGCTTCTCCAACTCGGTCCACGCTCCCACATATATTGGAGCCTTGGGGAGCCACTTAATAACTCATCTCGCGTCCCATCCATATATTTATTATATATATATATATTTGTATCCAAAACAAATATATTTAAAACATTTAAGCACACACAAGTTTTTACATTTTTAAAATCATCCAATCCTTGAAAAGGGTGTACCACAAAATAAAAAGTGTGTCTCGTGGATTACTCTTATTCCAAAACAGTTGTAAAACCTTTTAAAACAATTTATGTTTTTAAAACATTTAAAAACGTTTGTCCCTAGTGGCTAAGCACTAAAAATAAGGCCATTCACAGTATTGGGAGACTCGTATACTCCCAAGTGCTCCATGTAACTTTAACCTCCGGCGCATTGCCGCATTCGATTCACCCGAAGCCCTAGTACATGAAAATATACGTTAGCATTCATAATTAAATTTATGAATGCACCTACGAGGCTCTAGCATGACCTACGAGGGTGCTTGAAAGTGTTTCGGGCCTTAGAAATGCTCCCAGGGCCCGTGGGCCCTACACCCGGACTGGACTGGGCCCCACGCGGGTTGGGCCAAGTTCTACCCGAAATTGGGCCCAAAAAGCCCTCCCACGGGATATTTATATATTATAATGATATAATATATAAATATCTAAGATATATTAATATGATATATAAATATCTAATATATATTAATATAATATATAAATATCTAAAATATATTAATATAATATAAAAAATCTAAACAGGGACTTGGTCGGCCTGTTCCTCGGCCGATCCCTCCCCCGGTGTCTTTCGATGTAAAAACTTAGATAGGCGATCCTCATGGCATCCATGACGGATTCGCCGAGGTAGAAATGAGAAACACCGGTCCAATTTCTGTAAAACCGAGATTTGGCTTAAATTGATCAAATCTCAGATTTACTCTCACCGGGTGCACAGAAATACGTGAAAACGAAGTATGACGTAGATTAAGGTGAGTACTATAACATACTAAAAACTCACCTTATTTCACTGGCCCAATATCCGTAGATCTGAGTTTTAAAATTAAACCGGCCAAAAACTAAAAACTCAGATCTACGCTAAACCAATGCATGGAAAGGCATGCAAACTTGATATAACGTAGATCGAGGTGAGTAGAATGATGTATTAGAAAGTCACCTTGTTTTGCCGGCCGGTTTGTCCGGATCTGCCAATTGTCCAAAATGCCTCCGTTTGGCTCTAGGGAGAAAAAGAAAGAAAAATGAAAAATGAAAAAGAGAAATGAGAAAAGCTTCGGCTTTTCTCCTATTTATAAAGGAGCCCGACATTGGGTCTGTTTGGACCCCAGGTTAAACTTTTTCCCCTTGTTCAACTTTCTTCCATTTTCACCCGTTGGCTCAATCCATTGATTTCTTGTGCCAACGGGGCCTATAATAAATTTCTAGAGACTTAATTGGAGGTCTTTTTGGTATTTACTAATTTCCATGCACGGTTAATTACTTTATCTTCCTACACTGTCTTATTCTATTTTCACATCTCTTCTTAATCAGACACATTCGGACCGACGTATTGTCTACTTAATATGCCGTCTTATACTATTTCGTTTATACGAAAAAGTCGTATTAGGTCAGAGTGTTTCATGGCATTTCTTTTTTTTTTCTCTTATTTTATTTCATTTTCTTTTTTAATTTAATTGTTATTTACTTTTTCTTTTCAATTAGGATGGAACCATTTGGCACCCGTCTATTGATTGGGCTTTTCTTTATGTTTTAAAAATTTTCTTCATTTTCTATTTTAATTATTTTAATTTTACTTATCATTTCAATGGCACATAGGTATGACTCTTGGAGAGAAAAATAAAAAATTTGTTTAAATTATAAGTAAAGATGTAATTTTTTTAGCCAAAAAATAAGATGTCATATGATATAATAAACTAAAAGTTAATGAATAAAATATGAATTAATATAATGATCTATCATTTATATCATCTATGATAATTAATTAATAAATTTGGTTAATTACTAAAATCTATTATCTATATTATATATAATATATCAAATATAATATTTAATAAATAAAGGTTAATTATTGATAAATAGAAATAGCATATGGATCAGTCAGGTTGGGCTCAGGTTCTGGTCATTTAGGTTAGGTTAGTTTTGGATCAAGAGAAATTCAAATCGTTTCATGTTTGGGCAATTCCAGGCTCGGATTGGATTTGAGTCACTCGTATGCCCGGTCATATCGGGTTTGGATCCGGATCATTTGGATCTAAATCATTTCAGGTTTGACATTAGGATTTTCAGGATCGAGTCATGTTAGTTCTGATTTGACACTAGGGTTTTTTCATTTAATTTATTTCAAATTTAGCTTGGATTATTTGAGTTTATTTGTTTATATTTAATAGTTGTATTTCTAATTTGTGTCATTTCAAATTTCACCACAGGATATTAACTTCTTATTTATTTTTCTTTTACATAGAGTTAGCGTTTATAAAAAAAATAATATTTTTAACTTTTAATCTAATTGGGTAAAAATTCAAATATCCCATTTAAAGTGAAATGTTCTAATTGGCAATTGAGTTTAATTTTTTAATTTCCAACGTATACAAATGAAAATGAAAATTATTAATTCTTAAATCTATATTAATTTTGAATTTCTTTTTTTAATAAATAAGTTAATATTATTAACAACAAATTGTATCACAATTAATTACAAATGTTAAGACTTAAGAGGCAGTCTTCTTTGGCACACATGTCTAGAATCATAAATACAAATATATAATCAATCTTAGGACTTAGCTAGACTATAAATTATTAAAGTATAGATATTTAAATAGTTACATAAAAATTTAATCTAATTTCACTTATAAGAATGAAAATGAATTCTTTTATTGTTCTTAAATCTTAATCATAATTAATAATTAAGTTTCGATAAAAAAATACTCTAACAAAATATTAATGCATGATATATACATATACTTGACTTAATATTTGGTAAAAAACTAAAACTAATTTGGAATTATTATATTTTATTAATTGTTGTTTGCTAGTAATTTATACTATTATACTTTTATTTTTAATTGACTTACTATTTTAAAAAATTTTCAAATACACTTTTAAATTCAGGTCATTTCGTGTTAACTTTTCGGTTTAATCAAATTCGGTTCACTTCAGGTTCAGGTCACTTTAGATTTGGATCATTTCGGGTTCGGATCATTTCCGGGTACTGGTCATTCTGGGTTAGGTCATTTTAGGTCTTGGGTCATTATGGGTTTGGGTTGGGTCGGGTTCGATTTTTTTGTTGACTTTTTAGTCAAATCCGATTAGATCGAGTTCGATTTCGGGCGGGTTAGGTTAGGTACCTATTCTTAGGTCAAGTTTTACCAACTTTATTGATAAATTAGCTATGTCTATGAATAAAAAGAAATATTTTAAAATTAAAAAATGTCAGAGAGTGGGAGACAGGGAAAGAGTATAGGGGAGTGGAGGTTGTTTTATAATTAATTAATTGATTTTCTGTACACCTAATTAATTAATTGATATTGACTAATCAGATTAAGGTGACTTAAGGAAATTATTTTGTAAGGATGAGTATAATTTAAAGTCTATGTATTCCGTTTAAAATTGATAAAGTATTGCTATTAGATACTTAAAAGATCACTTTTTAAAATTACATTAATATAATTCAGTCGTTTTTCCTTTTAAGGTCTGTTTTGATTATTTAAAATTCTAATGAGATTCTTTATGAAAATTATACTTAAAAAATTATTAAGATGTCAAACCATTATTTATTTGTATATATATTACAAAAATTTTACATTTTTTTTGCTTCTTTAATAATCATGAATCAACTTTACTATATAATACTCTCTCCATCCCCTTTTATTTGTCAATCTTTCTTTTTTGGATAGTCTTAGTTTGTCCCTTACCTAAAACAAATAATAAAAACTTTTCAATTTTCAAATTTACCCTTAACTTTTTCCTATCACATCTTACATAATATTTAAAAACTCACAACATTAAGGATAAAAAAAAAGAAGTCTATTATTTTGTCACACCCTGACCTGGAAGCTAAGCACGTAACAACCATCGTGTTGCATCGAAATATGACTATGCAGTCCTACACTTCGATACCACGCAAGGCATTGTCACGCCCCGACCCACCCGGGTCAACCACGTGGCAATTGCCGCGCTGCCTCGAAGTATGTGCCGGCCGATCAAGCAGTAGAAGCACTGCAAGGCATTGAAATGGATATCATTGCTGCAAAACAACTAAAACTTTAATTAAAAACCATTTAATAAAATAAAAAGTGCACCAGTGGATTAATTTAAAAGAACTACCTATGCAGCGAAAAATTGCTAAGTCTAAGCCACCGACGCCTCCTAGTGAGCCTCTGACCTACCAGCTAACCTCGTACGTGGATCTGCATCCATCCACATTGGATACAAGTGAGTGACAGAGGTTCTAAAAATCTCCATCTGGGTTAGGGAAAATAAGGGAAATCCAAAATAAAATAAAAATAAAATAAATATTTTTCTTTTGAAAATCTCTTTTAAAAACACTTTAAATAAATAAATATATATACATAAAATGGGCTGGCATCTCTATCATACTGAAGGCGCGACTTGTCGGTCGTCTTATGCCTCACTGCACCGAGGGCTATCTCTTTTCTTTCTGAAACATTTCCTCTTTTCTCTTTCTCTAGCCCGTTCCCTCGGTGGTGCCTCACTGCGGTGGAACACAGTGAACTGGAGCCTGGTGAGCTTCTCTACGCACCTCTCCAAACCAGATGTGGTTGACCTAAAACCTCAAGACGTGAGATGAAGCATCCGAGCAACCAGATGAAGGATCGAGAAGGACCTCACAAAGCATCAAATGGGAGGTGAGAAAGGAGTTGCAGCAAGGATTAGCTAACTTCTTCTATACTTACACAATGGTGTGTAAGTGGTGAAAGAAAGGGGGGCATAGGTGGACGGAAGAGAGTCCATCTGAAGTCAATTGAGGAGAGGTATTCAAGGAAATTGGAAGAGAAAGAGTGACCCCAAGATTCCAAGAGGTGAGATATGGGAAGATCACTTAAGGATCTAAAAGGATTGAAAAGAGAACACCCTAAAGGATTCAAGGATGGCAAAAAGGAAGAGTAAGGAAAAAGGAACCAAAGAGAAGCCATTCTTGGGAAACGATGAGGAGGAATAAGGCAAGGATAATAAGACAGATAAGGATGAGAGAATGAAAAGAGATTACATCCAAGTGGTCAACGAGTAGTACATCCGTTACTACTTGTTTGACCATTGGATACCAATGTTAAGAAAGGATATTGGAAAAAGGAAGAGAAAGGAAATGAAGATGGAGGAAATGGAATAAATAGAGAGATCAGCTAGAAACCTTCACTTCTAAGGGGTTAAAGGTGATCTACCCCTTATCAATGGGTGATAAAGAGAGTAAGAAGGAGGAGACGTTCAAAGGATAATAAGAGATGATCTTAATAAAATTAATGGGAAGTAAGCAAGCGAAGAAAAAGTGTAATGCACGGCAATGATGGGAATGCTTGCATACGTGCTAATGGAAGGCACGAAGAGAATTTCCCCAATATTGTGAAGACATCACCAAAAGGAACTGGTGAGAAAGAAGAAGGGGAAAAGAGAAGAAAAGCACGCCCTTAAATAAAGGATAAAGAAATGTTATGATATAGTGCAGAGGCTTTCTTAATGAAGAAAGAAAGCATAAAAACCCTAAGTAAAAGAAGATCCTAGGCTAATGAAAGAAAAACAAGGCCTAGAAGAAAGAGAGACTTAGTTCAGTTGATGAACTAAGTATAGGCTAATTAAGAATAGAGCCTTAAAAGAAGAAAAGTATAACCTATCACTAGAAAATTTTAACTTTAACAAGCGATAATTTCATAATGAATCATAGGTTAATAACCCTAAAACGACTAGATAGGATTAGTAAAAGAATAAAACTAGAAAGTTAGGTTAGAGACAAAACCTGGGTAAATAACCTAGAGATAGGTTAAAGAAAGTGAATAAAATGGGATTAAAAAGAAACCTAGAAAGAGGACTAAGAAGGACCTAGTGAAAGAAAGTGAATAAAAGACTTAGAAACGGATGTCAGCTAAAGAAAGTCGTGCATAATGAACCCTCAATGTGAGTCAAGCCAAGGCACTACATCATAAAACGAATATATCAAGGAAAGGAAAGAATAAACAAGGATTATTGGAGGCCAGAACCAAGAGAGAGAAAAGGGGTCAAGGATATAGATTGGTGAAAGGAAATGTAAAACCCCTGATTATTTAAGTGATATAAGAAGAGATAAGGAGGTTGGATAGAAAGAAAAATTGGAGAAAACACAAGAGAATGAGCACTCGTAGGAAACGAGTGAATGGAGATGAGTGTATCTTAATGGATGAAGGATAAGGATGAGTAAGGATATGAAATCAAGATGGAGTAAACAAAGGTGAAAGAATGATGATAATGAGGATAATGATGATGATGATAATGATAATAGAAATTGGAGAATAATTAAACACAAAGAATAAGGAAAGTAGATCGACCTAAGTAAGAGTCGAAGGAAGGAATGAGGATAAAAAAAGGATAAATAAGGTGACAATTGAAACTGGAGAAGACAAAAAGGTGAGTAAGTATGAATCAGAATAATGGTTGGAACCAAAAGAGACAAAAGGATGAGAACGAAGAAGTAAAGTGAGATAGAAGGAATTAAGAGTAAGGAGTCAAGGAATAAAAAGGATAAGTTAAAGCTTTTAGAAGGAGGGGAGTAAGCTAACTTTGAGGATAACCTCCCTAAAGAATGATAAGTGAAGAAAAGATGTGGGAGATGAAGTCAAACCAAGCAAAAATGGAGTGCGCTTGGCGCGGACAAGATTGTGAGGTAATGGAGAATACAAGAAGGTGTTGTCTGCGATAAATAAACCATGGTATCGAAAGACAAAGAAGAGGTATTAAGGAATTAAAAGCCGAAGATGGCTAAGATAAAGGAAATTCACACGTGGAGAGCAAGAGATGAGGGAACGGAAATAGGAAATGTGACAAAAGAGAACCCCGAGTACTCAATGGAAGGAGTACGGGAATAAAGAAAGGAAATTGATTAAGCTCATGAACTTCTATGAGCACAACCAGTATGAAGAGCAGAAAGGAAATTCTAATACCTAAGAGAATCAAAAGTGTTACAAGAAAAGAGAAATAAGGATAAGAATGATGAAGAAAGTCAGAGAAGAAAACAAAGAAAAGGAAGAATGAAGTCAAGGTAAAGGAAATCTTGGACAAGACGTGCAAGATCACGTAAATCGAGGTAAAAAGGATATGGAAAGGGAAAAAGGATACGGAGATAACCCTAAGAAAAGGGTATGGAGATTACAAGAATTGTTAATGATGCCTAAAAATGGCAGTAGACCGGAGAGAAGGTCAAGTTAAAAGAAGAACAAGATACCTCTAGAGAGAGGAATACGAAGATGAAGAGGTATAAAGGTTGCGACATGAGTGTGATGTGCATGATTTGCCTATTCCCGTGTTGACGAGAAGGCAAGAGAAATGTAGACCCCACAATGGACGTGGGTGGATGGAAATGAGGAAAAGATTAGAGAAGGGGATAAGGAAACCCCCAGAAAGTACTGTTGATGAAAGGAGGAAAAGAGATCGACCATTAGCAAGGAAACTAATGTGAAGAATTGCGGTTATATGAAATAGAAACATGCGGCACCTCCTGAAGTGGACACTCCAAGGGAGTGAAAGATGAGAAAAAGCCTAAGAGGCTAGTGAAATGGTATGAATGGGTATGAGGTCGAGGCTCAAGTATGAATGATTTGGGAGCCATGTGAGGCGTCCCTATGAGAGAAAGGGTCAGAGATCGAGATCTTGAGGATTTATGTGATGACCACTCGAGAGGACCGGCCTAGTATGTGATTGGGGAGAGCATGAGACCTCCCAGAGTTCTCCATCCCAGTGTGGAGGAGAGATGAGATGTGATGAGCCATGGGCCCTGTATGTGATGTGATGGGCCGAGGGCCCTATGTGTAATTGTGATGGGCGGTCAGAGAGTGGGTTAGATTGTGAGAGCCGAGAGGGCATGATCTCTGATTTCTCTGTTATGATGTGGCCAAGTGTAGGCCAGTGTATACAATAGCTCGACTCATACCCCATGAAAACAGAGAATGAATTCAGAGGCGAAACGAAGAAGCGAAACGAAGGTAGGACGAAAGACATTCAACTCACCGCATCCTCGCCGCGGACACGAGGGAGTTAAGCTAAGGTCTTTCCCGATAGCTTGGTTACAAAGATGAGTACAAAACCACGAAATGACGAGGAATGTGTCGGAGAAGAGCCACGAAGTGAGAGGCAGTGGCAATGAAAAGGAGAAGGAACTCTTGAGAAGAGTAAGAGGTGTGGAACCTCGGAGGTAACAAGAGAGTAGTCTCGTTAAGAGAGACTTAGAGGAGGAGACAAGGTTAAAGCAAAAGAATCGGATACGTACAACTGAAGCAGAGGAAGAATCTCCAAGTGTTATGATCAAAGTGAAGTGAGCCTAACCCATGAATAGGTAAGGGTAGGCTATGTTAAGGAAAAGATAAGGTTCAAACTCAAGAGTAGAAGGGCGGTGAAGCCATTCTTAAGGAAGAAAGTGATCGGAGTGCGCAGCGGAAGCATGGTAAACTTCAGCGGCGAATAGTGAGGCGAACACTATTCGAAAACGAAAGGAGCGCTTCGAATGGAAGCCAAATTTCCACAAGCTACCCTATTTAATTTCGAGGACGAAATTTTTAGAAGGAGGGGATAGTTGACACACCCGGACCTAGCACGACCTTTTCGTACGAACGGAATAGTGTAAGATAACGTAATAATTAAACAATATGTCAGTTTGGTTGTGTCAAGTCAGAAGAGAAGTCAAGCTTAAGATAAGACGGAGTGGAAGATGAGATTGGTGACCATGCATGGAAACACTAAAATGGACTCCTTTAAGTCCATAGCCAATGGATTGGATGTCCATTGGTGAATTGGTCGGTGAATCGGGCCAAGGATCAAAATTATGAGAGGTTTCAAAGAGGAGAAAAAGTCTGGCCCGGGGCCCGAGTAGACCCGGTGTCGGGCTTGCTTATAAATAGGGGGAGATGAGCTCTCCCCCTCTCATTTTCTCTTCTCCTTCTCTCCTCTCCTATCATTTGCTCTCTCGGAGCAAGTTTGGATTTTTGGCCGATCTGGACAAACCGACCGCAGGATCAAGGCGATATCTTGGTAAGCTATTCTTAACTCCTTGATCTACGATTTTCTAGGTTTTCACGCATCTCCATGCATTGGTCTAGGAAAGATCCAAGCTCAAAGTTTGGTTTAGCTTTTAGTTAGATTTTAAGTTTAGATTTGAGATCTAGGAACTTTGAGCTTGTGATTCTCGTTTCTGCTCTGGTAAACACGTCGTGGGAGGTGAGAGGAACCTCCATCTCGAATTTTACGCGAATCGGTGGACCGAGGGGCTAAGGAACCCAGGAAAAGCCTTGGATCCCGAGGCTTGCAAGTGGCTTCCGCGCGGGTGCTGAGTCTCTCCTGCACGGGACTGGGCCTTTTGGCCCAAATCCGGTGGTTGGGCCTTGTTAGGCCTAATCCAAGTTAGGCTCGGCCCAACTCACATGGGAGGGGGGCCTTTTGGGCCCAGAAATAGGCCGGGCTTGACCCAACCTCAGGGGAAGGCCTGCCTGGCCCAGACCCGGGCCGGGTTGGGCCCCACGACCCATGGACCCCCAAGGGCATTTTTGTAATTTTTCACCAAGCGTCCGATTTTTACCCTGGAACCTCCCGCACATTTTTCTAAGCCCCGAATCACATTCAAGCCCAGTCTTAGGTCATGTTAGAGCCTCGTTGGTGCATTCATAAATTTAATTATGAATGCTAATGTATATTTCCGTGTGCTAGGGCTCCGGGTGAATCGAATGCGGCGATGCTCCGGAGGTTGAGCTACATGGAGCGCTTGGGAGTTACGAATCTCCCAAATACTGTGAGTGGCCTAGATTTCTTTGTTTAGCCACTGGGAACAATGGTTTTAAAAGTGTTTTAAAAGCATAAATGTTTTCAAAAGTTTTGGGACACGGGAAATCCACACACACACACATTTGCATGGTGATATACCCACACAGTGAGTGGGATGTTTTAAAAAGGAATATAGAAACTTATGTGTGTGTGATTATATGTTTTAAATATAAATGTTTTATACATATATGTATAATTATGAAATATTATTATTATGATTATTAAGGGTACGATACCCTTGCGAGATAAGTGATTGAGAGGGATACTCCTTAGGCTCCAATATGCGGGAGCATGGACAAGTTGGAGAAAGCATGCTAGATTCTCAGCCTTGGACCACCTATTGAGGGGCACGGTGAGACGAGACCCTTGGAGAGGTGCGTAGGGAAGCTCGCCAGGGCTCCAGTTCGCTGTGTTCCACCACAGCGAGGCACCACCGAGGGAAAGGGCTAAAGAAAGAGAAAAGAGAAAATATTTTGAATGAGAAAAGGGATAGCCCTCGGTGCAATGAGGCATAAGATGACCGACGGGTCATACCTTCAGTATGATAGAGATGCCAGCCCATTTTATGTATATATATATATTTATTTAAAGTGTTTTTAAAAAGAGATTTTCAAAAGAAAAATATTTATTTTATTATTATTTTATTTTGGATTTCCCTTATTTGCCCTAACCCAGATGGAGATTCTTAGAACCTCTGTCACTCACCTGTATCCAATGTGGATGGATGCAGATCCACGTACGAGATCAGCTGGTAGGTCCGAGGCTCACTAGGAGGCATCGGTGGCTTAGGCGTAGTAGTTTTCCGCTGCATAGGTATTTCTTTTAAATTAATCCACTAGTGCACTATTTAAGGTTTATTATTTTATTAAATGATTGTTAATTAAAGTTTTAGTTGTTTTGCAGCAATGGTATCCATTTCCATGCCTTGCGGTGCTTCTGATGCGTGACTGGTTGGTACGTACTTCGAGGCAATGCGGCTGTTGCCAAGTGGCCGACCCGGGCGGGTCGAGGCGTGACAGGCATTAAACGATATCATTACAAAAAAAAAACATCTTTAAACTAATTTGGAGACTCAATTAATTGGGCAAACCAATTAAAAATAAAGTTCCAATAAAATTTCACATTTTTCATAAGAGTTGACCAAAGTCAACCTAAAAGGCAAAATCTAGTCAGTCTTATAAATTTGATTTCAATGACCTTAAAATATCAAATTTGAAATAAAAAAAAAGAATTTGGAAATCCCTTTCGTAAATCTACAACATTTGAAAACATACGTTAAAATACTTCACTAATATGAAGATTTGAAAATTGATCTCCTTTATCTTTCCTTTCTCTAATGGAATCCCTTACCAATCATGAGCTCAAACTCAAGTATGCAGGTTATCTTTGAGAAAGAGAGGCACCACACAAACCATCTGAACCCACCATAGACAACTCGAGGTACAAACATATAATCGAACTAAGATATTACAAAACATGTAGACAAAAACGAGTGGTGAGTACTAACGTGTACTCAGTGAGTGATAGTAATAGTTTATAAAGATCTACACACATTGCATGAATATGGATGTAGTTTCAAAAGCATTTCTATAAAATGATCATGGCAAAACATTTGATAACTCAAACATATACATCATGTAGTCATAAGACATGAATATCAAAGCGTGCTCAGGCTCAAATCAAAATTTCATAATGCGGTTTTCAAACTAAATCAATGACTTAAGCATTTCGATGAAATCTAACCATTCCATCAATTGAAAACATGTTTGGATAAGCAAACAATCTCATAGATATCAATATCTCAAAATAGACCCACTTTTTCACAAAACATGGGTTTTAGTCGAAAACATGTTCCCAATCTCCAAACCTTGGCCGAGGTAGAGAAGGAAACCACCAAGGGATTTTGGTACATAACAATCATATCAAAGCCATGATTAGCCCCTTTCTTGGTGTTGGCCTTGGACAACTCGATGTGATGAGGCAAAGAGAGTCCAACAACAAATATCCAAGTCATAAGAGTCACCTTCTCCCATCAACTTTATATGACAACAGCAATCATATAATCACATACCACAATCCATGCCATTATCCTCAATTGACCATTGATTGGCAACCATGGTTAAGTTTGGGAATCCAATTCCCCTAGGTGCACAAGCACACTAATCTCACCAATACAAAATCCAAGTACGTGCCATAGTTCATAAAACCATTTACAAGTAATATGGTTAATAGCAATTGCATCTCAAGCAAAACATGGCATATACAGTCACTCGGGTCACATTTTTACCAAACCTGCTTAACAAAAATCATTTTAAGAACAGGCCATGCTCTAAAAGTCATCATCATTATCCATATATCAAGGTCATTTTCAAAGTAAATAGCTCAAAATATTTTCCACAATACACTAAAGTAGTATACAACTCATGGGTCACAAATTTAAGTCTGTATACTTACCAACCAATATAGCAAGCATCCATACTCAAAACATGGTTTTCAAATATTTTTCAAACTTCATATTTGAAAATATGATCATTTATGATTCAAAATATTGAGTCACTATCCACTCACAACTTTAGGAGCGTAAACACTCTCCCATAAGTCCACATGTTCGTGCTTTGTCCTTCAGCGAGGTGCCACCTTCTAGAAGGCAAGTTAAGACAATGTAAACAACATGGGAAGACACTTAAAAGCTTCAAAATATAATTTTAAGGCTATATACTATGCATATTTATGCCTTTACGGTCAAAGTGCACTGCCCAATTGGTAACGCTCTCCATTGAGCCACTTTGAGCTCAACACTTTTCCAATTTAGGCAAGTTAGGGCCAAATGTGAAACCCTTGATCCAGGATTCATTTTGGAAGTTAATCCCACGCATTTAAGTCTTTACAGAAGTATTTTCAATGATTCGAGGTGCTTGGAGAAGACAAAAATCGATTTGGGTTCGAAACATGGTAAAATGAAGTAAAGAGGGCTTGCTATGCATAGTCAGTGGCAAGCTATTGGCAAACCTGGTGGCAGCCTATTGGCATACCCAGTGGCTTGCTAGCCATAGACTGATTAGGATTTTTTACAAGTGTATGAAATCAAGTAATATAGATCTCAGAGTATTCCAAGATGTCAATCCCACGAGGATAAATTAATTGCTAAGCCCTAATTCTAGTAAACTTCATAAAAGAAACAAAGGAAATATGATGGAATTATGTTGCAATTAATTAAAGGAATATAGTGATGAAAATTAATTAAGAAAGCAAGAACTAACTAATTAAGAGAAATTAATAGAATAGATGTGAGGGTTTAGGCTTCTCTTCTAGGTATTTAATCAAGTTATATATGAAATTAACTATTAGGGTTAAATTAGCAATCGCTAATCTACTTAGAAGCCCTCTCAGATCATTCTAAACTTTCTTAACTAATTGATTACCACCTCTCAATGCATAAACTAATTAATTAAGAACATTAAGAACCTTAGATTATAATCAAATAAGTTTCTCCATGACCCTAATTCAATTATGATTATCACAATAAATTGAATTACTCTTGTATCCAATTAGATTGTGTTTATTTTTCCTAGTGCATGAATTATACTATGCCTCTCGGTCCTTCATACAATTCCAAAGACCTATTCTATGTTAGCCAGACATGAAACGCATTAAGAACAAAGAAAACAGATTTAACCCCAAGATAATTAATTCATACAAATATTGAATTAAAATCCCTAGAAGATCTACCCAAATCCGCAACAAATAAATTATCTACACATAATTTGAAAAGAAAACTTCATTATTGAATTAAAAGAATATCACAAGTTAAGAGAAGAAATAAATTTGCGAAATTAAATAATAAACTTGACTTGGCTGCTCCTCCTTTCTGAAAAGTATTCCTCAGACGTCCTTCTAATACCCTAAAACTAAAGTATTTATACTAGAGTGATTACAAAGAATTAGGAGATTAAGTTAAATTGAACTAAATAGCTTAGAACCGATGCCGTTTCAGAGATGTTACAGCACCGTTTTAGGTTGTGAAGTACTCGGATGATCATTCTTCAATTACGGCACCATTTCATGTGTGATACAGTGCCGTTTCAGACCACAGCAACTGACACGCCCGGACCTAGTCCGTACGTGTCAAGTTGTATATTTATGTATTGTTGTCTAGTCAATATACCAAATTTGAATTCCCATGGATGTTTTAAACTTCATTTAGCTCTATTTCAAGCTTAAAAACCCTAAAATTGAAGTTCCGAGTTGTGGGCCCCATTTGGGCACGGATCCCAAGGAAGTTTGACTGAGTTGACCGGAGTCAACTTTGACTCTGTTGATTCCGGCGCCGGAACTGGTCAGAACCGGCGCCGAAACTGACAGATTTTATAATGGGTCTCGGCTGCCCGAGACCCCCATTTTTCTCTTCTCTTCATGTTCTTCAATTCTCCGACCTCTCTCTTCCAATTCCCTTGAAATCAAACCTTGAATCCTTCTTCAAACACTCAAACATTAATACCAACTTCTCTTGTATCCTTGAAGATCAAAATACCAAAGTTTCCAAGAAAATCACCAAATCTACAAATCTGTAATTTTGGCGACAGATTGTTCTTCGAGCTAGATCTTTCAATTCAACCGTGGGTTGTGGCTGGGAATTTGGTATGTTGTTCTAGACTCATCAAGCTTTAATTTGATAGTCTACATGCTTGATTTCATGGTCTGTGTTAAGAGAATTCGTTGATTGAAGTTGTGATTTCTGTTTTGCCCGAGATATGTTAATCCTTAGTGTTTTGATTCAAAATTCGAGCATGTTTTTTGGATTGATTCCATTCTTGAAGCTGTAAATCCTTAGATCATGTGTTTAACTTGTTGTGTTTCAATTTTGGTGCGGATTGGTTGTGAATTGAACTTGAATCATGCTGATGAAATTGGAGGCCGAAGATCGGCCTTAAATGCAGGACAGAACCGGTGCCGGTTCTGGTATGAACCGGGGGCCGGAACATGAATAGCACTGTTGGGCAAATTTTACCCCAATTCGGGTCCAGGGGCAAAATGGTCATTTTGCAGCCGTAAATCCCTTTTGATCCTATTTGACCCAATTGACTTTAATTTATTTCAATTGACTTCTGAACTTGCCCAATTTTACTCCATGACCTTAAATGGGTTTTGTTTTATGATTTAATTGTTGGTTGAAAGCTTTTATTAATCAAATTAGATTTTAATTTGATTATTTAGGTACGTGATTGTACGAGTTTCGAACCGATAGCAGTTTGAGCTAAGGCATTTGTGGAGTAATCGGGGAGTATACAACTCTCCTCTTTTGTGAGTGGCTTGGATTATATTGGTTGACCATTGAGGGTTAACCATTTTCAGATTTATTTATAAATGCTTTATTAAATTGTTTATATATGTTTTGGGGTATGAATTGTCCACCCTCACACACCATGTTTACAAATGATTTAAAGGGTGGGAATATCAAATATTTTTACAAATTGATATTATTGATTATTGTTTGGGGAACGATACCCTAAGAGATGAGAGATTGAGTGATTTCCTCGGGGCTCCGATTTGCGGGAGCATGGACCGAGTTTGAGAGCATGCGTGATACTCAGCCGTGGACCGCCTATCGAGAGGCACGGTGAGTCGAACCTGGTTAGGAGAGGTGCGTAGGGACACTCGCCAAGGCTCCAGATGTTGTGTTCCACCACAACAAGGCAAACGTCAAGGGAATGGGCTAGAGAGTAAAGAAAAATGTTTTAAAAGTATAAAGTAACCCTTGACGGTCCAGTGGATACCCCAGCGCACGGGTATACCTTTTTGGGACAGATTTCAGATGCCAGCCCATTTGGAAATATTATTATGGATTTAATATTTGTTTTGATGTGGGATTTCCTATATTTTGATAAATGGTTTATTAAGTTGATTTTTGGATTATTTCATATCCCCAGCCTGAGGTGATCGGTCTTTATAACCGAGTCTCTCATTGGGTACAAGTTTATGTACTCACCCCATTCACTTTTGTTGTCAGATCATTAGACTTTGGACGGCGGACGTCCTGGTGGCCAGTGATCCCAGTACGTCACTGTGGACACGACTATGTAGGTGCCACCCTTTTGCTTTGTGTATCTTGGCTTGGAATATTATTGCATCTTACATATATATTTGTGTATTTATAAATAATACTTTCCGCTGCATGGAGCACCGTAAGATCTGTCATTTTATTTTTAAATACTTTTGAACTATATTATCCATAATAATTTCGTATGTTTTCATATATTGCTCGATTATCCTTTATTTTTAAGCCTTGTGCCATCTTGGTTGCCCGCCTGACGAGGCACGCATCTCGAGGTGGTACAGCGGTTGTCACGTGGCCGAGCCTGCGGGTCGGGGCGTGACAGCAACTAAGAACTTCTTCCCTCAACTCTGGTGTCATTTCATGCATGAAACACCACCCGTTTCTTGTCTGCTTCTATTTTTCTTGGTTTTTCGAACTTTTTTGTACTCTCATAAATCAAGTCAAATAACTCTCAAAATGCTCAAAAAAACCTTAGGCATTCTCTTATTGAGTGGTCTCTAAACCCTTTTTTGTTTGTCTCGTTTAGAATCTATTTAGATTCTTCATGGTTGTTGACACAATTGAAAACGGTATTTCCTTGTTCTAGGATCCTTTATCCTTACCCTAAATTATTGGGTTTAGACATTACTTCGGCGATCTTTAATCATTTCAAAAATGGCAGCAACATGCCCCTTTTTCTCTCTTTTTTTCATTTGTGATTTTTTTCTATCAAAGAATCATTTCTATCAAAGAATCATATGAACAATTAATTCCCGCAGGATACACTTTTGATCGAAAGAGTTTTACCGATTCAAACAGTTTTTCGTTTTGATTTGAAAATTGTTTGAATCGAAGCCTTTCGATTTCTATATAGAAAATATACTTACGAAGTTGTTCCAACTTATTGATTTCCAGTAACTAACCCTAGATCCTTGCCCCCGAGAAATAGATGTTTCTCTTCGAGCTCTATCCTGTATTATTTTATTTATATTTACATTACAACCCACCAAAAAAACGGATTATATTATAATAGAACAAAACAAAGGATAAGCTTCACTTCAATCATCCATTTTAATCTTTTTAGCTCCAAATCTCCTTGATTTGACCTCAATTCACCATGAAGCTCTCCTACACACAATAAGATAAAAGTGAGAGTAAAAGATGAAGAATAGGCTATAATATCAATAAAAATCATCCAATTATACTTATATAATAGCTCATAATTCAAGTGTAAAACACACCTATCATTCCCCCACACTTAACTTATTGCTTTTGCTCAAGCAGTATTAATCACTTTAGTATACTAACTAATCCTAAGACAGAAAACAATTCCACTTTCGTAGGTGTACGGTGACATTTAGTGTATGCCACAAGCCTTTAAACCCCTAAGTGTCCCTATTGGAGGAGTTGTAGTCTCCTGAGGGTTTATCATGACGATACCCACAAACATGTTTTGAAAAACATTGGTACACTAATCAATAGCACAAGATACAAAACTCAAAGTATCAAATTAAATTGTTAACCATCAAACACATGATAATTCATAAGAACATTAATTCATAATTCAAACGCTGCAAGCAATAATCAATTTCTTTCACTAAAATCAAATACTTCGAATTGACTACTCTCACAAGTTGACACTCTCTTACACAAGTGTTTAGCAATTTATATGGTGAGTTACTCTCATCATCTTCTAATGAAATCAGACTTACCATAGGCTTGAAAAACATCTAATCTCCACTACTCCAAAATATTATACAAACACAATTCAACAGAAAATGTCGAATGGTTTGACAAGATGAAGGGTAGAGACTTTGTGATTGAAAAAGCTATGCATGATGAAATTGAAATTGAGTTTTAGTTGGCTGAAAGGCTTGGACAATTGCATTGGTAGGGTTTGTTGACTTTAGGAGGAGAATACTACCCAAAGTTGGTTCGAGAATTTTATGCCAACATGAGAGACAAGAAGAACAATGGACCAATAAAACTTGTGTCAGTTGTAAGAGGTCGGGAAGTAGTCATCACAAAAGGCCAAATAGAGGATCATCTGCAATTTACTCATGGTGGCAGGAGACTTTCTCTAGCTGCTGGAGTACTTCTAACTGATCATAAGAAATGGACTAAACAGTTGGCTACCCAGAGATTTAATACTCTTCTTTATGAGAAAAAGGGATCCAGAGAAGATTAACTACCAGTATGGAAAGCTCTGGGAAAGGACCTCACTATTTAGCAATGGCTTATTATTTATATTTTTGCTCATAATGTGATTACAGAATCAAGTGGCAAGAATGAGTTGAGGACTCAAGATTTATACTTACTTAATTTATTATACCATGATTTGGGTATCGAGCCTGTTAGAATTTCTTCCTTGATGATTGGAGCTATAAGTGTTGTTGTAAGGTCAGGACATAGAACGAAACACTTTGTGTTTCCAGTACTAATTAGTCAGCTTCTTAGAGGTTTGGGGATTGATGTTTCATAGACTATGGTGGTCACTACTGGCACTCACCATTTTATTGACAAGAAACGTATGGTTTCTTTGGATTATGAAAGAAATAAGGGTGTGTAGCAGAAAAGTAAGAAAAAGAAAGGAGCTGCTGACGAGGAAGATTCGGATGAGAATGATGAAGAAGCTGAAGCTGAACTTGAAGTTGGTTCGTTTGTACCATCTGTTTAGGTTGCTGCTTCCATTCCTTTAGGGAGAGTTTTTAATAGAAGAATTGCTGCAGCAGTTGAAGGAATTCAGGCCGAGATTCACAATCAGAGAGCTTTGATTATTGCTAATCATCAAGCTCAAGAAGCTCAATGGGACAGACTTTGAGGATATTTGGCACAGCATGGTTTTCCACCTCAGCCACCTCAATGATTGTGGCTATTCATGGTTGTTATTATCTGTTACATTTTAGTTATGTAGGTTACATGCATATTTAAGACGTTCGTGCATTTTATATTTTAGCTAGTTTGTTAGTTTATGTTGTGGTCCCATGTGTTGTTGACTTATTTATTTTATGGGTATTTGGCAAGATTTTAATGGTGATTGTTAATTTTTCTATTTTATATTAAAATTTCTAATTTTTCTGTTTAGTTATTGTTGTTAGAAATTTCAGAGGTCAAAGTCCACTGTGAGGTGAATTCAAAATTCCTAAAGGATTTTTCTTTGTTGTGAATTTTTTGGGTTTTTCTTTTCTTGTTTAGTTTATTTTAGATTATTATTATTATTTCTTTTTCATAATTTTTTTGGGAATAGAATACTTTTGAGGATGGGTCTAAAATTTTAAGTGGACTAGCAATTTTCTTTTCTATTTTCTTCTCTAAATTTTTCTTAATTGTCTTCTTTCTGCTTCTTCCATGGCACCTAATTTAAAAGAAGTTTTGCCTACTTTAGTGCCTTCTCCCAAACAAAAAACTTCTCATGAGCAAGTTACTTTGGAACAAGTAGATGAAGATACCGTAATCCTTACTATGGAAGTTTCGAATGAAGAACAAAAGGAAGAACTAAGGGATAAGGGAGAAGAAATCTTGCAACAAGATTTAATTCAAAGATATGCGTCTTCTTGTTGCTCGCATGCAAGTGGATTTTTGAAATTACAACGCTCCATGAATGATTTGAGAGAAGAAAATCAATTTTTAAGGAGGCAATTAGACAAGGACCATTTGCGCAATTCTTATCTTGTGCAATAAATTCATCGCCAACAGACGATTATAGATCGTCTTTCTTCTTTTCCTTCTCATTAAATTTGATTTTATTTCTTTTTTAATTTTGTACTAGTTTTCTTTCTAACTTTTTTTTCTTTCTTCTCACACTTAGGTTTTGCGCTTTTGTGCAATAATTTGGGAGTAGATTCGTCATTGATTTTTCCTTTTCTCCAAAATCAGCAAGTTTTCCATTCCTTTTCTATTCTTTATATTTTTGCACAATATTGGGAACAATATTGTACTAAGTTAGGGGGGGTGAATTTGTGAATTCGATTGAAAATTGTCAAAAAAATTTTCTTTTCTAACCAATTTAATTTTCTAACATTGGTTGTTTTGATTTGATAAGTATGAGTTTATAATTCTTTTAGTGTTGAATTAATAGTTGATTATTGAATGCATGATTAGGATTTAGGAATTATTTTCTGATTTGAACTTTGCAAGTACTAGGAGATTGTTTTTGCCAGGAGAAGAATGCTTTGAATTGACTTAAGTTACCTTGTGAGGATTTGAGCCTTCATGCCATTTTTCTTTGTTATTCATGCGTTCTATGATTTTAGACTTCTAGAACTTATATTACATCTTTTTGAGATTACATGATTTATTATATGTGCAAGCATGGAGATAAGGTCTTCAGGATTTTTCATTTGAGCCAAAAAGCTTACCCATTATACATTGATCCATTAGTAAGCCCCGTTTAAGCCTAATTGTTATATTTTTAGCTTTCTTTTCATAGTCTCATCCATAGAACCTTAAGCCTAAATTGAGAAAAACAAGTTTGGACCCTTTAATTCATATTTAGTAGAATAGCTTGTTTTTTTGAATTCTTTGGGATATGGTTGTAAAGATAAAGAGTGGAAAAATTGATGACTTGAATGTATAGTTGGTGGGTTGAAAATAGAAATCATGTCATGAGCATTGTTATGAAGTTTTCTTTTCAAAAAAAAAATGAAAAAGAAGAAAGGCATGAATTTCTTGAATATTGAAAAAAGGAAAAGGTGAATTTATTTGTTCACAAATTTAAGGAGTTGGTTGAAGTTGTTAAATTAAGGAATCCCAAGTTTTTCTTGATTTTTACTTTTTCTACTAATTGTGGATTATTTTTGTTTATCTTTTATTCCTTTTCTTTCATATGCATAATTTGACCTTTGGCCTTATTACAACCCAAATTGAAGACCTAAATTTGTGAATTGGTGAAAAGAAAGGAAAGGAAAACCCCTGATTATTTAAGTGATAGAAGAAGAGATAAGGAGATTGGATAGAAAGAAAAATTGGAGAAAACATAAGAGAAGAAGCACTCGAAGGAAACGAGTGAATGGGGTAATTGGATTCTAAAGGATGTTATCAGTAAGGAATGAATGAAAGATAAGAAGAGAGAAATAAAGAAGTGAGGATATGTAAGGATATGAAATCATGATGGAGTAAACAAAAGTGAAAGAATGATAATAATGAGAATAATGATGGTGATGGAAACTTTAAGGATAATCAAATACAAAGGAGGAAAGTGGATCGACTTAGATAAGAGTTGAAGAAAGAATGACAATAAAGCAAAGATGAATAAGATGATAATTAAAACTGGAGAAGACAAAAAAGTAATAAAGCAAGAATCAAAATAATGGTTGGAACCGAGAGAGATGAAAGGATGAAAACAAAGAAGTAAAATAAGATAAAGGGGATCGAGGTTAAGGAGTCAAGAAACAAAAAGGATAAGTTAAATCTTTTAGAAGGAGGGGAGTAAGCTAACTTTGAGGATAACCTCTGTCGAGACGTTTTACCGCTCCGACGATAAATGGTATGGCGTGAAAAATATTTGGGACTAAACAGTCTAAAAACAAATGGAGTCGCCACTAACCTTTTATTTTTAATAGGTGTGGTTAGTCACCTACTTGTTTAACCCAACATAAATCTAGAAAGATTACGTCAAGTTAAGGAAAGAAACTAGTCCACGAAAAAGATTTTAGGTTCGTGAGTCGGTTACGCTCGGGGAAGGATTAGCACCCCCGAGATGCCCGAAAATCGGTACCACAAAAGTCTTAAAAATATTTTACTTAGGAAATAACAATAAAATGTGTTTAAAATCATTTTAAGAAAAACATAATTTTACATGTCGGAATAAATATTCCTTTTAATCTGGGATGAGCATCCCATTATAGAAGCTAAATCCAAAATTTAAATACTTAATGTCGGAATGAACATTCCTTTTGATGTGAAAATCCATAGTCCAATCTTGAATTTGAAGAAATTTCTTACTTAGAATGGAGATTTCATTTCTAAATAGGAATAAATATTCTTCTAAAATCAGAATCAAATTTAAAAATGAGGATAAATATCCTTTTATAAAAAACAAAGATTTAATTTTAATTTTAGAAAGTCTCAATAGTGAGAATATTAATTGAAACCTTCTAGAAAAAACATTTTACAAAAAAAGTTGGGATAAACATCCTCAAATTCATGTTTTGAAATTTACATTAAGAGACTTTAATTATGATTACTTAAATTAAAATCTCTTAGAAAGATTTAATTTTAGGACGAAGTCGAAATAAATGTTCCTTTTAATTCGTTGAAGAGAATAATTTGACAAAAATTTAGTTTAATAGGGAAACCTTAGTTGATCTAATAAATCAAGACCTTTCAAAAAATGAATGTCCTTTTCGTCAAGTAAAACTGATTTTTTACAAAAAAAAAAGAATTTTAAAGATTCAAAGAATAAACATTCCTTTTATTGAAGTTAAAAAATGCATTTTTGATAAAAATGAAGTTTACTTGAAAGGTCTTAATTAATTAAATATACTAAAGCCCTCCCAAAAAAGGTATTTTGGAAAATTAAAAAAAATAAATAAAATAAATAAATAAATAAATATTTCCTTTCAAAGAAATAAAAATAAAAATAAGAAAAGAAATTTTAAAAGTGGTTTTTAACAAAACTTGAATTAATTTGAGAGGCCTTGACTATAATTGGGTAGTTAAGATCTCTCAAAAAACATGTTTTGAAATTAATGTTGGAATAAACATTCCTTTTAATTTAATTGGGCCTCTTAAATAAGAGATTTTCTTAAAATAAAACATAAAGGTAAAAATAAAATAAATACAAAACAAAAGATTTTGGAATTAACATTCCTTTTTGTAAAAAGAAAATTTTTGGAGTTCATTTGCAAATTTTAAGAAATTAAAGAAAAATCATAAACAAGATGCATGCTTTTTATGAAAATTACATGAAAAACATATTTTTTTTTAATTTTGAAGGGATGAAAAATTCTCCCGGGTCCAATCGGACTCCCGATTAGATACCGAAAAAATATTTTCATCGGAGAAAACCTTCGGAAACCTCGGACTCCCAAGGCATCTTTCGGTTACCCCATGCATATGAATTTTTGAAAATTAATGTCCTAAACTTAATTATGCATGAATGAGACCAAGGAACAAGGGTTAGCACATATACACAATTAATTGCACAATATAATATGATAAATAAATAAAACATGGGAATTTAAATTTAATTTTACAAGATCAAATTGCACGACAACTAATTTAACACATAAAAGCGAGCTTAATTTAAACAAACACATATACAAGGGCAAATATGTAATTTTATACAAAATTCAACTCATAATTAAACAAATATATAAGCAAGGGCAAAAGGGTAATTTCACATATAAGATTCAATCTTTAATTAATCAAACATACATACAAAGGCAAAAAGGCAACTTAATACAAGATACAATTACTACATAAGCAAAAACACATGCAAGGGCAAAAGGGTAATTTTACATGCAAGATTAAATTTTAATTAAAAAGCATACATAAAAGGGCAAAACAGTAATTTAACATATGATATAATTACTAATTAAGCTAACATATCCATAAGGGCAAAGAGGTAATTTTATATGCAAGCATAAATTTTTATGTTAGACAAAACACATATTCAAGGGCAAAAAGATAATTTCTATGATAAAAAATTTAAATCTTAAACTAAATATGCGTTTATATAAGTCTAAAAAAAATTTAATTTTTTATTAGAAAAAAACGAAGATTATTTCTATCTAAATAAAAATAAAATAAACTTAAAGATTCAATTTTTATTAACCAAGCTTTCATTTTTAATCAAGCTAAAGTATCCACAAGCCAAAAGGTACAACTAGACTTAACATTTAATTAAGCAAACAAGTTTATCATCTTAAAGTTGTGACCTTTATAACCAAGATTAAGTTTTTAATCCATCAAGGATGATCATAAGCTTAAAAATGCAATGTTTTTAATCAAGATTAAAATTTTATACTAAACAAGCATATTGAACATATAAGTAAGTTTAAAAGTAATAACCAAGGGTATAAAACAAGAAAGATAGGAACTTTTTATATAATCATGTAAATATTTAAGAAAAATGACATATTAATAGAATAAAATGGACAAACAAATAGAAAGGCATCATCTTGGACATATTAGAACATATATTAAACTAAATAAATCACTTAGCAATACACAACAGCTTCATAGATCATGAATCTCATTGTAAGAGAGAAAGCTAATATTTTTATGCACAAGATTAACACAATGATACAAGAATATTACATTTAAAGCATAAAGAAATAATTTTTACACAAATAAAAGTAAGAACTTTACCTAAAGAAAGGATGAACTTTTATATCAAAACTAAAAAAACAATGGCTTTGTGGAGAAGAGAATGGCTAAAAATTGATACACAATAAGCCTTTTCTCTAGCCAAACCGTTTAAAATAAATCAAGAAAAAGAAAAAAAAATTTTCTTTTGGACTCTCTTTCTCTCTTCTCCTCTCTCTATTTTTTGTGTTTTGTTCTTGAAGAAAAAAAAAAGAAAAAAGAAGAAAAAAAAATGAAAAAATGCCGAAGTCTCTGTTTGAAGAAAAAAAAATGCTACAGCCTTCTTTGTGCTCTCTCCCCTGTTTCTTCTGTTCTCTCTCTATTTCTTCTGTTCTGCTTGGTTGAAAGAAAGCTGAAGCTCCTTTCCCCCCGTTCTCCCTTTTCTTTCTTCTTTTTCTGTTTTTGTAAGATGGCTGAAGCTCTGTTTGAAAAAATGTTCTCCCTGTGCTCCGTGTTCTCTCCCTTTTTATTGAGACTGGCTTCCTTCCCTAGACAAAACCCCACAAAACATGGAACCAAAAAACATGGAGCCGAATGATGACCCCCCACATCACCTTTACACCTTATCTGGCAATGTAAACACCCGCAACAAGATAAACATCAAGTGCGCTGTTTTTATCCGCAGCTCCACTCTTCACAATTTTCCTTTCAAATTTCCCATACTGCTTCAGCACTTTCTCGTCTAATGTTTTCAAAGTGTTGCTACTTGCACTTGGCACTTCATATAATGAGAAAATATTTGGGTTGTACTCCATTGAGCTTGTACTGCAACTAGAATTTTCTCTCAGTCTTCGCATTGCACGCTCAAAACACCAAAATGCATCTAACATTTTCGAGAAGAAATACCATAGGAGAGCAAATGTCATAGCCAATATCGTCATCTACCCGTGGCAAGAACATCCCAAAGTTTTGCCTGATTAGCTTCATTCTCGTAAAAGGTAAGCGCTCGATCAGTTCGAAAAACATCCAAACCGATTTGATGCAAGGAAAGCATCCACTGAGCCAGTTTCTTGCCTGAAACAGCACTGCTTACATGACAACCTCCATCTTCAATCGGTTGGCCATCATCGGTGATGATTGGTGTTGTAATGAACTTTCCACTACCAATAGCACATGCCATAATGCTCCCTCCTCTTGTTGTTCTCCCTCTTCGAAAAGCCCAGACAAATCCAACCCCGAAGACAAAGATATGATATCAAAAGCATTAACTCCGTTCGAAACCATGTTGTGTTTTAACTTCCTGTCATGTAACAAACTTCCTTGTTGGTTCGATGATGTCAATGCTGTTAAAGCTCTCTTAAACCATGAAGTTCCCATTAGCTTTACTATGCTTATTCTCGTGTCAGGGTTCGGGTCTAAAAGCTGCCATATTATAGATTTCGCTTGCTTTGATATCCAAGATGGAAACTGAAAATCCCTCCGATGGACCTTTTTATACATAGCCACCGAGTTACTATCATCGAACGGTAAATAACCAGCCAACAAAACAAACAAAATAACCCCGCAGGACCAAGCATCCGCCTTGGAACCATCGTGCCTTTCCTTCGAACCTCCTCAGGAGCTGTCTACGCCGGTGTTCCACAAGCAGTATGTAGAAGCCCGTTGTTTAGCTGTTCAAGAAGAGCCGAGAGACCGAAGTCTGAAACTTTGAGGTTACCGTTTCGGTCTAAAAAGGTTTTGTGGCTTTACATCACGGTGAGCAACACCGTTTTGGTGGTAGAAATGGAGGGCGGAGACGAGGGAGTTGGGAGTAGCTGTGGACCGTTTGCTGCTTAAAAACTGGGTCGATGAACTTGCTGCTTTGTAGCTGGCGGTATTGCCTGAGACAAGGCGGTCCAGTCCCGTATCACTCATTAAAGATTAAAGGCTCCATATTGGAGTTCAACAGGATGTTGCTTGGCTTGATGTTGCCGTGGTGGCTGCGAAGGGCGGAGGAGACGAACTGCTGCTGCTGTTGCTACTTTCTTGTTGCCGTGGTTGTCGGCCATGGCTGTTACCGCTGCTGTTGTTCTTGCTGTGCTTACCGTGGTGGTTGTGGAGCGGTGGCATGGCTGCTTTGGGTGGCTGTGGGACGGTCTGGGGTTGTCCAGATTTTCCAAGAAGAGCAAGTAGTTTCATGTAGGTGCCTTCTCTTAGTTGATAAAAGGGTTGACCTCTTAGCATCTCAAATACCTGGAGAGCTTGAAGCCACTGCTTCTTGAGGATGCAGTCGGATAAAGTTTCGGTGACGGTGCAGACCCAGGCCTTGGCGTTGTTCTTGCGGTCAAGTTTCTTCTTGAGGTTCCTGAGGGGAGTTTACTTGGAAGACCCAGGAATAACCGATATGCCAGGATACTCTCCTTCCTTCCATAGCCTTTGCCTCTTCTTAACAGAAACAGACGCAGCAGCAGCAGCTGCACGCGGAAAAAGGACAGAATTCGGAGGATGGGGCTTGCTCTTCTTCTTGGAGTTGGGTTCTCTTGGAACAAAATCATGCTGGAAAGCACGACACTGCAACGGCCCAGTTATTTCACGAATCGAGGGGCAACGACGAATTGCTTTTACAAGTCCAACCAGCTTCATGGTTTTGCATCAGATAAGACAATGACTCATGGAAAATATGGATAGAAAGAATTTATCTGCTTCAACCGGGAAACTAAAAGTTGTCCACTATTGAAATACTGTCAGCACCACTTGAGAGGAAATTATAAGGGACCGTGGCCTTGCTGTTGCAATGGGCGGCTTGCATGGAGGCGTGGCTTTCTCTTTTGTTTTGAATGGCTGTTAGCTCTTTAGAGGGAGAGTGGTGCGGTTGCTGCTGCTGTGGTGGCTGTGGACCAGTGAAAACATGACAAAATTTGCAGCCAAGGGGGAAGGGATTAGAGGCAGCGTGGTTGGTTTAGGGGCAAGGCTCTCGGCAAGGTTCTCTTGCATGGTAGTGGGCCCTAGTTGGTTTGGCTTTGACATGTTTTATATATATATATATATATATGTATTTAAATATATATGTATACATTTATGAATATATATCCATATAAATATACATTTATATATATACATAAATATATATGTATATATATATCTATGTACATATACAGAAATATATATTCATAAATATACATATACATATAAATATATATATGTATATACACACACATATATATATTACATCATAATCGAGTTGACTCGTTTAGCCTTTGGCTTGACTGGCGTTCTTGTCTTGGTCCAAAATTATCTGCAAGGTAATAAAATTAAGTTAAAATAAGATAAAAAGGAAATAACGGTAATAATAATAACAAGAATAATAACATAAACAAATGGACAAAAATAAATTAAACTTAGAAAAGGTAAGTGTAATGAAATTTGAGAATAGTCAATTTAGTTAATTAATTAATCAATTAATTAATCAACTAAAGTTAAAAATAAGTGTCTACAGTTGCCCCTCTTTGATTATTTCTTAATGATCTAGAAGTGCAAGCTTCTGAATAATTAAGAAATAAGCAAAGATGTAGACACTTTCTACTCAAGTATGTACTAAACAGTACTAGGGTTTTGAAAAAGATCACTCTTAATAGAACTGGTTTCAAAATCAAGGAAATTGTCCTAAACAGGACTAATTTTAAGAAAACTATCCTAAACAATACTGATTTTGCCCTAAACAGAAACAATTTTAAGAAAATCACCCTAAACAGAAATGATTTTAAGTTTTGATCAAATTGTCCTAAACTGAAACAATTTTGGAAAACCACCCTAAACATAAATGATTTTAAACTTTGAATAAATTGTCCTAAACAGAAACAATTTTAAAAAAACCATCTTAAACAAAAATGATTTTAAGTTTTGAAGAAATTGTCCTAAACATAAACAATTTTGGAAAACCACCCTAAACAGAAATGATTTTAAATTTGAAGAAATTGTGCTAATTTTGAGAAAACCATTCTAAACAGAAATGATTTTAAATCTGAAGAAATTATGCTAATTTTGATAAAACCATCCTAAACAGAAATGATTTTAAATCTAGAGAAACTGTACTAAATTTTGAGAAAACCATTCTAAACAGAAATGATTTTGAATTTTGAAGAAATTGTCCTAAACAGAAACAATTTTGGAAAACCATCCTGAACAGAAATGATTTTAAATTTGAAGAAACTGCTTCAAAAAGGAAACACTTTTGAGAAAACCGTCCTAAACAGGAATGATTTTAAACTTTGAATAAATTGCTTAAAAAAGAAACACTTTTGAGAAAACCATCCTAAACAGGAATGACTTTAAACTCTGAAGAAATTGCTTTAAAAAGAAATGCTTTTGAGAAAACTGTCCTAAACAGGAAAGACTTTAAACTCTGAAGAAATTGCTTTAAAAAGAAATGCTTTTGAGAAAACCATCCTAAACAGGAAAGATTTTAAACTTTGAAGAAATTGCTTTAAAATGAAATGCTTTTGAGAAAACCATCCTAATCAGGAAAGATTTTAAACTTTGAAGAAATTGCTTTAAAATGAAATGCTTTTGAGAAAACCATCCTAAACAGGAAAGATTTTAAACTTTGAAGAAATTGCTTTAAAATGAAATGCTTTTGAGAAAACCATCCTAAACAGGAATGTTGTTAAATCTTGAATAAATTGCTTTTGAAAAGAAATGTTTTTGAGAAAGCCGTCCTAAACAGGAGAAATTGCTTTAAAAAGAAATGTTTTTGAGAAAGCCGTCCTAAACAGGAGAAATTGCTTTAAAAAAGAAATGTTTTTGAGAAAACTGTCCTAAACAGGAATGATTTTAAACTTTGAATAAATTGCTTTAAAGAAACGCTTTTTAGAAAATCATTCTAAACAGAAATGACTTTTAACTCTAAAGAAATGCTTTTGAAAAAACTGTCCTAAACAGGAATGATTTTAAACTTTGAGTAAATTGCTTAAAAAAGAAATGCTTTTGAGAAAACTGTCCTAAATAGGAATGATTTTAAACTCTGAAGAAATTACTTTAAAAAGAAATACTTTTGAGAAAACTGTCCTAAACATGAATGACTTTAAACTCTGAAGAAATTGCTTTTGAAAAAACTGTCCTAAACAGGAATGATTTTAAACTCTGAAGAAATTACTTTTGAAAAAATTGTCCTAAACAGGAATGACTTTAAACTCTGAAGAAATTGCTTTAAAAAGAAATACTTTTAAGAAAACCGTCCTAAACAGGAATGATTATAAACTTTGAATAAATTGCTTAAAAAAGAAACGCTTTTGAAAAACCATCCTAAACAGAACTGACTTTTAACTCTGAAGAAATGCTTTTGAAAAAACTGTCCTAAACAGGAATGATTTTAAACTTTGAGTAAATTGCTTAAAAAAGAAATGCTTTTGAGAAAACTGTCCTAAACAGGAATGATTTTAAACTTTGAAGAAATTGCTTTAAAAAGAAATGCTTTTGAGAAAACCGTCCTAAACAGGAATGACTTTAAACTCTGAAGAAATTGCTTTAAAAAGAAATACTTTTGAAAAAACTGTCCTAAATAGGAATGATTTTAAACCTTGAATAAATTGCTTTAAAAAAGAAATGTTTTTGAGAAAGCCGTCCTAAACAAGATTGATTTTAAATCTGAATAAATTGCTTTAAAAAGAAATGTTTTTGAGAAAGCCGTCCTAAACAGGAATGATTTTAAATCTGAATAAATTGCTTTAAAAAGAAATGTTTTTGAGAAAGCCGTCCTAAACAGGAATGACTTTAAACTCTTGACTAAATTGCTTTAAAAAAGAAATGTTTTTGAGAAAACTGTCCTAAACAGGAATGATTTTAAACTTTAAATAAATTGCTTTAAAAAGAAATGCTTTCGAGAAAACCATCCTAAATAGGAATGATTTTAAACTTTGAAGAAATTGCTTTAAAATGAAAAGCTTTCGAGAAAATCATCCTAAACAGGAATGATTTTAAACTTTGAATAAATTGCTTTAAAAAAGAAATGTTTTTGAGAAAACTGTCCTAAACAGGAATGATTTTAAACTTTGAAGAAATTGCTTTAAAATGAAATGCTTTCGAGAAAACCATCCTAAACAGGAATGATTTTAAACTTTGAAGAAATTGCTTTAAAATGAAATGCTTTCGAGAAAACCATCCTAAACAGGAATGATTTTAAACTTTGAATAAATTGCTTTAAAAAATAAATGCTGTTGAAAAAACTGTCCTAAACAGGAATAAATTCAGATCCTTCTCAAACAGAGTTGGGCCATTGCAAGCTGGAATAAATCATTTTGTATGCTAAATAGAACTGAATTATGGATAATTACCTTAAGCAAGAAAAGACCTTAGCGGAGTTTTGGAGAGTTACCTGAGGAGCTTCTTACACAAGACTAACCTCGCAATTTGAATTGGATTTATGCCTGCAATTTTTGAACAATGACAGGATGCATGATGAATGTTTATGAGGAATGATGCTAAAATGATGCAATTTGCATGCTCATGCTTAAATGACAATGCCTTTCTACTTTCCCTCAAAGGTTTCAAGATAGCCTTCTGGCTTGGTCCGACCTACATTCTTCGAAATTGGAGAACATCTTCTTGTCACATCTTTTCTGGCGTAAACATACCCCAAACCCTTATTTCAAATCATTTTTGCCTGAACATCCTAGTTTGAGATAATTTCATTCACGTGTCACCTTGCTTTGGGCACCAAAAGTATGTTGTTGAGCTCATGTTTACCCTCACATTTCTTTCCTTTTTTGTGTCGGGAGTTGACTTCAAACGTTATGGCATTCACTTACCTGTTTGCTTTCCCTTTCATGATAAAGACACTATGCAATTTGTATTTAAGGAGAAATTCATGGATCATCTTGAAGAAAATCAAAGCACAATATATTAAATAGACAAACTTATAACAAGGATTTAACAAACAAGTTCATGATAAGCGATTTTATAACAAAAGAATAAGAAAGGTACATGACCTCAGTGTGATGAATGCATAGACAACAAAGTGTTGGTCATCTCGCGCCTTGCCTTCGACTGACTCATCTTTGCTGAAGTGACGCTTAACAAGGTTTGATGATTTCTGATTACTCTAATCCCTATAACCAAACAAGATCTTTTGTGCAAGCTAGGTACCCATTTTGCTGTGCTTTCTCAACCTTCCTAAACTGCCTTTTCAGGTTTTCAGCTTAGGAACCAACCTAATTGGATCTGAACCGCCCTTTCGGGTTTTCGCCTCAAATTCCTTCTTTTCTTCTCTTTTTCGGACTCAAGCCGCCTTTTCAGGTTTTCAACTTGAAACGCTCTTTTCATTTTTTTCATTCTTTGATTTTTTTTTCATTTTTTCATCGTTCATTTTTTTTGTCATTTTTTCATCATTCATTTTTTAATTCTTCAGGTATAGTACTTCTTCACAGCATCGACATTGATTGGATGTGGCAATTCATCCCCGTCCATTTCTTGCAAGATCAGGGCACCTCCCGAGAATGCTTTCTTCAGCACCAATTCTCCTTCTGTAAACTTGCGCGGACATACCTTCTTATCATATGCACGCATCATTCTCTTCTGATACAATTGACCATGGCAAAGTGCTTTGAGCCGCTTCTCTTCAATTATGTTCAATTGGTCAAATCTCTTTTGCACCCAATCTGACTCTTCGAGCTTCAACTCTCTGTATATTCTCAAAGATGGGATTTCTACCTTAATCGGTAACACAGCTTCCATTCCATAGACCAGAGAATATGGGGTTGCCCCAGTCGATGTTCTTACAGTAGTGCGATAAACATGTAAAGCAAAAGGAAGCTTCCCATGCCAGTCTTTGTAAGTCATTGTCATTTTCTGGACAATCTTCTTAATGTTTTTGTTTGCTGCTTCGACCGCTCCATTCATTTTTGGCCGGTAAGGAGTTGAATTGCTGTGTTTGATCTTGAATTGGGAGCACACTGCATCGATCATCTTGTTGTTGAAATTCTTGGCATTACTGGTGATGATTCTTTTCGGCAACCCATATCGGCAAATGATTTGCTTTGACCCATTTGGTGAAGTAATTGACGGTCACCAGAATGAATTGGTGTCCATTAGAAGCTTTTGGTGAAATTGCCCCAATCATATCTTTGCCACTCATTGAGAAAGAAATAACATGTAGTGTTTTGGGAAGCATGTAAATCTGATCAGCATAAATCTGATACAATTTGTCTGCATTGCCATTTGAATTCTTAAGATGCAAGCTTCATACTCCGCCATATTGTTTGTGCAGTCAAAGTCAAGCCTTGCTATTGCTGAGTATTGATCTCTATTTGAGGATATGAGCACAGCTCCTACTCCATGCCCCAGCGCATTTGACGCCCCATCAAAATACATTCTCCATTTCTTTTCTTGCTCTAGCTCGGTATTGAATATTGACATCAAATCCTCATCAGGAAACTCAAACTTCATGGGCTCATAGTCATCAACTGCTCTATCGGCTAGAAATTCAACAATAACAATTCCTTTGATAGCTTTCTGGGAGACATAAACTATATCATATTCTGACTGTAGTACTTGCCATCGAGCCAATCGTCCTGACAATGAAGGTTTCTTAAAAAGGAATCTGATCGGATCCAGCTTTGCTATCAACCATGTGGTATTATTCAATCATGTACTATCTTAATCTCTGAGCCGCCCATGCCAATGCGTAGCACATCTTTTCTATCTGAGAATAATTGGCCTCACACTCTATGAACTTCTTGCTGACATAGTAAATCGCATGCTCTTTCTTACCGGTATCATCATGTTGCCCCAACACACAGCCCATGAAATACCTGTCAGATACATCATCATCTCCTAAAGTAAGGCAAGATCTGTTTGTCTTCTCATTCAATCAGTCTCATAAGATTAAGGGGAAAAGAGTAATCATCATCATCATTATTGTCAAAGTCATCCGCACCGATGAACCAGTCGAAGTCAGGCTCGAGAGGACCCTCTTTGCTATCTTTGCATTCATCACTTGAGGTTCTTTGAGTCAAGGGATAATAAGGCAATATATATACATATATATACATATATGTATTTGATCCATGAATAAAAATAAAATGGTAAAACAAATAATAAGGGTAAAGAGAAGAAAGCACGAAGTTCAATGAATAGAATTATGATATGAAATAGGGACAGGGAGTTTAAGAATATACATGACAGAGAGTTTAAGAATGCATAATATCAAAATTATGAATGATAGAGCAAATATGAAAGTAAAACCCATAACATATGAAGATCAACCACCAACACTCTTGGGCAGAAATGTAGGATAAAAAGTGCTCAAAGTTGCCAAAGCTTATCACATGTCAAGATCTACTATCATGATCGGTGCCTCAAAAACTTCCCAGTTGTTTAAATTGGTCCCTGGTGTTAACTGCCGGACCCATGTTTCACCGTTGCTTGATTCCTCATATTCCAACACAGCTAATTCAGCGTTAATAGCATCTATTCCATTCCTGCCATGATTAGGAAACGAATTTGTCCCTACGTTTGACTGCACATCGGTATCAAAAGTCAAACGACCTTCCTTGATAATCTCTTGTACCACTTCTTTCAATCTCATGCAGTTTTCAATGCTATGCCCCTTGGCTTCTGAGTGATAGGCGCATGTTGCATTTTCATCAAACCATTTAGGATATGGAGGCTGTAAAAGGGTCGAGTACTGAACCGGTTCAATCATCTTGCTATTCAATAGCTTGGTGTATAGCTCTGTGTAAGTCATAGGGATGGGAGTAAATTGTTTCCTTTTCTTTGGTGGTCTTGGATTTCGGTTTTGGGTGGTTGGTCTTGGAACAGTGGAAATGGTGTTGGACACTGGGTATTGGTAAGCATTTTGAGGTTGTGTATAGTTGGGAGGAGGATACTGGTAAGTGTTTTGAGGTGGTGTGAAATTGGCCGGATGGTATTGGTGTTGGCATGGTTGGCATTGGGGTTGTGGGTATTGTTGGTATCCTTCACATCTTATAGTGTTCACTTCGCCTTTCTCCTTTTTGGAACTCTCCTTGGCTGCACTGGACTCCCCATCATCTAACTTACCGGTCTTGAGTGCATTCTCCACCATTTCTCCAATTAAGACAAAGTCAGTGAAACTCATGGTGGCACCAGTTATCATATGGCTATAATATGGAGCCTTCAAGGTGTTAATGAATAGCCATGTCATCTCTTTCTCAGTCAAAGGAGGGTGAATCTGAGTTGCCACGTCCCTCCATCTTTGGGCATATTCAGTGAATGACTCGGAAGACTTTTTCTCCATGTTTTGCAAAGTCAGCCTGTCGGGTACCAAATCCGTCATGTGCTTATATTGATCAATGAAAGCCCGAGCCAGATCATTCCAAGAATGAACACCCCGCCTATCCAACTTGTTATACCACCGTATTGCTGACCCAGTGAGGTTGTCTTGGAAACAGTGAATCAACAGTTTATCATCTCAAGAATAAGTGGCCATCTTCTAGCAATACATAGTAATGTGGTCTTTAGGGCATGTGGTCCCTTTGTACTTCTCGAATTCAGGCACTTTGAATTTTGGTGGGATCACCAACCCATCTACCAAGCTCAATTCATAGGCATCAGTAATGCCATAAGCATGGGTGCCCTCCATGGCCTTGAGCCGCTCCTCTATCTGGCTCAATATCCTTTGACTTTCGGCTCCACCGATCTCTCTCTCAAATTGTTCATTAGGCATAAACACGGGATTGTTTGGGGTGTGTCCAGGGGCAGGAGGTGGCATAGTGTAGGTGGGAGGTGGAATTGGTTGAGTTGTCGGGATTCCTTCATTTGTGGTAAACACCGGGTGGAGGTGGTGGGAGGGTGAATGTGTTTGTGGTTGGTTGAGGAATTTGTGTTTGATTTCCTTGCAAAGGCATATTGAGTGCGGGGGGTGAGAGAGAGGCATTCGTAGGCTGAGTTGTGGGGAGTCCGTGTGGGAGTGTACTCGGAGAAGATTGCCCATTAGAATTGTTGCCTGAATTTGCCATATTTTGTTGTCTCATACTGGCCATCATTTCTGCCATCTGATCCAGTTTTTTCTGCAATTCTTCATTTGCCTTCCTTAATTGTTCAATCTCAGTAGCTTGCTCTTCCATGGTGATTCTAGATTGCAATCTAGTGTTAAATCTGTGCGTTGGAGGTGCTATCTTGAAACCCTTTGATGTAATCACAAGGATGAATCAGATTCCTTTATTATGAATGGAATGTATGTATGAACATGCTTGATGAAAATGCAACCATGGGATGCAAAAATAAGGGGAAGAAATGACAAAAAAGAAATGTCTTAGCTTACCATTAAAATAAATTATATACATGGATGCACATATACAAGTACAGTATGAAGTAGAATAAAAGGAAGCATGTCAATGGTTAGATGTAGATGCAAAAACGAATGGTTTACAACAATTTAACTATAAAGGATAACTGGTCATTTCTTCAGAACGAGGCCAAAAGACCAAATATCCATTGACCCGAAGATTGACCTTATTCATCAGCCATGACTAATTTCCCTTTACAGTTATCTTGTTGCGAATGATTCTACAATGAAATGCATGTCATGTGATGATGGCAATAAAACGCAATGATCATGGATATTTAAAGGAAACAAGTAGATTATAAGACAAAGTATAAATATGTACTGATAAAGTGAGGAAGAAAACAGATATAGACATATCATTGTGAAAGAAATCAGACAGAGTGAGGAAGAGAACAAATAGCATGCCAATATGGAGTAAGCATATATATATATAAATAAAGTGAAATAAAACAAACAGATTCTGAAATGAATACAAACAACACATCATCATGGAATAAGTATTTGCACAAAAAGGCGAAAGAAAACAGACAGTTTATACAAACAACGTGCTATCGTGAAATAAGCATATGTACAGAAAAACAGCATGTCATCTCGGAATAATCAGAAATCAGACAAACAGCATGCCATCATGAAATAAGCAGATAAAACGAAAGGGATTGATAAAGGTAAGAAGCCGTTCCCCCTTTGTGCCCTAAGAAACTGGGTTTTCTCGAACGGGTTTGGCTCTATCTAGGTTAGATTTTGGGTTCTTCTACATGCTTGGTTTAAAGCTCTAGACAAGGGTACCCATCAGACAAGATGGGGTGGAGGCAACCCCGTCGCCCCCTCCTAAATAAAGGTGAAGTTCGGACTCCCGAACTTTTATGTTATGAATTTTTGTTGTGTGTGAGGGAGGGACTTATACCTTTACCAATTGCCTTTCGGTGAAGCAGTGAACATTCGGAGAAGCAGAAGCAGGAAGCAGAAAAAATTTCACTATCACATGTCAACACATGATCAGTCCAATTCAAAATATAGGATAAATAATTAATATGATGAGATAAGCACACATGGTAAACAAGATAGGCATATATGGCATACACAAGGAATTGAAACATGAAAAATACATACAAGTGACTAAAAGGGCAAAATGGTAAATACAAAAAGCATATTAGCAAATCAAGACATACAAAGGAAATTGGGACATGCAAAATATATACAAGTAATTAGGACATAGGGCCTGCTAGAGGATCAAGGCATAGGTTAAGAATTAAATCATGCAAAATATAGACGAGTAATAAAACACACAAAGCATACTAGAAGATCAAAACATAAAAACATACACGTAAATTGAATGTGATATAAATGCAAGATAAACTTATTTTTTGAAAAATCTTCCTTTTTTTTTCTTCTTTTCTTTTTTTGTTTTTTTGAAAAATTTTGAAACAATTATTGGAAAAAATTTTAATGCAGATGAATGATGCAATGCATGAAATGAAACTTAAAATATTTTATTATTAAACCCAAGCAAAATAAGACTTAAAAAGTGGCTCGACTCTAAAAAATGCGTCCCCAGTGGAGTCGCCAAGTTGTCGAGACGTTTTACCGCTCCGACGATAAATGTTATGGCATGAAAAATATTTGGGACTAAACAGTCTAAAAACAAATGGAGTCGCCACTAACCTTTTATTTTTAATAGGTGTGGTTAGTCACCTACTTGTTTAACCCAACATAAATTTAGAAAGATTACGTCAAGTTAAGGAAAGAAACTAGTCCACGAAAAAGATTTTAGGTTCGTGAGTCGGTTACGCTCGGGGAAGGATTAGCACCCCCGAGACACCCGGAAATCGGTACCACAAAAGTCTTAAAAATATTTTACTTGGGAAATAATAATAAAATGTGTTTAAAATCATTTTAAGAAAAACATAATTTTACATGTTGGAATAAATATTCCTTTTAATCCGGGATGAACATCCCATTATAGAAGCTAAATCCAAAATTTAAATACTTAATGTCGGAATGAACATTCCTTTTGATGTGAAAATCCATAGCCCAATCTTGAATTTGAAGAAATTTCTTACTTAGAATGGAGATTCAATTTCTAAATAGGAATAAATATTCTTCTAAAATCAGAATCAAATTTAAAAATGAGGATAAATATCCTTTTATAAAAACAAAGATTTAATTTTAATTTTAGAAAGTCTCAATAGTGAGAATATTAATTGAAACCTTCTAGAAAAAACATTTTACAAAAAAAGTTGGGATAAACATCCTGAAATTCATGTTTTGAAATTTACATTAAGAGACTTTAATTATGATTACTTAAATTAAAATCTCTTAGAAAGATTTAATTTTAAGACGATGTCAGAATAAATGTTCCTTTTAATTCGTTGAAGGGAATAATTTGACAAAAATTTAGTTTAATAGGGAAACCTTAGTAGATCTAATAAATCAAGACCTTTCAAAAAATGAATGTCCTTTTTGTCAAGTAAAACTGATTTTTTACAAAAAAAAAGGAATTTTAAAGATTCAAAGAATAAACATTCCTTTTATTGGAGTTAAAAAATGCATTTTTGATAAAAATGAAGTTTACTTGAAAGGTCTTAATTAATTAAATATACTAAAGCCCTCCCAAAAAAGGTATTTTGGAAAATTAAAAAAAATAAAAAAAATAAATAAATATTCCCTTTCAAAGAAATAAAAATAAAAATAAGAAAAGAAATTTTAAAAGTGGTTTTTAACAAAACTTGAATTAATTTGAGAGGCCTTGACTATAATTGGGTAGTTAAGATCTCTCAAAAAACATGGTTTGAAATTAATGTTGGAATAAACATTCCTTTTAATTTAATTGGGCCTCTTAAATAAGAGATTTTCTTAAAATAAAATGAAAATAAAACATAAAGGTAAAAATAAAATAAATAAAAAACAAAAGATTTTGGAATTAACATTCCTTTTTGTAAAAAGAAAATTTTTGGAGTTCATTTGCAAATTTTAAGAAATTAAAGAAAAATCATAAACATGATGCATGCTTTTTATGAAAATTACATGAAAAACATATTTTTTTAATTTTGAAGGGATGAAAAATTCTCCCGGGTCCGATCGGACTCCCGATTAGACACCGAAAAAATCTTTTCATCGGAGAAATCCTTCGAAAACCTCGGACTCCCAAGGCATCTTTCGGTTACGCCATGCATATGAATTTTTGAAAATTAATGTCCTAAACTTAATTATGCATGAATGAGACCAAGGAACAAGGGTTAGCACATATACACAATTAATTGCACAAATATAATATGATAAATAAATAAAACATGAGAATTTAAATTTAATTTTACAAGATCAATTTGCACGACAACTAATTTAACACATAAAAGCGAGCTTAATTTAAACAAACACATATACAAGGGCAAATATGTAATTTTATACAAAATTCAACTCATAATTAAACAAATATATAAGCAAGGGCAAAAGGGTAATTTCACATATAAGATTCAATCTTTAATTAATCAAACATACATACAAAGGCAAAAAGACAACTTAATACAAGATACAATTACTAAATAAGTAAAAACACATGCAAGGGCAAAAGGGTAATTTTACATGCAAGATTAAATTTTAATTAAAAAGCATACATAAAAGGGTAAAACAGTAATTTAACATATGATATAATTACTAATTAAGCTAACATATCCATAAAGGCAAAGAGGTAATTTTATATGCAAGCATAAATTTTTATGTTAGACAAAACACATATTCAAGGGCAAAAAGATAATTTCAATGATAAAAAATTTAAATCTTAAACTAAATATGCGTTTATATTAGTCTAAAAAAATTTTAATTTTTTATTAAAAAAAACGAAGATTATTTCTATCTAAATAAAAATAAAATAAACTTAAAGATTTAATTTTTATTAACCAAGCTTTCATTTTTAATCAACCTAAAATATCCACAAGCCAAAAGGTGCAACTAGACTTAACATTTAATTAAGCAAACAAGTTTATCATCTTAAAGTTGTGACCTTTATAACCAAAATTAAGTTTTTAATCCATCAAGGATGAACATAAGCTTAAAAATGCAATCTTTTAATCAAGATTAAAATTTTATGCTAAACAAGCATATTGAACATATAAGCAAGTTTAAAAGTAATAACCAAGGGTATAAAACAAGAAAGATAGGAACTTTTTATATAATCATGTAAATATTTAAGAAAAATGACATATTAATAGAATAAAATGGACAAACAAATAGAAAGGCATCATCTTGGACATATTAGAACATATATTAAACTAAATAAATCACTTAGCAATACACAAATGCTTCATAGATCATGAATATCATTGTAAGAGAGAAAGCTAATATTTTTATGCACAAGATTAACACAATGATACAAGAATATTACATTTAAAGCATAAAGAAATAATTTTTACACAAATAGAAGTAAGAACTTTACCTAAAGAAAGGATGAACTTTTATATCAAAACAAAAAAAACAATGGCTTTGTGGAGAAGAGAATGGCTAAAAATTGATACACAATAAGCATTTTCTCTATTTTTCTCTAGCCAAACCGTTTAAAATAAATCAAGAAGAAGAAAAAAAAAATTCTTTTGGACTCTCTTTCTCTCTTCTCCTCTCTCTATTTTTTTGTGTTTTGTTCTTGAAGAAAAAGAAAAGAAAGAAGAAGAAAAAAAAATGAAAAAATGCCGAAGTCTCTGTTTGAAGAAAAAAAAAATGCTACAGCCTTCTTTGTGCTCTCTCCCCTGTTTCTTCTGTTCTCTCTCTATTTCTTCTGTTCTGCTTGGTTGAAAGAAAGCTGAAGCTCCTTTCCCTCCGTTCTCCCTTTTCTTTCTTCTTTTTCTGTTTTTGTAAGAGGGCTGAAGCTCTGTTTGAAAAAATGCTCTCCCTGTGCTCCGTGTTCTCTCCCTTTTTATTGAGACTGGCTTCCTTCCCTAGACAAAACCCTACAAAACATGGAACCAGAAAACATGGAGCCGAATGATGACCCCCCCACATCACCTTTACACCTTATCTGGCAATGTAAACACCCACAACAAGATAAACAGCAAGTGCGCTGTTTTTATCCATAGCTCCACTCTTCACAATTTTCCTTTCAAATTTCCCATACTGCTTTAGCACTTTCTCGTCTAATGTTTTCAAAGTGTTGCTACTTGCACTTGGCACTTCATATAATGAGAAAATATTTGGGTTGTACTCCATTGAGCTTGTACTGCAACTAGAATTTTCTCTCAGTCTTCGCATTGCACGCTCAAAACACCAAAATGCATTTAACATTTTCGAGAAGAAATACCATAGGAGAGCAAATGTCATAGCCAATATCGTCATCTACCCGTGGCAAGAACATCCCAAAGTTTTGCCTGATTAGCTTCATTCTCGTAAAAGGTAAGCGCTCGATCAGTTCGAAAAACATCCAAACCGATTTGATGCAAGGAAAGCATCCACTGAGCCAGTTTCTTGCCTGAAACAGCACTGCTTACATGACAACGTCAATCTTCAATCGGTTGGCCATCATCGGTGATGATTGGTGTTGTAATGAACTTTCCACTACCAATAGCACATGCCATAATGCTCCCTCCTCTTGTTGTTCTCCCTCTTCGAAAAGCCCAGACAAATCCAACCCCGAAGACAAAGATATGATATCAAAAGCATTAACTCCGTTCGAAACCATGTTGTGTTTTAACTTCCTGTCATGTAACAAACTTCCTTGTTGGTTCGATGATGTCAATGCTGTTAAAGCTCTCTTAAACCATGAAGTTCCCATTAGCTTTACTATGCTTATTCTCGTGTCAGGGTTCGGGTCTAAAAGCTGCCATATTATAGATTTCGCTTGCTTTGATATCCAAGATGGAAACTGAAAATCCCTTCGATGGACCTTTTTATACATAGCCACCGAGTTACTATCATCGAACGGTAAATAACCAGCCAACAAAACAAACAAAATAACCCCGCATGACCAAGCATCCGCCTTGGAACCATCGTGCCTTTCCTTCGAACCTCCTCAGGAGCTGTCTACGCCGGTGTTCCACAAGCAGTATGTAGAAGCCCGTTGTTTAGCTGTTCAAGAAGAGCCGAGAGACCGAAGTCTGAAACTTTGAGGTTACCGTTTCGGTCTAAAAAGGTTTTGTGGCTTTACATCACGGTGAGCAACACCGTTTTGGTGGCAGAAATGGAGGGCGGAGACGAGGGAGTTGGGAGTAGCTGTGGACCGTTTGCTGCTTAAAAACTGGGTCGATGAACTTGCTGCTTTGTAGCTGGCGGTATTGCCTGAGACAAGGCGGTCCAGTCCCGTATCACTCATTAAAGATTAAAGGCTCCATATTGGAGTTCAACAGGATGTTGCTTGGCTTGATGTTGCCGTGGTCGCTGCGAAGGGCGAAGGAGACGAACTGCTGCTACTGTTGCTACTTTGTTGTTGCCGTGGTTGTCGGCCATGGCTATTACCGCTGCTGTTGTTCTTGCTGTGCTTACCATGGTGGTTGTGGAGCGGTGGCATGGCTGCTTTGGGTGGCTGTGGGACGGTCTGGGGTTGTCTAGATTTTCCAAGAAGAACAAGTAGTTTCATGTAGGTGCCTTCTCTTAGTTGATAAAAGGGTTGACCTCTTAGCATCTCAAATACCTGGAGAGCTTGAAGCCACTGCTTCTTGAGGATGCAGTCGGATAAAGTTTCGGTGACGGTGCAGACCCAGGCCTTGGCGTTGTTCTTGCGGTCAAGTTTCTTCTTGAGGTTCCTGAGGGGAGTTTTCTTGGAAGACCCAGGAATAATCGATATGCCAGGATACTCTCCTTCCTTCCAGAGACTTTGCCTCTTCTTAACAGAAACAGACGCAGCAGCAGCAACTGCACGCGGAAAAAGGACGGGATTCAGAGGAAGGGGTTTCTCTTCTTCTTGGAGTTGGGTTCTCTTGGAACAAAATCATGCTGGAAAGCACGACACTGCAACGGCCCAGTTATTTCACGAATAGAGGGGCAACGACGAATTGCTTTTACAAGTCCAACCAGCTTCATGGTTTTGCATCAGATAAGACAATGACTCATGGAAAATATGGATAGAAAGAATTTATCTGCTTCAACCGGGAAACTAAAAGTTGTCCACTATTGAAATACTGTCAGCACCACTTGAGAGGAAATTATAAGGGACCGTGGCCTTGCTGTTGCAATGGGCGGCTTGCATGGAGGCGTGGCTTTCTCTTTTGTTTTGAATGGCTGTTAGCTCTTTCGAGAGAGAGTGGTGCGGTTGCTGCTGCTGTGGTGGCTGTGGACCAGTGAAAACAAGACAGAATTTGCAGCCAAGGGGGAAGGGATTAGAGGCAGCGTGGTTGGTTTAGGGGCAAGGCTTTCGGTAAGGTTCTCTTGCATGGTAGTGGGCCCTAGTTGGTTTGGCTTTGACATGTATTATATATACATATATATATATATATGTATTTAAATATATATGTATACATTTATGAATATATATCCATATAAATATACATTTATATATATACATAAATATATATGTATATATATCTATGTACATATATAGAAATATATATTTATAAATATACATATACATATAAATATATATATATATGTATATACACACACACATATATATATATATATTACATCATAATCGAGTTGACTCGTTTAGCCTTTGGCTTGACTGGCGTTCTTGTCTTGGTCCAAAATTATCTGTAAGGTAATAAAATTAAGTTAAAATAAGATAAAAAGGAAATAACGGTAATAATAATAACAAGAATAATAACATAAACAAATGGACAAAAATAAATTAAACTTAGAAAAGGTAAGTGTAATGAAATTTGAGAATAGCCAATTTAGTTGATTAATTAATCAATTAATTAATCAACTAAAGTTAAAAATAAGTGTCTACAACCTCCCCAAAGAATGATAAGTGAAGAGAGGATGTGGGAAATGAAGCTAAACCAAGCTACAATGGAGTTAGCTTGGTGCGGACAAGATTGTGAGGCAATGGAGGTAGAGAAAGATATTGTCCGCTATAAATAAACTATGGTATCGAAGGACAAAAAAAAAGAGATATTAAGGGATTAAGAGCCGAAGATGGCTAAGATAAGGAAACCCACATGTGGAAAGCAAGAGATGAGGGAATTGAAACAGAAAAGATGACAGGAGAGAACCCCGAGTACTCAATGGAAGGAGTACGGGAATAAGGAAAGGAATTGATCAAACTCACAAACTTCTATGAGCACAGCCAGTGTAAAGAGCAGAAAGAAAATTATAATACCTAAGTGAAGTAAAGGTATTAGAAGAAAAGAGAAATAAGGATAATGATGGTAAAGAAAAATAAGGATAATGATGGTAAAGAAAGCAAAGAAAAGGGAGAATAAAGTCAAGGTAAAGGAAATCTGGGACAAGACGTGAAAAATCATGTAAATCAAGGTTAAGGAATATGAAGAAGTAAAAGGATGTGAAACTGGCCCTAATGGAATGGGTATGGAGATTGTGAAAGCCGTAACGATGCTTAACGAAAGGCAATGGACCAGAGATAAGGTCAAGTTAAGTTAAGAACGAGATACCTCAAGAGAGAATTATGAGGATGAAGAAGCTACAAAGAATGCGGCATGAGTGTGATGTGCATGATTTGCCAATTCCCGTGTTGATGGGAAGGCAAGAAAAATGTGGACCCCACAATTGATATGGGTGGATGGAAAGGAAGAAAAGGATAGAGATAGGGATAAGAAACCCAGATAGCACTGTTTTTGAAAAAAGGAAAAGGAAGTCATAGTGAAGAGAAACACGCGGCACCTCCTGAAGTGGACACTCCAAGGGAGTGAAAGATGAGAGAAAGCCTAAGAGGCTAGTGAAATGGTGTGAATGGGTATGAGGTCGAGGCTCAGGTATAAATGATTTAGGAGCCATGTGAGGCGCCCCTATGAGAGAAAGGGTCAGAGATCGAGATTTTAAGGATCTTTGTAATACCCACTCAAGAGGATCGGCCCAGTGTATGATTGGGGAGAGCATGAGACCTCCAGAGTTCTCCGTCCCAGAGAGGATGAGAGATGAGATGTGATGGGTCGTGGGTCCTGTATGTGATGTGATGGGCCGAGGGCCCTATGTGTGATTGTGATGCGTGGTCAAAGAGTGGGTCAGATTGTGAGAGCCGAGAGGGCATGATCTCTGATTCCTTGAAAAATGATGTGGTCGAGTATGGGGCCAGTGTGTATGAGAGCTCGACTCATACGCCATGAGATCTGAATGGAAAAAGATCAGAGAAAGAAAAGAATGAAGTCAGAGGTGAAACGAAGAAGCGAAACCAAGGTAGAGGGATGGACAATTAACTCACCGCATCCTCACAGCAGAGGCGAGGGAGTTAAGCGAAAGTCTTTCCCGATAACTTGGTTACAAAGATGAGTACAAGACCACGAAATGACGAGAAACGCGTTAGAAGATGGCCTCGAAGTAAGAGGCAGTGGCAATGAAAAGGAGAAGGAACTCCTGAGAAGAGTAAGAGGTGTGGAACCTCAAAGGTAATAAGAGAGCAGTCTCATCAAGAGAAACTTGGAGGATGAGACAAGGTTAAGGCGAGAAGATCGAGCAAATACAGCTAAAGTGAAGGAAGAACCTTCGAATGACACAACTGGATTGAAAAAGGCCTAACCCGTAATTGGATAAGGGTAGGCTAGGTTAAGAGAGAGATGAGGTTCAAACTCAAGAGTAGAAGGGCGGATGAATCCACTCTTGAGAAAGAAAATGATCGGAGTGCGCAGTGGAAGCATGGTAGACTTCAGTAATGAATAGTAATGCAAACACTATTCGAAAACAAGAGAAAGGCTTGGAATAGAAGCCGAGTCTCCCCAAAGTTACCTCAATTAATTTCGAGGATGAAATTTTTAGAATAAGGGGAGAGTTGACACACCTAGACCTAATGCGACTTTTCTGTACAAACAGAATAGTGTAAGATGGCGTATTAAGTCGATAATACGTCGGTCTGGATGTGTCTAATTAAGAAGAGAAGTCAAGCTTAAGATAAGACGTAGTTGGAAGATGAGATTGGTGACCATGCATGGAATCACGAAAGTGGACTTCTTTAAGTCCATAGCCAATGGATTGGAAGTCCATTGGTGAATTGGTCGGTGGATCGGGCCAAGGATCAAAGTTTTGAGAGGTTTAAAGGAGAAGAGAAAGTCTGGCCCGGGCCCCGAGTAGACCCGGTGTTAGGCTCCCCTATAAATAGGGGGAGGCCGAGCCTCTCCCCCTCATTTTCTCTCTTTCTCTCTTCTCTCATTTCTCTTTTCTCTCAACTGCTCTTTTGGAGCAATTTTGGACTTTTGGCCGATCTGGACAAACCGACCGAAGGATCAAGGCGAGATCTTGGGCTCCGGCTGAATCGAATGCGGCGATGCTCCTGAGGTTGAGCTACATGGAGCGCTTGGAAGTATACAAATCTCCCAATACTGTGAGTGGCCTAGATTTCTTTGTTTAGCCACTGGGAACAAAGGTTTTAAAAATGTTTTAAAACATAAATGTTTTCAAAAGTTTTGGGATACGGGAAATCCACACACGCACATTTGCATGGTGATATACCCACACAGTGAGTGGGATGTTTTAAAAAGGAATATATATAAACTTATGTGTGTGTGATTACATGTTTTAAATATAAATGTTTTATGTGTATATATATATTTATGAAATATTATTATTGTGATTATTAAGGGTGCAATACCCTTGCGAGATGAGTGATTGAGAGAGATGCTCCTCGGGCTCCAATTTGAGGAAGCGTGGACGAGTTGGATAAAGCATGCTAAAGACTCAGCCGTGGACCGCCTATCAAGGGGCACGGTGAGTCGAGCCTGGTTAGGAGAGGCGCGTAGGGAAGCTTGCCAGGGCTCAAGGCAACTATGTTCCACCACAACGATGGGCACCACCGAGGGAACGGGCTAGAGAAAGAGAAAATGTAAAAATATTTTAGAAAGAAAAGAGATAGCCCTCGATGTAGTGAGGCATACGACCGACAGGTCGAGCCTTCAGTATAAAAGAGATGCCAGTCCATTTGTGATATATATATTTATTTATTTAAAGTGTTTTCAAAGAGAGTTCTCGGTTGGAGAACCAGAAAAGAGTTATGAAAGGAAAAATATTTATTTTATTATTATTTTATTTTGGATTTCCCTTAATTGCCCTAGCCCCGATGGAGATTCACAGAACCTCTGTCACTCACCTGTATCCAACGTCGGTGGATGCAGATTCGCGTACGAGGTCAGGAAATAGAATGGACGCTCACTAGGAGACGTCGGTGGCTTAGGCTTAGTAGTTTCCGCTGTGTACGTAATCTTTTAAGTTAATCCACCGGTACACTTTATAAGTTAAATATTTATTTATGATTCTAATTATATTTTAGTTTTGTTTCATAGCGATGGTATCCATTTCTATGCCTTGCGGTGCTTCAGGTGCGTGACTGGCCAGCAAGTTCTTCGAGGTAACACGGCGGTTGACACGTGGCCAACCCGGGAGGGTCGGGGCATGACAAGCAATTGTTTTAATGACTTCGAATCGTGGTGGTGTTGTAGCATAGTCTAACACTAGTCCTGTAGCAGCTCCAACTGTACAGTTGATGTTCAGTTTACAGATGACAGAATCCAAGGCAGAGAAATCTAGGGGATATATTTTATAAGCATTTGAGTCTGTTCTTGGTTCTCCCATGACGATTGAAATTAGATATGGAGTGAAGAAAGATGGCAGAACTAGGCTTCAAGGGTTTTTGGTCTTCAATGCCGTTGGTGGTGGTACGGGTTATGGTCTTGGATCCTTTCTTTTGGAGCGTACCTCTGTTGGTTATGGAAAGAAGTCGAGACTGGGCTTCACTATCTATCCTTCACCTCAAGTTTCTACATCTGTTGTAGAGCTTTACAACAGCGTGTTGTCCACCCATTTGCTCTTTGAGCACATTGATGTTACTGTGCTGATCGATAATGGAGCTATATATGACATCTACAGATAAGGATTACGATGAGCAACCATCAGTGGTTGAGATCACCAACAGTGCTTTTAAACCCTCTTCCATAATAGCCAAGTTGGAAATGGATATGCCTTTGTCTTGGACTATCATACGTCCCGCGTTATTGTCAAGTTTGCTGAGTTGTTGATCAAGATTGGCCGCCAATCTGATAAGGAGTTTGAGAAGGAACCCGAGTTCTTGAAGACTGGTGATGCCGGTTCTTCATCTCCATCAAGCTCTTTAGGTTTCTCTTTTGCTCAACTTCCATAAGCTTCTCAGCCGACCTTTACAAGGGTTGGCACCATGCAGCCAAACACGTGACAATTGGGTAGCTGCACCCTTCTTTAGACAGTACCCTTGCAAAGACAATAAGTCCTAAGTCAGCAAAGCAATGGCCAATTGGAGCAAAGAAGGAAAGGGCAAGAGAGGAAAACCACATATCAAAAAACTTGGGCCATCAGATGAAATGGGAGGAGAAGGAAGAGCCCTTGGATCAAAAAGAAGAAAGAGGAAGTATAAAGAATCGTATGCGGCAGTAAGGAGCGGGGGATTTTCATTTTTTCTTTTACTGGGAACCGGCCTTTGAAACAAAAAAAAAAACAAAAAAACATTTTCTGTCTAAAAAAAAAACAACAGTCCGAAACAAAAAAACCCCAAGAAGCTTTTCTTCTCTCTTTTTCTAAAAGGATTTGAGTAGAGAAAATAGAGAAAATGCTTGTTGATTTTCAACTTTGGCCATTCTCTTCTCCACAAAGCCATTACTTTTTTAGTTTTGGTATAAAACTTCATTCCTTTTTAGGTAAAGTTCTTACTTTTATATTTAAAAATCATTTCTTTTTGTTTTGAATACAATATTCTTGCTTTATTATGTTAACTTTGTACATAAAAATGTTAAATTTCCCTTTCATGATGATGTTTACATTGCTAAGTGGTTTAAATAGTTTAATATATGCTCAAGATGATGTCTTTTTATTGTTTATTTTCTTTATTATTGTTGTTGTTAATATATCCTTTTTTTTAATATTTATGTGATTATGCAAAAAAGTTCCTAACTTTCCTTGTTTTATATCCTTGTTTATCATTTTTTGAAACTTGCTTTACTCATTCCATATGTTTGCTTAGTTGAAAGTCTTAATCTTGATTAAAAAGATTGCATTTTTGAGCTTATATTCACATTCTTGTTTGATTAAAAATCTAATCTTGGTTATAAAGATCGCAACTTTAAGTTGATAAACTTGTTTGCTTAGTTAAATGTTAAGCTTAAGATTATAAAAATTGCAACTTTTTGTTTGTGGGTATTTTTGCTTAATTAAAAATGAAAGCTTGGTTAATAAAAATTGAATCTTTCAGTTTATTTTATTTTTATTTTTTATTTTTTATTTAAATAGAAATAATCTTTGATTTTAAAAACTAAATTTTTTTTAAGCTTGTATAAATACATGTTTAGTTTAAGATTTAATTTTTTATCATGGAAATTACTTTTTTGCCCTTGAATATGTGTTTTGCTTAATACAAAAATTTATGCTCGTATCTAAAATTACATCTTTGCCCTTATGGATATGTTAGCTTAATTAGTAATTATATCATGTGTTAAATTACTGTTTTGCCCTTTTATGCATGCTTTCCTAATTAAAAATCTAATCTTGCATGCAAAATTACCTTTTTGCCCTTGCATGTATTTTTGCTTAATTAATAATTGTATCTTGCGTTAAATTACCTTTTTGCCCTTGCATATATATTTGTTTAATCATGAATTGAATTTTGTGTAAAATTACATATTCCACCTTGTATATGTGTTCGTTTAAATTAAGTTTACTTATATGTGTTAAATTAGTTACCATGCAATTTGATCTTGTAAAATTGATTTTAAATTTCCATATCCTATTTATTTACCATATTATATTGTGTAATTAATTGTGTATATATATACTAACCCATGTTTCCTTGTCTCATTCATGCATAATTAAATTTAGAACATTAATTTTCAAAAATTCATATGCATGGGGTAACTAGAGGGTACCTCGGGAGTCTGAGGTTTCTGAAGGTTTTATCCGATGGGAAGTTTTTCCGGTGTCTAATCAGGAGTCCGATCGGGCCCGGGGGAATTTTTCATCCCTTCAAAATTAAAAAATATGTTTTTCTCATGTAATTTTCATAAAAAGCATGCATCATGTTTATGATTTCTTTAATTTCTTAAAATTTGCAAATGAACCCCACAAAGAATATCTTTTTACAAAAAGGAATGTTAATTCCAAAATCTTTTATTTTTATTTATTTTATTTTCCCTTTTTTACTTTTATGTTTTAGTTTCATTTTATTTTAAAAAAAATCTCTTGTTTATGAGGCCCAATTAAATCAAAAGGAATATTTATTCCAACATTAATATTTAAAACATGTTTAAAAGTTTTTTTTGAGAGATCTTAATTACTCAACTATAGTTAAGGCCTCTCAAATTAATCCAAATTTTGTTAAAAAACCACTTTTAAAATTTCTTTTCTTATTTTTATTTCTTTGAAAGGGAATATTTATTTTCTTTTTCCTTTTCTTTAGGTTTTTTCAAAATACCTTTTTGGGAGGTGTCGCAACGTTACCCGAGACGACGAGGAGGTTTGGGACTTAAGAAAATTACGGAGTCGCCACTAACCATTTTTGTTTAGGTGTGGTTAGTTACCTATTAAGAATCTACCTAACTTAGCATTGGCCGTTAGATGGGGTACTTAAGCTGGGTAGGTCCCGGTCTGCGGAACGGAGAACTGGAGCCGGGAGTACGGTTACGTGCGGGGAAGGATGAGCACCCCCACAACGCCCGTCAATATGACGGAACCGATTAATTTAATAATATTTAGGCCTTAAGAAAATGTCTTTAAAATTTTTCTTTTTGTTTGATTTTTTTTGTTTTTTGTAATTTTCTATTATTTTTATTGAAGTAAACTTAAAAAAATAAAAGTAGGTTTCGAAATTTTTATTTATACTTATGAAAAGTTGAGAGAAAACCATATTCCAAAACATTTTTATATTATTTTTGAATGAGATCAAAATTCATTAAATGAATCAAGGTTTATTATTATCATCTTAAATCAACATTTAAAAAAAAATATCAAATGAATTCTTTCAACTTTTGATTTTTTTTGGGAAATTAAAATTCTGGGTCCGATTTAAAGTGGATCTCTTACCTAGGAACTCGATCGGGTGTGAATTTTCACCTTTCCGAACTGGATTCCATGATCGGACCCTTAATATCCCCGCATATCATTACTCGCATGGATGACAATAATAATATGACAATAATAATTATGAAAAATGATGCTCTTGAAGGAAATCTAACTTTGAATTAATTCGTCTTCTTATTTTATTTTCAAAGAAAAAAAAATGCTACTCCTTTTTATAAAGAAAATCTTATTTCCTTTTATTAACTAAAACCTTTGTATTTCTATTCTCCCATTTTATATTACTAACGGCATTGAATTACTCCCACCAAGGAATATGATTTAACAAAAAAGTAAACATTACTCAAGGAATACTACCCAAGGAATACGGTTTTCTTATCACTCAACCTATTATCCTATCATCAAATTATTCCCTTTTTATTTTATATATCTTTTTTTTATCCTTTTGAAACCATCTTAACCGTAACGTTATGCAGGCCAAATCACAAGTAAACATTAAATTAGTCATACAAAAAAACAACAAAAGCAAATAGAAAACTAACCCAAGTCTAAATATATGAAGTTAATAAAAAATGGAGTGGAAATATACCAATATATATATATATAATAATGAAAGGAAGGTTGCTGCTACTAAATGGGTCAAGCCAGCCGAGCAAAAAGTGTGAGTCCCTGGTTGGATAATGATGATCATTGAATCACCAAACCCCAACTATGCCACTTTCGTTTACGAACACCAAGAGCCTAACCAGCGGGACACTATCAGCCACTATACCGGAACCTCCAGCTCCCAAAAAATCGCTTTCCTCCTCACTTCAAACTCGAATCCAAGGTTTATTTCCACTGAAGTAGCCCACAAACATCAAGATCCACTTCAAGAACAACTAAAACTAGAGAGTTTGATGTAAGAAAAACACTGTTGGATCTCCCCTGAAAGCAAGTATGTTACTCTCTCCACCCTAATCTAACTTTTCACAATTTAGATTTCAAAGAGAAGACCCAAAAAAAAAAACTCTGGAACAAAAACTGCACTCCCCTTTTTTCTTCTTCTTTTCTCTCTTTTTTTTTCTCTTGTGATCGGCTATGCTTGGCCCTCTTCCTCTCTTTCAAGACCATTGCTCTCTTTTTTTTTCAAACCCTTCGCCATCCCCTCTTCTTTCTCTCTTGCTAAAGGAAAAAATCCTTTTTATAATCCTTTCTCCCCTTTTTAATCTGATGTCCCTGCGCTATTTGAAATGACAAATGGGTCTTGTTATGCATTGATTGCATAATGGTCCCATATTTGAAAAATTCATCAAACGAGGCCCTACAGAAAACATGATTAGCTGATTTATGCAAGAGAATCACGTGGGGGGTTTGCTATTTGAAATGACAAATGGGTCTTGTTATGCATTGATTGCATAATGGTCCCATATTTGAAAAATTCATCAAACGAGGCCCGACAGAAAACATAATTAGGCATGCTGCAATATCCAAATTGATGGCTTAAAAGTTGAGTAGCCCTTTCAAGAACTGATTTTAGAACAACAGATGCAGCATCCCTAGCAGGGCTTCCAAGGGGCCAAAGTGGTGGCTGCTCTGAGGAACAAAAAACCCAACGAGGCAAGCACTAAGTGCACGAAGATCCATGCCGTTAACACATAGAAATTGTCTTTGCATGATTGCTAATTGTCTCGGCTGCTGCCTGACGAGAAAATTTGTGTAGGCTACGTTGAATTAAAGGTGGAAATTGCAAGAAGACAAAGCCAACTTGACAAGGACGCTGGGGTCCTTTGCAAATAATTCAATTAGTAGCAACAATAAAAGAAATGAAAAAAATTATTTCTTTTCAAAAAGCTAATTTTACTTTCTATTCCTTGTCATTAGCTAACAAAATTTGTGTAGGTTGCGTTGAATTAAAGGTGGAAATTGCAAGAAGACAAAGCCAACTTGACAAAGACGCTGGGGTCCTTTGCAAATAATTCAATTAGTAGGAACAACAAAAGCGGTGGAAATTGCAAGAAGACAAAGCCTCGACAAGGACGCTGGGGTCCTTTGCAAATAATTCAATTAGCAGCAACAATAAAAGCTGCTCCACTTTCGGCACCTATTGAGGCCATTAACCCAACAATTCTTCTGTTGCTGTTCAGATTTTGGCTCCATTCTGTTATCTTTGGAGGTATCCGGGAAGAAAAGCCGTGAAGAGAGAGAGAGAGAGTGGCCACTTAGAAAAACAAAACAACCAATGGGGTGGAAGAGACGTGCTCTCATCCCCAATCCTAAATTTCTGTTGTTTTCTTTTTTTTTCTTTTTCAAATTGCATTTTTCATTTTTTTTTGTTTGTATTATATTTTTGTGCGATATCTATATTTATATATATAAAAAATGTTTGGGCCTTTGTAACTTTGTAACTTTGGTAAATTAGGCTTTATTATTGTAATCCCAAATTCCTTTTTTAAATAAAAATTGGACCCTTAATTCCAATTGATAAGTAGTCCAAAATTTAGCCAAGCAAACCTTAAGCACTTAGGACCCAATAAAGAGTAAAAAATGTAAACAGAATTGATAATAGAATTAAAAATAAGAATAATGAAAATATAAATATATAAAAAATAAGAATAAATATAAAATGAAATAATAAAGTAAAAATATAGTGTCTACAGGAGGATTTTAGTAAGTTTAAATAATCAAGACCTTTCAAGCAAACTTTATTTTTATTAAAAGACATTTTTAGCTTAAATAAAAAGAATGTTTATTCTTTAAATCTTTAAAATTCTTTTTCAAAATCAGTTTTATTTGATAAAAAGGACATTCATTTAAAAATTTTTTTTTTGAAAGGTCTTAGTTTATTAAATTTACTAAGGTTTTCCTATTAAACTAAATTTTTGTCAAATTATTCCCTTCATCAAATTAAAAGGAATATTTATTCCGATATTATTTTAAAATTAAATCTTTCTAAGAGATTTTAATTTAAGAAATCATAATTAAAGTCTCTTAACATGAATTTCAAAACATGAATTTGAGGATGTTTATCCCAACCTCTTTGTAAAATGTTTTTCTAGAAGGTTTCAATTAATATTCTGATAATTGAGACTTTCTAAAAATAAAATTGAACTTTTGTTTTTCAAAAGGATATTTATCCTCATTTCTAAATTTAACTTTGATTTTAAAAGAATATTTATTCCTGTTTAGAAAGTGAATCTCCATTCTAAATAGGAAATTTCTTCAAATTCAAAATTGGGCTGTGGATTTTCACATTAAAAGGAATGTTCATTCCGACATTAAACTTTCGAATTTCAAATTTAGCTTTTATAATGGGATGTTTACCCCACATTAAAAAGGAATAGTTATTCCGACATTTGAAATTGTATTTTTCTTAAAATGAATTTGAAAACATTTTATTATTATTTTCCAAGTAAAATATTTTGAAGACTTTTGTGGTACCAATTTCCGGGCGTCTAAGGGGTGCTAATCTTTCCCCAAGCATAACCGACTCCCGAACCTAAAATCTTTTATTCGTAGACCAGTTTCTTTCCTTAACTTGACATAATCTTTCTAGATTTATGTTGAGTTAAACAAGTAGGTGACTTACCACACCTAATCGAATAAAAGGTTGGTGGCGACTCCATTTGTTTTTAGACTGTTTAGTCCCGAACATTTTTCATGCCATATATTTTCGTCGGAGCGGTAAGACGTATCAACAACTTGGCGACTGCACTGGGGACTTTTTTTTTAAGAGAGCCAAGTCACTTTTTTTAAGTCTTATTTTATTTGGATTTGATAATAAAATGTTTAAAAATTTCATTTCATGCATTGCATTGATTCATTTCATTCAAAAATTTCCCAATAATTGTTTCAAAAATATTTTTCCTAAACTTTTTCAAAAAAAAAAGGGAAAGGAAAATTTTTCAACATTAAACTTATCAAAATTGCATCTTACATTTACATCACATTTGATTTATATTGTGTGTATGTTTATATGCCTCGATTTCTAGCATGCTTTGTGTATTTACCATTTTGCCCCTTTAATTACTTGTATATATTTTGCATGATTGAACTCCTTGTATATACCATGAATGCCTATTCCATTTTTATATCTTGCATGCTTATTATTGGTCCTTCTATTTCCCCTCATTTATTTATATATTAAGCCTATGCATGTTTATATGCTTTGATTTTCTAGCATGCTTTGTGTGTTTACCATTTTGCCCTTTTAGTTAATTGTATGTATTTTTCATATTTTAATTCCTTGTTTATGCCATGTATACTTGTCTTGTATGCTTATCTCTTGCCCCAATATTTTTCCATAATTATTAATCTTATACTTTGAATTGTACTGATCGTGTGTTGACATGTGATAGTGAAATTTTTTCTGCTTATTGCTTTTGCTCCTCCGAATGTTCGGTACCTCACCGAAAGGCAATTGGTAAAGGTACAAGTCCCTACTTCACACACAACACAAATTCATAACATAAAAGTTCGGGAGTCCGAACTTCACCTTTATTTAGGAGGGGGCGACGGGGTTGCCTCCACCCCCATCTTGTCCGATGGGTACCCTTGTCTAGAGCTTTAAACCCAGCATGTAGAAAAAACCTAAATTCTAACCTAGATAGAGCCAAACCCGTTTGAGAGAATGATTGAACCAGTTCAGTACTCAACCCTTTACAGCCTCTATACCCCAAGTGGTTTGATGAGAATGCAACATGCGCCTATCACTCAGGAGCCAAGGGGCATAGTATTGAAAATTGCATAAGATTGAAAGAATTGGTACAAGGAATTATTAATGAAGGTCGCTTGACCTTTGATACCGGTGTACAGCCAAATATAGGGGTAAATCCGCTTCTTAATCATGGTGGGAATGGAGTAAATGCCATTAGTATGTTGGATTATGGGGAATCAAGCAATATCAACAGCAAAACATGGGTTCGACAGTTGGTACTAGGGATCCATTTGAACAATTGGGAGGCTTTTGAGGCATCGATCATGTTGGCAGATTTTGACATGACAGTCTTGAACACTTTTTATCCTACACTTCTGCCTAAGAGTGTTGGTGGTTGATCTTCGCATGTTATGGACTTTACTTTCATATTTGCTCTATCATTCATGATTTTGATGCTATACACTTTTAAACTCTCTAATCATGTACATATTTCATACCATAATTCTACTCATTAACTCTTCTGTTTTCTTTTATATATATATATCCTCGTTATTCATTTTGCTATTTTTATTCATGGATCTAGTACATATATGTATATATATATATATTCCTTTATTATTTTTTGACTCCCAAGACCTTAAAATGATGAGTGCAAAGATAGCAACGAGGGTCCACTCGCACCCAACTTTGATCGGTTTATTAATGCGGATGACCTTGATGATAATGATGATGATGATTACTCTCTTCCCCCTGACCTTATGAGATTGATTAAACGAGAAGACAAACAGATCTTACCTCATGAAGAAACCACGGAATTGATCAATTTGGGAGATGATGAAGAAAAGAAAGAAGTCAAAATTGGCACTTCTCTGACATCTGAACAGAAAAAGGAATTGATGTCACTGCTCAAAGAATATGCCGATAAGCCGGGTCTGGATACTGAGATTGTGGTAAACAGAATGCCAATCAAGTCCGGGTTCAAACCAGTGCAGCAGAAATTGAGAAGAATGAGGCTTGGGATGTTACTTAAGATTAAAAAGGAAGTGAAGAAGCAACTAGATGTGGGATTTCTAGAAGTGGTCATTTATCCTGAATAGGTAGCGAATGTAGTGCTAGTCCCTAAGAAAGATGGCAGGATGCAGATGTGTGTGGACTACCGAGATGTCAACAAGGTTATAATCAGATTGGGATGGCTCCGGAAGATAAGGAAAAGCTTGCTTTCACCACCATGTAGGGCATATTCAGTATAATGTGATGTCTTTTGGCCTCAAGAATGCCGGGGCAACTTATCAGAGAGCTATGGTAACTCTTTTTCATGATATGATGCAAGTTTATGTTGATGATATGATCACCAAGGGCCGAAATCCAAAGGAGCACATGACTGGTCAGAGGAAGCTGTTTGAAAGACTGCGCAAGTATTGGTTGAGATTGAACCCGACCAAGTGTACTTTCAGCGTCACTTCAGGGAAGCTACTAGGTTTTAATATTAGTCAAATAGGCATCAAGGTAGACCCAAATAAGATTAAACCCATTCAGAATTTGCTACATCCGAAAACACAAAAAGAAGTAAGGGGATTCTTTGGAAGATTGAACTATATCTCCCACTTCATTTCTCAGTTGACTGCAAAATGTGACACGACTTTCAAGCTTTTGAAGAAGAATAGTATGGGAAGATGGGATGAGAATTGCCAGAAAGCCTTTGACAAGGTCAAGGAGTATTTGTCAAACCCACCAGTGTTAGTACCTCATATGTTGAATTTACCTTTGATTTTATATTTGACAGTATTGGAAAACTCTATGGGTTGTACTGGGACAACATGACGAAACCAGCAAGAAAGAGCAAGCAATTTACTATGTCAGCAAAAAGTTCATGGAGTACGAGGCCAACGATTCTTAGATAGAAAAGATGTGTTGTGCATTGGCTAGGCAGCTTAGAGATTAAGATAGTGCATATTGTATAACACCACTGGGTTGATAGTGAAGCTAGATCCGATCAAACTCCTCTTTGAAAAACCTTCATTATCAGGTCGGTTAGCTCGTTGGCAAGTGCTATTGTCAGAATATGATATAATACATGTCTCTTAGAAGGCTATCAAAAGAAGTACTGTTGCTGAATTTCTACCTGATAGAGCAATTGATGATTATGAGTTTCTTGATGAGGATTTGATGGCAATCTTCCACACTGAATCAGAGGAAGAAAAGAGATGGAGAATGTACTTTGATGGGGCATCAAATGCACTGGGGCATGGAATAGGAGTTGTGCTAATATCCCCAAATGGAGATCAATACTCAGCAACAGCAAGGCTTGACTTTGACTGCACAAACAATATGGTGAAGTACGAAGCTTGCATCTTAAGAATTCAGATGGTAATAGAGACAAATTGTATCAATCATGCAAGGAAATGTCATAAGTGCCAGATTTATGCTGATCAGATTCACATGCCTCCCAAACCATTATATGTTATTTCTTTTCCATGTCCTTTCTCAATGTGGGGCAAAGATTTGATTGCGGCAATTTCACCAAAAGCTTCTAATGGACATCAATTCATTCTGGTGGCTGTCGATTACTTCTCCAAGTGGGTCGAAGCAGCTTCTTATGTAAGTATAACGCAGTCAGTGGTCATCAAGTTTGTGAAGAAAGAAATCATTTGCCGATATGGGTTGCTGAAAAGAATCATCACCGACAATGCCTAGAATTTCAACAATAAGACGGTTTAGGCAGTGTGCTCTCAATTCAAGGTCAAGCATAGCAATTCAACTAGTTATCGACCCAAGATGAATGGAGAGGTCGAGGCAGCAAATAAGGACATTAAGAAGATTGTTTAGAAAACGATAGTGACTTACAAAGATTGGCATGAGAAACTTCCTTTTACTTTACATGCTTACCGCACTACCGCAAGAACATCTATTGGGGCAACTCCATATTCTCTGGTCTATGGAATGGAAGCAGTGGTACCAGTTGAGGTAGAAATTCCATCTTTAAGAGTATACAGAGAGGTGAAGCTCGAAGAATCAGATTGGGTGTAAGAAAGATTTGACCAATTGAATTTGATTGAAAGAGAAGCGGCTCAAAGCACTTAACCATGGTCAATTGTATCAGAAAAAGAATGATCCACGTATATGATAAGAAAGTCCATCCGCGCGAGTTCACAGAAGTAGAATTGGTGTTGAAGAAAATTCTACTTAGTCAACATGATCCTCGAGGAAAGTGGACTCCAAATTGGGATGGTCCTTATGTGGTGAAGAAAACATTCTCGGGAGGTGCCCTAATCTTGCAAGAAATGGATGGAGATGAATTGCCATATCCAATCAATGCCGATGCTGTAAAGAAATACTACACTTGAAGAATCCAAAAAAAAAAAGAACAAAAAGAAGAGAAAAAAAAAGAAAGAAAAAAGGAAAAAAAGGAGAAAAAATGATGAAAAAAATGAAAAGAACGTCTCAAGTTGAAAACCTGAAAAGGCGGCTTGAGTCCAAAAAAGAGAAAAGAAAAGGTGGGGTCTGAGGCGAAAACCCGAAAAGGCGGTTCAGACCCAAATAGGTTGGTTCCTAAGCTGAAACCTGAAAAGGTGGTTTAGGAAGTTTGAGAAAGCCCGGCAAAATGGATACCTAACTTACACAAGAGATCTTGTTTGGTCATGGGAATCAAAGTAATTAGAAATCATCGGACTTTGATGAGTCAGTCGAAGGCGAGGCGCAAGACGACCAACACTTTGTTATCTATGCATTCATCACACTGAGGTCATGTACCTTTCTTATTCTTTTGTTATAAGCTCATTTATTATAAACTTGTTTGTTAAATCCTTGTTATAAGTTTGTCTATTTAATATATTGTGCATTGCTTTTCTTCAAGATGATCCATGAATTTCTCCTTAAATATGAATTGCATAATTTCTTTATCATGAAAGGGCGAGCAAACAAGCAAGTGAATGCCATAACATTTGAAGTCAACTCCTAACACAAAAAGGAAAGAAATGTGAGGGTAAACATGAGCTCAACAACATATTTTTGGTGCCCAAAGCAAGGTGACAGGTGAATGAAATTATCTCAAATTAGGATGTTCAGGCAAAAATGATTTGAAATAAGGGTTTGGGGCATGTTTATGCTAGAAAAGATGTGACAAGAATGATACACCCGGACCTAATACGACTCTTTCATACAAATGGAATAGTGTAAGACGGCGTATTAAGTGAATAATACGTCGGTCCGGATGTGTCTAATTAAGAAGAAAAGTTAAGCTTAGGATAAGACGGAGTTGGAAGATAAAGTAATTAACCGTGCATGGGAATTAGTAAATGCCAAAAAAACCTCCACTTAAGTCCCTAGAAATTTATTGTAAGCCCCGTTGGCACAAGAAATCAAAGGATTTAGCCAACGGGTGAAAATGAAAGAAAGTTGAAAAAGGGGAAAAAGTTTCACCTGGGGCCCCCAGTAAACCCGGTGTCGGGCTCTTCTATAAATAGGAGAGGGCTGAAGGTTTTCCTCATTTCTCTTTTTCTTTTTCTTTCATTTTTTTTTCCTTTTCTCTCTGGAGCTAAACGGAGGCATTTTGGACAATTGGTAAATTCGGACAAACCGGCCGGCAAAACAAGGTGAGTTTCTAATATGTTATTTTACTCACATCGATCTACGTTTTTCTAAGTTTGCACGCATTTCCATGCATTGGTTTAGGAGAGATCCAAGCTCAAAGTTAGTTTAGCTTTTTAGTTAAATTTTTAGTTTAAAATCGAGATCTAGGAACTTTGAGCCTGTGATTCTTGTTTTTCTTTCGGTAAACGTGTTGTGGATGCATTAAGGTGTATGCATATGAAATTGTAGCCAAATTGGTGGACGATTACATCGGATTTTATGGTAAGAGAAAAATTTAAGAATTCTAGGGTTTGAAACCCAGAACAGATCCGGTGCTGAATCCATGCAGAACCGGCGCCGTTTCTGCTTTTCGGGGACGGCCTTTTGGTCGAAGAGAACCGGTGCCGGTTCACTCCAGATCTGGCCCTAGGCTTGCCTTCTAGGGGCAAAACGGTCATTTAACATCCCGAAACCCTAATTAACCCCAAATCGATTCGAAACACTTTCGAGCCTTCCAAACCACATCCAAACATCATCTTAGGTCATGCTAGAGCCTCGTAGGTGCATTCATAAATTTAATTATGAATGCTAATATATATTTCCATGTATTAGGGTTCCGGTTGAATCGAATGCGGCGATGCTTTGGAGGTTGAGCTACATGGAGCGCTTGGGAGTATACGAATCTCCCAAATACTGTGAGTGGCCTAGATTTCTTTGTTTAGCCACTGGGAACAAAGGTTTTAAAAATGGTTTTAAAAACATAAATGTTTTAAAAAGGTTTTTGGGATACGGGAAATCCACACACACACACATTTGCATGGTGATATACCGACACAGTGAGTGGGATGTGTTAAAAAGGAATATAAGAACTTATATGTGTGTGATTATATGTTTTAAATATAAATGTTTTATGCGTATATATATATTTGAAATATTATTATTATGATTATTGAGGGTACGATGCCTTTGGGAGATGAGTGATTGAGAGGGTTCCTCGGGGCTCCATTATATATGCGGGAGCATGAACCGAGTTTGAGAGCATGCATGATACTCTGCCATGGACCGCCTGTCGAGGGGTACGGTGAGTCGAGCCTAGTTAGGAGAGGTGCGTTGGGAAGCTCGCCAGGGCTCAAGGTAGCTGTGTTCCACCACAGCGATGGGCACCATCGAGGGAACGAGCTAGAGAAAGAGAAAATGTGAAAATATTTTAGAAAGAAAAGAGATAGCCCTCGGTGCAGTGAGGTGTACGACCGACGGGTCGAGCCTTCAGTATAAAAGAGATGCCAGCCCATTTTTGATATATATATTTATTTATTTAAAGTATTTTTAAAGAGAGTTCTCGGTTGGAGAACCAGAAAAGAGATTTCGAAAGAAAAATATTTATTTTATTATTATTTTATTTTGAATTTTCCTTATTTTCCCTAACCCCGATGGAGATTTATAGAACGTCTGTCACTCACCTGTATCCAATGTCGGTGGATGTAGATTCGCGTACGAGGTCAGCAAATAGAATGAAGGCTCACTAGGAAACGTCGGTGGCTTAGGCTTAGTAGTTTCTGCTGTGTAGGTATTCTTTTAAATTAATCCACTGGTACACTTTATAAGTTAAATATTTATTTAAATGATTCTAATTATATTTTAGTTTTGTTTCACAGCAATGGTATCCATTTCTATGCCTTGCGGTGCTTCAGGTGCGTGATTGGCCAGCACGTACTTCGAGGTAGCGCGGCGGTTGCCACGTGGCCAACCCGATGGGTCGAGGCGTGACTACTTTAATGGTATTAGAGTGTTTAAAAGATTCTGATTGTTTTCAAAACCTATAAAATATTTTCAAAGTGTTTTTAAATGTTTTCAAATGTTTTCAAAGCTATTGGATTAAATAGGTTTAGAACTCTATAGTTTGAGTATGTAGTTACTCAAAAGCATCATAAATGATCAAACTTACTCTTAGAATACCTTCTTTAGTAGCAAGCCACCAGATAGTCTTCTTGAGTGTGGTCTTAAGTGAGAAGACATCACGACCACCTTCTTCCTCGAGATTCGTGCAAGCAAGGCACGCTATCCAAGAAACTCCCCAAACACAAATTTTCAATTTTTAATGTTCCTTCTACTCGATAGCTAAACTGTTCAAGGGATGGTATTTCCCTTTAGGTGACGAGATAGATGATATCTCGTCTAATCCTCCTTGATAGCCTAGTCAGAGGCTTACCAGTGAAGAACTGGTTTGATGCCCAACCTTTCAGGTTATGGGAATCGAGACTCGCTAGTAAAGCAGGGAGTTTGAAGTGTAAATTAGATGCGTTCCCCATTCTTTACACTAGTGACATGTGAGATTTGGGAGGAAACGATGCGACTGGAACGAGGCAAGGGGCCAAGGTTGGCTTAAAGTGCATGAACGCTAACCTCACTTCTCTCGTTCTCTACACCATTATGTGTAGCCTAGGAGAGAGAGTTGGGTTAGGATTGAAGAAATCAAATGAGTCAATCACGAAGGATGTGGTTGACTCAAACCTCAGGACGTGAGCTGAAGCATCCGAGTAACCAGAAGAGGGATCGAGGAGGACCTCACAAAGCATCAAGTGGGAGATGAAGTGAAGCGATTGCCGAAGAGCCCACAGGTTGGCAAGTTTGGTGGGATAAGCCCACAGATTGTCAAGATGATGCTCCTAGAAGTGGGCAAGAGGTGAGAGAGGAGTTGCAGCAAGGACTAGCTAACTTCTTTTGTACTTACACAATGGTGTGTAAGTGGTGAAAGAAAAGGGGTATTGGTGGACGAGAGAGAGTTCGTCTGAAGCCAATCGTGGAGAAGCATCCAAGAAAATTGGAAGAGAAAGAGGGAGATATGGGAAGATCACTTGAAGATGTGAAAGGATTGATAAGAGAAAACCCTAAAGGATTCAAGGATGACAAAAAGGAAGAGTAAGGAAAAAGAGAACAAGAGAGAAGCCATTCTTGGAAAACGATGAAGAGGAATAAGGCAAGGATGACAAAATGGAGAATGAAGAAAGAATGAAAAGAGATCACATCCAAGTGGTTAACGAGTAGTACATTCGTTACTACTTGTTCGACCATTGGATACCATTGTTAAGAGAGGATATTGGAGAAAGAAGAGAAAGGAAATGAAGTTGGAGGAAATGGATAAGGAGAACGATAAGATGTAAACCTCCACTCCTAAGGAGATTAAAGGTGATGTACCCTTTATCATTGGTTGATAATAAGAGTAAGAAGAGGAGACTTCCAAAGGATAATAAGAAATAATCTTGATGAAGACAATGGGAAGTAAGCAAGTGGAAAGAATTGGATGTACGACAATGATGAGAATGCCTGCATACGTGCTAATGGAAGGCACGAAGAGAATTTTCTCCAGAGTTGTGAAGTCATCACCAGAAGGAACTGGTGAGAAAGAAGAAAGGAAAAGAGAAGAAAAACAAACCCTTAAACAATGGATGAAGAAATGTCGTGATGTAGTGCGAAGGCTTTATTAATAAAGAAAGAAAGCATAAAACCCTTGATAAAAGAAAATTCTAGGCTGCTAAGAGTTGAATAAGGCCTAGAAGAAAGAGAACACTTAGTTCAGTTGGTGAACTAAGTATAGGCTAACTAGGAATAGAGCCTTAAAAGAAGAAAGGCATAACACGTCACTAGAAAACTATAACTTTAATTAGTGATAATGCCATAATGAACCATAGGTTAATAACTCCAAATGTTTGACCAGGATTAGTAAAAGAATAAGACTAGGAAATCAGCAGTCGAGAAAAAAAAACCTAGGTAGATAACCTAGGGTAGGTTAAAGAAAGCGAATAAAAAAGGATTAAAAGAAGCCTAGAAAAAAGACTAAGAAAGATATAGTGAAGGAAAGTGCATAAAAGACTTAGAAACGGATATTAGCTAAAGGAAATCAAGCATAATGGACCCCAAACTCGAGTCAAGCTAAGGCATTACATCATAAAACGAATATATCAAAGAAAATAAAGGATAAACAAGAATGATTTGAGGCAAGAACTGAGGAGCAAAAAGGGGTCAAGGGTATAAATTGGTTAAAGGAAGAAGAAACCCCCAACTACTTGATTGCGGAAGAAGAGAACAAAAGGGTTAAAGTGTGGATTGGTGAAATGAGAGGAAAGAAAAAAAAAACCTTGATTATTTAAGTGATAGAAGAGGAGGCAGGGAGATTGGATAGAAAGAAAAATTGGAGAAAACACAAGAGAAGAAGCACTCGAAGGAAATGAGTGAATCGGGTAATTGTATTCTAATGGATGATATCAGTAAGAGTGAATGGAAGAAAAGGAGAGAGAAATAAAGAAGTGAGGATACCAAAGCATGATGGAGCAAACGAAGTAAAACGATGATAATGATGAGAATAATGGTGATGATGGAGATTTGAAGAATAATCAAACCCAACTGATGAGGAAAGTGGATTGACATAGGTAAAAGTCGAAGAAAAGAACAAGGATAAAACAAGGATGAATAAAGTGATAATTGAAATTGGGGAAGACAAAAAGGTGATTAAGCATGAATTAGAATAATGGTTGGAACCAAAAGAGACGAAAGGATGAGATCAAAGAAGTAAAGTAAGATAGAAGGAATTAAAAGTAAGGAGTCAAGGAACAAAAAGGATAAGTTGAAACTTTTGGAAGGAGGGGAGTAAGCTAACCTTGAGGATAACCTCCCCGAACAAAATAAGTGAAGAAAGGATATGGGAGATGAAGTCAAACCCAACTAAAATGGAGTTAGCTTGGCGCGGACAAGATTGTGAGACAATAGAGAATACATGAAGGTGTTGTCCGCGATAAATAAACCATGGTATCGAAAGACAAAGAAGAGATATCGATGGATTAAGAGCCAAAGATGGCTAAGATAAAGGAAACCCACACATGGAAAGCAAGAGTTGAGGGAACTGAGACAGAAAAGATAACAAGAAGGAATCCCCGTACTCCTATGAATAAGGGATAAGGAAAGAAATTGATTAAGCTCATGAACTCCTATGAGCACAGCCAGTATGAGCAGCAGAAAGAGAATTCTAACCCCAAGAGAGATAAGGGTGTTAGAAGAAAAGAGGAACAAGGATGAGAATGATGAAGAAAATTAGAGAAGAAAGCAAAGAAACGGAAGATGAAGCCAAGGTAAAGGAACCTTGGATAAGACGTGAGAGATCACGTAAATCGAGGTAAAAGGATATGGAAGAGAAAGGATATGGAAATGACCCTAAGGAATAGGGTATGGAGATAATGAGAGCTCAGATGATGCCTAAGGATGGCAATGGACCAGAGAAAAGGTCAAGCTAAGTGAAAGGAAGAGAAACTTCAAGAGAGAAACACAAAGATGAAGAAACTACAAGGAATGCAGCATGTGTATGACGAGCGTGAATTACGCTTTCCTGTGTTGACGGGAAGGCAAGAGAATGTGGACCCCACAATGGATATGAGTGAATGGAAAGGAAGAAAAGGATAGAGATGGGGACAAGAAACCCCCAGAAAGTACTGTTGATGAAAAGAGGAAAAGAGATCGACCATTAGCAAGGAAGCTAATATGAAGAAAGACAGTTATATGAAAAAAAAAAAAGAAACATGCGGCACCTCCTGAAATGGACACTTCAAGGGAGTGAAAGATGAGAGAAAGCCTAAGAGGCTACAGAAATGGCACGGATGGGTATGAAGTCGAAGCTCAGGTATAAATGACTTGGGAGCCATGTGAGGCGTCCCTATAAGAGGAAGGGTCAGAGATCGAGATCTTGAGGATCTCTGTGATGACCACTTGAGATGACCGGCCTAGTGTCTGATTGGGAGAGCATGAGACTTCCCAAAGTTCTCCATCCATGAGAGGATAAGAGATGTGATGGGTTGTGGGCCCTATATGTGATGTGATGGGCCGAGGGCCCTATATATGATTGTGATGGGCGATCAGAGAGTGGGTCAGATTGTGAGAGCTGAGAGGGCATGATCTTTGATTCCCTATTATGATGTGGCCGAGTGTGGGCCAGTGTATACAAGAGCTCGACTCATACGCCATGAAAAGAGAGAAAATGAAGTCAGAGGCGAAACAAAAAAAAAGCGAAACCAAGGTAGGTGGAAAGACAATTAACTCACCGCATCCTCCCCGTGGAGGCGAGGGAGTTAAGCTAAGGTCTTTACCAATAGCTTGGTTATAAAGATGAGTACAAGACCACGAAATGATGAGGAATGTGTCGGAAAAAAGCCTCGAAGTGAGAGGCAGTGGCAATGCAAAGGAGAAGAGAACTCCTATGAAGAGTAAGAGGTGCAGAACATCAGAAGAAACAAAAGGATAGTCTCACTAAGAGAGACTTGAAGGATGAGACAAGGACAAAATGAGAAGATCAAGCAAGCGCGGCTAACGCAGAGGAAGAACCTCCAAGTGTTATGACCATAGTGAAGTGAGCCTAACCCATGAATAAGTAAGGGTAGACTATGTTAAGGAAAAGATGAGGTTCAAACTTAAGAGTAGAAGGGCGGTGAAGCCACTCTTGAGGAAGAGAGTGATCAGGGTGCGTAGTGGAAGCGTGGTAAACTTCAGCAGTGAATAGTGATGCGAACACTATTCGAAAACGAAAGGAGGGCTTTTAATGGAAGCCAAACCTCCCCAAGCTACCTTATTTACTTTCGAGGACGAAATTTTTAGAAGGAGGGGAGAGTTGACACACCCGGACCTAATACGACTCCTTCATACAAATGGAATAGTGTAATATGGTGTATTAAGTGAATAATACGTCGGTCCGGATGTGTCTAATTAAGAATAGAAGTAAAGCTTAGGATAAGACGGAGTTGGAAGATAAAGTAATTAACCGTGCATGGGAATTAGTAAATACCAAAAAGACCTCCACTTAAGTCCCTAGAAATTTATTATGGGCCCCGTTGGCACAAGAAATCAAAGGATTGAGCCAATGGGTGAAAATGGAAGAAAGTTGAAAAAGGGGAAAAAGTTTGACCCGGGACCCGAGTAGACCCAGTGTCAGGCTCCTCTATAAATAGAGGGAAGCTGAAGCTTTTCCTCATTTCTCTTTTTCTTTTTCTTTCATTTTCTTTTCTTTTTCTCTCTGGAGCTAAATGGAGGCATTTTGGACAATTGGCAGATCCGGACAAACTGGCCAGCAAAACAAGGCGAGTTTCTAATATGTTATTCTATTCACCTCGATCTACGTTTTTCTAAGTTTGCACGCATTTCCATGCATTGATGTAGGAGAGATCCAAGCTCAAAGTTAGTTTAGCTTTTTAGCTAAATTTTTAGTTTAAAATCGAGATCTAGAAACTTTGAGCTGTGATTCTCGTTTTTCTTTCGGTAAACGTGTTGTGGATGCATTAAGGTATATGCATATGAAGTTGTAGCCAAATTGGTGGACGATTGCATCGGATTTTGAGGTAAGAGAAAAATTGAAGAATTCTCGGGTTTGAAACCTAGAATAAATCCGACGCCGGATCCATGCATAACTGGAGTCGTTTCTGCTTGTCGGTGGATGGCCTTTTGGTCGAAGAGAACTAGCGCCGGTTCACTCCAGATCCAGCTCCAGTCTTGCCCTATAGGGGCAAAACGGTCATTTGATATTTCGAAACCCTAATTGACCCCAAATCGATTCGAAACACTTTCGAGCCTTCCAAACCACATCCAAACATCATCTTAGGTCATGCTAGAGCCTCGTAGGTGCATTCATAAATTTAATTATGAATGCTAACATATATTTCCATGTATTAGGGCTCCAGTTGAATCGAATACGGCGATGCTCCAGAGGTTGAGCTACATGGAGTGCTTGGGAGTATACGAATCTCCCAAATACTGTGAGTGGCCTAGATTTCTTTATTTAGCCACTGGGAACAAAGGTTTTAAAAATGGTTTTAAAACATAAACGTTTTAAAAAGGTTTTTGGGATACGGGAAATCCACACACACACACACATTTGCGTGGTGATATACCCACATAGTGAGTAGGATGTTTTAAAAAGGAATATAAGAACTTATGTGTGTGTGATTATATGTTTTAAATATAAATATTTTATGCGTATATATATATTTGAAATATTATTGTTATGATTATTGAGGGTACGATGCCTTTGGGAGATGAGTGATTGAGAGGGTTCCTCGGGGCTCCATTATATATGCGGGAGTGTGGACCGAGTTTGAGAGCATGCATGATACTCAGCCGTGGACCGCCTATCGAGGGGCACGGTGAGTCCAGCCTGGTTAGGAGAGGCACGTAGAGAAGCTCGCCAAGGCTCAAGGTAGTTGTGTTCCATCACAACGATGGGCACCACCGCGGGAACGGGCTAGAGAAAGTGAAAATGTGAAAATATTTTAGAAAGAAAAGAGATAGCCTTCGGTGCAGTGAGGCATACGACCGACGGGTCGAGCCTTCAGTCTAAAAGAGATGCCAGCCCATTTGTGATATATATATATATATATTTCTTTAAAGTTGGAGAACCAGAAAAGAGATTTCAAAAGAGAAATATTTATTTTATTATTATTTATTTTGGATTTCCCTTATTTTCCCTAACCCCGATGGAGATTCATAGAACCTTTGTCACTCACCTGTATCCAATATCGGTGGATGCAGATTCGCATACGAGGTCAGCAAATAGAGTGGAGGCTCACTAGGAGACGTCGGTGGCTTAGGCTTAGTAGTTTCTGCTGTGTAGGTATTCTTTTAAATTAATCCATTGGTACACTTTATAAGTTAAATATTTATTTAAATAATTCTAATTATATTTTAGTTTTGTTTCACAGCGATGGTATCTATTTCTATGCCTTGTGGTGCTTTAGGTGCATGATTGGCCAACACGTACTTCGAGGCAGCGCGGTGGTAGCCAAGTGGCCGACCCGGGCGGGCATGACAAAGAAGATGTTCTCCAATTCCAAAGAATGTAGGTCGGACCAAGCCAGAAGGCTATCTCAAAACCTTTTAGGCAAAGTAGAAAGGCATTATCATTTAAGCATGAGCGTGCAAATTGCATCATTTCAGCGTCATTCCTCATAAACATACATCATGCATCCTGTCATTGTTCAAAAATTGCAGGCATAAATCCAATTTGAAGGTTCTCAGGTAGCTCCCCAAACCTCCTTTAAGGTCTTTTCTTGCTTAAGGTAATCATCCGTGATTCAATCCTGTTTAGCATGAATTATTTCTACAATTTATTCAAAGTTTAAAATCATTTCTGTTTAGGATGGTTTTCTCAAAAGTGTTTCTTTTTGAATTAAAATCATTTCTGTTTAGGGCGGTTTTCTCAAAAGCGTTTCTTTTTAAAGCAATTCTTTCAAAGTTTAAAATCATTTCTGTTTAGAATGGTTTTCTCAAAAGTGTTTCTTTCTAAAGCAATTTATTCAAAGTGTTTCTTTTTGAATTAAAATCATTTATGTTTAGGGTGGTTTTCTCAAAAGCGTTTCTTTTTAAAGCAATTCTTTCAAAGTTTAAAATCATTTCTGTTTAGAATGGTTTTCTCAAAAGTGTTTCTTTCTAAAGCAATTTATTCAAAGTGTTTCTTTTTGAATTAAAATCATTTATGTTTAGGGTGGTTTTCTCAAAAGCGATTCTTTTTAAAGCAATTCATTCAAAGTTTAAAATCATTTATGTTTAGAATGGTTTCTCAAAAGTGTTTCTTTTTAAAAGCAATTTATTCAAAGTTTAAAATCATTTCTGTTTAGGATGGTTTTCTCAAAAGTGTTTCTTTTTTAATTAAAATCATTTCTATTTAGGGTGGTTTTCTAAAAAGCGTTTCTTTTTAAAGCAATTCTTTTAAAGTTTAAAATCATTTCTGTTTAGAATGGTTTTCTCAAAAGCGTTTCTTTTTAAAGCAATTCATTTAAAGTTTAAAATTATTTCTGTTCAGGATGGTTTTCTCAAAAGTATTTCTTTTTAAGGTAATTTATTCAAAGTTTAAAATCATTTTTGTTTAGGGTGGCTTTATCAAAAGTGTTCCTTTTTAAAACAATTTCTCCAAATTTAAAATTATTTCTGTTTAGAATGGTTTTCTCTAAATTAGCACAATTTTTCCAGATTTAAAATCACTTCTGTTTAGGATGGTTTTTGCAAAATTAGCACAATTTCTCCAAATTTAAAATCACTTCTGTTTAGAATGGTTTTCTCAAAATTAGCACAATTTCTTCAGATTTAAAATCACTTCTGTTTAGGGTGGTTTTCGCAAAATTAGCACAATTTCTCCAAATTTAAAATCATTTCTGTTTAGAATGGTTTTCTCAAAATTAGCACAATTTCTTCAGATTTAAAATCACTTCCGTTTAGAATGGTTTTCTCAAAATTAGCACAATTTCTTCAGATTTAAAATCACTTCTGTTTAGGATGGTTTTCTCAAAATTAGCACAATTTCTTCAGATTTAAAATCACTTCTATTCAGAATGGTTTTCTCAAAATTAGCACAATTTTTCTTCAGATTTAAAATCACTTCTATTCAGAATGGTTTTCTCAAAATTAGCACAATTTCTTTAGATTTAAAATCACTTCTGTTTAGGATGGTTTTCGCAAAATTAGCACAATTTGTTCAGATTTAAAATCACTTCTGTTTAGGATGGTTTTCACAAAATTTCTTCAGATTTAAAATCACTTCTGTTTAGGATGGTTTTCGTAAAATTGGCACAATTTCTTCAGATTTAAAATCATTTCTGTTTAGGATGGTTTTCTCAAAATTACCACAATTTCTTCAGATTTAAAACCACTTCTGTTTAGAATGGTTTTCTCAAAATTGACACAATTTCTTCAAATTTAAAATCACTTCTGTTTAGGGTGATTTTCCCAAAATTATTTCTGTTTAGGATATTTTCTTCAAATTTAAAATTATTTCTGTTTAGGATGGTTTTCTCAAAATTATCTTTGACAATTTTTTGAAATTTAAAATTACTTCTGTTTAAGTTTGGTTTTCTCAAAATTGTTTCTCTTTAGGGCGATTTTTTTTCAAATTTTAAAATCATTTTTTTTCAATGGTTTTCTCAAAATTGGTTCTGTTTAGAACAAGTTTTCTTGATTTTCAGATCTATTATATTAAAAGCGATCTTTTTCACAACACTAGTACCGTTTGGTGCACTTTGAGTAAAGGGTGTCTACATCGTTGCTTATTTCCTAATTATCCAGAAGCTTACACTTCTAGATCATTAAGAAATAATCAAAGAGGGGCAACTGTAGACACTTATTTTTAATTTAATTTAAATTAATTAATTAATTGGTTGGTCATTTCTAATTTTTTATTTCATTTTATTTCATTTTTTTAAGTTTAATTTAGTTTATTATTATTAGTACTACTTTATTTTATTAATTTTATCCTATTACTTTGCAGATAATTTCGAACCAAGACCGGAAAGCCAAATGAGCCAACTCGACTACCATGCAAAAGCCAAGCAAGTCAAAGACCAACCGAGTCAATTCGGTTTTCATGCAATATATATATATATAAATATATATATATACGTGTGTATATATAAATATATATGTATATATGTATGTGTATATACGTATATATGTATATATATATTTATATGTGTATATACATATATGCATATATATTATATATATGTAGAAATACATATATATATATATGTACATATAAATATATAATATATATATAACAAGTCCACCGAATATATATATATATATACCAAGAGCCATTCACTCACTTCCTTTTTGCACGCATCCACTGCCACTACTTTATATATAAAATAAAATGCCATTTTGCATTTCCCTGACACCAAAAGCCACGCCTCCACTGCTCCCTCTCTCTTATCTTCTTTCAACAATGCATGGGAGCAAGACTGAGTTTTGGTCTATTTATTCCTAGAAGATCGAGAAACGATTGTATTGTTCGAGACCTCGACGGGCTTCACCATTTTCAAAGTATTAGATGGAGGGAAGCTAAATAAAGTTGAGCACTTGTCAAAGGAGTTCCTAGCTCGCTTCAGTTCTCGGCTATGTCAAATGATAATGGTGTGGCAAAGAGTTCAAGCACCAGCAGTTGTTTTAATGACTTCGAATCGTGGTGGTGTTGTAGCAAGGTCTAACACTAGTCCTGTAGCAGCTCCAACTGTACAGTTGATGTTCAGTTCACAGATGACAGAATCCAAGGCAGAGAAATCTAGGGGATATATTTTATAAGCATTTGAGTCTGTTCTTGGTTCTCCCATGACGATTGAAATTAGATATGGAGTGAAGAAAGATGGCAGAACTGGGCTTCAAGGGTTTTTGGTCTTCAATGCCTTTGGTGGTGGTACTGGTTATGGTCTTGGATCCTTTCTCTTGGAGCGTCCCTCTGTTGATTATGGAAAGAAGTTGAAACTTGGCTTCACTGTCTATCCTTCACCTCAGGTTTCTACATCTGTTGTCGAGCTTTACAACAGCGTGTTGTCCACCCATTTGCTCCTTGAGCACACTGATGTTACTGTGCCCCTCGATAATGAAGCTATATATGACATCTGCAGATAAGGATTACGATGAGCAACCATCAGTGGCTGAGATCACCAACAGTGCTTTTAAACCCTCTTCCATAATAGCCAAGTTGGAAATGGATATGCCTTTGTCTTGGACTGTCATACGTCCCGTGTCACTGTCAAGTTTGCTGAGTTGTTAATCAAGATTGGCCGGCAATCTGATAAGGAGTTTGAGAAGGAACCCGAGTTCTTAAAGACTGGTGATGTCGGTTCTTCATCTCCATCAAGCTCTTTAGGTTTCTCTTTTGCTCAACTTCCATCAACTTTTCAGCCGACCTTTACAAGCGTTGGCACCATGTAGCCAAACACGTGACAATCGACCAGCTGCACCCTTCTTTAGACAGTACCCCTGCAAAGACAATAAGTCCTAAGTCAGCAAAGCAATGGCCAATTGGCGCAAAGAAGGAAAGGGCAAGAGAGGAACACCACATATCAAAAAACTTGGGCCATCAGATGAAATGGGAGGAGAAGGGAGAGCCCTTGGATGAAAAAGAAGAAAGAGGAAGTATAAAGAATCGTCTGCGGCAGTAAGGAGCGGGGGATTTGCATTTTTTTCTTTTACTGGGAACCGGCCTTTGAAACAAAAAAATGTTTTCTGTCTTCAAAAAAAACCAGCAGTCCGAAACAAAAAAAAACCCCAAGAAGCTTTTCTTCTCTCTTTTTCTAAAAGGATTTGGCTAGAGAAAATAGAGAAAAGACTTGTTGATTTTCAACTTTGGCCATTCTCTTCTCCACAAAGCCATTACTTTTTTAGTTTTGGTCTAAAACTTCATTCCTTTTTAGGTAAAGTTCTTACTTTTATATGTAAAAATCATTTCTTTTTGTTTTAAATACAATATTCTTACCTTATTATGTTAACTTTGTACATAAAAATGTTAACTTTCCCTTTCATGATGATGTTTACATTGCTAAGTGGTTTAAATAGTTTAATATATGCTCAAGATGATGTCTTTTTATTGTTTATTTTCTTTATTATTGTTGTTGTTAATATATCCTTTTTTTTAATTATTTATGTGATTATGCAACAAAGTTCCTAACTTTCCTTGTTTATCATTTTTTGAAACTTGCTTTACATATTCCATATGTTTGCTTAGTTGAAAGTCTTAATCTTGACTAAAAAGATTACATTTTTGAGCTTATATTCACATTCTTGTTTGATTAAAAATCTAATCTTGGTTATATAGATTGCAACTTTAAGTTGATAAACTTGTTTGCTTAGTTAAATGTTAAGCCTAGGATTATAAAAATTGCACCTTTTTGTTTGTGGGTATTTTTGCTTGATTAAAAATGAAAGCTTGGTTAATAAAAATTGAATCTTTAAGTTTATTTTATTTTTATTATTATTATTTTTATTTAAATAGAAATAATCTTTGATTTTAAAAATTGAATTTTTTTTAAGCTAGTATAAATACATGTTTATTTAAGATTTAATTTTTGATCATGAAAATTACTTTTTTGCCCTTGAATATGTGTTTTACTTAATACAAAAATTTATGCTTGTATATAAAATTACCTCTTTGTCTTTATGGATATGTTAGCTTAATTAGTAATTATATCATGTGTTAAATTACTGTTTTGCCCTTTTATGTATGCTTTCCTAATTAAAAATCTAATCTTGCATGTAAAATTACCTTTTTGCCCTTGCATGTATTTTTGCTTAATTAATAATTGTATCTTGCATTAAATTACCTTTTTGCCCTTGCATATATATTTGTTTAATCATGAATTGAATTTTGTGTAAAATTACATATTTGACCTTGTATATATGTTTGTTTAAATTAAAATTACTTATATGTGTTAAATTAGTTACCATGCAATTTGATCTTATAAAATTGATTTAAATTTCCATGTCCTATTTATTTACCATATCATATTGTGGAATTAATTGTGTATATATATACTAACCCATGTTTCCTTGTCTCATTCATGCATAATTCAATTTAGAATATTGATTTTCAAAAATTCATATGCATGGGGAAACTGGAGGGTGACACACCCGGACCTAGCACGACTTTTCGTACAAACGGCATAGTATAAGATAGCGTATCAACTAAACAATATGTCGGTCCGGCTGTGTCAAGTTTGAAGAGAAGATAGGCTTAAGACAAGACGTAGTTGGAAGATAAGATTGGTGACCGTGCATGGAAATTAGTAAATGCCAAAAAGACCTCCAAATAAGTCCCTAGAAATTTATTATGGGCCCCATTGACACAAGAAATCAAAGGATTTAGCCAACGGGTAAAAATGGAAGAAAGTTGAAAAAGGGGAAAAAGTTTGACCCGGGGCCCGAGTGGACCCGGCGTCGGGCTCCCCTATAAATAGGGGAGGGGGCCGAACCTTTTCTTTCATTTTTTCTTTTCTTTTTCTTTCTTTTTCTTCTTTTCTCTCTGGAGCCGACTGGAGGCATTTTGGACAATTGGCAAAGTGGGACATGCCCGGCTATCAGATCAAGGTGAGTTTTCAGTATGTTGTTCTTCTCACCTCGATCTACGTTATGTTAAGTTTGCACGCGCATCCATGCATCGGTTTAGCCTAGATCCAAGTTTTCAGCTTTTGACCGGATTAGATCTTTAAACTCAAATAAGTGGATTTTGGGCCGGTGGAATAAGGTGAGTTTTTAGTGGGTTATAGTATTCACCTTATTCTACGTCCCATTCCGTTTTTACACATTTCTGTGCACCGGGTGTGAGTAAATCGGAGATTTAGTCAATTTGGGCTAAATCTCGGTCTACGGGAAAATTGGACCGGTGTTTCTTGTTTCTGCCTCGGCATATCCGTTGTGGATGCCATGAGGATCGCCTCTCTAAGTTTGTACGTCGAAAGGAGGAGAAACGAGTGCGAAAACCGGGGAAGAGACCGGCCGAAGAACTGGCCGATCGAGTCCCTGTTTAGATATTTTCAATATATTATTATTATATTAAAAGATATTTATATATTATATTAATATATTTTAGATATTTATATATAATATTATTATATCTTAGATATTTATATATTATATCATTATAATGTATAAATATCTCATAGGTGGGCTTTTTGAGCCCGATTTCAAGTAGAATTTGGCCCAACCCGTGTGGGGCCCAGCCTAGTCCGGGTGTGGGGCCCACGGGCCCCCGGGGGGCATTTTGGTAATTTTTCACCGAGAGTCCGATTTTAGCCCCGAAACCTCCCAGACACTTTTCTAAGTGTCGGGCCCGGCCCGAGTGGCCCATGGACCCCCAGGGGTATTTTCATAATTTTTCACCAAGTGTCCAACTTTTACCCCGGAACCTCCTGGACACTTTTCCAAGCCCCGAATCACATTCAAGCCTAGTTGTAGGTCATGTTAGAGCCTCATAGGTGCATTCATAAATGTGATTATGAATGCTAATGTATATTTCCATGTATTAGGGCTCCGGATAATCGAATGCGGCGATGCACCGGAGGTTAAAGCTACATGGAGCGCTTGGGAGTATACGAATCTCCCAATACTGTGAGTGGCTTAGTTTTCAGTGCTTAGCCACTAGGGAAAAATGTTTTAAAAATATAAATTGTTTTAAAAAGGTTTTACAACGGTTTTGGGATAAGGGTAATCCACGACACACACTTTTTATTTTGTGATACGCCCACTTATGGGGGTGGATTGATTTTAAAAATTACAAAAGCTTGTGTGTGTTTACATGTTTTAATATCTATATAAAGAATTTTATTATTATTATTATTATGATTATTGGGGTACGATGCCCCTGGTAGAGGAGTGATTGAGTGGGATTCCTCGGTGCTCCGATTGCGGGAGCGTGGACCGAGTCTAAGATGCATGCACGATACTCAGCCGTGGACCGCCTATCGAGGGGCATGGTGAGTCGAGCCTGGTTGGGAGAGGCGCGTAGGGAAACTCGCCAGAGCTCCAGTTCACTGTGTTCCACCACAGTGAGGCACCACCGAGGGAACGGGCTAGAGTATGAAATAAAGAGAAAATGTTTTTAAAGAGAAGAGAGATAGCTCTCGGTGCAGTAAGGCATACGACCGGCCAGTCGTGCCTTCAGTGTATTAGGTGCCAGCCCATGAGTATTTAATAATTTTAAAGGTTTTAAAATTTATTTCTCCTTGGGAGAATTTCAAAAGAGGTTTTGAAAATAAAATTTATTTTATTTACTTTAATCATTTTATTTTATTATATTTTGGATTACCCCTGTTTTCCCTAACCCTGATGGAGACCCATTGAATCTCTGTCACTCACCTGTATTCCATTGTGATGGATGCAGCTTCGCGTACGGAGTCAGCCATTAGAAAGGAGGCTCACTAGAAGGCGTCGGTGGCTTAGGCTTAGAAGTTTCCGCTGTGTAGGTAATCTCTAAATTAGTCCACTGGCATTACTTGTAAAGTTTATTATTTTATTAAAAGATTTTTAATTAAAGTTTCAGTTGTTTTGCAGCGATGGTATCCATTTCAATGCCTTGCGGTGCTTCTGGTGCGTGACCGGCCGGCACGTACTTCGAGGTAGCGCGGCGGTTGCCACGTGGCCGACCTAGGCGGGTCGGGGCGTGACAGAGGGTATCTCAGGATTTCAAGGTTTCTGAAGGTTTTCTCCGATGGGAAGTTTTTTCGGTGTCTAATCAGGAGTCCGATCGGGTCCGGAGAAATTTTTCATCCCTTCAAAATTAAAAAATATGTTTTTCTCATGTAATTTTCATAAAAAGCATGCATCATGTTTATGATTTCTTTAATTTCTTAAAATTTGTAAATGAACCTCACAAAGAATATCTTTTTACAAAAAGGAATGTTAATTCCAAAATCTTTTATTTTATTTATTTCATTTTCACTTTTTTATTTTATGTTTTATTTTCATTTTATTTTAAGATAATCTCTTGTTTAAAAGGTCCAATTAAATCAAAAGGAATATTAATTCCAACATTAATCTTTAAAACATGTTTAAAAGTTTTTTTTTGAGAGATCTTAATTACTCAACTATAGTTAAGGCCTCTCAAATTAATCCAAATTTTGTTAAAAACCCACTTTTAAAATTTCTTTTCTTATTTTTATTTCTTTGAAAGGGAATATTTATTTTCTTGTTCCTTTTCTTTAGTTTTTTTCAAAATACCTTTTTGGGAGGATTTTAGTAAGTTTAAATAATTAAGACCTTTCAAGCAAATTTTATTTTTATTAAAAGACATTTTTAGTTTCGATAAAAAGAATGTTTATTCTTGAAATCTTTAAAATTCTATTTCAAAATTAGTTTTATTTGATAAAAAGGACATTCATTTTTAAAATTTGTTTTTGAAAGGTCTTAATTTATTAAATTTACTAAGGTTTTCCTATTAAACTAAATTTTTGTCAAATTATTCCCTTCATCAAATTAAAAGGAATATTTATTCTGACATTGTTTTAAAAGTAAATCTTTCTAAGAGATTTTAATTTAAGAAATCATAATTAAAGTCTCTTAACATGAATTTCAAAACAGGGATTTGAGGATGTTTATCCTAACCTATTTGTAAAATGTTTTTCTAGAAGGTTTCAATTAATATTCTGATAATTGAGACTTTCTAAAATTAAAATTAAACCTTTGTTTTTCAAAAGGATATTTATCCTCATTTCTAAATTTAACTTTGATTTTAGAAGAATATTTATTCCTGTTTAGAAAGTGAATCTCCATTCTAAGTATGAAATTTCTTCAAATTCAAAATTGGGCTATGGATTTTCACATTAATGTTCATTCCGACATTAAACTTTCGAATTTCAAATTTAGCTTTTATAATGGGATGTTTACCCCACATTAAAAAGGAATATTTATTCCGACATTTGAAATTGTATTTTTCTTAAAATGAATTTGAAAACATTTTATTATTATTTTCCAAGTAAAATATTTGTAAGACTTTTGTGGTACCGATTTCCGGGCATCTTGGGGGTGCTAATCGTTCCCCAAGCGTAACTGACTCCCAAACCTAAAATCTTTTATTTGTAGACCAGTTTCTTTCTTTAACTTGACATAATCTTTCTAGATTTATGTTGAGTTAAACAAGTAGGTGACTAACCACACCTAATCAATAAAAGGTTAGTGGCGACTCCATTTGTTTTTAGACTGTTTAGTCCCGAACATTTTTCACGCCATATATTTTCGTCGGAGCGGTAAGACGTCTCGACACTTTCAATTCGAAAATAAAAATCAAAGACAAGTATATAATCTAATTTGTTGCCTTGAAGCCAATGTAAAACCTATCTTCTTCTATTCGATTGCAACTCAAAAGCTTGACATGAATTTCGATTTCTCACAAGTGACAGCAAGTTTCGGGTGCGAGAAAAGGATAACTATTTTTGGGTTTACAAGCCATGAGTTAGGTGTTTTGGGTTTTGTATTGCTATTTTTGGTATAAAAGAAAACTTAAAAGTGTTTAACAATGGGGGAGGAGGGAATATGAAAGTGGAAGGTTGAAGATGAGTGGCGCCGCTGGAGTAGAGAAAACAAAGAAAATTTTTTATCTTTTTCTGAAGAATGGGGTCAGCTAAGTTTTTGACTTGGTCAAATTGAGCAAAACGCCACCATTTCACTAAGGCAAAGTGTCAAAAACAAAGTTGCAGTTTAGAACCGGCACCGTTTCACTTCACAAGCGGTGCCGTCACTATTCGTGGAAATCTACTTTGTTTTTGATCGCGCACAAACGATGCCGCTTCAGAGCCGTAAGCGTGAATATTCATGCTTTGGATTTTGCGTGAATATTGATGCTTCGGATTTTCTCTCTCCTCTAGCCCATGTTTCACTCTATATCCAGCCCTCCTTCTGTCTTAGGCTTCAAAATTACTTACCAACCTCAATAATTGATGGCTTTTCATGAATGCAATGCATGTATGTTATTTAATAATTAAAAGTTCACATGCAAAGAAATTAAAAACAAGCATATAACTAGTTAAAACATAAAATTAAAAATTTGATGAACTTACTCCCTCCCACACTTGAAAATATACATTGTCCTCAATGTATATAAGGAACTGGGAACACACATTATAAGCATTCTCATAGGTTCACCTACAAAAGAAATGAAAAATATGAGCATAAATTCACAAATTTTCAAAGTAAAAGAAAAGAAAATAAAAGAAAATAAAATAAAATAAAAGATAAGAGTTAAAAAAAATTGGGTTGCCTCCCAATAAGCGCTTGTTTAGAGTCATTAGCTTGACTATATGCAAAGAAGAATTAATCATCTAGAGTAATCACATGGACTTGCTCCACATGATTTCCTTTAAAGTAAGGCTTTAGACGTTGCCCATTCACAACGAAACATTCTTCTTTCTCATTCGCCACTTCTATTGCTCCATTAGAATACACCTTTGTAATTGTAAGGTTCTAGACCATCTCGATAGTAGCTTACATGGAAACAAATTCAAACGAGAGTTAAACAATAAAACTTTTTGACCCAATTTAAACTACCTTTTTAGAATAAGTCGATCATTCAAGGCCTTGGTCCTTTCTTTGTAGATGCCTGCATTCTCATAGGATTCTCTCCTAATCTCATCAAGCTCATTTAGTTAGAGAAATCGCTTTTCACCAGTAGCTTTGTAGTTGTAATTTAGCTCCCTGATTGCCCAATAAGCTTTGTGATCTAACTCCACCGGTAAATGACAAGATTTACCAAACAATAGCCTAGATGGAGACATCCCCAAAGGTGTCTTGTATGCTGTTCTATATGCCCAAAGAGCATCATCCAACTTTAAAGACCAGCCATTCCGAGGTTTGTTCACCGTTTTCTCCGAGATGGACTTTAATTCTCGGTTAGAAATTTCCACTTGACCACTAGTTTGTGGATGATAAGTGGATCCAGTCTTGAAAATACATTTATGCTTCGTTAGAAAACCTCGAAATTAAGCATTTTGAAAGTGTTGCTCGATTGTTGATGATGATTGCTCTTGGAATTCAGAATCTTGTAAAGATATGCTTTTTTACAAACTTTACCACACTAGATGCTTTGTTGTTTAGTAATGCTGATGCTTCAACCCATTTAGAGACATAGTCGACAGCCTCCAAGATGTATTCGTTGTTATTAGACTTCGAGAATGGACCCATAAAATCTAATCCCCAAACATCAAAGATCTCAACTTCAATGATTCCTTGTTGAGGCATCTCTTGTCATATTCCAATTTTCCAATTCGTTGGCATGGATCACACTCCATAATAAAGGATTTAGCATCCTTGAATAGAGTAGGCCAAAACAATCCACATTGAAGAACTTTGGCAGCAGTTTTATCGGGTCCATGATGTCCTTTATAAGGTAAATAATGGCATTGATGAAGGATTAAACGCATCTCATCTTCCGGCACACATCTACGAAGTACTCCATCACCACATCTTCGAAACAATAAAGGCTCATCCCTATAATAATAACGAATTTTAGCAAAGAACTTCTTCTTTTGGGTAAAGGAAATATCATCAGGAATGATGCCTGTAGACACTTATTTTTTACTTTAGTCAACTAGTTAATCTTAATTGATTAATTGATTTGCCCTCTTTCAAAGTTTCAATTCTGCTTACCCTTTTAGTTTAGCTTATTGTTGGTCATTTACTATTACTGTTATTATTATTATTATTATTTTATTTTGATCTCATTTTATTTTCTTGCAGATAATTTCGAATAAAAAAAAAGGGGGAAGATAAATGGGTCAACTCAATTTCCATGCAAAGCCGAGCGAGTTGGAAATCAACCGAATCGATTCAGTCATGGTGGGAATATATATATATATATATATAGATATGTATATATATTTATATTTACATACATATGTATATTTATGTATAAATATCCATGTGTGTATAAATATTTTTATATATCTATATATACTTATATATATATTTATGTATGTATATATATATGAATGTATAAGTATATTTATATTTGTATATATATACATATATATTAATGTATATTATATATACATATATATATATATCAAGACCCAACTAGGGCCCACTACCATGCAGAGATGGCTTTGCCGAGAGCTTTGCCCCTAAGCCAACCATGCCTGCAAACCATGTCTTCTTTCACTGCTCGCACAACAGCAACAAAGCAGCACCATACCACCCCCGTTGCTCAAACCGGACCAACCTTGCTGCTCTGCTCGACTGCTCGTGCTCTTGCGGTTGCTGTTGCCGCTGCCGCTGCTCACCAAATCACTGCCCTTGCTCCAAGCAGCATGAAGATTAAAGTTGTTGCACCACCAGAGCAGCAATAACCAGCCTCCACGCCGCCGCTCCACAGTTACCACAGCAGCACAATATCCACCACATTTTTCTGTACTGCCATGCACTCATCAACAGCAGTTCGTCTCCTCCGCCTTCCATGCCAGCCACCGCAACAAGCAGCGGCAGCGACGGCAACAAACAAGCGACCAGTCAACCCCTGCACCCGGCCGCAGAACCCAACTCCAAGAAAAAGAGCAAGCCCCCATCCTCCGGATTCCGTCCTTTTTCCGCGTGCAGCAGCTGCTGCTGCGTCTGTTTCTGTTAAGAAGAGGCAGAGGCTCTGGAAGGAAGATCCGTATCTTTAATTCCTATATCTATCTTTGTCTGGATCTGCAAATGCGCACCGTTTCGACCTCCCTTCTCTTCCGTTTCTGCATTCCTTGGTTTTCCAAGCTCATCTCGTTTGCTGTGTTGTTTCGCGGGGAGGAAATCTCTAGTTAGGTTGATTTATAATGATTTTGAGAGCTTATTGCGAAGAGAAGAGTTGCCGAGTTGGAATGGGGGTATGCAGCTTTATTCATATGCAAAGGAACTATGGAAGGTGGTAGAACAGTAACGACTCCTACAGTTGGGCTCGGCATCAGCAATGGTGCTCAGACAATGCGAGCTCTTCATGGGCTATTGAATTTTTATCTAATTCTGAGTTTTGCTGACTTTGGAATCGTTCTATAGGAGGACTAGTGGTCCTACAAGACGTTCCCCCAAAGGTCAATGCAAGCTGAAGAGGATGAGATTCTGCGCAAAGCTGTTCAACGTTTTAAAGGAAAAAACTGGAAAAAGATAGCTGAGTGTTTCAAGGATCGGACTGATGTGCAGTGTTTACATAGATGGCAAAAGGTCTTGAATCCGGAGCTTGTTAAAGGGCCATGGTCAAAAGAGGAAGACTCCCAGCAGGGAAAGAGAGCAACGCCTGCAACGCTCCGGAAGCAGAGAAAGAGGCAGCAGCAAAGCTCCTCTTTGTCCGCAAGAATCACCATCACAGCCGCGGCAGCTCGCCACGTGACAGCCCTTCTCTCCCAGCCAGCTGGATGTCCTTGCAAGGACCCAAAGCTGAAGCCAGCGTTAAACCAACCGACAGCGGCTCCATGTTTTATGGGGTGGGGTGGCTCCATGTTTTAAGCCACTAGGAGTTTTAAAATAAAAAGAGAAAAGAGAAGATAGCTTGAGTCCTCTTTAAAAAGACAGAAAGAAAAGAGAGCAAAGGAGGGGTGGAAAAAGACTTCAGTTTTCCTTCAAAGAAACAAAGAGACAGAGGAGAGAAAAGGGAGAGAAAGAGAGAGCACAACGGGGGGGGGGGTCTTCTTCAGCATTTTTTTTCTCTTCAACGAACAGAGAGCACAGAGGAGAGCACAGAAAAAAAAAAGGAGAAGGCGAGAGTACAGAGAAAAGTTTCAGCATTTTTCTTCAAATACAGAAAAAAAAAGAGAGGGAGAAGAAAACGTTTTTCTAAGACAGTTTCTTTCTTTTTCATCTTTCTGAGTTCTTATTGTAAGCCAAATCCCATTTTTGAAGGTTAAAAATTCTTCCTTTATTGTAAAATTATTATCTTTAGCTATTATTTTTATGCTTCATCTGTTTCTCGTTTGTTTAGATGTAAAAAAAAAGAGATCTGATTTTTCTTTCTTTTATGCTGATCTTAGCTATTTATGAAATATGATATGCAGTTTTCTTAGCCCAAGTATTCATTTTGTGTTTTGGGAGTCTTATTTCTCTTTGTTGTCATGAATGCAAATATTTTGGCTTTACAAGTTTCTTTTGCTTATTTGCGTGGATGTGGCTGTTTAAGTTTGTCAGATTCTTACCTATCTGTTATGGTTAATCTGTTTTGCAACTCTATTAGTGTTTAAAATTTCTTGTTTCTTTGCAATTTTTTTTGTTTACGTAAAAAAGTTTCCAACTTTATATATTTCATTTCATATCAATCCTTATAGTTCTCTGTGTTTAATACGTATGTTTTATGATATCGACTTTATTTAAATTTGATTTTGATCATAAAGTTTGCATCTTTAGGCCTGTATGAGTATCTGATTAGATTAAAAATTCAGTCTTGATTGTCAAGTTCGTAGACCTGTTTAGGCTTAGAAATTCAATTTTGACTGCCAAGCTTGCATCTTTAGACCTATTTAGGCTTAGAAATTCAATTTTGACTGCCAAGCTTGCATCTTTAGACCTGTTTAGGCTTAAAAATTTAATTTTGATTGTGAAGTTTGCATCTTTAAACCTGTTTAGGTTAAAAATTTGATTTTGACTGTAAAATTTGCATCTTCAAATCTATTTAGATTAAAAAATTTTAAAAAAAGGAAATCTTGGTTGTAAAAATTGTATTTTTGAATAGGTCCATATTTAGTATAATACTTAATTTTGATCTTGTTAAATTACCTTTTTGTTCTTAAATCCATGTATGTCTTAATTAAAATTTAATCATGTATGTAAAATTACTCTTTTGTCCTTGCCTATATGTTTGTTAAGTTATGAATTGAATTTTGTATAAAATTGCATCTTTGACTTTATATATGTGTTTATTTAAATTAAGTTTGCTTATTTGTTATGTAATTAATTGTGTTTATGTTTTCTTGTAATTAATTGTGTTTATATATACTAACCTATGTTTTCTTCTCCCATTCATGCATAATTAAGTTTAGAACATCGATTTTCAAAAATTCATATGCATGGGGTGACCGGAGGGTGCCTCGGGAGTCCGAGGTTTCTGAAGGTTTTCTCCGATGGGAAGTTTTTCTGGTGTCTAATCGGGAGTCCGATCAGACCCGGGAGGATTTTTCATCCCTTCAAAATTAAAAAATATATTTTTCTCATTTAATTTTCATAAAAAGCATACATCATGTTTTTAATTTCCTTAATTTCTTAAAATTGGCAAGTGAACTAAAATTTTTTTTTTCCCCTTCTTTCACAAAAGGAATGTTTATTCCAAAACCTTTTATCCATTTTTACTTTTATGTTTCATTTTCATTTTATTTTAAGAAAATCCCTTGTTTAAGAGGCCCAATTAAAATAAAAGGAATATTCATTCCGACATTAATTTCAAAACATGTTTTAGAAGTCTTTTTGAGAGATCTTAATTTTCCAACTATAATTAAGGCCTCTCAAATTAATCCAAATTTTATGAAAAAATCACTTTCAAAATCTTTTTTTTATTTCTTTTTCAATAAAAGGGAATATTTATTTTCTTTTATCTTTTTTTTTAATTTTTAATTTTTCAAAATATTTTCCTGTCAAACTAAATTTTTGTCAAACTATTCCCTTCATCAAATTAAAAGGAATATTTATTCCGACATTGTTTTAAAATTAAATCTTTCTAAGAGATTTTAATTTGAGAAATCATAATTAAAGTCTCTTAATATGATTTTCAAAACACGAATTTGAGGATGTTTATCCCAACTTTTTTTGCAAAATGTTTTCTAGAAGGTTTCAATTAATATTCTCATAATTGAGACTTTCTAAAATTAAAATTAAAACTTTGTTTTTTCAAAAGGATATTTATCCTCATTTTTAAACTTGACTTTTTTTTTTTGAAGAATATTTGTTCCTAGTTAGAAATTGAATCTCCATTCTAAGTAGGAAATTTCTTCAAATTCAAAATTGGGCTATGGATTTTCACATCAAAAGGAATGCTCATTCCGACATTAAGTCTTTAAATTTCGAATTTAGTTTCTACAATGGGATGTTTATCCTACATTAAAAGGAATATTTATTCCAACATTTAAAATTATGTTTTTCTTAAAGTGATTTTAAACACATTTTATTATTATTTCCCAAGTAAAATATTTTTAAGACTTTTGTGGTACCGATTTCCGGGCGTCTTGGGGGTGCTAATCCTTCCCCAAGCGTAACCAACTCACGAACCTGAAATCTTTTTTGTAGACCAGTTTCTTTTCTTTAACTTGACGTAATCTTTCTAGATTTATGTTAGGTTAAACAAGTAGGTGACTAACCACACCTATTAAAAATAAAAGGTTAGTGGCGACTCCATTTGTTTTCAGACTGTTTAGTCCCAAATATTTTTCACGCCATGTCATTTATCGTCGGAGCGGTAAAACGTCTCGACAGCTTGGCGACTCCACTGGGGACAAGTTTTTAGAGTCAAGCCACTTTTTAAGTCTTATTTTACTTGGGTTTAATAATAAAATGTTTTAAGTTTCATTTCATGCATTGCGTCATTCATTTGCATTAAAATTTTTTCCAATAATTGTTTCAAAATTTTCAAAAAAAAGAAAAAAAGAAAAGAAGAGAAAAAAGAAAGGGAAGATTTTTCAAAAAAATAAGTTTATTAAAATTGCATCTTGCATTCATATCACATTCAATTTATATGTATATTTTTATGTTTTGATCTTCTAGTATGCTTTGTGTGTTTAATTACTCGTCTATATTTTGCATGATTTAATTCTCAACCTATGCCTTGATCCTCTAGCATGCCCTATATCCTAATTACTTGTATATATTTTGCATGTCCCAATTTTCTTTGCATGTCTTTATGCTTTTTGTATTTACCATTTTGCCCTTTTAGTCACTTGTATGTATGTTTCATGTTTCAATTCCTTGTGTATGCCATGAATACCTATCTTGTTTACCATGTGTGCTTATCTCATCATATTAATTATTTATCCTATATTTTGAATTGGACTGATCGTGTGTTGACATGTGATAGTGAAATTTCTCCTGCTTCTGCTTCTCCGAATGTTCACTGCTTCACCGAAAGGCAATTGGTAAATGTATAAGTCCCTCCCTCACACACGACACAATTCATAACATAAAAGTTCGGGAGTCCGAACTTTACCCTTATTTAGGAGGGGGCGACGGGGTTGCCTCCACCCCATCTTGTCCGATGGGTACCCTTGTCTAGAGCTTTAAACCCAGCATGTAGAAGAACCCAAATTCTAACCTAGATAGAGCCAAACCCGTTCGAGTAAACTCGGTTTCTTAGGACACAAAAGGGGGGACGGCTTCTTACCTTTATCAATCTCTTTCGCTTTATCTGCTTATTTCATGATGGCATGCTGTTTGTTTGTTTTCTGATTATTTCGTGATGACATGCTGTTTGTACAAAATGTCTGTTTTTCTGTACATATGCTTATTTCATGATAGCACGTTGTTTGTATAAACTGTCTGTTTTCTTTCGCCTTTGTGTACAAATACTTATTTCATGATGATATGTTGTTTGTTTTCTTTCCTACTTTATTTGTATGTATCCATTTCATAATTTGTATTGGTATGCTACTTGTATAATTTTCCTATTCTCTACTTCACTTCGTCTGTATATATGCTGTCTGCTTATCGTATGTTTACTTACTCCCTTGCTTCATCCATACATGTTTATGCCTTGAATATCCATGATTATTTCTTTTATTCGCCATCTCCACATGACATGCATTCCATTATAGAATCATTTGCAACAAAGGAACCGTAAAGGGAAATTAGTCATGGCTAATGGACGAGGTCAATCTTCGGGCCAACGGAAGATGATCTTGTTTTTTCGGATAATCAACGGATATTTGGTCTTTTGGCCTCGTTCTGAAGAAATGACCAGTTATCCTTTATAGTTAAATTGTTGTAAACCATTCATTTTTGCATCTACATCTAATCATTGACATGCTTCCTTTTATTCTACTTCATACTGTACTTGTATACGTGCATCCATGTATATAATTTATTTTAATGATGAGCTAAAACATTTCCTTTTTATCATTTCTTCCCCTTATTTTTGCATCCCATGGTTGCATTTTCATCAAGCATGTTCATACATACATTCCATTCATAATAAGGGAATCTGATTCATCCTTGTGATTACATCAAAGGGTTTCAAGATAGCACCTCCTGATACTAGATTACGGTCCAAAATTATAATGGAAGAGCAAACCACTGAGATGGACCAGTTGAGGAAGGCAAATGAAGAATTGCAGAAGAAATTGGATCAGATGGCAGAAATGGTGACTACTATGAGGCAACAAAACATGGTCAGCTCGGGCAACAATTCCAATAGGCAATCTCCCCAGAATGCACTCCCACATATACTCCCCACAGCTCAGCCCACAAATGCCTCTCTCTCGCCTCTTACCCTCAGTATACCCCCACAAGAAAATCAAACACAATTTCCGCAATCAACCACAAACACATTCACCTTTCCACCACCGCCTCCGCCTGGCATATGCCCTTTTATACCCCCAATGTTCAATACAAGCAGAGGACTTCCAACGCCAACTCCACAAATTACTCCTCCCACATACACCATGGCACCTCCTGTCCCTGGATTTGCCCCAGCCAACCCCGTGATTGTGCCTAACGAGCAGTTTGAAAGAGAGATGGGTGAAGCTGAAAGCCAAAAAGTGTTGAATCAAATAGAGGAGCGACTTAAAGCCATGGAGGGCACTCATACTTATGGCACTACTGATGCATATGAGTTGAGTTTAGTTGATGGATTGGTGATCCCAAGGAAGTTCAAAGCGCCCGATTTTGAAAAGTACAAAGGGACTACATGCCCTAAGGACCATATTACCATGTACTGCTGAAAGATGGCCACTTATTCTCGAGATGATAAACTGTTGATTCACTGTTTCCAAGACAGCCTCACCGGGTCAGCAATACGATGGTATAACAAGTTGGATAGGCGGGGTGTTCATTCTTGGAATGATCTAGCTCGGGCTTTCATCGATCAATACAAGCATATGACAGATTTAGTGCCCGACAGGCTGACTTTGCAAAACATGGAGAAAAGGTCTTCCGAGTCATTCACTGAATATGCCCAAAGATGGAGGGACATGGCAACTCAGATTCAGCCTCCTTTGACTGAGAAAGAGATGACATGGCTATTCATTAACACCTTGAAGGCTCCATATTATAGCCATATGATAGCTGGTGCCACCAAGAGTTTCACTGACTTGGTCTTAATTGGAGAAATGGTGGAGAATGCACTCAAGACCGGAAAGTTAGATGATGGGGAGTCCAGTGTAGCCAATGAATGTTCCAAGAAGAAAGAAGGCGAAGTGAGCGCTGTCAGATGTGAAGGATACCACCAACAATACCCACAACCCCAATGCCAACCATGCCAACACCAATACCATCCCGCCATTTACACTCCACCTCATAACACTTACCAGTATCCTCTTCCCTGTTGCACACAACCTCAAAATGCTTACCAATACCCAGTGTCCAACACCATTTCCACTGCTCCAAGACCAAACACTCAAAACCAAAATTCAAGACCACCAAAGAAAAGGAAACAATTGACTCCCATACCCATGACTTACACAGAGCTATACACCAAGCTATTGGACAGCAAGATGATTGAACCGGTTCAGTACTCGACCCTCTTACAGCCTCCATATCCCAAGTGGTTTGATGAGAATGCAACATGTGCCTATCACTCAGGAGCTAAGGGGCATAGTATTGAAAACTGCATGAGATTGAAAGAAGTGGTCCAAGGGATTATCAAGGAAGGTCGTTTGACTTTTGATACTGGTGTGCAGCCGAGTGTAGGGGCAAATTTGTCTCCTAGTCATGGCGGAAATGGAGTAAATGCTATTAATGCTGAGTTAGCTGTGTTGGGATATGATGAATCAAGCAACGGCAAAACATGGGTTCGGCAGTTAGCACCAATGACTAATTTGAACAATTGAGAGGTTTTTGAGACACCGATCATGTTAGTAGATGTTGACATATGATAAGCTTTGGCAATTTTGAACACTTTTATCCTACACTTATGCCCAAGAGTGTTGGTGGTTGATCTTCATATGTTATGGGTTTTACTTTCATATTTGCTCTATCATTCATAATTTTGATGTTATGCATTCTTAAATTCTCCGTCATGTACATTGTTAAACTCTCTGTCATAAGCATATCTCATATCATAATGCTATTCATTGGACTTCGTGTTTTTTTATTGACCCTTGTTATTTGTTCTTCTATCTCATTCATGGATTAAATATATATGTATATATATTCCTTATACTATCCCTTGACTCGTACGACCTCAAATGATGAATGCAAAGATAGCAAAGAGGGTCCTCTCGAGCCCGACTTCGACCGGCTCATGAATGCGGATGACTTTGACAATAATGATGATGATGATTACTCTCTTCCCCTGATCTTATGAGACTGATTGAATGAGAAGACAAACAGATCTTGCCACAAAAAAAAAAACTACTGGGTTGATCAATTTGGCCGAAAAAGAAAAAGTCAAAATTGGCACTTCCTTGACACTGAAAGAGAAAGAGGAATTGATGTCACTGCTCAAAGAATATGCCAATATCTTTGCTTGGCCCTATCAAGACATGCCGAGTCTGGATACTGAGATTGTGGTGCATAGAATGCCAATCAAGCCCGAGTTCAAGCCAGTGCAACAAAAATTGAGGAGAATGAGGCCGGCCATGTTACTAAAGATCAAAGAAGAAGTGAAGAAGCAACTGGATGCAGGATTTTTGGAAGTGGCCACTTATCCTGAGTGGGTCGCAAATGTAGTACCGGTCCCGAAGAAAGATGGCAAAGTTCGAATGTGTGTGGATTACCGAGATATCAATAAAGCCAGTCCGAAAGACAATTTCCCACTGCCCCACATTGACACTTTAGTAGACAACACGGCTAAACATGCAACATTTTCTTTCGTGGATGGGTTTTCGGGGTACAACCAGATTAAAATGGCTTCAGAAGATAAGGAGAAGACTGCTTTCACCACCATGTGGGGCACGTTCCAATACAACGTGATGTCCTTTGGTCTCAAGAATGCTGGGGCAACTTATCAGAGAGCTAGGGTGACCCTTTTTCATGATATGATGCATAAAGAGATCGAAGTGTATGTGGATGATATGATTGCCAAAGGCCGGAATCCAGAAGAGCATATGACTGGCCTGAGGAAGTTGTTTGAGAGGCTGCGCAAGTATCAGTTGCGGTTGAATCCGGCCAAATGTACTTTCGGCGTTACTTCAGGGAAACTGTTGGGCTTCATTGTTAGTCAAAAGGGGATCGAGGTAGACCCGGATAAAATCAAAGCCATTCAGAATTTGCCACCTCCGAGGACTCAAAAGGAAGTAAGAGGTTTCTTTGGGCGATTAAACTATATCTCCCGCTTCATTTCCCAGTTGACTGCAAAGTGTGACCCGATTTTCAAGCTTTTGAAGAAGAACAATACGGGAGAATGGAATCAAGATTGTCAGAAAGCCTTTGATAAGGTCAAGGAGTATTTGTCAAACCCACCAGTGCTAGTACCTCTTGTGTCGGATCGACCTCTAATCTTGTATTTGACAATGTTGGAACAGTCCATGGGCTGTGTTTTGGGGCAACATGATGAGACCAGTAAGAAAGAACGAGCAGTCTACTATGTCAGCAAGAAGTTCACAGAGTACGAGGCCAAGTATTCTCAGATAGAAAAGATGTGTTGTGCGTGGGCATGGGCGGCTCAGAGATTAATACAGTACATGTTGTATAATACCACATGGTTGATAGCAAAGCTAGATCCGGTCAGATTCCTCTTTGAGAAACCTTCATTGGCAAGTACAACTGTCAGAATATGATGTAGTTCATGTCTCCCAGAAAGCTATAAAAAGAAGTGCTATTGCCGAATTTCTAGCTAATAGAGCAGTTGATGACTATGAACCCATGAAATTTAAGTTTCCTGATGAGGATCTGATGGCAATCTTCCACATCGAATCAGAAGAAGAAAAGAGATGGGGAATGTATTTTGGTGGGGCATCAAATGCTCTGGGGCATGGAGTAGGAGCTGTCCTAATGTCCCCGAATGGTGATCAATACCCGGCAACAGCAAGACTTGACTTCGACTGCATAAACAATATGGCGGAGTATGGAGCTTGCATCTTTGGAATTCATATGGCAACAGAGATAGATTGTATCAATCATGCAAGGAAATAAGTGCCAAATGTATGATGATCAAATTCACATGCCTCCCAAGCCACTGCATGTTATTTCTTCTCCATGTTCTTTTTTAATGTGGGGAAAAGATGCGATTGGGGCAATTTCATCAAAATTTCTAATGGACATCAATTCATTCTAGTGGCCATTGATTACTTCACCAAATGGGTTGAAGCTGCTTCATATGCCAATGTAACACAGTCAGTGTTCACCAAGTTCGTGAAGAAGGAGATCATTTGTCGATATGGACTACCAGAAAGAATTATCACTGACAATGCTAAGAATTTGAACAACAAGATGATCGATGCAGTGTGCTCCCAATTCAAGATCAAACACAGCAATTCAACTCCTTACCGGCCAAAAATGAATGGAGCGTTCGAAGCAGCAAACAAAAACATTAAGAAGATTGTTCAGAAAATGACAGTGACTTACTTCCTTTTGCTTTACATCCTTATCGCACTACTGTAAGAACATCGACTGGGGCAACTCCATATTCTCTGGTCTATGGAATGGAAGCTGTGTTACCGGTTGAGGTAGAAATCCCATCTTTGAGAATATATAGAGAGTTGAAGCTCGAAGAGTCAGATTGGGTGCAAGAGAGATTTGACCAATTGAACTTAATCGAAGAGAAGCGGCTCAAAGCACTTTGCCATGGTCAATTGTATCAGAAGAGAATGATGCATGCATATGATAAGAAGGTACGTCCGCGCAAGTTTACAGAAGAAGAATTGGTGCTGAAGAAAATTCTGCCTAATCAATATGATCCCCGAGGAAAGTGGACTCCAAATTGGGATGGTCCTTATGTGGTGAAGAAAGCATTCTCGGGAGGTGCCCTAATCTTGCAAGAAATGAATGGAGATGAATTGCCACATCCAGTCAATGTCGATGCTGTGAAGAAATACTGCACTTGAAGAAGAATAAAAAGAAAAGAGAAGAAAACAAAAAAAAAAGAAGAAAAGAAAAAAAGAAGAAAAAATGATGAAAAAATGAAAAAAGAAAAGAGTGTCTCAAGTTGAAAACCTGAAAAGGCGGCTTGAGTCCGAAAAAGAGAAAAGAAGAGGAGAGGTCCGAGGCGAAAACCCGAAAGGGCGGTTCGGACTCAAATAGGTTGGTTCCTAAACTGAAAACCTGGAAAGACGGTTTAGGAAGTTGGAGAAAGCACGGCAAAATGGGTACCCAACTTACACAAGAGATCTTGTTTGGCCATGGGGATTAGAGTAATCAGAAATCATCAGACTTTGTCAAGCGTCACTCTAGCAACAATGGGTCAATCAAAGGCAAGGCGCAAGATGACCCGCTTTTGTTATCTATGCGTTCGTCGCTTTAAAGTCATGTGCCCTTCTTTTTCTTTTGTTATAAACTTACTTGTTAAATCCTTGTCATGACTTGTTATAAGTTTGCCTATTTGCTATGTTGTGCATTGCTTTTCTTCAAAATGATCCATGAATTTCTCCTTAAAAATGAATTGCATAATTTCTTCATCATGAAAGGGAGAGCAAATAGGTAAGTGAATGCCATAACATTTGAAGTCAACTCTCAGCACAAAAAGGAAAGAAATGTGAAGGTAAACATGAGCTCAACGACATGCTTTTGGTGCCCAGAGCAAGGTGACACGTGAATGAAATTGTCTCAACCTGGGATGTTTAGGCAAAAATGATTTGAAATAAGAGTCTGGGGCATGTTTATGCCAGAAAAGATGTATCAAGAAGATGTTCACCAATTTCGAAGAATGTAGATCGGACCAAGCCAGAAGGCTATCTTGAAACCTTTGAGGCAAAGTAGAAAAGCATTATCATTTAAGCATCAACAAGCAAAATGCATCATTTTAGCATCATTCCTCATAAACATTCATCATGCATCCTATCATTGTTCAAAAATTGCAGGCATAAATCCAATTCAAATTGTGAGGTTAGTCTTGTGTAAGAAGCTCCTCAGGTAACTCTCCAAAATTCCTTTAAGGTATTTTCTTGCTTAAGGTAAATCTGTTTGAGAAGGATCTGAATTCATTTCTGTTTAGGACAGTTTTCTTAAAAGTGTTTCTTTCTAAAGTAATTTATTCAAAGTTTAAAATCAGTCCTGTTTAGGATAGTTTTCACAAAAAAAAAAAGTGTTTCTTTTTAAAGTAAAGTTTAAAATCATTCCTGTTTAGGATAGTTTACTCAAAAAGTGTTTCTTTTTAAAGCAAAGTTTAAAATCATTCCTGTTTAGGATAGTTTTCTCAAAAAAAAGAAGTGTTTCTTTTTAAAGTAAAGTTTAAAATCATTCCTGTTTAGGATAGTTTTCTCAAAAAAAAAAGTGTTTCTTTTTAAAGCAAAGTTTAAAATCATTCCTGTTTAGGAAAGTTTTCCCGAAAGCATTTCATTTTAAAGCAATTTCTTTAAAAGTTTAAAATCATTTTGTTTAAGATGGTTTTCTCAAAAGCATTTTCTTTTCAAAGCAAAGTCTAAAAATCGTTCCTGTTTAGGATGATTTTCTCAAAAGCATTTTCTTTTCAAAGCAAAGTCTAAAATCGTTCCTGTTTAGGATGATTTTCTCAAAGGCATTTCTTTTCAAAAGCAATTCATTTTAAAGCATTTCTCTTTAAAGCAATTTATTTAAAAGTTTAAAATCATTCCTGTTTAGGATGGCTTGCTCAAAAACATTTCTTTTTAAGGCAATTTATGCAAAGTTTAAAATTATTCCTGTTTAGGATGATTTTCTCAAAAACATTTCTTTTTAAGGCAATTTCCAAAAAGTTTAAAATCATTCCTGTTTAGGATGATTTTCTCGAAAGCATTTCATTTCAAGGCAATTTCTTCAAAGTTTGAAATTATTCCTATTTAGGATGATTTTTTCGAAAGCATTTCTTTTCAAAGTAATTTATTCAAAATTAAAATCATTCCTGTTTAGGAAGGTTTTCCCGAAAGCATTTCTTTTTAAAGCAATTTCTTTAAAAGTTTAAAATCATTTCTGTTTAAGATGGCTTTCTCAAAAGCAAAGCAATTTCTTCAAGTTTAAAATCATTCCTGTTTAGGATGGTTTTCTCAAAAGCAAAGCAATTTCTTCAAGTTTAAAATTATTCCTGTTTAAGATGGTTTTCTCAAAAGCAAAGCAATTTCTTCAAGTTTAAAATCATTCTTGTTTAGGATGGTTTTCTCAAAAGCAAAGCAATTTCTTCAAGTCTAAAATCGTTCCTGTTTAGGATGGTTTTCTCAAAAGCATTTCTTTTCAAAAGCAATTTATTCAAGATTTAAAATCATTTCTGTGTAGAATGATTTTCTCAAAATTGTTTCTGTTTAGGGCAATTTATTCAAAAGTTTAAAATCACTTCTGTTTAGAATGGTTTTCAAAAATCTTTTCTGTCTTCAAAATTTAAAATCATTTTGTTTAAGATGATTTTCTAAAATTGTTTCTGTTTAGAACAATTTCCTCAAAAATCATTTCTGTCTAAAATGGTTTTCTTAAAATCAGTTCTGTTTAGGACGACTCCCTAAATTTTAAAATTATTTCAGTTAAGAATGATCTTTTCCAAAATACCAACACTGTTTAGTGTGTGTAGAGTAAAAGGTATCTACATCTTTGCTTATTTCCTAATTATCCAGAAGTTTGCACTTCTAAATCATTAAGAAATAATCAAAGAGGGGCAACTGTAGACACTTATTTTTTACTTTAGTCAACTAGTTAATCTTAATTGATTAATTGATTTGCCCTCTTTCAAAGTTTCAATTCTGCTTACCCTTTTAGTTTAGCTTATTGTTGGTCATTTACTATTACTGTTATTATTATTATTATTATTTTATTTTGATCTCATTTTATTTTCTTGCAGATAATTTCGAATAAAAAAAAAGGGGGGAAGATAAGTGGGTCAACTCAATTTCCATGCAAAGCCGAGCGAGTTGGAAATCAACCGAATCGATTCAGTCATGGTGGGAATATATATATATATATATATAGATATGTATATATATTTATATATTTATATTTACATACATATGTATATTTATGTATAAATATCCATGTGTGTATAAATATTTGTATATATCTATATATACTTATATATATTTATGTATGTATATATATATATGAATGTATAAGTATATTTATATTTGTATATATATACAGATATATTAATGTATATTATATATACATATATATATATATATCAAGACCCAACTAGGGCCCACTACCATGCAGAGATGGCTTTGCCGAGAGCTTTGCCCCTAAGCCAACCATGCCTGCAAACCATGTCTTCTTTCACTGCTCGCACAGCAGCAACAAAGCAGCACCATACCACCCCCGTTGCTCAAACCGGACCAACCTTGCTGCTCTGCTCGACTGCTCGTGCTCTTGCGGTTGCTGTTGCCGCTGCCGCTGCTCACCAAATCACTGCCCTTGCTCCAAGCAGCATGAAGATTAAAGTTGTTGCACCACCAGAACAGCAATAACCAGCCTCCACGCCGCCGCTCCACAGCTGCCACAGCAGCACAATATCCACCACATTTTTCTGTACTGCCATGCACTCATCAACAGCAGTTCGTCTCCTCCGCCTTCCATGCCAGCCACCGCAACAAGCAGCGGCAGCGACGGCAACAAACAAGCGACCAGTCAACCCCTGCACCCGGCCGCAGAACCCAACTCCAAGAAAAAGAGCAAGCCCCCATCCTTCGGATTCCATCCTTTTTCCACGTGCAGCAGCTGCTACTGCGTCTGTTTCTGTTAAGAAGAGGCAGAGGCTCTGGAAGGAAGATCCGTATCTTTAATTCCTATATCTATCTTTGTCTGGATCTGCAAATGCGCACCGTTTCGACCTCCCTTCTCTTCCGTTTCTGCATTCCTTGGTTTTCCAAGCTCATCTCGTTTGCTGTGTTGTTTCGCGGGGAGGAAATCTCTAGTTAGCTTGATTTATAATGATTTTGAGAGCTTATTGCGAAGAGAAGAGTTGCCGATTTGGAATGGGGGTATGCAGCTTTATTCATATGCAAAGGAACTATGGAAGGTGGTAGAACAGTAACGACTCCTACAGTTGGGCTCGGCATCAGCAATGGTGCTCAGACAATGCGAGCTCTTCATGGGCTATTGAATTTTTATCTAATTCTGAGTTTTGCTGACTTTGGAATCGTTCTATAGGAGGACTAGTGGTCCTACAAGACGTTCCGCCAAAGGTCAATGCAAGCTGAAGAGGATGAGATTCTGCGCAAAGCTGTTCAACGTTTTAAAGGAAAAAACTGGAAAAAGATAGCTGAGTGTTTCAAGGATCAGACTGATGTGCAGTGTTTACATAGATGGCAAAAGGTCTTGAATCCGGAGCTTGTTAAAGGGCCATGGTCAAAAGAGGAAGACTCCCAGCAGGGAAAGAGAGCAACGCCTGCAACGCTCCGGAAGCAGAGAAAGAGGCAGCAGCAAAGCTCCTCTTTGTCCGCAAGAATCACCATCACAGCCGCGGCAGCTCGCCACGTGACAGCCCTTCTCTCCCAGCCAGCTGGATGTCCTTGCAAGGACCCAAAGCTGAAGCCAGCGTTAAACCAACCGACAGCGGCTCCATGTTTTATGGGGTGGGGTGGCTCCATGTTTTAAGCCACTAGGAGTTTTAAAATAAAAAGAGAAAAGAAAAGATAGCTTGAGTCCTCTTTAAAAAGACAGAAAGAAAAGAGAGCAAAGGAGGGGTGGAAAAAGACTTCAGTTTTCCTTCAAAGAAACAAAGAGACAGAGGAGAGAAAAGGGAGAGAAAGAGAGAGCACAACGGGGGGGGGTCTTCTTCAGCATTTTTTTTCTCTTCAACGAACAGAGAGCACAGAGGAGAGCACAGAAAAAAAAAAGGAGAAGGCGAGAGTACAGAGAAAAGTTTCAGCATTTTTCTTCAAATACAGAAAAAAAAAGAGAGGGAGAAGAAAACGTTTTTCTAAGACAGTTTCTTTCTTTTTCATCTTTCTGAGTTCTTATTGTAAGCCAAATCCCATTTTTGAAGGTTAAAAATTCTTCCTTTATTGTAAAATTATTATCTTTAGCTATTATTTTTATGCTTCATCTGTTTCTCGTTTGTTTAGATGTAAAAAAAAAGAGATCTGATTTTTCTTTCTTTTATGCCGATCTTAGCTATTTATGAAATATGATATGCAGTTTTCTTAGCCCAAGTATTCATTTTGTGTTTTGGGAGTCTTATTTCTCTTTGTTGTCATGAATGCAAATATTTTGGCTTTACAAGTTTCTTTTGCTTATTTGCGTGGATGTGGCTGTTTAAGTTTGTCAGATTCTTACCTATCTGTTATGGTTAATCTGTTTTGCAACTCTATTAGTGTTTAAAATTTCTTGTTTCTTTGCAATTTTTTTTGTTTACGTAAAAAAGTTTCCAACTTTATATATTTCATTTCATATCAATCCTTATAGTTCTCTGTGTTTAATACGTATGTTTTATGATATCGACTTTATTTAAATTTGATTTTGATCATAAAGTTTGCATCTTTAGGCCTGTATGAGTATCTGATTAGATTAAAAATTCAGTCTTGATTGTCAAGTTCGTAGACCTGTTTAGGCTTAGAAATTCAATTTTGACTGCCAAGCTTGCATCTTTAGACCTATTTAGGCTTAGAAATTCAATTTTGACTGCCAAGCTTGCATCTTTAGACCTGTTTAGGCTTAAAAATTTAATTTTGATTGTGAAGTTTGCATCTTTAAACCTGTTTAGGTTAAAAATTTGATTTTGACTGTAAAATTTGCATCTTCAAATCTATTTAGATTAAAAAATTTTAAAAAAAGGAAATCTTGGTTGTAAAAATTGTATTTTTGAATAGGTCCATATTTAGTATAATACTTAATTTTGATCTTGTTAAATTACCTTTTTGTTCTTAAATCCATGTATGTCTTAATTAAAATTTAATCATGTATGTAAAATTACTCTTTTGTCCTTGCCTATATGTTTGTTAAGTTATGAATTGAATTTTGTATAAAATTGCATCTTTGACTTTATATATGTGTTTATTTAAATTAAGTTTGCTTATTTGTTATGTAATTAATTGTGTTTATGTTTTCTTGTAATTAATTGTGTTTATATATACTAACCTATGTTTTCTTCTCCCATTCATGCATAATTAAGTTTAGAACATCGATTTTCAAAAATTCATATGCATGGGGTGACCGGAGGGTGCCTCGGGAGTCCGAGGTTTCTGAAGGTTTTCTCCGATGGGAAGTTTTTCTGGTGTCTAATCGGGAGTCCGATCAGACCCGGGAGGATTTTTCATCCCTTCAAAATTAAAAAATATATTTTTCTCATTTAATTTTCATAAAAAGCATACATCATGTTTTTAATTTCCTTAATTTCTTAAAATTGGCAAGTGAACTAAAATTTTTTTTTTCCCCTTCTTTCACAAAAGGAATGTTTATTCCAAAACCTTTTATCCATTTTTACTTTTATGTTTCATTTTCATTTTATTTTAAGAAAATCCCTTGTTTAAGAGGCCCAATTAAAATAAAAGGAATATTCATTCCGACATTAATTTCAAAACATGTTTTAGAAGTCTTTTTGAGAGATCTTAATTTTCCAACTATAATTAAGGCCTCTCAAATTAATCCAAATTTTATGAAAAAATCACTTTCAAAATCTTTTTTTTATTTCTTTTTCAATAAAAGGGAATATTTATTTTCTTTTATCTTTTTTTTTAATTTTTAATTTTTCAAAATATTTTCCTGTCAAACTAAATTTTTGTCAAACTATTCCCTTCATCAAATTAAAAGGAATATTTATTCCGACATTGTTTTAAAATTAAATCTTTCTAAGAGATTTTAATTTGAGAAATCATAATTAAAGTCTCTTAATATGATTTTCAAAACACGAATTTGAGGATGTTTATCCCAACTTTTTTTGCAAAATGTTTTCTAGAAGGTTTCAATTAATATTCTCATAATTGAGACTTTCTAAAATTAAAATTAAAACTTTGTTTTTTCAAAAGGATATTTATCCTCATTTTTAAACTTGACTTTTTTTTTTTGAAGAATATTTGTTCCTAGTTAGAAATTGAATCTCCATTCTAAGTAGGAAATTTCTTCAAATTCAAAATTGGGCTATGGATTTTCACATCAAAAGGAATGCTCATTCCGACATTAAGTCTTTAAATTTCGAATTTAGTTTCTACAATGGGATGTTTATCCTACATTAAAAGGAATATTTATTCCAACATTTAAAATTATGTTTTTCTTAAAGTGATTTTAAACACATTTTATTATTATTTCCCAAGTAAAATATTTTTAAGACTTTTGTGGTACCGATTTCCGGGCGTCTTGGGGGTGCTAATCCTTCCCCAAGCGTAACCAACTCACGAACCTGAAATCTTTTTTGTAGACCAGTTTCTTTTCTTTAACTTGACGTAATCTTTCTAGATTTATGTTAGGTTAAACAAGTAGGTGACTAACCACACCTATTAAAAATAAAAGGTTAGTGGCGACTCCATTTGTTTTCAGACTGTTTAGTCCCAAATATTTTTCACGCCATGTCATTTATCGTCGGAGCGGTAAAACGTCTCGACAGCTTGGCGACTCCACTGGGGACAAGTTTTTAGAGTCAAGCCACTTTTTAAGTCTTATTTTACTTGGGTTTAATAATAAAATGTTTTAAGTTTCATTTCATGCATTGCGTCATTCATTTGCATTAAAATTTTTTCCAATAATTGTTTCAAAATTTTCAAAAAAAAGAAAAAAAGAAAAGAAGAGAAAAAAGAAAGGGAAGATTTTTCAAAAAAATAAGTTTATTAAAATTGCATCTTGCATTCATATCACATTCAATTTATATGTATATTTTTATGTTTTGATCTTCTAGTATGCTTTGTGTGTTTAATTACTCGTCTATATTTTGCATGATTTAATTCTCAACCTATGCCTTGATCCTCTAGCATGCCCTATATCCTAATTACTTGTATATATTTTGCATGTCCCAATTTTCTTTGCATGTCTTTATGCTTTTTGTATTTACCATTTTGCCCTTTTAGTCACTTGTATGTATGTTTCATGTTTCAATTCCTTGTGTATGCCATGAATACCTATCTTGTTTACCATGTGTGCTTATCTCATCATATTAATTATTTATCCTATATTTTGAATTGGACTGATCGTGTGTTGACATGTGATAGTGAAATTTCTCTTGCTTCTGCTTCTCCGAATGTTCACTGCTTCACCGAAAGGCAATTGGTAAATGTATAAGTCCCTCCCTCACACACGACACAATTCATAACATAAAAGTTCGGGAGTCCGAACTTTACCCTTATTTAGGAGGGGGCGACGGGGTTGCCTCCACCCCATCTTGTCCGATGGGTACCCTTGTCTAGAGCTTTAAACCCAGCATGTAGAAGAACCCAAATTCTAACCTAGATAGAGCCAAACCCGTTCGAGTAAACTCGGTTTCTTAGGACACAAAAGGGGGGACGGCTTCTTACCTTTATCAATCTCTTTCGCTTTATCTGCTTATTTCATGATGGCATGCTGTTTGTTTGTTTTCTGATTATTTCGTGATGACATGCTGTTTGTACAAAATGTCTGTTTTTCTGTACATATGCTTATTTCATGATAGCACGTTGTTTGTATAAACTGTCTGTTTTCTTTCGCCTTTGTGTACAAATACTTATTTCATGATGATATGTTGTTTGTTTTCTTTCCTACTTTATTTGTATGTATCCATTTCATAATTTGTATTGGTATGCTACTTGTATAATTTTCCTATTCTCTACTTCACTTCGTCTGTATATATGCTGTCTGCTTATCGTATGTTTACTTACTCCCTTGCTTCATCCATACATGTTTATGCCTTGAATATCCATGATTATTTCTTTTATTCGCCATCTCCACATGACATGCATTCCATTATAGAATCATTTGCAACAAAGGAACCGTAAAGGGAAATTAGTCATGGCTAATGGACGAGGTCAATCTTCGGGCCAACGGAAGATGATCTTGTTTTTTCGGATAATCAACGGATATTTGGTCTTTTGGCCTCGTTCTGAAGAAATGACCAGTTATCCTTTATAGTTAAATTGTTGTAAACCATTCATTTTTGCATCTACATCTAATCATTGACATGCTTCCTTTTATTCTACTTCATACTGTACTTGTATACGTGCATCCATGTATATAATTTATTTTAATGATGAGCTAAAACATTTCCTTTTTATCATTTCTTCCCCTTATTTTTGCATCCCATGGTTGCATTTTCATCAAGCATGTTCATACATACATTCCATTCATAATAAGGGAATCTGATTCATCCTTGTGATTACATCAAAGGGTTTCAAGATAGCACCTCCTGATACTAGATTACGGTCCAAAATTATAATGGAAGAGCAAACCACTGAGATGGACCAGTTGAGGAAGGCAAATGAAGAATTGCAGAAGAAATTGGATCAGATGGCAGAAATGGTGACTACTATGAGGCAACAAAACATGGTCAGCTCGGGCAACAATTCCAATAGGCAATCTCCCCAGAATGCACTCCCACATATACTCCCCACAGCTCAGCCCACAAATGCCTCTCTCTCGCCTCTTACCCTCAGTATACCCCCACAAGAAAATCAAACACAATTTCCGCAATCAACCACAAACACATTCACCTTTCCACCACCGCCTCCGCCTGGCATATGCCCTTTTATACCCCCAATGTTCAATACAAGCAGAGGACTTCCAACGCCAACTCCACAAATTACTCCTCCCACATACACCATGGCACCTCCTGTCCTTGGATTTGCCCCAGCCAACCCCGTGATTGTGCCTAACGAGCAGTTTGAAAGAGAGATGGGTGAAGCTGAAAGCCAAAAAGTGTTGAATCAAATAGAGGAGCGACTTAAAGCCATGGAGGGCACTCATACTTATGGCACTACTGATGCATATGAGTTGAGTTTAGTTGATGGATTGGTGATCCCAAGGAAGTTCAAAGCGCCCGATTTTGAAAAGTACAAAGGGACTACATGCCCTAAGGACCATATTACCATGTACTGCTGAAAGATGGCCACTTATTCTCGAGATGATAAACTGTTGATTCACTGTTTCCAAGACAGCCTCACCGGGTCAGCAATACGATGGTATAACAAGTTGGATAGGCGGGGTGTTCATTCTTGGAATGATCTAGCTCGGGCTTTCATCGATCAATACAAGCATATGACAGATTTAGTGCCCGACAGGCTGACTTTGCAAAACATGGAGAAAAGGTCTTCCGAGTCATTCACTGAATATGCCCAAAGATGGAGGGACATGGCAACTCAGATTCAGCCTCCTTTGACTGAGAAAGAGATGACATGGCTATTCATTAACACCTTGAAGGCTCCATATTATAGCCATATGATAGCTGGTGCCACCAAGAGTTTCACTGACTTGGTCTTAATTGGAGAAATGGTGGAGAATGCACTCAAGACCGGAAAGTTAGATGATGGGGAGTCCAGTGTAGCCAATGAATGTTCCAAGAAGAAAGAAGGCGAAGTGAGCGCTGTCAGATGTGAAGGATACCACCAACAATACCCACAACCCCAATGCCAACCATGCCAACACCAATACCATCCCGCCATTTACACTCCACCTCATAACACTTACCAGTATCCTCTTCCCTGTTGCACACAACCTCAAAATGCTTACCAATACCCAGTGTCCAACACCATTTCCACTGCTCCAAGACCAAACACTCAAAACCAAAATTCAAGACCACCAAAGAAAAGGAAACAATTGACTCCCATACCCATGACTTACACAGAGCTATACACCAAGCTATTGGACAGCAAGATGATTGAACCGGTTCAGTACTCGACCCTCTTACAGCCTCCATATCCCAAGTGGTTTGATGAGAATGCAACATGTGCCTATCACTCAGGAGCTAAGGGGCATAGTATTGAAAACTGCATGAGATTGAAAGAAGTGGTCCAAGGGATTATCAAGGAAGGTCGTTTGACTTTTGATACTGGTGTGCAGCCGAGTGTAGGGGCAAATTTGTCTCCTAGTCATGGCGGAAATGGAGTAAATGCTATTAATGCTGAGTTAGCTGTGTTGGGATATGATGAATCAAGCAACGGCAAAACATGGGTTCGGCAGTTAGCACCAATGACTAATTTGAACAATTGAGAGGTTTTTGAGACACCGATCATGTTAGTAGATGTTGACATATGATAAGCTTTGGCAATTTTGAACACTTTTATCCTACACTTATGCCCAAGAGTGTTGGTGGTTGATCTTCATATGTTATGGGTTTTACTTTCATATTTGCTCTATCATTCATAATTTTGATGTTATGCATTCTTAAATTCTCCGTCATGTACATTGTTAAACTCTCTGTCATAAGCATATCTCATATCATAATGCTATTCATTGGACTTCGTGTTTTTTTATTGACCCTTGTTATTTGTTCTTCTATCTCATTCATGGATTAAATATATATGTATATATATTCCTTATACTATCCCTTGACTCGTACGACCTCAAATGATGAATGCAAAGATAGCAAAGAGGGTCCTCTCGAGCCCGACTTCGACCGGCTCATGAATGCGGATGACTTTGACAATAATGATGATGATGATTACTCTCTTCCCCTGATCTTATGAGACTGATTGAATGAGAAGACAAACAGATCTTGCCACAAAAAAAAAAACTACTGGGTTGATCAATTTGGCCGAAAAAGAAAAAGTCAAAATTGGCACTTCCTTGACACTGAAAGAGAAAGAGGAATTGATGTCACTGCTCAAAGAATATGCCAATATCTTTGCTTGGCCCTATCAAGACATGCCGAGTCTGGATACTGAGATTGTGGTGCATAGAATGCCAATCAAGCCCGAGTTCAAGCCAGTGCAACAAAAATTGAGGAGAATGAGGCCGGCCATGTTACTAAAGATCAAAGAAGAAGTGAAGAAGCAACTGGATGCAGGATTTTTGGAAGTGGCCACTTATCCTGAGTGGGTCGCAAATGTAGTACCGGTCCCGAAGAAAGATGGCAAAGTTCGAATGTGTGTGGATTACCGAGATATCAATAAAGCCAGTCCGAAAGACAATTTCCCACTGCCCCACATTGACACTTTAGTAGACAACACGGCTAAACATGCAACATTTTCTTTCGTGGATGGGTTTTCGGGGTACAACCAGATTAAAATGGCTTCAGAAGATAAGGAGAAGACTGCTTTCACCACCATGTGGGGCACGTTCCAATACAACGTGATGTCCTTTGGTCTCAAGAATGCTGGGGCAACTTATCAGAGAGCTAGGGTGACCCTTTTTCATGATATGATGCATAAAGAGATCGAAGTGTATGTGGATGATATGATTGCCAAAGGCCGGAATCCAGAAGAGCATATGACTGGCCTGAGGAAGTTGTTTGAGAGGCTGCGCAAGTATCAGTTGCGGTTGAATCCGGCCAAATGTACTTTCGGCGTTACTTCAGGGAAACTGTTGGGCTTCATTGTTAGTCAAAAGGGGATCGAGGTAGACCCGGATAAAATCAAAGCCATTCAGAATTTGCCACCTCCGAGGACTCAAAAGGAAGTAAGAGGTTTCTTTGGGCGATTAAACTATATCTCCCGCTTCATTTCCCAGTTGACTGCAAAGTGTGACCCGATTTTCAAGCTTTTGAAGAAGAACAATACGGGAGAATGGAATCAAGATTGTCAGAAAGCCTTTGATAAGGTCAAGGAGTATTTGTCAAACCCACCAGTGCTAGTACCTCTTGTGTCGGATCGACCTCTAATCTTGTATTTGACAATGTTGGAACAGTCCATGGGCTGTGTTTTGGGGCAACATGATGAGACCAGTAAGAAAGAACGAGCAGTCTACTATGTCAGCAAGAAGTTCACAGAGTACGAGGCCAAGTATTCTCAGATAGAAAAGATGTGTTGTGCGTGGGCATGGGCGGCTCAGAGATTAATACAGTACATGTTGTATAATACCACATGGTTGATAGCAAAGCTAGATCCGGTCAGATTCCTCTTTGAGAAACCTTCATTGGCAAGTACAACTGTCAGAATATGATGTAGTTCATGTCTCCCAGAAAGCTATAAAAAGAAGTGCTATTGCCGAATTTCTAGCTAATAGAGCAGTTGATGACTATGAACCCATGAAATTTAAGTTTCCTGATGAGGATCTGATGGCAATCTTCCACATCGAATCAGAAGAAGAAAAGAGATGGGGAATGTATTTTGGTGGGGCATCAAATGCTCTGGGGCATGGAGTAGGAGCTGTCCTAATGTCCCCGAATGGTGATCAATACCCGGCAACAGCAAGACTTGACTTCGACTGCATAAACAATATGGCGGAGTATGGAGCTTGCATCTTTGGAATTCATATGGCAACAGAGATAGATTGTATCAATCATGCAAGGAAATAAGTGCCAAATGTATGATGATCAAATTCACATGCCTCCCAAGCCACTGCATGTTATTTCTTCTCCATGTTCTTTTTTAATGTGGGGAAAAGATGCGATTGGGGCAATTTCATCAAAATTTCTAATGGACATCAATTCATTCTAGTGGCCATTGATTACTTCACCAAATGGGTTGAAGCTGCTTCATATGCCAATGTAACACAGTCAGTGTTCACCAAGTTCGTGAAGAAGGAGATCATTTGTCGATATGGACTACCAGAAAGAATTATCACTGACAATGCTAAGAATTTGAACAACAAGATGATCGATGCAGTGTGCTCCCAATTCAAGATCAAACACAGCAATTCAACTCCTTACCGGCCAAAAATGAATGGAGCGTTCGAAGCAGCAAACAAAAACATTAAGAAGATTGTTCAGAAAATGACAGTGACTTACTTCCTTTTGCTTTACATCCTTATCGCACTACTGTAAGAACATCGACTGGGGCAACTCCATATTCTCTGGTCTATGGAATGGAAGCTGTGTTACCGGTTGAGGTAGAAATCCCATCTTTGAGAATATATAGAGAGTTGAAGCTCGAAGAGTCAGATTGGGTGCAAGAGAGATTTGACCAATTGAACTTAATCGAAGAGAAGCGGCTCAAAGCACTTTGCCATGGTCAATTGTATCAGAAGAGAATGATGCATGCATATGATAAGAAGGTACGTCCGCGCAAGTTTACAGAAGAAGAATTGGTGCTGAAGAAAATTCTGCCTAATCAATATGATCCCCGAGGAAAGTGGACTCCAAATTGGGATGGTCCTTATGTGGTGAAGAAAGCATTCTCGGGAGGTGCCCTAATCTTGCAAGAAATGAATGGAGATGAATTGCCACATCCAGTCAATGTCGATGCTGTGAAGAAATACTGCACTTGAAGAAGAATAAAAAGAAAAGAGAAGAAAACAAAAAAAAAAGAAGAAAAGAAAAAAAGAAGAAAAAATGATGAAAAAATGAAAAAAGAAAAGAGTGTCTCAAGTTGAAAACCTGAAAAGGCGGCTTGAGTCCGAAAAAGAGAAAAGAAGAGGAGAGGTCCGAGGCGAAAACCCGAAAGGGCGGTTCGGACTCAAATAGGTTGGTTCCTAAACTGAAAACCTGAAAAGACGGTTTAGGAAGTTGGAGAAAGCACGGCAAAATGGGTACCCAACTTACACAAGAGATCTTGTTTGGCCATGGGGATTAGAGTAATCAGAAATCATCAGACTTTGTCAAGCGTCACTCTAGCAACAATGGGTCAATCAAAGGCAAGGCGCAAGATGACCCGCTTTTGTTATCTATGCGTTCGTCGCTTTAAAGTCATGTGCCCTTCTTTTTCTTTTGTTATAAACTTACTTGTTAAATCCTTGTCATGACTTGTTATAAGTTTGCCTATTTGCTATGTTGTGCATTGCTTTTCTTCAAAATGATCCATGAATTTCTCCTTAAAAATGAATTGCATAATTTCTTCATCATGAAAGGGAGAGCAAATAGGTAAGTGAATGCCATAACATTTGAAGTCAACTCTCAGCACAAAAAGGAAAGAAATGTGAAGGTAAACATGAGCTCAACGACATGCTTTTGGTGCCCAGAGCAAGGTGACACGTGAATGAAATTGTCTCAACCTGGGATGTTTAGGCAAAAATGATTTGAAATAAGAGTCTGGGGCATGTTTATGCCAGAAAAGATGTATCAAGAAGATGTTCACCAATTTCGAAGAATGTAGATCGGACCAAGCCAGAAGGCTATCTTGAAACCTTTGAGGCAAAGTAGAAAAGCATTATCATTTAAGCATCAACAAGCAAAATGCATCATTTTAGCATCATTCCTCATAAACATTCATCATGCATCCTATCATTGTTCAAAAATTGCAGGCATAAATCCAATTCAAATTGTGAGGTTAGTCTTGTGTAAGAAGCTCCTCAGGTAACTCTCCAAAATTCCTTTAAGGTATTTTCTTGCTTAAGGTAAATCTGTTTGAGAAGGATCTGAATTCATTTCTGTTTAGGACAGTTTTCTTAAAAGTGTTTCTTTCTAAAGTAATTTATTCAAAGTTTAAAATCAGTCCTGTTTAGGATAGTTTTCACAAAAAAAAAAAAAGTGTTTCTTTTTAAAGTAAAGTTTAAAATCATTCCTGTTTAGGATAGTTTACTCAAAAAGTGTTTCTTTTTAAAGCAAAGTTTAAAATCATTCCTGTTTAGGATAGTTTTCTCAAAAGAAAGAAGTGTTTCTTTTTAAAGTAAAGTTTAAAATCATTCCTGTTTAGGATAGTTTTCTCAAAAAAAAAAGTGTTTCTTTTTAAAGCAAAGTTTAAAATCATTCCTGTTTAGGAAAGTTTTCCCGAAAGCATTTCATTTTAAAGCAATTTCTTTAAAAGTTTAAAATCATTTTGTTTAAGATGGTTTTCTCAAAAGCATTTTCTTTTCAAAGCAAAGTCTAAAAATCGTTCCTGTTTAGGATGATTTTCTCAAAAGCATTTTCTTTTCAAAGCAAAGTCTAAAATCGTTCCTGTTTAGGATGATTTTCTCAAAGGCATTTCTTTTCAAAAGCAATTCATTTTAAAGCATTTCTCTTTAAAGCAATTTATTTAAAAGTTTAAAATCATTCCTGTTTAGGATGGCTTGCTCAAAAACATTTCTTTTTAAGGCAATTTATGCAAAGTTTAAAATTATTCCTGTTTAGGATGATTTTCTCAAAAACATTTCTTTTTAAGGCAATTTCCAAAAAGTTTAAAATCATTCCTGTTTAGGATGATTTTCTCGAAAGCATTTCATTTCAAGGCAATTTCTTCAAAGTTTGAAATTATTCCTATTTAGGATGATTTTTTCGAAAGCATTTCTTTTCAAAGTAATTTATTCAAAATTAAAATCATTCCTGTTTAGGAAGGTTTTCCCGAAAGCATTTCTTTTTAAAGCAATTTCTTTAAAAGTTTAAAATCATTCCTGTTTAAGATGGCTTTCTCAAAAGCAAAGCAATTTCTTCAAGTTTAAAATCATTCCTGTTTAGGATGGTTTTCTCAAAAGCAAAGCAATTTCTTCAAGTTTAAAATCATTCCTGTTTAAGATGGTTTTCTCAAAAGCAAAGCAATTTCTTCAAGTTTAAAATCATTCTTGTTTAGGATGGTTTTCTCAAAAGCAAAGCAATTTCTTCAAGTCTAAAATCGTTCCTGTTTAGGATGGTTTTCTCAAAAGCATTTCTTTTCAAAAGCAATTTATTCAAGATTTAAAATCATTTCTGTGTAGAATGATTTTCTCAAAATTGTTTCTGTTTAGGGCAATTTATTCAAAAGTTTAAAATCACTTCTGTTTAGAATGGTTTTCAAAAATCTTTTCTGTCTTCAAAATTTAAAATCATTTTGTTTAAGATGATTTTCTAAAATTGTTTCTGTTTAGAACAATTTCCTCAAAAATCATTTCTGTCTAAAATGGTTTTCTTAAAATCAGTTCTGTTTAGGACGACTCCCTAAATTTTAAAATTATTTCAGTTAAGAATGATCTTTTCCAAAATACCAACACTGTTTAGTGTGTGTAGAGTAAAAGGTATCTACATCTTTGCTTATTTCCTAATTATCCAGAAGTTTGCACTTCTAAATCATTAAGAAATAATCAAAGAGGGGCAACTGTAGACACTTATTTTTTACTTTAGTCAACTAGTTAATCTTAATTGATTAATTGATTTGCCCTCTTTCAAAGTTTCAATTCTGCTTACCCTTTTAGTTTAGCTTATTGTTGGTCATTTACTATTACTGTTATTATTATTATTATTATTTTATTTTGATCTCATTTTATTTTCTTGCAGATAATTTCGAATAAAAAAAAAGGGGGGAAGATAAGTGGGTCAACTCAATTTCCATGCAAAGCCGAGCGAGTTGGAAATCAACCGAATCGATTCAGTCATGGTGGGAATATATATATATATATAGATATGTATATATATTTATATATTTATATTTACATACATATGTATATTTATGTATAAATATCCATGTGTGTATAAATATTTGTATATATCTATATATACTTATATATATTTATGTATGTATATATATATGAATGTATAAGTATATTTATATTTGTATATATATACAGATATATTAATGTATATTATATATACATATATATATATATATATATATCAAGACCCAACTAGGGCCCACTACCATGCAGAGATGGCTTTGCCGAGAGCTTTGCCCCTAAGCCAACCATGCCTGCAAACCATGTCTTCTTTCACTGCTCGCACAGCAGCAACAAAGCAGCACCATACCACCCCCGTTGCTCAAACCGGACCAACCTTGCTGCTCTGCTCGACTGCTCGTGCTCTTGCGGTTGCTGTTGCCGCTGCCGCTGCTCACCAAATCACTGCCCTTGCTCCAAGCAGCATGAAGATTAAAGTTGTTGCACCACCAGAACAGCAATAACCAGCCTCCACGCCGCCGCTCCACAGCTGCCACAGCAGCACAATATCCACCACATTTTTCTGTACTGCCATGCACTCATCAACAGCAGTTCGTCTCCTCCGCCTTCCATGCCAGCCACCGCAACAAGCAGCGGCAGCGACGGCAACAAACAAGCGACCAGTCAACCCCTGCACCCGGCCGCAGAACCCAACTCCAAGAAAAAGAGCAAGCCCCCATCCTTCGGATTCCATCCTTTTTCCACGTGCAGCAGCTGCTACTGCGTCTGTTTCTGTTAAGAAGAGGCAGAGGCTCTGGAAGGAAGATCCGTATCTTTAATTCCTATATCTATCTTTGTCTGGATCTGCAAATGCGCACCGTTTCGACCTCCCTTCTCTTCCGTTTCTGCATTCCTTGGTTTTCCAAGCTCATCTCGTTTGCTGTGTTGTTTCGCGGGGAGGAAATCTCTAGTTAGGTTGATTTATAATGATTTTGAGAGCTTATTGCGAAGAGAAGAGTTGCCGAGTTGGAATGGGGGTATGCAGCTTTATTCATATGCAAAGGAACTATGGAAGGTGGTAGAACAGTAACGACTCCTACAGTTGGGCTCGGCATCAGCAATGGTGCTCAGACAATGCGAGCTCTTCATGGGCTATTGAATTTTTATCTAATTCTGAGTTTTGCTGACTTTGGAATCGTTCTATAGGAGGACTAGTGGTCCTACAAGACGTTCCGCCAAAGGTCAATGCAAGCTGAAGAGGATGAGATTCTGCGCAAAGCTGTTCAACGTTTTAAAGGAAAAAACTGGAAAAAGATAGCTGAGTGTTTCAAGGATCAGACTGATGTGCAGTGTTTACATAGATGGCAAAAGGTCTTGAATCCGGAGCTTGTTAAAGGGCCATGGTCAAAAGAGGAAGACTCCCAGCAGGGAAAGAGAGCAACGCCTGCAACGCTCCGGAAGCAGAGAAAGAGGCAGCAGCAAAGCTCCTCTTTGTCCGCAAGAATCACCATCACAGTCGCGGCAGCTCGCCACGTGACAGCCCTTCTCTCCCAGCCAGCTGGATGTCCTTGCAAGGACCCAAAGCTGAAGCCAGCGTTAAACCAACCGACAGCGGCTCCATGTTTTATGGGGTGGGGTGGCTCCATGTTTTAAGCCACTAGGAGTTTTAAAATAAAAAGAGAAAAGAGAAGATAGCTTGAGTCCTCTTTAAAAAGACAGAAAGAAAAGAGAGCAAAGGAGGGGTGGAAAAAGACTTCAGTTTTCCTTCAAAGAAACAAAGAGACAGAGGAGAGAAAAGGGAGAGAAAGAGAGAGCACAACGGGGGGGGTCTTCTTCAGCATTTTTTTTCTCTTCAACGAACAGAGAGCACAGAGGAGAGCACAGAAAAAAAAAAAGGAGAAGGCGAGAGTACAGAGAAAAGTTTCAGCATTTTTCTTCAAATACAGAAAAAAAAAGAGAGGGAGAAGAAAACGTTTTTCTAAGACAGTTTCTTTCTTTTTCATCTTTCTGAGTTCTTATTGTAAGCCAAATCCCATTTTTAAAGGTTAAAAATTCTTCCTTTATTGTAAAATTATTATCTTTAGCTATTATTTTTATGCTTCATCTGTTTCTCGTTTGTTTAGATGTAAAAAAAAAGAGATCTGATTTTTCTTTCTTTTATGCCGATCTTAGCTATTTATGAAATATGATATGCAGTTTTCTTAGCCCAAGTATTCATTTTGTGTTTTGGGAGTCTTATTTCTCTTTGTTGTCATGAATGCAAATATTTTGGCTTTACAAGTTTCTTTTGCTTATTTGCGTGGATGTGGCTGTTTAAGTTTGTCAGATTCTTACCTATCTGTTATGGTTAATCTGTTTTGCAACTCTATTAGTGTTTAAAATTTCTTGTTTCTTTGCAATTTTTTTTGTTTACGTAAAAAAGTTTCCAACTTTATATATTTCATTTCATATCAATCCTTATAGTTCTCTGTGTTTAATACGTATGTTTTATGATATCGACTTTATTTAAATTTGATTTTGATCATAAAGTTTGCATCTTTAGGCCTGTATGAGTATCTGATTAGATTAAAAATTCAGTCTTGATTGTCAAGTTCGTAGACCTGTTTAGGCTTAGAAATTCAATTTTGACTGCTAAGCTTGCATCTTTAGACCTATTTAGGCTTAGAAATTCAATTTTGACTGCCAAGCTTGCATCTTTAGACCTGTTTAGGCTTAAAAATTTAATTTTGATTGTGAAGTTTGCATCTTTAAACCTGTTTAGGTTAAAAATTTGATTTTGACTGTAAAATTTGCATCTTCAAATCTATTTAGATTAAAAAATTTTTAAAAAAGGAAATCTTTGTTGTAAAAATTGTATTTTTGAATAGGTCCATATTTAGTATAATACTTAATTTTGATCTTGTTAAATTACCTTTTTGTTCTTAAATCCATGTATGTCTTAATTAAAATTTAATCATGTATGTAAAATTACTCTTTTGTCCTTGCCTATATGTTTGTTAAGTTATGAATTGAATTTTGTATAAAATTGCATCTTTGACTTTATATATGTGTTTATTTAAATTAAGTTTGCTTATTTGTTATGTAATTAATTGTGTTTATGTTTTCTTGTAATTAATTGTGTTTATATATACTAACCTATGTTTTCTTCTCCCATTCATGCATAATTAAGTTTAGAACATCGATTTTCAAAAATTCATATGCATGGGTGACCGGAGGGTGCCTCGGGAGTCCGAGGTTTCTGAAGGTTTTCTCCGATGGGAAGTTTTTCTGGTGTCTAATCGGGATTCCGATCAGACCCGGGAGGATTTTTTATCCCTTCAAAATTAAAAAATATATTTTTCTCATTTAATTTTCATAAAAAGCATACATCATGTTTTTAATTTCCTTAATTTCTTAAAATTGGCAAGTGAACTAAAATTTTTTTTTTCCCCTTCTTTCACAAAAGGAATGTTTATTCCAAAACCTTTTATCCATTTTTACTTTTATGTTTCATTTTCATTTTATTTTAAGAAAATCCCTTGTTTAAGAGGCCCAATTAAAATAAAAGGAATATTCATTCCGACATTAATTTCAAAACATGTTTTAGAAGTCTTTTTGAGAGATCTTAATTTTTCAACTATAATTAAGGCCTCTCAAATTAATCCAAATTTTATGAAAAAATCACTTTCAAAATCTTTTTTTTATTTCTTTTTCAATAAAAGGGAATATTTATTTTCTTTTATCTTTTTTTTTTAATTTTTAATTTTTCAAAATATTTTCCTGTCAAACTAAATTTTTGTCAAACTATTCCCTTCATCAAATTAAAAGGAATATTTATTCCGACATTGTTTTAAAATTAAATCTTTCTAAGAGATTTTAATTTGAGAAATCATAATTAAAGTCTCTTAATGTGATTTTCAAAACACGAATTTGAGGATGTTTATCCCAACTTTTTTTGCAAAATGTTTTCTAGAAGGTTTCAATTAATATTCTCATAATTGAGACTTTCTAAAATTAAAATTAAAACTTTGTTTTTTCAAAAGGATATTTATCCTCATTTTTAAACTTGACTTTTTTTTTTTGAAGAATATTTGTTCCTAGTTAGAAATTGAATCTCCATTCTAAGTAGGAAATTTCTTCAAATTCAAAATTGGGCTATGGATTTTCACATCAAAAGGAATGCTCATTCCGACATTAAGTCTTTAAATTTCGAATTTAGTTTCTACAATGGGATGTTTATCCTACATTAAAAGGAATATTTATTCCAACATTTAAAATTATGTTTTTCTTAAAGTGATTTTAAACACATTTTATTATTATTTCCCAAGTAAAATATTTTTAAGACTTTTGTGGTACCGATTTCCGGGCGTCTTGGGGGTGCTAATCCTTCCCCAAGCGTAATCGACTCACGAACCTGAAATCTTTTTTGTAGACCAGTTTCTTTTCTTTAACTTGACGTAATCTTTCTAGATTTATGTTAGGTTAAACAAGTAGGTGACTAACCACACCTATTAAAAATAAAAGGTTAGTGGCGACTCCATTTGTTTTCAGATTGTTTAGTCCCAAATATTTTTCACGCCATGTCATTTATCGTCGGAGCGGTAAAACGTCTCGACAATGCCGGACACCAAATAGTTAACATAATCAGCATACCATGGAGCAGATTCTTGAATCATCCAAAGTTGTTCATTAAGAAACATGTCATTAATTGGTTCAGCTGGAGTTTTGGTTTCAGACTCCTATCTAGACAAATGATGAGCCACATAATTCTTGGATCCCTTCTTATCCTTTAATTCCAAATCGAATTCCTACAACAGAAGTATCCAACGCATTAGCCTAGGCTTAGAATCTTTTTTGGCAAATAAATATTTGAGGGCTGAATGATCAGCATAAACGATCACTTTAGAGGGAACTAAATAGGAACAAAATTTTTTAAAAGCAAAGACAATAGCTAAGAGTTCTTTTTCAGTTGTCGCATAATTAATTTGAGCTTCAGTGAAAACTTTGCTGGTATAATGAATGACATGCAATTTCTTGTTTTGTCTTTAGCCTAAAACAGCTTATATGGCATAGTCACTAGCATCACACATGATCTCAAAAGGTTGTGTCCAGCCGGGGGCAGCCATGATTGGGGCATAAATCAGCTCCTTTTTTACTCCTATTAAAGGCATCCAAGCAATGATTAGTGAAATTAAATGGAACATCTTTTTGAAGTACTCCCTCAATCCCTATTTATCTATCTCTTTTTAGGATTTTTTTGTCCCTAACCAACATTAATTATTAATTTTCCAAACTTACCCCTTCAAACTCATCTATCTCTCTCTTAAGTGAATAGTTTCTTAAATATGAGTGAGAATCAAAGAGGGAGAGAGATAGGGGTAAAATAAGAAAGTTAAGATAAATGTTTATGAAATTTTGTGTCTTATCTACTTTTCTTGCCCTTTGTGAAACAATTAATGGGGATAGATAAATAGGGACAGAGGGAGTAATTCACATAAAGGCTTAGTGATCTTAGAAAAATCCTTAATAAAGCGCCTATAGAACCCAGCATGTCCCAAGAAACTTCTCACGACTTTGACTAATGTAGGAGGGGTAATCTTTCAATGATTTCAAATTTTGCTTTGTTAAATTTTATGCCTTTTTGAGATATTTTATGGCCAAAACAATTCCTTCTTGAACCATAAAATGGCACTTTTCCCAATTAAGAACCAAATTGGTCTCCTCACATCTCTTTAGAACCTGTTCCAAATGCAAAAGACATTCATCAAAAGAGTGGCCAAAAATAAAAAAATCGTCCATAAATACCTCAATTGTTTCCTCCACCATATCGAAGAAAATGGCCATCATGCAACGTTGAAAAGCAGTAGGGGCATTACATAAGCCAAAAGACATTCTTTTAAAAGCAAAAGTCACATAAGGATAAGTAAAAGTAGTCTTCTCTTGATCTTCAGGATCAATTGGTATTTGGTTATATCCAGAATAACCATCGAGAAAGCAATAAAATGCACGATTAGCAAGTCTTTCAAGCATTTGTTCAATAAAAGAAGGAGGGAAGTGATCATTCCTAGTTGCTGCATTTAGTTTATGGTAATTTATGCAAACTCTCCATCCAGTCACTGTTCTTGTAGGAATCAACTCATTCTTTTCATTGGTGATTACGGTCATTCCTCCCATCTCAGGTACGACCTGAATAGGACTCACCCAAGAACTATCAGAAATTGCGTAAATAATACCAGCATCTAAAAGTTTAAGCACTTCATTCCTAACTACTTCTTTCATGTTAGGATTCAAATGACGTTGATTTTCTATAGAAGGTTTAGCATTAACTTCCAGCAAAATTTTGTGTGTAAATGGATGGACTAATCCATCGAATATCGACAATTGACCAAGCAATCACCAAACGATGTTCACGTAGAACTCGTACAATCTTCTCTTCTTCAAGTGCATTTAGAGATGAGGATATAATCACAGGAAAAGTATTACATTCAACAAGAAAAGCATGTTTAAGATGAGATGGCAATGGTTTGAGCTCCAATTTTGGTGGCCTTTGAATTGAAGGTAAAGGTTTAGGTTTCTATTCTCCTAAGTCCTCAATAACTTTTGAGAATTTGTTCTTAAGTGGCTCATCTTCTATCCTATGCGTGCACTCCATAACATCTTCCTTATTCTTATCCTCTCCTAAAGTAATACAAGATTATAAAGGATTATCATAAGCTAATCTAGGTAATGAATCTTGGACTATATAGTCCACATAATCAATCCTATAGCAGTGGTCATCTAAGGTTGGTCCTTTCAAAGCCTTGAAAACTCTAAATTCCTCAGTTTCATTGCCAATTGTAAAAGTCATTTTTCCAATTGGAACATCAACAATGCTCCACTTGTGGCCATAAAATGTCTTCTCAAGATAATAGGCACATCAATATCATATTCCACATCCAAAATCAAAAAGTCAGCAGGGAAAATTAATTTCCCTACTTTAACCAATAAATCTTCAACTATTCCAATAGGATATCAAATAGATCGATCAATTAATTGCAAAGCCACTGTGTTGGTTTCATTTATCCAATTTCAAGTTTCCTGAACAAAGTAGAGAAATTAAGTTAATGCTTACACCCAAATCATAAAGACATTGATAAATATTTGTAGAACCAAAATGACATGGGATGATGAAACTCCTTGGATCCTTTAACTTAGGAGGTAGTTTCCTTTGAAGGATTGCACTACATTCCTCATTCAAAGGTACCGTTACAAATTCTTCAAGCTTCTTCTTGTTAGAGATTAAATCTTTTAAGAATTTAGCATAAGTTGGCATATTAGCAAGAGCCCCGGTAAAAGGAATATTGATTTATAGCTTTCGAAAAATAACCAGGAATATCTTAAATTGACTTTCATCCTTCCTCTTTTTCAACCTCTAGGGAAACAAAATCGGTGGAACATAAGGTTGAACAAATGGTTGAGGCTCCAGGCTAACACCGGTGCCATTTCTATCTACTACCAGTGCCGTTTTAGAACTGGCAGAAAGATTTGGAGACTTCGATGTAGAAACGGTGCCATTTCTTTCATCAAATGGTGCTGCTTCATCTTGTTCAGAAGATTGATTAAGGTTCTGTCGACTTGAAATGGCCCCGTTTCTATCATGAACCAGTCCCGTTTCAAGTCTGCTTTCACCAACTCCATTTTTAGCTTCTAAACCCTTTTCAGTTGCCATTTGCTTATTTTTTTGTAAGGAATCCTCTAGCACTTTTCAACTATGAAGTGAGATAGCCATCATACCTTGTTTTGGATTAACTTCTGTATTACTTGGGAGTTGCCCTTGTCCACGTTCATTGATGGTTTTTGCAATTTGGCCCACTTGAACTTGAAGGTTCTTAATGGATACTGAATAAGAATATGCAATCTTGTCCAACTTGTCTATTTTATCAAGCTTCTGAAGTTGTGAAATAACTTAAGTCATGAAGGTTTGAAACTTGTCTTCCATTCAATTATTTTTGCATAGTTGGTTGAGATTGTTGAGGGCGGGGTCTTTGTAGAATAGCTTGAGATCTATTAGCATTACTTTGGTTCACCCATGAGAATTTTAGATTACCTTGCCAACCAAGATTATAAGTGGGCGCAAAAGGATCATTCTTGACACCTCGCTGTCCTCCATAAAAGCCCATGTAGTTCACGTTCTCTAAGCATTTTCATCTTTCTCACAAGGATTCTTATTCATGCAAAACTTTGGAGAGTGGCCATACATACGATAGTGGTAGCATGCCTCTGGTTTCTTTGGCTTTTTTTGTCTAGAAACACCTTCATAATCTCATCCATTTTAGTTGATAAGGCATCAAGTTGATTCTATTCTGAGGTTGAGAGGTGCTGAATTTAGATTTTTTTTTCACCATTTTTTGTTTAGAACTAGTAGCTAAGGATTCAAACACATTTTCTAATTACTTGACAGTCCTTGTAGCTATGTACCCACCGATGGCATTATCCACTACTATTTGGTATGCCAATTGCAAACCTTCATAGAAGAATTGATAGCGAAGGTTAATTGGACAGCCATGATGAGGACATTGGCATACCAATCCCTTAAATATATCCCAAGCATTATGAAAAGTTTCACATTCCTCTTGCACCAAGTCTTAAATCTTCTTTCTCAATTCACTAGTCTTCCTAGGAGGATAGAATTTTTGGAGAAAAGTATTAGTAAATTTGTCCCAAGAATCAAGAGAATTCTTTTTGAACCAACTATTCACGACTCCCTTCAAGCAATAGGGAAATATTAGTTAGTGGAAGTGTAGCCACTATATCATGTAATTCATGGAGGAAGTTAATTGCATCTTCCAAAGACAACGCATGAAAGCGAAGAAGAATGTTTAGCATAATGTGCTTTAATACATAACTCCTTACTCTCGCACTAAGTTGAATGCATGCGGGATTATTCCCCATTTTCGGCCTTTGAATGTAAACCATAGGATGAGCTGGTTGAGCAGGTTGTACTTGATTTTGTTGATCAGCTAGTGGATTACCTTGATTAATAGGAACATCATTAACTCTATCGTGTGCCTTGCCTTTTCTCTAAGGACTTTTCTTTCTACTTCTTAGAGTCTTTTAAATTTAGCTCTAAGTTTCATTGCTGATTTTTTTGGATCAGGGTTAAACGCAACTTCTGGATTTAGTCCTTAAGTTCTTCTAGTCATGCTGTGACACACCTGGACCTAGCACGACCTTTTCGTACGAGCGGAATAGTGCAAGATGACGTAATATTTGAACAATAAGTCGGTCTGGCTGTGTCAAGTGAGAAGAGAAGATAAGCTTAGGATAAGATGGAGTTAGAAGAAAAAGTAATTAACCGTGCATGGAAATTAGTAAAATGCCAAAAAGACCTCCAAATAAGTCCCTAGAAATTTATTATGGGCCCTATTGGCACAAGAAAGCAAAGGATTTAGCCAATGGGTGAAAATGAAAGAAAGTTGAAATAGGGGAAAAGTTTGACTCGGGGCCCGAGTAGACCCGGTGTTGGGCTCCTCTATAAATAGGGGTGAGCCAAAGCTTTTCTTCATTTCTCTTTTTCTTTTTCTTTCATTTTCTTTTCTTTTCCTCTCTGGAGCCAAACGGAGGCATTTTGGACAATTGGCAGATCCGGACAAACCGAGCGCAAGTTCGAGGCGAGATCTTGGTGAGTTATTCTTAACTCCTCGATCTACATCTTTGTAAGTTTGCATACTTTTCCATGCATCGGCTTAGGAGAGATCCAAGCTCAAAGTTAGGTTCAGCTTTTAGTTAGATTTTAAGTTTATATGCGAGATCTAGGAACTTTGAGCTTGTGTTTCTCGTTTTTCTTTCGGTAAACATGTAGTGGATGCATTAAGGTACATGCATCTCAAATTGTAGCTAAATTGGTGGTCGATTGCATCGATTTTCGAATTAAGAGGAAAATTGAAGAATTTCGGGTTTGGAACCCAGAACAGAACCGGTGCCGGTTCTATTTAGAAACGGCGCCGTTTCTGCTTCACAGTGACCGAACTTCAGGTTGAAGAGAATCGGCGCCGGTTCACTCCAGATCCGGCGCCGTTCTTGCCTTTTAGGGGTAAAATGGTCATTTTACGTCCCGAAACCCAAATTGACCCCAAATCGATTCGGAACACTTCCGGGTCTTCCAAACCACATCTAATCATCATCATAGGTCATATTAGAGCCTCATAGGTGTATTCATAAATGTGACTATGAATGCTAACGTATACTTCCGTGTACTAGGGCTCCGGTTGAATCGAGTGCGGCGATGCTCCGGAGGTTAAGCTACATGGAGCGCTTGGGAGTATACGAATCTCCCATCATGGTGAGTGGCCTAGACTTCTCTGTTTAACCATTGGGAAAGGGGGTTTTGAAAATGATTTTAAAACATAAATGCTTTCAAAACGGTTTTGGGATGTGGGAAATCCACACACACATAATTGTTTGTGATATACCCACACAGTGAGTGGGATGTTTTAAAAAGGAATATAAGGCTTATGTGTGTGTGATTATATAATTTAAATATAAATGTTTTATGTGTACATATATATATATTTTTGAAACATTATTATTATTATTATTATTGAGGGTGCGATGCCCCTAGGAGATGAGTGATTGAGAGGGTTCCTCGGAGCTCCAATTTGCGGGAACGTGGACCGAGTTTGAGAGCATGCAGATTACTCACCCGTGGACCGCGTATCGAAGGGTACGATGAGTCGAGCCTGGTTGGGAGAGGCGCGTAGGAAATCTCGCCAGAGCTCCAGTTCACTGTGTTCCACCACAGTGAGGCACCACCGAGGGAACGGGCTAGAGTAAAATATAAAGAGAAAGTGTTTTTAAAGAGGAAAGAGATAGCCCTCGGTGCAGTAAGGCATACGACCGGCCAATCGTGCCTTCAGTGTATTAGGTGCCAGCCCATGAGTATTTAATTTTTTTTAAAGGTTTTAAATTTAATTCTCCTTGGGAGAATTTCAAAAGAGGTTTTTGAAAACAAAATTTATTTTATTTACTTTAGTTATTTTATTTTATTATATTTTCGATTTCCCTATTTTCCCTAACCCCGATGGAGATTCATTGAACCTCTGTCACTCACCTGTATCCAATGTGGATGGATGCAGATCTGCGTACGAGGTCAGCCAATAGATTGGAGGCTCATTAGAAGGCGTCAGTGGCTTAGGCTTAGTAGTTTCCGCTGTATAGGTATTCTTTAATTTAAACCACTGGTGTCACTTATAAATTTAATATTTTATTAGATGATTTCTAATTAAAATTTTAGTTTTGTTTTGCAGCGATGATATCTATTTCATGCCTTGCGGTACCTCGGATGCATGGCTACAGACACGTACTTCGAGGTAGTACTGCGGTTGCCACGTGGCCCACCCGGGGCGGGTCGGGGCGTGACATGCTGTCATGCCCTTACCCTACGTGGCAACCACCGCGTTAACTCAAAGTATGTGTTTGCAGCCACTCATCCGAGGCACTACAAGGCATAAATTGAGTATGTTTGCCATAAAACAATACTAAAGTTTAATTATAAATTATTTAATAAAGCAATTAACTTTAAAAGTAATACCTGTAAACTAATTCAAAAGAATACCTACGCGGCAGAAACTACTATTCCTACGCCACCGACGCCTCATAGTGAGCCTCTGATCTATCTCCTATCCTCATACGAAGATCTGCATCCATCCACATTGGATATAGGTGAGTGATAGAGGTTCAATGAATCTCCATCTGGGGTTAGGGAAATAGGGGTAATCCAAAACATATTAATAAATTAAATAATTTTGTTTTCTAAACCTCTTTTCAATTCTCCAAGTGAGAATTTGATAAAACCATTTAAATAAATATATAAATAAAATGGGCTGGCCTCTATCATACTGAAGGCTCGACCTACCAATTGTATACCTTACTACACCGAGGGCTAACTCCTTTCTTTTCTAAAACATTTTCTTTCTCTAGCCTGTTCCCCTGGTGGTGCCAATCGCCGTGGGTGGAGCACAGCTACATCGAGCCTTGGAGAGTAACCTTACGCGCCTCTCCCAGGGTCTTACACTCACCGTGCCCCTCGATAGGCGGTCCACAACTACTTAGTTGCATGCATGTCTCACTCAGTCCAGTCATTCCCTCTCATCGGAGCACCGAGATCCACTCAATCGCTCATCTCGCTCCCATCCTCACAAAATATCATAAATATATATATGTGTAAAACATATATATTTAAAACATGTAAACATAAACATAAAAACACACACAAATCTTTATATTTCTTTAAAAACATCCCACTCTCTATGTGGGTATATCACCAAATAAGTGTGTGTGTGGGTGGTGGATTCCCCGTGTCCTAAAACCTTTGAAAATCATTTTATATTTTAAAAACGTTTTACCCTAGTGGCTAAGCACTGAAATCTAAGCCACTCACAGTGTTGGGAGGTTCGTATACTCTCAAAAGATCCATGTAGGTTGACCTCTGGAGCATCACCGCATTCGATCATTCAAAACCTTAATACATAGAAATACGTGTTAGCATTCACAATCAAACTATGAACGCACTTACGAGGCTCTAGTATGACCTAAGATAATGTTTGGATGTGTTTTAGGGCTTAGAAAAGTGTTCGAAAAGGTTTGGGGTCAAAATCGAACACTTGACGAAAAATTACGATTTTACCCCCGGGTTAGGGGTCACCCCTACGCAGGAGTGACTGGGCTCCCGCGCGGGAGCCATCATCAAGCCTTGGGAACCAAGGCTTTTCCTTGATTTTCGAGCCCCTTGTCCCACGGTTCGACCCAAAAATCGAGATGGACATTCCTCACGTCTTCCATGACACGTTTACCGATGCTAAAACGAGAATTACAAGCTCAAAGTTCTTAGATCTCAAATCTAAGCTAAAATTTAACTAAAAAGCTAAACCTAACTTTGAGCTTGGATCTCTCCTAGACTGATGCATGGAAATGCGTGAAAACATAATAATATGTAGATTAAGATGAGTAGGATAACATACCAAGATCTCACCTTGATCCTTCGGTCGGTTTGTCCGGATCAGCCAAAAGTCCAAAATTTCTCCAAGAGAGCAAATGAGAGGAGAGGAAGAAGGGGATAAGAGAAATGAGAGGGGGAGAGCTCAACTCGCTCTATTTATAGGTAAGCCCAACACCGGGCCTACTCGGATCTCGGGGCAGACTTTATTCCCTCTTTTCCATCTTTCATAATCTCGATCCTTGGCCTAATCCACCGACCAATTCAACAATGGATATTCAATCTGTTGGCTATGGACATAAAGAAGTCCAATTAGTGCTTCCATGCATGGTTACTTATCTCATCTTCTAACTCCATCTTATCCTTATTTTTCACTTCTCTTATTAGTCAGACACATCCGGACCGACGTATTATTGAGTTAATATGCCGCCTTACACTATTCCGTTTGTACAGAAAAATTGACTTAGGTCCGGGTTTGTGAACTCTCCCCTCCTTCTAAAAATTTCGTCCTCTAAATTATCGAGGCAACTGTGGGGAGATTTGGCTTCTATTTCAAGCCTTCCTCTGGTCTTCGAATAATGTTCGCACCACTGTTCGCTTCTGACAGTAACCAATTTACGTCTTAATCTCTTTCGATCATTCTTTTTCAACAACAACTTCATCGTTCTTCTGTTCTTAAGTTTGTACTTCATCTTTTCCTTAGCAGAGCCTATCCTTACCTATTCTTAGGTTAGGCTTCCTTCACTTCAATTGTATTACTTGGAAACTCTTGCTCCATCCCAGTTGTGCTTACTTAATCCTCTCGCTTTGTCCTCGTCCTTTCTTAATGTCTCTCTTAACGAAACTATCCTCTTATACTTTTGGGGCCCTACACATCTTAGTCTTCTTATGAGTCTCTTCTCATTTTCTTTATCACTACCTCTCACTTTGAGGCCATTCTCTGATGCACTTCTTGTTGTTTTGTAGTCTTGTACTTATCTTTGTAACCAAGATGTCGAGGAAGACCTTAGGTTAACTCCCTCACCTCGAAGGCGAGGTGTGCTGTGAGTTTGTTTGTTCTTCCCTTATCTTGGTCTTTCGTCTCCACTTCGTTTCTTGATTCTATTCTCTTTCTTTCTGATCTTCTTCCATTCAAATCCCCTAGCATATGAGTCGGACTCTTGTACCCACTGGCCCATTCTCGACCATATCATATCAAAAGAATCAGAGATCATGCCCTCTTCGCTCTCACAATCTGACTCACTCTCTAACCGCCTATCTCTATCTCAAATAAGGCCCTTGGTCCATCTCATAACATCTCTCATCCTCTTTGGGATGGAGAAGTCTGGGTGGCATCATGCTCTCCTCAGTCACACTCTGGGTCGGCCCTCTCGAGTGGTCATCATAGAGATCCTCAAGATCTTGATCTATGATCTTTTCTGTCATGGGGACACCTCACATGGTTCCCTCATCATTCGTACTCGAGCCTTAACTACATGCCCCTCTATGTGATTCTTCTGGCCTCTTAGGGCCTCCTTCTGTCTTTCACTCCCTTAGGGTGTTTACTTTATAAGGTACCACGTGTTTCTCTTTCATATGGCCTCCTTAATTCACATTAATTTCTTTGCTAATGGTTGATTCCCTTTCTTCCTTTCATCAGTGTTCTATTAAAGGGTTTCTTTATCCCCTTCTCTATCCTTTTCTTTCCTTTCATTCACCCATAGTTCATTATGGGATCCGCCTTTCTCTAGTACTCTCTTTCTACGGAACTAGGTAAATCACGCATGTTATACTCGTGCGGTGTCATTTATAGTCTTCTTCATTTTCGTATTCCCCTCTCTTAGGGTTTTCTATCCTTCACTTGATTTACCCTTATCTTGGGTCCATTGCCATCCCTTAGCATCACCTGCAATTTTCATCATCCCCATACCTATTACATTAGGGTTTTTGGGTTCGATGCCAACTCTATCTTACCTTGGTTATTGTGATCTTTCATACCTTATCCTGGGTTTCCTTTATTTAACGTCATTTCTTCCTATCTTTGCTTTCTTCCCTGGCTTTCTTTATCGTCCTCATTTTTATTTCTCTTTTCTTCTAACACCTTTACTTCATTTAGGTGTTAGAATTTCATATTTTTTTCATTATATTGGCTATGCTCATAGAAGCTTATAAGCTCGACTAGTTCCTTAACTTATCCCCGTACTCTTTCCATTAAGTACTCAGGGTTGTCCTTGTCATCTTTTCTGTCTTAGCTCTTGCATCTCTTGCTTCTTACATGTGGGTCTCCTTTATCTTAGCCATCCTTGGCTTTGATTCTGTGATATTCTTTCTTTGTCGTCCACACCAAGGTTTATTTGTCACGGACAACACCTTTCCTTACCATCCATAACCTCACAATCTTGTCCGCGCTTAGCTACTTCCATTTTACCTTGGCTTAACTTCATCTCCCATATCCTTTCTTCACTTATCATTCTTCAGGGAGGCTATCCTTAAAGTTGACCTCTCCCGTCCTTCATGATTTCCAACTTATCTTCCATATTCCTTAACTCTTTACTCTTAATTCCTTCTATTTCACTCTTTCATCTTGCGTCCACCTTTTTGTCTTCTCCAGTTTCAATCATCATCTTATTTATCCTTTTTTTTTCTTCGATTCTTACACAAGTCGATCCACTTTCCCTTTTAATTGCATTGGTGATCTTTTTATAATGTCCATCATCATTATCTTCTTCCTCATCGTTTCATCCTTGTTTGTTTTACCATACTTTGGTACTTTCATTTCTTTACCTCTCCTTTCTTCTTTTTCGTTCATTCTTTACTTGTATCATTAGGGTAGACAAGTAGCGAAAAGCTTCCTACCTGTCATTCTCTAGGGTACAAGCATCTCCATGCACCCATTTCCTTTGAGTGCTTTCTTCTCTTTTCTCTTCTCCAATTTTTTTTCTATCCAACCTTCTTATCTCTTTTTCATAATTTAAGTAGTTGGGGGTCTTCTCTTCCTTTCTTTTCACGAATTCACATTCTTAACCCTAATTTTCTCTATAGTTCTAGCCTCCAATCATCCTTGTTTATCCTTTCTTCTTTTTACTTATTCATAGTATGTAAATGCCTTGGCTTGACTCAAATTTGGGGTTCATTACACTCAACTTTCTTTAGCTAATATCCGTCTCTAAATCTTTTCTTCGATTTGCATCACTAAGTTTTTCTTAATCCTCTTTTTAGTCCTTTTTAAACCCCTTTTTATTCACTTTCGCTAACCTATCCCTAGATTATCTACCTAGGTTTTGTCTCAAATCCTAATTTCCTACTCTTACTCTTTACTAATTCTACCTAGTCATTTTGGGGTTATTAACTTATGGTTCATTATGAAACTAGTACCAATTAAGGTTAAAATTTTCTAAGGTGTGTTAAGCTTTTCCTTTCCCTTTTAAGGCTCCACTCCTAGTTAGTCTAAACTTAGTTCATCAACTAAACTAAGTTTCTCTTTTTCCTAGGGCTTATTCATCTTTGATTAGCCTAGAATTTTCTTTTACCTAGAGTCTTATGCTTTCTTTCTTTATTAAGAAAGCTTCCGCACTACATCATGACATCTTTTACATCCTTTTGTTTAAGGGTTTGCTTTTCTTTTCTTTTCCAATTCTTTTTGGTGATGTCTTCACAACTTTAGAGAAAATTCTCTTCGCGCCCTCCATTTACACACATGCAGGCATTTTCATCATTGCCGTGCATTCCACTTTCTTCACTTGTTTACTTCCCATTAACCTTGTCATGGTTCTTTCTTATTATCCTCTGGGGGTCTCCTCCTTCTTACTCTTATCATTAACTAAATGATGAGGGGTTTATTACTTAGTAACCCCTTGAGCATGGAGATTTCTAGCTTATCTTTCTCTTTATCCATTTCCTCTATCCCCACTTCCTTTCTCTTCTTTCTCCGATATCTTCTCTTAACATTGGTATTCAATGGTAGGACAAGTAGTAGTATATCTACTACTCGTCGACCATATAGATGTGATCTCTCTTTATTCTTCTCCTTGAATTCCCTTAGCACTGGAATCTAAAGGCTGAATTCATAGTGAGGAGTCCACTATGCATCCCTCACACAGATATGAGGTCTTTTGCCATTCCTCATTCTCCGTTTTGCCATTTTTGCCTTCTTTCTCCTCATCGTTTCCCAAGAATGGCTTCACTCTTGTTATCCTTTCTTATTATCCTTTTTCCATTCTTAAGTCCTTTAGGGTCTTTTCTTATCAGTCTTCGTCATATGCTCGAGTAAAAAATACCCCTTAAATCACTTCTTGTGATCTTGAGCTCACTCGATCTCTTCCCAAATCCTTGGGTGATCTTCCTCGATTGATTTTCTCCCAATCTTCACACATAATAGTGTAGAAAGTGGGAGGTGTCAAGTTGGTTCGTTGGAGGGTTCGAGCTACTCTCTTCTTGAAGTTCTCCACCTCCATCACTCTTCCCTGTGCTCGTTCATCTCACATCTTGGAGTCCTCGAGCTCCGTTCCTCTTGACTCCAAGTGGTCTCTCGTTCATTCACCTCTACCCCCTTTCCTTCACCATTTACATACAAATGGTGTAGGAATGAGAGAAGTCGGCTAGCTTTTGCAGCTATCTCTCTTAATTTCCACCCACTCCTAGGAGCATCCTTCAAGCAATCTATGGGCTTATTTCTCCAGACTTGTCAACCTGTGGGCTCATCCTTCTAGGTTTACCATAGTGTTGGGTCGAGCCCAACGACCTTAGGTATTTCCCCTAGGCCCAGGCGTTCGAGTGCCAGTGCACTGCTGCACTCCTCGAACTCTGCCCTCAAGGGTTTTATTGCTCCCAAGAGTACACATTTTACCAATAAACTGAAAAGGGGGTTGAGTTGTCCCATATGGTCTTCTCAGCGATCTCTCTGCTTCACCCCCTCATTCATCTTTCCTCTTTGAGCCCACCTATCCAAGTCTACATACGATTGGTGTGGGTTGTAAGAGGAGTTAATTTGTACCTTATGAGTTCGTTACTGACCTCTACACTCTACTAGCTCTTCTGTGGCTTCACTTTTCATCCTTCCATTTGTTGTTTGATGAGGTCCCCTATGTTCTTTCGTCCTTTTGCTCATATGCTTAATCTCACTCCTCGAGGTTCTTCCAACCCCAACCTTTGTGATCTCGTATCTGTTTGACTTTTTCCCTCCTAACCCAACTTTTTCTCATAGTCTACACACTAATGGTGTAGAGAGGGAGAGAGGTTGGTTTTGTCTTCGTACACGTCAGGTCCACCTTTACTCCTCACAACACTCTTACTACTTTGCTTCCTCCTAACTTCTAACTTTAAAAGTGTAGATAATGGGGGAAGTTGCATATGGGCTGGGTTAGGTGTCAAACTTGCTTCTTTACCAGTGAGTCTCGACGTTCACTACCTCAAAGGTTGGACATCGAACCAGTTTTCTTCACAGCGAGTCTCTGACCAGACCCTTTTTTTTAGGACTAGGACAAGATCTCACATATCTCTTCGTCTTAAGGGACTTATTATCCCTTGTTTGGTTTAGCTAACGAGTATAAGCATATTGAGAATGAAGGATGAATTTTACAGAAATTTATTGGAAAGCTTTCTTTGCTTTCTCTAATCTCGAGGAAATAGTGGTCATGGTGTCACTTCACCTAAAGACCACACTCGAATACTTTACATAGTGGTATGCTGCTAAAGAAGGTATTCTAAGAGTAGGCTTCGATATTTGCAATTCTTTCGAGTAATCACGTACTCGAACTCTGAAGTTTGAAACCTAGATAATCCATTGCTTTAAAAACGTTTAAAAATGATTTTAAAATACTTTATAACTTTTGAAAACATTTAGAATATTTTAAACGCTTCGATACCAATCAAATTGTTCTCGAAGTACTTGTCTATAGCCACGGATCTGAGGCACCGCAAGGCATAAATTGAGTATCATCGCTGCCAAAAAATACTAAAATTTAATTAGAAATTATTTAACAAAATAATTAACTTTAAAAGTAATGCCAGTGGACTAATTCAAAAGAATACCTATGCTGCGAAAACTACTACTCCTACGCCACTAATACCTCATAGTGAGCCTCTGATCTATCTGCTATCCTCGTATGCGGATCTGCATCCATCCACATTAGATATAGGTGAGTGACAGAGGTTCAATGAATCTGCATCAAGGGTTAGGGAAACAGGGGTAATCCAAAACATATCAATAAATTAAATAATTTTGTTTTCAAAACCACTTTTCAAATTCTCCAAGTGAGAATTTGATTTAAAACCATTTAAATAAATATATAAATAAAATATGCTGGCCTCTATTGTACTGAAGGCTTGACCCACCGATCGTATGCCTTACAGCACCGAGGGCTAACTCCTTTCTTTTCTAAAACTTTTTCTTTCCTTAGCCCGTTTCCTCGGTGGTGCTAATCACTGTTGGTGGAACATAGCTACATTGAGCCCTGGCGAGTTACCCTACGCGCCTATCTCAGGGTCTCACACTCACCATGCCCCTCAATAGGCGATCCACGGTTACTTGGTTGCATGCATGTCTCGCTCGGTCCGTTAGCTTCCTCTCATTGGAGCACTGAGATCCACTCAATCGCTCATCTTGTTTCCATCCGCATCAAATATCATAAATATATATATGTGTAAGACATATATATTTAAAACATGTAAACATAAACATAAACACACACACACACACGCATATAAATCTTAATGTTTCTTTAAAAACATCCCATTCTATATGTGGATATATCACCAAATAAGAGTGTGTGCGTGGGTGGTGGCTTCCCCGTGTCCCAAAACCTTTGAAAATCGAATGTGTTTACCCTAGTGGTTAAGCACTAAAATCTAAGCCACTCATAGTGGAGGTTCATATACTCCTAAAAGATCCACGTAGCTTGACCTCAGGAGCATCGCCGCACTCGATCGTCCAGAACCCTAATACATAGAAATACGTGTTAGCATTCATAATCAGACTATGAATGCACCTATGAGGCTCTAACATGACCTAAAATGATGTTTGGATGTGTTTCGGAGCTTAGAAAAGTGTCCGAAAACGTTTGGGGTCAAAATCGGACACTTGACAGAAAATTACGATTTTACCCCTAAGTTAGGGGTCATTGCAGCACTGAAGTGACTCGGCTCTCGCGCAGGGGCCATCATCAAGCCTCGGGGACTGAGGCTTTTTATTGATTTTCGAGCTCCTTATCTCACGGTTCGACCCGAAAATCAAGATCAACATTCCTCACGTCTCCCACGTCACGTTTACCGATGCTAAAATGAGAATTACAAGTTCAAAGTTCCTAGATCTCAAATCTAAGCTAAAATTTAACTAAAAAGCTAAACCTAATTTTGAGCTTGGAACTCTCCTTGACCGATGCATGGAAATGGGTGAAAACGTAATAATATGTAGATTAAGGTGAGTAGGATAACATACCAAGATCTCACATTGATCCTTCGGTCAGTTTGTTCAGATCTGCCAAATGTCCAAAATTGCTCCAAGAGAGCAAATGAGAGGAGAGGAAGAGAGGGAGAAGAGAAATGAGAGGGGAGAGCTCAACTCCCCCTATTTATAGGCAGGCCCAACACCGGGCCTACTTAGATCCCAGGGCAGACTTTATTCTCTCTTTTCCACCTTTCATAATCTCGATCATTGGCCTAATCCACCGACCAATTCACCAATGGATATTCAATCCATTGGCTATGGACTTAAAGAAGGCCAATTAGTGCTTCCATGTATGGTTACTTATCTCATCTTCCAACTCGGTCTTATCATATTTTTTCACTTCTATTCTTAGTCAGACACATCCGGACCGACGTATTATTGAGTTAATACGCTGTCTTACACTATTCCGTTTGTACAAAAAAGTTAAATTAGGTCCGGTTGTGTCACATGCACTACCTAGAAGAAAAGAAAAGAAAAGATAAACAACTAAAAACAAAAATTAAATTAAAATTACTAGAACTAACAAGGTTAACAATTAAAAATTAAATCCCTGGTGCAACGGTGCCAAACTTGATTAGGATTTTTTGCAAGTGTATGAAATCAAGTAAAATAGATCTCAGCGTATTTCAAGATATCGATCCCACGAGGATAAATTAACTGCTAAGCCCTAATTCTAGAAAAGTTCACAAAAGAAAAAAAGGAAATATGATGGAATTATGTTGCAATTAATTAAAGGAATAATGATGAAAATTAATTAAGAAAGCAAGAATTAACTAATTAAGAGAAATTAATAGAATAGATGTGAGGGTTTAGGCTTCTCTTCTAAGTATTTAATCGAGTTATGTATGAAATTAATTATCAGGGTTAAAATAACAATCGCTAATCTACTTAGAAGCCCTCTCAAATCATCCTAAACTTTCTTAACTAATTGATTACCACCTCTTAGTGCATAAACTAATTAATTAAGAACATTAAGAACCTTAGATTATAATCAAATCAGTTTCTCCATGAGCCTAATTCAATTATGGTTATCACAATAAACTAAATTACTGTTGTATCTAATTAGATTATGTCTATTTTCCTAGTGCTTGAATTAGACTTCGCCTCTTGGTCCTTCATATAATTCCAAAGACCTATTCTATGTTGGCTAGACATAAAATGCATTAAGAACAAAGAAAACAGATTTAACCTAAGATAATTAATTCATACAAACATTGAATTAAATTCCCTAGAAAATCTACCCAAATCCCTAACAAATAAATTAGCTACTCATAATTTGAAAAGAAAACTCCATTATTGAATTAAAATAATATCACAAGTTAAGAGAAGAAACAAATTTGCCAAATTGAAGAATAAACTTGACTTGGCTGTTCCTCCTTTCTGAAAAGTATTCCTCAGACGTCCTTCTAAAACCCTAAAACTAAAGTATTTTATACTAGAGTGATTACAAAGAATTAGGAGATTAATTTAAATTGAACTAAACAGTTTAGAACCGGTGCTGCTTCAAAGGTGTTCTTGTGCTATTTCAGATCGTGAAATACTCGGATGATCATTTTTCAATTATGGTGCTACTTCATGTGTGATATAGTGCCATTTTAGACCGTAGCAACTAAGACCTTCTTCACTCAACTCTGGCATCGTTTCATGCATGAAACACTACCCGTTTCTTGTCTACTTCTATTTTTCTTGGCATTTCGAACTTCTTTCAATCTAAGCTTCACTTTAATCATCCTTTTTAATCTTTTTAGCTCAAAATCTCATTGATTTGACCTCAATTCACCATGAAGCTCTCCTCACAATAAGATAAAAGTGAGAGCAAAAGATAAAGAATAAGCTATAATATCAATAAAAACCATCCAATTATGCTTATAAAATAGCTCATAGTTTAGGTGTAAAATATACCTATCACATACCCGAGGCTCCCCTTTTCTGGATGGAGCTAGTGGCCGACTTCTCGAGGACCCCTGGGCCGGCTCCCCTCGGGTTCTCATTATTTTTCACCCATTTTCACTCCAAACAATTCCAAACTCCATTCCACTTCAATCCAACACAATATATAACTCAAAACATCATCAAAACAAGGCTAGAACATCACTCAATGCATCAAAAACATCAATCTAGCTTAAATTCAATCCAAAACGCACCCAAAGACTCATTTTCATCTTCTAACTTCTAAAATGCATATCTTGCTCATTTCAAAACCAATCAGCATGATTCCAAGGGCATTTGGAAGCTCAAATGGAGTAGAATAACATATCTCAAACTCAATTTCCAATGCTTGATGGATCTACCACGAAATTCTCCCCCTTTTTTACTCTCAATTTTGCTGAAACACTTCAAAACTTAGTTTTTTTTTTCCTTCTATTGCCCAACCAATGAATTTGCAAGCTTCATGGATAATTTTGATGACTTCAATCCATGATTTTTCATGAAAGTTTAATAAATATTTAATGGGTTTTCATTTGGGTAAGTGTATGGTTGTTTTGCTCTTCAATTGAAAGAAGAAGAGAAAGAGGAGCATGAGAGAAAATGAAGAGCAAAGCCCTCTTCTTCCAATTTCATCCATTGAGTTTTCGAAATTGCCCTTCACTTATCCTTCCAAATGTCCACCTTGTCCCCCAAAACCCATATATCTTCAATTTTGCCATTTTTTTCCAATATACCTATAAGAACTGTGCCCTAAGCACTCTCCAAGCAAGCTAGGATCTCATCCAAGGCCTTGCCAACCTACGGGCCTCACCCACCAGGCTTACAAAAGGTAGTGGGCCTAGCCCACCCACCAAAAGTATTATCCTTTGGCCCTCACAAATTTGAGTACCAATGTAAGCTCAAATGGTTAAGAGGTATGCCTTAAGTATTTACTTAAAGCAACAAAACCCTTGGTGGCCTAGGTTCTAGAAGTGTTGCAAGCATGTTGGTACTCGAATTTGCGAAGGCTAATGGACAATACCTTTGGTGGGTGGGCTAGATGCATCACCATTGTAAGCCTAGTGGGCGAGGCTGTGGACGAGGTCCTGGCTTGCTTGGGGAGTGCTTAAGGCGTAGCTCTTATAAAAAATACACCTTTTTTTTTGTAAAAGCCGTGTTCCATGAGCACTCTCCAGGTAATCCTGGGCCTCATCCATGGACTTGCCAACCTATAGGCCTCGTCTACCAGGCATACAAACAGTGTTGAGCGTAGCCCACCTTCCAAAGATATTGTCCATTAGCCCTCCCAAATTCGAGTATCAACATGCTTGCAGCATTCCTTGTTGCTCCTATGAGCACGCCTCTAACCATTTGAGCTGCCGTGCCCTAAGCACTCTCCAGGACAGGACCTCGTCCACGGCCTTACCAACCTGTGGACCTTGCCCACTAGGTTTACAAATGGTGTTAAGCCTAACCCACCCACCAAAGGTATTACCCCTTGGCCCTCTCAAATTTGAGTACTAATGTGCTTGCAACACCCCTTGAACCCAGGACACCAAGGGTTTTGTTGCCCCTATGAGCACCCTCTAACCATTCAGTTTGACCCGTAGGCTCGGCCACATGGCAATACTATAATTTCCATAATTCCAAATGACTCCCAATTTCACTTACGCCTTAATTTCCATAAAATCTTCAATTCACAAAAGTAACAAACCTTGTGATTACAAATCATATCATGGATTAACTTAATATTTCCATTGACTTTTGTCAATTATCGAATCATATTTTCACCATAAATCATTTTCTATCATTTAACCTCAATTTCTTTATTACCAAACAACTCTCAAAGTCACTTACATAATGATTAAGCTTAATCTCTAATTTCTCAATATTGTAATAATCATTCTTTATGACTTCAAGGTGAAATTTGAATTTCCATACTTAATCATAATTCTCCAAATCAACTCGTTACACCTCAATATCTAAAGACTTTGATCAAAGATTAACTTCAATCACTTCAAAATTTTAAGCTGAAGAAATGTAACACCGAAACTATTAAGTCTTCATATAAATTTAAATACGAATGTGGAAAATAGATGAGGTGCAAAATTTGTTAAAAAAAATTTGAATAAATATATATTAGTTTAAAAATGTAATTATGAAAAAAAAAGGTGAAGAAATATAAATTTTTTAGGGTGCTTGGAATTAAAGTATATAAAAAAATGTTGAATTGAAGTCTAACAAAAAAAAATGTATGGAAATGATATTTGATTGGTAAATAAATGTTATTACTTAAGAGCAAATGGAAGTTAACAAAAGTAAACAATATTCTAGGAACCAAGTAAAAAAAATCCCATTTAAAGTGGTTTTTAGGAGTCTATGAAATAATAAGGAATCTATTTGAAGAATGTTAGACATATGTTATTATGGAATGGAGCTAACTTATGTAACAAATTTGAATTTAGTACAAGTTAAAGGTAATTGATGAAATTGGATTTTTGCATTTAGTTTAAAATGAGTAAATTGGATGATTTAAGGGATAAATGGGTAAATTTATTAAGTTTAAAAACTTTGGGGTAAGAATGGGGATTAACCCACATTACAAATATATATATACTGACACACCCAAACCTAGTTCAAATTTTTTGTATAAAATGGAATAGTACAGATGGCATATTAACTTGAACAATACGTCAGTCTGGATGTGTCAGATGAAGAAGCGAAGTGGAAATTAGGATAAGATGGAGTTGGAAGATGAGATAAGTGACCATGCATGGAAGCACTAATTGGACTTTCTTTAAGCCATAACCAATGGATTGGATATCCATTGGTATAGTGGTCGGTGGATTAGACCAAGGATCCAGATTTGGAGAGGTTAACAAGGGGGAAGAAAGTCTGGCCTCGGGTCTGAGCAGGCCTTGTGTCAGGCTTACTGTTAAATCTTTTTTTTATTACTTAAATTAGGATTTAAAATCACTCCTCTTTCTCCTACTTTTATACTGGGAGGCCTAAGTTAGCTCAATTCTGCTTTGTAGGTGTACTTAAAAGAAAAAAAATGAAATTTGAACTAAAAAATGGACAATTTCCATGATTAATTGAACCAACATGCAGAGCCGTCGAAGGGCAGACACTTAGACGTCGACGGCTGCTCGAGAAATGAACAACGGGATCACTTGTACCTGCACAGACGTCGACGGCTAACTCATTAGACGTCGACGGACAAGCTACTAAAGGACCACAATTCCAGAATCCAAAGTAACCTTTCACGGATCTGAAGCTAGACGTCCACGGCCAACATTTCCAGGGAGTTCATCATGCTAGACATCGACGGCTAGACACTAGACGTCGACGGGTAGAAGTTTCTGACTTTGAACACTTAAAGATTGAATACTTAGACGTCGACGGGCAGGTATCTAGACGTCGACGGATCGATCGAGCTTGGAAAAATATGAAGAAAACAAGCAGAGACGTCGACGGGCAAACACTTAGACATCGACGGCTAACAAAGTCAAAACGTCGACAGACCCATTTAAATGCTGTCATTCCACTCTCAAACCCTTTAAAAACACATTCCGGAGATTCAGTGGAGAGGAACCATAACTAAATCTCAGAGTTGTCTCCCTCTTTTCCTTAATGGCTTCTACTTTAGCTTATTTTATTCTTAAGATTCCTCACCTCAGATGGGAAGAGTTATGGAGGAGCAGTGGATTGTGGGCTGGCAGCTAGAGACAGAGATCCAAAAATGATAAGAAGCAGTTGGAAAGTGGAGTGGAGGCAGTCTTTAAGTTTGCATCTTTTGCTGGGTTTGCAAAAACTTATCATCTTGTAATTTTCGTTTAAGCAAAAATACTCTATAACTCCAATCTATTATAGGATTCAATCTCTATTTTCTGCATTTGTGAGATTCTTGTTCTTAATGCTTTCTTGCTCATTGATTGTTATTCTATCTCTTGAGCTTTGAAGATGATTATCATGTTTATTATCTTGTCTTTTGAATTGCTGAGTTAATTAGTTGCAAATAATTGATTGAGTAGTTCATTAGCATGCTAATCTTTGAACTCCAATGCTAGAATTGGGAGTTTCTTAGAACTTGAGTAGCAGAGGATGTTTTTACATCCAAAGAGATTTGAAGAAGCAATTGGAATAATGAATGTTGGGTTTGTTATTGATTGTTGTTAGCTTTTATCTTTCCATTGCTTATTGCTCTTCTAGACTTGAATTTGGATTGCTAGGACTCAAGTTAGTCATAAGAAGAAGGATTAAAAGTGAACCTAGATTCAAGGTTAATCAACATTGAGAAAGGTCTTTGGACTTGAAGTTGGTTTCAATTCCATGAGGTTATCCAATTGATGATAAGAATATTTAATTAGTGAATCTATGATCAAATGTTATGTTTAAAGATTGATCATTTAATAGATTGGGGGCTTTATCTTTTTATATATCGCATTACTATTGTCATTCTTGATAATACCTCACATATTATTTTCAACACCAACATAAAACTCCTCTTTAATTTATTGTTTAGTTTGATTTATGCTTTGTGAAAGTAATGATAAATTGGATAGTTCCTTGTGGGATCGATCCTTGCTTCCCTAACTATATGCTAGAGTAGTAAGGTTATTTTTGGTGCTTCGCGACACGCATCAAATTTTGGCGCCGTTGCCGGGGAACTAACGACTTTATCATTTCACTTTCATAGCATTTTAGCTTATATATTTCTGTGTGTGTCTATCTCGTTGTTATCGCAAAGTGTTAATGAAGTTTGTTTCTTTAATATCTATTGTGTTAGTATGTTTATTTATCTAGCCATTACTTCCCCTGATTTTGTTTGGTTTACTTTCTTGTATATTTTCTTTGCTCTCATTTCTGGTTTTATCTCTTTGTTGTAGATATTGTATGAGTTTTGATTCTTCCATAACCAGCTTAAAGGAAATCAGAAGGTTTGTTGAGCAAACTAAAAAGTCATCTTTGCAAGCTGAGAGCTCTTCACCCTTGCCTATCATGGAGCCACCACGGAATGAACCACCAATTAATCCACCACCTACAGCTGTTCTACCAGTTCAGAACGAAATTCAGCCCACCATCCGACAATTATTGGAGCGTGAGCCAAATCTTCAACCTCCGTGTATAGTTTTCCCGGAAGTCGAAGGAGCTTTTGAGTTGAAGTCCAACTTTGTACACTACCTTCCAACATTCCATGGTCTCCCTAGTGAGGATCCTCACCAGCACTTGAGGGAATTTCTGATGGTTTGTTCAACTATGAAACCGAGTAATTTGACAGAGGAGCAAGTCAGATTACGTGCTTTTCCATTCACTTTGGCAGACACTGCCAAGGCTTGGTTGTATCGATTGGAGCCTAGTTCCATAACTACTTGGGAGCAACTCAAGAAGCAATTTCTTACCAAGTACTTTCCAGCTGCCAAGATTCTTAATCTCAGAAATCATATTAGCAGTATTCGCCAGAAAAATACAGAGTCTATCTATGACTATTGGGAGAGGTTTAAACATTTGGTAGCTAGCTGTCCTCAGCACCAAATTCCTGAGCAATGCTTGCTGAATCATTTTTATAATGGCCTCTTACCTGTGAACAAAGGACTCATGGACGCTGCTGCTAGTGGAGCACTTCTTGATCAACCTATGGAGCAAGCTCGTAAAATCATCACCACTATGGCATCAAGCTCTCAAAACTTTCAAGCATATGATGATGCCTCCAGTCATCAAGTAAATGAAGTTGGTCATTCTCAATTAGAGCAGCAACTTGCTTCAACAAATCATCAACTGTCTAAGTTGACTTCTCTTATGATGTCTCAAATGGGTGCGTCTTCAACTTCTCGTCCTTGTGGTATATGTTCATTGTATACTCATGAGACGGACGCATGCCCTACACTACAAGAATCCAGTGTTGAGGATGTTAATTCAGTTGGATTTCCTGGACCTCCAAGAAGGAATTTTGACCCATTTGCACCTACCTACAATCCCGGTTGGAGAGCTCATCCTAACCTTAGGTATGGAAACAATGTAGCCCCTCATTTTCAACCCAGACCCCAATTTCAACAAGGGCCTAGTACTTTCCAAAACAGACCAATAGCACCCTTACAATCCACCCAATTTCAAGCTTCCTCTCATAATGCTCCACCTAATCAAGGACCTTCATCCACACCATCCTCTACATCGAAACTCGAGGATTTAGTGACTCAACTTGCATCATCTCAGTTATCTTTCCAATAAGCTACCAAGTCGCAAATTCTACAAGTGAACACCTCCTTGGAAGATCTTCAAAGACAAGTTGGGCAACTTGCTACATCTGGTAATGATCTTACATCCCAATCTTCGGGAAAGTTGCCTTCTCAATCCATCATCAATCCGAAGGCTAATGTTAATGCAATACATTTGCGGAGTGGTCAAGTTCTTCCGGATCGGCACAAGAAAAGAAAACACAAAGTAAATGAGGAGGAAAACCTTGAAGGGGAGATGGAGTCTTTCTCCCCTGTTCATGAAGAGACGTCAACGGACAAAACCACTGGACATCAACGGGCAGGCTTGGAGCAGGATGAATTAGTTTCTGACCCTTCAGATCCGTCGACGGATGACTCACTTGCCCATCGACGGGCAAGCAATATACCTGAAAATGATTTACCCAGAAACTTTGATCCGTCGACGAGTGAAGAACTTGGACGTCGACGGGCACAATCCCCTGACCCTATTCCACCTTTTCCCATGAGACCAAATGACTTTGAAGCCTCTACATCCACTCAAAACCCAAAACCAAACACAAATACTTCCCATCCTAATCCGAAACCTAAAGGAGTAGCTCCCTTTCCCTCAAGACTAACAAAGAAACCCAAGGAAAGCATTGAACCAGATATCTTGGAAGTCTTTCGCCGAATACAAGTGAATATTCCTCTTCTCGATGCCATCAAGCAAGTTCCTAGATATGCCAAGTTTCTCAAGGACTTGTGCACTCATAAGCACAAGCTTAAGGGGAATGAAGTAATTACCTTGAGTGAAAATGTGTCAGCAGTTCTTCAACACAAACTTCCACCCAAGTGTAAGGATAAAGGTTCATTTTCTATTCCTATCACTATTGGAAAGACTCAAATTCCAAAGGCTATGTGTGATCTAGGAGCTGCTATTAGTCTTATGCCACATTCTCTTTATCTCTCTTTGGACATGGGGCCATTGACAAGAACCGGAGTTGTGATCCAATTGGCCGATCGATCTTATGTGTATCCGGAGGGTGTTCTGGAGGATGTTCTAGTGCAAGTCAATGAATTAGTCTTCCCGGCGGATATCTATGTTCTAAAGATGGGAAGTGAGGAACGTTCTTCATCCTCTTCTATTCTTCTTGGCCGGCCATTTCTCCGCACTGCTAGAACCATGATTGACTGTCATGAAGGTCATCTTTCCATGGAGTTTGATGGGAAGGTAATTACATTCAATCTCTTTGATGCCATGAGGTACCATTTAGACGATCAATCTATTATGGCTGAATATTTTGTGGATGTTTGTTCTATATCCTTATTGGATTTTGCTCGAGACGATCCTCTATTTTCTGCATTAACTCAGAGCATGGATTATGACAATTTAGATTTTGAAGAAGAAATCTATAATGAGGAAATTCAGTCAATCTTAGTTTCTTTGGCCGTCCTCCTATCTAAATCACACCTTGCCAATGTTTCTTACATGGATCTTCCTATCCCTTCCACCAAACTTCTCCCCTCTATCATTGAAGCACCATCTATTGAGCTTAAAACTCTTCCCACTCATCTCAAATATGCCTTTCTTGGTGAGAATGAAACACTCCCTGTAATCATTTCCAATACTCTCACTTCCACCCAAGAGCTTCAACTTTCATAAGTTCTTAAGGCTCGAAAGGAAGCCATCGGATGGACGGTTGCTGACATAAAAGGTATTAGCCCATCAATCTGCATGCATAGAATCTTATTGGAAGATGATTCCAAACCACTTAGGCAACCTCAACGCTGCTTGAATCCTCCCATGATGGAGGTGGTCAAAAAGGAGATTTTGAAGCTTTTGCAAGTTGGTATCATCTATCCTATCTCAGATAGTGAATGGGTTAGTCTTGTGCAAGTGGTACCCAAGAAAACCGGTATTACGGTAGTACAAAACGCAAGTGGTGATCTTGTACCTCAACGAGTGCAAAATGGTTGGAGGGTGTGCATAGATTATAGAAAACTTAATGATGCTACAAAGAAGGATCACTTTCCATTGCCTTTCATTGATCAAATGTTGGAGAAGTTAGCTGGAAGAGCTTACTATTGTTTCCTAGATGGATATTCTGGTTATTTTCAGATCATGATAGCTCCAGAAGATCAAGAAAATACCACATTTACTTGCCCCTTTGGTACATTCTCATATAGGCGCATGCCCTTTGGTCTTTGCAACGCTCCAGCTACCTTTCAACGATGCATGCTGAGCATTTTCTCAGAGTATGTAGACAAGATTATTGAAGTCTTTATGGATGATTTCTCTGTTTATGGAGATTCTTTTGATAGTTGCCTGGCTAATCTCGCTACTATTCTTGATCGGTGCATTGAGACAAATTTGGTTCTCAATTCAGAAAAATGCCACTTTATGGTTACTCAAGGGATTGTTTTGGGCCACATAGTATCAGCTAAGGGCATCGAAGTGGATAAAGCTAAAATTGATGTCATACAGAACTTGCCCTATCCTTCCTCAGTCAAATCAATTCGATCCTTTCTTGGCCATGCGGGATTTTACCGGCGTTTCATCAAAGATTTCTCTAAGATCGCAGTTCCTATGTGCCGTCTGTTACAACAAGATATCACCTTTCATTTTGATGAGTCATGTAAAGAGGCCTTTGACAAGTTGAAGAATGCCCTTACATCAGCCCCCATCCTGCAACCTCCCAACTGGGAACTACCTTTTGAACTTATGTGTGATGCAAATGACATAGCTGTGGGAGCAATGCTTGGCCAGCGAGAGGGCAAAGTTCCACATGTCATTTATTATGCCTCACGCACTTTGAACGACGCTCAAAAAAATTACACCACCACTGAGAAGGAGCTTCTTGCTATTGTCTTCGCTCTGGACAAATTCCACTCTTATTTACTTGGCACCAAGGTGATTGTGTTCTCTGATCATGCAGCCCTTAAGTACCTCCTTGCTAAGAAGGAAGCTAAACCTAGATTGATTCGTTGGATCCTTCTTCTCCAAGAGTTTAACCTTGTAATTAAGGACAAAAAGGGTGCGAAAAACTTAGTAGCTGACCACCTCAGCCAGTTGGTAAGTTCTGAGGTAACTTCTTCCATTAATGACTCATTTCCTGATGAAATGCTCTGTGCTCTTAATGTACAAATTCCTTGGTATGCTGACATTGTCAATTTCTTGGTCACTAGGGAATTTCCTAGTGGCTTTGCTAAAGCAAAGAAGGATAAGCTTAAACATGATGCTAAATTTTACGTATGGGATGATCCCTACCTATGGAAACATTGTAGTGATTTAATTATTAGGAGATGCATCCCTGATCATGAAAATTCTAGTGTTCTAACTTTTTGCCATTCACATGCATGTGGAGGTCATTTTGGCCCTCAACGAATTGCTAGGAAAATCCTAGGGTTGGACGTCGACGGATGCTACGAAGAACCGAATTTGGCCCAAGTTAGAAATATTTAGACGTCGACGGGCATAAGGATAGACGTCGACGGATAGGTTTTGGCACAGAAAATTGTTGAAGTCAGAAATATCTAGACGTCGACGTCCAAGGGTTAGACGTCGATGGATGCTACGAAGAACCGAATTTGGCCCAAGTCAGAAATGTTTAGACGTCGACGGCTAGACACTAGACGTCGACAGATCAGTCGAATTTCACAGTTTTTAACCCACATCAGCCATCACTTTCATCACAACACTATTCCCTCATTCAAAATCGAAACCCTCCCTCCAAAACCAACCAACTTCAACTCTCTTCCATATCCACCAATCTTCCAACCCAATTACACCAAACCCACTTCCTTTTCACTGAAAACATCACCCACATTCGCTATTTCTTCCACCTTTCCCTTCGATTTCAACAAATTCAGAGATTGGTGTTCTTGGATCAAATTTGGGCAAAATTTCGAATTGGTGTTCTTGAAGCAAATTTGGTTGCGTTTAGCACTCCAGTTGGTCAGTTATATACTCTTCTACTTCTCTTGATTGATTTAGCATCGAATTCTTGAACTATTGGATGGATTACATGCTTAAAATCTTCAAAATTTGACACTTTTGCTTGAGATAACTGCTGGAATCCGAGTTGGGTTACAATTGTTTGAATAATTGCGTTTCTTTGATGCTATTACTGAGATAATCAAGTGGAATTCATTGCTAAGTATATAGTATTCATCATACAAGTGTTCATTGTGGGATTTTCTTGAGATTGCTTCAGGATTTTTGTTCATCATACCAACTGTTCGACAAAATGTCTAAGAGACCTCGCCAATCCAAGTCCCAAGCTTCTGCTGAACCTTCACCATCTCCCAGACCTCGAGCATCAAGGGCTGCCAAGGGTAAGGCCCCGGCTTCAGCCTCCGCGCCTACTATAGCCAATGAATTTTTCGCTCCCGACTATGAACAATGGTTTAAAGATCACCAGACCTCCCGTCAAATTGTGGAGAAGACAGTGCATCCTCTTATTGCACGCGAATTCGATCTAGTGCACTTGTTTCATGAGGTGGGTTGGGATGCTGTCCTCGACATCAAGGGCGAGTATTATCCTGATCTGGTGGTCCTCTTTTACGCCAACATAAAAAACAAGGGGGCTGACTTACCTGAAATTCAGACTATGGTGCTCAAGAAAAAGATCACCATCAATGCAGCATTCCTCCAGGAACATTTCAATATCCCAAATGAAGGATCTATGTATGAAGAAAATGATGAAGAGGAAGAAGATCCAGACCGTCCTTGGTCCAGACATGATGCCTTAGCTAGATTTGACGTGGGCTATAGACCAGTGCCCGGTAGAAAGGCTGCTCTTTTCTGCCGCGATTTCAGTATTCAAAGCCGCTTGGTGGCATATCTAATCCACCATAATGTGGATCCCAAGATCAGTGACACCCACATTGTCCGCGGCAAAGATGTCTACATGATGGACAAAATTGTCCACGGTCTGCAAGAAGCCTCTGGTATTCCGCTGGCATCAACCATCATCAGTGCCATGCGCGAGGTTGTCTCTCCTACTATTCAGCACCGCTGTATTCCATTCCCAGTGCTCATCACCAAAATTCTCCAACACTGTGGCATCTCCTTTGAAAATGAGCGGAAGAAGATCACCACCAAAACAGATTGTGTCGATGCCACCAAAATGAAGATATTTGGTTATGTCCAAGCAGGAGGAATTTGGACAAAACCTCCAAATATGCAAGACCAGCCAGCTGAAGGTGAAGAAGAAGGAGGAGAGCAAGAACAACCGCAAGATCAGCAAGCTCCTCCTCCATTTGAGCTACCGGTTGGCAATAGGCCACTCCCTCAGTACCAATTTCAGTCTCAGATGCTCGGTTGGTGCCAGAACATGGATCAGAATTTCAATGCACTACAAGGGAATGTGACACGATTGACTGATGATGTTCACTCACTCCACACCAAGCTGGATCAGATTCTGGCTTTCTATAATCAGCCTCCACCACCGCCTCAGTGAACTTTAGCTCATTCTAGCATTTTCATGCATGCATTTTACCTTTATTACCTCTTTTAATTGTGACAGACTTTAACTTCTAGTTGTCGTACATTTTAGCTCTTTAACTTTTGGATTTTAGTTTATTCTCGACCTTATAACTCCTAATTTTGATTTATGGCAATTTAATCTTTCTTTCGTTACTTTCACCCCATTATTGTTGATTGCATTTGCTGGAATTGTCTTCATTTACTTCCTCGACAACATCAAGGTACTGTTCTGTGATACCTCTATTTTATGATTTATAGTCGAGATAGCATTGCGGACAATGCCTATTTTAAGTGTGGGGGAACTTTAGTAACTTAAACCTTTGCTAATTAGGAGTTATAGCTTTTTGATAGAATCTTAATTTGCAAATTAGAAGATGTGAAGTTGTTCATGAAATAAATATAAGCATAGTTTAAATTGGAAAAGAGCTTTAAGATTTCTTGCTTCTAGATTTTAAGTGACTTGTAGTAATTCTCTTAAGCCGAATATGTTTGAGTAGAATAAGGATTCTTCAACCTTGTGAGAGATTTGAACCTTAAGATTGCACTACAATCTCTTTTATTCTTGAGAGTAAATTTGATCTTGCATGACTATATTCCTCTAGAACTTGCTTTATACCTTGTTGAAGTTACATATAATGCATGCATGTTTGAGAAGATGATCAAGATTAGGACTAAGTTTGAGCCAAATTGACCAACCTTTGAAAAACCAACGTAGAGAACCCCTTGAGCCTAAAAGACTCTAGCTTTATTTTTTGTTGATGAACCTAAATTTCCTAAAAGAACCTCAAGCCTCAAAAGAAAAACAAGTTCTCTCACCCTGTTTCTTCAGCTTAGTGAGATTTGTGACTTGTATGATTTTTATGTTCTGGACAGAAGAGTAACAAGTCTAAGTGTGGGGGAAATTTTCGCTTCAAGAATTGGTCAATTAAGAAAAAGCTTTAGAAATGAGAAGTTCAAAATACATTAATTTTCAAAAATGTGCCCAAAAGAATCCTAATGTATAAAGAATGGCACAACAGAAGAAAGCAACAGCTTTTCGGTTCATTGTAAAGAATAATGAAAGGAAAAAGTTGGAATGGGTAGATCAAAAGAGTCGGGCTATTAAAATATCTAAGACCATTTTCATTTTCTTCCCGATACCTTGATATTTCACTAAGTTTTGAAGAAACTTTTTATTGAACTCCTTTACCCTTTTCTTCATAGCTTACTTAACCAAGACCTTATTACAATCCTATTTCATCTTTTTCATCTTTTCATCCATGATGTGCATACTGGAGTAATGGAGATGAGGTAGACTAGCAAGCTTATGGTAGGTCTATTTTCATGCAAAGATTGAGCGCACCATGAAACACACTTGAGTGAATGAGAGATTTCCAATGATGAATTATTCCATTCAAACATGTTTGATTGAAGGGAAATTGCTTCCATTGTTACTTAATTATCTTGATTCTTGAATTGATATGCTCTCTTCTACTTTACAATATGCTTCTATATACCACATGAATTTCCTCTGAAGTTTGATTTGATGAGTTAACTAGTTTAAATTTTTTGTGGCATTCTATTTTAAGGGTTATTTTGTTATTTCTCTAGGCTTACTCGAGGACGAGTAAGATTCAAGTGTGGGGGAATTTGTTAAATCTTTTTTTTATTACTTAAATTAGGATTTAAAATCACTCCTCTTTCTCCTACTTTTATACTGGGAGGCCTAAGTTAGCTCAATTCTGCTTTGTAGGTGTACTTAAAAGAAAAAAATGAAATTTGAACTAAAAAAGGGACAATTTCCATGATTAATTGAACCAACATGCAGAGCCGTCGACGGGCAGACACTTAGACGTCGACGGCTGCTCGAGAAATGAACAATGGGATCACTTGTACCTACACAGACGTCGACGGCTAACTCATTAGACGTCGACGGACAAGCTACTTGAGGACCACAATTCCAGAATCCAAAGTAACCATCCACGGATCTGAAGCTAAAGGTCCACGGCTAACATTTCCAGGGAGTTCATCATGCTAGACGTCGACGGATAGACACTAGACGTCGACGGGTAGAAGTTTTTGACTTCGAACACTTAAAGATTGAATACTTAGACGTCGACGGGCAGGTATCTAGACGTCGACGGATCGATCGAGCTGGGAAAAATATGAAGAAAACAAGCAGAGACGTCGACGGGTAAACACTTAGACGTCGACGGCTAACAAAGTCAAAACATCGACAGACCCATTTAAATGCTGTCATTCCACTATCAAACCCTTTAAAAACACATTCCGGAGATTCAGTGGAAAGGAGCCATAACTAAATCTCAGAGTTGTCTCCCTCTTTTCCTTAATGGCTTCTACTTTAGCTTATTTTATTCTTAAGATTCCTCACCTCAGATGGGAAGAGTTATGGAGGAGCAGTGGATTGTGGGCTGGCAGCTGGAGACAGAGATCCGAAAATGAGAAGAAGCAGCTAGAAAGTGGAGTGGAGGCAGTCTTTAAGTTTGCATCTTTTGCTGGGTTTGAAAAAACTTATCATCTTGTAATTTTCGTTTAAGCAAAAATACTCTATAACTCCAATCTATTATAGGATTCAATCTCTATTTTCTGCATTTGGGAGATTCTTGTTCTTAATGCTTTCTTGCCCATTGATTGTTCTTCTATCTCTTGAGCTTTAAAGATTATTATCATGTTTATTATCTTGTCTTTTGAATTGCTGAGTTAATTAGTTGCAAATAATTGATTGAGTAGTTCATTAGCATGCTAATCTTTGAACTCCAATGCTAGAATTGGGAGTTTCTTAGAACTTGAGTAGCAGAGGATGTTTTTACATCCAAAAAGATTTGAAGAAGCAATTGGAATAATGAATGCTGGGTTTGTTATTGATTGTTGTTAGCTTTTACCTTTCCATTGCTTATTGCTCTTCTAGACTTGAATTTGGATTGCTAGGACTCAAGTTAGTCATAAGAAGAAGGATTAAAAGTGAACCTAGATTCAAGGTTAATCAACATTCAGAAAGGTCTTTGGACTTGAAGCTGGTTTCAATTCCATGAGGTTATCCAATTGATGATAAGAATATTTAATTAGTGAATCTATGATCAAATGTTAGGTTTAAAGATTGATCATATAATAGATTGGAGGCTTTATCTTTTCATATATCGCATTACCATTGTCATTCTTGATAATACCTCACATATTATTTTCAACACTAACATAAAACTCCTCTTTAATTTATTGTTTAGTTTGATTTATGCTTTGTGAAAGTAATGATAAATTGGATAGTTCCTTGTGGGATCGATCCTTGCTTCCCTAACTATATGCTAGAGTAGTGAGGTTATTTTTGGTGCTTTGCGACACGCATCACTTACCTATGAAAAGGGGAGTAGAGCTCTCTCCCATATTTCTCTCTTTTCCCTCTCTTCCTCTCCTCTCCTTTGCCCTCTCGAAGCAATTTTGGACTTTTGGCTAATCCGGAAAACCGACCGATGAATCAAGGTGAGATCTTGGTCTGTTATACGACTCACCTTAATCTACATTTTACTTTGTTTTCATGCATTCCCATGCATTGGTCTAGGAGAGATCTCAACTCAAAGTTAGGTTTAGCTTTTTAGCTAGATTTTAATTTAGATTCGAGATTTAGGAACTTTCAGCTTGTGATTCTCATTTTTTCTTCGGTAAACGTGTCGTGGGAGACATGAGGATTGCTCGTCTCAAATTTTGGGCCAAACCATCGGGGAACGAGCTCGAAAATTGAGAAAATGGCTCGATTCCCTAGCCAAGAAGACCATCCAACCAAGTCCCATGCGATAGTCAAATTTTGCCCTAGGGGCATTTTCATAATTTTCACCCTAGTGTTCAATTTTGACCTGAAACCTTCATGGACACTTTTCTAAGCCCCGAAACACATCCAAACATTATCTTAGGTCATGCCAGAGCCTCATAGGTGCATTCATAGTCCGATTATGAATGTTAACACGTATTTCCGTGTGATTAGGGTTCTAGACTATCGAGTGCGGTGACGCTTCAGAGATTGATCTACGTGGATCCTTTGGGAGTATGCGAACCTCCCAACACTGTGAGTGGCTTAGATTTCATTACGTAGCCACTATGGTTAAATGTTTTCAAAACATAAAATGATTTTCAAATGTTTTGGGATACGAGAAATCCACCACACACATATCTATTTTATGATATACCCACGTAGAGAGTGGGAGGGTTTTTAAAGAAAACATAAAGGTTTATGTGTGTGTGTTTACATTTTATGTTTTACATATATGTTTATGTATATTTTTGATGATGAAGAGAGGCAAGATGAGCGATTGAGTGGATCTCGGTGCTACGATGAGAGAGAATGAGTGGGCCGAGCGAGACATGCATGCAACGAAGTAGCTGTGGACCACCTATCGAGGGGCACGATGAGTGGAAACCCTGGGAGAGGCATGTAGTGAAACTTGCCAGGGCTCATTGTAGCTATACTCCACCCATAGCGACTGGCACCATCGAGGGAATGAGCCAGAGAAAGAAAAATATGAAAATGTTTTAGAAAGAAAAGAGATAGCCCTCAGTGCAGTAAGGCATACGATTGACGGGTCGAGCCTTCAGTGGTTTGATTTCCAGCCCATTTCAGATGTTTATTTTCTTTTAAATTATTGTTATTGAAAATATTGTTTTATAAAATTTATTTTGGATTATCCCTATTTCCCTAACCCCTAGTGGAAACTTATCAGACCTCTGTCATTCACCTGTATCCAATGTTGTTGGATGTAGATCTACGTACAAGGACGTCAGATGGATCAGAGGCTTATTAAGAGAGGTCGGTGGCTGTTAAACCCCTTTTTATTGCTTAATTTGGGATTTAAGATCACTCTTCTTTCTCCTACTTTTATACTGGAAGACCTAAGTTAGCTCAATTTTGCTTTGTAGGTGTACTTAAAAGGGAAAATGAAGTTTGAACTAAAAAGGGACAATTTCCATGATTAATTAAACCAACATGCAGAGCCGTCGACGGGTAACAATGTAGACGTCGACGGCTGCTCGAGCAATGAACACGGGATCACTTGCACCTGCATAGACGTCGACGGCCAAACACTTAGACGTCGACGGACAAGCTACTCGATGACCATGATTCTGGAATCCAAAGCAACAATCCACGGATTAAAGCTGGACGTCCACGGCCAACATTTCCAGGGAGTTCACCATGCCAGACGTCGACGGTTAGACTCTAGACATCGACGGTAGAAGTTTCTGACTTCGAATACATAAAGGTTAAACACTTAGATGTCGACGTGCACACCTTTAGACGTCGACAGATCAATCGAGCTGGGAAAAATATGAAGAAAACCTGCAGAGACGTCGACGGGCAAACATGTAGACGTCGACGGCTAACAAAGTCAAAATGTTGGCAGACCCACTTAAATGCTGTCATTCCACTATCAAACTCTTGAAAAACATATCCCGGGTATTCAGTGGAGAGGAGGCAGAGTTAAATCCCCAAATTTCCTCAGACTTGTCTCTCTCTTTACAATAATGGTCTCTACTTTATTTTATTTTATCCTTAGGATTCCTTATCTTATCTTTAAGGAATTACTGAGGAGGAATAATGGAGGAGTGGGCTGGCAGCTGGAGGCAGACAGCCGAAAGGGAGAAGAGGCAACTGGACAAGGGGGTTGGTTCAGTTTTAAGTTGGTATCTTTTGCTGGGTTTTGCACTTCTTGTAACTTTCATTTAAGCAAAAACTCTATAACTCCAATCTATTATAAGATTCAATCATTTTATTTCTGCATTTGTGAGATTCTTGTTCTTAATGCTTTCTTGTTCATTGATTGTTCTTCTATCTCTTGAGCTTTAAAGATGATTATCATGTTTATTATCTTGTCTTTTGGATTGCTGAGTTAATTAGTTGCAAATAATTGATTGAGTAGTTCATTAGCATGCTAATCTTTGAATTCCAATGCTAGAGTTTGGTAACTTCTTAGAATTTGAGTAGCAAGAGGATGTTTTTACATTCAAAGAGATTTGAAGATGCAATTGGAATAATGAATGCTGGGTTTTTTTATTGATTGTTGTTAACTTTTGTTTTTCCATCGCTTACTGCTCTTCTAGGCTTGAATTTGGATTGCTAAGATTCAAGTTAGCCATAAAAGGAAGGATTAAAAGTGAACCTAGATTCAAAGTTAATCAACATTAGGAAAAGTCCATGGATTTGAAGCTGGTTTTAAATCCATGGGGTTAACCAATTGATGAAAAGAATGTTTAATTAGTGAATCAATGATCAAATGCTAGGTTAAGAGATTGATCATATAATAGATTGGAGGGTTTGTTTCATCATGTATTGCATTATTATTGTCATTCTTGATAAATCCTTACAAATTATTTTCAACACCAATACAAAGCTCCAGTTTAATTTATTGTTTAGTTTGATGAATGCTTAAAAAGTAGTGTGAAATAGAATAGCCTTTCCTCTTGGGATCGATCCTTGCTTACCCTACTACATAGTAGATCAGTAAGGTAAATTTTGTTGTGATACGACGCGCAACAAATTTTTGGCGCCGTTGCCGGGGAAAACTGTGCTTTATCATTTCACTTCACTTTCTTAGCATTTTAGCTTATATTTCTGTTTGTCTATCTCGTTGTTATTGCAAAGTGTTAATGAAGTTTGTTTCTTTACTATCTATTGCGTTAGTGTGCTTACTTATCTAGCCATTGCTTCCCCTGATTTTGTTTGGTTTACCCTCTGTATACTTTCTTTGTTCTCATTTTTGGTTTTATCTTTTTGTTGTAGATATTGTATGAGTTTTGATTCTTCCATAACCAGCTTGAAAGAAATCAGAAGGTTTGTTGAGCAAACTAAAAAGTCATCTTTGCAAGCTAAGAGTTCTTCACCCTCACCAATCATGGAGCCACCACGGAATGAACCACCAATTAATCCACCACCTCCAGTCGTTCTACCAGTTCAGAACGAAATTCAGCCCACTATTCGACAATTATTGGAGCGTGAGCCAAATCTTCAACCTTTGTGTATAGGTTTTTCGGAAGTTGAAGGAGCTTTTGAGTTGAAATCCAACTTTGTACACTATCTTCCAACATTCCATGGTCTCCCTAGTGAAGATCCTCACCAGCACTTGAGGGAATTTTTGATGGTTTTTTCAGCTATGAAAGCGAGTAGCTTGACAGAGGAGCAAGTCCGATTACGTGCTTTTCCATTTACATTGGCAGATACTGCCAAGGCTTGGTTGTATCAATTGGAGCCTAGTTGCATAACTACTTGGGAGCAACTCAAGAAGCAATTTCTCACCAAGTACTTTCCAATCGCCAAGATACTTAATCTCAGGAATCAGATTAGCACCATCTGCCAGAAGAATACAGAGTCTATCTATGATTATTGGGAGAGGTTTAAACATTTGGTAGCCAGCTGCCCTCAGCACCAAATTCCTGAGCAGTGCTTGCTGAATCATTTTTATTATGGCCTCTTACCTATGAACAAAGGACTCATGGATGCTGCTGCTAGTGGGGCACTTCTTGATCAACCTACGGAGCAAGCTCGAAAAATCATCACCACTATGGCATCAAGGTCTCTAAACTTTCAAGCATATGATGATGTTTCCGGTCACCAAGTAAATGAAGTTGGCCGTTCTCAATTAAAGCAGCAACTTGCTTCAACAAATCATCAACTATCCAAGTTAACTTCTCTTATGATGTCTCAAATGGGTACATCTTCAACTTCTTGTCCTTGTGGTATATGTTCATTGCATACTCATGAGATGGATGCATGCCCTACTTTACAAGAATCTAGTGTTGAGGATGTTAATTCTGTTGGCTTTCCTGGACCTCCAAGGAGAAATTTTGACCCATTTGCTCCTACCTACAATCCTGGTTGGAGAGCTCATCCTAACCTTAGGTACGGAAACAATGTAGCCCCTCATTTTCAACCCAGACCCCAATTTCAACAAGGGCCTATTGCTTTCCAAAACAGACTAACAGCACCATCACATTCTAACCAATTTCAAGCTTCCTCTCATAATACTCCACCTAATCAAGGACCCTCATCCACACCATCCTCTACATCTAAACTCGAGGATTTAGTGACTCAACTTGCATCATCTCAGTTATCTTTCCAAGAAGCTACTAAGTCGTAATTTCGACAAGTGAACACCTCCTTGGAAGATCTTCAAAGACAAGTTGGGCAACATGCCACATATGTTAATGATCTTACATCCCAATCTTCGGGAAAGTTACCTTCTCAATCCATCATCAATCCGAAGGCTAATGTCAATGCAATACACTTGCGGAGTGGTCAAGTTATTCCGAATCGGAAGGAGAAAAGAAAACACAAAGTAAATGAGGAAGAAAACCTGGAAGGGGAGATGGAATCTTTCTCCCCTGTTCTTGAAGAGACGTCGACGGGCAAAACCCCTGAACGTCGACGGGCAAGCTTAGAGCAGGATAAATTAGTTTCTGACCCTTTAGATCCGTCGACGGATGACTTACTTGCCCGTCGACGTCCAAGCAACATATCCAAGAATGATTTACCCATAAACTTTGATCCGTCGACGGGTGAAGAACTTGGACGTCGACGGACACAATCCACTGACCCTGTTCCACCTTTTCCCATTACACCAAATGACTTTGAAGCCTCTACATCCACCCAAAACCCAAAACCAAACACAAATACTTCACATTTTAATCCAAAGCCTAAAGGAGTGGCTCCCTTTCCCTCAAGACTAACAAAGAAACCCAAGGAAAGCATTGAACCGGATATCTTGGAAGTCTTTCGTCAAGTACAAGTGAATATTCCTCTTCTTGATGCCATCAAGCAAGTTCCTAGATATGCCAAGTTTCTCAAGAACTTGTGCACTCATAAGCGCAAGCTTAAGGGGAATGAAGTGATTACCTTGAGTGAGAATGTGTCAGCGGTTCTTCAACACAAACTTCCACCCAAGTGTAAGGATAAAGGTTCATTTTCTATTCCTATCACTATTGGAAAGACTCAAATTCCAAAGGCTATGTGTGATCTAGGAGCTGCTATTAGTCTTATGCCACATTCTCTTTATCTCTCTTTGGACATGGGGCCATTGACGAGAACCGCTGTTGTGATCCAATTGGCGGATCGATCTTATGTATATCCGGAGGGTGTTCTGGAGGATGTTCTAGTGCAAGTCAATGAATTAGTCTTTTCGGCAGATATCTATGTTCTAAAGATGGGAAGTGAGGAATGTTCTTCATCCTCTTCTATTCTTCTTGGCCGACCATTTCTCCGCACTGCTAGGACTAAGATTGACTGTCATGAAAGTCATCTTTCCATGGAGTTTGATGGGAAGGTAATTACATTCAATCTCTTTGATGCCATGAGATACCCTTTAGATGATCAATCTATTATGGCTGAAGATTTTGTGGATGTTTGTTCTATGTCTTTATTGGATTTTGTTCAAGAAGATCCTCTACTTACTGCATTAACTCAGGGTATGGAATATGACAATTTAGATTTTGAGGAAGAGATCTATGATGAGGAAATCCAATCTATCTTAGCTTCTTTGGCCGCACTCCCATCTAAATCACACCTTGCCAATGTTTTTTACATGGATCTTCCTATCCCTTCCACCAAACTTCTCCCCTCTATCACTAAAGCACCATCTATTGAGCTTAAAACTCTTCCCGCTCATCTCAAATATGCCTTCCTTGGTGAGAATGAAACACTCCCTGTAATTATTTCCAATACTCTTACTTCTAACCAAGAACTTCAACTTCTACAAGTTCTTAAGGCTAGAAAGGAAGCTATTGGATGGACGGTTGCTGACATAAAAGGTATTAGCCCATCAATTTGCATGCATAGAATCTTATTAGAAGATGATTCCAAACCACTTAGGCAACCTCAATGCCGCTTGAATCCTCCCATGATGGAGGTGGTCAAAAAGGAGATATTGAAGCTTTTGCAAGTTGGAATCATCTATCCTATCTCAGATAGTGAATGGGTTAGTCCTGTGCAAGTGGTACCCAAGAAAACCGGTATTACGGTAGTGCAAAACGCAAGTGGTGATCTTGTACCTCAACGAGTGCAAAATGGTTGGAGGGTGTGCATAGATTATAGGAAACTTAATGACGCTACAAAGAAGGACCACTTTCCATTGCCTTTCATTGATCAAATGTTGGAGAAGTTAGCTGGAAGAGCTTACTATTGCTTCCTAGATGGATATTCTGGTTATTTTCAGATCATGATAGCTCCAGAGGATCAAGAAAAGACCACATTCACTTGCCCCTTTGGTACATTCTCATACAGGCGCATGCCCTTTGGTCTTTGCAATGCTCCAGCTACCTTTCAAAGGTTCATGATGAGCATTTTCTCGGAATATGTAGACAAGATTATTGAAGTCTTTATGGATGACTTCTTGGTCTATGGGGATTCTTTTGACAGTTGCCTGGCTAACCTCGCTATTATTCTTGACCGGTGCATTGAGACAAATTTGGTTCTCAATTCAGAAAAAAGCCACTTTATGGTTACTCAAGGAATTGTTTTGGGCCACATAGTGTCAGCTAAGGGCATTGAAGTGGATAAAGCTAAAATTGATGTCATTCAAAACTTGCCCTATCCTTCCTCAGTCAAATCAATTCGATCCTTTCTTGGCCATGGGGGATTCTATCGGCGTTTCATCAAAGATTTCTCTAAGATCGTAGCCCCCATGTGCCGTCTGTTGCAACAAGATATCACCTTTCATTTTGATGAGTCATGTAAAGAGGCCTTTGACAAGTTGAAGAATGCTCTTACATCAGCCCCCATCTTGCAACCTCCCAACTGGGATCTACCTTTTGAACTTATGTGCGATGCAAGTGATATAGCTGTGGGAGCAGCACTTGGCCAGCGAGAGGGCAAAGTTCCACATGTCATTTATTATGCCTCACGCACTTTGAACGACGCTAAGAAAAATTACACCACCACTGAGAAGGAGCTTCTTGCTATTGTCTTTGCTCTTGACAAATTCCGTTCTCATTTGCTTGGCACCAAAGTGGTTGTGTTCTCTGATCATGCAGCCCTTAAGTACCTCCTTGCTAAGAAGGAAGCTAAACCTAGATTGATTCGTTGGATCCTTCTTCTCCAAGAATTTAACCTTGAAATTAAGGACAAAAAAGGTGCAGAAAACTCAGTAGCTGACCACCTCAGCCGGTTGGTAAGTTCTGAGGTAATTTCTTCCATCAATGACTCATTTCCTGATGAAATGCTCTGTGCTCTTGATGTACAAATTCCTTGGTATGCTGACATTGTCAATTACTTGGTCACTAGAGAATTTCCTAGTGGTTTTCTTAGAGCAAAGAGGGATAAGCTTAAACATGATGCTAAATTTTATGTATGGGATGATCCCTACCTATGGAAACATTGTAGTGATTTAATTATTAGGAGATGTATTCCTGATCATGAAATTTCTAGTGTTCTATCTTTTTGCCATTCACATGCATGTGGAGGTCATTTTGGCCCTCAACGAACCGCTAGGAAAATCCTAGAATGTGGTTTTTATTGGCCTTCCTTGTTTAAAGATGCTCACAGCTTTTGCAAATCCTGTGATAATTGTCAAAGAGTAGGAAAAATCACATATAAAGATCAAATGCCTCTGAATTCAATTATAATTTGTGAAATTTTTGATGTTTGGGCAATTGATTTTATGGGACCTTTCCCTAAGTCCAATGGCTTTGTTTACATTTTATTGGCTTGTGACTATGTATCTCGTTAGGTGGAAGCCAAAGCCACCCGAACCGATGATTCTAAGGTGGTTTGTGAGTTTCTCAGGTCTAATATTTTTTCTCGCTTCGGAGTGCCACGTGTCCTTATCAGCGATAAGGGTGTTCATTTCTGTAGCAAGCTTATGACTTCTCTCTTGAAGAAGTATGGAGTTACTCACAAGATGCCCACTGCGTACCACCCCCAAACTAGTGGTCAAGCCGAGATCTCAAATCAAGAAATTAAAGCCATCCTCCAAAAGACAGTCAACCCTAACCGGGCGGATTGGAGTCAAAGACTTGAAGACGCTTTGTGGGCATATCGAACTGCCTACAAAACACCACTTGACATGTCTCCTTACCGCTTGGTATATGGAAAAGCATGCCATTTGCCAGTAGAGTTAGAGCATCGCGCTCTTTGGGCCATCAAAAAGTGTAACTTGAACATTGATGAGGCTGGGATTCATAGAAGCTTCAACTTCAAGAGCTCGAGGAACAGCGACATGATGCTTATGAGAGCTCTTTCACCTACAAAGAACGCACCAAGGCTTACCACGACAAGATTCTGAAGAAGAAAACATTTTGTGAAGGCCAAAAGGTGTTGCTTTACAACTCTAAACTACATCTCTTTCTAGGAAAACTCCGGAGTAGGTGGATAGGCCCATTCATAGTGACTAAAGAATTTGATCATGGAGCGGTGGAGATCCAAAGTTTGACTACTTCCAAAGTCTTCAAGGTCAATGGACATCGCTTGAAGCCATATTATGAAGGAGTTTCGATTTCTTCCATAGAGGACATTCTCTTCACTAATCCTACATATACTACTTGATCTGGTCTTCTAGTCGAGCCAACGACGTTAAACAAAGGCGCTGCTTGGGAGGCAACCCAAGTCCTTCCTTCACTCGATGTAATGTATTTCTTTTCTTCTTTAATTTCCTTTACTTTTGCATGCATTCATTCCATCTACATCTAGCCAAGAGTTCATGAGGTTCAATTCGGGTGAGGCTGTTCGAATTATGATCTACACAAGCGGCATTTCTCTGGATCTCTGCACTCCAAAGTCTGAAAATTTCGAGATTGAGCAAAGAGGGCAGAATCAAGGGTTTTATTGGGTTTAGAATACTTAGACGTCGACGGGCATGTAATTAGACGTCGACAGATGGGGTTTGTAAAAGACAAGTCAGAAATATCTGGCCGTCGACGGGTATAAGTTTGGACGTCGACGGATGGATCAGTCAAGATAAAATTTGGGAAGTCAGAAATATTTAGCCGTCGACGAGCATATGGATAGATGTCAACGGATAGGTTTCGACACAGAAAATTTTTGAAGTCAGAAATATCTAGACGTCGACGTATAAGGGTTAGACGTCGACGGATGATACGGGGAACCGAATTTGCATAAGTCAGAAATGTTTAGACGTCGACGGCTAGACCCTAGACGTCGACGGATCAGTAGAATTTCACCCTTTTTAACCTTCATCAGCCGTCACTTTCACCAAACACTATTTCTTCATTCAAAACCCGAAACCCTCCCCCCAAAACCAACCAACTTCTATTCTCTTCAACATTCACCAATCTTTCAACCCAATTACACCAAACCCACTCCCTTTTCACTAAAAACATCATCCCCATCCACTATTTCTCTCATCCCTTCCATCTAATTCAACACATTGAGAGATTGGTGTTCTTGGAGCCAAGTTGGGGCAATTTTCGAGTTAAGGGATTTGCAGCACTAGGGGTTCAATTAATCACTGCAGTTGGTCAGTTATCTGCTCTTTTACTTCTCTTGATTGATTTAGTATCGAAATTCAACAATATTGGATGGATTACATGCTTATAATCATGCACATTTAATACTCTTGCTTATGCTATCTACTGGAATCCGAATTGGGCTTATATCGTTTGAATGTTTGGGTTTCTTGGATGCTATAAGTGTGATAATCAAGTCGAATTCATTGTTGAGTATATATTGATCATCATAGGAGTGTTTATTTTGGGATTTTATTGAGTTTGGTTTAGGATTTCTATTCAGCATCTTCATTGTTCGACAAAATGTCTAAAAGACCTCGCCAATCAAAATCCCAAGCTTCCGCTGAACCCTCACCACCTCCCAGACCACGAGCTTCGAGGGCTGCCAAGGGCAAGGCCCCGACTTCGGCCTCGATAACTACTGTGGCCAATGAATTTTTCTCTCCAGAATGCGAAGAATGGTTCAAAGATCATCAATCATCTCGTCAAATTGTGGAGAAGACAGTGCACCCTCTTATTACACGCCAATTTGATTTAGTGAATCTGTTTCACGAGGTGGGTTGGGATGCTGTCCTCGCCATCAAGGGTGAGTACTACCCCGATTTAGCTATCCTCTTTTACGCCAACATTAAGAACAAGGGGGCTGACTTGCCTGAAATTCAGACTATGGTGCTCAAGAAAAAGATCACCATCAATGCAGAATTCCTCTGGGAGCATTTCCGTATTCCCAATGAAGGCTCTATGTATGAGGGCACTGATGAAGAGGAAGAAGATCCAGACCGTCCTTGGTCAAGACAAGCTGCCTTGAATTGGTTTGATGTGGCTTATAGACCGGTGCCCGGCAAAAAGGCTGCTCTTTTCTGCCGAGATTTCAGCATTCAAAGCCGCTTGGTAGCCTACCTTATCCACCATAATGTGGATCCCAAAATCAGCGACACCCATATTGTCCACGGCAAAGACGTCTATATGATTAACAAAATTGTCCACGGCCTCCAAGAAGCCCTTGGTATTCCGCTGGCGTCAACCATCATCAGTGCCATGCGTGAGGTCGTCTCTCCTACCACTCAGCACTGCTGCATTCCTTTTCCAGTGCTCATCACCAAAATCCTCCGGTATTGTGGCATCTCTTTTGAAAATGAGCGGAAGACGATCACCGCCAAAACAGACATTGTCGATGCCACCAAAATGAAGATCTTTGGTTATGTCCAAGCGGGAGGACTTTGGACTAAGCCCCCGAATATGCAAGACCAGCCAGCTGAAGGTGACAAAGAAGGAGAAGAGCAAGAACAGCCGCAAGATCAGCAAGTTCCCTTTGAGCTACTGGTTGGCAATAGACCGATACCTCAGCATCAGTTTCAGTCACAGGTGCTCGGTTGGTGCCAGAACATGGGTCAGAGTTTCAATACACTACAAGGCGATGTGACACGCTTGACTGATGACGTTCACTCACTCCACACCAAGCTTGATCAGATTCTGGCCTTCTATAATCAGCCTCCACCACTGCTTCAGTGAACTTTAGCACATTGATCTACCATTTTCATGTATGCATTTTACTTTTTATCTCTTTTAACTGTGCCAGACTTTAATTTCTAGTTGTCGTACATTTTAGCTCTTTAACTTTTGGATTTTAGTTAATTATAGACCCTATAACTACTAATTTCGATTAATGGCAATTTAATCTTCCTTTGGTTACTTTTGCCCCATTATTGTTGATTGCACTTGCTGGACTTCATTTTCTTCATTTCCTTCCTCGACAGCATCAAGGTACTGCTCTGTGATACCTCTCATTTATATGATTTATTGTCGAGACCGCATTGCAGACAATGCTTATTCTAAGTGTGGGGGAAATTTAGTAACTAAAACTTTTTGCTAATTAGGAGTTGTGGCTTTTTGATAGTTAAATTGCAAATTAGAATGTGAAGTTATTCATGAAGTAAATATAAGCATACTTTAAATTGGAAAAGAGCCTTAAGATTTCTTGCTTCTTGATTTTTAAGCAACTTGTAGTAATTCTCTTGAGCCGAATATGTTTAAGTAGAATAAGGATTCTTCAACCTTGTGAGAAATTTGAGCCTTCAGATTGCACTACAATCTCTTTTTCTTTAGAGTAAATTTTATCTTGCATGATTATATTCCTCTAGAACTTGCTTTATACCTTGTTGAAATTACATATAATGCATGCATGTTTGAGAAGATGGTCAAGATTATAGCTAAGCTTGAGCCAAATTGACCAACCTTTGCGAAACACCAATGCAGAGAACCCCTTGAGCCTAAAAGATTTTAGCTTTACTTTTGTTGATGAACCTAAATTCCCTAAAAAGAACCTCAAGCCTCAAAAGAAAAACAAGTTTTCTCATCTTGTTTCTTCAGCTTAGTGAGATTAGTGACTTGTATGATTTTTATGTTCTGGACAAAAGAGTAACAAGTCTAAGTGCGGGGGAAATTTTCCCTTCAAGAATTGATCAATTAAGAAAAAGTTTTAGAGATGAGATGTTCAAAATACATTAATTTTAAAAAATGTGCCCGAAAGAATCCTAATGCATAAAGAATGGCATAATAGAAGCAATCGACATCTTTGCGGTTCATTGTAAAGAGGAATGAAAGGAAAAATTTGAAATGAGTAGATCAAAGGAGTCGGGCTATTTGAATGCCATTTTCATTTTCTTCCCGATAGCTTGATATTTCACTAAGTTTTGAAGAGACTTTTAATTGAACTCCTTTACCCTTTTCTTCATAGCTTACTCAACCAAGACCTCATTACAGCCCCATTTCATCTTTTTCATCTTTTCATCCATGATGTGCATACTGGAGTAGTGGAGATGAGGTAGACTACCAAGCTTATGGTAGGTCTATTTTCATGCAAAGATTGAGCGCACCATGAAACATACTTAAGTGAATGAGGGATTTCCAGTGATGAATTATTCCATTCAAACATGTTTGGTTGAAGGAAAATTGCTTCCATCGTTGCTTAATTATCTTGATTCTTGAATTGCTATGCTCTCTTCTACTTTACAATATGCTTCTATATACCGCATGAATTTCCTCTGAAATTTAATTTGAAGAGTTAACTAGTTTAAATTTTTTGTGTGGTATTCTCTTTTAAGGGTTATTGTGTTCTTTCCCTTTTGCTTTGTAGGTGTACTTAAAAGGGAAAATGAAGTTTGAACTAAAAAGGGACAATTTCCATGATTAATTGAACCAACATGCAGAGCCGTCAACGGGTAACAATGTAGACGTCGATGGCTGCTCGAGCAATGAACACGGGATCACTTGCACCTGCATAGACGTCGACGGCCAAACACTTAGACGTCGACGGACAAGCTACTCGATGACCATGATTCTGGAATCCAAAGCAACCGTCCATGGATTGAAGCTGGACGTCCACGGCCAACATTTCCAGGGAGTTCACCATGCCAGACGTCGACGGTTAGACTCTAGATGTCGACGGGTAGAAGTTTCTGACTTCGAATACATAAAGGTTAAACACTTAGACGTCGACGTGCACACCTTTAGACGTCGACAGATCAATCGAGCTGGGAAAAATATAAAGAAAACCTGCAGAGACGTCGACGGGCAAACATGTAGACGTCGACGGCTAACAAAGTCAAAATGTTGGCAGACCCACTTAAATGCTGTCATTCCACTATCAAACTCTTGAAAAACATATCCCGGGTATTCAGTGGAGAGGAGGCAGAGTTAAATCCCCAAATTTCCTCAGACTTGTCTCTCTCTTTACAATAATGGTCTCTACTTTATTTTATTTTATCCTTAGGATTCCTTATCTTATCTTTAAGGAATTACTGAGGAGGAATAATGGAGGAGTGGGCTGGCAGCTGGAGGCAGACAGCCGAAAGGGAGAAGAGGCAGCTGGACAAGGGGGTTGGTTCAGTTTTTAAGTTGGTGTCTTTTGCTGGGTTTTGCACTTCTTGTAACTTTCGTTTAAGCAAAAACTCTATAACTCCAATCTATTATAAGATTCAATCATTTTATTTCTGCATTTGTGAGATTCTTGTTCTTAATGCTTTCTTGTTCATTGATTGTTCTTCTATCTCTTGAGCTTTAAAGATGATTATCATGTTTATTATCTTGTCTTTTGGATTGCTGAGTTAATTAGTTGCAAATAATTGATTGAGTAGTTCATTAGTATGCTAATCTTTGAATTCCAATGCTAGAGTTTGGTAACTTGTTAGAATTTGAGTAGCAAGAGGATGCTTTTACATTCAAAGAGATTTGAAGATGCAATTGGAATAATGAATGCTGGGTTTGTTATTGATTGTTGTTAACTTTTGTTTTTCCATCGCTTATTGCTCTTATAGGCTTGAATTTGGATTGCTAGGATTCAAGTTAGCCATAAGAGGAAGGATTAAAAGTGAACCTAGATTCAAAGTTAATAAACATTAGGAAAAGTCCATGGATTTGAAGCTGGTTTTAAATCCATGGGGTTAACCAATTGATGAAAAGAATATTTAATTAGTGAATCAATGATCAAATGCTAGGTTAAGAGATTGATCATATAATAGATTGGAGGGTTTGTTTCATCATGTATTGCATTATTATTGTCATTCTTGATAAATCCTTACATATTATTTTCAACACCAATACAAAGCTCCAGTTTAATTTATTGTTTAGTTTGATGAATGCTTAAAAGGTAGTGTGAAATAGAATAGCCTTTCCTTGTGGGATCGATCCTTGCTTACCCTACTACATAGTAGATTAGTAAGGTAAATTTTGTTGTGATACGACGCGCAACAGCGGCATAGGAGTATTAGTTTTCGATACGTAGGTGTTCTCTTAGATTGATCCACTAGTACTCTGTGTTTTATTTAAATCATTTTATTAAATGATTTATTATTATATTATTATTAATGAAGTTTTAGTAATTGTTTTGCAACAAAGATACTCAATTCATGCCTTACGGTGCTTCGTGGTGAGTAGCTACAGACACGTACTACAAGGTAACATGGCGGTTTCCATGTGGCTGACCCTTCGAGTCGGGGTATGACAATTTGATTAGTATCAGAGCGAATAAAAGATTCTAACTATTTCAAAAGCAATAAAGTATTTTCAAAATGTTTTCAAAATATTTTCAAACGTTTTCAAAACCAGTGGATTACTTAGGTTCTAAACTCTTGAGTTCGAGTATGTAATTACTCGAACATGTCATAAATGTTCCAACCTACTCTTAGAATACCTTCTTTAGCAATATGCCACCATATAAGGCATTCAAAAGTGGTATTTAGGTGAAATGACACCACAACCACCATTTCCTTGGGATTAGTTAAAGCAAAGTAAGCTTTTCGAGAATATCCCCCAAGACTAACCTTTTGAATTCCTATACCCTTCTTATTGTTAGCCAAACCAAATAAGGGATAGTAACTCCCTTGAGATGACGAGATATTTAATATCTCGTCCAATGTCAAGATAACCTATTCAGAGACCCACCAGTGAAGAAGACTGGTTCGAGATCCAATCTTCAGTGTAATAGACATCGATACTCATTAATAAAGAAGTGAGTTAACATCTAACCTAATCCAAATACGACTTCCCCGTACTTTACACTTGTAAAGTGTAAGATTTGGGAAAAGGTTGAGGTAATAAGATAGACACAAGGAGCCAAGATGGATCAGATGACCCAAGAAGACTAATGCAACCTCCATCACTCTCTAGACCATTTGCGTGTAGACTATGAGAAAGCGTTAGGTTAAGAGGAAATGAGGCAAAAAGACACGAGATCACCGAGGATGAGGTTTAAAGAACTTCAAGAAGCAAGACAAACCATCCAAGGAGAAGGACAAAAGAATGGCGAGGACTTCAAGGGAAGAGGCAACTTGCGAATTGAACTGAAGTCGAAGAGGAAATAGTAAGGATGAAGAAATCAACAAAAGGGTTAAGTACTATGAGCCAACTTCTTGCACTCTCTACACTGTCGTGTGTGAATTTTGAAAAGAGAATTCAGCAGGAGTAGATGAAAGGAATGCCACTTGGAATCGGAAGAACCAACACCCCAAGACTTTAGGTCACTAAATGGTGACCTCGAAATATGTGCAAGTGGAATAGAAGATCTCAATGGAAGATTAACTCGACCCTTGATGAACCAAACTGACTTTTCCCAATTCTGTACCATTTGCGTGTGGGTTTTGAGAGAGTGTGCAGTGAAAGCCACCCAGATTCTAGGAGATAGACGCTCAAGGACTTTAAGATGTGAGCTAAAGGACCATAGAGAAGGGTGATAGAGGAGGAGAACCTCAGGAAAAGGATAGATCGACCCCTCTCTCACTAACCAACCGACACCTTTGCCAATCTACATTGTCCAAGTGTAGATTTTGAGAAAAAGTTGATCAAGAACACGAAAGAGGTTGGAAGGACTCCAGGCCAATAGTTGACGGCCATTGAAAATGGGCAAAGGAAGCAGAAAACTTCAGAAGGAGTCTAACTAGACTTTCAATGAATCAAATTGATTTTCCCTATCTACTACACTAATCGAGTGCTTAAAGGACGTTCTCTTCTAAAGATGCGGAAAAAGTCATACAAACTCGAGATCGTGCAAGATAAGCGAAGAGGAAGCTGCCTATATGTGCAAAGAATATCAACGAAAAGGAGCCCAGGAAATTCAAGAATGGTAAGGAAATTGTGGTAAAGGAACCTTGAAGAAGACCATTTTTGAAAATCGACATGAAGAAAAGGTAAAGATGATGAATAGGAAGCAAAAAACAGGAAGAAGATCTTATATCCAAATGGCTAACAAGCAGTGAACCCTACACTACTCTTCTGGACATTGGGTACCAATACTAAGAAAATTCGTGGAACAAAAGACAAGAAAGAGATTTACGATGGAAGGAATAGGGTAAGAAGAAAGATAAGTTAGAAGTATCCAATTTAAATGATTAGTAAGTGATAGACCCCGCATCATTTAATTATTGATAAATGAAGTAAGGAGGAAACACGAGACAGTAGTAAGGAAAGAACCCTAACAAAACTAATGGGAAATAAGCAACCGAAGTGCAAGAAATGAATGACTACGGTGGGGAATAGTTAGACTTGCATGCATGTGATGAAGTGAGGAGAATAGGGAATAGTTAGATTTGCATGCATGTGATGAAATGAGGAGAATCTCTTCTCACCATATAACATGCAGCATCAGAAAGAACAGTGAGAAAGAAGAAGTGATAAGTGAGGAAATTACAAACTCTAAATTACAGATGCAAGACGCTATGATGTAGTATAATGGCCTTATTAATAAGGAAGAATAAAATGTTAGGTAAAACGACACCCTATGCTTACTGAAAGTGAATAAAGCCTAGGAAAAAGAGGAGCTTAAATCAGTTGATGAACTAAGATGTAGGCTAACTAGGAGTAGAGCCTTATAAGAGGAAAAGCATAACACACCTTAGAATCATAAACCTCTAGAAAACATTAACCCTTGATTCGTAATATTTTCATAATAAACTATAGGTTACTAGCCCTAAAATGACTAGATAGATTAGTAAAGAATAAGTTTAGGGTAATTGTATAAAACCCTAGGGATTAAAAAAAGCGAATAAGAACCTGTAGGGTTAAGAAAGATAGTTAAATGAAACCTAGTGAAGGAAGAGTTCATAAAAGACTTAGTGAAATGAAGTGCATAAAAGGCTTAAGTGTTAGATAACTAGTTGAGAGAAACTAAACAAAATAAGCACAAGTCAGGGCTAGGCCAAAGTGCTACATCATGCCCAGATTAAGTAAAGGAAAGGGATAAGTAGAAGGAAATGAAAGCAAGAAGTGTGGAGATGAGAAGTTAAAGGTAAAGATGGATTTGGAGGTAAAGGAGATAAGAAGATTGGATAGAAAGAGAAATTGAGAAGAGACTGAAAGGAAGACATATATCAAGGGAAAAGGAAGGAAAACACTTGAAGGAAATGAGTGGATGAAGATGCTTGTAATCCTAAAGGATGACAAGTAGTAAACTCTTTACTATTTACCTACCCTCTAGGTGCAAGTAAAGAAAGAATAGAAGAGAAGAAAAGAAAGATAAAGAAATGAAGGTACCAACTTGGTACGGGATGGTGAGCAGTGGACACCTCACAACTTGTTAATCCTACAAGTGTAAGAGGAGGAAAAACATAAAAGAAGAAGAAGAAGAAAATATGAACACAAACACCTCGGAATATGAGGGAAGAAATTGAAGCTAAATAAATGGTGAAAAGAGGAATGACCACAACCATGAGGATAACCCGAGTAAAGGGGATATTACAAATGCAATTAAGGTTGAAAATGGTGTGACTCAAGTAAGAATTAAAATATGATTAAGCATGAACCAGAATAATGGTTGGAACCGAAGAAGACAAAATGATGAGAGTGAAGAAGTAAAGTGAGATAGAAGGAATTAAGAGGAAAAAGGTAAGGAATATGAACGATAAGTTGAAAATTTAGAAGGAGGGGAGCAGACTAACCCTAAGGGATGATTTCCCCTCGAAGATTGATAAGTGAAGAAAGGATGTGGGGAGATGAAGTTTAAGCCAAGGTAAATTCGGAAGTAGCCAAGTGCGGACAAGATTGTAAGACAATGGATGGTAGGGAAAGGTGTTGTCCTACGACAAATAAACCTTGGTGTGGATGACAAAAAAAAGATATTAAAGGAAGGAGAGCCAAGGATAGCTAGGGTAGAGAAGACCATAAACAAGAAACAAGAGATGTGGGAATTAAAACAGAAGAAAATAGCAAGGATAAACCCCGAGTACTTATTAGAAGAAGTACGAGGATAAAGAAAGGAACTGGTCAAGCTCTTAAGCTTCTATAAGCACAGCCAGTATAAGTAAAGACAGAAAAGAAATTCTAACACCTAAATGAAGCAAAGGTGTTAGAAGAAAGTGAAGATGAAAGTGAATAGAAAGTAAGAAATGAAAGCAAGGAAAGAAAGAAATGAAGCCCGAGTAAAGGAAGTCATGAGTAAGATGTGAAAGGTCACGACAACAAAGGCAACGAACCCAAAACCCTAATGGAATGGGCATGGGGATGAAGAAAACTACAAATGGTGCAAAAGATGGCAGTGGACCCAAGAAGAAGGCAAATCAAGTAAAGAGACAAGAAACCCTAAGAGAGAGAAATACGAAGATAAATAAAGCTACAAACGTTGCTGTACGACTATAACGTATGTGGGTGAATAAATAAGGGAAAGAAAAGGAAAGAGAAAGGGGAAAAGAACCCCATAAAGAACTGTTGATGAAAAAAGGTAAAGAAATCAATCATTGACAAAGAATCTAAAGTGAATAAAAAAGGTCATAGGAAATAAAAACACGAAGATAAGAAGCAAGCAGCTACCGCAACATATATGTGATCGGCTATGTTCCATGTAGACGGGAGTGTCAGTGGCGAAAGAAAACCCCAAAACAAACTATAACAAAGAAGATAAAACACAAAAGAGAGCCCTAGGAGGCCAGAGTATATGACATGGATGGGCATGAAGTCAAGGCTTAAGTACGGATGACTTGGCAGCCATGTGAGGTATCCCCATGTAAGGGATGATTAGAGACTGAGATCTTGAAGATCTCTGTGATGACCACTCGAGAGGACCAACCCAGAGTGTGATTGGGAAAATGGCATGAGGCTACCTAGAGTTCTCTGTCCCAGAGAGAATGAGAGATGTTATGAGATGGGCCGAGGGCCCTATTTGAGATAGAGATGGGCAGTCAGAGAGTGAGTCAGATTGTGAGAGGGCATGATCTCTAATTCCTCGATACGATATGGCTAAAAGTGGGCCAGTGTGTATAAGAGCTCGATTCACATGCCATATGATGATGAAAAGAGATCAAAAGAAAAGAAGAGAACAAATAGATGAAATGAGAAGAAAAACCAAGGTAAGGGAAGGAAGCAGTTAACTCACTGAACACCTTGCCTTAGAGGTGAGGGAGTTAATCTAAAGTCTTCCCTAACATTTTGGTTACAATGATAAGTACAAGACATCGATAAGACAAAGAATGCGTCAAAGAATAGCCTCGAAGTAAGAGGCGATGTTGAAGAAGAAAGCAAAGACTTCTAAAAAGAATAAGATGTCACGCCCCGACCCACCTTGGTCGGCAAAGTGGCAACCGCCGCACTGCCTCGAAGTACGTGTCGGTCTCTCACGCACCCGAAGCACCGCAAGGCAAAGTAATGGATATCGTCGTTGTAAGACAACTAAAACTTTAATTAAAAATTCATTTAATAAAATAATTAACTTTAAAAGTAATGCCAGTGGACTAACTTAAAGAATACCTACACAGCGGAAACTATTAAGCCTAAGCCATCGATGCCTCCTAGTGAGCCTCTGGTCTAACAGCTGCCCTCGTACGCGGATCTGCATCCATCCACATTGGATACAGGTGAGTGACAGAGGTTTTAAGAATCTCCATCTGGGTTAGGGCAAATAAGGGAAATCCAAAATAAAATAATAATAAAATAAATATTTTTCTTTTGAAAACTTTTTTTTGGTTCTCCTGCTGAGAACCCTCTTTTAAAAACACTTTAAATAAATAAATCAATATACATAAAATGGGCTGGCATCTCTATCATACTGGAGGTGCGACCTGTCGGTCGTCTTCTGCCTCACTACACTGAGGGCTATCTCTTTTCTCATTTAAAATATTTTCCCTTTTCTCTTTCTTTAGCCTTTTCCCTCGGTGGTGCCTCGTTGTGGTGGAACACAGCGAACTAGAGCCCTGGCGAGCTTCCTTGCACACCTCTCCAAACCAGGCTCGTCTCACCGTGCCCCTCAATAGGCGGTCCACGGTTGAGAATCTAGCATGCTTTCTTCAACTCATCCATGCTCCGGCATATTGGAGCCCGAGGAGTATTGCTCTCAATTACTCATCTCGCAAAGGTATCGCACCCTTAATAATCATAATAATAATATTTCATAATTATATATATATGTATAAAATATTTATATTTAAAACATATAATCACACACACATAAGTTTTTATATTCCTTTTTAAAACATCCCACTCATTGTGTGGGTATATCACCATGCAAATGTGTGTGTGTGGCTTTCCCGTATCCTAAAACTTTTGAAAACATTTATGTTTTAAAAACATTTTTAAAACCTTTGTTCCCAGTGGCTAAACAAAGAAATCTAGGCCACTCACAGTATTGGGAGATTTGTATACTCCCAAGTGCTCCATGTAGCTTTAACCTCCGAAGTATCGCCGCACTCGATTCAACTGGAGCCCTAACACAAGGAAATACGTTAGCATTCATAATTAAATTTATGAATGCACCTACGAGGCTCTAACATGACCTAAGGCTGGGCTTGAATGTGATTCAGGGCTTAGAAAAGTGTCCGGGAGATTCCAGGGTAAAAATTGTACACTTGGTGAAAAATTACGAAAATGCCCATGGAGGTCCATGGGCCGCCAACTCGGGCTGGGCCAGGCAAGCCCCCCATGTGGCTGGGTCAGGCCCGAAAGGCCTTTCCCATGTGAGTTGGGCCCAACAGGGCCCAATCGCCCATTTTGGGCCAAAAGGCCTAGTCCGACGAGGGACAGGCGCAAGCCCCGCGCGGGACTTGGGCTGCAGGTCTCTCCCGCGCGGGAGCCGCTCACAAGCCTTGGGATTCGAGGCTTTTCCTCTGTTCCCGAGCCCCTAGATCCATCGATTGGCATGAAATTCGAGATGGAGGTTCCTCTCACCTCCCACGATCGTTTACTGGAGCAGAAACGAGAATTACAAGCTCAAAGTTCCTAGATCTCAAATCTAAACTTAAAATCTAACTAAAAGCCAAACCTAACTTGGAGCTTGGATCTCTCCTAGACCAATGCATGGAGATGCGTGAAAACTTAGAAAAACGTAGATCAAGGAGTTAGGAATAACTTATCAAGAACTCGCCTTGATCCTGGGGTCGGTTTGTTCGTGTAGACACTTATTTTTAATTTTAACCAATTAGTTAATTTTAATTAATTGATTAATTGATTTGCCATTTTTAAATTTTTTTATTATTCTACTTATCCTTTTAAGCTTAGTTTGTTTTTACTCATTTCTTATTATTATTATTGCTATTATTACTTCATTTTATTTTTATTTTATTTTGATTTTATCTTATTACCTTGTAGGCAATTTTGAACCAAGACTGGAAAGCAAAAAGAGCCAATTCTACTCCCATGCAAACCCAAGCAAGCCAAAGACCAACCGAATCAACTTGGTTATCATGTAAAATATGTGTGTATATATATATATACACATATATTTGTATATATTTGTATATATATTTATATTTGTGTATATATATATACATATACATTTATATGTATATTTGTGTATAAATATCTATATGTATACATATATATATTTATATATGTATATATAATACTTGTCACCTAATGGGTCATCATGAAAGAATATGTACAGATATTTATATATTTATATATATATATATACACATGTATATATATATAGATGTATATACCAAAGGAGCCGCACAAAGTCCCACACTTTCTCATTCATTTCTGAAACTGTCTGTTTTGTTGGTGCAAGTAGGACAGGTATAGGAGTTTGTGCCTTGGGTCACGTGGTACACTTCGTTGCACCTTTCAATTATGGCAGCTTGGAGAACATTCGTGCGGCTTTAAATGGTCTCCTTCCTTCTGATATTCGAGTTAGAGAAATGAGCGCTGCACTGCCTCTTCTTCAGCTCCGCAAGCTCTCCTTGTTTCCATCGAACAATGCAAGTTCCCTCCATGGCCTGATTGATGTTGGCATTTAGTGATAGAATCCCGAGAATTATTAGTTCGGGAATAGTCAAAGCCTTGCTTTGCCTTGTAGGTCAGGACAGCAATACTTCTGACCGTTCAAATGCTGCAAATGCTTTGGAAGCTCTTACTTGAAAGTCGACTGCAGCAAAGAAGGCAGTTATAGACGCAAACGATGTTCCTATTCTCGTTGGGGCTGTTGTTGCTCCCTATAAACAGTGCATACAAGGAGAACATGCCCGGGCTCTGCAAAGCCATGCGACACACAAACTTGTGGAGGGGCATCTTATTTGATATTATATCTTGGAGGACTATTTTTATCTTCTCGCTTACCTGCACCTATTGCAGACATAGTAGGAGCACCTGCTTATGCTCTAATGGTGCTTGAGCAGATTTCTAGTCTTGATGAAGATCCATTTGATGTTGCAAAGATAGAGGATGTATTGATTACGTTACTCAAACCTCGAGTAGGCTCGAGGTACTCAGTTGCCCATCTCACTGTCAGGCTTATCCAGCGAACAACATCAAGAATATGAGTACACTTGCTGGCCGTTTGGACTGATCGGGCTGATGATAGCAAATGGGTAATTACTGCTACTGTTAGGTTTCCTCCGCTGGTGCAGTTACTGGAGATGGAACCAAGGATGACATTCGGGGAAGACTTAAGCGCTATGAAAAAGATTGTACTGATGGCTTCAGGGCCAGTTTCATGGTCCATCATTCTTTAAACCAACATCAGCTGTCCCTAGAAAATTGCACAAGTAAAAGTTCAGAGAGAAAAGAAAGCTCATAAAGTGAAGAAGAAAGGATCGCGCTGGAGGAATGCCAGTTGCGCTCTCGGCCAGGGTCCGGCTCTGCTCCAACCAAGTCATCACCCTCAAAACAACGACCCACATCAACACTGCCAGCAGATATTGAAGACAGAAACAACACCACTTGACTTTCTTGCCAACTCTCAAATACCCGCACAAGGACCACAAAAGCTGAAGTTAGCAACAAAGCAACCAATGGGAGCAGAGAAAGAAAGGGGCAAAATAGAGAGGACAATACCCAAAAATCAAGGCCCTTAGATGAAACCAAGAAAAGGAGCCGTTAGATGGAGGAGGAAGAGAGAGAGTAGATAAAAGCTAATTTTCTCAGCAAAAAAAGAGGGAGGTCGGCTATTTTTTCAGTTTTGGTTTTTAGAGAGCAAAAAGCTTTGAGTTCAAAAGAGGAAACAGCTCTTCATTTTTTCGTTTTTTTCCAGCAACAAAAGATTTAAAAAAGAAAGGCAAAACAGAGCACTTGTTCATGGTTTTCGAACAGTAGTCCGAAAATATCGAAATAGAAACGCAAAAGAAAAAGCTTTCCTCCTCTCTTTTTAAAAGGATTTGGCTAGAGAAAATAGAAAAAAAGCTTGTTGATTTTTAATTTTTAGCCATTCTCTTCTCTACAAAGCCACTTTTTTTTAGTTTTGATGCAAAAGTTCATTCCTTTTTAGGTAAAGTTTTTACTTTTATGTGTAAAAATCATTTCTTTTTTCTTTAAATACAATATTCTTGCCTTATTATGTTAACCTTGTACATAAAAATGTTAACTTTCTCTTTTATAATGATATTTATGATCCATAAAGCATTTGTATATTGCTAAGTGACTTATTTAGTTTAATATATGTTTTAATATGTTCAAGATGATGCCTTTTTATTTGTTTATCTATTTTATTCTATTAATATGTCATTTTTCTTAAATATTTACATGATTATACAAAAAATTCCTAACTTTCTTGTTTTATATCCTTGTTTATTACTTTTTTAAGCTTGCTTGTATATTCAATATGCTTGTTTAGTATAAAATTTTAATCTTGATTAAAAAGATTACATTTTTGAGCTCATATTCACATTCTTGTTTGATTAAAAATCTAACCTTGGTTATAAAGATCACAACTTTAAGTTAATTAACTTGTTTGCTTAGTTAAATGTTAAGTCTAGGATTATAAAAATTGCACCTTTTTGCTTGTGAGTATTTTTGCTTGATTAAAAACGAAAGTTTGGTTAATAAAAATTGAATCTTTAAGTTTATTTTATTTTTCATTATTTTTTAGTATTTTTATTTATTTAAATGGAAATAATCTTTGATTTTAAAAATTGAATTTTTTTAGCTTGTATAAATGCATGTTTAGTTTAAGATTTAATTTTTGATGATGGAAATTACCTTTTTACCCTTGAGTATTTGTTTTGCTTAATGTAAAAATTTAGGCTTGTATGTGAAATTACCTTTTTGCCCTTATAGATATGTTAGCTTTTTTGGTAATTATTTCTTGTGTCAAATTACTGTTTTGCCCTTTATTTAGTAATTAAAAATCTAACTTTGCATGTAAAATTACTCTTTTGTCCCTGCATGTATTTTTGCTTAATTAGTAATTGTATCTTATATTAAATTACCTTTTTGCCCCTATATGTATGTTTGATTAATTAAAGGCCTAATCTTGTATGTAAAATTACCTTTTTGGCCTTGCATATATATTTGTTTACTTGATTTTAAATTTCCATATCCTATTTATTTATCATATTATATTATGTAATTAATTGTGTATATATGTACTAACCCATGTTTTATTATCCCATTCATGCATAATTAAGTTAGAAGATTGATTTTCAAAAACTCATATGCATGGAGTAACCGGAGGGTACCTCGGGAGTCTGAGGTTTCTAAAGGTTTTCTCCGATGAGAAGTTTTCTCGGTGTCTAGTCGGGAGTCCGATCGGGCCCGTGGGAATTTCTTGTCCCTTCAAAATATAAAATATATTTTTCATTCAAATTTTCATAAAAAGCATACATCATGTTTATGATTTCTTTAATTTCTTGAAATTGGCAAATGAACTCAAAAATTTTATTGTTACTTTTTTTTATAAAATGAATGTTTATTCCAAAACCTTTTCTTCTTTTACTCTTATGTTTTGTTTTCATTTTATTTTAAGAAAATCTCTTGTTTAAGAGGCCCAATTAAATTAAAAGGAATGTTTATTCCAACATTAATTTCAAAGCACATTTTAAAAGTTTTTTGACAGCTCTTAATTACCCAATTATAGTTAAGGCCTCTCAAATTAATCCAAGTTTTATTAAAAAACTACTTTCAAAATTTCTTTTCTCATTTTTTTTATTTATTTCTTTCGAATGAAAGGGAATATTCATTTTCTTTCTTTGTCTTTTTTTATTTATTTTTTCAAAGTATTTTTCTTGGAAAGACTTTAGTAGGTTTAATTAATTAAGACCTTTCAAGTAAAAACTTCCTTTTTATTAAAAGGCATTTTTAATTCCAATAAAGAGAATGTTTATTCCTTAAATCTTTAAAATTCTTTTTCAAAATTAGTCATATTCAATAAAAATAACAGTTATCTTTAAAACCTTTTTGAAAGGTCTTAATTTGTTAAATCCACTAAGGTTTTCCGATTAAACTAAGTTTTGTTAAATTATTCCCTTCATTAAATTAAAAGGAATATTTATTCCGACATTGTTTTAAAATTAAGTCTTTCTAAGAGATTTTAGTTTAAGTAATCATAATTTAAGTCTCTTAAAGTAAATTTCAAAATATAAATTTGAGGGTGTTTATCCCAACCTTTTTATAAAATAATTTCTAGAAGGTTTCAATTTATATTCCCATTATTGAGCCCTTCTAAAATTAAATTAAATCTTGTTTTCCATAAAAGGGATATTTATCCCCATTTTCAAATTAGATTTTGATCTTAGAAGAATATTTATTCCCATTTAGAAATTGAATCTCCATTCTAAGTGGGAAATTTCTTCAAATTCAAAATTGGGCTATGGATTTTCACATTAAAAGGAATGTTCATTCCAACATTAAACTTTTAAATTTTGAATTTAGCTTTTATAATGGGATGTTCATCCCACATTAAAAGGAATCTTTATTCCTACATTTAAAATTATGTTTTTCTTAAAATGATTTTAAACACATTTTACTATCATTTTTCAAGTAAAAATATTTTTAAGACTTTTGCGGTACCGATTTCCGGGCGTCTTGGGGGTGCTAATCCTTCCTTAAGCGTAACCGACTCCCGATCCTAAAATCTTTTTCGTAGACCAGTTTCTTTCCTTAACTTGACGTAATCTCTCTAGATTTATGTTGGGTTAAACAAGTAGGTGACTAACCACACCTATTCAAATAAAAGGTTAGTGGCGACTCCATTTGTTTTTCGACTATTTAGTCCCGAACATTTTTCATGCCATATCATTTATTGTTGGCGCGGTAAAACGTCTCGACAGTTCGGATCGGCCAAAAGTCCAAAATTGCTCCAAAAAGAGCAGTTGAGAGAAAAGAGAAATGAGAGAAGAGAGAAAGAGAGAAAATGAGGGGGAGAGGCTCGGCCTCCCCCTATTTATAGGGGAGCCCGACACCGGGTCTACTCGAGCCTCGGGCCAAACTTTCTCTTCTCTTTTAAACCTCTCAAAACTTTGACCTTTGGCCCAATCCAATGACCAATTCACCAATGGACTTCCAATCCATTGGCTATGGACTTAAAGAAGTCCACTTTAGTGATTCCATGCATGGTCACCAATCTCATCTTCCAACTTCAGCTTACCTTAAGCTTATCTTCTTTTCTGACTTGACACAACCGGACCAACATATTGTTTAATTAATACGTCATCTTGCACTATTCTGTTCGTACCGAAAAGTCGTGCTAGGTCCGGGTTTGTCATAAGAAGAGTGGATCCTTAAAAGTAATAAGAGGATAGTCTCGTTAAGAGAGACTTTAAGGAAATGATGAGGACAAAGCGAGATGATCGAGTAAGCACAGCTGAAGTGGAGGAAGAACATCCAAGTGGCGTAATTGAAATGAAATGAGCCTAACCCCACGAAGGAGTAAGGATAGGCTCTACTAAAGAAAAGGTGAAGTTCAAACTGAAGAACAGAAAAGCAAAAAGGTTGTTCTTGAGAGAAGATGATTGGAAGAGATCAAAACATAATTTGATTGGCACCAGCAGCGAAAGGAGAAAGTTCAGCAACGAATAGCGATGCAGATATTATTCGAAAACAAGAGAAAGGCTTGGAATAGAAGCCAAATCTCCTTTATAACTACCTCGATGATTTTGAGATAAAATTTTTTGAAAGAGGAGAGAATTGACATACCCGGACCTAGTTTAACTTTTCCGTACAAACGTCGGTCCAGATATGTCAGATGAAGAAAAAAAGCGGAAATTAGTATAAGATGGAGATGGAAGATGAGATAAGTGACCAGGCATGGAAGCACTAATTGGATTTTCTTCAAGTCCATAACCAATGGATTGGATATCCATTGGTATAGTGGTCGGTGGATTAGGCCAAGAATCGAGATTCAGAGAGGTGAACAAGAAGGGAGAAAGTCAGGCTTGGGGTCCGAGTAGGCCCGATGTTAGGCTTACCTATAAATAGGGGGAGTTAAGCTCTCCCCGTTATTTCTCTCTTCTCCACCTCATTTCTCTCTTCTCCCTCTCTTTCTCTCCTCTCTTTTGCTCTTTCGGAGCAATTTCAGACTTTTGACTGATCCAAAGAAACCGACCAATGAATCAAGGTGAGATCTTGGTATGTTATCCTAATCACCTTAATCTACATTTTACTTCGTTTTCACGCATTTCCATGCATTAGTTTAGAAGAGATCTCAACTTAAAGTTAGGTTAAGCTTTTTAGCAAGATTTTAGTTTAGATTTAAGATTTAGAAACTTTGAGCTTGTCATTCTCATTTTTGCTTCGATAGACGTGTCGTGGGAGACGTGAGGATTGCTCGTCTTGAATTTCAAGCCAAACCATTGACTAATGGGCTCGAAAACTAAGAAAATGGCTCGGTTCCCAAGCCAAGAAGACGTCTCCCACGTGGGCGCCAAGGCACTCCCATATATGAGTGACATCGAATGGCTAATATGGCCATCCTGATTAAGTTCCAAGCGGGACTTGGTCCAGTCCCGAGCGGGAGTCCAATTTTGCCCTAAGGGCATTTTCATAATTTTCACCCTAGTGTCCGATTTTGACCTAAAAACTTTCTGGAGACTTTTCTAAGCCCCGAAACACATCCAAACATTATCTTAGGTCATGCTTGAACCTCATAGGTGCATTCATCATCCGACTATGAATGCTAACACGTATTTCTGTGTGATTAGGGTTCTGGATGATCTAGTGCGGCAACACTCCAGAGATTGATCTACGTAGATCCTTCAGGAGTATACGAACTTCCCAACACTGTGAGTGGCTTAGATTTCATTACTTAGCCACTAGGGTTAAATGTTTTCAAAAGGTTTTCAAAACATAAAATGATTTTCAAATGTTTTGGGATACGAGAAATCCACCACACGCACATTTGTTTTATGATATACCCACGTAGAGAGTGGGAGGGTTTTTAAACAAAACATAAAGGTTTAAGCATGTGTGTGTGTGTGTGTGTGTTTACATTATATGTTTTACATATATGTTTATATATATTTTTGATGATGATGAAAGGCGAGATAAGTGATTGAGTGGATCTCAGTGCTCCAATGTGAGGGAGGGAGTAGACCAAGCGAGACATGCATGCAACGAAGTGTGCCATAGACCACATATAGAGGGGCACGGTGAGTGGAGATCCTGGGAAAGGCACGTAGGGAAACTTGCTTGGCACTACCGAAGGAATGGGCCAAAGAAAGAAAAATATGAAAATGTTTTAGAAAGAAAAGAGATAGCCCTCAGTGCAGTGAGCCTTCAGTGGTTTGATTGCTAGCCCATTTCAGATGTTTATTTTCTTTTAAATTATTGTTATTAAAAATATTATTTTATAAAATTTGTTTTGGATTATCCCTATTTCCCTAACCCCTAGTGGAAACTTATTGAACCTCTGTCACTCACCTATATCCAATGTTGTTAGATGCAGATCCACGTACAAGGACTTCAGATAGATCAGAAGCTCATTAAGAGAGGTCGGTGATATAGGAGTACTAGTTTCCGTTATGTAGGTGTTCTCTTAGGTTGATCCACTGGTACTTTGTGTTTTTATTTAAATTATTTTATTAAATGATTTATTATTATATTATTATTAATGAAGTTTTAGTAATCGTCTTGCAGCGAAGATACTCAATTCATGCCTTATGGTGCTTCGGGGTGCATGGCTGCAGACACGTACTATGAGGTAGTGCGGTGGTTGCCATGTGGCCGACCCTCCGAGTCTGGGCGTGACATATACATGTTTACGGTAAGGAAGGGGACTCCCCCACCTTTTGTGCTATCAGCCACTATGGACTCATTTGTCTACCATTTTTCTCTCAAACTTTCTCTCCCTGATTCTCTTGGCAAAAGAAGCAAAGTATAAACCTCTTTGCCTTTAATCACTAAATCCACCCAGCCAGCCCTAGAAATTCTTTGAGAAACAACGACATAGACAATCTGCTATATTTTGAAAAACAAATTTGGTGTTGCATGGGAGAAAAACACGCAAAAGATGAAGCTATGTTCTTAAATTGGGAATTTCTTAGACTTGGAGCGAAATCTTGATGTTGGATTGTTTGAACTTGAAATTGAGGTAATAAATCTTGATAATTTGAGTTCAAGAAGATTATTTTAATTATCCATGTAAGTAGATTATGGGTTGGAGTTGAAACTTTAAGAGTTTACTTGAATTTGGAATAGCTTGATACCAAGATTGAAAAAATTAGCTTATTGAGGGATTTAGTTGAATTGATTGAGTTTGTAATGAGATTTAAAGTTGTTATGAATGGTAAATTGCATGAGTTTTCATTTGTATTGAGATTTGGGACTTTTAAATGTTTGAAATTGCCTTAAAAACATGTTGCTCAAGCCACATTAGCCCGGTCATGAGCAACATTGAGGACCAGTGTAGGGTTGGATGCCCTTTTCTCACACTTCAACCAAATTTTCTAAATTCGTCTAAAACATGTCTGAGACTTTTCCCAATGCATCCAAACATCTTTATAAAAAAAAAATGTAGTAGATAAACACTTCTAATCACTTGATTAATATCTTAATTAGATTTAGACTTATTAATATGAAATTAGAGTAAAAGTTTGACTAACTTAGAGAGTCTATTGAACTAGAAGTAATTAAATGCATGCTTGCCCCAACCGGACTGAGTGCAAGCAAGTGATTTCCTGAAATTACATCTCATGCATCATTAAGCTATATGATGAGTTGACATTTGTGTCTCAACAAGTGTTCCATAGGTGGATTGACAATGGACAAGTTGAGAGGGACATTTGGGAAAATATGGGAATATACGATTATCCCAAAGTGTGAGTGGTTTGGCTTCAATAGTTAGTGACATTGGTGCCAACTCTTTCTTATAATTGTTTTTATAAAATATTTTTAATATTTTAGGGTACTATAATTAACAAGCATGTACTCTTTATGGGCGGGTTAATTATACATGAATATTATATCTATGAGATGTTTTCAAATATTTTTATGTTGTCATATTGTGACTGATCAAGGTTTGTTGAAGGGCTTATACATGCTTGCCTGATCAAGTCTCGGCTATTGTCCATGAAGGATGTGTGTTAGCAAAATTACAAGCAACTTGTGGGCCATCTTAAGAAAGGCACAGGTTGGCTTGCCCCCGGGATTGAGAGGCGCGGAGGGTATCTCGCTAAGGGGTTTATAGTTGCTTTGAGGCAATGAACGGTAATGTTGTGAGAGCGGGTTTTATTAATTATCTTATGGTATATTATATTAAGAATTAAAGGTTGCTAATTGCTCCCAATGGATGAGCACATTGTTGGATGGCTCATAGTTCTTTCTTTTTCCACCCTATATACATTATTGTAACTTACAAATGAATTGCTTTCATTGGTGGTACTGATTTAAATAAATAATGAATTTCTATAATATAGTTTTTGAATATATTGTATCCCCTACATTCTCTGTCTTTTACATTATTTCCAAACCACATCACTAAGTTATTATACTCACCCAGTGGTTTATTAATGCTTTAAGGCAATTTGAGCTTAGAGAGGAGTTGCCTTTCAGTTAGTACATGCGGACTACCTTTCAGCTATCCTAGGTGAATATTTTTCCTAGAGTTAGTGATCCACATGCGTATTTTTAATTTCATTGCACTTTGTATTTATCTACACCACACAATTGAGAAATATTATGTTTTCATGTGTTTTATTATATTAGGGGATATGTGCCTATGTTGTGGAATTATTAATTTTTTCAGTATGTTGATGAGTTTTATTAAAATATACTTATATCTCCTTTAAATATTTTGATCGAGGATTTTATGATGAGTCTGATATTTGTTTGTGGTGAAAAATATTGATATAAGCCCGGTGTCGTCTTCGAGGCATGCCTGGCCAGCATGTACTTCGAGGTAGTACAACGGCTGTCATGTGGCTAAGCCTGTAGGTCGGGGCGTGACAGTTTTATTAGTATTTAGAGCTTGAAAAATGTTTTAAAAATACTTTTGGAAATGCAGTGGATCATATTTAGGTGTAAATAGTCAAGTTGGGTATTCAGGTGTCTAGTATAGCTAATCTTTTAGTTATCTTAGCCATCTTAGCCATCTTATTTGGAAATGTAGGTCAAACTAGGTTTGCTTTTATTGCGTCTTGTGTTACCAGTACAACAAGTTCACGGGTGATATATGAGAGGTAAAACTTAAGAGTTTTCCTCATGCTTGACATTGCAATGAAATGATATCTTTTTGTGTAGATAGAGTTACAATATGGTGGAATAAAGTGTCTATTAGTTCCTGATAGAGACAAAATAATTGAAATGTGAATTCCTATGAAGGGAATCTAGATGGTCTAGATATTGATATGTCATTGAGGACATTATATATGTAATAGATTTATATATGTAATAGTTAGAGAGATTATTGATCGGCATAGGAACTTGATCTTAATTTGAGAAGGTATATTTTGTTTGAGTTAATGCCTTGAAATCAAGTTAATTAATAGAGATATACTGATCATTACTTGTATAAGTGATTATGAGAATGAGTAGTGTGTTACTAAGTAATTGGAGTGGAAACGTTGTATTGGAAGGAACAAAATAATAATAATAATAATAATGATCATGATCATGATCATGATCATGATCATGATGATACAATTTTGAGAAAATGATATCGAGATTCATAAATTGTTACAGATGATAGTATTTGAACGAGGGTATTAATTACAATATATGTGAGATTAAACAATTAGTGAGTTGTCATGGTCTTCGGGAGTCAAAATTTAGATGATATATGTATTGTTAGAGGCTCTCGAATTGAAATTCTTAAAGCTTTTCAATGGTTTAAACTTTTGTATTATGTGGTGGTGGTAAATTCAAATTTGCTTGTGGTAAGCTTAAGAAGTTGATAAGAAGTAGATTTGTTGCGATAGAAATGAAATGAAATGAAATGATTTGATATTATATACATATATTGACAATTGAGAAATGAGATGTACATGTATATTGGAGTTGAGCTATGAAATAAAATGGCCTTAAATTGGATAGAGTGTGAATATAATAAATTCAATTTGTGGTTATCCGAATGAATGAAACTTACTATGGATTGAGAATTAAAGTCATGAACTGAATTATTAGCTCAAATGTTTTCTTAGAGGTTGATAAAATAGAGTACTGTAAAATTTTTGGATATTTAAAAGATAAATTGACACACTCGAACCTAATACGACTTTTCCGTACAAATGAAATAGTGTGAGACGGCGTATTAACTCAAACAATACATCGGACGGATGTGTCAGATTAAGAAGAGATGTTAAACTTAGGATAAGATGGAGTTAGAGGATGAGGTAATTGATCATGCATGGAAGCAACTAAGCACTAATTGAACTTTCGCTAAGTCCATAGCCAATGGATTTGGAGTCCATAGCCAATGAATTTGGAATCCATTGGTGTAAAGGTTGGTGGATTAGGCTAAGGATCGAGAATAGGAGAGGTTGAAAACAGGAGAGAAAGTCTGGCCTGATGCTCGAGTAGGCTCGATGTCAGGCTTCCCTATAAATGTGGGAGGCCGAGCCTCTCCCCCATCATTTTTTCTCTTTCTCTCTTCTTCACTTTTCTCTTTTCTCTATTTTACTCTCTCAGAGCCATTTTGGACTTTTAGCCAATCTGAACAAATCGACCGACAAATCAAGGTGAGTCCTTCGTATGTTATTCTACTCAACTTGATCTACGTTATACTTAGTTTTTGTGCATTTTCATGCATTGGTCTAGGAGAAATCTCAGCTAAAATTTAGGTTTAGCTTTTTAATTAAATTTTAGTTTAGATTTAAGATCTAGGAACTTTGAGCTTGTGATTCTTGTTTTTGCTTTGGTAAATGCATCCTGGGAGATGTGAAGATTGCATGTCTTGATTTTCAGACCAAACCATGGATCATCGGGCTCAAAAACTGAAGAAAAGGCTCGGTTCCCGAACCTCCACAACGTCTCCCATGTGGGAGCTGAGTCACTCCCTCGTGGGAGTGACCTTGGATGGCCCAATTGGCCATCCAACCAGGTCCCGTGAGGGAGTCAGCTTTTGTCTTATGGGTAAAATTGTAATTTTAACTCAAGTGTCCGATTTTGACCCGAAACCTTCCCGGACACTTTCCTAAGCCCCGAAAGACATGAAAACATCATCTTAGGTCATGCTAGAGCCTCATAGGTGCATTCATAGTTTAATTATGAATGCTAACGTAAATTTTCCTATAATTAGGGCTCTAGATGATCGAGTGCGGTGACGCTCCGAAGATTAAGCTACATGGATCCTATGGGAGTATACGGACTTCCCAATGTAGTGAGTGGCTTAGCTTTCATTGCTTAGCCAATAGGGTTAAACGTTTTCAAACGTTTTGAAATATAAAATGATTTTCAAATGTTTTTGGGTAAGGGTAATCCACCACACACATATTAATTTATGATTTACCCACTTAGAAGGTGGGATGTTTTAAAGAAATTATAAAGGTTTATGTGTGTGTGTGTGTGTGTATGTTTATATATTATATATATATGGTATTTGATGATGATGAGAGGCGAGATGAGTGAATGAGTGGATCTCGGTGCTCAAAGTGGAGCAGGCTCGGGGAAAAAGCTAGTGGGCTGAACGGAGCATGCATTCGACTAAGTAGTCATGGACCACCTATCAAGGGGCACAGTAAGTGTGAGACCCAGGGAGAGGCGTGGAGTGAAACTCGCCAGGGCATGGAGGGAAAGCATTTTCAAATTGTTTTCAAATGCATTCAAATGTTTTCAAAAACCAGTAGATTACTTAGGTTTTAAACTCCTGAGTTTGAGCATGTAATTACTCGAACGTGTCATAAATGTCTGGACCTACTCTTAGAATACCTCCTTTAGCAATATGCCACCTTATAGAGTATTCAAGTGTGGTTTTTAGGTGAAATGATGCCACGACCACCATTTCCTTCAAGATTAGTGAAAGCCAAGTGAGCTTTTCGAGAAAATTTCCCAAAATCAACCCTTAATGTTCGATACCCTTCTTTATTGTTATCCAAACTAATCAAGGGAAAGTAAGTCACTTGAGATGACGATATGTGATATCTCGTCCAATTTCCAAGATAGCCTATTCAGAGACTCGCCAGTACAGATAACTGGTTCGACATCCAGCCTTCAAGGTAATGGACATTGAGACTCGCTAGTGAAAAAGCGAGTTTGACGTTTAACCTAATCCAAATGCAACTTCCCCATTCTTTACACTTGTAATGTGTAGGATTTGGGAGAAATTTGAGGCGATCAGATTGAGACAAGGAGCCAAGATGGATAAGATAATCTAAGCAGATTAATGTAACCTCTCTCATTCTCTACACCGCTTACGTGTAGACTATGAGAAGGCGTTAGGTTAAGAGGAAAGAGTCGAAAAGATACGAGATCACAGAGGATGAGGTTTAAAGAACTTCAAGAGGTGAGACGACCCATCCAAGGAAAAGGGACAAAGGAATGGCAAGGACTTCAATGGAAAGGGCAACCTGCGAACTATACTGAAGTCGAAGAGGAAATAGTTAGGATGAAGAAATCAACAAAAGAGCTAAGTACGATGAGCCAACTTCTTCAACTCTCTACACAGTTCATGTGTAGATTTTGATAGGAGAATTCAGCGGGAACAGATGAGAGGAATGTCACTTGGAATCAAAAGAACTACACTCCAAGACTCTAGGTCACCAAATGATGACCTTGAAATACATGCAAATGGAACAGAAGATCTCAAGGGAAGATTAGCTCGACCCTTGATGATCATTCTCGACTTCTCCCATTTCTACACCAATTGTATGTAGCTTTTGAAAGAAAGTGCGGCGAAGGTGGAAAGAAGGAAAACCACCAAAAGTCATGAAGATGGATGCTCAAGGATTTCAAGATGTGAGCCAAAAGACCACAGAGAACGGCGATGGAGGCGGAGAACCTCTAGAAGATGATAGGTTGACCTCATCCAACAAATCAATCAGCACTTTCCTTATCTACACTATCCAAGTGTAGATTTTGGGAGTAAGTTGTACAAGAACACGAAAGAAGTTTGAAGGACTCTAGGTAAATAATTGGCGACCATTGAAGAGGGGCAAAGGAAGCAGAAGATATCGGAAGGAGTATAACCAGACTTTCTAAAGAATCAAATTGATTTTCCCCATCCTTTGCACTAATCGAATGCTTAGAGGACTCTCTCCTCTAAGGATGTGAAAGAAGTCAAATGAACTCGAGATCATGCGAGATAAGCTAAGAGAAAGCTGCCTATGGATGCAAGGAAGACTAATAAGTAAGAGCCCAGGAGACTCAAGAATGGCGAGGAAATTGTGGTAAAGGAACCTTGAAGAAAGACCATCCTTGAGAATGATGCGAAGAAAAAGGTAAAAATGATGAATGGGAAATAAAAAAAAAGGAAGAAGATCTTATATCCACGTGGCTGACGAATAGTGGACCCCACACTACACATCTGGTTATTGGATACCAACACTAAGAGAATTCATGGAACAAAAGACAAAGAAGGGATTTGTGATGGAAGGAATGGGGTAAGAAGAAAGATAAGTCAAAAGTCTCCAACCTAAATGATTGGTAAGTAATGAACCTCGCATCACTCAATTAATTGACAAATGAAGTAAGTAGGAGACACGAGGCAGTAGTAAGAGAAAAACCTTGTCAAGACTAAAGGGGACGTAAGCAACTGAAGTGCAGGAAATGAATGACTACGGTGGGGAATAGTTAGATTTGTATGCATGTGATAAAGTGAGGAGAATCTCTTTTTGTCACATAGCATGCAGCATTAGAGAGAATGGTGAGAAAGAAAAAGTGATAAGTAAGAAGACTACGAATGCTAAATTATGGATACAAGACGCTATGATGTCGTACAGAGGCCTTGTTAATAATGGAGCATAAAATGTTAAGTAAAATAGCATCCTAGGCTCACTCAAAGTGAATAAGGCCTAGGAAGAAGATAAGCTTAGTTTAGTTGATGAACTAAGATATTGGCTAACTGGGACTAGAGCCTTAAAAAGGAAAGGCATAATACATCTTAAAATCATAAACTTTTGGAAACATTAACCCTTAATTCGTAATATTTTCATAATAAACTATAGGTTAATAACCCCAAAATGACTAGATAGATTAGTAACGAATAAGTTTAGAGTAATTACATAAAACTCTAGGGATTAAAGAAAGCGCATAAAAGCCTATAGGGCCAAGAAAGATAGTTAAAGGAAACCTAGTAATGGACAGGTTCATAAAAGACTTAGTGAAATGAAATGCATAAAAGACTCAAGTGCTAGATGACTAGCTAAGAAAAACCAAACAAAACAAGCCCAAGACAGGGCTAACCAAAGTGCTACATCATGCTCAGATTAAGTAAAGGAAAAATATAAGTATGAGGAGATGAAGGCAACAAGTGTGGAGATAAGAACATCAAAGGCAAGGATGAATTGGGGGGGGGGGGGGAAGGAAAACCCCCGACTATTTAAGAAATAAGAAGAGATAAGAAGATTGGATAGAAAGAGAAATAAAGAGATGAAGCTACCAACATGGTATGGGATGGTGAGCAATGAACACTTCACGACTTGTTAATCCTACAAGTGCAAGAGGAGAACAAACATGAAAGAAGAATAAGAAAACATGAGCACGGACATCTTGGGATATGAGGGAAGCAATTAAAGCTAAATAAATGGCAAAAGGAGAAACGACCACAATTATGTGAATAACCCGAGTTAAGAGGAAATTGCGACTACAATTAAGGGTGAAAATTGTGTAACTCAAGTAAGAATTAAAGATGATCGAGTGTGAACCAAAATAATGTTTGGAACTAAATGAGACAAAAGGATAAAGAAGTAAAGTGAGATAGAAGGAATTAAGAGTAAAGAGTTAAGGGATAAAATGAATAAGTTGAAAATTTAAAAGAAGAGGAGCAACTCAACCCTGAGGATAGCTCCCACTCGAAGAGTGCTAAATGAAGAAAGAATGTGGGAATTGAAGTCTGAACCAAGGTAAATTGGGAGTAGCCAAGTGTGGACAAGTATAGAAAATGATGAATAGTAAAGAAAGATGCTTTTCCGCGGCCAGTAAACCTTAGTGTGGACGACAAAGGAAAGATATCAGAGAAAGAAGAGCCGAAGAGGGCTAAGATAAAGAAGACCCACAAACAAGAAGCAACAGATGCGAGAACTAAGATAGAAAGAAATGGCAAGGATAACCCCGAGTACTTAAGGGAAGAAGTACGGGGATGAGGAAAGGAACTGGTCAAGCTCATAAGCTTTTGTGAGCATAGCCAGTATAAGTAAGGACGGAAAAGTAGTTCTAACACCTACATGAAGTAAAGGTGTTAGAAGAAAGTGACGATGGGAAAAATAAGAAAGTAAGAAGAAAAAGAAAGGAAAAGAAGAGATGAAATGTAAGCAAATGAAACATTAGATAAGACGTGAAAGACCACGACAACCAAGGTAAGATAAAGTTAGTAGTGAACCCGAAACCTTAATGGAATGGGTATGGGGACGACGAAAACTACAAATGGTGCCAAAAGATGGCAATGGACCCAAGACAAGGGCTGATCAATGAAGAGTATAAGTACGGTAATACGAGGATAAAGAAAGCTACAAATGGTGCCACACAATTATAACATGCGTGATTGGTTTAGTCCCGTATAGACGGGAATGCAAGGAAAAAGTGGACCCCATAATAAACTGTGGCTGAATGAAAGGAAGAAAAGGAAAGAGAATGGGGAAAAAACCCAAGAAAGAACTGTTGATGGAAGGAAGAAAAGAAGTCGACCAATAGCAAGGAAGCTAAAGTGGTTAAAAAAAGAAGGTCATAAGGAAGAGAAACGCGTGACACCCTTGAGGCGGATACCTCAAGAAAATAAAAGTTAATGAGAGTGTAGACACTAATTTTTTACTGAGTTCCCTAGTCTTTTTTATTTATTTATTGATAATTTGGTTGTGGTCTTAACTTAGCCATTGGAAAGAATTAATGTTCCAATTTAAGCTTGGTGCAATTAAAGATTAATTTGCTTATCTAGGAATTTTAATTTCTAAGTTAAGATGAACTCAAATTGATCAAGAAATGGAAAAGATGAACTCAATAAATTTAACTTTAGTTGAATTCGTTTACATCCTTATTAAAAAAATACAAAAAAAATTACAAAACAAAAAAATACAAAAAAAAGTTAAAATTGAAAATTACAAAAAAGAGGAATTTGCAAAATTGAGGATTTATTTCTCCCATCAAAATTGGCTTCGAATGATTTGGGGATAATGATATTGGTATCTCCCAACGTCTCACTCCTTGTAGAAATATTCCCTTGACCCATAGCCCATTACGCCCAACCCAAATTGAAGGAAAGTGTGATTCGCAATTTGATAAAGAAAGCAGCAGGGTTAGCGTCCAAACTCACCAAAATTGGCAATCAAATTGGCCAAGACTTGTCCTAACTTCTATTACTGCCAGCTGGTTTATCTCTGCTCACTCAGCTCCGAGATTCTCTCAATACAGTCGGCGGTATGTCCCTCAAAAACAAAATGTGGAAAACTTGCACAGGCCCCATTGAGTCCCCAAATCTTTGTTGCTTTTCGTTCTCAGCCTTATAAAAACAAAAAGCACCATCAACAACTTTCACGATCGAAAAAAAAATACAAAGAAAAAAAAAGACAAAGGGGCCAACCAAAAGAAAAAATGTAAAGAGGGGGAGGCCAAGCACAGCCGATCAAAAAAAAAGGGAGAAAATAAAAGAAAGAGAAAAGTTAGAAGGAAAATTAAAGGTCTTACCCTCCATCTCTATTGTCCTTTTTTTTGTTATTGTTGTTCATCGCATTCCCACTTGCTAACCATCGTTTCGTGTGAGCCCATCTTTTCTTCCATCAATAAATCCATTCATCACTTTCATTATCCCTCTGAAGATTCACCCCAAACACGAAAAAGCAACCCGCACAGGAGAAGAAGAAGAAGAGCAACAGAAAAAATTGGAGAAAGAAGAAAGGGGATTTTGAAAGTCTCCTGCGTCAACGTCAGAAAGGGTCCACGGCTTCTGTAGCATTTTGGTTGTCTGGTTAGTTGTGTAGGTATGCTTCCAATCTTCACGTTCACGTTGCGATGATCTTTTATCAGTGAATTTCTTAAATATTTTTAGTGTATTGGCTTGGTCATGGATGCTTTTCGTTTGTAATAACTTTAAGTAACTTTAAGTATTTCTCTTGGATGATGGATTTCGTAAGAAATTATGGCCGTAAAAAAATAATAAATAAGTATGATAAAAAAAAGTAAAAGAGAAGTATACAACGGGGGTGGAGATGAACAGAACTTGTTTTAAAGCAAGTTAATAAAAATAAATTAATAAAAACGGTGGGAGTGGGGTCAAAACGAAAAAAAAGAAAGAGGAATAGGTCCTAGTTTAGGTGTGGTAGATGATCCGTAAAATAAAAGAAAGAAGAGGGATTAGTCAATTAGGTGTTAGTGGTAGGTAAGAGAAGATGGCTTTGCACAGAGTTTTCTCTGAATTGAAAAAGAGGAGACGAGAGAGTGGGGCCGAAACTTTATGTTTCTACTTAAATTGTTTTGGTTGCATCAGAAGCTAAAATCCTTCCGCAATAAGAGTTCTTTCAGTTGTAATGTCGTTCCCATGTTCTGCCATTTTCGTAGTTTTGGCCTTTTCCAATTTTGGAATAGTTCTTTTAATGATTGATTTATCACGTGTTGGGCATGGAGTTTGTAGGATCAAAGAAAAAACGTTGGACATTTTTTTTTGGACGAGTCTATTTTTCTTTTGTTTATTACTCTTATGAAAAAGGATGGAGTTGAATCAAGCACCGATTGGACAAATAATAAGAATAAAAAGAGATATGTAGGTAATAGAGGATTTTAACGAAAGAAACTTCTCAAAAATTGAGATGATAATGATAAATATAAATAATAAAAATTGATTAATTGTAAGCCTTTGGACATGCATTCACATTCCTTATTGTCATATTATTATTGTCATCCACGCAAGTAATGATATGCGGGGATAGTGAAGGTCCAATCATGGAATCCGGTTCGGGAAGGTGAAAATTCACACCCAATTTGGGTTCCTAGGTAAGAGACCCGCTTTGAATCGGACCCAGAATTGGGCGAGATTCACAATAGGTTGCTTGCTTATCGCTCTCCCTTATTCTCTCTATGGAGCAAGAAACCACAAAGTCTTCCAACTTTGAAAAACCTTCACACGGCACAACTTTTCCTTGCAACTTTTCAGCCTTTACCTTGCAAGAAAACAAAAATACTTTCTGCCCATTTTGTTTTGGTGCGCCGTCCATCAATAATCAAGACAAGACTGAAAACCTGAAAAGGCGGTTTAGGAAGTTTGAGAAAGCTCGGCAAAATGGGTACCTAACTTGCACAAGAGATCTTGTTTGGCCATGGGGATTCGAGTAATCAGAAATCATCAGACTTTGTCAAGCGTCACTCTAGCAATAATGGGTCAATCAAAGGCAGGACGCAAGATGACCGGCTTTTGTTATTGCTGCATTCATCGTATTAAGGTCATGTGCCTTTCTCCTTCTTTTTGCTACAAATTTGTTTGTTATAGACTCTTTGTTACAAACTTGTAATGAGCTTGTTATAAGTTTATATATAGACATGTCTTGTACATTTTAAAGATCCATGTGTTTCCTTTAATTATAAATTGCATAATTTTTCTTTATCATGAAAGGATAAGCAAATAGGTAAATAAATGCCATGACATTGGATGTCACTTTCAACACAAAAAGAAAGAAATGTAGAATTAAAAATGAGTTCAATAGCTTATGATTGATGCCAGAAGTATGATGACACAAACAAAATCATCTTGAGCTGGGACGTTCAAGCAAGAGTGATTTGAAGAGAGGGTCTGGGGCATGTTGATGCCAGAAAAGGTGTGATGAAAGGATGTTCTCCAATTTCGTCTCGTCTAATTATTTGTTTCATAAAGAAAAAATGCTCATGGGGTTGGACCCATTTGACAAAATAGTCATGAAGTTGAACTCACATGACAAAATAGCCATGAAGTGACAAAATCCTTGCTATTCTCATTTTAAAATTAATAAGTATCCAATAAAGATAACAACTTTTCAAAAAAAAAAACAAAAAAAACCAACCAAACAAAAAGGAAAATTATAAAGACATTTTTTTAAGGCCCAAATATTATTAAATTAATCGGTACCGTCATCTTGACGGGCGTTGTGGGGGTGCTCATCTTTCCTCGCACGTAACCGTACTCCCTACTCCAGTTCTCCGTTCCGCAGACCGGGACCTACCCAGCTTAAGTACGCCATTGAACGGCTAATGCTAAGTTAGGTAGATTCTTAATAGGTGACTAACCGCACCTAAACAAAAATGGTTAGTGGCGACTCCGTAAAATTCTCTTAAGTCCCAAATCCGTCATTGTCTTGAATAACGTTGCGACAAGAGAATTAAAGGGCCGAAGGAAATGACATGGATGAGCATGAAGTCGAGGCTCAAGTACGAATGACTTGGGAGACATGTGAGGCATCCCTATGTGAAGAGAGATCAGAGATTGAGATCTCGAGGATCTCTATGATGACCACTAAGAGGACCGACCTAAAGTGTGACTGGGAAAGCATGAGGCCACCCAGAGTTCTCCATCCTAGAGAGGATGATAGATGTGATGAGATGGGCCGAGGGCCCTATTTGAGATAGAGATGGGCAGTCAAAGAGTGAGTCAGATTGTGAGAGCCGAGAGGGCATGATCTTTGATTCCTCGATATAATATGGCTAAAAGTGGGCCAATGTGTATGAGAGCTCGACTCACATGCCATATGATGAAGAAGAGAGATCAAAAGAAAAGAAGAGAACCAAGAGATGAAATGAGAAGAAAAGCCAAGGTGAGGGAAAGAAAAAGTTAACTCATCGCACACCTCACCTTAGAGCCAAGGGAGTTAATCTAAAGTCTTCCCTGACATCTTGGTTACAAAGATAAGTAAGACATCAAGAAGACAAAGAACACGCCGAAGAATAGCCTCGAAGTAAGAGGCGATGTTAAAGAGGAAAGAAAAGACTTCAAAGAAGAATAAGAGGAGTAGAACTTCAGAAGTAATAAGAGGATAGTCTCGATAAGAGAGACTTTAAGGAGAAAACATGGACAAAGCAAGAGGATGGAGTAAGCACAACTGAAGTGGAGAAAGAACCTCCAAGTTGCGCAATTGAAATAAAGCGAGCCTAACTCAAGAATGGGTGAAGATAGGCTCTACTAAAGAAAAGTTAAAGTTCAAACTTAAGAATAGAAGAGTGAAAAGGCTGTTCTTGAGAGAAGATGATCGGAAGGGATCAAAATGTAATTTGATTGGTGCTGACAGCAAAATGAGGAAGCTCAGCAGTGAATAGTGATGCAAACACTATTCGAAGGGAAGAGAAATGCTTGGAATAGAAGTCACATCTCCCCATAGCTACCTCAATGATTTCGAGAATGAAATTTTTTGAAGGAGGGGAGAGTTGACACACTCGAACCTAACCTGACTTTTTTGTATAAACAGAATAGTATAAGACGGCTTAGCAACTTAATAATATGTTAGTCTAGATGTGTTAGATGAAGAAGAGCAGTGGAAATTAGGATAAGACAGAGTTGGAAGATGAGATAAGTGACTATGCATGGAAGCATTAATTGGACTTCTTTAAGTCCATAACCAATGGATTAGACATCCATTGGTGTGCTGGTCAGTGGATTAGGCCAAGGATCAAGTTTATGAGAGGTTGAACAGAAGGGAGAAAGTCTAGCCCGGGGTCTGAGTAGGCCCAATGTTAGGCTTGCCTATAAATAGAGGGAGTCGAGCTCTCGCCCTATCATTTCTCGTCCTCTTCTCTCTTTTGCTCTTTCAGAGCAATTTCAGACTTTTGGCTTATTCGGTCAAACCAACCAAAGGATCAAGGTGAGATCTTGGTATGTTATCCTACTCACATTAATCTACGTTTATTACGTTTTTACACATTTCCATGCATCGGTCTACAAGAGATCCAAACTCAAAATTAGGTTTAGCTTTTTAGTTAAATTTTAGCTTTGATTTGAGATCTAGGAACTTTGAGCTTGTGATTCTTGTTTTTGCTTCGGTAAACATGTTGTGGGAGACTTGAGGATTGCTAGTCTCAAATTTCGGGCCAAACCATAGAGCAACGGGCTCGAAAACCAAGGAAAAGCCTCAGAAAACGAGCCAAAATAACGTTTCCTGTGTAGGAACCAAGGTACTCCCACGCGGGAGTCACCTCAGATTGCCAAAATGGCGATCCCGACCCACTCCCACTTGGGAATTGGTCAATCTCGAGCAAGAGTCAACTGGGCCCTGAGGGGCATTTTTGTAATTTTGTTAAAAAGGTCAGTTTTTTACCCTAAACCTCCCCGGACATTTTTCTAACCCCCAAAGCACTTCCAAACCTTAGTTTTTAGAATATTAGAGCCCCAAAAATCAATTAGGAAGGCTCGAATTAGAATTCTAACACATTTATCTACGTATTAGGGTTTCCGGGCGATCGAGTGCAGTGATTCTTCAAAGATCATTCATCATGGATTCCTTGGGAGTATACGAACCTCCCAGTACTGTGAGTGGCTTAGATTTAATCACTTAGCCACTAGGGTTGAATGTTTTCAAAATATTTTCAAAACATAAAATGATTTTCAAATGTTTTGGGAAACGGGAATCCACCACACACACGTCTGATTTATGATATACCCACGTAGATAATGGGAGGGGTTTTAAATGAAATATAAATGTTTATATGTGTGTGTTTATAATATATGTTTTACATATTTGTATATATATATATATATATATTTTATTATGGAAGGCGAGATGAGCGATTGAATGGATCTCGGTGCTCCGATGAAAGGGAGCGAGTGGACCGAGCGAGACATGCATGCGACTAAGTAGCCGTGGACCACCTATCGAGGGGCACGGTGAGTGGAGACCCTAGGAGAGGTGCGTAGGGAAATTTGCCAGGGCTCGCTATACCTGTGCTCCACCCATAAAGACTGGCACCATCGAGGGAACAGGCCAAAGAAAGAAAATTATAAAATGTTTTAGAAAGAAAAGATATAGCCCTCGGTGTAGTAATTCATACGACTGACGGATCGAGCCTTTAGTGGTTTGATTGCCAACCAATTTTAGATTTTTTTTTCTTTTAAATATTGTTTTATAAAATTTATTTTGGATTATCCCTATTTCCCTAACCGCTAGTGGAAATTTATTGAACCTCTGTCACTCACCTATATCTAATGTTTTTGGATACAGATCCAAGTACGAGGATGTCAAATAGATCAGAGGCTGATTAGGAGAGGTCGGTGGAATAGGAGTATTAATTTTCGCTGTGTAGGTGTTCTCTTAGATTGATCTATAGGTACTCTATATTTTTATCTAAATGCTTTTTATTAAATGATTTATTATTAAATTATTATTAATAAAGTTTTAGTAATCATTTTGCAGTGAAGATACTCAACTCATGTCTTGCGGTGCCTCGGGGTGTGTGGCTATAGACACGTGCGCGACAATTGCCATGTGGCCGACCCCTCCAAGTCGAGGTGTGACAGAATGGGCTAGAGAAAGAGAAAGTATTAAAATGTTTTAAAAGAAAAGAGATAGCCCTCGGTGCAGAAAGGCATACGACCAACGGGTCGAGCCTTTGGTATATTGTGGCCAACTCATTTAAAATGTTTATTTTTTTCAAATTGACTTTAATTAGATTCTTATTTAAGAATCTAAGAAGAGATTTTGAGAAAGAGGCTTTGAAAATAAAAATATTTGTTTTATAAATGTATTTTGGATTACCCCTGTTTTCCCTAACCCCTATCGGAGATTCACTGAACCTCTGCCCCTCACCTGTGGCCAACGTTGTTGGATGCATTTCTACGTACAAGGATAGCAAATAGATGAGAGGCTCATTAGGAGGCGTCGATGGCTTAGGAGTAGTAGTTTTCGCTACGTAGGTATTCTTTTGAATTAGTCTACTGGTATTTCTTTTAAAGTAAATTATTTTATTAAATGATTTCTAATTAAAATTTAGTAATTGTTTTGCAGCGAAGATACTCAATTCATGCCTTGCGGTGCTTAAGGTGCGTGACCGGTCGGCATGTACTTCAAGGTAGTGCGGCAGTTGCGACGTGGCCGACCTTCCGAGTCAGGGCGTGACATAAATTACATAGTTGATATGGATAATAAATGGATATCTTAGAAAAATAGTAATTGAAATAATTGAAAGCTTTTGCGATATAATGGTGAAATCGAATCAAAATTCGATGCAAAAGAAAGTGAAGACTTGAAACTTGATATAGATATTGTGGAATTGAATAGATATGTTGTGATATAGGTCTTGGTTTGGAGGAAAATAATAAATAATGATTATGAGGATTATTTAGAGTTGATCTTTTGTTTGTGGTTATTTGAAATGTTTCGCTTGGTGATTATATGGTTTAACTGTGATTGATGTCTGTGAATTATTGATGTGATTTTTGGTGGTAAAATGACTCGCTAACACATTGAGGAGATTTAATTGTGAAAGTGATGAGGATTTATGGACATCTAGATGTTCTAATATTATAAGAATTGAGGAATAATCAAAGACTTAAATTAACATATGTGATTGGGGATTTGACTAGTAAATCATTGTGATAAAGTGGCATCAAATTTTGAGATTGAGGAGTGAAGAATCTTGGAGGTAAATTAATTATGAGTTAATTAAAATTAGTGAAAAAAAATCAAATTAATAGAGGTTAAAGTGTCATAGCATCAATGGGAATGGCTTAAATGATTGGGAAGTGAATTATTAAAAGAATTATTGGAATATAGATTTTGATAAATTAAATGAAGAGGTTTAAGAGTTACAGCGTCAATTTATGTGGCCTGAATGATTTGAGTGTAAACTGATAATGAAATACTTGGAGCATGAACGTGAATAAATTAGAAGAGACGATTACATATCTATCTACTAGATATTTTGGGGGTGAAAATAATATGATTTCGTATAGAGCTAATTTATCTGTTAAGTGACTACTTGAAGTTAATTGGGAGTTTTAGCATTTAACTTTTGAGTAATGATATAATTATCTTGAGAGTCCATGGGATCGATTGGGAGTTTGCATCTAAAATAGTTTTAGAGATTTAAAACTTACATAGGTCCATTTGCTTGCATCAACACATATTGGCTGCTAAAGAACGAAATCTAATGTGGGAAGATGTCACTATTTGAGAACTTGATTTATGAGTACCAAAATTGAGTTTGTGATATTAGCCTTATTTGAGTAATGTTGTAAGAAAAAAATAATAATAAATGAGAAGAAGATCGAATTCTATTGTAAATGCTTCTAATTGTGTTTTAAATAAATTTTAAGGATTAAGAGATAATTGAATCATAATTATGCTTGTAGGCTTGATGCATATTATGCATCTTGTGGATATTGTGGAATGATAAGAAAAATGTTTGCATTGTGATCGGAACAGTAAATTAGATTTTGTGTAACTTGTAATTGAATTTTACATATGAAAAAATTGTTGAAAATAAATTGAATGAGGAGATTGGAGACTTTGAAATTTTAATGAAAATAAAAGATTGAATTAATCTTTGTTTAATCCAACTGAACTTGAAGTTAAAAGATTACAAAGTATACTAGAACACGCTCCTAGGCTTCGCCCTGGGTTTTTAAAAAATTTTTAAATATTACTATTAATTTTTAATAAATTTAAATACTTTTATTTTAAATTTTAAAAATAAACTTTTCTTTTTTATTATATTCGCACATGAATATGTGTAAATTTTTTTAAATTTATTTTTAATATCTGATTTAGATATATAAATTTTGGTCTTATAGGTTAACTTTTAAAATTTGAGAGAGAGAATAATTTTGGAATGGGGGAAAAAGATTAAAAAAATAAAAGTAATTTTACTCAATCTTCAAAACAATACAAAACATATGAGTAAATTAATGTTATGAAAAAATACTTTAAAAAATCTATATATAACAAATATATATAATTAATAAAAGTTTTATTTTAAATTGAAAAAAAAGTGGAGGACTAATAAGAAATGATAAATAGTACACCAAAATTCTTTTTAATTGACTTTTAAGAAGTACAAATATAAATATTAATTGATATGAATTTTTTAGGATTTTAAAATTTTAAACATTTAACTCTTGTTTTAGAAAAAGTAAAAACAAAAAAGAGGACTAAAATGAGAATGACAAATGATACGATATTCTTAAAGTAAAGGATTATTAATGATTTTTTAAAATAAATTTTGTAGGAATTTTAGAAAAAAATTAAGTTAAAATTTAAAAAAGAAGAATGATAGAATTCTTATAATTTTATCTTAAATAAAACTAAAAAAATTTGAAAGCCGTCATTTTCAAAAGTCAAATTGACTTAAGAAATAAATAAACTACTAAAATACATAAAAGAGAAATGGTCTTTTGTTCCATTTTTGTATGAAAAGAGGAAGAAAATTCTCCTTTTTTTAAAGAAAAATAAAGATAAAATTTAAAGAAGAAAAATGATGGAATTCTTACGATTTTGTCTTAAATAAAATTAAAAGAATTCAAAAGAAACTTTCTTTAAAAATATAGGTGGTCATGAGATTTTTTTTATCAAATCATTTTCTTAAAAGGAATTAAAAAGAATAATATTTTGGAATTCTAAATATTGGAAAAAATCAATTCTTTTTTTAAAAGGAATTAAAAGTAATATCGTAAGAATTCTAAGGATTATTATATTGAAAAGGACAAACATAGATATTTTCTTTTAAAATATAGGAATAACTAAAAGGATAGTCTTGACAATTCATGTATAAGCATTTAAATCATTAGAGAAAGCCTAAAAAAGACATTAAACTTGTAACCACAACAATTGACATAGGGTCATTTATGTAATTATATTAGGTGTTAAAATTGATATATATATATATATATATATAGATTAAGGAAATTTTGAATTTTAATAATTATTAAAACCTTTAGGGAAACTATGAATCTAGTGAACTATATGAAATGATAAGAGATATTCCTATAATGGTGGTTTAAAAGATAAATTGACCTAAAAAAAAGAGAGAGAATTGATTGGTTTGAAAATGGTCTAAATAAGGACATTTGTAAGCCTGGACAAATTTTATGGAATTGGAAATTTAAAATTTATCTCAGTTAATTCAAGTGAAGTTGAGAGTAAATGGATTATAAAAGATGGAAATGACTAACGACTAAAATGCTTAAATGAAATCTTAAATAGAGGTACCCCTCCAATTTAAAAGTTTTGAGCTATTTATATGAAATTTTGAGGTCGAAATTTTTATAAGGGGTGGAGAAATTGTAACAACAAAACCATTACGTCTTCATATAGATTTAAATACTAATGTGAAAAATAGATGAGGTGCAAAATTTGTTTAAAAAAAATTGAACCAATATATATTAGTTTAAAAATGTAATTATGAAAAAAAAAAGGTGAAGAAATATAAATTTTTGAGGGTGCTTGGAATTAAAGTATATGAAAAAATGTTGAATTGAAGTCTAAGAAAAAAAATGTATGGAAATGATATTTGATCCGCAAATAAATGTGATTACTTCAGAGTAAATTGAAGTTAACAACTGTAAACAATATTTTGGGAACCAAATAAAAAAAATCCCCATTTAAAGTGGTTTTTGGGAGTCTATGAAATAATAAGGAATCTATTTAAGGAATTTTAAACATATGTTATTATCGAATGGAGCTAACTTATGAAACAAAATTGAATTAAGTACAAGTTAAAAGTAATTGATGAAATTGGATTTTTGTATTTAGTTTAAAATGAGTAAATTGGATGATTTAAGGAATAAATGGGCAAATTTATTAAATTTAAAAACTTTGGGTTAAGAATGAGGATTAACCCAAGTTACAAATATATATGTTGAGATATCATATCAAAGGTACGCCCAATGAAAAGGGTGAAAAAACTCAGGACGTAACAGTCAAAAAATAAAATGGAGTCATCACTAACCTTTTATTTTAATTAGGTGTGGTTAATCACTTATTAGTTTAACTCAACATAAATCTGAACAGATTATGTCAAGTTAACGAAAGAAACTAGTCCACAAATGAAGAGATTTTGGATCCAAGAGTTGATTACGCTCGAGGAAGGATTAGCACCTCTGAAATGCCCGAAAATCGGTACCAAAAAAGTCTTAAAAATGTTTTACTTGGAAAATAATAATAAAATGTGTTTAAAAACATTTTAAGAGAAATATAATTTTAAATGCTGGAATAAATATTCCTTTTAAAGTGGGATAAATATCCCATTATGAAAACTAAATTTGAAATTTAAAGATTTAATGTCGGAATGAACATTCCTTTTAATGTGAAAGTCAAGATGACACACTCGGACCTAGTACAACTTTTCCGTACAAACGAAATAGTGTAGATAACGTATTAATTCAAACAATACGTCAGTCTGGATGTGTCTGATTATGAAGAGATATTAAGTTTAGGATAAGACGGAGTTGGAAAATGAGGTGATTAATCATACATGGAAGCAACTAAACTCCAATTGGACTTTTTTCAGTACATAGCCAATGGATTGGATATCCATTGGTGTAAAACTCGACGGATTAGGCCAAAGATCGAGATTAGGATAGGTTGAAAAGATGAGAGAAAGTCTGCCCCGGGATTCGAGTAGACTGGTGTCGGGCTTCCCTATAAATAGGGTGAGGTTGAGCCTCTTCTCCTCATTTCTCTCTTTCTCTCTTTCTCTTATTTCTCTTTTCTCTCTTTTTCTCTCTCAAAGCTATTTTGGACTTTTAGCCGATCAGGACAAACCAACCGACAAATCAAGGTGAGTTTCTCGTATGTTATTCTACTCACCTCGGTTTTTACTTAGCTTGCATGCATTTCCATGTATTGGTCTAGGACAAATCTCGGTTCAAATTTAAATTTAGCATTTTAGTTAAATTTAGATTTAGATTTTAGATTTAAAAACTTTGAGCTGATGATTCTCGATCTTGTTTCAGTAAATGCATCGTGGGAGTCGAAGGGATTGTATGTCTCGATTTTCGAGCCAAATCGTGAAGAACAGGCCCAAAATCGATAAAAGCCTCGAGATCCAAGCTTGCACCACGTCTCGCATGCGGGAGCTGAGTCACTCCCATGCGGGAGTGACCTTTTTGGCTAGGTCCTACGCAGGGCTTGGTCCAATCCCACGCAGAAGTCATTTTTGTCTTGGAGTAAAGTCGTAATTTTGACCAAAAACCTTCCCAAACGTTTTTCTAAGCCGCGAAACACATCCAAACATTGATGCACCTGGACCTAATCCAACTTTTCCATACAACCGGAATAGTATAAGACGGCGTACTAACTCAATAATACATCGGTCCGGGTGTGTTAAATGAAGAAGAGAAGTAGAAATTAGAATAAGACAGAGTTGGAAGATGAGATGAGTGACCATGCATGGAAGCACGAATTGGGCTTTTTTAAGTCCATAGCCAATGGATTGGATATCCATTGGTGAATGGGTCAGTGGATTAGGTCAAAGATCGAGATTGTGAGAGGTGGAAAAGAGACAATTAAGTCTGGCCCGAGATCCGAGTAGGCCCGGTGTTGGGCTTACCTATAAATAGGGGGAGTTGAGCTCTCCCCCTCTCATTTTTCTTCTCATTCTCTTCCTCTCCTCTTATTGGCTCTCTTGGAACAATTTTGGACTTTTGGCCGATCCGAACAAACTGATCGAAGGATCAAGTTGAGTTTCTAATATGCTATTCTACTCACCTTAATCTACGTTTTATTAAGTTTTTACGCATTTCCATGTATTGGTCTAGGAGAGATCCAAGCTCAAAGTTAGGTTTAGCTTTTTAGCTAGATTCTAGTTTAGATTTGAGAGCTAGGAACTTTGAGCTTGTGCTTCTCATTTTTCTTTTAGTAAACGTGTCGTAGACGGCATGAGGTTCGTTTGTCTAAGTTTGCGTGTCAAACGAAGGTCGAACGGCACAAGAATCGAGCAGGGAGCTTGAATATGTCTCGTCTCCTGTGCGGGAATCCACCCGCTCCTACACGGGAGTGGCCTAAAAGCCAAGTCCAACGCGGGACTGCCATTTGTCGTAAGGGCAAAATGGTAATTTTGCCCCAAATGCCCAATTTTGGCCTCGAAATGTCCCGGACACTTTTCTAAGCCTTGAAACACGTCCAGACACCGTCTTAGGTCATGCTAGAGCCTCATAGGTGCATTCATAGTTTGATTATAAAAGCTAATACGTATTTCCGTGTATTATAGTTCCAGATGATCGAGTGTGGCAATGCTCCGGAGGTTAAACTACGTGGATCCTTTGGGAGTATACGAGCCTCCCAACACTGTGAGTGGCTTAGATTTCTTTGCTTAGCCATTGGGGCCAAAGGTTTTAAAAAGGTTTTAAAAATATAAATGATCTTCAAATGTTTTGGGATACGGGGAATCCACACGCACATACACTTGCTTGGTGATATACCCACGTAGAGAGTGGGGTGTTTTCAAAGAAAAGTATAAAGGCTTCTGTGTGTGCGTATATTTATGTTTATATGTTTTAATTATATATGTTTTATACATATATATATATATGATATTTGATGAGGATGGGAGCGAGTTGAGCGATTGAGAGGTCCTTGGTGCTTCGATATGAGGGAGCGTGTGGACCAAGTGAGAGGCATGCTAGAGACCAAGTAGCCGTGGACCGCCTTTTGAAGGGCACGGTGAGTGCGAGACCCTAGGAGTGGCACGTAGGGTAACTCGCCAGGGCTCGATGTAGCTGTGTTCCACCACAGCGATTGGCACCATCGAAGGAACGGGCTAGAGAAAGAAATGTTTTAGAAAAGAAAATAATTACCAGTGCAGTGAGGCATATGACCGACGGGTCGAGCCTTCAGTATGTTAGAGGCCAGCCCACTTCTTATGTATTTCTTTAAATGGTTTTAAAGCAAATTCTCATTTTGAGAATTTAAAAAGAGTTTTTGAAAAGAAAAATTTTTATTTCATTATTATGTTTTGGATTTCCCTTATTTTTCCTAACCCCTGATGGAGATTCATTGAACCTCTATCACTCACCTATATCCAATGTGGATGGATGCAGATCCGCATATGAGGATAGTAGATAGATCAGAGGCTCAATACGAGGCATCTGCGGCTTAGGGGTAGTAGTTTCCACTGCGTAAGTATTCCTTTAAATTAGTCCACCGGTGTATTACTTTTAAAGTTAAATATTTTATTAAATGATTTCTAATAAAATTTTAGTTTTTGTATGGTTTTGCAGCGACGATACTCAATTCATGCCTTGTGCCATCTCGGATAGCTCGCCTTTCATGGCACGTATCTCGAGGTGGTATGGCAGTTGCCACGTGGCCGGCCTGACGGGTCGAAGTGTGACAAACATCATCTTAGGTCATAGTAGAGTCTCATAGGTGCATTCACATATTGATTATAAATGCTAACCCATATTTTCGTGTAATTAGGGTTTCGGATGTTTGAGTACGGCAACGCTCCGGAGATCAATCTTTGTGGGACAATTAGGAGTATACGAACCTTCCCAACACTGTTAGTGGCTTTGTCTCAATGTTTAGCCATTTAGGGCTAAACTCATTTTTTTTTGTAAAAATGTTTTAATTAAATGTTTTGGGATTCGGGCATCCCCTCACACAGCCACACACGTATTTAGTGGCACATGGGTGGGATGTTTTAAGATGAACTAAATTTATAAGATGTATGCATGTTGTGTTTTTACATATAAATATATAACGTATGATATGAATGCCAGACAGGGCATGATCATACTAATGAGAGACGGAGTCCTAGAGAGGACTCAATGAGACTTGGTGCTTCACATGATGAAGCAAGTGGATCGAGGTGGAGCATGCATGCGAGGTAGCCGTGGACCGTCTTTTTGAAGGGGCACAGTGAGTGTATGGACCGTGGAGTAGAAAGGTGCGAAGAGAGACTTGCTAGGGTCGGTGTATCTACAACCACATAGTGAATGGCACCGTGGAGGGAACAGGCTTAGAGAAGATACCTATATCTTTATATATATATATATATATATGCTTCCATAAGAAAGGATTTTTAAAGGAGAACACCTTTTTTTTAAAGGATTATGTTAAAAAGAAAACAAAAGGAAATCGCCCTCAACGATACGAGATCCTCGACCACAGCCAAGGTTGAGCTTTGTTGTGTTTTCACGGCCAGCCCATAGTTAATGTTATTATGATTATTATTATTGTTATTATTGTTTTACTCAAAAATGGGTTTTAAAAGAAACGTGTAATGTCTTCTAAATTGTTTTGGAAATTACCTGAACACCTCAAACCTATTTGACTTTACATTGAACCTCTGTTACTCACTTGTACCCAACATTGTTGGATGCAATTACCACATGCATGGGTATTAAATGGATTGGATGCTCATAGGAATGGTTGGTGGCTTAGGAGTTAGTACATTCCGCTACGTAGGTTATCCCTCAAATTAATCCACTGGTGCACTTTTTAATATTTATTATTATAAATGTTTTCTAATAAAAGTGTAGTTTTAATGGTTTTGCAGTGACGATACTCTTTCTATACCTTGTGTCTTCTTCGATAGCTCACCATCCATGGTAGGCATTTTGGGGTGGTACGGTAGTTGTCAAGTGGTCGGACCAAGGGATCAGGACATGACAATTTGATTGGTATCAAAGCATCTAAAAGATTCTAAATGTTTTCAAAAGTTATAAAGTGATTTCAAAGTATTTTCAAATGTTTTTAAAACCAATGGATTACTTAGGATTAAAACTCCAGAGGTTGAGGATGTAATTACTCGAATGTGCTATAAATGTCCAAACCTACTCTTTGAATACCTTCCTTAGTAATACGCCACCATATAAGATATCTAAGTGTGGTCTTTAGGTGAAATGACACCATGAACATCATTTCCTCGAGATTCGTGAAAGAAAAGCGAGCTTTTCGAGAAATCTGCCAAGACCAATTGTTTAGCTTGTATCACCTTTTCTCATCGTTAGTCAAACCATGCAAGGGATAGTAAGTCCCTTGAGATGACGAGATGTGTGATATCTCGTCCAACTCTCCAAGATAGTCTATTTAGAGACTCGCCAGAAAAGAAAACTGGTTCGATGTCCAACCTATAAGGTAGTGGACATTGAGACTCGCTAGTGAAGAAGCGAGTTTGGCATCCAACCCAACCCGAATGTTATTTTCCCAATTCTCTACACTAGTAATGTATAAGATTTGGGAGGAAGTGAAGCAGCAAGAATGATGGAAGGAGCAAAGATGGACCTAACATGCATAAAGACTAAACCAACTCTCTCTCTCTCTCTCTCATAGTCATAAAAAATACAAGATGAGCGATTTACGTTAAGAAGGAAGGAGTCAAAGAGATATGAGATCATGGAGGACAAGGTTAAAAGAACCTCATGAAGTGAGATAAAGTATCCGAACAGAGGGATAAAGGAACATAGAGGACTTTATCAAGCTATAAATGGAAGGATGAAGAGTGAAGCCAATAAGGAGATAGCCAAGTGTAAAGGCCCATGAAGGACCCTTACGATGTGAATCAACTCCTCTCACCTGCTACACCAATCGTAGATAGACCTCGAGAGGAAGCTAAAAAAGAAGAGTAACTGAGAGGTGAAGTGGAGAGATCGACGAGGAGTCCACATGGTATGACTCAACCCATCTCTCCCCCAATTTCTACACCACTTGTGTGTAGACTCTGAAAGAGAGTGCAGCAAAAGCGAACCGACTTCCTCAATTCTACACCATTTGTGTGTAGGTTTTGGAGAGAAAGTGCGTCAGAAGTGGACGAAAGAGAGACCACTAGAGTTGAGAGGATTGGCGCTCAAGGGCCTCAAGCTGTGAGACAAAGGACTACTAAGAAGGGTGATGGAGGCCGAGGATTCCAAGAAGAGAATAGCTAGAACCCTTCAACGAACCAACTTGATACCCTCTACCTTCTACACTGTTTATGGGTAGATTTTGGGAAAGGGTCAACCGAGGAAAAGCACCCAAGGATTTGAAGGAGATCGAGTGAGCCCAAGATTACGAGTGAATGGAGACGCTTCTATATTAAAGGATAATGAATAGTAGGCTCTTCACAACTTACCTATCATCTAGATACAAGTTGTCATGCCTTGACCCAGAGGGTCGGCCACGTGGCAACTGCCGCTCTGCCTCGAAGTACATGCTGGCCAATCACGTACCTGAAGCACCGCAAGGCATAGAAATGGATATCATTGCTGCAAAGCAATTAAAATTTTAATTAGAAATCACTTAATAAAATAATTAATTGTACAAGTAATGCTGGTGGGCTAATTTAAAAGAATACTTATGCAGCGGAAACTACTAAGCCTATGCCATCGACATCTCCTAGTGAGCCTTCGATCTATCTACTATCCTCGTACGCGGATCTGCATCCATCCACATTAGATACAAGTGAGTGACAGAGGTTCAATGAATCTCCATCAAGGGTTAGGGAAAACAGGGGAAATCCAAAACATAATAATAAAATAAATATTTTTCTTTTCAAAATCTCTTTTCAAATTCTCCAATGAGAATTTCTTTTAAAACCATTTAAATAAATACATAAACAAGTGGCTGGCCGTTAACATACTGAAGGCTCGACCCATCGGTCCTATGCCTTATTACATCGAGGGCAATATCTTTTCTTTTTAAAACATTTTCACATTTTCTCTTTCTCTAGCCCATTCCCTCGATGGTGCCAGACGCTGTGGTGGAACACAGCTACATCGATCCCTGGTGAGCTTCGCTACACGCCTCTCCCAGGGTCTCCGCTCACCATGCCTCTCGATAGGTGATCCATGGCTGCATCTCTGCATGCCTCTCAACTCGGTCCACACTTCCTCAATTTGGAGCACCGAGGAACCTCTCAATCGCTTATCTCGCCTCCCATCCGCATCAAATATCATATGTATATATATGTATAAAACATATATATTTAAACACATAAACATAAATATAAGTACACACACATAAATCTTTATACTTTTCTTTAAAAGCGTTTCACTCTCTACGTGGGTATATCACCAAGCAAATATATATGCGTGTGGATTCCCTATATTCCCAAAACCTTTGAAAATCATTTCTATTTTTAAAACCTTTTTAAAAGCTTTATCCCCAGTCACTAAACAAAGAAGTCTAAGCCACTCATAGTGTTGGGAGGCTCGTATACTCCCAATGATCCATGTAGACAAGTCTTCGGAGCATCGCCGCACTCGATCATCAGGAACACTAATACATTGAAATACATGTTAGCATTCATAATCACATATGAGGCTCTAGCATGACCTAAGAGGGTGTTTGGATGTGTTTTGAGGCTTAGAAAAATATCCGGGAGGTTTCGGGATCAAAATCGGGCATTAAGTGCAAAATTACAATTTTGCCCCTAAGGTTAGGGCCACTCCCGCATGGGAGTTGGCCAGTCCCATGCAGGACTGGGCCAGAAAAGTCACTCTCATGTGGGGGCCTTCTAGAAGCTTCGGGAACCGAGGCATTTCCTTGGTTTTTGAGCCCCTTGGTCTATGGTTCGACCTAAAAATTGAGATGGACGTTTTTCACACCTCCCACAATGCGTTTACCGAAGAAAAAATGAGAATCACAAGCTCAAAGTTCCTAGATCTCAAATCTAAGCTAAAATTAAGCTAAAAACTAAACCTAACTTTGAGCTTAGATCTCTTCTAGACCAATGCATGGAAATACGTGAAAACTTAATAAAACGTAGATCAAGGTGAGTAGAATAACATACCAAGATCTCACCTTGATCCTTTGGTCGGATTATCCGGATCTGCCAAAAGTCCAAAATTGCTCCGAAAGAGCAAATAAGAGGAAAGGAAATGAGGGATAAGAGAAATGAGAGGGGGAGAGCTCAACTCCCCCTATTTATAGGTAAGCCCGACACCAAGCCGACTCGAATCCTAGGGCAAATTTAATTCCCTCTTTTTCACCTCTCATAATCTCGATTCTTGGCCTGATCCACCCACCAATTCACCAATGGACATACAATCCATTGGCTATGGACTTAAAGAAGTCCAATTAGTGCTTCCATGTAGGGTCACCTGCCTCATCTTCCAACTACGTCTTATCTTAATTTCCACTTCTCTTATTCATCTTAATACATCCGGACCGACGTATGAATGATAATATGCCGTCTTATACTATTCTGGTCGTACTGAAAAGTCAGACTAGGTTTGGGTGTGTCACAAGTAAAGAAAGAATTGAAGAGGAAAGAATAAAGATAAAGAGATGAAAGTACCAAAGTATAGAAAAGCAAACAAGGGTGAAAGGATGAGGGAGATGATAATAATGATGGAAACTATAAGGAGATTACAAACCCAGTAAGAAAGGAAAGTGGATCAACTTAGGTAAGAGTCAAAGAAAAAGTGAGAACAAAATAGGGATAATTATTGAAGCTGAAGAAGTAAAAAAGGTGAAAACAAGATAAAAGAGTGAGATAGAAGGAATTAAGAGTAAGGAGTTAAAGAATAAGAAGAATAAGTTGAAAACTTTGAAGGAGATGAGCACATTAACCCTGTGGGATGACTTCCCCTCGAAGTATGATAAGTGAAGAAGAGGACGATGGAGAAAGTAAGAAAGAAAGGAATGAAAGAAAGAGATGAAATTTGAGTAAAGGAAATCTGAGATAAGGCGTAAACCAAGGCAAGACAAAGCTAACAGCAAACCCGAAACCTTAATGGAATGGGTATAGAGATAATGAAAACTGTAGATGTTGCCAAAGGATGGTAATGGACCAAGATAAGGCAAATTGGTGAAAGGATAAGAAACCCTAATAGAGAGGAATACAAAAGTAAAGACAGCTACAAACGGTACCGCATGACTACAATATGCATAATTGACCTAGTCCCATATAGACGGGAATGCAAGAGAAAAGTAGACCCCACATGAAATGTGGGTGAATGAGAGAAAGAAAAGGGAAAGAAAAGGGGAAAAAAAAACCCCAAAATGAACTGTTGATAAAAGGAGGAAAGGAGATCGACCAATAACAAAAGAGCTAAAATGAATAAGGGAGATCATAGGAAAGAAAAAGATTTGACACCTCCTAAAGTAAATACTTCAAGAAAATGAAAGACAAAGCAAAGCCCTAAGAGGCCAAAAGATATCGCATGGATGAGCATGTAGCCGAGACTCAAGTGCGGATGACTTGGGAGCCATGTAAGGCATCCCTATGTGAGGAATGATCAAAGATCGAGATCTTGAGGATCTTTGTGATGACCACTCGAGAGGACCGACCCAGTGTGTGATTAGGTAAAGCATGAGGCTTCCCAGAGTTCTTTATGCTAAAGAGGATGAGAGATGAGATGGGTCAAAGGCCCTGTATGAGACGAGACGGGCCGAGGCCCTGTATGAGTTAGAGATGGGCGGTCAGAGAATGAGTTAGATTATGAGAGCCCAGAGGACATGGTCTCTAATTCCTCGATGTGGTATGGCCAAGAGTGGGCCAATACGTACGAGAGCTCAACTCATATGCCATGAAATTAGAATGAGACAGAATCAGGAAGAAAGAGAGGAGAATCAAGAGATAAAATAGAGAAGAAAGACCAAGGTAAGGGAAGGGTAAAGTTAACTCACCGCACACCTTGCCTAAGAGGCGAGGGAGTTAATATGAAGTTTCCCCTGGCATCTTGGTTACAAGGATGAGTACAAGACACTGAAAAGATGAAGAATGCATTAGAGAATAGCCTCGGAGTGAGAGGCAATATCATAGAAAGAAGAAAAGACTTCTAATAAGAATAAGAGGAGTGGAACCTCAATAATAATAAGAAGATAGTCTCGTTAAGAGACACTTTAAGGATTAAAAAAAGGCAAAATGAGAGGATCGAGAAAGTACAGCTAAGATGGAGCAAGAACCTCCATCTGACACAACTAAAGTGAAGCGAGCCTAACCCATTAATGGATAAGGATAGGCTCTGGTAAAGATAAGATGAAGTCAAACTCAAGAACATAATAGTGAGAAGCTATTCTTAAGAGGAGACGATCGAAAAGGATCGAGACGCAAAAAGAAAGTTCAGAGGTGAATAGTGGTACGAACACTATTGAAGGAGGGGAAAGTTGACACATCCGGACCTAGTTCAACTTTTTTGTACAAACGGAATAGTGTAGATTCCATATTAATTCGAACAATACATCATTCCAGATCTATTTGATTATGAAGAGATGTTAAGCTTAGGATAAGACGGAGGTGGAAAATAAGGTGATTAATCATGCACGGAAGCAACTAAATTCCAATTGGACTTTTCTTAATTCCATAGCCAATGGATTGGATACCCATTGTTGTAAAAGTCGGTGAATTAGGCCAAGGAACGAGATTAGGAAAGGCTGAAAATATGAGAGAAAGTCTGGCTCAGGGTCTGAGTAGGCCCGATATCAGGCTTCCCTATAAATAGGGAAAGGTCGAGCCTTTACCCTTTATTTCTCTCTTTCTCTTTTTCTCTCATTTCTCATTTCTCTCTTTTGCTTTCTTGGAGCCATTTCAAAATTTTGGCCGATTCGGACAAACCGACCAACAAATCAAGGTGAGTTTCTAGTATATTATTCTACTCGCCTTGATTTATGGTTTACATAGCTTGCATGCATTTTCATGAATTAGTCTAGGAGAAATCTCGGTTCAAAGTTAAATTTAGCATTTTAGTTAAATTTAGATTTAGATTTTAGATTTAGGAACTTTGATATGAAGATTCTCGATTTTGTTTTGATAAACGTGTCGTGGGAGTCATGGGGTTGCATGTCTCGATTTTCAAGCCAAACTGTGGAGTAACGAACCCGAAAACTGAGAAAAACCCTCAGGATCTGAGCTTGTACCACGTCTCTGATGCAGGAGTGATAGTGACCTTTTTGGCTAGCTCCCGCACGAGACTTGGTCCAGCCCCGTGTGGGAATCGATTTTTTTTGGGGGTAAAGTCGTAATTTTACCCTAAGTGTCCGATTTTGACCCAAAACTTTCCCGAACGCTTTTCTCAGCCCCAAAACACATCCAAACATCATTTTAGGTCATAGTAGAGCCTCATAGGTGCCTTCATAGATTGATTATGAATGCTAACGTGTATTTCTGTGTAATTAGGGTTCTAGACATTCGAGTGCGGTGACGCTCCAGAGATCAATCTTTTTGGGACAATTGGGAGTATACAAACCTCCCAACACTGTAAGTGGCTTTGTTTCAGTGTTTAGCCACTTAGGGCTAAATGCTTTTATTATTTATAAAAATGTTTTAATTAAATGTTTTGGGATTCGAATATCCCCTCGCACAGCTACACATGTTATTGCGTGCCACATGGATGGGATTCTTTAAGATGAATTAAATTTATAAGATGTATGTATATATGTTGTATTTTTACATATAAATATGTAAGGTATGATATGAATGCCCGACAAGGCATGATCATACTAATGAGACATGGAAACCCCGAGAGGACTCGATGAGACTCGGTGTTTCACGTGATAAAGTGAGTTGATCGAGGTGGAGCATGCATGTGAGGTAGCCGTGGACCGCTTTTTTGAAGGGGCATGGTAAGTGTACGGACCCTGGAGTAGAGAGACTCGGAGGGAGACTCGCCAGGGTTGGTGTAGCTGTAACCATATAGCAAATGGCACCATCGAGGGAAAAGGCTTAGAGAGAGATACCTATATCTTTCTCTCTCTATATATATATATATGTTTTCATAAGAAAGGATTTTTAAAGGAAAACACCTTCCTTTTTAAAGGAAAGTGTTAAAGAGAAAAGAAATGGAAATAGCCCTTGACGATACGAGATCTTCGACCTTGACCAAGGTGAAGCCTCATTGTGTTTTCACGGCCAACCCATAGTTAATGTTATTATTATTATTATTGTTATTATTTTTTTACTTAGAAAGGATTTGGGGCAAATATTTTAAAAAAGGGTTTTAAAAGAAACGTGTAATGTCTTTTAAATTGTTTTGGATATTACCTGAACTCCCCAAAACTATTTGACTTTACATTGAACCTCTGTCACTCACCTTTACCCAACTTTCTTGGATGTAGTTCCCATGTACGAGGGCCTTAGATGGATTGGAGGCTTATAGGAGTGGATGGTAGCTTAGGAGTTAGTAGATTTCGTTGCATAGGTTATCCCTTAAATTAATCCACTGGTGCTCTTTTTAATATTTATTATTATAAATTTTTTCTAATAAAAGTTTAGTTTTAATGATTTTGCAGTGACGATACTCTTTCTATGCCTTATGCCATCTCGGATAGCCCACCTTTCATGGCACGTTTCTTAAGGTGGTACAGCGATTGTCACATGGCAGAACTGGCTAGTTGGGGCATGACACCTGGACCTAATCTAACTTTTTTGTGCCAACAGAATAGTATAAAATGGCATATTAACTTGAACAATATGTCGATCCGGATGTGTCTGATTAAGAAGAGATGTTAAAGTTAGGATAAGACAGAGTTGGAATATGAGGCAGTTAACCATGCATGGAAACAACTAGGTAGCAATTAGACCTTCTCTAAGTCCATAGTAAATGGGTTAAGGTCCATTGGCATGAAAGGTTGGTGAATTAGGCCAAGGATAGAGAATAGGAGAGGTTGAAAAGAGGAGAGAAAGTCTAGCATGGGGCTCGAGTAGGCCCGGTGTCGTGCCTTCCTATAAATAAGGGAAGGCTATTTAGATTTTAGATTTAAGAACTTTGAGCCAATGATTCTCATTTTTGCTTCTGTAAACGCGTCATGGGAGTCCTGGGGAATGCATGTATCAATTTTTGGGCCAAACCATGGAGCAACAGACCCAAAAATCGAGGAAAATGCTAGAATCTCGAGCCTATACCACATCTCCTGGGTAGCAGCCAAGTCACTCCCACGCGGGGTGATCGTTCAACTAGGTCCCACACGAGACTTGGTCCAGTCTCGCAGGGGAGTCAATTTTGCCTAGGGGCAAAGTCATAATTTTACCTTAGGTGTCAATTTTGACCCGAAACCTTCCCGAACAGTTTTCTAAGCCTGGGACACATTCGAGCATTATAGGTCAAAAGAGAGCCTCATAGGTGCATTCGTAAAATTAATTATGAATGCTAACATGTATTTTCGTGTAATTAGGATTCCAGATGATCGAGTGCGGTGACACTCCAGAGATCAATCTATGTGGGACAATTGGGAGTATACGAACCTCCCAACACTGTGAATGGCTTTGTTTCAATGTTTAGCCATTTAGGGTTAAACACTTTTATTTTTTTATATAAATGTTTTAATTAAATGTCTTGCGATTCAAGTATTACCTCACACTGCCAAACACGTTGTTGTATGCCACATGCTCGGGTGTTTTAAGATAAATGAAATTTATAAAATGTATATATGTATATTAAATCTTTATATATAAATATGTAAGGTATGATATGAGTGCCCGACGGGGCATGATCATTCAAATGAAACATGGAGTCCCAGAGAGGACACCATGAGACTCAGTGCTTTACGTGATGAAGGAAGTTAATCGAGGTGGAGCATGCATGAGAGGTAGCCATGGACCGCTTTTTTAAAGGGGCATGGCCAGTGTAGCTGCAACCACACAGCGAATGGTACCATCGAGGAAACTGGCTTAGCGAGAGATACCTATATCTTTGTATATATATATATATTTTCATAAGAAAGGATTTTATAAGAAAATAGTTTGCTTCTAAAGGAAAGTTTTAAAGAGAAAAAGAAAAAAAATAGCCCTCGACGATATGAGATCCTCGACCATAGCCAAGGTCGAGCCTTGCTATGTTTTCACGGCCAGCCCATAGTTAGATGTTATTGTTATTATTATTATTATTATTATTATTATTATTATTATTATTATTATTATTATTATTATTATTGTTTTACTCATAATGAATTTAGGGAAAATGAGTTTTAAAAAGGATTTACAAAAGTAAAACACGAGTATATTTTCTAACTTGTTTTGGAATTACCCAAACTCCCCAAATCTATTTGACTTTAATTGAACCTTTGTCACTCACCTGTACCCAACCTTGTTGGGTACAGCTGTCACGTGCAAGGGCATTAGATGGATTGGAGGCTCATAAGAGTGGTTGATGGCTTAGGAGTTATTAGATTCTGATTGGAGGCTCATAAGAGTGGTTGATGGCTTAGGAGTTATTAGATTCTGCTGCGTAGGTTATCCCTTAAGTTAATCCATTGGTGCTCATTTTTTTATTAAGTTATCGTTTAAATTATTTATTATTATTATAAATGTTTTCTAATTAAAGTTTAGTTTTTAATCGTTTTGCAGTGACGATGCTCTTTATATGCCTTGTGCCATCCTCGATAGCCTACCTTCCATGGCATGTATCTCGAGGTGGTACGATGATTGTTACGTGGTCAGACCGGCTGGTCGGGACGTGACACAAGAGCCCAGTTTTGAATTTGAATAAATTTCCCACTTGGAATGAAGATTTGATTTCCAAATATGAGTAAATATTCTTCTATGATCTAATTTAAAAATGGGGATAAATATCCCTTTTATGAAAACAAAAATTTAATTTAAATTTGAAAAATCTCAATTATGAAAATACAAATTCAAAATTTCTAGAAAACATTTTTACAAAGAATTTTGGGATAAGCACCCCTAAATCCATGTTCGAAAATCTATATTAGGAGACTTTAATTATGATTATTTAAATTAAAATCTTTTAAAAAGATTTAATTTTAAAACTATGTTGGAATAAATAGTTCTTTTAATTTAATGAAGCAAATAATTTAACAAAAATTCTGTTTAATTAGAAGACTTTAATTTATTTACTAAATTAAGACCTTTCAAAAAGCTTTTGTTTTTTTTTTTTGAAAAAAAGGAAATTATATAGGAAAATAAATATTTCCTTTTATTGAATAAAATCAATTTTGAAAAAGGATTTAAGAAATTTAAAGGATAACTATTCCTTTTATTGAAATTTTTTTAAAAAATGTTTTTTAATAAAAATTGAATTTAATTGAAAGGCCTTAATTAATTTAATACACTAAAGTCTTCCCAAAAAATACTTTGAAAATTTCAAAAAAATGACAAAAGAAGATAAATATTCCCTTTTATAGGATAAATATTTGAAAAATGATTTTCTAATAAAATTTGGGTTAACTTGAGAGGCCTTAACTACAATTGGGTAGTTAAGATCTCTTAAAAATCTTTTAAATATATTTTCTTTTAAAATTAATGTCGAAATGAATGTTTCTTTTAATTTAATTGGGCCTCTTAGACCAACGATTTTCTTAAGATAAAAGAAAAAGAAAAAATTGGAATTAACATTCATTTTGTGAAAAAATGACAATTCTTTGGGTTTATTTGCAAATTTGAAAAGTTTAAAGAATCATAAACATGATATGTGAAAGCCTTTTATGAAAATTAAATGAGAAAAATTTTATTTTTTAATTTTGAAAGGATGAAAATTTTCTTGGACTCGATTGGACTCCTGATTAAGCGCCAAGAAAACCCCCGTCTTGGAAAACCTTCGAAAACTTCGGACTCCAGAGGCACCCTCCGATTCCCCATGCACATGAATTTTTGAAAATTAATGCTCTAAATGTCACGCCTCGACCTGCCCGGGCCGGCCATGTGGCAACCGCCGTGCTAACTCGAAGTACATGTCTGCAACCATGCATCCGAGGCACCGCAAGGGTTGAAGTAGATATCATTGGCTAGGCAGATTATGAGATCTGGCCATTACTAGTTAACCATGGAATCAGATTGCATCAATTACACGAGGAAATGTCACAAGTGTCAGATATATGCAGATCAAATTCATGTCCCTCCGAATCCGTTACATGTTATGGCATCTACATGGCCCTTCTCTATGTGGGGAATGGATGTTATCGATCCCATTACTCCAAAAGCTTCAAATGGTCATCAATACATTTTTGTTATGATTGATTACTTTACCAAATGGGTTGAAGCCGCCTCATACGCTAGTGTTACACAGTCTGTGGTTACTAGGTTTTTGAAGAAGGAGATCATTTGTAGACACGGCCTTCCAAAGAGGATCATTTCTGATAATGCTCAGAACCTGAATAGTAGAATGATGGGAGCATTGTGCTCTCAATTCAAGATCACTCATAGTAACTCCACGCTATATCGGCCTAAGATGAATGGGGCAATGGAAGCAGCAAACAAGAACATCAAGAAGATTGTGGCCAAGATGACTGAAACTTATAGAGATTGGCATGAGAAGTTGCCGTTTGCTCTCCTTGCTTACCGTACCGCAGTCAGAACATCCACCGGGGCAACTCCTTTCTCGTTGGTGTATGGAACAGAAGCAGTAGTGCTTATCGAAGTAGAGATTCCATCTCTTAGAGTACTCAGAGAAGTAAGATTAGAAGAAGCGGATTGGATCCAAGAACGTCATGATCAGTTGAATTTGATTGATGAAAAGCGCTTTATTGCTCTTTGCCACGGTCAGCTATACTAGAAAAGGATAATGAGAGCTTATGATAAAAAAGTGAAGCTGAGGCAATTTAAAGAAAGGGAATTAGTGTTGAAGAAGATACTCCCAAACCAACGAGATTCTCGGGGCAAATGGGCACCGAATTGGGAAGGCCCATATGTTGTTAAGAAAGTCTTTTCTGGTGGAGCTTTAATCTTGCAAGAGATGGATGGAAGAGAATTCTCCAGTCTTATTAATGCTGATGCTGTGAAAAAGTATTATGCTTAAAGTAAAAAATGAAAATAAAAATGATGAAAATGAAAAAAAAAAAGGAGGAAATAAAAAAAAATGAAAGAAAACAAAAAGGAGTGGTCCAAGTTGAAAACCCAAAAGGGCGGCTTGGATCGAGTGGGGTCGCTTGAGTTGAAAACTTGAAAAGGCAGCTTAGGCAGGAGGACGAGAAAAGCATGATCACAACAACTGAATGAAGCAAGGTCAGTATCAGTGGGTCTAATTGGGGTAGAGCAGATCATTCAATAGGCGGAGTAGTCCAATTCGGTGGAATCTTCAATTAATCAAATGAGAACTTAGATTTCGTCTACATGTGCTTCTGAGTATTCATTGTTGGGAGGCTTCCCTTATCCTTCTCTTGTACTTGATTGATGAACATTCCTTTCTTATTTATATGAACCTAGTTTTGAGTTTGAATTGAAGATCATGGATTGATGAATCCTCTCTTCCATTTGTATGAATTTTGTTTTGATATTGAACCAAGTTGGTGGATTTATTTCTTTGATCATTTTCTTAGTTGTGCAATGAAATCTTTATTGTTAATTAATTTGTTACTTGCATCGAATTCTATTCATGAATTTCAAAATGTGTATAAACATGTGAGAAATTAAACAAGCATGAAAATGCTCATTTAACTTTCACAGGCATGGGTTAGGTTTGATGAACAAAAGTTCAATTGATGAAATATTCAGAAGGGAAATGAAATTGTCTATGGCAAATCATCAAGAATGTGTAGAGATAACAGACAGAAGCGGTTTGGTATGAGGAAAGAACTATTACAACTTGAAATGGTTACTCTAAAGAAATGAATTTGAGCAAGAGGTTCGGTGTTGCTACAAACAAGAATCAGACTTTACATAAAAGCATTAGAATTTTGTCATTTCATGCATCATAACATGATCATTCCATCATATGATTGCATTGGATTTTCAGATGACATGTCAGGTACCCGATGCAATAACTCCAGAACAAGATGGAAGCATCATTTTTCTAGAATCAAAGGAGTGTGTTTGTTCAAAAAAAAAAAAACTAGGTTACAGCTTTTATTTGTCTTTAAGTAGTCAAGGTATGACACTCATTTCATTTTGTACCTAATGTAGGTTCTCAAGATTCATCGTTTCATTTAGAGACCAAATCATGGCTCTTGATTCATTCTGAGACCTAATGTAGGTTCTCGAAGTTATATCATTACAGTTAGTGACCGAATCACGGCACTTATTTTGTTTAAGAGACCAAATCATGGCTCTTGATTCATTCTGAGACCTAATGTAGGTTCTCGAAGTTATATTATTTCATTGAGAGACCGAATCACGGCTCTCGTTTCATCTAGAGACCAAATCATGGCTCTTGATTCATTCTGAGACCTAATGAAGGTTCTTAAGACTCACTTGGTTCAGCGGGAGATGGAATTATGGCTCTCGTTTTATTTAGAGACCAAATCATGGCTCTTGATCTATTCTGAAACCTACTGTAGGTTCTCGAGATTCATTTAGTTCATTGAGAGACCGAATCACGGCTCTCGTTTTAATAAGAGACCAAATCATGGCTCTTGTTTCACTCTGAGACCTAATTTAGGTTCTCAAAGTTATAGTTGAGAGACCAAATTACAGCTCTCGTTTCATATAGAGACCAAGTCATGGCTCTTGTTTCATTCTGTGACCTAATTTAGGTTCTCAAAGTTATAGTTGAAAGACAAAATCATGGTTCTTGTTTCATTTGAAGACCAAATCATGGCTTTTAATCCCTTTTGCACCAAGTTTAGGTTCTCGAAGTTCGTTTTATTCAGTAAGAGGCTGAATCGCGACTCTTGTTTTATTTAGTGACCAAGTCATGGCGCTTAGTTTCATTAGAGACCTAGTTTAGGCTCTTTTAAATCATCAATTCTTTACATCGTAGTCCTAGTTCAGGCCTTTGCAATTCATTACTTTTTATGCTGCACTGGAGTACGGGTTTAGGCTTTTACAATCTGATTATCTTTTTACACTGCATCGAAGTCCTAATACAAGTCTTTGCAGTTCATTTTCCTCATTGCATTGTAGTCCTAGTTTGGAAATTTTGCAATTCATTCCTCTTCATCACATTGTTATTCTAGGTCAGGATTTTGTGGTTCATTTTCATTTTATTATTTTTGCACTAGCTTCATTAGAAATTTTCAAAAACAAAACAAGAAAACAAAAAGACGGTGTTTACATCTTTGTTTATTTCCTAATTCTCTAGAAGTATAAACTTCAAGATTCTCAGGAAATAATCAAAGAGGGGCAGCTGTAGACACCATATTCTCATCTTGTTATTTTATTCATTTATTATTATTTTTTCTATTCTTATTTTGTTGTTTATATTTTCATTTTTTATTATCATTGGGCTATAGGTACTTAGGACTTGTTTTAAAAATATTGGACTAGATATCAATTAAAACCAGTGCCCAATTTCATTAAAAGAAAGGATTATAAGTTACATATTGTAGTTACAAGGCCCAATAGTTACAAAAAAAACAAGTTTCAATTAACGTTAAAAAAAAAGAAGGACCAAGTGATAAAGAAAAAAAGAGCAGCGGAAGAAGTGCTGAGTAGCTCCCTTTATCGTCAAACATCAAGCATGCTGGACCATCCCAGATTATCATTCTGCTGAACATTGTCAAAAGGGATTATTGTCAACTTGCATTAACCTGCATTAAATAAAAAGGAAAAGGCAATGAATCAGCCAAGTTGGGATTAAAAAATGACACTTATATTGCAGAAATCACTCCCACGCAGTCAGGAAAAAATTTGAATTTTGAAGCAAGTTCAAGCCAACAAGTAATCAAGAGAACAGAAGCTATCAGAAATCACGGAAATCATAGGTAGCTTACATTGAAAATAAAAAGCCAAAAACAAACCTTAAAAAAAGGAGAGCAAAAAAAAACCATTTGGACTGGCCATCCCTCTCTACCACAAGACCATTTGTCCATTATCCACCGTCAGGGTCTCATCCTCCAGTCATCCTAAAGTTTAGTATCCACTCCATCCCTCTCTACCATAAGACCATTTGTCCATTAGCCACCGTCAGGGTCTCATCCTCCAGTCATCCACTCCATCAACTCCACCATAAGGCCTGGTCCCAGGAACAATAAAAAAATCCAACTTTTCTGTGAACTAAAAAACTTTGCTGAACCATTCTTTCGAAACCACATACTAACTTTTCCCATTTTCGGCTAAGCATCATCATAAGGGGGGCCAAGCAAAGAAAAATGCAGAGAGGGGCCAACCGAAGAAAAATGTAGAGAAGGGGCGGCCTCAATGTTGAAATAAAAAGCCAAATAATTGCTGCCAACCAAAAAAAGAGAAAAAAGGGGGCCAAGCAAAGAAAAATGTAGAGAGGGGCCAACCGAAGAAAAATGTAGAGAATGAGCGGCCCCAATGTTGAAATGACGCCAAATAATTGCTACCACAAAAGTCTTGATGAAGGATAAGTCACATGAAGTTTAACATCAAACAAAACAAAGCAACGAAAAAGTCAAGCTAAAGTGGCCCAAGAACAATGTTGAAAAGGCTCCACTACTTGTCTGCTCACGAGCTTTTACACGGCAAATAATTGGGTTTTGGACTCATGTGTTTTATTTTAATTAAAAGTCCTGTAAATACCCTAGTTAGCTAGTATAAATACTTAGTTTTATTTTTAGATGGAGAGGTATTGGAGATGTTTAGAAGGAGAAGATTTTAGAGAGCAAGGATTCAAAGGGAGAATTTCCTTTTTTTTTAAAAAAAGTTGGCCTGGCCATCTTTCAATTCCATTGCAAACCCAAAGAAACTTAGGGAATCTCCTAAAAGCAACCCGCACGGGAGAAGAAGAAGAAGAAGAGCAACAAAAAAAATTGGTGAAAGAAGAAGGGGGATTTTGAAAGTCTCCTGCGTCAACATCAGAGGGGCTCCACGGCTTCTGTGGCACTTTGGGTCTGGTTAGTTTGTAGGTATGCTTCCAATCTTCACGTTCACGTTTTGATGATCTTTTGTCAGTGACTTTCTTAAATATTATCAATGTATTGGCTTGGTCATGGATGCTCTTCGTTTGTAATATCTTTAAGTATTTTCTCTTGGACGATGGCTTTTATAAGAAATTATGGCCAAAATAATAATAATAAATAAGTATGATATATAACAAAAAGATGAAAGAGAAGTAAACGGTGGGGTGGAGATGAAGAGAACTTGTTTTAAAGCAGGTTAATAAAAAAATAAATTAATAAAATGGTGGGAGTGGGGTCAAAACAAAAAAAAAGAAGAAAGAGGAATAGGTCCTAGTCTAGGTGTGGTAGATGATCTGTAAAATAAAAGAAAGAAGAGAGATTAATCAATTAGGTGTTAGTGGTAGGTAAAAGAAGATGATTTTGTACAGATTTTTCTTTGAGTTGAAAAAGAGGAGACGAGAGAGTAAGCTAAAACTTTATGGTTTGACTTAAATTGTTTTGGTTGCATCAAAAGCTAAAATCCTTCTGCAATAAGAGTTCTTTCAGTTGTAATGTCCTTCCCATATTCTGCCATTCTCGTAGTTTTGGCCTTTTCCAACTTTAGAAGAGTTCTTTTAATGATTGATTTATCATGTGCTGGGCATGGAGTTTGTAGGATCAACGAAAAAACATTGGACAAAATCTTTTTTTTGGACAAGTCTATTTTTTTTTGTTTATTACTTTTATGAAAAAGGATGGAGTTGAATCAAGTATCTATTCGACAAATAATAAGAATAAAAAGAGATATGTTGGTAATAAAAGATTTTAATGGAGGAAACTTCTCCAAAATTGATGTGATAATGATAATTATAAATAATAAAAATTGATTAATTGTAAGCCTTTAGACTTGCATTCACATTCCTTGTTGTCATATTATTATTGTCACGCGAGTAATGATATGCGGGGATAGTGAGGGTCCGATCATGGAATCCAGTTCGGGAAGGTGAAAATTCACACCCAATCTGGGTTCCTAGGTAAGAGATCCACTTTGAACCGGACCCAGAATTGGGCGAGGTTCATGGCGGATCTTGATAAAATCCTTACTATCCTTACTTTTAAGATTAGTAAGATAACATTTCACATGCCATGCATTTAGGATTCTAAATAAATTATGGGTATTAAATTTTTTTTTAAAAAAATAATAAATAATAATCAATTTTAAACTAACAAAGATAATGTAATAATAATCAAGTTGAATGAAATCGGTAAATAACCTTTGAACAAATATTTGTAAATATGGTTTAAGCTATGAGGATTCAATCACGGAATCTGGTTTGGGAGGGTGAAAATTCACACCTAGTCCGGATTCTTAGATAAGAGACCCACTTTGAATCGGACCCAGAATTGGGTGAGATTCATAATAGGCCTCGATAAATCCTCACTATTTTCATATTAAATTGATAAGGTGGCATTTTGCACTTCAAACATTTAAATATCTAATAAAGATAATAATTTCCAAAAATCCTAAAAAACAAACAAAAATGAAAAGAAAACTATTTCAAAAAAAAAAGGTAATAAAATGTATTTTTTGAAAAAAAGTATTATTTGTTGGCTTTAATAAAAGTGCAATTTCCTAAAAGGAATGAAAGCTTTTCTTGTTTGAATAAAATGAACTTTGGAATTTCAAAAAGACCAAAAATTAAAAGAAATTACTTGATATTCTTCCTAAAATATTGATTTGAAAATGATAGCAATAAAACCAATAAATTTTGTTTTTGTTCAAGAACATACAAAAAAAAAGGTGTTTTAAAATTCGTTCCTTTTCAAAAAGCTAAAAAAGAAGGAAAAATTATTTTGGAAATTACTTTTTTTTAACTCTTACAATAAAAAATGAGATGTTTTGAAACATAATTTTCTTTTAACTTTTCACTAATGTCAAAAAAATAAAAAAAAATATTTTGAATCTTGTTTTTGTTTGCCTGAATAATAAAAATAAAAAAACTATTAATACAAAAGAACAAAAAAATCAAACAAAAAAGAAAATTATAAAGACATTTTTTAAGGCCTAAATATTATTAAATTAATCGGTACCGTCATCTTGACGGGCGTTGTGGGGTGCTCATCCTTCCCTGCACGTAACCGTACTCCCTACTCCAATTCTCTGCTCCGTAGACCGGGACCTACCCAGCTTAAGTATGCCATCTAATGGCCAATGCTAAGTTAGGTAGATTCTTAATAGGTGACTAACCGCACCTAAACAAAAATGGTTAGTGGCGACTCCGTAAAATTCTCTTAAGTCCCAAATCCGTCGTCGTCTCGGGTAACGTTGCGACACCCCTCATATATTCATCATTTATAAGTATATATTCAAAACATATATGTTTAAAACATTTAAACACATACAAGCTTCTAAATTTTAAAATCATCCCACCCTCTAAATGGGTGTATCACAAAATAAAAAGTGCGTGTCATTGATTACCCTTATCCCAAAAGCAGTTGTAAAACCTTTTAAAACAATTTATATTTTTAAAACATTTAAAAACGTTTGTCCCTAGTGGCTAAGCATTGAAAGCAAGGTCACTCACAGTATTGGGAGATTCGTATACTCTCATGCGCTCCATGTAGCTCAACCTCCGGAGCATCGCCGCATTTGATTCACCCGGAGCCTTAGTACACGGAAATACGTTAGCATTCATAATTAAACTATGAATGCACCTATGAGGCTCTAGCATGACCTAAGACTGGACTTGAATGTGATTTGGGGCTTAGAAAAGTGTCCGGGAGGTTTCGGGGTTAAAATTGGACTCTAGATGAAAAATTACCAAAATACCCCCGGGGCCCTGTGTGCCCCACACCCAGACTGGGCTGGGCCCCACACGGGTTGGGCAAGTTCTAAGCGAAATTGGGCTAAAAAAGCCCTCCTACAAGATATTTATATATTATAATGATATAATATATAAATATCTAAGACATATTAATATAATATATAAATATCTTAAATGTAATAATATAATATAAAATTATCTAAACAGGGACTCGATCGGCCTGTTTCTCGGCCGGTCTCTCCCCAGGTTTTCACACTCCTTTCTCCTCCTTTCGACGTACAAACTTAGAGAGACGATCATCATGGAATCCATGACGGATTTGTCGAGGCAGAAAGGAGAAACACCGGTCCAATTTCCATAGAATCGAGATTTAGCCTAAATTGACTAAGTCTCTGACTTACTCTCACCTGGTGTATGGAAATGCGTAAAAACGGAGTAGGACGTAGAATAAGGTGAGTACTATAACATACTAAAAACTCATCTTATTTCACTGGCCTGATATCCGTAGATTTGAGTTTTAAAGATTAAATCGGTCAAAAGCTGAAAACTGAGATCTATGCTAAACCGATGCATAGAAATGCGTACAAACTTAATATAACGTAGATCGATGTGAGTAGAATAACATATTGGAAACTCACCTTGATCTGACTGCCGGTTTATCCGGATTTGCCAATTGTCCAAAATGCCTCCGTTTGGCTTCAGAAAGAAAAAGAGAAAAAGAAAGAAAAAAGAAAAGGAGAAATGAGGAAAAAGCTTTGGCTCTCCCCTATTTATAGTGGAGCCCGACACCGGGTCTACTCGGGCCCCGGGTCAAACTTTTTCTCCTTTTTCAACTTTCTTCCATTTTCACTCGTTGGCTAAATCCTTTGATTTCTTGTGCCAACGAGGCCCATAATAAATTTCTAGGGACTTAATTGGAGGTTTTTTTGGCATTTACTAATTTTCATGCATGGTTAATTACTTTATCTTCCAACTCCGTCTTATCTTAAGCTTAACTTCTCTTCTTGATTAGACACATCCGGACCGACGTATTGTTCACTTAATACGCCGTCTTACACCATTACATTTGTACGAAAAGTCGTATTAGGTCCGGGTGTGTCACTAAACTTATTTATGCATGAATAAGACAAGAAAAACATAATCAAAGTTTAGTGTATATAAACATGATTAATAATATAATATAATAAATAAATAAACATGAAAATTTAGATCTAACTTTGCAGTCAAAATAGCATGGTAGCAAATTTTGACACATATAAACAAGTCAAACAGACAAATCACCGATTTCAATTATTCATTAACATATATAAGTCCAAAGATGCAAATTTTATGCTCAAGATTTAATTTTTAACTAAGCAATATATATATATATGTGTGTGTGTGTGTGTGTGTGTGTGTGTGTGTGTGTGTGTGTGTATAATAAGTCCAAATATGTTAATTTTTGCCCAAGGTTCAATTTTTAATTAAGCAAACATATATACAAAACCAAAGATGCAGTTTTTATACCCAAGATTTAATTTTTAACTAAGCAAACATATAAACAAGTCCAAAGATGTAATTTTTATACTCAAGATTTAATTTTTAACTAAGCAAAAAAGAGGAATATCTGCATCTTCACAAACAATAAATGCGTCTTTCCCACCAAGCTCAAGTGTAACTAGTATAAGGGTCTCAGTAGCATTTCTTATTATCATCTTTCCCATGCGTGGTGATCCAACGAATATGATTTCATCAACAAAAAACACCAATGCTTCTTATCTTTCAACAAAGCCTGTAATTACCTTAACCAGATTTTCAGGAGCTCCAACCGTAGCAAGAACTACTTGGATTATTCGAAAGTAGAAACATCTAGACCAGCTTGCGTGTTCAGAAACCTTAATCATGATACTATTTCCGAAAAAGAGAGTTGGAAGCAGTGGATTATATATATTACGAAAATGGTAATTCTATGAAACAATAACCCAAATGGTTGAAACTCCATTTTGGATATCTTATGAAGCATTGATCTTCCTTAACATTAGTTTTGAGGCTTGAGTCACTTTTCTCCCTCTGAAAGAAGCTAAGTGTTATTCTCACATGTTGTCATTATTTCTCCTAAAGAAGCATCAACCATTGTTTTCCCAGTAGCACATGAAGAGACCTCGCAAATAAGCTTTTGATGTTCAATAATATATTTCAACAATCCATAAAAACTGTAGTCTTTGCTTGAAACTACATTTTACCTAAATTTTTATACTTTCCTTACTTGTCCCACTTGCTGATTGACCTTAGCAGGTGTCAATGCCAAGAAATAGCCTAAGTATTTCATGGTAATAGGCTCATAGCTTTGAACTTTTTTGTTTGTTGTGTCTTTCCCCTCAGAGGTATGTAGATAAAGCTATTTTCTTGAGCTTGGTTCTTGTCATCCAACACATTCGAGGCATCGACGTCAATGGTAGGTTTGGCTTTTTTGATAAGACAATCTACAACTTTGATAGGGAGGTCGTAGCCAAGGCAGTCTTGGACATCATAAAACTGGATGGCGGTGTGAGCTGAGAGGCAGAAACGATGATCTCGTGGACCTTTGGTAGTGTAAACTTTGCTGTCACGGCCTTTTCTTCCTATAGAACAAACAATGTGACCTCTCTGGACCTCAATGATCTCGCTCCTAGTGTGCCTCATCCCCAATCTTGATGATATCATAGCTTGGTGGTGGCTATCTCTCATTTTTCTTACATGTTGGGTTGATTTTGATCCAAAAGGTGATGAAGAAGAAGATGGAAATAAAAGCGTTTCTTTGGAAGGTGTGAGGATTCTTGACGGACTCGAGTGTCCAGTACAAATGTTGGCCTTGGCTTTGCATGGAAACCGAGTTGACTCAGTTTTTGCGACACACCCGGACCTAATCCCATTTTTCCGTATAACCAGAGTAGTATAAGACGACATAGTAACTTAATAATACGTTAGTTCGGATGTGTCAGATAAAGAAGAGCAGTGGAAATTACGATAAGATAAAGTTGGAAGATGAGATAAGTGACCATGCATGGAAGCACTAATTGGACTTATTTTAGTCCATAACCAATAAATTGGACATCCATTAGTGTGTTGGTTAGTGGATTAGGCCAAGGATCGAGTTTAGGAGAGGTTGAACTGAGGGGAGAAAGTCTAGCCTGGGGTTCAAGTAGGCCCAGCATCGTGCTTGCCTATAACTAGGGGGAGTTGAGCTCTCCCCCTCTAATTTCTCTTCTCCCTCTCTTCCTTTCCTCTCTTTTGCTCTCTTGGAGCAATTTCAGACTTTTGGCCAATCCAAAAAAACCAACCGAAGGATCAAGGTGAGATCTTGGTATGTTATCCTACTCACTTAAGCTACGTTTTGTTAAATTTTCATGCATTTGCATGCATCGGTCTATAAGAGATCCAAGCTCAAAGTTAGGGTTAGCATTTTAGTTAAATTTTATCTTAGATTTGAGATCTAGGAACTTTGAACTTGCGATTCTCATTTTTGCTTTAGTAATCATGTAGTGGTAGACGTGAGGATTGCTCATCTCGAATTTTGGGTCAAACCATGGAGAAATAGGCTCGAAAATCGAGGAAAAGCCTAAAAAACGAGCCAAAATAATGTCTCCCATGTGGGATCTGAGGCCCTCCCATCGGGAGACAACCTTTTGGCCATCCCAACCAACTCCCCGCGGGAAAGTCAACCGGGCCCCGAGGGGTATTTTCGTAATTTTATCGAAAAGTCTGTTTTTGACCCGAAACCTCCCCGAACACTTGTTTAACCCCCGGATCACTTCCAAACCTTAGTTTTTAGCATATTAGAGCCCCAAAATCAATTAGGAAGGTTTGAATTAGAATTCTAACGCATTTATCTATTTATTAGGGTTTTCGGGCGATCGAGTGTGGCGACGCTTCAGAGATCATTCGTCGTGGATTCCTTAGGAGTATACGAACCTCCTAGTACTGTGAGTGACTTAGATTTCATTACTTAACCACTAGGGTTAAATTTTTTCAGAAGGTTTTCGAAACATAAATGTTTTTCAAATGTTTTGGGATACGAGAAATCCACCATACACACATCTGTTTTATGCTATACCCACGTAAAGAGTGGAAGGGATTTTAAAGAAAATATAAATGTTCATATGTGTGTGTTTATATTATATGTTTTACATATATATATGTATATATATATTTCTGATGATGATGAGAGGCGAGATGAGCAATTCAGTGGATCTCGGTGCTCCGATGAAAGGGAGTAAGTGGATCGAGCGTGACATGCATGTGACTAAGTAGCTGTGGACCGCTTATCTAGGGGGGTGGTGAGTGGACTGACACACCCAGACCTAATTCAACTTTTATGTACAAATGAAATAGTATAAGACGGTGTATTATCTCTATAATACGTCGGTCCGGATGTGTCTAATTAAGAGAGAAGTGGGAATTAGGATAAGACGGAGTTGGAAGATGAGATAAGTGACCATGCATGGAAGCACTAATTGGACTTCTTTAAGTCCATAACCAATGGATTGGACATCCATTGATGAATTGGTCGGTGGATTGGGCCAAGGATGGAGAATTTGAGAGGTCGAAAAGAGGTGAGAAAGTATGGCCCGGGATTCGAGTAGGCTCGGAGTCAGGCTTACCTATAAATAAGGGGGGTTAAGCTCCCCCCTCTCATTTCTCTTCTCCCCTTTTTCCTTTCCTCTCATTTGCTCTATCGGAGCCATTTTGGACTTTTGGCAGATTCTGACAATCTGACCGCCAGATCAAGGTGAGTTTTAAATATGTTATTCTACTCACCTTAATCTATGTTTTTCTTCGTTTTCACGTATTTTCATGCATTGGTCTAGGAGAGATCTAAGCTCAAATTTAGGTTTGGCATTTTAGGTAGATTTTAGTTTAGATTTGAGATCTAGGAACTTTGAGCTTGTGATTCTAATTTTTCTTTTGTTGAATCTGTTGCGGACGGTGTGATGATTGCCTGTCTAAGTTTATGCATCGAAAAGAGGAGTGATGGTACAAAAACCGAGAAGGCAGCTTGGTGAAACGACGTATTCATCAACGGACGAAGTCCAATCCGTCGACGGATTGGCCTGGGGGCAGGAAACCCAGTCTACCTGAATGATCCGTCAACGAAGATAGCCTTTCCTTAATTTTGACCCTAACATAGACAAAAATGCAATTCTCTCAAGTGTCGCCAAAGCTGATATTTTTCAGGCGACACTAAATCGCGCAGAACTTTCTAAGCCCTGAAGCACACCCAAACATCATCTTAGGTCATGCTAGAGCCTCACACGTGCATTCATAGTTGATTATGAATGGTAACACAAATTTCTGTGTATTAGGATTCCAGATAATCAAGTGCGGTGATGCTTCGAAGGTTAAGCCACGTGGATCTTTTGGGAGCATAAGCACCTCCCAACAATGTGAGTAGCTTAGATATCATTGCTTACCCATTAGGTAAACTTTTTACTAAATATAAATGATTTTAAAATGTTTTAGGGCAAGGGTAATCCAGCACACACACAATTATATTGCGTTATACCTACTTAGGGGCTGGGATGATTTTCAAAGAAAATATAAAGGTTTATGTGTGTGTGTTTATGTTATATGTTTTACATATATGTGTATGTATGTATGATATTTGATGGCGAGAGGCAAGATGAGTGATTGTGTGGACTTCGGTGCTCTGACGAGAGGGAACAAGTGGACCGAGCGAGGCATGTATGCGACTAAGTTGCTGTGGACCGCCTATCGAGGGGCATAGTGAGTGAGAGACCCTGGGAGTGGCGCATAGGGAAACTCACCAGGGCTTGTTTTCAAGTTGTGTTCCACTCACAAAGATGGCATCATCGAGGGAATGGGCCAAAGAATGAAACATATGAAAATGTTTTACAGATAGAAAGAGGTATCCCTCAGTGCAGTAGGGCATACGACCGATGAGTTGAGCCTTCAAAAGATTTGAGGCCAGCCCATTTTACATACAATTGTATTTATTTAAACTGTTTTAAATGAAATTCTAGCTTAGAGGTTTTGAAAATAAAAAGATATTTATTTTAAAATTGTATTTTGGATTACCCCTATGATCTTTAACCCCTATTGGAGATTCATTAAAACTCTGCCACACACCTGTATCTGATGCGGTTGGATGTAGATCCACTTTTAATGATATTAGACAGATAAGAGGCTCACTAGGAGGTGTAGGTCGCTTAGGAGTAGTAGTTTTCGCTGCGTAGGTATTCTTATAAATAGATCCACTGGCACTTCGTTTATTGTTAATTATTTTATTAAATGATTTTTAATTAAAATTTTAGTTTGTTTTGCAGTGAAGATACTCAATTCATGCCTTGCGCTGCCTCGGATGCGTGGCTGTAGACACCTATTTCAAGGTAGCGTAGCGGTTGCCACATGGTCGACCCCTTCGGATTAGGGCGTGACAATTTGAATGGTATCAGAGCATTTAATAGATTCTGGTTGTTTTCAAAGCTATAAAGTACTTTCAAAGTATTTTCAAGCGTTTTTAAATGTTTTCAAAGCCAGTGGATTCTTAGGGTCTAAAACTCTAGAGTTCGATTATGTGATTACTCGAACGAATTTTGAGTACTCGACCTACTTTTAGAATACCTTATTTAGCGGCATGCCACCAGATAGAATACTTAAGTGTGGTCTTAGTTGAAATGACACCACAACCACCTTTTTTTTCGAAATTCGTGAAAGTAATGTGAGCTTTTTGAGAAATTCACCGACACCAATCCTTCAGCTTCTAGTGTCCCTCCTACTTGATAGCTAAATCAAACAAGGGATAGTAAGTCCCTTGAGACGACAAGATATGTGATGTCTCGTCCAATCCTCCAAGATAGCCTATTCAGAGACACACCAGTGAAGAAAACTGGTTCGACATCCAACTTTCAAGGTAGTGGACATCGAGACTCGCTAGTAAAGAAGCGAGTTTGATACCTAACCCTACCCAAATTCAACTTCCCCCATTGTCTACACTTGTAATGTGTAGAAGTTGGGAGGAAGCGAAGCAGTAAGAGCGTTGCAACGAGTAAAAGTGGACCTGACGTGCATGAAGACCAAGCCAACTTCTTTCCCTCTCTACACCATTAGTGTGTAGATATGAGAGGGAGTTGGGTCAGGAGGAAGGGAGTCGAAGGGATACAAGATCACGGAAGACGAGGTTGACAAAAACCTCAAGATGTGAGATATAGCGTCTGTGCAGAAGGATGAAAAGACAACGAGCACCTCATCAAACAACAAATGAAAGGATGAAAAGTGAAGCCAAGAAAGAGCTAGCCAAGCATTGAGGTCCGTCATTGACCTAACATCGTTGTACGCCTGGAGGGATGAGCCCACAGGTTGGCAAATCTGTAGGGATGAACCCATAGATTGCCTGTTAATGCTCCCGAGACTAAGTGGAAATTGAGAGGGACAATGGCAAAGGCTAGCTAATATCCCTCATCATTACACCATTGGTGTGTAGGTTTTCGAAAGAGAGTGCGGCGAAGGTGGAATGAAGGAAAACCACCCGGAGTCAAGAGGATTGGCGCTTGAAGACTCCAAGGCATGAGATGAACAACCATAGAGGAGGATGATAGAGGCGGAGGACTCCAAGAACAGAACAGCTCGAACTTCTCTACTGGAGCAACTTAGCACCTTCCACCTTCTATACTATTATGTGTAGATTTTGGGTGAGGATCAACTGAGGAAGGATCACCCAAGGATTTGGGAAGAGATCGAGTGAGCCCAGGATCACGAGAGGTGAGATAAGGGAGAGTCACTCGAGGATGTGGTAATGATTAATAAGGAAACCCTCAAAAGACTCAAGGATGGCAAAGAGGATAGCAAGAAAGGAAGAAAAAAGTGAAGCCATTCTTGAAAGACGATGAGAAGGAATGAGGCAAAGATGCAAAATGGAGAATGAGAAATGGAAAGAGACCTCATATACGTGTGATGGACGTATAGTGGACCCTCACTGTGAATTCAGCCCTTAGATTCCAGTACTAAGGGCTTTCAATGAGTAGAATGAAAAAAGATCACATACATATGGTCAACAAGTAGTAGATTTATTACTACTTGTCTAATCATTAGATACCAATGTTAAGAGAAGATAGCAAAGGAAATGAGAAAAGAAGTGGAGATGGAGGTAACAGAATAAAGGGAAAGATAAGCTAGCAATCTCCACACCCAAGGGGTTGATAAGTGATAAACCTCTCATCTTTTGGTTAATAATAAGAATAAGAAGGAGGAGACCCCCAAAGGATAATAAGAAAGAACCATGACAAGGCCAATGGGAAGTAAGCAAGTAGAGATAGTGGGATGCACAACAATGATGGAAATGCATGCATGCGTGCAAGTAAAAGCATGAAGAGAAATATTTTCCCAGAGTTGAGGATATATCACTATGGAGAAATTGCTGAGAAAGAAGAAGTGAAAAAGAAAAGGGGAAAATCAAGCATTTAAACAAAGGATACAAGAGATGTTGTGATGTAGTGCGGAAGCTTTATTAATGAAGAAATAAAGCATAAAACCCTAGAAAAAAAAATTCTAGGCTAATCAGAGGTGAATGAGGCCTAAGAAGGGGAGAAACTTAGTTCAGTTAATGAACTAAGTTTTGGTTAACTAGGAGTAGAGCCTTAAAAAGGGGAAAAAGAAGCATAACAAACCATTAGAAAACCTTAACCTTAATAAGTAATTTTTCATAATGAACCATAGGTCAATAAAACGAAAATGATTAGGTAGTGCTAATAAAAATGTAAGGCTTAGAAAGTTAGAATATGAGGTAAAACCTAGGCAGATAACCTAGGGATTGGTTAAAGAAAGTGAATAAAATACTTAGAAATAGATATTAGCTAAAGAAAGCCGAGCATAATGAACCCTAAATTCGAGTCAAGCCAAGGCACTACATCATAATACGAATAAGTTAAACAGAGAAAAAAATGCATAAGAATGATTGGAGACCAAAACTGCTGAGATAAAAAGGGGTTAAGAGTGTACATTGAAGAAAGGAAAGAAAGCCCCTAACCACTCAAGTTATAAAGAAGAGATAAGAAGGTTGGATATAAAGAAAAATTAGAGAAAAGATAAAGAGATGAGTATACCAAGGTATGGAAAAGCAAACAAGGGTGAAAGGATGAGGAAGAAGATGATGATGATGGAAATTATAAAGAAATCACCGACACAGTTAAAGTGGAAAGTAGATCGACTTAGGTAAGAGTCAAAGAAAGAACAAAGATAAATAAGATGACAATTGAAACTGGAGAAGACAAAAAGGGTGAAAGCAAGATGAAAGAGTGAGATAGAAGGAATTAAGAGTAAGGAGTTAAGGAATATGAAAGATAAGTTGAAAATTTTGAAGGAGGGGAGCAAACCCACTTTAAAGATAGCCTCCCCGAAGGATGATAAGTGAAGAAAAGATGTGGGAGATGAAGTTAAGTCAAGGTAAAATGGAAGTAACTAAGTGCGGACAAGATTGTAAGACAATGAATGAAGAGAAAGGTGTTGCCGGTGATAAATAAACCTTGATGTGGAGGACAAAGAAATGATAGTAAGGAAATGAGAGCCGAAGACGGCTAGGATAAAGAAGACCCACATGTAAGAAGTAAGGGCCGTGTGAACTGAGACAAAAAGGATGACAAGGACAACCCCAAGCACTCAATGGAAGGAGTACGTGGAATAAGAAAAGAAACCGGTTAAGCTCATAATGAGAAGAAAAGAAATTCTAATGCCTAAATGAAGTAAAGGTGTTAAAAGAAAGAGAGGAAAGGATAAGGACGATGAAGAAAGCAAGGAAAGGAAGGAATGAAGCTTAAGTAAAGGAAACCTTGGGTAAGACATGAAAGATTATAACAACCAAGGTAAGGTAAAGTTGGCAGCGAACCCAAAACCCTAATGGAAAGGGGTATGGAGATAAAAGAAGCTACAGATGATGCCGCACGCGTATAACATGCATGATTTACCTAGTCTCATGTTGATAGGAATACCAGAGAAATGTGACCCCACAATGGACTGCGGGTGAATGAAAAGAAAGAAAAGGATAGAAAATGGGATAAAAAACCCAGAAAGAACTGTTGAGGAGGATAGAGAATGGGATAAATAAACCTCAAAAAGGAGGAAAAGGAATCGACTATTAGCAAGGAAGCTAAGGTGAACAAGGGAGGTCATAAGAAAGAGAAACGCTGAGATAATGAGCACGCAGTGATCACGACATGGTGTGATCGACTATATCCCGTGTAGACAGGGGTGTCAATAGGGAAGGAAAACCCCAAAACGAACTATAGCGAAGAAGATAAAGGACAAAAGAGAGCCCTAGGAGGCCAGAGTATATGACATGGATGAGCATGAAATCGAGGCTGAAGTACTGATGATTTGGGAGCCATATGAGGCATCCTCATGTGATGAAAGATCAGAGATCAAGATCTTAAGGATCTCTGTGATGACCACTCCAAAGGAGCAACCCAAAGAGTAATTGGGGAGAGCATGAGGCCACTTAGAGTTCTCCATCCCAGAGGGGATGAGAGATGAGATAGGCCGAGGGCCTTATTTGAGATAGAGAGGGACAGTCAAAGAGTGAGTTAGAGTGTAAGAACCGAAAAGGCATGATCTCTGATTCCTCTGATATGATATGGCCGATAGTGGGCCAATGTGTACAAGAGCTCAACTCATATGCCATGGGATTAGAATGGAAGAAGATCAGAAAGAAAGAGAATAGAACTAAGAGACGAAGTAAAGAAGCAAGACCAAGGTATGGGAAAGGACAACTAACTCACCGCACACCTCGCCTTAGAGGTGGGCGAGTTAGTCTAAGGTCATCCCTGACATCTTGGTTACAAAAATGAGTACAAGACAACGAAACAATGTGGATCGCATCAACGAATAGCCTCAGAGAGTGTGGTAATATTGGGGGAAAGAAGAAGTGACTCCTAAAGAGAATAGGAGGTGTGAAACCTCAGAAGTAATAAGAGGATAGTCTCGTTAAGAGAGACTTTAAAGAAAGAACGAGGGCAAAGCGAGAGAATCGAGTAAGCACAGCTGAAATGGAGGAAGAACCTCCAAGTGGCACAATTGAAGTGAAGCAAGCCTCACCCACGAATAGGTAAGGGTAGGCCTTACTAAGGAGAAGATAAGATTCAAACCTAAGAATAGAAAAGCGATGAAGCTGTTCTTGAGAGAGAATGATTGGAAGAGATTAAGAGGCAAATTTATAGGCGTCAGCTGTGAAACGAAGAAGCTTAGTAATGAATAGTGGTTCAAAAACTATTTGAAGATAATAGAAAGGCTTAGAATAGAAGCCAAATCTCCCTATAGCTACCTCGATAATTTTGAGGATGAAATTTTTTGAAAGAGGGAAGAGTTGACTCACCTGGACCTAATTCAACTTTTTCGTACAAACAGAATAGTATAAGATGATGTATTAGTCTATAATATGTCGGTCTAGATGTGTCTAATCAAGAAGAGATGTGGGAATTAGAATAAGACGGAGTTGGAAGATGAGATAAGTGACCATGCATGGAAGCACTAATTGTACTTCTTTAAGTCCATAACCAATGGATTGGACATCCATTGATGAATTCGTCGATGGAGTAGGCCTAGGATCGAGAATTTGAGATGTCAAAAAGAGGGGAGAAGGTCTGGCCTGGGATTCGAGTAGGCCCGGTGTCTAGCTTACCTATAATTAGGGGTGTCAAGATGTTTTACCGCTCCGACGATAAATGATATGGCATGAAAAATGTTCGGGACTAAACAGTCGAAAAATAAATGGAGTCGCCACTAACCTTTTATTTGATTAGGTGTGGTTAGTCACCTATTGGTTTAACCCAACGTAAATCTAGAAAGATTACATCAAGTTAAGGAAAGAAACTGGTCTACGAAAAAGATTTTAGGTTCGGGAGTCGGTTACGCTTGGGGAAGGATTAGCACCCCCAAGACGCCCGGAAATCGGTACCACAAAAGTCTTAAAAAATATTTTACTTGGAAAATGATAATAAAATGTGTTTAAAATCATTTTAAGAAAAAACATAATTTTAAATGTCGGAATAAATATTCCTTTTAATGTAGGTTAAACATCCCATTATAAAAACTAAATTCAAAATTTAAAAACTTAATGTCGGAATAAACATTCATTTTAATGTGAAAATCCATAGCCCAATTTTGAATTTGAAAAAATTTCCTACTTAGAATGGAGATTCAATTTCTAAATAGGAATAAATATTCTTCTAAAATCAAAGTTAAATTTAAAAATGAGGATAAATATCCTTTTAAGAAAAACAAAGATTTAATTTTAATTTTAGAAAGTCTCAATTATGAGAATATCAATTGAAACCTTCTAGAAAATGTTTTGCAAAAAATTTGGGATAAACATCCTCAAATTCATGCTTTGAAATTTACATTAAGAGACTTTAATTATGATTACTTAAATTAAAATCTCTTAGAAAGATTTAATTTTAAAAAAATGTCAGAATAAATATTCCTTTTAATTTAATGAAGGGAATAATTTGACAAAAATTTAGTCTAATAGGAAAACCTTAGCAGATTTGATAAATTAAGACCTTTCAAAAAAAAAAGCTTTAGAAGATAAATGTCCTTTTTATTAAACAAAGTTAATTTTGAAAAATGTTTTTAAAGATTTTAAGGAATAAATATTCTTTTTATTGGAGTCAAAAATGCCTTTTGATAAAAATAAAGTTTACTTGAAAGGTCTTAATTAATTAAACCTACTAAAGTCTTCTCAAGAAAAATGCTTTGAAAAAATTAAAAAAGACAAAGAAAGAAAATGAATATTCCCTTTCATTGGAAAGAAATAAATAAAAAAGAAAAGAAATTTTGAAAATAAGTTTTTATTTGAGAGGCCTTAACTATAATTGGGTAATGAAGATCTCTCAAAAAAAAAACTTTTAAAATGTGTTTTGAAATTAATGTCGGAATAAACATTTCTTTTAATTTAATTGAGCCTCTTAAACAAGAGATTTTCTTAAAATAAAATGAAAATAAAACATAAAAGTAAAAATAGATAAAAGGTTTTGGACTAAACATTCCTTTTGTAAAAGAAAGGTAATAAAAATTTTAGTTCACTTACCAATTTTAAGAAATTAAGGAAACCATAAACATGATTTATACTTTCTATGAAAATTAAATGAGAAAAATATATTTTCATTTTGAAGGGATGATAAATTTCCCTGGGCCCGATCGGACTCCCGATTAGACACCAGAAAAAAAACCTCCCATCGGAGAAAACTTTCAGAACCCTCGGACTCCCGAGGTATCCTCCGGTTACCCCATGCATATGAATTTTTGAAAATTAATGTTCTAAACTTAATTATGCATGAATGGGACAAAGAAATAAAGGTTAATACATGTATACACCATTAATTATAATAAATAAATTAGATATGGAAGCTTAAAATCAAATTGCATGATAATTTATTTTAACACATAAAGGCTAGATTAATTTAAGCAGACATGTATACAATAAGGTCAATTATGTAATTTCACACAAAATTCAATTCACAATTAAACAAATATATATGCAAAGGCGAAAAGGTAATGTTACATGCAAGATCATATTTTTAATATCAAGCAAGACACATATTTGGGAATAAAAAAGTAATTTGTCACACAATAATTGATTTTTAATTGAGCAAGAGTACATACGAGAATAAAAAAAAAGGTAATTTTACATTGGTCAAAATCAAATGTTAAACTAGCTATGCATTTATACAAACCTAAAAAAAAACAAATTTTGATAACCAAGACTTATATCTACAAAAAGGCTCAAAGATTTAATTATTATTAATCAAGATTTTGTTTTTTTAATTAAGCAGAAATATTTACAAACATAAAAATGTGACCTTTTTATATTGAACTTAATCTTTAATTAAACAATCAAGTTTACAAGTTTAAAGGTTCAAACTTTATGATCAAGATTCGATTTTTAAACTAAATAAACATACAAAATGCATTAATCAAGCTTAAAAGTAACCAACATGCATATAAGATGAAGAAAGTTAACAACTTTTTCATGTAACCAGTTAAATAATCAAAAAGTTAATAGCTTTACTATATGAATGAGCAAATAATCAAAGTTGATCGCATGACAACACAAGTAATCTTAAAAAGGGCTAATCTTTACTATATTTAAGCTATGCTTTACACTAATCAAGTGGTTTAACATGACTCAGGAGCAAACTTTAATACAAAAAAAATCTTTAGGAGGAAATAGAGAATTTTAAGCAAAAACAGGTATATATTAAGCTTCAGACATTACAAAGAATAACATAAGCAGAGCGAGAATGACGTAACAGAAGTCAAGCTCGGTTCTTTTACACATGAACAAGCGAGTACAGGGATAATATAATAACCAAAATCGTAAGACAACTTTTACCTCCTAATGACGGAAATTTCTTCAAAAATGAAAGCTTTATTATGAAAACAAAAAAAAACTTGGAGGCCCCAAAACGTGTTCCTTTCTGCTTTAGTCTTTTGTTCCAACTTTCCTTTAAAAAAATGGCTTTTTGTTAAAAAAGAATTATCTTTTGTGGATGATTGTCTTTGTTTTGGAGAGAAGAATAGCTCAAGTTTGCTTGAACAAACATCACTTTTCTCCTTTTGTTCTCCAAAATAGCCTTTCTTTGAAATCCAAAAAGAAAAAGAAGAGACTTGTTTTCATGTTCTTTCTTTTCGAAAGACTGAAACTGATATCGAAAAGATCAAGAAGACCGAAAATGAAGAAAAAGGACCGACTTTTTTTTTGAAACCAAGGTTTGCTGCTCTCTCGCTTCAGAAAACGAAGAAAAAACACCAGAGAGAAAAATCAAAAAGAAAAATGACCGGCCTCTCCCTGTTTTTTTTCTCCTCCTCTAAAAAAAACTGAAGCTCCCCTTTTTTGAAGACACCAGTCGCTGCTTTCTTCCCCCAGACAAGTCCCAGAAAACAGGGAGTAAAAACCGAATAATCATGACCCCCCATTTTGTGCCGCTGAAAAGCAGCCTTATATATCCCTTTTCTCCATTTTTCATCCAACGGCTCTGCTTCCTCCTTTCCTCTCCATCTAATGGCTCATAGTTCTTTTTATCATGCTTTTTCCATTTTGCCCTCCCTTTATTTGCTCTGATCGGTTGCTGCTATATTGATTTTAAACTTTTTGTCCTTTGAGGGTACCCAGCTGGCGAAGAGCTGTGTGGCTGGCCGATGTCACGTGTTGTTGCATGCCTCTTCTATGAAAGTTGCCTCTGCAGCCAAATTTGATGATGGAACCTCCTTATGAACAAGTCAGTTACATCATCTATCTCGTCTTCCAGCTTGAAATCCTTCCCTATCTTGCAGCATTTGCAGCTCCATCTTCACCTCCGTTTGAGCCTACGTTGCACTAGCAATGTTTGCACTTGATATCCACATAGCATGTTTAAGACTGCAACATACAATTTCTTGAGTTTGCTGCTCATTGTTTCCGAATCCGCCCTGACCTGTCTTTGGCCGATTCGCAGTTGGACTAGCTATCCATTTCTGAGCATCATCCCATTTAAATGGTGCCACCTTAGAAAACGGCCTAATGAGAACTCTTTGTCCTGCGTGTTCAAACTTCATTCGAAGGTGGAAGATGAAGACACACTCATACTATCATGTCCACTGTCTAAACTAGGACGATCCTCAATGAACTGGTTTTGAGTATCACCAAGATGAGAAAGTTGAGATCTTAAATCTACTAAAAATTCAACTTCTTCCTCTAGTTGTTCTTCGAGGTAACTTTCTTCAGACTGTTTCCCAAAAATGCCAAGCTTGGAACTGATGCCCCAGCTGCACCAGGGATATTCAAGTTCAGCGGCATTCTGTTAACTGCTCCCACGTTTGAGACAGCTACAGCTGTGACTCAACGGCTGAGATGAGAAACAAGAAGCTTCATGTGGCAATGCAACAAGATGAAATGAAACTGATCAAATAAACTCGAGACAACTTTTGGAGTGTTGTGGCTCTCGGCTTTTGGTGTTTAACTACCATGAGGACTAAGTAAGAGTCTAGTTCCTTAGTTGCGAACATGTAACCTCTGTTCATCATCATTATGGTTCATTTCCTGTTTTTCTTTCTCTTTCTCTTCCCCTCATTCAGGACCTCTAGCTTTGCTTTCTCTGTCTGAGAAAGACTTTAGGTGATTGTTTTTGTAGCTTTTGATTGTCACTGCTGTAGTGGTTGTAGAGGTGGTCGTCATGGCACTAACTGCGTTGGTGGTTGTGATGGCTACTGTGATTGTTGCTTCTTTTCCCCATGGCAACCGCCAGAACTTGCGAAACCACTCATTGGAGCAGCAGTCATCAAAGCAAAATTTGGAGCCTGTAAAGGCACAGCAAATTTTGGACCATAAATATTCATATTTGCACGAGGTACTCGGCTGTCAGCAGTTGATGGGCTATCTTCACCCCCTAATTCGCCCTCAAGTTGCCGAGCTTGATGAGAAGCATGCTGATTTGGTTGCTGCTGACGTTGCTGAAGCTGCAGAGGATGAGGTGACTGGTTTTTTTTTTAGGGGCAGGAAAACCTTGCAAGTTTCCATTACCACTACTCATACCAGTTCCATGGGGCCTCTGCTGCTGTTCTGCAAGTGCTTGTGGGAGGATGACGAACCACTGGACATGCTTGTATTTTGATAACCTTGTTGGCTTTGTTGCAAATGTGTAGGATGCTGTTGATGTTGCTGCTGCTGCTGCTGCTGTTGCTGTAGTTGTGAAGGGTGAAGCATTTTAGAAGAATAGAAAGATCCATGAATGAAAGGCATAGGCTGAGCATGATTTCCTCGATATGGAGGTGGCGTAACATGTGCGGGAATTGGAAATGGATAGGCATTATTCTGAAGAATTGCTAAGTATTGGGTTTCATGGCATGCTCGGGTAGTTGAAGCTCATTGGTGGGGCTGCAGTTGCACCAGTATAAGTGTTGGCACTCACTGAGGCCGAATTAGGTGCACTTGATGAAGGATTGCTACTGGCAGTTGATGATAACAGACTTTCGAAGACAACTACAAGTGAAGCCGGTTGGAGAACACCTCGGTGACAACGAACAGCTCATTTTGCTTCTTGTTACGGAAAGGATGGCAGAAGAAGACGCGGGTTAAGAGAGCGCCACAGCCTGGGTCGTGGATGATCTCAGTCACCACACCTTTGATGTGACCATTCTGCTCACCGAAGTCAAGGCTGCGGAAACAGGGGAGGACCCTTGCTGTGGTGGGTACGAGCCTTGCACACAGAACCCGCACCTTTTCTTTTTGCCCTGATGACACGACCCATCGTGAAAGTGTGCGTGTGTTTTTTTTTTTTTCTTTTGGTTTTGCATGGTAGTGGGCTTTCGGTCTTGCATGGCTTTTAAAAAAAAGTGGAGTAATGGCCTTTAGGTATATATTTATGTATAAATATATATATATATAGATATATACATATATATAAATGTATACATACTCATATAAATACATATAAATATATATAAATATATATGTGTACATACATATAATTATATATACATATGAACATATATATACATAAATATATATATAAATACATATATATATATATATACATATTTTGCATGATTCACGAGTTAACTCAAACTTGGCTTGGCTTCCTAATTTTGGATGACTTCGTATGGGAACCGAGTTAACCGGTTGACCTTTCAATTTTAGGTTCAAAATTACCTGCAAAGCAACGAGATGAAATTAAAATTAGATAAAGTAAAATAAGGTAATAGGAATAAACAAAAATAAACTAAACTTAAAGAGAAAAAATAAAATTTGAAATGATTAATTAATTAATTAATTGACTAATTGGTTAATTAATTAATTAAAATTTAAAAATAAGTGTCTACAGTTGCCCCTCTTTGATTATTTCTTAATGATCTAGAAGTGTGAGCTTCTGGATAATTAAGGAATAAGTGAAGATGTAGACACTCTTTACTCCAATGTGCACTAAACAATACCAGTCTTTCTAAAAAGATTGCTCTTAATAGAAATGATTTTACAATCAAGGAAGCTGCTTTAAACAAAACTGGTTTTGAGAAGTCATTTTAAGCAGAAATGATTTCAAATTTGAATAAATCGTCATAAACAGAAACAATTTTGAGAAAACCACTCTAAATAGAAATAATTTTTGAACCTTAAACAAATTGCTCTAAACAGAAACAATTTTAGAAAATCATCTTAAACAAAAACAATTTTAGAAAACTACCCTGAACATAAATGATTTTGAGAAAACCACTCTAAACAGAAATGATTTTAAAATTTGAAGAAATTGCTCTAAACAGAAACAATTTTAAAAAACCACTCTAAACAGAAATGAGTTCGAACTTTGAAAAAATTGTCCTAAATAGAAACAATTTTGAGAAAATCATCTTAAACAAATTGAAATCGTTCTAAACAGAAACAATTTTAGAAAACCATCCTGAATAGAAATGATTTTAAATTTTAAAGAAATTACTCTAAACAGAAACAATTTTAGAAAACCACCTTAAACAAAATGACTTTTTAGATTTTGAGGAAATTGCTCTAAACAAAAACAATTTTTAGAAAACCATCTTAAACGAAATGATTTTAAATTTTTGAAGAAATTGCTTTAAACAGAAACAATTTTGGAAAATCACCCTAAACAGAAATGATTTTTGAAGGAATTATTCTAAACATAAACAATTTTAAGAAAAACACTCTAAACAGAAATAATTTTAAACTTTTGAAGAGATTGCCCTAAACAGAAACAATTTTGAGAAAACCACCCTAAATAGAAATGGTTTTGAACTTTTGAAGAAATTGCCCTAAACAGAAACAATTTTGAGAAAACCACTCTAAACAGAAATGATTTTTGAATGAATTGTTGTAAACAGAAACAATTTTAAGAAAACCACTCTAAACAGAAATGATTTTCAAGGAAATTGTTCTAAACAGAACCAATTTTGAGAAAACCATCCTAAACAGAAATGATTTTTGAGGAAATTGTTCTAAACAGAAACAATTTTGAGAAAATCATCTTAAACAAAATGATTTTAAATTTTGAAGAAATTGTTCTAAACAGAAACAATTTTGGGAAAACATCCTAAACAGAAATGATTTTAAATTTTGAAGAAATTGTTCGAAACAGAAACAATTTAGAAAATCATCTTAAACAAAATGATTTTAAATTTTCGAAGAAATCGTTCTAAACAGAAACAATTTTGAGAAAACCATCTTAAACAGAATGATTTTAAATTCTCGAAGAAATTGCCCTAAACAGAAACAATTTTGGAAAATCATCTTAAACAGAAATTATTTTAAATTTTGAAGAAATTACTTTAAAAAGAAACACTTTTGAGAAAACCATCCTAAACAGTAATGAATTTAAACTTTGAAGAAATTACTTTAAAAAAAACACTTTTAAGAAAACCATCCTAAACATGAATGATTTTAAACTTTGAATGAATTATAGAAATAATTCATGCTAAACAGAACTGAATCACGGATAATTACCTTAAGCAAGGAAAGACCTTAAAAGAGCTTTGGAGAGTTACCTGAGGAACTTCTTGTACAAGACTAACCTCACAATCTTGAACTGGGTTTAACCTGTAATCTTTGAACCATGATGCATAATGGATGTTCATGAAGAATGATGCTAGGATGATGCATTTTGCATGCTTATGCTTGAATGATTTGCTTTAAAAGTTTCAAGATAGCCTTCTGGTTTGGCCCAACCCATACTCTTTGAGCTTGAAATTGGAGAACATCCTTTCATCACACCTTTTCTGACATCAACATGCCCCAGACCCTCTCTTCAAATCACTCTTGCTTGAACATCCCAGTTCAAGATGATTTTTTTCCATATGTCATCACATTTCTGGCATCAACCATAAGCTATTGAACTCATTTTAATCCTACATTTCTTTCCCTTTTTTTTTGTTGAAAGTGACATTCAATGTCATGGCATTTACTTACCTGTTTGCTTATCCCTTCATGACAAAGAAAAATTATGCCATTTATATTTAAAGGAAACACATGGATCTTTGAAGAAAAGTGTGTAAGACATGTCTATATATAACAGATAAACTTATAACAAGCTCATTACAAGTTTATAACAAAGAGTCTATAACAAATGAGTTTGTAGCAAAATGAAGAAGAAATGCACATGACCTCAGAGCGATGAACGCATAAGTAATAAAAACTGGTCATCTCGCACCCTACCTTTGATTGACTCATCATTGCTAGAGTGACGCTTGACAACGTCTCATGATTTTCTGATTACCCCAATCCCCATAATCAAACAAGGCCTCTTGTACAAATTAGGTACCTTTTTTGTTGTGCTCTCTCAACCTTCCTAAACCGCCTTTTCAGGTTTTCAGCTTAGGAATCATCCTAATTGGATCTGAACCGCCTTTTCGGGTTTTCGCCTCAGATCCCTCCTTTTTCTTCTTTTTCGGACTCAAGCCGCCTTTTCAGGTTTTCAACTTGAGACGCTCTTTTCATCTTTTCATTCTTTCATTTTTTTCATTTTTCATTTTTTTATTTATTTTCTTTTTTTTTATTTTTTCATCATTCATTTTTTTATTTGTCATTTTTGCATTCATTTTTTTTTAATTGTTCAGGTGTAGTATTTCTTTACAGCATCGACATTGATTGGATGTGGCAATTCATCCCCGTCCATTTCTTGCAAGATTAGGGCACCTCCTGAGAATGCTTTCTTCACCACATAAGGACCATCCCAATTTGGAGTCCACTTTCCTCGGGGATCATGTTGAGTAGGTAGAATCTTTTTCAACACCAATTCTCCTTCTGTAAACTCGCGCGGACGTACCTTCTTATCATATGCATGCATCATTCTCTTCTGATACAATTGACCATGGCAAAGTGCTTTGAGCCGCTTCTCTTCGATTAAGTTCAATTGGTCAAATCTCTCTTGCACCCAATCTGACTCTTCGAGCTTCAACTCTCTGTATATTCTCAAAGATGGGATTTCTACCTCAACTGGTACTACAGCTTCCATTCCATAGACAAGAGAATATGGAGTTGCACCAGTTGATGTTCTTATAGTACTGTGATAAGCATGTAAAGCAAAAGGAAGTTTCTCATGCCAATCTTTGTAAGTCACTGTCATTTTCTGGACAATCTTCTTAATGTTTTTGTTTGCTGCTTCAACCGCTCCATTCATTTTTGGCCGGTAAGGAGTTGAATTGCTGTGTTTGATCTTGAATTGGGAGCACACTGCATCGATCATCTTGTTGTTCAAATTCTTAGCATTGTCAGTGATGATTCTTTCTGGTAGCCCGTACTGACAAACTATCTCTTTCTTTACGAACTTAGTGACCACTGACTAAGTTACATTGGCATATGAAGCAGCTTCAACCCATTTGGTGAAGTAATCAATAGCCACTAGGATGAACTGATGTCCATTAGAGGCCTTCGGTGAGATTGCCCCGATTACATCTATGCCCCACATTGAGAAAGGCTAAGGGGACGAGATGACATGCAATGGATTAGGAGGTATATGAACCTGATCAGCATAAATCTTACATTTATGGCACTTTCTGGCATGATTAATACAATCGGTCTCCATAGTCAACCAGTAATATCCCAACCTCATAATCTGTTTAGCCATTCTATGCCCACTGGAATGAGTTCCACAGATTCCGCCGTGAACTTCTTCTAGAATCTTCTTTGCTTCCTCTGACTCTACACATGTCAACATTACTTGATCCCTACTTCTCTTGTAAAGGACTTCACCGTCTAAGAAGAAGTTTACCGACATTTTTCGGATAACTTTCTTGTCATTCTCAACAGCACGATCTGGATACTTTTGAAATCTGAGCTATTGGGCAATGTCATAGAACCAAGGTTTGTCATCATCCTCCTCCTCAACACTCATGCAATGTGCCGGATGAGTCTTCATGTTCAACTTGATTGTTTTGATTTCAGCTCCTTTATCGACTTTGAACATCGAGGCTAAAGTTGCCAATGCATCGGTCAATTGATTGTCTTCTCTAGGGAGATGATGAAAGCTGATTTCTTCAAATTGCTCAATCAACTCCATGATGTACTTATGACAATGGACCAACTTTGAGCCTCGTGTTTCCCATTCACCCTTCAGCTGATATATCACCAAAGCAGAATCGCCATACACTTCCAAAGTCTCGATCTTTCTCTCCATTGCCATCTGGATCCTCAGAATGCAAGCTTCATATTCTGCCATATTGTTTGTGCAGTTGAAGTCAAGTCTTGCTGTTTCCAGGCATTGATCACCGATTGGGGATATTAGGACAGCTCCTACTCCGTGCCCCAGTGCATTTGATGCCCCATCAAAATACATTCTCCATTTCTTTTCTTGCTCTAGCTCCATATTGAATATTGACATCAAGTCCTCATCCGGAAACTCAAACTTCATGGGTTCATAGTCATCAACTACTCTGTCAGCTAGAAATTCAGCAATAGCACTTCCTTTGATAGCTTTCTGGGAGACATAAACTATATCATATTCTGACAATAGTACTTGCCATCGAGCCAATCGTCCTGACAATGAAGGTTTCTCAAAGAGGAATTTGATCGGATCTAGCTTTGCTATCAACCATGTGGTATTATACAGCATATACTGTCATAATCTCTGAGCCGCCCATGCCAATGCACAACACATCTTTTCTATCTGAGAATACTTGGCCTCATACTCTGTGAACTTCTTGCTAACATAGTAGATTGCTTGTTCTTTCTTGCCGGTTTCATCATGTTGCCCCAAAATACAACCCATGGAGTGTTCCAACGCTGTCAGATACAAGATTAGAGGTCGATCAGGCACAGGAGGTACTAACACTGGTGGGTTCGACAAATACTCCTTGACCTTGTCAAAGGCTTTCTAACAATCTTGATTCCATTCTCCCGTATTGTTCTTCTGCAAAAGCTTGAAAATCGGGTCACATTTTACACTCAACTGGGAAATGAAGCGGGAGATATAGTTTAATCGCCCAAAGAAACCTCTTACTTCCTTTTGAGTTCTCGGAGGTGGCAAGTCCTGAATGGCTTTGATTTTATCTGGGTCCACCTCAATGCCCCTTTGACTAACAATAAAACCCAATAGCTTCCCCGAAGTAACGCCGAAAGTACATTTGGTCTAATTCAATCTCAATCGATACTTGCGCAGCCTCTCAAACAACTTCCTCAGACTAGTCATATGCTCTTCTGGATTCCTACCTTTGGCAATCATATCATCCACATACACCTCGATCTCTTTATGCATCATATCATGAAAAAGGGTCACCATAGCTCTCTGATAAGTTGCCCCGGTATTCTTGAGACCAAAGGACATCACGTTGTATTGGAACGTGCCCCACATGGTGGTGAAAGCAGTCTTCTCCTTATCTTCTGAAGCCATTTTAATCTGGTTGTACCCCGAAAACCCATCCATGAAAGAAAATGTTGCATGTTTAGCTGTGTTGTCGACTAAAGTGTCAATATGGGGCAGTGGGAAATTGTCTTTCGGACTGGCTTTGTTGACATCTCGGTAATCCACACACATTCAAACTTTGCCATCTTTCTTCGGGACTGGTACTACATTTGCGACCCACTCAGGATAAGTAGCTACTTCCAAAAATCCTGCGTCTAGTTGCTTCTTCACTTCTTCTTTGATCTTTAATAACATGGCAGGCCTCATTCTCCTCAACTTTTGCTGTATTGGCTTGAATCAGGGCTTGATTGGCATTCTATGCACCACAATCTCAGTATCCAGACCTGGCATATCCTGGTAGGACCAAGCAAAGACATCAGCATATTCCTTGAGTAATGTCACTAGTTCCTCTTTTTGTTCGGGTGTTAGGGAAGTGCCAATTTTAACTTCTCTCTTTTCCTCATCATCACTCAAATTGATCAATTCGGTGGTCTCTTTGTGGGGCAAGATCTGTTTGTCTTCCCTTTCAATCAGTCTCATAAGATCAGGGGGAAGAGAGTAATCATCATCATCATCATTGTCGAGGTCATCCGCATTAACGAACCAATCAAAGTCGGGCTCAAAAAGACCATCTTTGTTGTCTTTACATTCATCGTTTGAAGTCCTGGGGTCAAAAGACAATAAAGGGGTATATATACATATATGCACTTGATCCATGAATAAAAGAAGAAAATGAACAACAAGGATAAACATATGGAGGAAAACGCAATGGTATAATTATGATATAAAATATATACATGGTGCAGAGTCTAATAGTGTGAATATCAATATCATGAATGATGGAGCAAACATGAAAATAAAACCCATAACATATGAAAGTCAGCCGTCTACACTCTTGGGTAGAAGTGTAGGATAAAATGAGTTCTCAAAGCTTAATTAATTACATGTTCAGATCTGACAAATTCGCTAGCATCTCGAAAGACTCCCAATTATTCAAATCAGTCCCCGGTGCCATTCATTGAACCAATGTTCCACTGCTTGATTCCTCGTGCTCTAGCATGTTGATAGACAATCCCTTTAATAACTGTTCAAGCTCAACAACTGATCTTTTTGGGTTCATCGTTACAGCAAAAACAAAACTATCTTTCAACGGTGGAATCTTCAGTTTCTTGGGTTCAAGTTCCCCTCCTCTCAATGCAGCCATACGCTTGCACTGCTTCTCCTCCCTTGCTTCAGACTTTTCTCTCCAAGAAGGCTTATATCCAAGTCCAAAAGTGGGCTCCGCCTTTGGTAAGACAATAGGCTCACGGATTCCTTGGCCATACTTTTCGAGTCCTTTTCCGGCCTGACAGCCTCTTCCGACAGTCATGTTGACTTGCATATTCAAGCAGCCAGAGAAATGTGGACTAGGTACCTCAGATCCTTCTCTTACCCATGTTACTTCGGCTACTTCAAATGACCGGAAAGAGCAATATACTGCCTCTTCCGCAGCTTGAATGTAAGGAGTGTTTGGAAGTTGCATTACCATGATGTCCTCTTCTCCGGACACAGAAACTATCTTATTTTCAACTCGGAACTTGATTTTCTGGTGAAGGGAAGAAGGAACAGTACCGGCCATATGGATCCAGGGGCGACCCAGGAGACAACTATAAGTTGGCGAAATATCGATAATCTGGAAAAGGATCTCAAATTCAACCGGCCCCACAATTATCGGAACAATCATCTCGCCAATAATTTCCTTCCATGTGCCATCAAATGCCCTAACCACTAACTGACTGGCTTTCATTAAAGATTGGTCTATAGGCAATTTCATCAATGTGTGAAGTGGCATCACATTCAAAGCAGATCCATTGTCAATCAATACTTTGGCAACCATATGATCCTTGCACCGAACAGAAATGTGCAGTGCCTTGTAATTGCCTCTTCCTCCGGAAGGGATCTCTTCATCAGTGAAATAGATGTAATCAGTCACTATGATACCCCCGACAATATGTTCCAAATTGGCCACGGTGATGTTTTTGGACACATAAGATTGGTTTAGGATTCGGAGGAGAGCATTACGATATGCCTCGGAGTTCAAAAGTAGAGCTAATAGAGAGATCTTGGCTGGCAAGCGATTTAGTTGTTCTATGATGCTGTAATCACTTTGTTTGATGAATTTCAAGAATTCACGAGCATCATTTCCATCCACCATCTTGGTTACTTCTTTTTCAATTTCTTTCTCTGACTCTCCAATAGATGGTGCAACAACTTCATCATTTTTCTCCATGCCCTTCTCTTTTCGTAGAGTGGCAGTTGGATTTGGGGCATAGCATCTCCCACTCCTAGTCATGCCTCCTACTCCAGAAATATTCACTGATTCAGATTCCTGGACATTGGCATTCATCTGTTGCACTGAACTCTCATACCTCCAAGGTACCTCCCTATCACTCCGATAGGGGAACGGTGTTGGCATATTCAAATTCAAGCTTGGTTTCAATACGGGGATATTCAATGTCGGCCTAAGGGTCATTGGAATTGATAGACTTGGTTTTGGTGAGGCTATGGGAATGGCGAGGCTGGGCTTTTGAATCACAGGTAGTTTCAAACTTGGTTTATAATGGGACGAATCTTCATTTCCATTATTCACCATACAAATGTCGGTACTTTCGTTTCTCTCCACATAATATTCAATTAGACCGGCATCCATCATAGCTTGCAACTTTCCTCGAAATTCAGTGCAACACTGGATCTCATGACCTTCACACTTCAAAGGAGTAATCATTTGGGCCTTTATCAAAGCTTGATATACGACCTTCATTGGTGTGACAATCTCTTCAACCTTTCTCTTGACATGAACTGCCCCATCATCAATCATATTCACAGTGCTTCCACCATGATTTGGGAAAGGATTTGTGCCCACACTTGGCGGTGTATCGAAAGTCAGATGACCTTCATTGATTATACCTTGTACCACTTCCTTCAACCGAATACAATTCTCAATACTATGCCCTTTAGCCCCCGAGTGATAGGTACATGTGGCGTTTTCATCAAACCACCTCGGATATGGAGGCTGTAAAGCGGTTGAGTATTGGACTGGTTCAATCATTTTGTTGCTCAAGAGTTTGGCATAAAGTTCGATGTACATCATGGGAATATGGGTGAATTGTTTCCTTTCTCTTGGTGGTCTTGGGTTCCAATTTTGAGTGTTTAGTCTGGGGGCAGTATAACTGGTATTGGATATCGGATATTGATAAGTGTTTTGAGGTTGAGCATAGTTGGGAGGAGGATGTTGGTAGGGGTTTTGAGGTGGTGTGTAGTTGGTGGGACGATATTGGGGTTGGTATTGGGATTGGTATGGTCGGTATTGTGGTTGGTATGGTCGATATTGGGATTGGTTTGGTCGATATTGCTGTTGGGGGTATTGTTGGTATCCTCCATATCCGGCGGTGTTTACTTCGCCTTCTTTCTTCTTTGGATTTTTCCTAGCCGCACTAGACTCCCCACCTTCCAATTTGCCAGTTTTGAGTGCATTTTCCACCATCTCTCCAACTAGGACCATGTCGGTAAAGTTTTTGGTGGCACCGGCCAGCATATGGCTGTAGTATGGAGCTTTCAAGATATTAACAAATAACCTTGTGGTCTCTTTCTCGGTTAAAGGAGGTTGAATCTGAGTTGCTATATCCCTCCATCTTTGGGCATATTAGGTGAAAGATTCAGAAGACTTCTTCTCCATATTCTGCAAGGTCAGTCTATCGGGTACCAAATCAGTCATGTGCTTATACTGATCAATGAAAGACCGGGCTAGATCATTCCAAGAGTGAATGCCCCGCCTATCTAGCTTGTTGTACCACCGCGTTGCAGACCCGGTAAGGCTATCTTGGAAACAGTGAATTAGCAACTTATCATCTCTGGAGTATGCGGCCATCTTCCGGCAATACATAGTAATGTGGTCTTTAGGGCATGTGGTCCCCTTGTACTTCTCGAATTTAGGCACTTTGAACTTTGGTGGGATCACCAACCCATCCACCAAGCTCAATTCATAAGCATCAGTAATGCCATAAGCATGAGTGCCCTCCATGGCCTTGAGCTGCTCCTCTATCTGGCTCAATACCCTTTGGCTTTTGGATTCGCCGATCTCTCTCTCAAATTGTTCATCAGGCACAAACAAGGGATTGTTTGGGGTGTGTCCAGGGGCAGGAGGTGGCATAGTGTAGGTGGGAGGGGGAATTGGTTGAGTTGTTGGGATTCCTCCGCTTGTGGTAAGCATTGAGGGTGTAAAAGGGTACACACCGGGTGGAGGTGGTGGGAAGGTGAATGTGTTTGTGGTTGGTTAAGGAATTTGTGTTTGATTTTCTTGCAAAGGTATATTGAGTGCAGGGGGTGAGAGAGAGGCATTCGTAGGCTGAGCTGTAGGGAGTCCGTGTGGGAGCGTACTCTGAGAAGATTGCCCATTGGAATTGTTGCCTAAATTTGCCATGTTTTGCTGTCTCATACTGGCCACCATTTCTGCCATCTGATCCAATTGTTTTTGTAGATCCTCGTTTGTCTTCCTTAACTGTTCAATCTCGGCAGCTTGCTCTTCCATGATGATTCTGGATTGTAGTCTAGTGTTATATCTGTGCGTTGGAGGTGCTATCTTGAAACCTTTATTTAATCATAAGGACGAATCAGATTCTCTTACCATGAATATGAATGAAATGTATGTACGAAAATGCTTGAATGATTATGTAATGTGGAAACCCATCCATAACACGATTACTATAAAGATAATTAGCATTACGAAAATAGGAAAGTGAGTTTAATAACCCATAATAGAATACCATCCTAATCAAAACATAAGATGATAATATTTTACAAAAAGAATCTCCCGAAAAACAACAAATCTGTCACTATGCCTGTCTTCTGAACTGCTCCAATTGTGCCCTTATCTCAGCATTTTGGTTTTCAGAAATAGTCAATCTGTTGGGAGCATCGCGAACTTGTTGCTCCAACTCATTATTTCTCTGCACTAACCACCCTATTATGCGTTTCTGCTCTACCAATTCTCTTTTCAGTTCAATCTTTGCTTTTTCTACTTCGCTCTTCTCCTCCTGAACTCGAAAGCATTGTTTTTGGGCAATTCTCCAGCTTTGGGCATGTTTTTGATTGAAGATTTCGGTCCTTGCTGCCAACCGGCTCATTTCCGTGGCCTTTTCTCTCCATTCTTTCACCTCCCCTTTCAGCTTGACATTGTTGGCACTCTCTCTTACCCAGTCTTGAACCCATCCTTGCATCTCTATCTGGCTATTTCCAAGCTGGTCTCGTAGTTGCCGATTCTGTATCTCTTACTGCTGACATTTTTGGGTCAATTCTACCAACTGAGCCCCTTTTCTGAATCTTTGATTCTCAATTTTCAACCTTTCTAACTTGTCCTCCGGTGCCTCAACCAAAGGGTAATTAGGATCCAGAACTGGCGGAACTGCAATCTGTTTCGCCCGTCTACTATGCCACACAACGTATTCAGGAATTGCATTGTCAGTATGATTGCCACGATCCATCTTCTGTGCTTCTTTGTACAAGTTTGCCCAAAATTTGGCCTCATCCAATCCCTTTTCGGTGTCATGCCAGAAGTCTAACAAGTTGAGCCCAAAAGTGAGAGGGATAGACTATTCTGACCCATATTGCCGTCTTACTAGCAATGGGGAATAACTGATGGTTCCCCAAATGCCTACAAGAGGGATCCACGGTATACTTGCATCCAAATAAGGAGTATCTTTTGTCGTTGTCCACATTGCTCTCCATGTGATGTCTTGGTTCTTCAAATTCGTGAACCACTCGACCCATTCTACCACTGTTCTTGGTTGGGATGGCCAAGGATGTGCATTATAAATGGCTATCGTCTCTTCACCTTTGTTATTGAAGACCATTCCTACAAACTTTTTGTATCCGAAATGGCTTTTAAACCATATTGTCAATAATTGTCCACAAGCCTCAAATTTACCGCCGGCTTTTCTACATGCATTGAGAGATCAAATGGTTTCCGCCAAAATTGTCAAAACCGGATCAGATTGATGCTTGATCTCCATAAAAAGAGTTGTTACTGACATATGCACATATTCCTCCCTTCTAGGAAATAATACTAGGCCATAAATCAAAAGGGCTAGAACATCAATCCCTTTTCTAGTGGTGGTATTCTTTTCCACAATATCCATCATGAAACTGGTTGAAAGGAATTCGCCATCCATGTAGCCCCTTATCTTTTCGATCTTTATCCCCAACAACTTCACTAGCTTCCTAGAATGATTCTCGGTTGGCCAAAATACTTTATTCGGCTTGCTCCCTACCATCAACAGATCTTGATATTCCTCCACTATCGGCACCATATCATACTCTCCAGTAGAAGATTCATCATGTTTACCGAAAGTAAAACACCGGTATGAGGGATCCCAAAAGTACAAAGCCGCTTTTAGAAGCTCCTCCTCCACTTCCACATCTAACAGCAATGCTATATCTCCATACAACTGTTTGAATCGACCCTTATCACTAATGCCTTCCCATAACTGTTTCAGTCTTGTCAGATCATTTCGGATGAAACTACATCTGGCTCTTATAGGTAACTGGGGTGGAAGACCCTTTGCTGACGCCTCCTTAGCTTTCTGCCTTAGCCAGTACAGAACTTGTTTCAAAGTCGGACTGGCGGAATTGAAATTTTCAGACTCTCCCATCGAATCTATCTCCATGGGTACTTCCTCACTTTCTTTCGCCATAACTAATTTTCTCTATAGTAAACCCATTATAGATGGGGATGGAATGCGAGAATGGGATACAGAGATAAAGAAGAAAAAGAAATGGCAAAAAGGTAAAAGGAAATGTATCAGAATAAAAGAATAATGTTAAGATGAATGATGCAAAGATGTTTGGCTCACAACAATTTAACCATAAAAGATAATTAGTCATTTCATCCAAATAAGGCCGAGGGCCCAAATATCCGTTGACCCAAAGGTTGACTTTGTTCATCAGCTATGACTAATTTCCCTTTACAGTTCTCTTTTTGCGAATGATTCTACAATGGAATGCATGTCATATGATGATGGCAAATAAAAGAAATAATCATGGATATTCGAAGCATGAACATGTATGGATGAAGCAAGGAAGAAAGTAAACATACGACATATCATTGCAAAAGAAAACAGACAACATATATACAGACAAAGTGAGGAAGAGAATAGGAAAATTATACAAATAGCATACAAATTATGAAATAAGCATATATATACAGATAAAGTGAAAGAAAACAAACAGATTATGAAATGAATACATACAAATAAAGTGGGAAAGGAAAAAAAAAACAACATATCATCATGAAATAAGTATTTGCACAAAAAGGTGAAAGAAAACAGACAGTTTATACAAACAACTTGCTATCATGAAATAAGCATATGTACAGAAAAATAGACAGTTTATACAAACAGCATGTCATCACGAAATAATCAGAAAACAGACAAATAGCATGCCATCATGAAATAAGCAGATAAAACGAAAGGGATTGATAAAGGTAAGAAGCCGTCCCCCCTTTGTGTCCTAAGAAACCGAGTTTTCTCCAACGGGTTTGGCTCTATCTAGGTTAGATTTTGGGTTATTCTACATGCTGGGTTTAAAGCTATAGACAAGGGTACCCATCGCCCCCTCCTAAATAAAGGTGAAGTTCGGACTCCCGAACTTTTATGTTATGAATTTGTGTCGTGTGTGAGGAAGGGACTTATACCTTTACCAATTGCCTTTCCGTGAAGTAGCGAACATTCGGAGAAGCAGAAGCAGGAAGCAGAAAAACTTTCACTATCACATGTCAACACACGATTAGTCCAATTCAAAATAGAGGATAAATAATTAATATGATGAGATAAGCACACATGGTAAACAAGATAGGCATACATGGCATACACAAGGAATTAAAACATGAAAAATACATACAAGTGACTAAAAGGGCAAAATGGTAAATACAAAAAGCATACTAGCAAATCAAGACATACAAAGGAAATTGGAACATGCAAAATATATACAAGTAATTAAGACATAGGGTATGCTAGAGGATCAAGGCATAGGCTAAGAATAAAAACATGCAAAATATAGACGAGTAATTAAACACACAAAGCATACTAGAAAATCAAAACATAAAAACATACATATAAATTAAATGTGATATAAATGCAAGATGCAATTTGAATAAACTTAATTTTGAAAAATCTTTCTTTTTTCTCTCTTCTTTCTTTTCTTTTTGGAAAAATTTTGAAACAATTATTGGAAAAAATTTTAATGCAAATGAATGATGCAATGCATGAAATGTAACTTAAAACATTTTATTATTAAACCCAAGTAAAATAAGACTTAAAAAGTGGCTTGACTCTAAAAAATGTGTCCCCAGTGGAGTCGCCAAGCTGTCGAGACGTTTTACCGCTCCGACGATAAATGATATGGCATGAAAAATGTTCGGGACTAAACAGTCGAAAAACAAATGGAGTCGCCACTAACCTTTTATTTGATTAGGTGTGGTTAGTCACCTATTGTTTTAACCCAACGTAAATCTAGAAAGATTACATCAAGTTAAGGAAAGAAACTGGTCTACGAAAAAGATTTTAGATTCGGGAGTCGGTTACGCTTGGGGAAGGATTAGCACCCCCAAGACGCCCGGAAATCGGTACCACAAAAGTTATAAAAAATATTTTACTTGGAAAATGATAGTAAAATGTGTTTAAAATCATTTTAAGAAAAAACATAATTTTAAATGTCGGAAAAAATATTCCTTTTAATGTAGGATAAACATCCCATTATAAAAACTAAATTCGAAATTTAAAAACTTAATATCGGAATAAACATTCCTTTTAATGTGAAAATCCATAGCCCAATTTTGAATTTGAAGAAATTTCCTACTTAGAATGGAGATTCAATTTCTAAATAGGAATAAATATTCTTCTAAAATCAAAGTTAAATTTAAAAATGAGGATAAATACCCTTTTATGAAAAACAAAGATTTAATTTTAATTTTAGAAAGTCTCAATTATGAGAATATTAATTGAAACCTTCTAGAAAACATTTCGCAAAAAAGTTGGATAAACATCCTCAAATTCATGCTTTGAAATTTACATTAAGAGATTTAATTATGATTACTTAAATTAAAATCTCTTAGAAAGATTTAATTTTAAAACAATGTCGGAATAAATATTCTTTTTAATTTAATGAAGGAAATAATTTGACAAAAATTTAGTCTAATAGGAAAACCTTAGCAGATTTGATAAATTAAGATATTTCAAAAAAAAAGCTTTAGAAGATAAATGTCCTTTTTATTAAACAAAGTTAATTTTGAAAAATATTTTTAAAGATTTTAAGGAATAAATATTCTTTTTATTGGAGTCAAAAATGCCTTTTGATAAAAATGAAGTTTACTTGAAAGGTCTTAATTAATTAAACCTACTAAAGTCTTCTCAAGAAAAATGCTTTGAAAAAATTAAAAAAGACAAAGAAAGAAAATGAATATTCCCTTTCATTGGAAAGAAATAAATAAAAAAGAAAAGAAATTTTGAAAATAAGTTTTTATTTGAGAGGCCTTAACTATAATTGGGTAATAAAGATCTCTCAAAAAAACTTTTAAAATGTGTTTTGAAATTAATGTCGGAATAAACATTCCTTTTAATTTAATTGGACCTCTTAAACAAGAGATTTTCTTAAAATAAAATGAAACTAAAACATAAAAGTAAAAATAGATAAAAGGTTTTGGACTAAACATTCCGTTTGTAAGAGAAAGGTAATAAAAATTTTAGTTCACTTACCAATTTTAAGAAATTAAGGAAATCATAAACATGATGTATGCTTTCTATGAAAATTAAATGAGAAAAATATATTTTCAATTTGAAGGGATGAGAAATTTCCCTGGGCCCGATCGGACTCCCGATTAGACACCAGAAAAAAAACCTCCCATCGGAGAAAACTTTCAGAACCCTCGGACTCCCGAGGTATCCTCCGGTTACCCTATGCATATGAATTTTTGAAAATTAATGTTCTAAACTTAATTATGTATGAATGGGACAAAGAAATAAAGGTTAATACATGTATACACCATTAATTATAATAAATAAATAAGATATGGAAGCTTAAAATCAAATTGCATGATAATTTATTTTAACACATAAAGGCTAGATTAATTTAAGCAGACATGTATACAATAAGGTCAATTATGTAATTTCACACAAAATTCAATTCACAATTAAACAAATATATATGCAAAGGCGAAAAGGTAACGTTACATGCAAGATCATATTTTTAATATCAAGCAAGACACATATTCAGGAATAAAAAAGTAATTTGTCACACAGTAATTGATTTTTAATTGAGCAAGAGTACATACGAGAATAAAAAAAAGGTAATTTTACATTGGTCAAAATCAAATATTAAACTAGCTATGCATTTATACAAACCTCAAAAAAAAATTTTTGATAACCAAGACTTATATCTACAAAAAGGCTCAAAGATTTAATTATTATTAATCAAGATTTTGTTTTTTTAATTAAGCAGAAATATTTACAAACATAAAAATGTGACCTTTTTATATTGAACTTAATCTTTAATTAAACAGTCAAGTTTACAAGTTTAAAGATTCAAACTTTATGATCAAGATTCGATTTTTAAACTAAATAAACATACAAAATGCATTAATCAAGCTTAAAAGTAACCAACATGCATATAAGATGAAGAAAGTTAACAACTTTTTCATGTAACCAGTTAAATAATCGAAAAGTTAATAGCTTTACTATATGAACGAGCAAATAATCAAAGTTGATCGCATGACAACACAAGTAATCTTAAAAAGGGCTAATCTTTACTATATTTAAGATATGCTTTACACTAATCAAGTGGTTTATCATGACTCAGGAGCAAACTTTAATACAAAAAAAAATCTTTAGGAGCAAATAGAGAATTTTAAGCAAAAACAGGTATATATTAAGCTTCAGACATTACAAAGAATAACATAAGCAGAGCGAGAATGATGTAACAGAAGTCAAGCTCGGTTCTTTTACACATGAACAAGTGAGTACAAGGATAATATAATAACCAAAATCCTAAGACAACTTTTACCTCCTAATGAAGGAAATTTCTTCAAAAATGAAAGCTTTATTATGAAAACAAAAAAAAAACTTGGACGCCCCAAAATGTGTTCCTTTCTGCTTTAGTCTTTTGTTCCAACTTTCCTTTTCAAAAATGGCTTTTTGTTAAAAAAGAATTATCTTTTGTGGATGACTGTCTTTGTTTTGGAGAGAAGAATAGCTCAAGTTTGCTTGAACAAACAGCACTTTTCTCCTTTTGTTCTCCAAAACAGCCTTTCCTTGAAATCCAAAAAGAAAAAGAAGAGACTTGTTTTCGTGTTCTTTCTTTTCAAAAGACTGAAACTGATATCGAAAAGATCAAGAAGACCGAAAATGAAGAAAAAGGACTGACTGTTGTTTTTTTTTTTGAAGCCAAGGTTTGCTGCTCTCTCGCTTCAGAAAACGAAGAAAAAACACCAGAGAGAAAAATAAAAAAAAAATGACCGACCTTTCCTTGTTTTTTTTTTCTCCTACTCTAAAAAAAACTGAAGCTCCCCTTTTTTGAAGACACCAGTCGCTGCTTTCTTCCCCCAGACAAGTCCCAGAAAACAGGGAGTAAAAAGCGAATAATCATGACCCCCCCTTTTGTGCTGCTAAAAAGCAGCCTTATATATCCCTTTTCTACATTTTTCATCCAACGGCTCTGCTTCCTCCTTTCCTCTCCATGTAATGGCTCATAGTTCTTTTTATCATGCTTTTTCCATTTTTCCCTCCCTTTATTTGCTCTGATCGATTGCTGCTATATTGATTTTAAACTTTTTGTCCTTTGAGGGTACCCAGCTGGCGAAGAGCTGTATGGCTGGCCGATGTCACGTGTTGCTGCATGCCTCTTCTATGAAAGTTGCCTTTGCAGCCTCAATTGACGATGGAACCTCCTTATGAACAAGTCAGTTACATCGTCTATCTCGTCTTCCAGCTTGAAATCCTTCCCTATCTTGCAGCATTTACAGCTCCATCTTCACCTCCGTTTCATCCTGCGTTGCACTAGCAATGTTTGCACTTGATATCCACATAGCATGTTTAAGACTGCAACGTACAATTTCTTGAGTTTGCTGCTCATTGTTTCCGAATCTGCCCTGACCTGTTTTTGGCCGATTTGCAGTTGGACTAGCTATCTGTTTCTGAGCATCATCCCATTTAAATGGTGCCACCTTAGACAATGGCCTAATGAGAACTCTTTGTCCTGCGTGTTCAAACTTCATTCGAAGGTGGAAGATGAGGACACACTTATACTATCATGTCCACTGTCTAAACTAGGACGATCCTCAATGAACTGGTTTTGAGTATCACCAAGATGAGAAAGCTGAGATCTTAAATCTACTGAAAATTCAACTTCTTCCTCTAGTTGTTCTTCAAGGTAACTTTCTTCAGACTGTTTCCCAAAAATGACAAGCTTGGAACTGATGCCCCAGCTGCACCAGGGATATTCAAGTTCAGCGGCATTCTGTTAACAACTCCCACGTTTGAGACAGCTGCAGCTGTGACTCAACGGCTGAGATGAGAAACAAGAAGTTTCAAGTGGCAATGCAACAAGATGAAATGAAACTGATCAAATAAACTCGAGACAAATTTTGGAGTGTCGTGGCTCTCGGCTTTTGGTGTTTAACTACCATGAGGACTAAGTAAGAGTCTAGTTCCTTAGTTGCGAACATGTAACCTTTGTTCATCATCATTATGGTTCATTTCCTATTTTTCTTTCTCTTTCTCTTCCCCTCATTCAGGACCTCTAGCTTTGCTTTCTCCGTCTGAGAAAGACTTTAGGTGATTGTTTTTGTAGCTTTTGATTGTCGCTGCTGCAGTGGTTGTAGAGGTGGTCGTCATGGCACTAACTGCGTTGGTGGTTGTGATGGCTGCTGTGATTGTTGCTTCTTTTCCCCATGGCTACCGCCAGAACTTACGAAACCACTCATTGGAGTAGCAGTCATCAAAGCAAAATTTGGAACCTGTAAAGGCATAGCAAAATTTGGACCATAAATATTCATATTTACACAAGGTACTCGGCTGTCAGTAGTTGATGGGCTATCTTCACCCCCTAATTCGCCCTCAAGTTGCCGAGCTTGATGAGAAGCATGCTGATTTGGTTGCTGCTGACGTTGCTGAAGTTGCAAGGGATGAGGTGACTGGTTTTTTTTTTTTGGGGCAGGAAAACCTTGCAAGTTTCCATTACCACTACTCATACCAGTTCCATGGGGCCTCTGCTGCTGTTCTGCAAGTGCTTGTGGGAGGATGACGAACCACTGGACATGCTTGTATTTTGATAACCTTGTTGGCTTTGTTGCAAATGTGTAGGATGCTGTTGATGTTGCTGCTGCTGCTGCTGCTGTTGCTGTAGTTGTGAAGGGTGAAGCATTTTAGAAGAATAGAAAGATCCATGAATGAAAGGCATAGGCTGAGCATGATTTCCTCGATATGGAGGTGGCGTAACATGTGCGGGAATTGGAAATGGATAGGCATTATTCTGAAGAATTGCTAAGTATTGGGTTTCATGGCATGCTCGGGTAGTTGAAGCTCATTGGTGGGGCTGCAGTTGCACCAGTATAAGTGTTGGCACTCACTGAGGCCGAATTAGGTGCACTTGATGAAGGATTGCTACTGGCAGCTGATGATAACAGACTTTCGAAGACAACTACAAGTGAAGCCAGTTGGAGAACACCTCGGTGGCAACGAACAGCTCCTTCTGCTTCTTGTTACAGAAAGGATGGCAGAAGACGACGCGGGCTAAGGGAGCGCCACAGCCTGGGTCGTGGATGATCTCAGTCACCGCACCTTTGAGGTGACCATTCTGCTCACCGAAGTCAAGGCTGCGGAAACAGGGGGGGACCCTTGCGGCTGTGGGTACGAGCCTTGCACACAGAACCCGCACCTTTTCTTTTTGCCCTGATGACACGACCCATCGTGAAAGTGTGCCTGTGTTTTTTTTTCTTTTGGTTTTGCATGGTAGTGGACTTTTGGTCTTGCATGGCTTTTAAAAAAAAGTGGAGTAATGGCCTTTAGGTATATATTTATGTATAAATATATATGTGTACATACATATAATTATATATACATATGAACATATATATACATAAATATATATATAAATACATATATATATACATATTTTGCATGATTCATGAGTTAACTCAAACTTGGCTTGGCTTCCTAATTTTGGATGACTTCGTATGGGAACCGAGTTAACCGGTTGACCTTTCGATTTTAGGTTCAAAATTACCTTCAAAGCAATGAGATGAAATTAAAATTAGATAAAGTAAAATAAGGTAATAGGAATAAACAAAAATAAACTAAACTTAAAGAGAAAAAATAAAATTTGAAATGATTAATTAATTAATTAAAATTTAAAAATAAGTGTCTACAAGGGGGAGTTAAGCTCTCCCCCTCTTCCTCTCCTCTCATTTGTGCTCTCAGAGCCATTTTGGACTTTTGGCAGATCTGGAAAATCCGATCACCAGATCAATGTGAGTTTTAAATACGTTATTCTACTCACCCTCATCTACGTTTTTCTTTGTTTTCATGCATTTCCATGCATTGGTCTAGGAGAGATCTAAGCTCAAAGTTAGGTTTAGCTTTTTAGCTAGATTTTAGTTTAGATTTGAGATCTAGGAACTTTGAGCTTGTGATTCTTATTTTTCTTTCAATGAATCTATTGTGGATTATATGTCGAAAAGAGGAGTGATGGGTGCAAAAATCAAGGAGACAGCTTGGTGAAATGACGTATCCATCGACGAATGAAGTCCAATCCGTCGACGGATTGGCCTGGGAGTAGGAACCTAGTCTACTTGATTGATCCATCAACGGATCAAGGGTCATCCGTCGACGAATAGGCTAACATGTGTTTATGGATTTTTGAGTCCTCTACAATTTGTTAGAAATAGCATTTCCATAATTTTATGTGTCGAAAAGAGGAGTGATGGGTGCAAAAATCATGGAGAAAGCTTGGTGAAATGACATATCCATCGACGTATGAAGTCCAATCCATCGACGGATTGGCCTGGGAGCAGGAAACCCAGTCTACCCGATTGATCCATCAACGGATCAAGGGTCATCCGTCGACGGAAAGGCCAACATGTGCTTATGGATTTTTGAGTCCTTTACAATTTGTCAGAAATAGCCTTTCCTTAATTTTGACCTTAACATAGAGAAAATGCAATTCTCTCCAGTGTCACCAAAGTTGTCAGTTTTTAGGCAACACTAAACCGCGCAGGACTTTCTAAGCCCTGAAGCACACCTGAACATCATCTTAGGTCATGCTAGAGCCTCAAAGGTGCATTCATAGTTAATTATGAATGCTAACATGAATTTTCTTTTATTAAGATTCCAGATGATCGAGTGCGGCAATGCTCCGGAGGTTAAGCTATGTAGATCTTTTGGGAGCATACAAACCTCCCAACACTGTGAGTGGCTTAGATTTCATTGCTTAGCCACTAGGGCAAACTGATTTTAAAATGTTTTGGGGTAAGGTTAATCCACCAGACACACAATTATATTATGTTATACCCACTTAGGGGGTGGGATGATTTTCAAAGAAAATATAAAGGTTTATGTGTGTCTGTGTTTATGTTATATGTTTTACATATATGTGTATATATGTATGATATTTGATAGCGAGAGGCAAGATGGGTGATTGTGTGGACCTCGATGCTCTGACGAGAGGGAGCAAGTGGACCGAGCAAGGCGTGCATGCGACTAAGTAGCTGTGGACCTCCTATCAAGGGGCATAGTGAGTGAGAGACCCTAGGAAAGGCGTGTAGGGAAACTCACCAGGGCTCATTTTTCAGCTATGTTCCACTCACAGTGATTGGCATCATCAAGGGAATGGGCCAAAGAATGAAAAATATGAAAATGTTTTACAAATAGAAAGAAGATAGCCATCGATGCAGTAAGGCATATGACCGATGGGTCGAGCCTTCAGAAGATTTGAGGCCAGGCCATTTTACATATAATTATATTTATTTAAATTGCTTTAAATGAAATTCTCACCTAGAGAATTTGAAAAGAGGTTTTGGAAACAAAATGATATTTATTTTAAAATTGTATTTTGGATTAGCCCTATTATCCCTAACCTCTGTTGAAGATTCATTGAACCTCTGCCACTCACTTGTATCCAATGTGGTTGGATACAGATCCACATTCAAGGATAGTAGACAGATCAAAGGATCACTAGGAGGCGTCAGTGGCTTAGGAGTAGTAATTTTCGCTACATAGGTTTTCTTATAAATAGATCCACTGGTGCTTCTTTTATAGTTATTTATTTTATTAAATGATTTCTAATTAAAATTTTAGTTTTGTTTTATGGCGAAGATACTTAATTCATGCCTTACGATGCCTCAGATGCATGGTTGCAGACATGTACTTCGAGGTAGCATGGCGGTTGCCACGTGGTAGACCCCTCTGGTCAGGCGTGACATGAAGACCCTGGGAGAGGCGCGTACAGAAACTCTCCAGGGCTCGTTATAGCTGTTCTCCACCCATAGCGACTGGCACCATCGAGGGAGGGCTAGAGAAAGAAAATTATAAAATGTTTTAGAAAGAAAAGAGATAGCCCTCGGTGTAGTAAGACATATGACTGACAGGTCGAACCTTCGGTGGTTTGATTGCCAGCCCATTTCAGCTATTTATTTTCTTTTAAATATTGTTCTATAAAATTTATGGATTATCCCTATTTCCCTAACCCCTAGTTGAAATTTATTGAGCCTCTATCACTCACCTATATCCAATGTTGTTGGATGGAGATCCACGTACGAGGACATCAGATATGTCAGAGGCTCATTAGGAGAGGTCGGTGGCATAGGAGTATTAATTTCCACTGCATAGGTGTTCTCTTAGATTGATCCACTGGCACTCTATACTTTTATTTAAATCCTTTTATTAAATGATTTATGATTATATTATTATTAATAAAGTTTTAGTAATCATTTTGCAGTGAAGATACTCAATTCATGCCTTACGGTGCCTCGGGGTGCGTGGCTGCAAACACATACTACGAGGTAGCGTGACGGTTGCCATGTGGCCAACCCCTTCGGGTCAAGGCGCAACAATTTGATTGGTATTAGAGCGAATAAAAGATTCTAACTGTTTTCCAAAGTTATAAAGCATTTTCAAAGTATTTTCGAACATGTTTAAACATTTTCAAAACCAATGGATCACTTAGGTTTCAAACTCTAGAGTTCGAGTATGTGATTACTCGAACGAATTGAAAATATTTGAACCTTCTCTTAGAATACCTCCTTTATCCGTATGCCACCATATAGAGTATTCAAGTGTGGTCTTTAGGTGAAGTGACATCACGACCACCATTTTTTTCGATATTAGTGAAAGCCAAGTGAGCTTTTTGAGAAAATTTCCCAACATTAACCCTTCATGTTCGATACCCTTCCTTATCGTTAGCCATACTAATCAAGGGATAGTAAGTCTCTTGAGATGACGAGATATGTGATATCTCATCGAATTTCCAAGATAGCCTATTCAGAGACACGCCAGTGCAGATAATTGGTTCGACGTCGAACCTTCAAGGTAATGGACATGAGACTCACTACCGAAAAAACGAGTTTGACATTTAGCCTAGTCCAAATGCGACCTCCCCCACTCTCTACACTTGTAATGTGTAGGAATTGGGAAGAAATTGAAGCAATAGTGGGACCAAAAACCACGAAGGATTAGGCGCCCAAGAAGACTAATGTAACCTTTCTCATTCTCTACATTTATGTGTAGATTATAAGAAAGTGTTAGGTTAAGAGGAAAGAAGTCGAAGAGATACGATATCACGGAGGACGAGGTTTGAAGAACTTCAAGAGGTGAGACGAACCATCCAAGGAAAAGGGACAAAGGAATGGTCGAAGACTTCAGTGAAAAGGGCAACCTGCAAACTATATTGAAGTCGAAGAGGAAATAGTAAAGATGAAGCAATTGATAAAGGAGCTAAGCATGGTAAGCTGACTTCTTTAACTTTCTGCATTGCTCGTGTGTGGAATTTAAGAAGAGAATTCAACGGGAGTAGAGGAAAAGAATGTCACTTGAAATCAAAAGAACCAACACTTCAAAATTCCAAGTCACCAAATGAAGACCTTGAAATATGTGCAAGTGGAACAGAAGATCTTAAGGGAAGATTAGCTCGACCCTTGATGATCCAATTTGGCTTCTCCCATTTCTACGCCATTCATGCGTAGTTTTTGAGAGAAAGTGCAACGAAGGTGAAAGAAAAGCAAACCACCTAGAGTTAAAGAAGATTGATTCTTGAGGACTTCAAGATATGAGGCAAAGGACCACAGAGAAAGGTGATAGAGGTGGAGAACCTCAGGAAGATCCTCTTCACCAGATCAACTAACATCTTCCCTTATCTACACTGTCCAAGTGTAGATTTTTGGAGTAAGTTGTGCATGAACACGAAAGAGGTTGGAAGGACTCCAGGCCAACAGTTGACGACCATTGAAGAGGGGCAAAAGGAGTAGAAGGCTTCGGATGGAGGCTAACCAGACTTCCAATGAATCAAATTGATTTCCCTATCCTCTATACTAATTAAGTACTTAGAGGACTCTCTCCTCTAAGGGTACGGAAGAAGTTATACAAACTCGAGATGGTGTAAGATAAGTCAAGAAGAAGCTGCCTATAGGTGCAAAGGATATCAATGAAAAAGAGCCCAGAAAACTTAAGAATGGTAATGAAATTGTGGTAAAGGAACCTTAAAGAAGACCATTCTTGAGAAACAACGTGAAGAAAAAGGCAAAGACGATGCATGGGAACAAAGAACGGGGAGGAGATCTTATATCCATATGGCTAATGAATAGTGGACCCTACACAACTCATCTGGTCATTGGATACCAGTAATAAGAGAATTTTTGGAATAAAAGACAAGGAAGAGATTTGTGATGGAAGGATTGGGGTAAAAAGAAAGATAAGTTAGAAGTTTCCAACTCAAATGATTGGTAAGTGATGGCCCTCGCACCACTTAATTAATTGATAAATGAAGTAGGAGGAGACGCGAGGCAATAGTAAGAGAAGAACCTTGTCAAGACTAAAGGGGAAGTAAGCAACTGAAGTTGAAGAAATGAATGACTATGGTGGGGAATAGTTAGATTTGCATGCATGTGATAAAGTGAGAAGAATCTCTTTTCACCACACAGTATGCAGCATTAGAGAGAACGGTGAGAAATAAAAAGTGATAAGTAATAAGATTACGAACTAAATTATGAACACAAGATGCTATGATGTAGTACAGAGGCTTTGTTAATAATGAAGCATAAAATGTTAGGCAAAATGACATCCTAGGCTCACTGAAAGTGATTAAAGCCTAGGAAGAAGAGAAGCTTAGTTCAGTTAATGAACTAAGATGTAGGCTAACTAAGAGTAGAGCCTGAAAAAAGGAAAAGCATAATACACCTTAGAGTCATAAACTTCTAGAAAACATTAACCCTTAATTCATAATAATTTCATAATGAACTATAGGTTAATAACCCCGAAATGACTAGATAAATTAATAATGAATAAGTTTAGAGTAATTGTATAAACTCTAAGGATTAAAGAAAACGCATAAGAGCCAGTAGGGTGAAGAAAGATAGTTAAAGGAAACCTAGTAACGGACAGGTTTATAAAAGACTTAGTGAAATGAAGTGCATAAAAGGCTTAAGTACTAGATAACTAGCTAAGAGAAACCAAACAAAACAAGCCCAAGATAGGGCTAGGCCAAGGTGCTACATCATGCCCAGATTAAGCCAAAGAAAGAGATAAGTAGGAGGAAGTGAAGGCAAGAAGTGTGGAGATGAGAAAGTTAAAGGCGAGGATGATTTGGGCGGAAAGGAAAACCCCCAACTATTTAAGAAATAATAAGAGACAAGAAGATTGGATAGAAAGAGAAATAAAGAGATGAAGCTACCAACTTGGTATGGGATGGTCAGCAACGGACACCTCACGACTTGTAAATCCTACAAGTGTGAGATGAGAACAAACATCAAAGAAGAGCAAGAAGATAAAAGCAAGGATGCCTCGGAATATGAGGGAAGAAATTGAAGCTGAATGAATGGTGAAGGAGAAACGACCATAATCACGAGGATAACTCGAGTTAAAAAGATATTGCGAATACAATTAAGGATGAAAATGGTGTGACTTGGGTAATTAAAGATGATCGAGCATGAACCAGAATAATGGTTGGAACCAAAGGAGACAAAAGTATGAAGAAGTAAAGTGAGATAGAAGGAATTAAGAGTAAAAAGTTAGGGGATAAAATGAATAAGTTGAAAATTTAAAAGGATGGAAGCAACTCAACCCTAAGGATAGCTCCCACTCTAAGAGTGCTAAATGAAGAAAGAATGTGGGAATTGAAGTTTGAATCAAGGTAAATTTGTTGTAGCTAAGTGCGGACAAGTATAGAAAACGGTGAATGGTAAAGACAGTGCTTTTTCGCGACCAATAAACCTTGGTATGGACGACAAACGAAAGATATCAGAGAAAGAAGAGCCGAAGATGGATAAGATAAAGAAGACCCACAAACAAGAAGCAACAGATGCAGGAACTAATATAGAAAAGAGTGGCAAGGATAACCCCGAGTACTTAAGGAAAGAAGTAAGGGGATGGGGAAAGGAACTGGTCAAGCTCATAAGCTTCTGTGAGCATAGCCAGTATAAGTAAAGATTGAAAAGTAATTCTAACACCTACATGAAGTAAAGGTGTTAGAAGAAAGTGAAGATGGGAATAATAAGAAAGTAAGAAGAAAAAGAAAGGAAAGGAAGAGACAAAATGCAAGAAAAGGAAACGTTGAATAAGGTGTGAAGACCACGACAACCAAGGTAAGATAAAGTTAGCAATGAACCCGAAACCCTAATGGAATGGGTATAGGGACGAAGAAAACTACAGATGGTGCCAAAAGATGGCATGGACCCAAGATAAGGGCAGATCAAGGAAGAGTATAAGAAACCCTAAAAAAGGGAAATACGAGGATAAAGAAAGCTACAAATGGTGCCGCACAATTATAACGTGCGTGATTGGTTTAGTTCCGTATAGACGAGAATGGAAGGGAAAGGTGGACCCCATAATAAACTGTGGCTGAATGAAATGAAGAAAAGGAAAGAGAATGGGGAAAAAAACCCAGAAAGAACTGTTGATGGAAGGAAGAAAAGAAGTCGACCAATATCAAGGAAACTAAAGTGGTAAAAACAAAGGCCATAAGGAAGAGAAATGCGTGAGACCCCTGAGGCGGATACCTCAAGAAAATAAAAGTTAATGAAAGCCTAAAGGGGCCAAAGGAAATGACATGGATGAGCATGCAGTCGAGGCTCAAGTACGGATGACTTGGGAGCCATGTGAGGCATCCCCATGTGAGAAAAGATCAGAGATTGAGATCTTAAGGATCTTTGTACTCAAGAGGACCGACCCAGAGTGTGATTGGGGAAGGCATGAGGCCACCCAGAGTTCTCCATCCCAGAGAAGATGAGAGATGTTATGAGATGGGCTGAAGGCCCTATTAAAGATAGAGATGGGCGGTCAGAGAGTGAGTCAGATTGTGAGAGCCGAGAAGGCATGATCTCTGATTTCTAAATATGATATGGCCAAAAGTGGGTCAGTGTGTATGAGAGCTTGACTCACATGCCATATTATGAAGAAGAGAGATCAAAAGAAAATAAGAGAACTAAGAGACGAAATGAGAAGAAAAACCAAGGTAAGGAAAGGAAAAAGCTAACTCATCACGCACCTCACCTTAGAGGCGAGGGAGTTAATCTAAAGTCTTCCCTAACATCTTGGTTACATAGATAAGTACAAGACATCAAGAAGACAAAGAACACATCAGAGAATAGCCTCGAAGTAAGAAGCAATGCTAAAGAAGAAATAAGAGACTTCAAAGAAGACTAAGAGGAGTAGAACTTCAGAAGTAATAAGAGGATAGTCCCGATAAGAGAGACTTTAAGGAGAAAACATGGACAAAGCGAGAGGATCGAGTAAGCACAAATGAAGTGGAGGGAGAACCTCCAAGTGGCACAATTGAAGTGAAGCGAGCCTAACTCACGAATGGGTAAAGATAGGCTCTACTAAAAAAAAGTTGAAGTTCAAACTCAAGAACAGAAGAGCGAAAAGGCTATTCTTAAGAGAAAATTATTGGAAGGGATCAAAACGTAATTTGATTGGTGCCAGTAGCGAAACGAGGAAGTTCAGCAGTGAATAGTGATGCAAACACTATTCGAAGGTAAGAGAAAGGCTTGGAATAGAAGTCACATCTCCCCATAGCTACCTCAATGATTTCAAGGACGAAATTTTTTGAAGGAGGAGAGAGTTGACACACCCGGACCTAATTCAACTTTTTCATACAAATGGAATAGTAGAAGATAGCGTAGTAACTTAATAATACATCGGTTCGGATGTGTTAGAAGAAGAAGATCAGTGGAAATTAGGATAAGACAAAGTTGGAAGATGAGATAAGTGGCCATGCATGGAAGTACTAATTGGACTTCTTTAAGTCTATAACCAATGGATTGGACATCCATTGGTGTGTTGGTCAGTGGATTAGGCCAAGGATCGAGTTTAGGAGAGGTTGAATAGAGGGAAGAAAGTCTGGCTCAGGGTCCAAGTAAGCTTGGTGTTGGGCTTGCCTATAAACAAAGGGAGTTGAGGTCTCCCCATCTCATTTCTCTTCCCTCTCTCTTTCTCTTCTCTCTTTTGCTTTCTCGAAGCAATTTTGGACTTTTGGCCGATCCGGAAAAACCAACCTAACGATCACCGTGAGATCTTAGTATGTTATCCTACTCACCTTAATCTACGTTTTATTAAGTTTTCACGTATTTTCATGCATCGGTCTATGAGAGATCCAAGCTCAAAGTTAGGGTTAGCTTTTTAGTTAAATTTTAGCTTAGATTTGAGATCTAGGAACTTTGAACTTGCAATTCTCATTTAGTAAACATGTAGTGGTAGACGTGAGGATTGCTCGTCTCGAATTTTGGGTCAAACCATGGAGAAATAGGCTAAAAAATCAGGGAAAAGCCTCAGAAAATGAGCCAAAATAACGACTCCCAAGCAGGAGTCGAGGTACTCCCGCGCGGTAGTCACCTCGGATGGAAAAAATGGCCATCTTGACCCACTTCCGAGTAGGAGTTGGTCAATTTCGGGGGGGAATCAATCAGGCTTGGAGGGGCATTTTTGTAATTTTGTAGAAAAAATCCTTTTTTGACTCGAAACCTCCCCAGACACTTTTCTTGTGAGAGACGGGCCCACAGAGCCTGCTCCAGTCCAGCCAGCCACCTCGGGCCCCGGTCCACTGGGTCTCCACACAATCCAAGTATTGTCCCTTGGCCCAGCCAGTTCGCATCACACACGCCTGCAGCGCTACTCGAACCCTGGCCACCAAGGGTTTTGTTGCTCCTATGAGCACGCCTCTCACCAATTGAGCTGCAGCTCAATTGGTGAGAGGCGTGCTCATAGGAGCAACAAAACCCTTGGTGGCCAGGGTTCGAGTAGCGCTGCAGGCGTGTGTGATGCGAACTGGCTGGGCCAAGGGACAATACTTGGATTGTGTGGAGACCCAGTGGACCGGGGCCCGAGGTGGCTGGCTGGACTGGAGCAGGCTCTGTGGGCCCGTCTCTCACATTTCTAACCCACAAATCACTTCCAAACCTTACTTTTTAGCGTATTAGAGCCCCAGAATCAATTAGGAAGGTTCAAATTAGAATTCTAACACATTTATCTACGTATTAAGGTTTTCAGGCAATCTAGTGCGACTGGGCTTCGGAGATCATTCGTCGTGGATTTCTTGGGAGTATACGAACCTCCCAGTACTGTGAGTGGCTTAGGTTTCATTACTTAGCCATTAGGGTTAAATGTTTGCAAAAGATTTTCAAAACATAAATATTTTTCAAATATTTTGGGATACGGGAAATCCACTACACACATCTATTTTATGCTTTACCCACGTAGAGAGTGGCAGGGTTTTTAAAGAAAATATAAATGGTCATATGTGTGTGTTTATATTATATGTTTTACATATATAAATATATATATATATATTTCTGATGATGATGAAAGGCGAAATGAGCGATTAAGTGGATCTCAGTGCTCCGATGAGAGGGAGCGAGTGGACCGACCGAGACATGCATGCGACTAAGTAGCCGTGGACTGCCTATCAAGGGGCACGGTGAGTGGAGACCCTGGGAGAGGCACGTAGGAAACTCTCCAGGGCTCATTGTAGCTGTGCTCCGCCCATAGCGACTTGCACCACCGAGGGAACGGACTAGAGAATGAAAATTATAAAATGTTTTAGAAAGAAAAGAGATAGCCCTCAGTGTAGTAAGGCATACGACCGACGGGTCGAGCCTTCAGTGGTTTGATTGCTAACCCATTTCAGATCTTTATTTTCTTTTAAATATTGTTTTATAAAATTTATTTTGGATTATCCCTATTTCCCTAACCCCTAGTGGAAATTTATTGAACCTCTGTCACTCACCCGTATCCAATGTTGGTGGATGCAGATCCACATACGAGGACGTCAGATAGGTCAGAGGCTCATTAGGATAGGTGGCATAGGAGTATTAATTTTCGCTACGAAGGTGTTCTCTTAGATTGATCCACTGGTATTCTATATTTTTATTTAAATCCTTTTTATGAAATGATTTATTATTATATTATAATTAATAAAGTTTTAGTAATCGTTTTGCAGCAAAGATACTCAATTCATGCCTTACGAAACCTCGGAGTGCGTGGCTGTAGACACGTACTACGAGGTAATACGGCGGTTGCCAAGTGGCCGACCCCTCTAGGTCGGGGCGTGACATTTTGCATGTAGATGGGTTAACTTAATTAGGCTTTGGCTTCTTACAGTATGGCTTTGCATGGTTTTGGCATTTGTATGAAGGCCGAGTTGATTCGATCCTATCCTTTTTTGCTTTTGCATGGAGGTCAAGTTGACTTGTTCCTTACATGGAGATGAGTTAACTTGGTTAGTCTTTGGTTAGCTTTTGCATGGGAGTTGATGAGTTAACTCGGTTGGTCTTTGGTTGGCTTTTGCATGGGAGCTGAGTTGATTCACTTTGGTCTTTGGCTTCCTTTTCAAAATGACCTACTAGCTAACAAAATATAATAAGATAAAAATAAAACAACAACAACAACAACAACAACAACAACAACAACAACAATAATAAGTAGATAAATAAAAATAAAAATAAACAAAACTAAAAAAAAGGTAATAACGATGATAGGTGAGACAAAAATTTGGAAATGACCAATCAGCTAATTAATTACTTAAAATTATTTAACTAAGATAAAAAATAAGTGTCTATAGCTGCACCTCTTTGATTATTTCTTAATGATCAAGAAGTGTAAGGTTTTGGATAATTAAGAAATAAGAAAAGATGTAGACATTCCTCACTCCAATGTGTACTAAACAGTACTAATTTTTGAAAAATCACTCTTAACAGAAATGATTTCAAGACCAAGGAAATTGTCCTAAACAGAAACAATTTTGAAAAATCGTACTATACAAAAATGATTTTTAGGAAATTATCCTAAACAGAAACAATTTTGAGAATTCACTTTAAACAGAAATGATTTTTAGAAGACTGTTTTAAACATAAATAGTTTTGAGAAATCACTCTAAACAGAAATGATTTTAAATTTGAATAAACTATCCTAAATATAAATAATTTAAAAAAAAACACCCTGTAGGCACTTATTATTAATGTTAGTTACTTAATTAATTAATTAATTGGTAATTTCCAAATTTTTATTTCATCCATCATCCTTATTGTCTTTTTAAATCCAATTTGCTTATTACTATTATTGTCATTATTATTATTACTTTATTTTATTTTAATTTTATCTTATTACCTTGTAGGTAATTTTGAGGCAAGACCGGAGAGACCAATCGAGTCAACTCGGCCATGCAAAACCATGCAAAAGCCAAGCAAGTCAAAGACCAGCCTTCCTTCCTTCCCGGCAAGCCCACCACACAGACACACACACACACACACACACATATACTCCAAAAGCCATTCCACTCACCATCAAATATTGTCATGCATGGTTGAGAAACGTGCCTTACAAAATTCCAGATTGTTTGTACTTGCATGATTATGGCTTTCAAAAAGATAGTTTTACCAAGGATGAAATAGTTTGCGCCTTTTCAAGGAGTAAAGTGCAACAAACCATCGGTGCTTCAAATAATTTGCATCGGTGTTCAAGAAATGTCTTATCTCTCACATTGACTAAGTGCATCAGTAGCAGCTATGTAGACGAGAGTGGGAAGCAGTTAGTTACAGTTGGTGATATGGTCAACACTGTAGAACTTGATGGTGCTCAAAGCTTATTATAAGTATAAGAACTGATCAAGGAATGGTAACTAAAACACTTGGTTCCCCTGAATACTTGCGCTACTATAGACAGAAGGCTCACCCATCACTTGGAAATAACATGGCCATTATAGCTGGCTTGGCCTCAAGGTATCGGGATATGGGTTTACGAACTATGCAGTCAAAAGAGCAAATAGTGAGAATGAAGGATGATGTCAAGCCCCGACCCACTCGAGCCAGCCACGTGGCAACCGCATCGATGCCTCGAAGTACGTACTGACCACTCACGCACCGTGAAGCACCGCAAGGCATGAAATGAATATCATCGCTGCAAAACAACTAAAATTTTAATTAGAAATCACTTAATAAAACAATTAACTTTAAAAGTAATACCGGTGGACTAATTTAAAGGAATACCTACGTAGTGGAAACTACTAAACCTATGCCACGATGCCTCCGAATGAGCCTTCGATATATCTGCTAACCGGATCTGTATCCATCCACATTGGATACAAGTGAGTGATAGAGGTTCAATGAATCTCCATCGAGGTTAGGGCAAATAGGGGTAATCCAAAACATAATAATAAAAGAAATATTTTTCTTTTCAAAATCACTTTTCAAATTCTCCAACGAGAATTTGCTTTAAAACTATTTAAATAAATACATAAATAAAATGGGTTGGCCTTTATCATACTGAAGGCTCGACCCGCCGATCATATGCTTCACTACACCGAGGGCTATCTCTTTTCTTTTTAAAATATTTTTCACAATTTCTCTTTCTCTAGTTTGTTCCCTCGGTGGTGCCAGACGCTGTGGTGGAACACAGCTACATTAAGCCCTGGGGAGCTTCCCAACATGCCTCTCCTAGGGTCTCCACTCACCGTGCCCCTTAAAAGGCGGTCCACGGCTACTTCTCTATGCATGCCTCTCAACTCGGTCCATGCTCCCTCAAATTGGAGCCTCGAGGAACCCTCTTAGTTGCTCATCTCACATCCCATCCATATATATATGTATAAAACATATATATTTAAAACATCCAAATATAAATATAAACACACACATAGGTCTTTATTCTTTTCTTTGAAAATACCCCACTCTCTACGTGGGTATATCACCAAGCAACTGTGTGTGTGTGTATTCCCCGTATCCTAAAACCTTTGAAAATCATTTATGTTTTTAACACCTTTTTAAAACCTTTGTGCCCAATGGCTAAACAAAGAAATCTAAGCCACTCACAGTATTGGGAGGTTCGTATACTCCCAAGAGATCCACATAGCTTAACCTTTGGAGCATCGCCGCACTCGATCATCCGAAGCCCTAATGCACAGAAAAAAGTGTTAGCATTCATAATCAAACTTATGAATGCACCTATGAGGCTCTAGCATGACCTAAGAGTGTGTTTGGATGTGTTTCGGGGCTTAGAGAAGTGTTCGGAAGGTTTCAGGGTCAAAATCGGACACTTAAGGAAAAATTACCAAAATGCCCCTAAGGTTCGGGGCAGGCCTCGCAAGCACAGGGCCACTCCCACTCTGGACTTGGCCTCCGGGCAGCTCCCGCATGTGACTCGACCAAGTCCCATGCAGGACTTGGTCGAGGTGGCCATCGAGGTCACTCCCGCGCAACAAAGACTCGGCTTCCGCATAGGTGACGAGCCAAAAGGCTCGAGATCTGAGCCTTTTGCTCCTTTTTTTACACCGTTCGATCGCCAATCATCTAACGGACTTATCCAGGTGATCCTCTCGATGCCCACAATGCATTTATCGAGAGAAATCTCGAAATCATTGACTCAAAGTTCTTAGATCTCAAATCTAAGGTTAAATTTTAACAAAAAGCTAGACCTAACATTGAGCAGAGATCTCTCGTGGATCGATGCATGAAAATGCGTGAAAACTTAATAAAACATAGATTAAGGTGAGTAGAATAACATACCAATATCTCACTTTGATCCGTTGGTCAGATTCTCCGGATCTAGCCATAGTCTAAAATTGCTCCGAGAGAGCAAATGAGAAGAGAGGAAATGAGGGAGAAGAGAAATGAGAGGGGGAGAGCTTAACTCCCCTTATTTATAGATAAGCTTGACACTGGGTCTATTTGAATCATGGCCCAGACTTAATTCTCCCTTTTTTCACTTCTCATAATCTCGATCCTTGGCTTAATCCACCGACCAATTCACCAATGGATATCCAATCAATTGGCTATGGACTTAAAGAAGTCCAATTTATGCTTCCATGCATGGTCACTTGTCTCATCTTCCAACTATGCCTTATCTTAAGCTTAACTTCTCTTCTTAATTAGACACATCCGGACTGACATATTCTCAAGTTAATACGTTTTCTTATACTGTTTTGGTTATACAGAAAAGTCAAATTAGGTCGGGGTTTGTCAGATGATCGCGAAGTTGAGTTAAGGGTATCGAACTGAGGGAACTCCAAAGATTTTCAGCCTAATCTTTTTATGTTCATTTTGGTGGGAGTAGAAAAGAAGGACAAGGTCACAGGTTCTTCATTCTGGAACAATTTTGAAGAAAACGACACTCGCCAATGTGGCTCTTTGCACATGCACAACTGCTCCCTTTCACTCAAAAGAAGCTACCCTTGCAAAGAAAGCAAAAATAAGCCAACCAATAGGAAAGTAGAAGAAACAAAGTTGTAGCCAATAGGAGTTAGGGAGCAAAAGGCAAATATGAGATCACAAGGCCAAAAAAATAAGGGCCATCGATGAAAATGAAAGAAATGAGGAAAGCCGTCAGATGAACAGAGCGGGGAGAGAGTATAAAAGATGTCTTCAGCAAGCAAAGTCGAGGAGGGGTCAATTTCGTTCTTTGAAAAACAAAAAAATTGGTTTTTGGTCCAAAAAAAAGTGAGCAGAAATATTTTCGAAACAGAAAAAAAAAAAAAACAAAGAGTTAGAAAGCTTTTCTTCCATTCTTCTTTTTATTTTGAAAAAAGGTTAGCTAGAGTGACACACCCGGACCTAATACGGCTTTTTCGTACAAATGGAATAGTGTAAGACGGCGTATTAAGTGAACAATACGTCGGTCCGGATGTGTCTAATTAAGAAGAGAAGTTCAAATTAGGATAAGACGGAGTGGGAAGATAAAGTAATTAACCGTGCATGAAAATTAGTAAATGCCAAAAAGACCTCCAATTAAGTCCCTAAAAATTTATTATGGGGCCCCGTTGGCACAAGAAATCAAAGGATTTAGCCAACAGGTGAAAATAGAAGAAAGTTGAAAAAGGGGAAAAAGTTTGACTTGGGGCCCGAATAGACCCAGTGTCGGGCTCCTCTATAAATAGAGGAAAGCCGAAGCTTTTTTCTTCATTTCTTTTTTTCTTTTTTCTTTCTTTTTCTGTTTTTCTCTCTGGAGCCAAATGGAGGCATTTTGGACAATTGGCAGATCCGGACAAACCGGCCGGCAAAATAAGGTGAGTTTCTAATACTTCATTCTACTCACCTCAATCTATGTTATATTAAGTTTACACGTATTTTCATGCATCGATTTAGCGTAGATATGAGTTTTTAGTTTTTGACCGGTTTAATTTTAAAACTCAAATCTACGGATATTGGGCGGTGAAATAATGTGAGTTTTTAGTATGTTATAGTATTCGCCTTAATCTACGTCATACTCCATTTTCAAGTATTTTCGTGCACCGGGTGAGAATAGATTGGAGATTTAGTCAATTTGGGCTAAATCTCGGTTCTACGAAAATTGAACCGATGTTTCTCCTTTCTGCCTCGGTGGATCCGTCATGGATGCCATGAGGATCCCCTGTCTAAGTTTGTACGTCGAAAGGTGGAGAAACGAGTACGAAAACTGGGGGAGGGACCTGCAGAGGAACAGGCCGACCGAGTCCCTGTTTAGATATTTTTATATTATATTAATATATTTTAAGATATTTATATATTATATTAATATATCTTAGATATTTATATATTATATCATTATAATATATAAATATCTTGTACGAGGGCTTTTTTGGCTCAATTTCAAGTAGAATTTGGCCCAACCAGCGTGGTGCCTGGCCCAGTCCAGGTGTGGGGCCCACGGGCCCATGGGAGGCATTTTGGTAATTTTTCGTCTAGAGTTCGATTTTAGCCCCGAAACCTCCCGGACACTTTTCTAAGCCCCAAATCACATTCAAACCTAGTCTTAGGTAATGTTAGAGCCTCGTAGGTGCATTCATAAATTTAATTATGAATGCTAATGTATATTTCCGTGTATTAGGGCTCCGGTTGAATCGAATGCGGCGATGCTCTGGAGGTTGAGCTACATGGAGTGCTTGGGAGTATACGAATCTCCCAATACTGTGAGTGGCCTTGTTTTCAGTGCTTAGCCACTAGGGACAAATGTTTTTAAATGTTTAAAAAATATAAATTGTTTTAAAAGATTTTACAACTGTTTTGGGATAAGGGTAATCCACGACACACACTTTTTATTTTGTGATACACCTATTTAGAGGGTGGGATGATTTTAAAAATACAAAAGCTTGTGTGTGTGATTAATGTTTTAATATATATGTTTTAAACGCATATATATATATTTATGAGAAATATATGGATGGGATGCAAGATGAGTGATTGAGAGATATCCTCGATGCTCCGATATGAGGGAGCGTGTGGACCGAGTGAGAGGCATGCCAGTGAGGTTCCCGTGGACCACCTTTTTGAAGGGGCACAGAGAATATGGTGGCCTGGAGTAGAGAGGTACGAAGGGAGACTCGCCAGGTCAGAGGTAGCTGTGTTCCATCACAGCGATAGGCACCACTGAGGGAATGGGCTAGAGAAAGAGAAATTGTGAAAGTGTATTTAAAGAGAAAAGAGATAGCCTTCGGTGCAGAAAGGCATACGATCGGCCAGTCGTGCCTTCAGTGTATTAGATGCCAGCCCGTTTAGTATATATTTATTTTAAAGGTTTTAAATCAAATTCTTGTTTGAAGAATTATAAAAGAGATTTTCAAAACAAAGTTATTTATTATATTTTTATTTTATTATATTTTAGATTACCCCTGTTTTCCCTAACCCCGATGGAGATTCATTGAACCTCTGTCACTCACCTGTTTCCAATGTGGATGGATGTGGATTCACGTACAGGGTCAGCAAATAGAATGGAGGCTCACTAGGATACGTTGGTGGCGTAGGCTTAGCAGTTTTCGTTGCGTAGGTATTCCTTTAATTTAATCCACTAGCATTACTTTTAAGTTTATTATTTTATTAAAAGATTTTTAATTAAAGTTTTAGTTGTTTTGGAGCGATGGTATTCATTTCAATGCCTTATGGTGCTTCTGGTGAGTGACCGACCGGCATGTACTTCGAGACAGTGCGACGGTTGCCACGTGGCCGACCCGGATGGGTCGGGGCATGACATAGAGAAAAAGAGAAAAGTGCTTGTTGTTCGTCAACTTAAGCGATTCTCCTCTCTAAAATGAGATAACCATCTTTTGTCTTGTTAAATAACTTAATTAGTTTAAAGCATGATTTAAATGTATCCAAGATGATGTCTTTTTTGCTTTTACTTATGTTAATATGTGTTTACTTTTGAATATTTGCATATTTATGTAAAAAAGACTCTAACCTTCCATCTTTTATGCCAATATTTATGATTTTTGAAGCTTAATTTGTATGTTTTATATATTTGCTTAGTTGAAAATTTAATCTTGAGCTTAAAAATTGCATCTTTGTCACGCCCCGACCTGTCCCGGGCCGACCACGTGGCAACCGCCGCGCTACCTCGAAGTACTTGTCTGCAGCCACAAATCTGAGGCACTGCAAGGCATAAAATGGATACCATCGTTGCAAAACAACAGAAACTTTAATTAAAATCATTTAATAAAATAATTAACTTTAAAAGTAATGCCAGTGGACTAATGTAAAGAATACCTACACAGCATAAACTACTAATCCTAAGCCACCAACGTCTCCTAGTGAGCCTCCATTCTATCTGCTGACCTCGTACGCGGATCTGCATCCATCCACATTGGATACAGGTGAGTGGCGGAAGTTCAATGAATCTCCAACGGGGTTAGGGCAAATAAGGGAAATCCAAAATAAAATAATAATAAAATAAATGTTTTTCTTTTCAAAATCTCTCTCTAGTTCTCTAGCCGAGAACTCTCTTTAAAAACACTTTAAATATATATATATATACATAAAATGGGCTGGCATCTCTATCATACTGAAGGCGTGACCCGTCGGTCGTTTTATGCCTCACTGCACCGAGGGCTATCTCTTTTCTTTTTCAAAATTTTCCCTTTTCTCTTCTCTAGCCCGTTCCCTTGGTGGTGCCCATCACTATGGTGGAACACAGCTACCTCTGACCTGGCGAGCCTTCCTTCACGCCTCTCTAGTCTAGGCCAGCATATTCTCCGTGCCCCTTCAAAAAGGCGGTCCACGGGAACCTCATAAGCATGCCTCTCACTCGGTCCACGCTCTCGCATATATTGAAGCACCCAGGAGTCCTCTCAATCACTCATCTCGCAGGGGTATCGTACCCTCAAATATCATAATAAAAATATTTCATATATATATTTATAAAACATATAAATTTAAAACATATAAACACACACACGTAAGTCTTCATATTTTCTTTGAAAACATCCCACTGTCTACATGGGTATATCACAAGCAACTGTGTGTGTGTGGATTTCCCATATCCCAAAACCTTTGAAAATATTTATGTTTTTAAAACCTTTTTTTTTCTTAAAACCTTTGTGCCCAGTGGCTAAACAAAGAAGTCTAGGCCACTCACAGTATTGGGAGATTCGTATACTCCTAAGCGCTCTATGTAACTTTAACCTCCGGCGCATCGCCGCATTCGATTCACCCAGAGCCCTAATACACGGAAATATTCATTAGCATTCATAATTAAATTTATGAATTTATCTACGAGGCTTTAACATGACCTAAGACTAGGCTTGAATGTGATTCGGGGCCTAGGAAAGCGTCCGGGAGGTTTCGGGGCCAAAATCAGACTCTTGACGAAAAATTACCAAAATGCCCCTGGGCCCGTGGTCCCCACACCCGGATTGGACTGGGCCCCACTCAGACTGGGTCAAGTTCTATGCGAAATTGGGCCTAAAAAGCCCTGCTACGATTTATTTATATATTATAATGATATAATATATAAATATCTAAGATATATTAATATAATATATAAATATCTTAAATATAATAATATAATATAAAAATATCTAAACAGGGACTCGATCGCCTTATTTCTCGGCGGCTCTCTCCCCCGGTTTTCGCACTCGTTTCTCCTCCTTTCGACGTACAAACTTAGACAGGTGATCCTCATGGCATCCATGACGGATTCACGGAGGCAGAAACCAGAAACACCGATCCAATTTTCGTAAAATCGAGATTTAGCCTAAATTGACTAAATCTTCAATTTACTCTCACCCGGTTCACAGAAATGCGTGAAAACGGAGTATGGCGTAGATTAAGGTGAGTACTATAACATACTAAAAACTCACCTTATTTCACCAACCCAATATCCAGAGATTTGAGTTTTTAAAATTAAACCGGTCAAAAACCAAAAAACTCAGATCTACGCTAAACCGATGCATGGAAATGCGTGCAACTGAAATAAAACATAGATCGAGGTGAGCAGAATAACATACTGGAAACTCACCTTGATCTGATGGCTAGATTGTCCGAATCTGCCAATTGTCAAAAATGCCTCCCTTTGGCTCCAGAGAGAAAAGAAAAGAAAATGAAAGAAAAAAGAAAAAGAGAAATGAGGAAAAGCTTCGGCTTTCCTCTATTTATAGAAGAGCCCGACACCGGGTCTACTAGGGCCCCGGGTCAAACTTTTTCCCCTTTTTCAACTTTCTTTTATTTTCACCCGTTGGCTAAATCCTTTGATTTCTTGTGCCAACGGGGCCCATAATAAATTTCTATAGACTTAATTGGAAGTCTTTTTGGTATTTACTAATTTCCACGCACGGTTAATTACTTTATCTTCCAACACCGTCTTATCCTAATTTTCACATCTCTTCTTAATTAGACACATCCGGACCGACGTATTGCCCACTTAATACACCGTCTTATACTATTCCGTTGGTACGAAAAAGTCGTATTAGGTCCGGGTGTGTCAATCTTTATACTTGTACATATGTTTGTTTAAATAAAAATCAAATCTTGATCTTAAAAATTACATATTTAAACTTCAAATAGATTTGCTTGGTTAAAAATTAAATCTTGACAATAAAAGTTGAATTTTTAGACTGATATGTATGTTTGCTTGACTAAAAATTGAATTTTGAATATAAAGATGATATCTTTGGGCTTGTATACCTATTTGAAATTATACCTTTGGACTTATGTTGTTAATAAATAATTGAAATTGGCAATTAATCTCCTTGACTTGTTTATATGTGTTATAATTTGCTTCCATGATGTTTAATTTTGCAAAGTTAGATTTAAATTTTCATGTTTTATTTATTTATTATATTATATTATTAATCATATTTATGTACACTAACAATTGATTATGTTTTTCTTGTCTCATTTATGCATAAATAAGTTTAAAACATTGGTTTTCAAAAATTCATGTGCATGGGAAACCGGAGGATGCCTCAGGAGTTCAAGGTTTCCGAGGGTTTCTCAAGATGAGGGGTTTTCTCGGTGTCTAATTGGGAGTCCGATCGAGTCCGAGAAAATTTTTCATACCTTCAAAATTAGAAAAATATATTTTTCTCATCTAATTTTCATAAAAAAGCATGCACATATTAAGTTGATGAATTCTTTAAAATTTTTGAATTTGCAAACAAATCCCAAAAGTTATCTTTTTTTTTTTCACAAAAAGAATGTTAATTATAAATTCTTTTGTTTTTACTTGTTTTATTTTTTCTATTTTGTATTTTTCATTTTAAATAAGAAAATCTCTTGTTAAAGACCCCCAATTAAATTAAAAGGAATTTTAATTTCGACATTAATTTTCAATACATATTTAAAAGTTTTTTGAGAGTTCTTAACTACCCAATTATAGTTAAGGCCTCTCAAATTAATCTACATTTTATTATAAATCTATTTTCAAAATTATTTTTATTTTATTTCTTTGTTGTTTGTTTCAAATGAAAGGGAACATTTATTTTCCTTTATTCTTTTTTAATTCTCAAAATATTTTACTTGAGAAGACTTTAGGGTATTAAATTAATTAAGATCTTTCGAGTAAACTCAATTTTTAGTCCTTAAAAAAATTTAAAAAAACTCAATTTTTATTAAAAAAACATTTTTTAACTCAAATAAAAGGAATATTTATTACTTAAGTTTTTTTTTTTAAATTCCTTTTTCAAAATTGGTTTCATTCCATAAAAAAAGTTATTAAATTAATTAAGACTTTTCAATTAAACTTAATTTTATTAATAAATACCTTTCTAAAGCTTTAATAAAAAGGAATATTTATTCCTTAATTTTTTTAAATTGGTTTTATTCAATAAAAAGTAGTATTTGTTTTCCTACATCATTTTGATTGAAATCTCAAAACTTTTTCCTTTCTTTTTGAAAGATCTTAATTTATTAAATCAATTAAAGTCTTCCAATTAGACTGAATTTTTACCAAACCATTCCCTTCATTAAATTAAAAGGAATGTTTATTCCAAAATTGTTTTAAAATTAAATCTTTCTGAGAGATTTTGATTCAAATAATCATAATTAAAGTCTCTCAATGTAAATTTTAGAACATGAATCCAAGGATGTTTATCCCAACCTTATCGTAAAATGTTTTCTAGAGGGTTTCGGTTTGCATTCTTATAATTGAGACCTTCTAAAATTAAATTAAATCTTTGTTTTTCATAAAAGGGATATTTATCCTTATTTTTAAATTAAACATCGATCTTAGAAGAATACTTATTCCTATTTAGAAATAGAATCCTCATTCTAAGTAGAAAATTTCTTCAAATTAGGCTCATGATTTTCACATCAAAAGGAATGTTCATTTCGATATTAACTTTTTAAATTTCAAATTTAGCTTTTTATAATGGGATGTTTATCTCACATTAAAAGGAATATTTATTCCGATATTTAAAATTATATTTTTCATAAAATATTTTTAATTATGTTTTATTATTATATCCAAGTAAAATATTTTTAACGCTTTTTTGGTGGTATCAATTTCCGGGCGTCTTGGGGTGCTAATCCTTCTTTAAGCGTAACCAACTTTTGAACCTAAAATCTCTTCATTTGTAGACCGGTTTCTTTCCTTAACTTGACATAATCTTTCTCGATTTATGTTAAATTAAACAAATAGATGAGTAACCACACCTAGTTAAAATAAAAGGTTAGTGGTGACTCCATTCTTGTTTTTCGACTGTTTAGTCCCGAGCTTTTTCACACCATTTTCGTCGTAGCGGCAAAACATTTCGACACACCCTAAACAGAAATGATTTTAAATTTGAATAAATTGTCCTAAACAGAAACAATTTTGAGAAATCATTTTAAATAGAAAATGATTTTTAAAAAACTATTCTAAACAAAAACAATTTTGAGAAATCACTCTAAACAGAAATGATTTCAGATATGAATAAATTGTCCTAAACAGAAACAATTTTGAGAAAATCACCCTAAATAGAAATGATTTTAAATTTGAATATATTGTCTTAAACAGAAACAATTTTGAGAAATCACTCTAAATAGAAAATGATTTTTAGAAAACTATTCTAAACAGAAACAACTTTGAAATCACTCTAAACATAAATGATTTTATATTCGAATAAATTGTCCTAAATAGAAACAATTTTGAGAAATCACTTTAAACATAAATGATTTTAAATTTGAATAAATTGTCCTAAACAAAAACAATTTTGAGAAAATCATCCTAAACATAAATGATTTTAAACAAATTCAAATTTTTCTCAAACAGAGTCAGATCACTATAAACTGGAATAAATCATTCTACATAGAAATAATTCATTCTAAATAGAATTGAATCACGAATAATTACCTTAAACAAGAAAGACCCTTAAAGGAGTTTTGAAGAGTTACCTGATGAGCTTTTTATACAAGACTAACCTCGTAATTTTGAATTGGACTTACACCTATAATCTTTGAACAACGACATGATACATAATGAATGTTTATGAGGAATGAAGTTAAAATGATGTATTTTGCATGCTGATGCTTAAATGATAATGCCTTACTACTTTGCCTCAAAGGTTTCAAGATAACATTTTGGCTTGGTTCGACTTATACCCTTTGAATTCGGAATTGGAGAACATCCTCTTGTTACATCTTTTTTGGCATAAACATGCCCCTAAACCCTTATTTCAAATCACTTTTGCTTGAAAATCTCATTTTAAGATAATTTCATTCATGTGTCATCACACTTCGAGCACTAAATGTAAGCTATCGAGCTCATGTTCACCCTCACATTTCTTCCCTTTTGCGCTGGGAGTTGACTTCAAACGTTATGGCATTCACTTACCTATCTACTCACCCTTTCATGACAGAGAAATTATGCAATTCATATTTAAAAGAAACACACAAATCATATTAAAGGAGATAATGCAAAATATATTTATGTATATAATAGGCAAACTTATATCAAATTCATTACAAGGATTTAACAAACAAGTTTATAATGAAAGAAGAAGAAAGGCACATGATCTCAGTGTGATGAATGCGTAGATAACAAAGTGTTGGTCATCTTGCACCTTGCCTTTGACTGACTCATTGTTGCCGAAGTGACGCTTGACAAGATCTGATGATTTCTGATTCCTTTGATCCCTATGACCAAACAAGATCTCTCATGCAAGTTAGGTACCCTTTTTGGCATGTTTCCTCAACCCTCCTAAACTGCCTTCTCAGGTTTTTAGCTTAGGAACCAACCTAATCGGGTTTGAACCGCTCTTCAGGTTTTTGCCTTGGACCCTATCTTTTCTTTTCTTTTTTTGGACTCAAGTTGCCTTTCCAGGTTTTCAACTTAAGCCACTCCTTTCATTTCATTTTTTTATTTTTTTTATTTTTTTTGGTTCTTCAAGTGTAGTATTTTTTCAAAGCATCAGCATTAATTAGATGTAACAATTCATCTCCATCCATTTTTTACAAGATTAGGGCACCTCCCAAGAATGCCTTCTTCACCACATAAGGACCTTTCCAATTTGGAGTCCACTTTCCTCGGGGATCATGTTGACTAGGTAGAATTTTCTTCAAAACTAGTTTTCCTTTTATAAACTCGCATGGACGCACCTTCTTATCATATGTGTGCATCATCCTTTTCTGACATAATTGACCATGACAAAGTGGTTTGAATCTTTTCTCTTCAATCAAGTTCAATTTGTCAAATCGTTCTTGCACCCAATCTGACTCTTTGAGCATTACTTCTTTGTATACTCTCAAAGATGGGATTTCCATCTCAATTGGCACAACTACTTCCATTCCATAAACTAAAGAATGTGGACTTGCCCCAGTGGATGTTATTGTAGTAGTGTTGTAAGCATGTAAAGTAAAAGAAAGTTTCTTATGCCAATCTTTATAGGTCATTGTCATCTTCTTGACTATCTTCTTGGTGTTCTTGTTTGTTGCCTCGACTACTCCATTCATCTTGGGTCGGTAAGGAGTCGAATTATTGTGCTTGATTTTAAATTGGGAACACAGTGCCTCCATCATCTTGTTGTTCAAATTCTTGGCATTGTCAGTGATGATTCTTTCCAATAACCTATATCGACAAATGATCTCTTTTTTCACAAACCTAGTGACTAATCACATTTGCATAAAACTCTACTTCAACCCACTTGGTAAAGTAATTGATGGCTACCAAAATGAATTGATGTCCATTAGAAGCTTTTGGTGAAATTGCCCCAATCACATCCATGCCCCACATTGAGAAAGGCCATGGAGAAGAAATAACATGTAGTGGATTAGGCGGCATATATCTGACATTTATGGCATTTCTTGGCATGATTAATACAATATGTCTCCATAGTTAACCAGTAATATCCTAATCTTATAATTTGTCTAGCCATTCTGTGTCTATTGGAATGAGTCATGTAAACCCCACTATAAACTTCTTCTAGAATCTTCTTTGCTTCCTCTGAGTCTACACATCTCAACATCACTTGATCTCGACTTCTCTTATGAAGGATCTCCTTATCTAAAAAGAAATTTGCTAACATCTTCCAATAACTTTCTTGTCATTCTCAACAGCCTAATCTGAATACTTTGATACTTGAGATACTTAACAATGTTGTAGAACCATGGTTTGCCATCAACTTCCTCCTCAACTATCATGTAATGTTCCGAATGAGTTTTCATGTCCAGCTTGATTGCTTCAATTTTGGCTCCTGTATTAACTTTGAACATCGAGGCTAAAATCACCAAAGCATCAGCCAACTGGTTATCTTCTCTAAGGGGGTGGTGAAAGCTGATTTCTTCAAATTGCTTAATCAATTCCATCATGTACCTATGATAATGGATCAGCTTCGAGTCTTGTGTTTCTTATTCACCTCTCAGCTGATATATTACCAAAGCAGAATCCTTGTACACTTTTAGAACTTCAATATTCCTCTCTATTGCCATCTGAATTCCTAAGATGCAACCTTCTTACTTTGCCATATTGTTTTGTACAGTTGAAGTCTTACCGTTGCCAGACATTGACCTCCATCTGGGGATATTAGCACAGCTCATATTCTGTGACCTAGTGCATTTGATGCCCTATCAAAATAAATTCTCCACCTTTTCTCTTTCTCTAACTCGGTGTGGAAAACTGCCATTAAATCTTTATCAAGAAACTTAAATTTCATGGGTTCATAGTCATCTACTGCTCTATTAGCTAGAAAGTCAACAATAGCACTTCCTTTGATAGCCTTCTGGAGATATATACTATATCATATTCTAACAATAGTAGTTGCCAACGAGCTAACCGTCCTAATAACGAAAGCTTGTCAAAGAGAAATCTGATCAGATCCAATTGTACAGCACATCTTTTCTATCTAGGAATACTTAGCCTCGTACTCTGCGAACCTCTTGCTAACATAGAAAATTGCTTGTTCTTTCTTGTCAGTTTCATCATGTTGCCCTAGCACATAATCCATGGAGTTTTCCAACACTATTAAATACAAAATCAAAGGTCGATTAAGCACAGAAGGTAGTAACACCGGTGGGTTCGACAAATACTCTTTGACTCTATCAAATGCTTTTTGACAATCCTCATCCCATTCTTTTGTACTATTTTTTTCAAGAGCTTGAAAATCAGGTCACATTTTGCAGTCAACTAAGAAATGAAATGGGAGATATAGTTAAATTTTCCAAAGAATCGTCTTATTTCCTTCTGAGTTTTCGGAGTCTCTAATTCTGAATAGCTTTAATCTTATCTGGGTCTACCTTGATGCCCCTTTGATTGAAAATAGAACCCAATAGCTTCCCTGAATTAATGCCAAAAGTACACTGGCTGGGTTTAATCTCAATTGATACTTACATAGTCTTTCAAACAGCTTCCTCAGAACATTTATATGCTCTTTCAGATTTCGGCCCTTAGCAATGATATCATCAACATATACTTCAATCTCTTTATGCATCATACCATGAAAAAAGGGCTACCATAGCTCTCTAATAAGTTACCCCGGCATTTTTGAGACCAAAAGACATCACCTTATATTGGAACGTGCCTCACATTTTGGTGAAAGCAGCTTTCTCCTCATCTTCTGGAGCCATTTTACTTTGATTGTACCCTAAAAACCTCTCCATGAAAGAAAATGTTACATGTTTAGCCGTGTTGTCTGGGGTAATGGGAAATTATCTTTTGGACTAGCTTTGTTGACATCTCGGTAGTCCACACATTCACAGTTTGCCATCTTTCTTCGGGATCGACACTACATTTGCTACCCATTTAGGAAAAGTGGACACCTCCAGAAATCCTGCATCTAGTTGCTTCTTCACCTCTTCTTTGATCTTTAATAACATTCTCGGCCTTATTCTTCTCAATTTCTATTGCGCTGATTTGAATCCAGGCTTGATCTGTATTCTGTGCACAATCTCGGTATCCAATCCCGACATATCCTGGTAGACCAAGCAAAGACATTGGCATATTCTTTGAACAGTGCCACCAATTCCTTTTTCTGTTCTGATGTCAAAGAGGTGCCGATTTTGACTTCTTTATTTTCCTCATCATCACCCAAATTGATCAATTCAATAGTTTTTTTGTGAGGCAAGATCTGTTTGTCTTCTCACTCAATCAATCTCATAAAGTCACGGGGAAGAGAGCAATCATCATCATCATTATCATTAAGGCCATGTGCATTAATGAACCAGTCAAAGTCGGGCTCGAATGGACCCTCTTTGCTTTCTTTACATTCATTATTTGAGATCCTAGGAGTCAAGGGACAATAAATGAATATATATACATATAAGTCTTTGATCCATGAACAAAATAAGATGGCAAAAGAAATAATCAAGGATAAATAAATAGAAGAAAAACACAAGGATTAATGAATAGAATTATGGTGTGAAATCTGTACATGATAAAGAGTTTAAGAGTTTATAACATTAAAATCATGAATGATAGAGCAAATACGAAAGTAGAGCCCATAACATATGAAGATCAACCACCAACACTTTTGGGTTAAAGTGTATGATAAAATGAGTGTTCAAAGCTTAACAAATTACATGTTCAAATCTAACAACTTGACTGGCATCTTAAGGCTTCATAATTATTCAGATATATCCCTGCTATCAATTACTCAACCAATGCTCCACTAATTGATTCCCTATGCTCTAACATGCTGATGGACAATCTTTTTAATGACTGTTCAAGCTTAATAACTAACCTTTTTGAGTTGATCAACCCAGCAAAAACAAAGCTATCTCTCAACGGTGGAATCTTTAGTTTCTTAGACTCAAGTTCTCCTCCTCTCAATATAGCCATGCACTTACGCTTCTTTTCCTTTCTTGCCTCAGATTTCTCTTTCTAGGAGGGCTTAGATCTAAGTCTAAAGGTGGGCTCTACCTTCAGTAGAATAATAGGCTCACAAATTCCTTGGCCACACTTTCTAAGTCTTTTTCTGGTTTGACATCCTTTCCCAATAGTCATGTTGATTTTCATATTCAAACAACCAGAAAAATGTGGCTCGGGAATTTCCAATCCTTATTTTTCCCATGTTAACTCAGCAATCTTAAATGACCTAAAGGAGCAATCTACAGCCTCTTCTGTAGCTTCGATATAATAAGTGTTTGGAAGCTACATTACCATGATATCTTCCTTTCCGGACCCAGAAATTATCTTATTCTCAAATCGAAACTTGATCTTCTGATAAAGAGAAGAAGGAACAGCACTGGCTATATGAATCCACGGGCACCCTAAAAGACAACTATAATTGGCAAAATATCCATGATCTAGAATAAGATCTCAAATTCAAATGGCCCCACAATTACCGAAATAGTCATCTCTTCGATAGCTTCCCTCCAAGTGCCATCAAATCCCTTTACCATCAACCCATCAACTGACTAGTTTTCATCAAAGATTGGTCTACTGGCAATTTCATTAGTGTATGAAGTGGCATTACATTTAAAGCGGACCCATTATCGATCAACACTTCGGCCACTATATGATCCTAATGTGCAGTGCCTTAATTGCCTTTCTTTCCATAAAAAATCTCTTTATCAGTGAAATAGATGTAATCAGTCATGGTGATACCTCTAACGATATGTTCTAAATTGGCAATAGTGATATTCTTGGGCATATAAGATTGGTTCAGAATTCAGAGGAGAGCATTTCGATGTGCCTCAGAGTTCAACAATAGAGCTAGCAGAGAAATCTTGGCTGACAGACGATTCAACTGTTCTATGACGTATATTCACTTTGCTTGATAAATTTCAAAAATTCTCGAGCTTCATATTCTTCAACTTCTTTTGCCAATTCTTTATCAGGTGGGGCAACAACTTCATCATCTTTTTCCATTCCTTTTCCTTTCTCTTTGTGCACAGTAGTAGACAAATATGTGGAATAGCATCTCCCATTTTTGGTCATGCCACCAACTCCAGAAATATTCACTGACTCAGATTCTTGAACATGGGTATTCATTTTTTGCACTGAACTTTCATACCTCCAAGGTATTTCTTTATCATTCCAATAAGAAAACGGGCCAGAACATTCAGATTTAGGCTTGGTTTCAGTACGGGAATATTCAATGTTGGTCATTGGAATTGTCAAGCTTAGTTTTGGTGAGGTCATGGGTATGGTAAGGCTAGGCTTTCAAGGTACAGATACCGTCGAGCTGGGTTTATAATTGGAAGATTCCCCATTATCCATCACATAGATGTCGGTAACTTCTTTTCTCTCTACATAACACATATCAAATCGGCATCCATCATAGCTTGAAGTTTTCCTCAAAATTTGGTGCAATACTCTCATGGCCTTCACACTTCAAAGGTGTCATCATTTGGGCCTTCAACAGAGCCTGACATATGACCTTTATCAAGGTGACAATTTCTTCCACTTTTCTCTTAACAAAAGTTGTCTCATCACTGATCATATTCACCGCATTACCTCTATGATTCGCTAGAGGATTTGCGCCCATATTTGGTGGTGCATCGAAAATCAAACTACCCTAATGTTGGCTTATACTACATCTTTTAGCCTAATACAACTCTTAATATTGTACCCCTTAGCTCCCAAGTGATAACTACATGTGGCATTCTCGTCAAACCACTTTGGATATGGAGGCTACAAAGTGGTTAGGTACTGAACTGGCTCGATTCTTTTTGTTGTTCAGAAGTTTGGCATATAGCTCGGTTAGGTCATGGGGATATTGGTAAATTGTTTCCTTTCCCTTGGTTGTCTTGGGTTCCAGTTTTGGGTATTTGGCCTTGGAGCAATGTAACTGGTGTTGGACACTAGGTATTGGTAAGAATTTTGGGTTGTGTATAATTGGGAAGATGATATTGGTAAGTGTTCTGGGATGGTGTGTAACTAGTGGGACGGTATGGAGGTTGGTATGGTTGGTATCGGGATTGGTATGGTTGGTATTATTATTGTAGGTATTGATATTGTCGTTGGTATTTTCCATATCCAGCGGTGCTCACCTCACCCTCTTTTTTCTTTGAACTCTTTCCACCATCTAATTTACCAGTCTTAAGTGTGTTCTCCACCATTTCTCGTATTAAGACCTTGTCAATAAAGCTTTTGGTGGCACCGGCAAGCATATGATTATAGTATGGAGCTTTCAAGGTATTAAGAAATAGCCTTATTGTTTCTTTCTCAGTCAAAGGATGCTGAATCTGAGCCGCCATGTCCCTCCATCTCTGGGCTTATTCAGTGAATAACTAAGAAGGCTTTTTCTCCATGTTTGCAAAGTCAGTCTATTGGGGCACTAAATCTGGCATATGTTTGTACTGATCGATGAAAGCCCGGGCTAGATCATTCTAAAAGTGGATACCCTGCATATCTAACTTGCAGTAGCACTGCATTGTAGATTCAGTAAGGCTGTCTTAGAAATAGTGAATCAATAATTTATCATCCCAGGAATATGAGGCCATCTTTCAACAGTACATGGTAATATGGTCATGATGGCATGTAGTCCCCTTATACTTCTCAAACTCAGGCACTTTGAACTTAGGTGGGATCACTAATCCATCAGCTAAAACTCAACTCATATGCATCAGTTGTGCCGTAAGTATGGGTGCCATCTATGGCTTTAAGCCATTCCTCTATCTGACTTAACACCATCTGACTTTCAGCCCCGCCTATTTCTTTCTTAAACTGCTTGTCTGGCACAATCATAGGGTTGGTGGGGGCGTATCTAGGGACAGGAGGTACAATGGTGTATATGGGAGAGGGAATTGGTAGGGTTGTCATTGGGAGTCCTCCGCTTGCAGTGAACATTGGGGGGTATAAAAAGGTATCTACCAGGTGGAGGCAGTGGGAAAGTGAATGTGTTTGTGGTTGGTTATGGAAATTGTGTTTGATTTTCTTATGGGGGTATATTAAGGGTTGGAGGTGGGAGAGAGGCATTTGTTGGCTGAATTGTTGGAGGTAAATGTGGGAATTTACTTTGGGAAGATTGCCCTTTAGAGTTGTTGCCTAAATAAGCCATGTTTTGTTGTCTCATATTGGCCATCATTTCTGCCATCTGATCCAGTTTTTTTTGCAATTCCTCATTTATTTTCCTTAGCTATTCAATCTCGGTGGCTTGTTCCTTCATTACGATTCTGGACTGTAATCTAGTATTATATCTATGTGCTTGAGGTGTTATCTTGAAACCTTTATTTAATCACAAGGATGAATCATGTTCTTTTATTATGAATATGAATGAAATGTATGTATGAACATGTGTAAATGAAATGTAATATGAAGATCTATCCATAACAAGTTTACTACAAAGATAACTAGTCGAAAATAGAAAGGAGGGTTTAACAATCCATAACAGAGTACCATCTAGATCAAAGCTAAACTAATAATTTTTACAAACAAAGCCAATTTTTCCGGAAACAACAACTTTATCACTGGGTCTATCTTCTAAGCTACTCTAACTGTATCCTCATCTCAGTATTCTAGCTTTCAGATATGGTCAACTTGTCAATCAAATCCTGAACCTATTGTTCTAGCTTATCATTTCTTATCACCAACCACCTTTCGATGTGCTTTTGATTCTCCATTTCTTTCTTCATTTCATCCCTTGCTTTCTTCAATTCATCTTTCTCATTCTGAACTTGACGGTATTGTCCTAGAGTGATCTTCTAACTTGATGCATTTTGCTGCCCCTTTTTTGCTACCAATTTGCTAACTTCGATTACCTCTTCTTTCTATTCCTTTACTTCCTTTTTTATCTTGGTGTTGTTGGCACTCTCTCTTACCTAATCTTGAACCCTTCTTTGTGTTTATTTCTGACTCTCACCAAGCTGATCTTGTAGTTGTCAGTTCTGTTTCTCCAATTGTTGACATTTCTGAGTTAACTTGACTCACTGAACACCTCCCCTGAATCTCTAATTCTCAATTTCTACCCTTTCCAGCCTATCTTCTAGTGTTTCAACTAAAGGGTAAGTAGGATCTAGAACTAGTGGAATTGAAATGTGTTTCACTCATTTGTTGTCCCATGCGAGGTATTCGGGAATCACATTTTCTGTGTAGTTGCCATGATCTAGTTTCTATGCTTTCTTGAACATATTTGCCCAAAATTTCTCCTCTGTATACCATTTTTCATTATCATGCTGAAAATCTAGTAGGTTAAGCCCAAATATGAGGGGAATAGATTGTTCTAACCTATATTTGCATCTCACCAGCAATGAGGAATAACTGATGGTCCCCTAAACACCAGCAAGAGGAATCCAAGGTATCTTCTCATCTAAGTATGGAGTATCTTTCACCATTGCCATCTTGCCTTCCATGTAAGATCTTGGTTCGCCAAATTTCTAAACGATGCCACCCATTCCACTTCTACTCTTCGTCGGGATGGCCAAGGATGTGCATTGTAGATGCCTATTGTTTCTTGGTCTTTGTTGTCAAAGTTGATTCCTACATGCTTCTTATACCCAAGTGGCTCTGGAACCAAATTGTCAACATTTATACACAGGCTCCAAATTCATCATCGGTTTTTCTACATCCATTTAAAGATCGAATGGTTTCTATCAAGATTGCCACAGTCCGATTAGAATGATGCTGGATCTCTATGAAGAGAGTCGCTACTGACATATGCACATGCTTCACACTTCTAGGAAATATTACTAAGCAATAGATCAAAAGGGCGAGAACATTAATTTCTCTTCTAGTGGTGCTATTCTTCTCCACAATATCCATCATGAAATCAACTGAAAGAAAGTCCCCATACATATAGCTCCGTATCTCATCTGTTTTCATCCTCAACATCTTTGTTAACTTCCTAGGATGATTCTTGATTGGCCAAAATACCTTGTCTGGCTTATCTTTTATCATCAACAATTCCTGATACTTGTCCATCATTGACACCATATCATATTCCCCATAGAAAGCTCATCATGCTTGCCAAAAGTGAAGCACCGATATGATGGACCCAAAAGTACAATACAGCCCTTAGAAGCTCCTCAGCCACCTTCACATCCGACAGTAATGCTATGTCTCTGTAGAGTTGCTTGAACCAAGCCTTATATATTCCTTCCCACAACTTTTTCAGCCTTGTCAGATCATTGTAGATGAAACTACATTTGACTATTGCAGGTAACAGGGGTTAAGGATCTTTTGCTGATTCTTCTTTAGCTTCCCATTTTAACCAATGTATTGCTTGTTCCAGAGTCGGGTTGGCAGGATCAAAACTACCTACCTGTTCCACTACATTTACCTCCATGGTTACTTTTTCTCCTTTTTTCGCCATAACTAATTGGCTAAAAGCTTAATCCGGTCCCTAACATTTGTGAAGTTGCTCAATTTGATGCCCAACCTTTCAAACTGCATAATTTAATGCCTAACATTTTCAAATTTGTTCAATTAAGGGTCTCCGTTAGTTTTAATAAAGCGTGATTAACAAAACCAAATCCAAGCGCATGAGTGTCTTCAGATTATGACATGTGACATGTTTATTTTTCATGATATTTCTACACCGTTCATTATTATTACATTTAAATTAAATATTTTATTTTCTTTGTCTTTTTCTTTTTTTTTCTTTCTTCTTCTTTCCACCTACCACTATTTCTTTTTTTTTTCTCTTTCTTCTTTCTTTATTTTACCATTGTTTCTTTCTTATTCTCTACCTATTAGGATTTCTTTTTTCTTTTTTTTTTCTTTATTTCTGTCTTTTGTTTTTTATTTCTTCTTCTCTTCATCTACAGATGATTTCTTTTTTCTTTTTCTTCGTTTGAGGCTGATAAATTTCACCAAGGCCAAATTTGAGCTTTAGGTAGAGTTCTGTAGAAGGAATCTGGTATGCAGGAGGCTATGGTAGCAAATAAAGAACTTGTAAAGGGAATGCCCAGCCACTAAATGGGGAGGAGAAAAAGGTGAGCAGATGGAGATGGTAAGTTAGGATTTTTAAATTTGGGATAGCTATGATTTGGGATAAAGTTATAGATCAAGAAAAGAAAATCTAGTGAGAAAGTGAAGAATGAAGCTTTTGTGTGGGCAACAACGGTGGATTTTAGATTTTTCAAAATCCAATTCTCTTAGATCTAAAAAACCTAAAGAGTTTTTTCAACAAATTAATTTGATATGTTTAAAGAGGAAGTTAAAAGGATTTGAAAGGTGTGCTTTGGGCTAAGTTCAGTAAAAATAGTGATCGCGAACGATGGCCGGATTCTAGAAAAGAAGAACTGATTCTGGAAAATAAGAACAAGGGATTTTTAGAAATTTACTATATTAATAATAAAAAGTTAACGGGAAACGTAAAATAGCCTTCGAGTGTGCATCATGCATAAGAAAAATTGCCATCAGACTCTTAATTGAACAAATTTGTAAACATTAGGCATTGAATTAGGCAGTTTGAAAGGTTGAGCATCAAATCGAGCCACTTCACAGATGTTGGGCACTAAATTGAGCTTTTAGCCTAACTAATTTCCCTTACAGTAAACCTGTTATAGATGGGAATAGGTTGCAAAGTTAAAGAAAGAAAGAAAAATGATAAAAAAAAAAGTAAAAGAAGATATATCAGTTTATCATAAATTATATTCACAGCATAAAGTAATGAAGTAGGATAAATGACAATAATCAGATAAATGATGCAAGGATGCTTGGCTTATAACAATTTAACCATAAAAGATAACTGGTCATTTCATCAGAACAAGGCTGGAGGCCCAAATATCCACATCAATATCCAAGAACATCTGAGAAATCATCCGATATATCTAAAGCATAATTACAGTCATCCATAAATAGTTTCAAAAACTAAAATCTTCTTAAGTGAGCATCCAAAAAGAACAAGTAATCTTCATGGATTATGACTGATTTGGTTGATCTGATTATGGCACTGGATCATCTCGTCATAGAAAAGAGATGCTCGTTTATCTAAGATAGAGAGCTCCTTGATCGTATTGGTGTTTTCAGCAACTTTGGCTAGCACACGGTCCAACTAATCCTTTGTTGTCTTTACCAAAGCTCGGATGACTCCCACTGATGCTGATAGGCCTCAATTTTAAATTTCAATTCCTAATTCTGATTCTTCAGATTAGCCACCTCTCTCATAAGCTAATCAAGTTCTTGGACAATCGAGCATTCTATTCCCCATAGTTGGTGGCGAACTGATGATTTTCCACTTGTTGGCATAGCTGAGTTACCTTTTCTCCAAGCTCGACATTCTTACCTTTTTCAATTTTTAGCTTATTTCTCAACTTCCTTTGGTTAGCCAACTAGGCACTCTTAACCTTCTTCAAACCATATCCTTAGGCTCGGGCTTTCTGATAACACTATTGCGCCTCATTTAACTCATCCTCGATCTGGAGATGTGACTTGGTCAGTACTTCTTGGCTTCAATGTGCATAAGATAAGTTATACTTCAAACCGACGTTCTCCTTTTGTCTTTTCTGGCATTGTTTTTTTAGCTCATAATTTTCTAACTCCAATTGTTGGCACCACTTAACTAGTTGGGCCATTGTATTCTCCAGAACTTTTAGTTGACCCAAAGATTGACCTTATCCCTTAGCCATGACTAATTTCTTTTTACGGTTCCTTGGTTGTGGATGATTCTACAATGAAATGCATGGCATGTGATAATGGCAATAAAAGGTAATAACCATAGATGTTTAGAGAAAACAAACACATCATAAGACATAGCACAAGCAAAACATATCGGTATATCATCATGAAATAAATCAGAACAAATAAACATATATACAGACGAAAGGAATTGATAAAGGTTAAAGGCATCCACCTTTGTGCCTAAGAATTCAGGTTTTCTTCAAACGGGTTTGACTCTATCTAGGTTAGGTTTCCTCACAAGGATTTTCTATATACCAGGTTTAAAGCTCTAGACTAAGGTACCTATCAGAAAAAATGGGGTGGAGGCAACCCCATCGCCCCCCCTAAATGAGGGTAAGTCCGGACTCTTAAACTTTAAGTTATGAATTTTTGTTGTGTGTGGAAGGGATTTGTACCTTTGCCAATTGCCTTTCGGTGGAGCAACAAACATACGAAGAAACATAAGAAATTCACTATCACAAGTCAACACACGATCAATACAATTCAAAATGTAAGCTTAATAAATAAACAAATGTGAGGAAATAAAAAGACAAGAAATAAGCATGCAAGATATAAACAGAATAGGCATATATGGCATATACAAGGAACTAAAACGTGCAAAATATATACAAGTACTTAAAAGGGCAAAAAGGTAAACACACAAAGCATGCTAGAAAACCAAGGCATATAAACATACATATGATATAAATCAAATGTGATGTAGATGCAAGGCATCATTTTCCCCTTCCACAATGCTAGCAAGTGTAAACTTTATACACACTGCAAGCCTCAGCTCGCTTCTTGGAAAATGCTTGGCTCTATTCAGCAACCACAATAGCATTCATCAACATCTCCCAAAAACACTCTTTTTTGACTCGTGAATGCCTACAATTATAGTCCCACTAGGTGATGCAACATCATCTTTGAGCTGACTCGGGTGCTTCTCAAATTTAATAGCCATAGAAGTAGCTCCTAAAATAGCTTGAGAAGCTAGTCCCAACGCTAGTTCTCGAGGAAGACCTGCAGCCATTCCTCCACCAGCCAAAGCTTCAATAGCTAAAAAATATGTATGTTAAACCACTAGCATTGTATCTACCTCGTTGATTGGAGAGTAGCCCTTATAGCAACTTGTGCAACATGAGGAATATATGCGTCTTCACAAATAATAAATGCATCTTCCCTACCAAGATCAAGTGTATCTGGTATAAAGGTCTTAGTAGCATTTCTCATTATCTTTTTTTCCACATTCGGCGATCCAACGAATATGATTTTATCAACAGAAAACATCAATGCTTCTAATGTTTTAGCAAAGCTTGTAATTACCTCAACCAGACTTTCAGGAGCTCCAACGGTAGCAAGAACTACTTAGATTATCTGAAAGTAGAAACGTCCATAATAGCTTGCATGTTCAGAAACCTTAATCACCATACTATTTTTGAAAAAGACAGCTACAAGCATTGGATTAAATATGTTATGAAAAGGGTAATTCCATGAAACAATAGCCCAAATGGTTGAAAATCCATTTTGCATATCTTGTGAAGCCATCAATATTCAGGCTTGAGCCACTTTTCTCCCTCTGAAAGAAGCCAAGTGATCTTCTTGCATGTTGACATTATTTCTCCCAAAGAAGCATCAACCATTGTTTTCCCAGTATCACATGAAGAGACCTCGCAAATAAACTCTTGGTGTTCAATAATATATTTCAAAAGAATCTGCAAAACTGTTGGCTTTGCTTGAAACTACTTTTGACCCGAATTTTTTGTATTTTCCTTGGTTGTCCCACATGCCGATTGAACTCAGCAAGTGTCAATGTCGAGAAATAGCCCAAGTATTTCATGGTAGTAGGCTCATATCTTTGAACTTTTCTGTCCGATTTTTGTGTCATTCCCCTCAGAGGTATGTAGATAAAGCTATTTTCTTGAGCTTGGTTCCCGTCATCCAATAGATCAGAGCCGTGGATGTTGATGGCAGGTTTGGCTTTTTTGATAAGCCAATCTACAGCTTTGCTAGGGCAGTCATAGCAAAGGTGGTCCTAAACATCATAGAATTGGATAGCGGTGTAAGCTTAGAGGTAAACACGACGATCTCGTGGACCTTTGGCAGTGCAAACTTTGATGTGATGGTCTTTTCTTCCTGTGGAGTGAACAATGTGACCTCTCTGGACCTCAACAATCTCGACCCCCATATGCCTTATCCCTAATCTTGACGAAGTTGTAGCTTGGTGGTGGCTATCTCCCATTTTTCTTACATGTTGGGTTGATTTTAATCCAAAAGGTGATGAAGAAAAAGATGGGAAATAAGAGCATTTCTTTGGCAAGTGCGAGTACTCTTGAAGGACTTGAGTGTCTAGACTTGCATACAAATGTTAGCCTTGGCTTTGCATGGAAATCGAGTTGACTCGATTTTTGCATAGAGATGGGTTAACTTAATTAGGCTTTGGCTTCTTACAATATGGCTTTGCATGGTTTTGGCATTTGCATGAAGGCTGAGTTAACTCGATCCTGGCTTTCTTAGCTTTTGCATAGAGGTCGAGTTGACTCATTCCTTGCATGGAGATGAGTTAACTCGATTAGTCTTTGGTTGGCTTCTGCATGGGAGCTGAGTTGACTGACTTTGGTCTTTGGCTTAGCTTTCAAAATGACCTACAAGGTAATACAATAAAATAAGATAAAAATAAAACAACAACAACAGCAGCAGCAGCAGCAACAATAACAACAACAACAGCGGCAGCAGCAACAACAACAACAACAACAATAGCAGCAGCAACAACAACAACAACAACAATAGCAGTAGCAGCAACAACAACAATAATAATGTAGATAAATAAAAATAAAAATAAACTAAACTAAAAAGAGGCAATAAGGATTATAGGTGAGACAAAAATTTGGAAATGACCAATCAGTTAATTAATTAATTAAAATTAATTAACTAAGACTAAAAATAAGTGTCTACAATATATACACATGTTTACAGTGGGGAAGGTGACTCCCCCACCTTTTGTGCTGTTAGCCACTATGGACACTCATTTGTCTACCATTTTTCTCTCACACTTTCTCTCCCTAATTCTCTCGGCTAAAGAAGAAAAATTTGAACATCTTTGCCTTTGATCACTAAATCCACCCAGCCAGCCGTAGAAATTCTTTGGGAGACGACGCCATAAACAATCTCCTATCTTCTAAAAATCAAATTTGGTGATGCATGGGAGAAAAACACCAAAAGATGAAACTGTGTTCTTAAATTGGGAATTTCTTAGACTTGGAGCAAAATCTTGATGTTGGGTTGTTCAAAGCTCAAATTGAGGTAAGAAATCTTGATAATTTGAGTTTAAGAAGATTATTTTAATTATACATGTAAGTAGATTAAGGGTTGGAGTTGGAACTTTAAAGAGTGTACTTGCATTTGGAATACCTTGATACCAAGATTGACAAAATTAGCTTGTTGATGAATTTAGTTGAATTGATTAAGTTAATAATGAGATTTAAAGTTGTTATGAATGGTAAATTGCATGGATTTTAATTTGTATTGAGATTTGGGACTTTTAAATGTTTGAAATTGCCTTAAAAACATGTTGCTCAAGCTACATCTACCCGGTCATGGGCAACATCGAGGACCGGTGTAGGGCTGGATGCCTTTTACTCACAATTTTACCAAATTTCCTAAATTTGTCTAAAACATGTATGAGACATTTTGTAATGCATCCAAACATTTTTATACCCAAAAATGTAGTCTGTAAACACTTCTAATTACTTGATTAATGTCTTAACTAGATTTAGACTTATCAATATGAAATTAAAGCAAAAGTTTGACTAACTTTGAGAGTCCATTGAACTAGAAGTAATTAAATGCATGCTTGCCCCAGCTGGACTAAGTGCAAGGCAAGTGATTTCTTGAAATTACATCTCATGCATCATTAAGCTATATGATGAGTTGAAATTTGTGTCTTGCCATATGAAGTTTGTGTCTCAACAAGTGTTCCATAGGTGGATTGACAATGGACAAGTTGTAAGGGACATTTGGAAAAATATGGGAGTATATGATTCTCCCAAAGTGTGAGTAGTTTGACCTCAATATTTAGTGACATTAACGACAACCCTTTCTTATAATTATTTTTATAAAATATTTTATAATATTTTGGGGTACAATAATTCACATGTGTGCACTCTTTATGGATGGGTTATTAGAAATACTTTTATGTTGTGATATTGTGACTGATCAAGGCATATTGAAAGGCTTAGACATGCTTGCCCAACAGAGTCTTGGTTATTTTTGCTTGCAAAATTACAAGCAACTTATGGGTCATCTTAAGGGAGGCATAGGTTGGCTTGCCCCTAGGACTGAGAGGCGTGGAGGGTATCTTGCTAAGGTGTTTGTAGTTGCTTTGAGGCAATTAACAATAACATTGGGAGAGCGGACTTTATTAAATATCTTGTGGTATATTGAGAATTAAAGGCATCAACAGATGGCTCAAAGTTCTTTCTTTTGCTGCCCTATATATATTATTGTTACTTACAAATGAATTGCTTTCACTGGTGGGTATTGATTTAAATAAATAATGAATTTTTATAATATAGTTTTTTATTATATTGTATCCCCCACCATCTCTGTTTTTTACATTATTTCCAAACTATACCACTGAGTTATTATATTCACCCAGTGGTTTATTAATGCTTTGAGGCAATTTGAGCTCAAAAAGGAGCTACCTTTCAGTTTGAACGTGCAGACTACATATCAGCTATCCTAGGTGAATATTTTTCCTAGAGTTAGTGATTCACATGTGTATTTTTAATCCCATTGCCCTTTTTTTATCTACACTACATAATTGAGAAATATTCTATTTTCATATGTTTTATTATACTGGAAGTTATTTGCCTATGTTATGGCATTATTAATATTTTCAGTATATTGATGAGTTTTATTAAAATATACTTATATTTTCTTAAAACATTTTGATCGAGGATTTTATGATGAGTTTGATATTTGTTTGTGGCGATGAATATTGATATAAACCTAGTGCTGTTTTCAAGGTGTCCCTGACCAGCACGTACTTCGAGGTAATACGAAGGCTGTCATGTGGCCAAGCTTGTGGGTTGGGGCGTGACAACAAAAGTTCAAATTGATAACCAAAATTTTTGATATTACAAGTACCACCCCTTTATAGAGGTTTCATCTTCAAAACTTGTTACACCATATTTGCAAACCAATAAGGGTATAGCCTTTTTTATAGGTGTCATTAACACCTATATTTTAGACCTTATTAGAATACTAATTGTGTCTATTTTGTATTGTTTAAGGTCAATTTTGCTTAATTATTCCTCACTTTAGTTAATTGTGTGTTTTGTAGGAGAAGGTGTGCTCAGGGTCTGGTAAAGCTTTTAAAAGTGATGCACCTGATTAGAATTTTAGCATATCTTGGACTTGTGTTTTTAACCTAGGGCACTATAAATAGACACTTAGACTATCAGAAAAGGTGCTCGATAGGAGAGCCTTTCAAGAAACCTGGGAGATTAAGATTTGAGGAGAAATTCATCAAGATCGAATGGGGAGTTTTTCTGAGATTTTATTTTCACTATTTTCTTTATGCTTATTTTTGTTTATCTTGTATGATTTATTTACATTATGTATAGCTAAACTCTATTTGGGATTTAGGCAGATTTCAATGTGGATTTCATTTTAATATAAACATGATTTGATTTTATATTGTTCTTGTGGTTAGATTTTTTCTTCTTTGCACTTAATTGTTGGTTATTAGCCTGATCACCTAGTAATCAATCTTTGGGAATTTACGAACTGGGAGAGGAATAGAATCCGAGCACTAGGAAGGACAACATTCAAACATTAGATTAGGGATAATCTAATTCTTTATGGTAGTAATAAATCCTAGGATCTTAAAGTTCTCGATTAATTAGGTTATAGATTAAGAGGTCATAATCACTTAGTTGAGTATGGTAGAGTGAGTTTGGGAGAACCCTTAACTAGATTAGTGATTGCTACTCTGACCCATAATCAGTCATGTTTAGATAATTTGAATGACCCTAGGAAGAAGCCTAAACCTTGATAGCCCTTTATGTTGTATTTTAGCTTTAGTTATTTTAAATTTTATTCAAATATCTTATTTATTTACTAGGATTAATTATTAGTACTGATATGGTTCCCTTGGGTTCGATACCTAGGAATACTTCTGGGATTACTTGCTACACTGATTCTCTACTCTTGCAAAAATCAAGTATCATTTTTCATCTCTCCTTCTGGTTCCCATATCATCTTTTCAACATTGTATTTGCTCTACAACACCTTCACAATCGGCACACCTTTGTTGTGTAGACCCTTGTTTATCCATTGCGAATATGAAAACGGTCTTAATTGGATCTTCTCCATTTTTAGTGGCAACTTCATTCCATATGCCAGCTGACCACTCTTTCAAAGATCTTGGATGGCTCAATAATTCGAGGATTGAGCTTTCCTCGAGCTTGAAATCCCATGGTTCTTTCTAGGGAAAAGTTTTTGAAATACCATGACACCAACTTCAAGATATAAGGATTTCTCCCTTTATCAACATAACTCTTTTTGTTATTCTTGAGCCACTTTCATATTTTATCCGCTTGTTTTCATCTTCACAACCATTGATCCAATGAGTTTTCAAAATCCAATTCTTCATTCACCATATTCATCTTAATAGTTTGACAGTTTTTCCTAACCAACACTTCAGAAGGAAGCTTTCCATTGTTTGATTAGTACCTACTGTCATAGCCATACTCAACCACTGCAATGCCTTTCATAAGACAAGGTTTGAGTTTCCTTCAAACATATTCCATTCTCACATTCTTGATACTTGCCAACTTTCACAATTCAAACAATTGGCTCCATATTCAACTTTCTAACATTTGACCTAACACTTCTTAGTCCTTCCAACCTTCAAAAATTATCGGTTTATCCATTTTGCCATTTTTCAATCCCATTACAATTATAACTTGTACTTGGATGGCACGCACTTTCACATTAGTTGAGTAACATTTAAGTACTCTTTTGAGGTTCGATAGTTGTCCATGTCCATTTCCATTAAATGCTTTCAAACTTATGAGGGATTTGAGGGTATGACTCCACAGTCAGACACATCAAGTTTATCATCAGGTTGATAGAGAACAAAGTTCTCAAGCCTCTAGTACCCTCTCGTACTTTAGGTGCACATATCATGCTATTCAAGTAGCAATTTGACCACTCACATCATGTAAGGCTCATGATAGACTTCTATCGTTCTCTTATCCATGCCTTGGTCTCCATTCTGACATTACTTAAACAAATTCACACTAGCCCAAGGCCTATATCAAACAACAGTTTAATCTCAAGACCACAAAATCAAGGAAATCACAAACCCAAGAAGTAAAATCGGGGATATCACAATCCCAAGAAGTAAGTCAAAATGAGGGAGAAATCAACTTTAGAGAACTCTAGTGAACTCATATCACTTTCTCTTTTACCATGAATTCCCTCAAAATTCCACAAATATCATTCGAACCTCGCTTCCAATTCTATAAAATCTTCAACTTTTACTCGAATTCACCAAGTCTCTTCAATATATATCATCTTCACAATTCTTACCACCATCATGCTGCCTCAAAATCTCTCCACCAACTCAATGCATATACAAGATTTCATTTTCCACTTCAGCTGTTACCTGAAACACCTCTCAATCGATTTCATATGCATGAGCTCGAGGTTTGGGAGAATAGTATTTCCAAGGTCATGCTTGTATTTCAATTCCATGTCTATCTTTTATATTGAACTCCATGTGTTTTTTATAAATACTAAACAACCCAATTAAATGCGTTTGATGAATCTAAGTTGAATCTGCAGATACTTAATAGTCAAAAGTAAAAATGCTAAGTATTAAGGATTCAATCGATTAGGGTTCTATCCCAATCGATTGAACAAGTTTGAAATGAAGCAATAAAGCACTAATTGAAGAAAATGGCAACTGAAGAAATTGAACGATTGAGTCTATTACTCAATTGATTCAACTCACTGAAGAAAATGGCAACTGAAGAAATTAAACCGATTGAGGAGGAATGTGAATCGATTCAACAGAAGAAACAATAACTTCAACAGAAGAAACAATAACTTCAACAGATAGAATTAGAAAGATTGAATTGATTCAGCCTTGGCCTCAACCAATTCAATAGCGTCAAAATAGTGTAACGACTAGTTTTTTCGAAGCTGCAAGTTAACCTCTCTCTTCATTAAATGCCCCAACGGACAAAATTAACTCGCTAGCTATTTAAAGGGTCTTAAATGATGAAGAAAAAAGAGGAATTGAAGGGTATTGAAAAGCTTCAACTACACTTACATTCAACATTGATTTCTCTTTTTTATTCTTACCCTTTCACGCTTTGTGAGAGAAATTTCAGTGAGCTAAATTTCTTGTACATCTTAGGTCTTGTTAGAGATCACTCTTTGTACACAATTTCAAATTTCTTGTATTCTTAGAGGTGAGAGATTCACTCTAAGGGGTTGCATCAGCAAGGTAGTCCTTATGTGATTTGTAATTAAGCTTGGGAAGAGCTCTCTTTGTAAAAGGCTTCGTGGAAGCTAGAATTCCACAATCTCAATAAAGAGGAAGTTGAAAATGTTGGTCCCTTAGATTGGTGCTAAAGGGGGGGTGAATAGCATTTATGACTTCTTCTTCAATGGTGCAACTTCAATAGGAACTTTTGGAAGTGAGGTGGTTAGTGTTTGGGGTTGTTTTGGATGATGGATTAAGTTCTTTGCAAAGCTAAGAGAGTAAAAAAGAATTAACACTTCTATTGATAATGGTTCGGTGCTCCTCACCTACATCCATTCCCTTAATCTTTCCAATTAAGGATTTTCAACTTCCTCTTCATTGATATTGTGGAATTCTAGCTTCCACAAAGCCTTTTACAAAGAGAGCTCTTTCCAAGCTCAACTACAAATCAAACAAGGACTCCCTTGTTAATGCAACCCCTTAGAATGAATCTCTCACCTCTAAGAATACAAGAAATTAGAAATTGTGTACAAAAAGTGATCTCTAACAAGACCTAAGATGTACAAGAGATTTAGCTCACTGAAATTTCTCTCACAAAGTATAAAAGGGTAAGAACAAAAGAGAGAAATCAATAAAAAAGAAAGTGTAGTTAATGCTCTTCAATACTCTTCAATCCTTCATTAATTTTCTTCAACATTTAAGACCCCTTTAAATAGCTAGAGAGTTAATTCTATCCATTGGGGTATTTAATGAAAAGAGAGATCAACTTGCAGCTTTGAAAAAACTAGCCGTTACATTGTTCTGATGCCATTGAATTGGTTGAGGCCAATGCTGAATTGGTTTAATCTTTCTGATTCTGTCTTTTGAAGTTATTGTTTCTTCTGTTGAATTGATTCATATTCCTCCCCAATCGGTTCAGTTTCTTCAACTGCCATTTTCCTTTAGGGATTGAATCAATTGAGCATAAGATTCAATCGGTTCAATCCTTTTGGCTTCAGACTTTCTAGTCTTCACTTGTTCTTCCTCAACCGGTTGAGCTCTACTGTGAATCGGTTAAAAATCTCTAACTTCCAACTTCTTCTTCTTTCCATCAATTGCTTAATTGGTTAACCGCCTTGCTCAATCGATTGAATATCTCGGGTTTGTGCTTTATTGCCTCAATCCAACCTTGTTCAATCAATTGGGACAGAACCTCAATCGATTGAATCCTTAACACTTAGCATTTTTGCTTTTGACTTTTAACGATCTACACACTTAACTTAGATTCATCAAAAGCATTTAATTGGATTGTTTTGTATTCATCAAAATCACATGGAATTCAACAATCTCCCCCTTTTTAATGATGACAAAACATCCTTTTAAATTGACAAACTTAATAAGAATATCTAAGTTAAAACAAATGAGTGTGCATGTGCTAAGTCCTGAGCAAAAGCTCCCCCTGAGTTTGTGCTCTCTTCAACCTACACTTTGTGTATTCATATACACATACATGTAGTTCAAAAAATAAACAATTTTATCTACATGTAAACAACACAATCGTAATATAAAAGCCTGAACAAGTTATCAAATATATATAACTTCAAGTAATTGCAATTCAAGGCTCCAAAAATGTAAAATATCCAAAGTTGATTCGTTAAACAAGTACATCAAAGTAAAAATATTGTTTTGAAACATAATCAAGCTCCCTCTAAGTTTGTGTAATCTAGTTCTCCCCTTTTTTGACATCATCAAAAAGAGAAAGAAGCAAAAAAACTCATTAGAGACATTTAGGTTTTCTTTAGTATTGGAGAGTGGGAGTGGGGTAGGCTTGGATGGGATAGGCTCGAATGGGGTGGTGAGGGTGGAAATGATGGTCTCCACAATCTAAGTAGCTGCTGCCAACTCGTCCTCTGCCACTGGCTCGTCGGAATCTCTTGTTCTTGCCTTTTTTGTTCTAAGGTAGCTCCGTTTACTAATCTCTTTGTTTTAACTGATCATCTCTTTGTTTACTAATCTCTGCCACCTTTTTGTCCAAAGCATCTAACCTAGTTAGAATTAGCTGCTTGAACTCCCGAATCTCTTCTTCCATAACGGTCTCCATTCTCAACATAGTGTCCAAAATCAAACCAAGCCGATCATCTTACAATACAGCTTGAGTTTGTTCTTAGACTTCTTATTGGGCTTGCTCTTGTGTTGCCTCTTCTTCTTATTTTGGTTCATTTTTTTACTCTCTTAGTACTATTTTAGTTGTCTTCACAATTTGCTTGATCCAGTTGTTACCATCTAACACATAGTGTATCTTTAGAAGACTGGAGAAGTTGAAAGGAATATGAGTGCTCACTTTCAGGTCATTTTGGTACCTTTGACCCCAGATTCCTTTCTTCATTAGCAATTTGGTAATGATGTTTCCAAAAGCCAACTTAGCTCGCTTTGTCCATGCAATTTGTTTCATTCTTTCAATAAAAAATTGAGCTGTGTTAACCTCTCAACCATGCATTGCAGAAAACATAAACCAAATATCCTCCTGAGTTATAGTACTAAAGCTGTCAGACCTCCCATAGAAAGTGGTGCTAATGAAAACATGTAGTAATCTAAGCTCCAAAGTTTTGATCTTCAAGACTGAGTTCTTAAGACTAAAACTCTCATTTAGACCAGTAATTTCCTTCCAAGGCAATCCACGAGTAAACTTAGATGGCCTAGAATAGGCACCATTCTCAAACTTAGCTTTTAATAAGCTACCGAGGTCCTTAGGATTTATCAAAATCTCCCTACCACAGACAAAGGCATGAATGCCGTCAATGTTGATTTCTACATCTTCCCCTAACTCATCTTAATTCTTAGGAATACTTAAGTAAAATTCCCTAACCATCAATTCACTATATTCTCTATCTTGAAAGTTACTCAAGCCAAACCATTTGGCATCCACAAATAGTTTCCTAAGGCTATCATGAAAAGTGTAGTGCTCAAATTCTTTCCAATCAATCTCTCGACCACAAATAACCTCTTTAGAGGACATAATCTCATCATATCTTTTATTATTAATAGAGTTTCTAAAGTATCTAATGAGATTACCTCCCTCTTGGATTCGAACTCCACCACATAGAGGATTCCCACTAGCAATTCCCTTTCCTTTGCTCAATTTCTAGCCCATGTGCTTCACTTTCTTGCTTAGACCCTCTCCTTGTTGTTGAATTTGTCTCTTGTGTGCCATTTGTGAGGTTTTAGGTTTTGAAATTGGGATTTTTTGTTTTTGGGGTGTAAGGATGTTGATTTTGTGTTTAGAGGATGAATTGGAGGCTGGGTTTTGCAAATGATAAAGTTTCTTGATGAGTTTTTGTGAGGGAAACTGAAAAGTTTTGAAATTGAATCGATTCAAAATGATTTTGGATGTGTGAGAACCGTCGGGTTATATATAAGACGAGTTCAATCGGTTGAGTAAAGGACTCAATTTGATTGAACAATTTCTGACTTTTGCTTCCAGACCTTGTTCAATCGATTCAGTCGAAGACTATTAGGTTATTAGGTTGCATTAGGTTATTGCTTGCATAAGGTTATTGCTTGCATATGCATGTTACATGAATTTCAAACTTTTTCAAATGGATGTGAAAAGTGCATTTTTAAATGGTTTTATTCAAGAAAAGGTTTATGTAGAACAACCTCGTGGTTTTGAAATTCATGATAAGCCCAATCATGTGTATAAACTGCAAAAAGCTTTATATAGGCTGAAACAAGCTCCTAGAGCTTGGTATGAAAGGCTTTCAAAGTTTTTTATTGAAAAGAATTTTAAAAGAGGTAGTATAGATACCACTATATTACTAAAAGTAGTAAACATGATCTTCTCATTGCACAAATATATGTTGATGACATTATATTTGGTGCTATTAACGAGAAATTGTGTGAGTGTTTTGCTAAAGATATGCAAGGAGAATTTGAAATGAGCATGATGGGAGAGTTGAACTTCTTCCTTGGTCTACAAATAAAGCAAAGTGAGGATGGCATCTTCATAAACCAAGCCAAGTACACTAAGGATATGGTAAAGAGGTTTGGAATGATAGACATGAAGGGAAATAGACCTCACGAGCCCCTCAACAAAACTTGATAAAGATGAGAAACGTAAAAAGCTAGATCAAAAGCTCTATAGAGGTATGATTGGATCACTTTTTTACTTAACTGCTAGTAGACCTGATATCATGCTAAGTGTATGCCTATGTGCTAGATTTCAAGCATGTTATAAGGAATCACATTTGACTGCTATTAAAAGAATCTTTAGATACATTTTGAATACTTAAAACTTAGGTCTATGGTATCCTAAAGGTAGTTCTTTTGATCTCTAAGGCTACTCCGATTTTGATTTTACTGGTAGTAAAGTAGATAGGAAAAGTACCAGTGGCACTTGTCAGTTTCTAGGAAATATGCTTGTGGCTTGGTCTAGCAAGAAACAAACTTTGTAGCACTCTCTACTACTGAAGCTGAATATATACCTTTAGGTAGTTGCTCTGCACAAGTTTTATGGATTAGGCAACAACTTAGTGATTATGGCATGTCAATAGAACAAGTTCCTATTCTCTGGGACAATACAAGTGCCATAAATATCTCCAAGAACCCAGTCAGTACTTTAGGACTAAGCACATTGAGATAAGACACCAGTTTATTAGAGATCATATGCTTAAAGGAGATATTAAAATAGAATTTGTAGACACTTTGCACCAATTAGCTAATATATTCACCAAACCTTTGAATGAGGATCAATTTTGCAAAATTAAGAGAGAGCTTGGTATAACCAATATACATGAACTTAGATTGTGATTGAGTGTATGCAATTGCATGTTTTATTCACTCTTTTGATTGTTTTTATGTACTCTGATTGCATAAAACTTGATCTTATCCATATATGTACTTCATGTGCTAAAAAATTCAAGTTCCCACTTTTAAAACTGATTCTTCAATGTGTTGAATCGATTGAGCATTTAGCTCAATCGATTTTTCATAAGTTTTGAAAAAGCCTGTTTTGAAGTTCTTCATGTTCAATCGATTCACCTTTGTAGTGAACCGATTCAATATTTCTATTTAAATGTTTTCAAAAATTGAATTTCAAATTCAATCAATTCTCAAATGGTTTCAATTGATTCAATTTCAAAAGCTTTCAAAAGGAAAAATCCCAAACAGAAAGTTTCAATCGATTGAGTTTTCGATTGGACCGATTGAACAAGGTCTAGAAGCAAAAGTCAGAACTTGTTCAATCAATTGAGTCCTTCATTCAACCGATTGAACTGGTCGGGCCTATATATAACACGACGGTTCTCACATATTCAAAATCATTTTGAATATATTCAATTTCAAAATCTTTCAGTTTCCCTCAAAAAAACTCATCAAGAAACTTTATCTTTTGTAAAAGCCAACCTCCAATTCATCCTATAAACATGAAATTAGCACTCTTACACCCCAAAATCAAAAAATTCCCAATTCCCAAAACCTAAAATCTCACAAATGGCACCCAAGAGACAAATTCAACAACAAAGAAAGGGTCCAAGTAAGAAAGTGAAGCACATGGGCAAGAAATTGAGCAAAGGAAAGGGAATTGGTAGTGGGAATCCTCCAAGTGGCAGAGTTCGAATCCAAGAGGTAGGTAATCTTATTAGATACTTTAGGAACTCTATTCATAAGAAAAGATATAATGAGATTATGTCTTTCGAAGAAGTTATTTGTGGTAGAGAGATTGATTGGAAAAAAAATTTGAGAACTACACTTTTCATGATAGTCTTAGGAAACTATTTGTGGTTGCCAAATGGTTTGGGTTGAGTAATTTCCAGGATAGAGAATATAGTGAATTGATGGTTAGCAAATTTTACTCAAGTATTCCTAAGAATCAAGATGAGTTAGGGAAAGGTGTAGAAATCAACATTGAGGGCATTCATGCTTTTGTCTGTGGTAGGGAGTTTCTGATAACTTCTAAGGACCTCGGCAGCTTATTGAAAACTGAATTTGAGAATGGTGCCTATTCTAGGCCATCTGAGTTTACTTGTGGATTGCCTTGGAAAGAAATTACTAGTCTAGATGAGAGTTTTGGTCTCAAGAACTCAGTCCTGAAGAACAAATCTTTGGAGCTTACATTGCTACATGTTTTTATTAGCACCACTCTCTATAGGAGGTCTGGCAACTTTAGTATTGTAACTCAGAAGGAGGTTTGGTTGATGTTTCGGCAATTGCTGAACAAAAAAGGAATCTGGGGTTAGAGGTACCAAAATGACCTAAAAGTGAGCACTCACCTTCCTTTCAACTCCTCCAGTTTTCAGAAGATGCACTATGTGTTAGATGGCAACAGTTGGATCAAGCAAATTGTGAAGACTACCAAAACAGTACTAAAAGAGCCAAAAATGAACCAAGATAAGAATAAGAAGCAACACAAGAGCAAGCCCATGAAGAAATCGAAGAAAAAAATCAAGCTACACCGTAAGATGATTGGATTGTTTGATTTTGGATGATGTGTTGAGAATGGAGACCACTATGGGAAAAGAGATACAGGAGTTCAAGCAACTAGTTCTGAATAGGTTAGATGCTTTGGACAAAAAGGTGGAGGAGATTAGTAAACAAAAAGGGGCTTAGTACTTTGATATTGGTGACTTGGATCACGAGGATGAGCAAGGAGCTGACTCGGAACAATAAAGGCAAGAGTAAGAGAATGATCAAGAAAATGTACCCGAACAAGAGCCTGAGCAAGAAGAAGAGATTCCAAGCGAGCCAATGGCAGAGGACGAGTTGGCAGCAGCTACTCAGATTGTGGAGACCATCATTTCCACCCTCACTACGCCATCCAAGTCTCTCCCATCTGAGCCTACCCCTAAAGCCTCCACTTCCACTCTCCAATACCAAAGAAAACCAAAATGATTATGATAAGCTTTTTACTTTTTTCTCTTTTTGATGACGTCAAAAAGGGGGAGAGAGATTAAACACTTTTAATTGTTTTTTTTTAATTATAAAAACTTAGGGGGAGCTAGTATTACTTTGAAAACAATGTTTTATTTTGATTTGTTTTATTTTGGCTTTATTGGAGAATCAAGTGTTATACTTTATGAAATTTGGAAATTTGAATGACAATTACTTGAAGTTATACCTGTATTTGATGATTTGCTCAGGTTTTATACTTTAGTTGTGATTGAACACATGTAGGTACAAATTGTTGTTTAATCTTTTGAAATACATGTATGTATGATTGAATATACAAAGTGTAGGTTGAAGAGAGCATATATTCAAGGGGAGCCTTTGCTCAAATCTTAGAATATGCACATTTATTATTTAACTTAGATAATCTCTTTAAGTTTGTCAATTTAAAGGGATGTTTTGTCATCATCAAAAAGAGGGAGATTGTTGAACTCCATGTGTTTTTGATGAATACAAAACAACCCAATTAAATGCTTTTGATGAATCTAAGTTGAGTGCACAGATACTTAATAGTCAAAAGTAAAAATGTTAAGTATTAAGGATTCAATTGATTAAGGTTCTGTCCCAATTGATTGAACAAGGTTGAAATGATGCAATAAAGCACTAACTCGAGATATTCAACCGATTGAGCAAGAATGTCAACCAATTGAGTGAATGATAAAAGAAGAAGAAGTTGGAAGTCAGAGATTTTTAATCGATTCACAAAGAAGCTCAACTGATTGAGGAAGAACTAGTGTATACTACAAAGTCTGAAGCCAGAAGGATTGAACTGATTGAGTCTATTGATCAATTGATTTAAATCCTCGAAGAAAATGGTAGCTGAAGAAATTGAATGACTGAGTATATTGCTCAATCGATTCAACTCACTGAAGAAAATGGTAACTGAAAAAATTAAACCAATTGAGGAGGAATGTGAATCGATTCAACAGAAGAAACAAGAACTTCAAAAGACAGAATCAGAAAGATTAAACCGATTTAGCCTTACCCTCAACCAATTCAATGCTGTTAGAACAGTGTAACGACTAGTTTTTTCAATGTTGCAAGTTGACCTCTATCTTCATTAAATGCCCCAACGGATAGAATTAACTCTCTAGCTATTTAAAGGGTCTTAAATGATGAAGAAAAAAGAGGAATTAAAGAGTATTGAAGAGCTTCAACTACACTTACATTCAATATTGATTTCTTTCTTTTATTCTTACACTTTCACACTTTGTGAGAGAAATTTTAGTGAGCTAAATTTCTTGCAGATCTTAGGCCTTGTTAGAGATCACTCTTTGTACACAATTTCAAATTTCTTGTATTCTTAGAGGTGAGAGATTACTCTAAGTGGTTGTATCAAGAAAGTGGTCCTTGTGTGATTTGTAATTGAGCTTGGGAAGAGCTCCCTTTGTAAAAGGCTTTGTGGAAAGTAGAATTCCACAATCTCAGTGAAGAAGAAGTTAAAAATCCTTGATTAGGAAGATCAAGGTAGTGGATGTAGGTGAGGAGCACTGAACCACTATAAATAGAAGTGTCAATTCTTCTTTACTCTCTTAGCTTTACAAAGAACTCAATCTGTCATCCAAAACTCCCCCAAACACTAACCACCTCACTTCCAAAAGTTCCAATTGAAGTTGCACCATTAAAGAAGAACTCATAAGTGCTATTCACCCCCTTCTAGCACTAATATGAGGGACCAATATTTTATAGACTAGTGACATTGGCCAAATAGGAGAATTATGGCACACATCACATGCCACATTCAACACCAATCCATCACTAAATATTCCCTTACTTGTGTAATTTCACCATCATCTTTATTACTTGTCACCATTTGCAATATGAAGCACTAATCTTCCACATATTGATCCATATTAATCCTCTAAAGGTAAATTGCATTTTACGATGCTTTCAATCTTCTTTTTCATCTCTTTAATTTTGTCATCTACTAACAATCTATCTTTAGGTAGATACACCACTTGATGTGTAATTCCAATTAACCCTAATTCGTCTATGTCCATCCTTTAAACTATCTAACCATTTTTCACACATCAATCAACCATCCTCCATGTACTATTTGGTTCTAGCTCTTTTTGATCCATTAATTCTATATTTCTTCCTTTAAGATTTGTGATTCACAACACATTCTACCTTTCACTCGAATCAAAAGTTATTTCAATTCACGGTTAACACTTGTACTCAAAATAGTGATTTCCATTTCAATTCACTTTTGTATTTTCCATTCACGATTGTATTCCTATTAAAGGCATGGTCACCTTGACCACGTTTGGGGGATAGATTAACTTACTTGGGTCAAACCAATCATTTAGGTTTTGGAGACCCAACTTAACACTATCAAATCTCAAAATTTGTAAAACTGAGTCCATGAATCTTTCACTTCATTCAACTCAAAATCACATCCATACTTCAAAACAATTGTACTACTTAACTCCGTCCAACGTATAAATGGAACCTTTAGTTCCCCAAGTCTGCCACCACATCCATTTCGTGACTATTATTCAAAATTTTCACAATCAATACTAGAACTTACTCAATAACGAAATTAAGATCATTTAACACACTTCCTTATACATTCTTAGCCCATCAAACTCTTTGAGTCAACTGCCATCATTTATCAAGATTAATCATTTTTTGTTTTCTCTTATTTGAAATCAATATTATCCATTTCCCAAGGACAAAACATGCCCTCTTTGTAAGTTGGCCACTTAATCTACCAACCAATCCATCATGTAGCCACGTAGTGGCATCTTAGTACCGTTTTATCAAGACTCCAACATAAATCCACCTTATCTCTTTTTGCAACCTGGTTGGAGATCCACTAGAATCCATGTATTATTTCCCATGATAGAATCCATTTCTTCATTAATGGCTTCTTTCCAAAATATTGAATCTTGTGATTTAATAGCTTCCTCTTATGTCACTGGATCAGTTTCTACATTGCAGCAAAACTCAATTTTCTTATGTGTCTTTTCTCTTGTTCCTTCAACAAGAAACATGTAAAAATCCGGACCATATATTTTTGCCTTTTTAATTCCTTTACTTTGTCTAACGTCAAGGTTTCCATTTAGTTCATCATTTTCCAACTCGTCTTTTGACAAGTTACTTTGAATATAATTGTCATGTGAACTTGCAGCAATTGTTTCTTTATTTCTAGGAATTGAATTATATCTATTTTGTTCAAAAATTGCATCCCTTGATTCAATTATTGTATTAACATTAATTGAATCATTTTTCTCAATAACTATAAACTGGTATGCCTTACTATTTTGTGCATACCCCAAAAATATACATTCAATTCCTTTTTCACCTAATTTTTTCCTTTTAGGTTCAGGTACGCTAGCAATTGCTCTTCAGCCTCAAACTCTTAAATAATTGAGGTTCAGTTTCTTTTTCTTCCAAATTTCATATGGGAAAACTAGGCCCTTTTTAAAAGGTACTCTATTTAATATATGGCATGCAGTTAGCAATGCCTCACCCCAAAATCCTTGACTTAATCTGGAATTTGACATCATGGCATTAACCATCTCAATTAAAATTCTATTCTTGCGTTCAGCCACACCATTTTGTTGAGGTGTGTATGGAGCTGTTACTTCATGAATTATACCAGTGGACTCAAAATAAGATGGATCATAATATTCCCCACACCTATCGGTTCTTAGACATTTAATAAATGTCTCACGTTGTAGTTCTACTTCCATCTTGTAAACTTTAAATTTTTCCATTGCCTCATCTTTAGAATTTAACAAATAAACATAACAAAATTTAGAACAATCATCTATGAAAGTAATGTAATATTTCTTGCCTCCAAAAGTGGGTGTATTATGCAATTCTCCAATGTCACTATGCACAAGTTCAAGTAACTTTGATTTTCTTTCAATTTTAGGAAAAGAGTTTCTAGTAATCTTAGTGATCATGCATGTTTTACATTTGTCTTCCTTAAAATCAATAAAATCAATATAAGGTATCAAATATAATTAATTTTAGCCATGACATTTATTTTATTTTTATTTATATGTCCTAATCTATTGTGCCATAAATCAAAAGAGTCAAGCATATAAACAGAAGCAAGATTATTCTTATTATTATTGATATTGAGTTTGAACATTCCCTCACATACATAGCCTTTGCCCACAAAATTCCCACCCTTGGACAGAATAAATTTATCTGCCTCAAAAACAAGTTTGAAACCAAATTTGTTTAACAAAGTAACAGAAACTAGATTTTTTCTAATTTCTGGAACATAATGCACATCAGCGAGGGTGAAGATTTTTCCAGAAGTGAATTCAAGGTCCACTGTTCCTTTGCCTTTCACTTAACTGTAGAAGGGTTTCACACATAAAGGACGCTTCCATCATCTTCGTGGTGGAAAGTCTTGAAAAGCTCTTTGTCCTTACATACATGTTTAGTGGCCCCACTATCTATTCACCAAGCACTATTTTTTTCCATGAGATTAACTTCAGATATCATTGCAACAAACTTCTCATTGGAACTTCCTAGAGCATTCATTTTCTTTTTAAGAAAATAACACTCCTTTTTTACGTGCCCAGGTTTACCACAATTAAAACATGGACCCTTTTGCTTTTTGAATTTTGGACCTTGAACCTTAACGGCTTCCTTCTTGTTCTTGTAAAACTTGTTGGGCTTGTTTGACTTTCCTTCCTCCAAAACATGAACGTCCAAGCTTTGCGCCTTTTCAGTTTCTAACCGATATTCCTCTTGAAGTCTCAAACTGTTAGCAAGATTCTCAAGAGAAATATCTTCCTTCTTATGCTTCAAAGCTCTTTTGAAATCTTTCCAGGAAGGAGGAAGTCTATCAATAATTGAGGACACAATAATGGAGTCATCCATTTTCATATCATATTGTTTAAAATGGTTTAATAACTTTTCAATTTTTCGAAATTGTTCCATGACTGATTTATTATCAATCATCTTAAAGTTGTTCCACCTGGTCACCAAGAACTTTTTACTGGTTGCATCCTCGATCATATATCTTGCTTCAAATTTTTCCCACAATTCTTTTGCGGTAGTAACATGAACATAGGTGTCAAATAGTGAATCAGACATACCGTTTAAGATACAGCCCCTACAAACATAATCATCATTGTCCCACTTTTGCCTTTTCCTTGTCTCCTCTGCGTTTCTCCTTGCTTTTCGTCTGGACGAGCATCAGATAGGACATAAACAATGTTGAGAGTTGTAAGAAAAATATGCATCTTTTTCTGCCAACGAACAAAATTGCCCCCATCAAAGCGATCCAATTTTTGAAAATCAGTAGCCATCTCCCTCAATGTTGAAGCCATGGTTGCAAACAAAAGATTAAGCCTAAAGATTGTTAGAAAAATAGGGAAAGGAAATTTTGTAAAAGCTTCAATGCGTGTTTTAAGATGCCACTTTTCTTTAGGCTTAATTCTTCCCTACCAATTTGGTATGCAAAAAGAGGAACCTAGAAATAGCCTTCAAGATACAATGAAGTCATAATTAAGTCTATGTTACACTCAAAGACTCAATTCATATAATTTATCCTTTGGAAAGTAGCAAGTTGTTTTATTTATATACGATTTTTGCAGTAATGGTAATAATAGTAGAAGTATTGTAGATAATGGCAAGGGAAGGTAATCAAAAGTTCAGTATATTTGCAAGGAAGAAGATGGAGGATTTATAGAAAAGTTCAGTATATTTGCAAGGAAGAAGATGGAGAATTTATAGACTTCTTTATGTCAGTTACTATCAATTACAATAGGCATATCTCTTTGATAAGGTAACTACTTCATGTTAATTACCAAAAGACATTTCTTTTTGTCTTGATAACTAACTATTTAAATTACTATTAATTCTAATTAATAGGATTTAAATCAAATCCAAATTCTTTAACATTTATTTCTTTCTCTTCGTTCTTCACGTGAGATTACTCTCACCTATTTTGAAAATATTTCTAATACAGCAATCGTCTCAACCATTACTCTCGCCAGCTGGATCCCTGTGGCAGCCTCCGATGGTGCAGCAACAGCAAGTCCATCAACAAAGCCAACTATTGCAGCAGTTGCCTCTCTCTCAGAGCCAGCCATAACTGCCCAGCAGTAATGGCTTCTCAACTTCATCACTCATGCAACCTCAACCGGTTTCAGTGAACCAACCTCAGAGTCAGAACAAGCCGCTTGTGGCAATGAGAACCCAATCTGGTCTTACTGATGGAGATGCTCCATCATGCTCAACCTCACCTTCTACCAATAATTGTCAGGCTTCACCATCAAACTTTCTAAACAGAAGTCAGCAAGTACCATCCATATTGGTGACAGATCCTGTTGTTGAGCCTTCAAGTACAATGGTTCAAGAGCTTCAGAGCAAGCCTGATGTCCGAATCAAACATGAGCTACCCACATCTCTTTCTCTCTCTCGTTAACAAAAGCTGTTTCCTGTTTCTGCCAACTAAAAACCACTCCATCATCCTCGATATCTCTTCTTCCCTTAAACAAGCTCGGCATGCAAAAACACAGCCCTGCCAAAGAGCCATGCCACCTTACCCTCTCATCCTCCACCAACCCCACCTTCCATCATCACCGCAACCACCAAGCCCCCAACGATCATCAAAAGAGGCTGTATCTCCAAATGGTGCTGAACCCGGAAAAGAAAGCTAGCCTCAAAACGACGTCTGCACCAGCCCACCATGCAGACCCTTGCTTGGACTTGCGTCACCACCGAAGATCATTCAAGCGGTTTCTTTCAAGGAAGAAACCAATATTGTTGGTGAACTTCCTGAAGCGCAAAAGAAGGCTCTTGAAGAGCTTAAACAGCTTATCCAAGAAGCTCTTAACAGGCATGAATTCATTGCTCCACTGCCACCACCACCGGCCAACGAAGAAGAAAAACCCGCTGCTGAGGAAAAGAAAGAGAGAAAAAAAAAAAAGGGGAAGAAGAAGTCACGGGTGCCTCTTCAACAACTCTAAAACCAGCACAGGCAACACGAGACTTACACACCAGCCAGCTACCCCTGCATGGACAATAAAGATGAAGTTCAGCCAAATCACAACCAATGAACATTAGAGAAAAGGGGGTAAAAATGAGAAAGCATGGGCAAAGAATAGGGGCCATCAGATGAAAATAAAAGAAAGAGAGAGCCCTTAGATTAAAAAAAGGGGGGAGAATAAAAAGGCTGATTTCTCAGCAAAGAAAAAGGGGATTTCATTTTTTTTTTTCTTTTCGATGAGAACCAGCCTTTAAAAAAAAAAAGCAAAAACGTTTTCTGTCTTAAAAAAAAGACAGTCCGAAAAAACACCAAAAAGAAATCCAAAAGTTTTTCTTCCCTTGTTTTTAAAGGGATTAGTTAGAGAAAATAGAGAAAAAAGGTTTCTTAATTATTAATCTTGGTCATTATTTTCTCCACAAAATCATTATTTTCTTTTCCTTTTTAATTTTGGTATAAAACTTCATCTTTTTAGGTAAAATTCTTAGCTTTATTTTTAAGATCATTTCTTTTTTACTTTAAATACAATATTCTTACTTTGTCTTGGTAATTTTGTGCATAAGGTGTTAACTTTCTCTTTTATGGTGATGTTTATAATTTTCAAAGCCTTTGTATATTGTTAAATAATTTGCTTAGTTTAATATATGCTCTAATGTATTGATGATGCCTTTTTTTTTATGTTTGTTTATTTATTTTATTTCATCTTTTTTGTTAATATGTCATTTCTCTTAGTTATTTACATGATTATGCAAAAAGATCCTAACTTTCCTTGTTTTATATCATTGTTTATTATTTTTGAAGCTTGTTTTATATATTCCATATGTTTGTTTAGTTAAAAGTTTTAATCTTGGTTAAAAAGATTACTTTTTTTTAGCTTATATTCATTCTTGTTTGATTAAAAATCTAATATTGGTTATAAAAACCATAGCTTTAAGTTGATAAATTTGTTTGCTTAGTTAAAAGTCAAGTCTAGGCTATAAAAATTTCACCTTTTTGTTTGTGGGTATTCTTATTTGATTAAAAATGAAATCTTGATTAATAAAAATTGCATCTTGAAGTTTATTTTTCATTTATTTAAATAAAAAACAAATCTTAGTTATAAAAAATTGTGTTTTAGGCTTGCATAAATGCATGTTTAGCTTAAGATTTAATGTTGACCATAAAGATTGCATTTTTGTCCTTGAATATGTGTTTTTTGCTTAATTAAAAATTAATTCTTGTATGTAAAATTATCTTTTTGCCCTTATGGATATGTTAGCTTAATTAATAATTGTATCTTGTGTTAAATTATTGTTTTGCCTTTTTATGTATGTTTTGCTAATCAAAAATCTAATCTCGCATGTAAAATTACCCTTTTACCCTTGCATGTATTTTTGCTTAAGCAGAAAATATATCTTGCATTAAATTACCTTTTTGCCCTTGTATGTATGTTTGATTAATTCAAAATTGAATCTTGTATGTGAAATTACCTTTTTGCCGTTGCATATAAATTTGTTTAATTATGAATTGAATTTTGTATAAAATTACATATTTGACCTCGCATATATGTTTGTTTGAATTAAGCTTGCTTATATGTGTTAAATTAGTTGTTATGTAATTTGATCTTGTAAAATTAATTTTAAATTCTTATGTTCTATTTATTTATCATATTATATTGTGTAATTAATTGTGTTTATATGTACTAACCTGTTTTTTCTTGTCCCATTCATGCATAATTAAGTTTAGAACATTGATTTTCAAAAATTCATATGCATGGGGTAATCGGAGGGTGCCTTGGGAGTCTAAGGTTTCCAAAGGTTTTCCCCGATGAGAGGTTTTCTCGATGTCTAATCAGGAGTCCGATCGGGTCCGAGGAAATTTTTCATCTCTTCAAAATAAAAATATATTTTTGTCATTTAATTTTCATAAAAAGCATATGCATATCATGTTTATGATTTATTTATTTTTTAAAAAATTTGAAAATGAACCCGACAAAAATATCTTTTTTCAAAAAGGAATGTTAATCCTAAAATCTCTTATTTTTATTTATTTTATTTTATTTCCTTTTTTTACTTTTATGTTTTATTTTCATTTTATTTTAAGAAAATCTCTTGTTTAAGAGGCCCAATTAAATTAAAAGGAATGTTTATTCCAACATTAATTTCAAAACATGTTTTAAAAGGTTTTTTGAGAGATCTTAATTACTCAACTATAGTTAAGGTCTCTCAAATTAATACAAATTTTGTTAAAAAACCACTTTCAAAATTTCTTTTCTAGTTTTTATTTCTTTTTCAATGAAAGGGAATATTTATTTTCTTTTTTCCTTTTCTTTAGTTTTTTCAAAATACTTTTTGGGAATATTTTAGTATGTTTAATTAATTAAAGCCTTTCAAGTAAACTTCATTTTTACTTAAAGACATTTTTAGCTTCAATAAAAAAAAATGTTTATTCTTTAAATCTTTAAAATTCTTTTTCAACATCAGTCTTAATCGATAAAAAGGATATTTTTTTTAAAAAAGTTTTTTTTGAAAGGTCCTAATTTATTAAACCTACTAAGATTTTCCTATTAAACCAAATTTTTGGCAAATTATTCCCTTCATCAAATTAAAAGGAATATTTATTCTGACATTGTTTTAAAATTAAATCTTTCTAAGAGATTTTAATTTAAGTAGTCATAATTAAAGTCTCTTAATGTAAATTTCAAAGTATTAATTTGATGATGTTTATCCCAACCTTTTTTGTAAAATATTTTCTAGGAGGTTTTCAATTTACATTCCCATTATTGAGCCCTTCTAAAATTAAGTTAAATCTTTGTTTTTCATAAAAGGGATATTTATCCTCATTTTCCTTTTTTAAATTAGGTTTTGACCTTGGAAGAATATTTACTCATATTTGGAAATTGAATCTTCATTCTAAGTACGAAATTTCTCCAAATTCAAAATTGGGCTATGGATTTTCACATTAAAAGGAATGTTTATTCCGACATTAATCTTTAAATTTCAAATTTAGTTTTTATGAAGGGGTGTTTATTCCACATTGAAAGGAATATTTATTTCGATATTTAAAATTATGTTTTTTCTTAAAATGATTTTAAACACATTTTATTATCATTTTCCAAATAAAATATTTTAAGACTTTTGTGATACCGATTTCTAGAGGTGTCAAATCGGGTTGATCGGGTAGGTTTCGGGTTCGGGTCAATCAGGTCGGGTCAGTTTGGGTCAAAAGAGATTTTCGGGTCATTTCGGGTTTCGGGTCATTCGGGTTTCGGGTTATTCGGGTCTCGGGTCATTCGGGTTTCGGGTCATTCGGGTCTCGGGTCATTTGGGTCTCGGGTTTTTCGGGTTTTGTCCTCGGGTTTGTCGGGTTTCGGGTCATTCGGGTTTCGGGTTCGGGTTTTTCGGGTTTGACCATCGGGTCTTTCAGGTTACAGGTTTTTTGGATTTTATATCATTTGGATTCGATTTTTTTTTATTTAACTCTCGAGTCATTCGGGTTATCGATTATTTTAAATTGAATTAAAGTTTTGATTTTACAAATTAATACTTAAGAGAGATTTTATCAAAAATATTATTTATTAGATTTGTTATAAATTGTAATTAAATTAATTAAATTTGTAATGTTATAAATGCATTAATTACATTAGTAACATTTATAACTTTTTTAAAAATTTTCCTATAAATTATCTATAGTTTTAAATAAAATAAATATTTAAATTTTTATTATTTACTAATTCATTTCTAAATTCTAATTGATATATAATAAATTCATGATTCATACAGCTATGGCCACCATGAACCACTAATCTTAGTATCTTATTATCTTAGTGCTAATGACCTTGTTTTGTTCTTTCCTTTCTAAGACTTGTATATAGACTATATTTTATAGTGATTAGTGATTAACATCACATACTTCTGCATAATAGAACAACTTGCACACACACTACATTCGGCATTCTCATTAAATTATTTGTTTTGGCGAGAACTAAATTATAAGGAGAAAATATATGACAACATATTAAAATTTTAATTTCAAATTTTTAATGTTTAGATACTTTTTGTTGGATAGATAATTCACTAATTTGATATGAATATTAGTAATTTATTAATACTACTGTAATTTATAAATTTTCTTAGTTAAAATGGAAAATTGTCATTCACATGAAAAAATTTATTTATTGATTTGATCAGTAATGATGAAATCAACATGGCCTTTTGTAAATTCTCAAATTTTCCTTAATAATGTTCATAATTAATATTATTAAATTTAAGTAATAATATTCTATAAATTCATATAATTCAATCATAAATTCATAATAATAAAATTTAAAAACCATAATTATGAAAAAATATTTTTTTAAGTTCACTTTGATCAAAATTTTATCAAATGTTTATTTTTATTTTCTTTATCAAATTTATTTATTAAATTTGAAGTTTATGAGTTATATAAAAATACTCCATCTGTCCCTATTTGTCTATTACAATTAATCATTTCATACAGGGCAAAAAAAATAGTTATGGTACAAAATTTCATACATATTTACATTGACTTTCTTATTTTATCCTTATCTCTCTTCTTCTTTAATTCTCTCTCCTATTTAGAAAAAATATTTATTTAAAAGAGAAAAAAAGTAGTTTAAAAGGGTAATTTTAAAAAATTAATAATTAATGCTGGGATATAGACAGATAAAAAGGAATAAATAAAGTTTTTAAAAACAAATAAAGCTTCTAGCAGAAGGCAGATAAATAGGGACAGAGGGAGTATTTCATTAGTTTGTCGGGTTCTTTCGGGTTAGATTCTCGGGTTTTTCGGGTTAGATTCTCGGGTCAATCGGGTTTCGGGTCAATCGGGTTCCGGTCAATCGGGTTTCGGGTCAATCGGGTTACGGGTCAATCGGGTTACGGGTCGGTCGGGTTCGGGTCGTTTACTTTTTTTAGTCAAACCAGGTCGGGTTAGTTTCGGGTTCGGGTCGGTCGGGTCGGGTTATCGGGTTCGGGTCAACTTTTGACAGCTCTACCGATTTCCATGCGTCTTAGGGGTGCTAATCCTTCCACAAGCGTAACCGACTCCCGAACCTAAAATCTTTTATTCGTAGACCGGTTTTCTTTCCTTAACTTGACATAATTTTTCTAGATTTATGTTAAGTTAAACCAATAGGTGACTAATCACACCTAATCAAATAAAAGGTTAGTGGCGACTCCATTTGTTTTTAGACTGTTCAGTCTCGAACATTTTTCACGTCATTTATTTTCGTTAGAGCGGTAAAACGTCTTAACGCTTAGCATGTTGGATGATAGGAGAAAGGAGGTGTTGGACGGAGGAAGGTCATTGGGACCGTGCATGAGCGCCGGCCAGGCTGCATGCTGGCCAAGCATGTTGCTGGCTGCAGAAGAAGATGGCCCTTTTGGGCCTTAGCTAAAACATTGTGTTCGGCCTTAATTAATTAAGTTGTACATAGGCATAATTTATTTAGTTTAGAAATGGGCTTTAAGGCCCAACAGAAAAGAGAAAAAGAAAGAAATAAAATAAAAGAAGAAAGGAAATGGGTTTGGGCCCGTAAGGCCCAATAGACTTTAAATGGATTTTAGTCAAAGATCCAATTAATAGAAAATGTGTTTAAGCCCTTAATATTTAAAATATTAGAGTAATCCCAAAATTTTATTAAACCATTAAGCCTAAGTAATATTTTGGTTAATGATTGTTATTAATATTAAAATTAGGCTTATTTAATTTAGTGGGTACTATTATTATTAATTTATTAAATTTTCCCTTGTAAGTAAAATACCCAATTTATCCTTTAAGGGTAAATTTTACAACGATACTCCTATGTAGTAAAATTTACCATCTTTGTCCCTGATGGTAATTTCTATCAAACTACCTAGACTCTCCAAATTATGATTTTACCCCTATAAAATAAATGACCATTTTACCCTTAGGGTGTGAAATTACATAAAGGTCCTTTTCTAAGTTTGTTAGGAGTCTATTTAGGCTATCCTATGTCAGCATGAGCATGATTTGTTTTGAAAATAGATTTCTAACGAAATTTCACGAAATTAGGAGCACCGGCAAAGGATTGAGGCGAGGGCTCCTACTGTGCATTGGGTTAGTGCGGGAGTATACTACTCTCCCAATTCGTGAGTGGTTTGGCCTCAATGTTTAGTGACATTGATAGCAAATGTTTTTAATTATTTTAAATTAAATGTTTTATGTTTTGGGATATAGTATGCCACTGCACATGCATACACTTTTATGTGGGTGGAAAAATATCATTTATGCGAGGTATAAATGTGTTAAATGATTTTATGAAAACTCGATCGAGGAGTGATGAGGGTCCGTGGTGACTTGTCCGATCGAGGTATATTTTATATAAACCTAATCGTGGCATGATTAAGGTCCATGTGTGACTTGCCCGATTGAGGTATGATATTAGTCCATAAGGGACTGCCGATGAGGGGCAAGTTATGCTAGCTATTGATGGCTTGTGGACGCTCCATTGGGGAGGCACAAGTGCATCCTCTTGTGACTATGAGGCGCTGAGAGTGACATGCTAGTATCACTTGTAGTCATTATGATGACGAATAGCAAATGTTGGGAGATTAGGGCATAGAGTATACGTATATATATTTTTAATAAAATTAAAGGATGATTTATGTAAATTTCTCCCAATGGGTTTTCAAGTTCATCAACGGGTGAGACTCAATCTATTTATGCCGCCCTATTTGAATCGTTTTAATGAAAATGATTTACTGGTGGGATTTGATTTAAAAATAAAAGGATGATTTATAAAAGGGATTTTGTAATACCCCAATCCCACATCTTCAGGATATGGGATTTCAATGTGATATATATAGTGAGACCCAAACCCAATACTGTGAGGCACCTTTTGAGTGGGACAAAACCGTGAGGCTTCGGGCCAAAGCGGTTGTTGTGGAGATCCGGCCCAACCTGCGAGGTATTGTCCGCTTTGGCTCGAAGCCTCACGGTTTTGTCCCACTCAAAAGGCGCCTCACAGTATTGGGTTTGGGTCTCACTATATATATCACATTGAAATCCTATATCTTGACGATGTGGGATTGGGGTATTACAGATTTTGGTATTATTATATCCTTCACCATCTTTGGTCTTTTACATTGTTTTCAAACCACATCACTGAGTCCGTTGACTCATCCTATGTTATTTATATTTTTAAGGATTTGTGGCTGATTGAGGAGTAATTTTCTCGTAAAGCGTGCGGATAGGCTTCTAGCTTATATAGGTATTCTATTCATAGTATTAGTGATCCATGTGTATTTTAAATTTCGTTGCGATGTGTTTTATGGTTTCACTCCGCACACGCATAAAACATAGTTGTTTTGATATTTTATTCATGGGCCCTTTATTTATTATATTTATATATTGTTTAAAGGTATATTTTGAATGTTAAAATAATGTTTTATAAATGGTATTTGATATCGTATTTATGCTTGACATTCAATGCCTTGTGCTGTTTCTGAGGTGTGACCGGTTGGCACGTACTTTGAGATAGTACGGTGGCTGCCACGATGTAGAGCTTGCGGGCCGGGGCGTGACAATATCAATATCTCAAAATAGACCCGAGTTTCCAAAAAACATGGGCTTTAGCCGAAAACATGTTCCCAATCTCCAAACCTTGGCCGAGGTAGAGAAGAAAACGATAAAGGGGTTTGGCCACATAATAATCATATCAAAACCATGATTAACTCCTTCCTTGGTGTTGGCCTTGGACAACTCGATCAACTTTATCTGAAAACAACAAATATCCAAGTCATAAGAGTCACCATCTCGCATCAACTTTATCTGAAAAACATCAGGCATATCATCACATACCACAATACATGCCATTCTCCTAAATTGACTACAAATTGGTAACCATGGTTGAGTTTGGGAATCTAATTCCCCTAGGTGCACAAGCACACTAATCTCACCAATACAAAATCCAAGTACATGCTAAAGTTCACAAAATCATTTACAAGTAATATGGTTAATAGCAACTACATCTCAAGCAAAACATGACATATACAATCACTTGGGTCACATTTTTCACCAAAACTGCTTAACAAAACCATTTCAAGAACAAGTCATGCTCTAAAACTCATTATCATTATCCATACATCAATGTCATTTTGAAACCAAGTAAATAGCTTGAAACATTTTCCACAATACATCTCAAGTAGTATACCATTCATGGGTCGTAAATTTAAGACTGTATACTTGTCAAGCAATATAGCAAGCATCCACACTCAAAACATGGCTTTCAGATCTTTTTTAAAGTCTATACTTGAAAATATAATCATTTATCATTCAATATTGAGTCACTATCCACTCACAACTTTTGAAGGGTAAACACTCCCATAAGACCACATGCTCACGCCTTACCCTTCACCGAGGTGGCACCTCTTAAAAGGCAAGTTAAGATAATGTAAACATGGTAAGACAATTAAAAGCTTTAAAATATGATTCTAAGGCTATATGCTATGCATCTCTATGCCTTTACGCTCAAAGTGTGCTACTCGATTGGTAACATGCTCCATTAAGCCACTTTGAGCTCAACAATTCTCCAATTTAGTCAAGTTAAGGTCCAAATGTGAAACCCTTGATCCAATATTCATTTTGGAAGTTTATCCCACTCATTTAAGTCTTTAAAAAAGTATTTTCGATGATTTAGGGTGCTCAGAGAAGACAGAAATTGATTTGGGTTTAAAACAAGGCAAAACGAAGCAAAACAAGAGAGGGCCTGTTGTGTTTAGCCTGTGGCAAGCTGTTGGCACACCCGGTGGTAGACTTTTGGCACACCTGCTGGCTGGCTGGCCATCGACCCGAGGCTCCCTTTTTGGGTTGGAGCCAATGGCTGGCTCCTCAAGGACCTTTAGGGCCGACTCCCCTTAGGTTCTCATCGTTTTTCACCCATTTTTCACTCCAAACACTTCCAAACTTCATTCCAATTCAATCCAACACTCAAAACATCATCAAAATATGGTTAGAACATCACTCAATGCATCAATGACATCAATATAGCTCAAATTCAATAAAAAAATGCATAAAAAAACTCATTTTCATCTTCTAACTTCTAAAATGCATATCTTGCTCATTTCAAAACCAATCAACATGATTCAAAGGGAATTTGGAAGCTAAAATGTAGTAGAATAACATATCTCAAGCTCACTTTCCAAAGCAGGATGGATCTACCACGAAATTCCTCCATTTTTTAATCTCAATTTTGTCGAAACGCCTCTAAACTTAGTTGTTCTTCCTTCCAATGCCCAGCCAATGAAATTTCAAGGTTCATGGATGATTTTGATAACTTTAAGACATGATTTTCATGAAAGTTTAATAAAGATTTAATGGGTTTTCATTTGGGTAAGTGTAGGGTTGTTTTGCTCTTCAATTGAGAGAAGAGGAGAAAGAGGAAGATGAGAAAAAATGAGGAGAAAAGCCCTCTTCTTCCAATTTCATCCATTGAGTTTTCAAAATTACCCTTCACTTATCCTTCCAAATGTCCACCTTGTCTCCCAAAGCCATATATCTTCAACTTTGCCATTTTTTCCCAATATATACCATAATTTCTGTAATTCCAAATGACTCCCAATTTCACTTATGTCTTAATTTCCATCAAATCTTAAATTCATAAAAGTAACAAACCTTGTGACTCCAAATCATTTCAGGGATCAACTTAATATTTCCATTGAATCTTGTCAATTATCGAATCATATTTTCACCATAAATCATTTTTCTTCATTTAACCTCAATTTTTTTAGTACCAAACAACTCGCAAGGTCATATATGTAACAATTAAGCTTAATTCCCAAATTCTTAATACTGTAATAATCATTCTTTATGACTTCAAGGTGAAATTTGAATTTTCATACTTAATCAAAATTCTCCAAATCAACTCGTTACACCTCAATATCTCAAGACTTTCATCAAAGATTAACTTCAATCACTTCAAAATTTTAAACTGAACAAAAGTTTAAATTGATAACTAAAATTTTTGGTATTACATATTTTTTCACCCATATTCTTAAAATTTGTGCAAAAATAATATGGACAAATAATTAAGGATGGAGGGAGTAATTAACAAAAAAAAAAAAACTCCTTGTAGCGGGGTTGGCATCGAGTAAATATGGTATCCTATCTCTTCTTTAGCATTTACATTTTGACATTTGTTAAATGTCAATTTACCCGGCCGATATAACCAACTCTCTACCTCAACAAGGACGGAGAGGAATTTATATATATATATATATATATTTAAAATAAAACCTCTTGGTATCCGATAGTTACATTAGATTTTGATTAATTTGAAATTGAGTGACATTAGATTATAAATAAAATACCAATAAAATATGATATTTGGTAATCATATCCTACTCATCAATCATAAACTTTATATATATATATATATATAAACCTCTCTATATCCGGTAATCACATTAGATTTTGATTAATCTGAAATCGAGTGACGTTAGATTCTAAATAAAATACCAATAAAATACGATATTCGGTAATAATATTAGATTTGAAGTCATGATCCTTTTAAGATATGATATCTTTCTCTAGAAACATGAATACCAAGCACTAGAGTGAAAAAAATTGCAACATTCCCCGTGTTAATGCTCCCCTACCTTATGCATAATAGTAGTAGTATATTATGGAACAGAAGAAAATTACCCTATCTATTTGAAAGTCCAGCGTTAGGTTTCAAGTCAAACAAGGCGGTATCTGGTAAAACAGCTAGGTGCCAAAACTTTACTTGGGATGCAAGAAAGTTTTGTCTGCTAAATAATTGCAAATTCTTAATTATTATGAGAGAAGAGAAGCAACTGTACACGTCATGTTCATCAATTTTTAGCATTAAACTTGATACATATCGATCATTTGCAGAGTGCAGACAGTTTCAAATAATAAAACCCAGATAGCTACTTGGTATTGATGAGAAGACCGGCAACATGTTTGTGTGAGAGATCTGGACATTGCTGTCATTATTATTATTATTATTATTATCATCATCATCATCATCATCATCATTATTATTATTGGCTTAATATCTAAATTGATCCATGAATTATGTAAAAAAAGATAAATTAGTCTTTCAAATTTTATTTGAGACAGATTAGTCTGTGAATTTTTATTTTAGGACAGATTGATCCCTAAATGGTCAAAAATTTATCGAATTGGGACAGGTTAGTTCGTGAACTCTTATTTTAGGATAGATTAATACCTAAGTTTTCTTTTCTTTTATTCAGGATCTATCAGTTTCAAAATAAAGTTCAAGAACTAATTTATCTCAAATAAAAGTTTAGGAACCAATTAATTATCTTTTTAATATAGTTCAGAAACAAAATTGGGTATTAAATCTATTATTATTATTATTAAAGCTTCTCATAGTGATAGCTTGTGTGAATTTTTCACAAGAAGAGCCAAGGAGCAATCCGATTATGACAGAATTTAAATCTAATTTATTTCTCTTTGACAATGCTTATCCCCATTCATATCGGGATTCAAGCAAGAAGAGATAAATGAGACTTTTATAAAAATAAAAATAAAAATAAAAATAAAAAAATAAAATAAAAATGGTGTCTCTATGTAATTCTTCTTACTATTTAACTACATTAATTTTCACAGAACAATAAATAACTGAATTTACTTATAAGTACAGCTAAAAAGAGTGATCTATTAGTTACAGAAATATGATTCATTTCCTTATATTGTCAAGCAAAAAGGAAAAACAAAAAATCAACCTGAGAAAGAAAAATGACACATATGCTGCGAAAATAGTAGTAATAAAAGGTACTCCCCCGTCCCATATTATTTGTTTTTTTGGTCAAAGAATCTCTTCTTTGATCACTATTTTCTACAAAAATATGAAGTCAAAAATTTTTTAAAAATAATATTTGTAAACCTTGAATCATGAACTTCTCAAAACATATTTTTTGAAATTTTAATTTTATATTTATTTTCATAAATAATGGTCAGACTGAAATTTAGTTGACCAAAAAAGTTAATACGGGACAAAGAAAATGAGATGGAGAGAATAATAACCCTCGTAATGGCACTTGATGTGCTGTAGCCATTCTTTTATTTCAATAAAGTGTGAAAGAAATAGCCATTGAATATATCCCATAAAAATCATAAATGATTTCTTTGTCATGTTTACTTTTGAGAAAGTTGAGGCACTTTCGAGTGGTTGGTTTCAATTGTGATATATATAGGCAGGCAGATTTGTTAAGCAGCTGGTTCGTCCTCTTATATTTCCTTTCGCTTTCTATTTTAGTTACAAAAGCAACGCCTAATAAAGGCCCTAATTAATTTGGAAAATTATCAATTGGTTAAGACATAAATTTTTGGAAATGCCTCACTAATTCTTCAAAAAAATCCAGAAAAAAATTAATGATTCACACCCAATTAACTTTCCTAGTACAAAAAGGCCACATCATGTTTCGTTCCTCAAAATATTTTTTTTAAAAGCACAATATTCCTATTCTTTTCTTTTGATTAGGAAAATTATCAATTTGATGAAATCTTATTCCTTGGAAGATTTCTTACAAGGACCAAAACCCTATAATTCATGAAAAAAAAAAAAAAGGACTTCTCTTCTTATCAATTGGACTAACCTGAATGGCTGATGTACAACGTAATTAGCTAGTTAGTACTGGACATATGGTAGGAGGTGACAATTAAAAAATTATTACATTTACAAAAGATCAAGGAATTTTCATCTGCTTTGAATTCTTCTTTTTTTTTTTCTCTGTTTTTTTGGATGAAATGCTTTGAATTCTTCACTGGTAAGCAAAAACTAGTTAAGTATAGAGGTTGGATCTAACCTATAAATCGCAACAAACTCAATTGTTGTCCAAAAGAATTAAATGCTTAACATGTAGTATTATTTATGAACCTTTAAAAAATAATATGGTCAGCTAAAGTTGCTGTTAAACCTTAATTTCTTGAAGTTCACCAGTTAGTCAACCAAGATTATTGGTAAAGAATCATTCAGCTGCAATATATTTACATCCAATTAGGAATTCAATTTGACTAAAATCTGTGAAATTCCACGCAATAAAAGTGTTAATGTCCGTACGTCATATCATCAATTTTAATTACATCGAGAACCTAATTAATTAACTATAAATCAAAGTTTAAGGACTTATTTTTGTAATATTAATTCATTGTTAAAATCAATTTGTTATTTCACGTTCAGGCACTAACGAGCCAGACCCTTTAGGACCTGATGACCTCGATCCAAATAATTATAATGTTAATATAATTTTATTTTATTTGAATAAGCATAAAATGTTTTAAATATTAAAATATTGATGCAAAACAAATTTTTATGAATTTAATAGTAAATTTAAAATAAACCAGCCCAAATAGTATTTGATAGATAGGTTGGATAAGGCTATAAACAAAGGGCTTCTGATAATAACCAAAACTGGTCTGATATACCGCGATTAAGACAGCATCTAAGATTAATTAGAGGTGTCAATGGGTGCACATGCCCGATCCAGCACATGAATTTGCTTGTTAAGGCATCCTGCCCCTTACCATTCAGGCTTGGAAATTATAAAATAATATTAAAACATTTTGAAATTCATTTTTTAGAATAAAAGTACTAATTCAAATATCAAAAGATAAATTTGGTGCTGGATCTTAAATTCGCTACCCATTGTCGGCCCAGAGGCCTGTAGAGTCATCTGGCCGGTGAAGAATTTATCTAAAATATGACAAAGAAGGTGAAATCCATTTCACCTTTTAACAAATTTTTTTTTGAAAGTACCTTTTACATTTAAACACAAACTTTTCGAAGAACTTAATAAGTTGCACACACACACACACACATATATATAATATATATATATATATATATATATATTGTAGCATTATTATTTCATACAAGAGATCCTTGAATTGTTGAAAAGTCTGCTTTTCCTTTACCTTTTAAAAACAATGTAAAGATGTTTCTCTCCAGTTCCTGTGAAGAAAATTAAGGTCCATGCACTTCTTGGGCATGCTTGATAGAATGAGTGGAGATTCCAATTTCCAATATAAATGTTCGTTCCCGTGAATCTTAAGCTAAACCAGCAGATTCATCATAGTCATTGGCCATGTAGGGTCCCATGTGCTCACACTACACATTTTTCCTCATTTATTCTATTCATCCGTCGGCATGGCCGGTTGAGTGTGGCTGTGCTGTGCTGCCCTAATGTCCATTCTATTGTATCCCACTTTTGTTTCTCAATCTCATGATGAAGATGAACCATAATGACAGTGATATATATGACATAATGCCGTTTCCTAGAGCGCACCAAATTGTTAAGACCTTAATAAGAAGAATGAGATCTATGAAAACGCTACGACCCCTTTCATCATATGCAGCATTGCACGGTCAAATGTCTTAACGATTGGGTTCACCTCGAAGGAATTTAGATTCGAGTTATTGGAAGAGATATTTATATCGATATTGTTTATTCATTCCATGAAGTCAGTTACAAGTAAGATGCACGATCACGAAGAAGCCTCTAATTATGAACTTGAGAAAAACAGAAATGAAAAAAAATAAAATATATATATATATATATATACAGGGGCGGATCTAGAAATTTTAAGTAGTGGGGGCAAAACCGTAAAATTAAACTAACTACTTCTATCCCATTAAAATTGTCACTTATTGATTGTTTTAGGTCAAATTTTTTGAAATTTGACTTCATTTTATTTTATATTTATAATTGATAAAAATATAAAAAAAAATGGTCTACAAACTTGGGATTAAATATGTGTATTTTATATAAAAACTAAAATGAGAAAAAAGTCAATAAATAACATTTTTATTGGAAGAGAGTGATGTAAAACCTATAAATATAACATAATCCAAATGCATAATATAAGTCAAGTGTATAATTATAAAACATGTTACAAAAAGATAATGTACTACAAATACAATCGTTTCCTATAGATTCATAGCTTCATAGCTTGAAAGCATTGTAAAATCTTTTTATTAGCAATATATAGATATATATATATATAGATATACATACATATATATATATATCTCTCTCTTTATATAGATAACCAATCAATCATTTATATAAGAATCCTCTAAAATTGATTACTTCCTCTTCGTAAGATATTTTTCCATAATTAATAAATAAGTTTTATAGTTTCCAAAGGAATAAAAAAATTATATTCAAATGGAATTATACGAAAATCACTAGTTACACTTATAAAAATATAATTACATATCCTATATTTTGTATATCAATCTTACTAAATAAATTAATATCATAATGAACAAATAACTAAAAAAATGTTAACTATTTTCTTCAATTTCAAAATAGAGTAAGACATTAGTGTTAAATTTAAATGTTAATTACTATTTATATAAATATAAACAAATTCAATGAATTCTAATTTCTAAATTAAATGATTCCATCATTATAAAAAAATTCAAACAATAAAATATTTCATCATATTAAGAAATTATAAAAATAATAATAAATTAATTAAAAAAATCACATTACTAAATATTTGATGAAAAAATGGTTCACTTTAATTCAACTTTTATTTGAGAAAGAAGTCAAAGGAAAGAGAAATATATAGAGATGGTGACTAATGGGTATGAGGTTGAAAAATTTTTTTTTGAAAAATAACGCACAAAATGTAATAGAGAAGAAAAGATAGTGGAACCTAGAAATCAAAGAGAGAGAAAAAGTTTGAAAAGAAAGAGAAGATGGTAATAATGGGACCGGAAAGAAAAATAAAATGTAAAAAAAAGTTATCTTTTCTCTCTTTTATCCCTTTTATTATTTGAGTTTAGATCAAATATTATATATTTCGTTTGTAATATGTTAATTCCATGGAGGCAATAATAAAGGACAAGAAATTTTGAACTAAATTTTATACATATATTAAAGGGATTGTAGGATTGTAGGAATTTTATACATATATATATATAATATATAGTAACATTCGAGAAATATATATATATATATATATATATATAATATTCAAAATCAATCCTAGCAAAAGGATCTTCATGGCCTTCTGTTCTCAATTCGGCTCACGCCTCTTTTGTAAGAAATAAATATAGTACCACTTGAGAACCTTTTCTTTCTTCATATCTTTTCTTGGTAACATTAGTTTATGCGATTGGTGATCAAGTTGGTCTGATTTTTTATTTATTGAAAAATATTAAGTATTTATTATAGTTCTTGCGTACGACAAGTTATAAATTTATATATAAGCAAGTTATCACTCCATGTCTCCCACTGAATCTCATTGCTTTATTTCATATTGAAGATGCATGCACGAATGGTTCTCATCTTTTGTTTCTGTTTTTTTTTTTTTTTAATTCCCTACTAGTCGTTGCCTCGACCAACTCTTTGTACTTTTAAGTTCTTTATTTAATCCTTTCCCTGTGAAATTGAAACAACTCATCCTTGGAAAATACTGGATTCTTATATTTTAATTAATTATAACATAAATAAAATAAGAACCAAGTTGGCCGTTTGCCTTACCTTTTGTCTCTAAGCAATTTGTAGTGTTATTTTATAATATTGACATAGATTTATATTGTAGGAATGATTATTCATAGAATGACTTAATTCTCTAACTGTTGGAATTTGTCGGAATGATTATTCATAGAATGACTCAATCCTCTAACTGTTGGACTTTGGGTTTGGCACCTTTGATGGTCCAGCCCACCAAGCCCATTAACCATGTTTACCAAAGGGTAAAGACTTGGGCAATTATCCATGTGATTTAATTAAAATTAAATCAAGGATATTGAAGAGATAATTCTATTGAAATTATCTAAGTGATAATTGGAGAATAAATAGTGATAATTTAATTAAATAATTCATATTATCACATTATCACTTTATCACTTTGGGGTTTGGAGGTCTATAAATAGGCTGTTACATTTTCATTTAAAAACACACCAAAACACACAGAGAACATTGGTTAGTTAGTGAAAATCCTTCCTCTCTAGAAAAAGCCTATCTCCCTACTTTACCAAGTAAGAAAGGTTCTTACACCGTGAATAATGAAATTCTTGCTCAATCTTGTAGTAAGGATCCACCACAAGTTTGAAGATCGGATCTACCTTGGAGATCCAGTCAACCAACAGTTTGGATTTTTGGAGATCCGACGCACCTGGAGTTCCTTTTAAGATCTAAAAGTACTATAAAGCTCCTACCCGAAGATTTTGAGAAACCTTATCGCTAATTTACATAGGTAAAACAAGTCTGGTAAGAATTTGACAAGATTTTGACTTCTAAAATTTTAGGAAAAATATACATAATGTTTAGTATTATTTTTTCAACAGAGCTCACATTAGATGTTTTTGTGCCTATATGATCCTAGATTTGGAAGTTAAAGTACAAAAGAAACCCAAACCACTCTTGATGCAATACCGAAAATTTTGGTCATAATTTGAACTTGAGTTTAACTCGAGTTTTAATGAAATGGAAATTCATCTTCGATTTGAATATTGCGATATTGAGGTGTAACGAGTTGATTTGGAGAATTTTGATTTAGTATGGAAATTCAAACTTCACTTTGGAGTCATAAAAAAGGATTATTACATTTATTGAGAAATTAGAGATTAAGCTTAATCACTATGTAAGTTACCTTGAGAGTTGTTTGGTACTAAAGAAAATTGAGGATAAATAAAAGAAAATGATCTTAATATGAAATTTATGATTTGATGATGAAGAAGAGTTATTGAAAATATTAACTTGATCCATAAATTAATTTGGAGTCATAATATTAATTACTTTATAAATTGAAAATTTAATGGAAATAAACACTTAATGAATTTAGGAGTTATTTGGAGTTATGAAATTATGGTAAATTGGAGAAAATGGCAAGATTGAAGATGTATGTACTTTGGGAGATAAAATGGACAATTGAAAGGATAAGTGGAGGCCAAATATGGAAACTCATTGAATAAAAATTAGAAGAAGAGTGTTTTCCCTCATTTTCCTTCTTCTTCTTCCTCCTATTTTCTTCAAATTGAAGAGCACACTAAAGCTAAGCTTGCCCAATTAAAACCCTATTGAATCCTCACTAAATTTTCGTGTAAACCCATCATTTAAGTCATCAAAATCATCCTTAGAGCTTGCTAATTTCATTGGTTGAGGATTGGAATGAAGAGCACAAAGTTGGGTGGTGTTTTGGCATATTGAGCTTAAAAAGGGGAAGAATTTCGTGGTGGATCCATCAAGCTTTGGAAAGTAAGCTTGAGGTATGTTATTCTACCCCATTTTAGCTTCCAACTTCCCTTGGAATCATGTTGATTGGATTAGTAATGAGAAAGTTATGCATTTTAGAAGTTAGAGTGAGAAAATAGGTTTCTTTGAATGCAATTTGATAGATTTTAGTTGAATTGATGTTGTAGATGTCTTAATTGATGTTCTGAGCATGTCTTGATGATGTTTTATGGTGAATGTTGTCTTGAAATGAATTGGAAATGGTTTGGGAATGTTAAAGGTTGAAACTTGGCCAAAAGGTCATAAATCCTGATATGTGCAGGGCGATTTTGGGCTAGGTGCACCAAAGACCCTAGCCCAGATCCTCTCTAAAAATGAAGGATTCTAGGCCAGGTACACCAGAGACCCTAGCCCGGATCCTCCCTGGAATTATTGGAACATGCCTTGTTCCATTTTGGTTCGTTTTGCTCCATTTTGCTTCCGATTTGATTTTCGACTTCTTCGAGTCTTTAAGAACCTTAATTAAACTTATGTAAGAGACATTTTGATATGGTAAACATCTCAAATAAACCTTGAATTAAGATTTGGGCCGTTAACCCTTGAATTGACAAAATTTGTTAAGTGTTGAGCTCAAAGTGGCTCAATGGAGTGCGTTGCCAATTAAGCAACGCACTTTGAGCGTAAAGGCACGAAGATGTATAGCATATAGCCTTAGAATGCTATATTAAGTTTGTTTAGTGTCTTACCATATTGTTTTCATTGTCTTAACCTACCTGCTAGGAGGTTGCACATTGGTGAAAGGCAAGGCGCAAGCATGTGGACTTATGGGGGTGTTTACGTGCCCAAATTTGTGAGTGTATAGTGACTTGATATTTTAAATTATAATGATTATGTTTTCAAATGTAGATCTTGAAAAGAGATTTGAAAACCATGTTTTGAGTATGGATGTTTGGTAATTGCTCGTTAAGCATGTTTGGTGAAAATGTGACCCGAATAATTGTATATGCCATTTTTTGGTTCTGATACATTTGTTATCAACCATATGGCTTGTAAATGGTTTTATGAACTATGGAATGTACTTAGATTTTGTATTAGTGAGATTGGTGTGCTCGTGCGCTTAGGAGAAATTGAATTCCCAAACTCAACCATGGTTGCCAATCTATGGTCCATTGAAGAGAATGTCATAGATTGTGGTATGTTTTATTATGTTGATTATTGTCATGTAGAGTTGATGGGAGAGGGTGACTTTTATGACTTGTATACTTGTTGTTGGACTCTCTTTGCCTCACCACATTGAGTTGTCCAAGGCCAATACTAACGAAGGAGTAAACTTGGTTTTATTATGATTTGTGATGTGCCAAAACCCCTGGGTGATTTCTTTCTCTATCTCGGCCAAGGTTAGGAGATTGGAAACGTGTTTTTTTGGCTAGAACCCATGCTTTGTGGAAAATCGGGTCAATTTTTGAGATTTTGATATCTATGATATTGTTTTGCTTTCCAAGCATGTTTTCAACCGATAAAATGGATAGATTTCGTCAAAATGCTTAAGTGTTAGCTTGGTTCGAAAACCATACTATGAAACTTTGATTTGAACGTAAGCATGCTTTGATATTCATGTTTTATAGCCGTATGATTTATATGTTTGAATATCAAATGTTTTGCCATGACTGTTTTCCAAAGATGCTTGTGAAATTACATCCATACTTCTGCAAAGTGTGTAGACTTTTATGAATTGTCACTGTCATTCACTGAGTACGTGTTAGTACTCACCACTCATTTTTGTCTATATGTTTTGCAGTGTAATAGTTCGATTATGTCTTTGTGCCTTGAGGTGTTCGTGGTGGGTTCAGATGTTTGAGTAGTGCCTCCCTTAGAGACGGCCCGTTTATTTGAGCTCGGGCTCATAATTGGTAAGGGGTTCCATTGGAGAAAGAAAACATAAAGGAGACTAGATTTATGAAAGGGGTTTGCAAATTGTTTTGTATTTTAAATTTGACATTTTGTAACCAAACTTGTAAAATCAATCATATTTTGACTTTCGGTTGACTTTGGTCAACTTTTATGTAAAATGTTAGATTTTATTGAAACTTTATTTGTAATTGTTTTACCTAATAAAATGAGTATCCAATTTAGTTTAAAGATGTTTTTGAATTGAAATCATCTAATGCCTTGCATGGTGTCGAAGTGCAAGGCTGCAAATTCGTATTTCGGTGTAACACGATGGTTGTCACGTGCTCAGCTTTCAAGTCGGGGTGTGACAGCTCAATTGGTAAGAGGTGTGTGCATAGAAGCAACAAAACCCTTGGTGGCCTAGGTTCGAGGAGTGCTACAGATATGTTGGTACTCGAATTTGCGAGGGCCAAGGGATAATACCTTAATTAGTGGTGACACTGGTGGCCGGGTCCAGAGTGGCTGGCCAGACCAGTAAAAGGCTTTGTGGGCCCGTCTCTCAGACTTGAGGTGGTGCGTGACATTCACCTTGGTGTCCAAGTGACATGCAGCTACTACATTGGACTCCACTCGTAGGGACAGTCGATAGTGTTTTTGGTACTTTTATCGGTTATGATATACTATATTATTAATTACATATCTAGGTAAATTCTGTATAAGGAGTATGAAACTTAAACAAGACCGTCTGTGACTCCTCCATTCTTTCATGAGAATTTACCTGGTGTCATTTTTAGTATAATTGTTTATATCAATTATGAGACAATCCACGTGCTTTGATGTTTAGGCCAATGGGAGATCTTATGGCACTTCTAGGAATGTGTCATCGATAGTGGTAGTATAGGAGCATTTCATAATCTTTCAAATCAATGATTTGATGTTTATCATACTTTTATTATTTCTGGTGATTTACGAAGCATGTTGAATTTTCTGTGGCATGTTTTTGTTAAAGTGTGATTATGATGACATGTAATAAAAGCATGTTGTGTTAAAGTATGATATATTAAAGCATGACGCGTTAAAGTATTTTGTATAATTAAATTCCATTGAATATTGGCATAATTGTTTTTGAGAAAATAAAGCATGTAATATGTTTGAGAAAATGCAATTTAGAAGCATGCTAGGAATGCCATGAGTAAGTGGGAGATTTTAGTTGAGGAAATCTCAGATTTTGCTCCTAAGACTAAAATTTTCCTGATGATTATCTTGAATAATATTAATAATTACTTATATGCAAGTGATGATTAACATCATAGCAAATTTTTTATCTTGCTACTAGTGGATTATTTCTTTTATTTAACTTGAATTATGCTACGAAAATGATTGATCTTGTGGTGCTTTACATTAATATCCATTGTGCTTGGTTCTAATGTAGTTGAAAATGGCTACCAAGAATATTGTTGCTGATATGGACAAAGGAGAGAAATTGGATGGCAAGAATTATGATATCTGGCGCTGAAAAATCCAATACCTCCTTGATGAGTAAGGTGTCTTGGAGAACCTTGATCAGATTATGGATGAGCCTGAAGTTGGAAATACTACTCAACATTGCCGAGACCTTAAAGCCTACTAAAATTGGCTCAAGCAAGATCATTGTGCGTGCTTTACTATGTTAAGCAACATGTATAATGATTTGATTAGTGAGTTTGAGCAATATCAAACAACTTATGAGATGTGGCAAGCCCTGAGCAACAAATATGGAGTGACCTTTCTGTCTAAGCTACGAAAATTGAATATGAGTTTCAATACCTATAAGAAAAGGCCTTATTCAATGAAACAACATCTGAGGATGATGTCTACCTTGATCTGCGAGCTAAAGGTAGCTAGGGTTTCCTTAATAGATGAGCAGCAAGTTTAGGCTGTAATTTTTTCTCTTCCTGACTTATAGGAGCACATGAAGGCAAACATGGCACATAATGAAAGTGTCAAAACATTTGATGATATTTCATGCCATTTGGAGTTAGAGGATAAGCGCTTGAAAGCTGCTAAGCCTGCCACCAATGGTGTTGCCAATGTTGCTGGGTCAAACTCATGCAAGGCATCTGGGCCTAACCTGTGCCAAAGAAGGTAAGAACTACCACGCATGACATAGGCAAGCGTGATGGTAAGAAAGACAAGCTAAGATGAATTGTTATAACTGTGGAAATCCTGGCCATTTTGCTCGTGAATGCATTGAGAAGAAAAGGTACTTTCCAATTCAATGTTGTCATGCCCCGACCCGCAAGCCCGGCCACGTGACAACCGCCGTACCACCTCGAGATGCGCGCCTCGTCAGGCGAGCAATCCAAGATGACACAAGGCATAAAATAAAGGGTATATGAGCAATATATGAAAATATCTGAGAAATAACTTACAAAATATTATTTAAAATATTGACAAAGTGTAAGTGGCATGTTTTACGATGCAAACATGCAGCGGAAAAAGATAATATATATAATAACATGCAATACTATTCCGAGCCAAGATTCACAAGGAAGGAGGGTGGCACCTACAAAATCATGTCCTCAGTGATATATTGGGATCACTGACCACCTGGACACCTGTCGTCTGTAGCCTTATGACCTGACAACAAAAGTGAATGGCGTGAGTACAAATATATATGTACCCAGTGAGGGACCCAGTTATAATGACCGATCACCTCAGGCTGGGGATATGAAATAATCTAAAATTTCATTTATTAAATCACTTAGTAAAATCATATGAAACCCCATGCTAAAACAAATATCAAATATAATATTCATTAAATGGGCTAGCTTATGAAATCGTCCCAAAGGTACACCCGTGCACTTGGATGCCCCGTTGGACCGTCAAGGGCTATCTCATAATTCAAATCCTTTATCTTATTCATTGGCCCGTTCCCTTGACGTTAGCCTTGCCGTGGTGGAACACAGCAAACCGGAGCCCTGGCGAGCTTCCCTACGCGCCTCTCCCAGGGTCTTGTCTCACCATGCCCCTTGATAGGCGGTCCACGGCTGAAATCATGCATGCTCTCAAACTCAGTCCACACTCCCGCATAATTAGAGCACCAAGGAACCCACTCAATCACTCAACTCCCATGGGCATCGTACCCCTAATAATCATAATAATAACAATTTATAAAGTCTCTTGAAATTCCCACCCTCTAAATCCTTTATAAACTTTATGTGTGAGGGTGGACATTTCATACCCCCAAAACGTTATAAACAATTATAAAACAATTTATAAAACAATTAGAAAACGATTGACCCTCAATGGTCAACCACTATAATCCAAGCCACTCACAAGGGAGGTTTGTATACTCCCAAATAAATCCCCACGAATGCCTAAGCTCATACGCAAGTGCCCGACCTCGTACAATCACATACCTAAATAGTCAAATTGAAATCTAATTTGATTAATAAAGGCAATTGGCTAATAATTAAACATCTAGGCAAGATCTAATTAGAGTTTCTAAGGTCTCGAAATAAAATTGGACAAGTCCGGAGGTCAACGGAAATCATTTCTGGTCATTAGGGGTCTAGGGGTGCAAAATTACCATTTTACCCCTAGGCCCGGATTGGGATATTTTCCCAACCCGAGAGGATCCGGGCCGGGATCAGTGCTGCACCTGGCCCGGACCTTCCTTGCTCCGAGGCCTAGCTCGGTCCTTCATCTTCCCTTACCTGATTTTGCATGCAATCCAACTTCAAATTGCATGAAATTCAAAACACATGTTCTTCAATACTTAAACTAAGATCCTATAGCTTCAAGAACTAATTTAAACAATTGATCATGCAAGGAATTTGAATCAAAATTCAATTGGTGCAAGTGTTCTTGAGCAAAACGAATTTCAATCTTCAATCTAGCATAACTTTCAGCTCAGACCACGAAATCAAGCGTATAAGCTATCAAATTAAAGCTTGAAGAGTCTAGAACAACATACCAAGAAATCAGCCAAAGCCCATGGTTGGATTAAAATTTGTAGCTCGAAGAGAAAATCACCTCTAAGTTGGTAGATTTTGAGATTTGAAAAATTCTTGATAGATTTGATGTTTTTGATCTTCAAGCAAGCTAAAGGAGTTGTTATTGATGATTAATCAGGTGTTTGATGAGGGATTGAAGTGACGAAATTGAAGAAAATTGAAGAGTGTTGAGAGACTTTGAAGAGATGCAGAAACGAAGAATAAAGTAGAAGAAAAGAAGATGAAAAGAGGTAGAAATGGTTGTCAGTTGGCCGACCACCACTTTTAAATGGTCGGGTTGACTTTTGGTCAACCTGTCCATGGGTTGACTTTTAGTCAACCTGACCTTCTTGCCTCGGTCTTCGTGCCTACGGGTCCCACCGACTCCGGATAAAATTTTAGGCTCCTAGGCTCAGAATTGAGCTAAAGGGAGTTCAAAACATTTATGAGAAGTCCAATTTGATTTCATGGCCACACAACTATACACAAATATACGACTTGACATGTGCGGACTAGGTCCGAGAGTGTCAACTCTCCCCCCTTAAAAAAATTTCGTCCCTGGAATTCAATTAAACTAATCATCAAATAAATGGGGGAAGTCACGTCTCATATAGCTCTCTGGCTCCTAAGTTTGCTCGTCGATTTGTGAGCTTTTCCATAAAACTCGCACCAAAGGAACCGATTCACAGGTGGAACCCTGAAGCTTAAGCTTTTCTTCAGCTTCACGGGTAGAGTTTGAAGAACATTCGACGGATCAGGTACATATTTTCACAGCATAGATACATGAAAGACATCATGTATCCGAGCCATTTCGAGTGGCAATTCCAAGCGATACGCCACCGGTCCAACCCATTCTGTGATAAGGAATGGACCGATGGACCTCGGATTCAAATTTCCCGCCTTGCGGAATCGAATAACGCCTTTCCAAGGAGAGACCTTTAGGAGCACTTGATCTCCCACTTGGAATTCCAAAGGCATCCTCCTCCATTGTGCTTGCTTTTGATCTCGATCTTGGGCTGCCTGAAGTCGTTCTCGGATGAACTTCACATTCTTAGTGGTGAGTTTAATCTCTGCCTTGTCGAAGATTCAATTCTAGCCCACTTCATCCCAATACAACGGAGTTCTTTACTTCTTTCCATATAGGGCTTCATACGGAGCCATACCAATACTAGATTGGTAGCTGTTGTTATGGGCAAACTCTACTGACGCTAGGTATGCATCCTATCCACCGGTAAACTCAAACGCACATGCACGTAGCATGTCCTCAAATATTTGTATGGTACATTCTGACTGGCTATCAGTCTGTGGGTGGAAAGCAGTACTAAAACAAAGTTGACTTCCCATCGCTTGCTGAAAGCTACTCCAGAACTGTGAAGTGAACCTCGTATCTCGATCCGAAACTATGGAAGCTGGGACACCATGGAGTCTAACTATTTCATTCATGTAAAGCTGTACTAACTGGTTTACACTCCACCTCATGCTCACTGGGAGAAAGTGTGCTGACTTAGTGAGTCGGTCGACAATCACCCACACAGCATCAATCCCATGTTTAACGCACGGAAAACCAATTACGAAATCCATGGTGATGTGTTCCCACTTCCATTCGGGAATTTGAAGAGGTTGAAGTGTCGCGAAAGGTTTCCAACGTTTCGCTTTCACTTGTTGACATGTTAGACATCTTGCCACGAATTCAGCAACTTCTCTTTTCATTCCAGGCCACCAATAATGATCCTTGATGGTTCGATACGTCTTGGTGCTACCTAGGTGCATGGCAAATGGAGAAGAATGAGCTTGCTGAAGAATGGTGCCTTTAAGGTCCAGGTTGTGCGGCATGCAAATTCGACACCAAAATAGTAGAACTCCATCACTGCGAACTAAAAACTCTGATGGCTCGCCCAACTGTAACTTTTGAAGTTCTTGCTGCACGAATCAAAAGTCTGGAGATCACGAATTCGATCGTCTAGCACTGGCTTAGCTAGAATCTGAGCAATCAGTGCACCATCGTGATAATCGTAAGCCAATCTGGTTCTAGTTGACTTTAGGTCCACCAACTCTGGCAAGTGGATATCTCTGACTGTGGCCAACAAAGTAACTGTGTTTCGGCTTAAAGTGTCTACAACCACGTTTACCTTGCCAGGATGATAGTCGATTACTAGATCATAATCCTTGATGAGATCTAGCCATTGCCTTTGCCGCATATTCCATCACACTGACTCATGAAGTGTTTGAGGCTCTTGTGATCGGTGTAGATGAGACAAGTTTCACCATATAAATGGTGGCGCCAAATCTTCAAGGCGAAGACTATAACCGCAAGCTCCAAGTCATGTATTGGATACTTGATCTCGTTCGGTTTTAATTGACGGGAAGCGTACGCAATTACCCATTCATCTTGCATCAACATGCATCCAAGTCCATCTTATGATGCATCGGTATATACAATGAACTCCTTGCCGCTTACAGGTAGGGCAAGTAAAGGTGCTGTCGTCAACTTATCCTTCAGCTTCTGGAAACTCTCTTCGTATTTTTTAACCAAAAGAATTTGGTATTCTTGCGGGTCAATTTAGTTAATGGTGCAGCAATTGCAGAGAATCCATCCATGAATCTCTGATAATATCTAGTTAGTCCCAAGAAGCTTCGACTCTCAGTGGGATTTGTGGGACGTTTCCAATTGGTGATTGCCTCAATCTTGCTGGAATCCACAAATATGTCATCCCTTGACACGACGTGTCTAAGGAATCCAATTTGCTGCAACCAAAACTGGCGCTTGGAGAGTTTAAAGTATGGCTGGTGATCTCGAAGAGTTTGCAGCACAACACGAAGATGGTTAGTCTGCTCTCGCTGGTTTCTTGAATAAACCAATATGTCATCAATGAAAACGATGACAAATCCGTCTAGATACGGATGGAATATATGATTCATCAGGTCCATGAATGCCGCTGGAGCGTTGGTAAGTCCAAACGACATCACACAAAACTCATAATGTCTGTATCTGGTACGAAAGGCAGACTTATGAATATCTTCCTCTCCTATCTTCAACTGATGGTAGCTCGATCGCAAGTCAATCTTGGAGAATACTCCAGCTCCTCGAATCTGGTCAAAAAAATCGTCAATGCAAGGCAATGGGTATCTATTCTTCACAGTAATTACATTCAGTTTGCGGTAGTCGATACAGAGTTGTACGGAACAGTCTTTCTTTCTCACAAACAAAACTGAGGCTTCCAAGGTGAAGTACTCGGCCGAATGAACCTTTTATCCAACAATTTAGTGAGTTGTTTCTTCAACTCAACAAGTTCAGTGGGTGCCATTCGGTATGGAGCCATAGAAATTGGGTCCGTACCAAGATAAACTTCGATCAGGAAGTCGAAGTCTCTCTCAGGCGGCAAACCAGGTAATTCATCGGGGAAGACATCCGAAAACTCATTAACTACCGGAATATCTTCAATGTTAGGCTTTTCCACTGAATTGTCTACTACATGGGCTAACACAAGTTTACACCCTTTAAGTAGTAGCTTACTTGCTTTGATGGTGGAAATGGCATTCGATGTGCCTCTGCGCTCATTGTAGAAGTCGATCATGCTACTGTCGGGTCGTGGAATCCTCCTCAAATGGTGCTCGCCGTAGATCTGAGCGCAATGTCTCCCAAGCCAATCCATCCCCAAGATAGCATTGAAGTTGGACATTTGAAGTGGAATTAAGTCCGCTTCGAAAGTAAGGTTTTCCAGCTTCACTGCACATCTCTGTACACCCTATTCCAAACCATCCTCTCTGCTAAAGGTGTATTCACCAATAGCTCGTACCCCAAGGGCGATAATGATCGATTCGCATGCACGGCGAACTTGGTATTAACGTAGGACAAAGTAGCTCCAGTGTCCATAATCACATACGCCGGTTGATCGAAAATAACTACCACGCCTAACATCCAAAATTTTTTCTAAAGCAGTTACTTTTGCGCGACAATCAGTTACGAGTGCGATGATATCTTTATTCATGAAAAATACCTGTCCATGAATATTTAAATATATATTTACAGGTAACAACATCAGGACGAGCGTCAGCGTCCTCCTGTGATACAGCGTAAACCTGAGTATGTTGCTGCTGCTGCGGGGGTCGTCTCGGAGGTTCAAAATTGCTACCAGCACCTGAATGCTGCTGAGAAAAAGAGGGGGCAGTGTAGGAATGTCCCGCTAGCTGGAAAAGACAGAAACCTCCATAACTGCTTGGTATGGCCGGAGGCTGGCCAAAACTCCATCTGGGAGGTGCAAAGGCAGTAAATGGACATGCGTACGACATATGGCCCATACCACCGCACCGCACTAAAAACATCGAGGTCCAGTCCTGCACGGACTAGAATGAAGGCGCCTGTAGGTTGGACACCATGGTCCAGACTCTCCTCTCTTCTTTCCGAACCATCCTCTAACCATGGACCCAAATCCTATCTTCCCTTTTCCTTGACCACCAGATAGAGGTGGTGGCAGGGAAAGTGACATCTGTTGTGTTGGGGACTCGGCTGAACTTGCTCTAGATACCCCACTGTAGGAATATGTGGTCTGAGTCTATCTTGGCATTGGGTCCATCGGTACGTCAGAAGATCGTTGACCGCTCGAACTTGATCCTCCTGGCCTACGTTGAGCAATCATAGTCTCAGCCCACAACGCATTCTATCGACACTGCTCAAAGGTAGCTCTGGGAGTAGGTGCCATGAACTGTATAATTTCCCACCGAAGGTCGTTGACAAAATAAAGACAAAGGGCCTTCTCGGTGATGGACAGAAGATGATGTGAAAGTCTCTGCAACTCCATCTTATACTACTCGACAGATCTAATGCCTTGCTACAATCGGGGGAACTCGCTATATCGCCTCATCGCCATTTCCTCCGATACAAATTTCTGTCGGAACTCAGTAACAAACATCTCCCACATCACTGGTCCGGTGGCTCGGCTCTTAAGATTGGTCCACCAACTTAGTGGCTACCCCTGAAGATATCGGGTAACCACACTCACTCGCTCCTTAGAGGTCATACCCAGACCCTCCGTGCTCTTGGTAACGAAATACAGCTAATCCCACGCTGCATCAGCAGACGTGTCGGAGAGCTTTGGGGTATCTAGTCCTGTCATGATGCAAAAGAACCTCAACAGGCGATTTACTAGAAAAATGGCACCAGCGGAAGTGCTCGTTGCACCCCTCGGCTAAAAGTGCAGCGGTGTCAGTGTCAGCATCGGTGGAGATGGATGTACAGGTGGTGTAGTGCCGGTAGGTGGATATGCATCAGTGGCCATCTGTGATGAAAAGAATCTGTTGGCCCAATTGTCAAACATCCGCTCGAAATCAGCGGGCGTGTACTGCACCGGCGTGGCAGTCGTCGGAGGTAGGGGAGGCAGAACCTCAATATGAAAACCCTGATGATGTGTCTCATCAACTTGTGGAATATGTGGAATAGGCTCATCCGAGATCGCAATGGTCTCCGGGTTTACGCTAGGCTGTGCCTCAGGCTGCCTACGTGGCCGACCTCTCCGCCTAGGTACCGGGGGATTAGTGGTAGGTATGGAAGGATCGAAAATATTCTTTCTTCTAGGTGGCATGACATAACACTGCATAAAATCTAGGTCAATAAACGAAAATATCTCTATACTAATCGTACCCTTAATTCTAACCCCAAAATAAAAAATCTCAAAACTATGTGAACTCCTCGGCTCGGTATAATATAGATATAATTTTTATTTTAAAATTTTCTCTGATACCAATTGAATTGTCATGCCTCAACCCGCGGGCCCGGCCACGTGACAACCGTCGTATCACCTCGAGATGCGTGCCTCATCAAGCGGGCAATCCAAGATGGTACAAGGCATAAAATAAATGGTATACGAGCAATATATGAAAAATATATGAGAAATAATTTACAAAATATTATTTAAAATATTGATAAAGCGTATGTGGCACATTTTACGGTGTAAACATGCAACATAAAAAGATAATATATATAATAACGTGCAATACTATTCCGAGCCAAGATTCACAAGGAAGGAGGGTGGCACCTACAAAATCGTGTCCTCAGTGATATACTGAGATCACTGACCACCTGGACGCCTGTCGTCCGTAACCTGATGACCTAACAACAAAAGTGAATGGTGTGAGTGCAAATATATATGTACCTAGTGAGGGACTCGGCTATAATGACTGATCACCTCAGGCTGGGCATATGAAATATTCCAAAATTTCATTTATTAAATCATTTAGTAAAATCATATGAAACCCTATGCTAAAGCAAATATCAAATATAATATTCATTAAATGGGTGTCTTCTGAAATCGTCCCAAAGGTACACTCGTGCATTTGGGTGCCCCGCTGGACCATCAAGGGCTATCTCATAATTTAAATCCTTTATCTTATTCATTGGCCCGTTCCCCTGACGTTAGCCTTGCCGTGGTGGAACACAGGAAACCGGAGCCTTTGCGAGCTTCCCCACGCACCTCTCCCAGGGTTTTGTCTTGCCGTGCTTCTCAATAGGCGGTCCACGACTGAGAATCATGCATGCTCTCAAACTCGGTCAACGCTTCCGCATAATTGGAGCACGAGGAACCCACTCAATCACTTAACTCCCAAGGGCATCGTACCCCTAATAATCATAATAATAACAATTTATAAAGTCTTTTGAAATTCCTACCCTTTAAATCCTTTATAAACTTTGTGTGTGAGGGTGGACATTTCATACCCCCAAAACGTTATAAACAATTATAAAACAATTTATAAAACAATTAGAAAACGATTGACCCTCAATGGTCAACCACTATAATCCAAGCCACTCACAAGTAAGGGAGGTTTGTATACTCCCAAATAAATCCCCACGAATGCCTAAGCTCGTACGCAAGTGCCCGACCTCGTACAATCACATACCTAAATAGTCAAATTGAAATCTAATTTGATTAATAAAGGCAATTGGCTAATAATTAAACATCTAGGCAAGATCTAATTAGAGTTTCTAAGGTCTCGAAATAAAATTGGACAAGTCCGGAGGTCAACGGAAATAATTTCTGGTAATTAGGGGTCTAGGGGTGCAAAATTACCATTTTGCCCCTAGACCCGGATTGGGATATTTTCCCAACCCGAGAGAATCCGGGTCGGGATCAGTGCTGCACCTGGCCAGACCTTCCCTTCTCCGAGGTCGAGCTCGGCCCTTCATCTTCCCTTACTCGATTTTGCATGCAATCCAACTTCAAATTGCATGAAATTCGAAACACATGTTCTTCAATACTTAAACTAAGATCCTATAGCTTCAAGAACTGATTTAAACAATTGATCATGCAAGGAATTTGAATCGAAATTCAATTGGTGTAAGTGTTTTTGAGCTAAATGAATTTCAATCTTCAATCTAGCATAACTTTTAGCATAAGCTATCAAATTAAAGCTTGAAGAGTCTAGAACAACATACCAAGAAATCAGCCAAAGCCCATAGCTGGATTAAAAGTTGTAGCTCGAAGAAAAAATTGCCTCTAAGTTGGCAGATTTTGAAATTTGAAAAATTCTTGATAGATTTGATGTTTTTGATCCTCAAACAAGCTAAAGGAGTTGTTATTGATGATTAATCAGGTGTTTGATGAGGGGTTGAAGTGATGAAATTGAAGAAAACTGATGGAGGTTGAGAGACTTTGAAGAGATGAAGAAACGAAGAATGAAGAAGAAGAAAAGAAGATGAAAAGAGGTAGAAATGGTGGTCGGTTGGCCGACCACGACTTTTAAATGGTTGGGTTGACTTTTGGTCAACCTGGCCATGGGTTGACTTTTGGTTAACCTGGCCTTCTTGCCTAGGTCCTCATGCCCACGGGCCCTACCAACTTCAGATAAAATTTTAGGCTCCTAGGCTCGGAATTGAGCTAAAGGGTGTTCAAAACATCTATGAGAAGTCCAATTTGATTTCTTGGCCACACAACTATAGACAAATATATGACTTGACACGTGCGAACTAGGTCCGGGCATGTCAACTGTCTTGTTCTGGTTGTTTTATGGCTATTAATGAATTAAATGCTTATCCTTTTCCTATATGGATTGTGGAGTTCCGAAGAATTCCTATTGGAAGTAGGAGTACACAAATGGGGAATAAGTCTCGCATAAATGTGCTTGGGATTGGCACTTACAAGTTGGATATGCGTGGTGGTCGCACCTTGCTACTTCATGATGTACTTTATACTTTAGAAATTCGATAGAATTTGCTTTCAGTTATAATTATGTTAGGCTTAGGTTTTAAATTTGCCTTTGAAGGCAATAAGGTTGATATTTTTCTTGGAACAATTTATTATAGTTATGGTTTATTCAAAATGGGTTGATGGCTTTAGACATTGATTATTCTAGCTATAACAAAGTCAATAATTCTATTTCTTCGGTTGCTACCCATGATGATGTTTACGATAATTCTGTGAAATGGCATGCTAGATTGGGCCATATAGGTCAAGACAGAATGAATAGGCTATCTAGAGAAGGCCTGTGGGTCCACTTGCTAAAGTGTCTTTACCTATATGTGAACATTGTCGTATTGGTAAGGTAACCAGAAAACCTTTTGGAAAAGCCAACAGAGCATCTACACCGTTGCAATTAATCCATTCTGATGTCTATAGCCCATTAAATGTGAGGGCAAGACATAGGGTAAACTATTTCATCACATTCATAGATGACTTTACGTGTTTTGGTCATGTCTATTTGATCTTGCATAAGTCAAAGCATTGGATTGCTTTAGACATTATGTCACTTTGGTTGAGAATCAATTAGACAAAAGCGTTAAAGTTTAAAAACTGATAGAGGTCGCAAGTATCTATCTAAGCAATTTAAGAATCTCTGTGTTGAAAAAATTGATTTTGTGACAATTAATGGTTCCGAGAACTCCGCAACAAAATGCTGTAGCAGAAAGGAAGAATCGTACCCTCTTGGATATGGTTAGATCAGGAAATCTTCTAATCATGTATTAGGGAGATGCACTTTTGACTATATCTTTCATCTTTAATCGTGTGCCATCCAAGTCTGTAACTTCCATTCCTTATGAACTCTGGACTAGTAAAAAACCTGATTTGGGTAAATTATGGCCCTGGGGTTGTGCTGCTTATGTACACATAACTTCCCATAAGGATGGGAAATTAGGCCTTAGAACAAAAAAGTGTATCTTTATAAGGTACTTGGAACACTTTAAGGGGTATGTGTTCATAGGTGAGCGAAGAGATGGAATATAACTGAATGTCACGGGATGTGGATTTCTTAGAAAAAGATTTCCCCAGTAGAAGGGAAGTTGAAAAAGAGATAAGCCTATATGAAATTGAGATCCATATATTGGCATACCATGTAGTCTGATTAAGAATTAGAAAATTCCCCAAACTCTTATGGACGGTGGGAGTGATTTACCTATAAGTTCATTAATTCCAATTGATGAAGATCCTTAAATAAAATCGCGTAGAAATAGACGTGGAAGTGTCCCTCATCATCGTTTTAAGATTGAAGGGGAGGCTTTCATGATTGCTCTACAAGATGAGGCTGAACCTAAAATGGTTAAAGAGGCCCTATCCTCCCCTGCTACATAAGAATGGAAAAATGCAATGGATGATGAAATGGAATCTATGAGGACTAAACATGTCTAGGACTTAGGTGATCTTCCACCTAGGCGCAAGGCTATTAGGAAAAATGGGTTCTAAAAGTGAAATGCAAGGCGAATGGTTTCATCGAGAGATACAAGGCTCGTCTAGTAACGAAAGGGTACACATAACAAGAAGGTGTGGACTATGAGGAAACTTTCTCATCGGTAGTATGGTTTGCCTCAATTCGCTTGATTCTGGCCATAGTTGCAAACTTGGATTTGGAATTCTATCAAATGAATGTCAAAACGGCATTTCTTATTAGAGAACTAGATGAGGAGATGTACATGGATCAAAACTAATGGCTTTGTGGCAAGAGGTTATAAGCACAAAATTTGCAAGCTTAAATGATCTATCTATGGCTTAAAGCAATCATCCAGACAATGGAATTGTAGATTTCATCAAGCTATTATTCAAAAAGGTTTTAAAATCATTGAAGATGACCATTATGTATATGTTAAGAGATCCAAAAGAAGTTTCATCATTTTGTCATCATACATCGATGACATACTATTAGCTGGAAATTATATGTAGTTAATTGTCACCACTAAAAGATGGTTGTCCTCTAATTTTGAAATGAAGGACATGGGTGAAGCAAATTATGTGCTTGGAGTTAAACTCCAAAGGGATCATTGAAAGAGGCTTATTGGCTTGTCTCAAGAGACTTATATGAAGAAAATTCTTAAACGATTTCAAATGCAAAATTACAAACCTATTGACACTCCAATCGCAAAAGACAAGACTTTAAGTCTAGAAATGGTTCCTAAGACCCCTAATGAACAAAAAAAATGGCTCATGTTCCTTACTCTAGTGCCATTGGTAGTTTAATGTATGCTATGATGTGCACTAGACCGGATATCAACTTTGTTGTCAATTTGGTTAGTAGATTCCAATCAAACTTTGGGCTTGCTCATTGGAAAATAGTTAAAAGGATTTTGCGTTAACTTAAAGGAACTGCTGATTACATGTTATTTATCGCGGTTCGAATTTGAACCTAATTGGCTCACTAATGCCAATTGGGGGTTGACTTAGATGAGTGCAAATCAACTTTAAGATATGCATTCTTGCTCAATGGTGGTGCTATTTCTTGGAGCAATAAGAAACAGTCTTGCATCGCCTTGTCCACCACGGAGGCTAAATTCATAGCATGCTTAGTAGTTGTTCAAGAATGTCACACCTCGACCCGAGGGCATGACAACCGCCGTACCACCTCGAGATATGTGCCATGGAAGGCAGGTTATCAAGATGGTACAAGACATAATAGAAGGGGTACTCGAGCAATATAATAAAACATAATAATAAATTATATTAGAATATATTATTCAAGATAATAAACATGGGTATAAAGATAGAATGTTTTACGATGTAAGTGTGCAGCGGATGAAAATGTTATAATTATACAATAATATTTCGAAAACCAAGGAGGTCACAAGGAATAGGTGGAACCTACGAAATCGTGGTCAACTAGATCTAACGAGAATCACTGACCACCGGATTATTGGTTGTCATAAGTGTGATGCCCTACAAAAGTGAGAGGAGGGTGGTGAATACGATAAATATACCCAGTGGGAGACCTGGTCATAATAACCAATCACCTCAGGCTAGGGATATGAATAAATCCAAATAACATTTATAAAAACATAATTTTATATATAAAAAAAATATTGGAATCCCAAAACCAAATCCAAATCAATCATTATATAAGTCGGCTGGCATCTGAAAGCTTTCGAAAGGTATACCCGTGCACTTAGGTGACCAACTTGACCATCAAGGGCTATACTTTTCATCTCATATAAAAACACAACTTTTCATCAAGCCCATTCCCTTGACGTTGCCGTTACTGTGAGTAGAACATAGCTACATCAGCCCTGGCGAGTCCTTCTACGTGCCTCTCTTTACTCCAGGGTTTCTCACTCATCGTGCCCTTTAAAAATCTGTCCATGGCTACTTGGTCGGACGCATGCTTCGTCGGTCCACTCGCTCCCTTATGGAGCATCGAGAACCTTTCAGTTTCTCATCTCCTATATCATCATCAATCATAAAATAAAATATTAAATCTTTATTTTCTTTTTAAATCCCAACCCTCAAATCTATTTATAAATATTGTGTGTGAGGGTGGACTATCCATATCCCAAAACATTTTCAAGATATTTAATAAAACAATTTAGAAAATAGTTGACCTTCGGTGGTCAACCACTATAACCAAGCCACTCACAATTTAGGGAGGTTCGTATACTCCCGAATAATACTTCAAATTTTCAAGGCTTGTGTTTCTTCTCTAGTTCTTGCTTAAAATCGTACCAGATATTCAAATTGGAATCTAATTCAATTAATATAAGCATTTAGAAATCAATTAAACATCGTAAGGTATTCTAATTAGGATTTCTATAGTTTCGGAATCAAATTGGATAGGTCCGGAGTCAATTTAGGTTAATTAGGTTTAGAGAGGTTAAATGACTATTTTGCCCTGCTATAAGGCAGGTCTGGCGCGGGACTCGGTATTTATCTCCGGAATAGTTTGAGTCCGATGCTGGATTCACTCATATTTGATGTCAGATCCAGCTTTGGCTTTGGCTGAGAGTACTTTTCTCCACTTATTCAGCCCAGTTCTTCCTTAATTCACCACCAATCAACACATAAATTTATACATACATGGTTTAACATTTAAACTAAAGGATGACTTGCAGCTTCAAAAATCAAATTAAGTAGTTAAGAATGCAAGAATTTGCATCAAAAGGTTAGGGTTTGAACAAAATAAGATTTGATTTTCAAATCAAGATGTCTCCTAGCACAATCAACAAAATCACAAGAAACCAATCAAATTGAAGCTTAATGAGTGTAGATTAACATACCAAAAACTCAACCAAATCCAATAGTTGGATTAAAAGAACCGGCTTGAAGAACACAATGGCGTCGAGTTGGTTTCTTTAGAACTTTTGATGATTTTTGGTTAGTTTTGGTGTGTTTGATCTTTAGGGAAGCTAGGAGAGTTATTTAAAGAGTTGCTTGAGGTGTTTGGAGGTGGCTGCTGGTGGAGAAAAGAGGGGAATCAGAGGAAAAGAGAGAAGAAGAGAAAATGAAGAGAATGGGGGTCGGGTAGCCGATCCCTTCATTAAAAATGCTCACTCTTGTGCCGGAGTGGCTTGGGTTCGACACCGAAGTCAACCTTGAATCCGAGTTCTTCATTTGTTCTTCTCCCATTCACCTCGATTTTCGATCCCTAATGTACCTAAATGACTTTGGATAAAAATTTGGGTCCTCTAAGCATGAAATTGAGCTAATAGAAGTTCAAATATTATTATCTAATGTCTCCAACACATAACACCACAAAGAAAACAAACTAACATACAACATGACATGTACGGACTAGGTTCGAGCATGTCATTTCTCCCCTCTTAGAAATTTTGTTCTCGAAATTTTTACAACTAGTTTTCAAATAATTAGGGAAAGTCACGCCTCATGTCTTTCATTGATTCCTAAGTTTGTTCTTCGATTTACGAGCTTCGCCACAATACTCACACTAAAGGAACAATTTTGTTCCTTAAAGTTCGAGTCTACTGATCTAATATAGCTATTGACTTCATCTTGAAGTCCAAGCTTTTCTTCAGATGTACAGGTTGTGCTCGAAGTATATGTGACGAATCTGACACGTACTTTCGAAGCGTAGATACATGAAAAAGATCAAGTATCTTTGCCATGTCAGGTGGCAGTTCCCAGTGATAAGCTACTGGTCCAATCCATCCATTAATTTGGAATGGACCTATGTACCTTGGATTTAATTTCCACGCCTTGCGGAATTTGATGACACCTTTTCGAGAAGAGACCTTGAGGAAGACTTGGTTTTCCACTTGGAACTCCAATGGCGTTCTTTGACGTTCTGCATATTTTTGGTCTTGATCTTTGGTAGCTTTGAGTCACTCTCGGATGATCTTCGACTTTTTAGCTGCAAAGTCCATCTCCATTTTATTGAAGATCTTTCATTCTCCGACCTCATCCCAATATAATAGAGTTCTACACTCTTTGCCATATAAGGCTTTGTATGGAGCCATGCCAATACTTGACTAGTGGCAGTTGTTGTAAGCAAACTCCGCCAGGGGTAGGTAAGTATCCCATCCGCCGGTGAACTCGAGTGTTCATGCTTGCAGCATATCCTCTAATATTTGAATGGTGCGCTCTGATTAACCATTAGTCTAGGGTGGAAAGCTGTACTAAAATGGAGTTGAGTACCCATAACTTGCTGGAATTTCCCCCAGAACTGTGAAGTGAATCTTGGATCATGATTCGACATGATGGAAGTGGGTACTCCATGAAGTCTAACCACTTCATCCATATTGTGCTAACTTATTCACACTCCACCCTATACTTACAAATAAGAAATGCGCCGACTTGGTGGTCTATCCACGATCACCCATATAGTACCATGCCCATGTCTAGTACGAGGAAAACTAGTCATAAGGTCCATAGTGATATGCTCCCAGTTCCACTCGGGAATTTCTAAAGGTTGAAGTGCTCCAATGGGTCTTCAACTTTTCGTCTTTACTTATTGACATGTCAAATGCCTAGCAACGTGCTCAACGACTTCCTCTTTATTCCATGCCACCAATAATGTTCTTTGATGGTTCGATACATTTTTGTACTTCTAGGATGCATTGCAAAAGGAGATGAATGACCTTCCTATAGGATCATGTTCTTGAGGTTTACGTCGTTTAACCACAAATCCTCCCTCGAAAAAGTAAAGTTACATCTCCTCGAACTGAAAATTCAGTTTTTTCACCTGACTGAAACTTCTAGAACTCCTGAAGCAATCTTTGATCAGTCTATTGCAATTCCCGAATCTGATCATCTAACATTGGCTTAGCTATAACTTATGTAATTAGCACGAAATCATAAGGGTCGTAGGCATATCTTACCCCAGTTGACCTAAATGCCACTAGCTTGGGTAGATAGACATCTCTAATTGTAGTCAAGGGAGCAGCTACCTTTCAACTTAGGGCATCAGCAACCACATTAGCCTTACCGAGGTTGTACTCAATGGTAAGATCATAATCCTTAATGAGATCTAACCATACCTCTACCTCATATTTAACTCACGTTGACTTATGAAATGTTTGAGACTTTTATGGTTGGTGTAGATGCAGTAAACTTCGCCATATAAATAATGACGCCATATCTTTAATGAAAAGACTATGGTCGCAAGCTACAAATCATAGGTTGGGTAGTTTTCTTCATGCTTCTTCAACTGCCTAAAAGCATAAGAAATCCCTCGGCCATTTTGCATGAATACACACCCAAGTCCTTCATGAGAAGCATCGATATACACTGTAAACTCCTTGCCATTTTCTAGTAGAGCAAGTACTAGTGCTTAAATCAGTTTATCTTTCAACTTCTGAAAATTGTCCTCACAAGCATTGGACCATTCATACATAACTCCCTTCCAAGTCAGCTTAGTCAAAGGTGCAACGATTTGCAAGAATCCATCTATGTACCTTCGATAGTAACAACCAATCCTAGGAAACTTTGAAATTCCTTAGGATTTATTGGGCACTTCCAATTCGTGATCTCCTCGACTTTGTTGAAGTCTATATATATGCCTTCCTTAGTCACAATGTGACCAAGAAATCCGATCTGTTGCAACCAAAACTAGCATTTGGAAAGCTTGGCATACAACTGGTCCTCATAAAGGGTTTAAAGCATAATACAAAAGTGATTGGCATGTTCCCACCGATTCCATGAATAAACCAATATGTCATCAATGAAGATGATGACAAATTAGTCTAGGTATGGGTGGAACACCCAATTCATCAAGTCCATAAATGCCGCTGGAGCATTGGTAAGTACAAACAGCATTAGGCAAAACTTGTAATGCCCGTATCTGGTGCAGAAAGTAGACTTAGAATATTTTCCTCATGTATCTTTAACTGATGGTAGCTTGATCGAAGGTCAATCTTGGAAAACACACATGCACCTCAAAGCGGATCAAATAGGTCATCTAGTCATGAAAGTGGATACTAGTTCTTCATTGTCACCTTGTTGAGCCTCTAATAGTCTTGCAAAGTCGCATGAAGCAGTCTTTCTTCTTCACAAACAACACCGGGACTTTCCACGATGAAGTACTTGGACGAATTAAACATTTCTCCAATAACTCGATCAATTGTTTCTTCAATTCAGCAAGCTCACTGGGTGCCACTTAATATGGAGCCATAGAAATTGGGTCCGTACCTGGGTAAACTTCAATAGGGAAATCAAATTCCTTTTTAGACGGTAAACCTGACAATTCATCAGGGAAGACATATAGGAACTCAATCACTACCGGAATGTCTTGGATATTTAGGTTCTGACTCTGCAATATCCACTACATGTGCTAGAATTGCTAAACAACCCTTATGAAGCAACATACTTGCCTAAATGGAGGAGATGCTATTTGGTGCACCACGCCGTTCACTAAAGAAATCAATCATGATACCATCTGGTCGGGGAATTCTCACCAAATGATACTCACAAATGACATGTGCATGATGTTTCCTTAACCAATCCATCCTTAAAATGGCATCAAAGTCAGATAGTTGCAAGGGAATTAAATCAACCTCAAAAACCAAGTTCTCCAACTTTACTGCACATTTCTTATACATTGTGTTTCAAACCAATTCCTCACCCAAAGGAGTGCTAATGAGTAGTTCATATCCTAAAGGTGATAATGGCCTATTGGCATGTACGGAAAATTTGTTATTCACATACGACCTTGCAGCTCCCGTATCCATAATCACGTATGCCGGTTGATAAAAAATAACTACCATTCCTAAGTTCCAAAAATTTTCTAAAATTTTTATTTTTACTCTATGGTCAGTCATGAACATAACGGTATCTTTATGTACGAAAAATTACTATTCATGAATATTTAAATATATACTCACCTTTGACTATGTCATAATGAGCGTTAGCATCTTCTTACGACATCGCATGGATATGTGTCTGCTGACGTTACTGGGATCGTCGCTGAGGTCCAAAACTACTACCTGCACCTGAATGCTGGTGTGAAGATGATGGTGAGGCATAAGAGTGTCTCCCCGGCTGAAAAAGGTTGCGGTCCACCATAGTTACTCGGTCCTATAAAAGGCTAACCAAAACTCCATCTTGGTGGAGTAGAAGTGAAGAGTGGACAGTTACGAACCATGTGTCTTACTCCTCTATATAGGTAGCATCAGAGCCCTCTCTGCATAGACCAACATGATGCCGATTTCAATCTGGGCATTGGGGTCCTAGTTCCCTTCTCTTCCTCTCAAACCATCCTCTGATTATAGAACTGAAGCCAACTTTTCCTTTTCTTCGATGGCTTTGAAATGAGGAAGGCGGAAGAGGTGCTAAAGCAAGTGCTGGTGACTCAGTGGAACTGCCTCAAGATGCACCACTATAAGAGCGTGTGCTCTTTGATTTCTTCGAAGTGGGTTCTGATGATGCATCAGAGGTTCTCTATCCACCAATGCTCATCTTATCATACTGATGCTGAATAATCAAGGATTCCGCCCATAAAACGACCTGTCTCTACTGCTCAAAGTTTGTTGCAGGGTTCGGTACCATCAACTGTATAATCTCCCATCGAAGACCATTAACAAACTGAAGACGTAATGCCTCCTCAATAATACTAGGCAGATGATGTAAGAGTCGATGAGGCATACTCCCTTGTCAAATACAAACGAACTCGCTGTGATCCTTATCACCATCTGATGTAGCAGGAATCTTTGTCGAAACGTAGAAACAAACATCCCTAGGCAATCAGTTTAGTAGATCGACTCTCCATGTTGTTCCACCAGCGCAGAGGTTTGTGTTAGAGGTATCGAGTGGCAATGCTCACTCGATCCTCAGATGTCATCCCCAACCCCTCAATATTCTTCGTGATGAAATGCAACCAATCCCATGCAGCATAGGGTGAGGTGTCAGAGACTTTCGATGTGTCCAGTCCCTTCAAGATACGAAAGAACCCCATCAAACGTGTCTCAGTACCGCTAACACCCTCCAATGTGCTCATCGTACCGTATGACTGAAAGTGAGGCGAAACCATCTGTGGTGATGGTGGCTGATATGGCTACCGGCCTATAGCCTGATGGGATGATTGGGGTGGCTTCGGGATGTATTATGGTCGTGACAATATCAGTATTAGCATTGAAAGACTAATATGCACCACTGGACATGTGAGTCAAGAAAAATCAAGTCGCCCAGCTCTCAAACATTCGCTCAAAATTAGACTATGAAAGTTGTGGCGGCTAGATTGACACTAGAAGAGGGGATGTGGTCTGTAGCGGTGGAGAGGGAGCATAGTGATAAGGACCTCGATGATGGGTCTTACCACCTGGCATAGAAGGTAGAGGCGGCATATCAGTGGTCATCTCGACCTCCTGGTATGAATTAGGTTGTCTCTATCTACTTGCGAGGTCTAGCTCACCTCATTGGGACAGAAGAATGGTGGAGGGCTTTTCTTTCGTGGGGGCATATTATTTGGTACATCAAAAACCCTAGATGAGAATCCAAATATAATTCTATTCTACATATATCCCCCTAGCTATACCCAAAAATATAAAATCAGAAATCTCAAAACTATGTGTACTCCCTGGCTCAGGTCGGGGTGTGACAATTTGATTGGTATCAGAGCAAGTTTTTAAATAGATACATTTCTATATTATATAAGTATTATACTAGACTATCCAAGATGGTACAAGGCATAAGAGAAGGGGTACTCGAGCAATATAATAAAACATAACATAACATATCTATATAATAAAGATATTAGAACATATTATTCAAGATAAAAAACATAATATAAAGATAGTATGTTTTACAGTGTAAATGTGCAGTGGATGAAAGTGTTATAACTATACAACAATATTTCGAAAACCAGAGGAGTCACAAGGAATAGGTGGAACCTACAAAATCATGGTCAACTGGATCAAACGAGGATCACTATCAATCGAATCATCGGCCTTCCTGGGTCTGATGCCCTACAAAAGTGAGAGGAGGGTGGTGAGCATAATGTACCCAGTGAGGGACCTGGTCATAATGACCAATCACCTCAACCTAGGGATATGAATAAATACAAATAACATTTATAAAAACATAATTTTATGTATTAAAAAAATAATGGAATCCCAAAACCAAATCCAAATCAATCATCATATAAGTGGCCTGGCATCTAAAAGCTTTCCAAAGGCATACTCGTGCACTTAGGTTACCGATTGGACCATCAAGGGTATACCTTTCATCCATATAAAAAACAGAACTTTTCATTAAGCTAGTTCCCTTGACGTTGCCATCACTGTGAGTGGAACACAGCTACATTAGCCTTGGCGAGTCCCCTTAAGCATCTATTTTTACTCTAGGATTTCTCACCCATGCCCTCAAAAGGCGGTCCACTGGTACTTGGTCAGACGCACGTTCCGCTCAATCCACTCACTTCCTTATGGAGCACCGAGAACCTTTCAGTCTTTCATATCCCATATCATCATCGATCATAAAATAAAATATTAAATCTTTATTTTCTTTTTAAATCCCAACCCTCAAATCTATAAATATTGTGTGTGAGGGTGGACTCTCCATATCCAAAAACATTTTCAATATATTCAATAAAACAGTTTAAAAAACGGTTGACCTTCGGTGGTCAACTATTATAACCAAGACACTTATAAGTTAGGGAGGTTCGTATACTCCCGAATAATCCTTCAATTGCCAAGGCTCGGGCTCCCTCTCTTATTCTTGCCCAAACTCATACCTAGATATTCAAATTGAAATCTAATTCAATTAATCTAAGTATTCAAAAATCAATTAAACATTGTAGGGTATTCTAATTAGGGTTTCTAGGGTTTCAGAATCAAATTGGATAGGCCCGGGAGTCAATTTAGGTCAATTGGGATTTGGAGAGGTCAAATGACTATTTTACCCTTGCTATAGGGCAGATTTAGTGTAGCACAAGGTGAGTCCCACGTGGGACTCGGTCGTTAGATAAATATCTCCCGACCAATTTAAGTTCGGTGCCAGATTCACTCATATTCGACGTCGGATTTAGCTCTGGCTTTGGCCGAGAACACTTTTCTCCATTTCTTTAGCCCAGTTCTTCCTCAATTCACCACCAATCAACACAAAAATTCATACACACATGGCTTAACATCTAAACTAAAGGAGGACAGCTTCAAAAATCAAATTAAAATGCTTGAGAATGGAAGAATTCGGATCAAAAGGTTAGGGTTTGAGAAAGGGTTTGAACAAAATAAGATTTGATCTTCAAATCAAGATATCTCCTAGCACAATCAATGAAATCAAGCAAAAAACCAATTAAATTAAAGCTTATTAAGTGTGGATAACATACTAAAAACTCAACCAAATCTAGCAGTTAGATTAAAAGATCCGGCTTGAAGAACACAATGGCATCAAATTGATTTTTTTGGAACTTTCGATGATTTTTTGTTAGTTTGGTGTGTTTGATCTTTAGGGAAGCTTTGAAAGTTATTTGAAGAGTTGGTTGAGGTGTTTAGAGGTGGCTGGTGGCAGAGGAAGTGGTGGAGGAAGGAGGGGAATCAGAGGAAAAGAGAGGAGAAGAGAAAATGAAGAGAACCTTCATTAAATATTCACTCCTATGCTGGAATGGCTCGGTCCAACATTGGAGTTAACCTTTAATCTGAGTTCTTCATTTGTTCTTCTCCTATTCGCCTCAGTACCTAAGTGGCTCCAAATGAAACTTAGGGTTCTCTAAGAATGAAATTAAGCTAATGGAAGTTCAAATATTATTATCTAATGTCTCCAACACATAACACCACAAAGAAAACATACTACCATAAAACATGACATGTACGAACTCAGTTCGGGCATGTCAAAGAAGCTATTTGGTTAAAGTGATTTCTTCAGAGCTTAGGAGTAACTTGCGCCTCAAGTCCAGTGAGCATTCATTATGATAGTATGGCTCCAATCGCTTTCACAAAGAATCCGAAGTACCAAGGTAGAACTAAACACATTAATATATGGAACAATTACATTAGGTATTCGATTGCATAAAAAGAAGTGATCTTATAACATATTCCCACTAGTCATGTCGTTGCAGATCCCTTAACTAAGCCTATTCCTAAGGATGTCTATGTGACTCATGTTAAGTCTTTAGGACTTCGTAGATGGTGGTTATGTTTTGATCTATTATGATTGAACTTTTTGGATATTAATAATATTCATGCATTTTCTTTGAATGATGAATTGTTTGTTGGCATTGCACATAAGACTTCGAAGCATGTCAACTAGCTTAAAATTGGTACACTCACATAAGCAATCGCTTTTGGCACCTATAAAGGGCGAGTAAAGATGAGACATAAGCTACTAATGCTTATTGGAAGCAGTAAAGAGCTTATAACATCACCTTGGTTGGAGCCAAGATGAGGTCAAGATACTAATAAAGTGATGGACCAACAATGGATTAGCCCACAATTCATATAGCCTATAGAGTAAGCCAGATGTCACATCTAATTTAGCACCTGTCGAGACGTTTTACCACTCTGACGATAAATGATATGGCATTAAAATGTTCGGGACTAAACAATCTAAAAACAAATGGAGTCGCCACTAACCTTTTATTTTTAATAGGTGTGGTTAGTCACCTACTTGTTTAACCCAACGTAAATCTAGAACGATTACGTCAAGTTAAGGAAAGAAACTGGTCTACGAAAAAGATTTTAGGTTCGGGAGTCGGTTACGCTTGGGGAAGGATTAGCACCCCCAAGACGCCCGGAAATCGGTACCACAAAAGTCTTAAAAATATTTTACTTAGAAAATAATAATAAAATGTTTTAAAATTCATTTTAAGAAAAATACAATTTCACGTGTCGGAATAAATATTCCTTTTTGTGTGGGATAATCATCCCATTATAAAAACTAAATTCGAAATTTACAGACTTAATGTCGGAATGAACATTCCTTTTAATGTGAAAATCCATAGCCCAATTTTGAATTTGAAGAAATTTCTCACTTAGAATGGAGATTCAATTTCTAAATGGGAATAAATATTCTTCTAAGATCAAAATCTAATTTGAAAATGGGGATAAATATTCCTTTTATGGAAAACAAAGGTTTAATTTTAATTTTAAAAAGTCTCGATTATGAGAATATTAATTGAAACCTTCTAGAAAACATTTTGCAAAAAGTTGGGATAAACATCCTCAAATTTATATTTTGAAATTCACTTTAAGAGACTTTAATTATGATTACTTAAATTAAAATCTCTTAAAAAGACTTAATTTTAAAACAATGTCGGAATAAATATTCCTTTTAATTTGATGAAGGGAATAGTTGGACAAAAATTTAGTTTAATAAGAAAACCTTACTAGATTTAATAAATTAAGACCTTCCAAAAAATGAATGTCCTTTTTATCAAATAAAACTGATTTTGAAAAAAAGAATTTTAAAGATTTAAAGAATAAACATTCATTTTATTGGAGCTAAAAATGTCTTTTAATAAAAATAAAGTTTGCTTGAAAGGTCTTCATTAATTAAATTTACTAAAGTCCTCCCAAAAAGATATTTTGGAAAATTTAAAAAAGGTCAAAAGAAAGTAAATAATCCCTTTCATTGGAAAGAAATAAAAATAAATAAAACAAGAAAAGAAATTTTGAAAATGGTTTTTTAATAAAACTTGGATTAATTTGAGAGGCCCTAACTATAACTGGGTAATTAAGATCTCTCAAAAAAAAACTTCTAAAACATGTTTTGAAATTAATGTCGGAATGAACATTCCTTTTAATTTAATTGTGCCTCTTAAACAAGAGATTTTCTTAAAATAAAATGAAAATAAAACATAAAAGTAAAAATGGATAAAAAGGTTTTGGAATAAACATTCCTTTTGTAAAAGAAGGTAATAAATTTTTTAGTTCATTTGCCAATTTTAGGAAATTAAAGAAATCATAAACATGATGTATGCATTTTATGAAAATTAAATGAGAAAAACATATTTTTTAATTTTGAAGGGATGAAAAATTTCCCCAGGCCCGATCGGACTCCCGATTAGACACCGGAAAAACTTCCTATCGGAGAAAACCTTCAGAAACCTCGGACTCCCGAGGCACCCTCCGGTCACCCCATGCATATGAATTTTTGAAAATCGATGTTCTAAACTTAATTATGCATGAATGGGGCAAAGAAACAAGGGTTAGTACACATACACAATTAATTGCACAATATAATATGATAAATAAATAGAACATGGAAATTTAAATTTAATTTTACAAGATCAAATTGCATGACAACTAATTTAACACATATAAGCAAGCTTAATTTAAACAAACACATATACAAGGTCAAGTATGTAATTTTACACAAAATTTAATTCGTAATTAAACAAATATATATATATGCAAGGGTAAAAAGGTAATTTTGCATGCAAAATTAGATTTTTAATTAGGAAAGCATGCATAGAGGGCAAAACAGTAATTTAACACAAGAAAATATTACTAAATAAGCTAACATATCCATAAGGGCAAAAAGGTAATTTCACATGCAAGCCTAAATTTTTATATTAAGCAAAACACATATTCAAGGGTAAAAAGGTAATTTTTATGATAAAAAAAATAAATCTTAAACTAAACATGCATTTAGACAAGCCTAAAAATACAACTTTTATAACGAAAATTTATTTATTTTTTATTTAAATGAATAAAAATAAGCTTAAAGATGTGATTTTTATTAATCAAAGTTTTATTTTTTAATCAAGAAAAATATTCACAAATTTAAAAATGCAATCTTTTTAGCCTAGGCTCGATCTTTAACTAAGCAAATAAGTTTTCTAATTTAAAGATACAATTTTTCATACTCAAGATTAGATTTTTAACTAAATAAGTACATAGAATATACCAATCAAGCTAAAAACACAACAAATATCAACATAAGATATAGATGTTGTGGAAAGTATTTTAATTAAAATTGAAACAAGAAGCAAGTAATAGTAGAAAAAGAAAAAAGAGAGAGAGAAAATATCAGAAGAAAAGATAAGAAGAAAAACGATTCTTCGTCTTTTTATTATTTATCAGCTTCAGCGCTTTTATAAACGAAAGAATTACTGTGCAAACTTTGAAAAATTATACATGTGGGCCCCACGGTTTAAAATATTAAACATGAATAGTGATATGCACTATTCATCAATAGTGACATATACTATTCATCCTGCAGATGTGATATGCACTATTCATCCTGAACGAATTTCACATCTTAGACAATTTGCACAACTTGCATTTGTCCACTTTCATAACACCCCCCTTGGACAAATGCCATTATTAAAATCGGACGTGTACTGCCTCGTTAAAAACCTTAAGTCGGAAAAACCCAATGGGAAAAAACCGAACATAAGGGAAAAAGAGTACAATACAATTAAGTCCATCTAATATATCTTCAGGACAACATGTGCTTGTCTTCAAGACAATATAGGTGGGCCTACTTCAGTGGCTTGATTAGACGTGCTATTACTGCCTCATTAAAAACCTTAAGCCGGAAAAACTCAGTGGGACAAAAACCGGACAGAAGGAAAAAAAAGAGTACAGTGCACTTATGTCCATAATCGATTAATCGCTCCCCCTGAAATAAAACAAACTGCTACTTCTGGAGCATCTAAACATTTCCACTTCTGGGGAATTCAATCTTGCATTTTACTGACTCGCCGCATACCAATGCCATAAACTAATTTCTTAAATGTTGATGTTGGCAAAGATTTGGTAAATAAATCTGTAAGATTATCGACGGAGCGAATCTGTTTAACATCAACTTGTCGACTTTCTTGGAGTTCATGAGTATAGAAAAATTTCGGTGAGATGTGCTTGGTCCTATCACCTTTAATATATCCTCACCTGACTTGTGCAACACAAGCAGCATTATGCTCATAAATTATAGTGGGAGAATCTATCACCGGTTTGAATCCCCTAGCATTATGAATGTGTGATATCATAGATCTTAACTAGACACACTTTCTTTCGGCCTCATAGAGGGAAATAATTTTAGAGTGGTTGGAAGATGTTGCAACAAGTGTTTGGGAGCGAGCTCTGTACGAATCAGATTTATATCCTGCATCAGCATAACCTACTAAACCAGAGTTAGTAGTATTCTTAGAATAGAATAACCCCAAATCAATGATTCCTCAGAGATAACGGAAGATATGTTTAATCCCATTCCAATGTCTCCGGGTTGGCTCAGAACTGAAACGTGCCAACAAATTTACCGCAAAAGCGATATCTGGTCTCGTGCACTGTGCCAAGTACATCAAAGCCTCGATTGCATTGAGGTATGGTACTTCAGGACCAAGTATATCCTCACCAGATTCTTTAGGACGAAACGGGTCCTTTTGGGGGTCAAGAGATCTTACAACCATAGGGGTACTCAATGGGTGAGCCTTATCCATGTTAAACATCTAAGCAATCTCTCAGTGTATGCTGACTGATGGACAAGTATTCTATTCTTTTTGTGCTCAAGCTTTAGACCAAGGCATAGTTTGGTTTTACCCAAATCTTTAACCTCAAACTCCTTTTTCAAATATTCAGCAGTTTCGGATAACTCTTCAAGAGTGCCAATTAAATTCATGTCGTCGACATAAACTGCTATAATAGCAAATCCGGTTTCAGATCTTTTAATAAACACGCATGGGCAGATGGGATCATTTATGTACCCTTCTTTAGTCAGGTATTCACTTAAACGTTGGTACCACATGCGGCCGGATTGCTTTAACCCATATAAAGATCTTTGCAACTTTATTGAGAATAAGTTGCGGGGAGTGTATGCTTCAGGCATTTTGAAACCTTCGGGAATTTTCATATAGATATTGGAATCTAATGAACCATATAAATATGCTGTCACAAAGTCCATAAGACGCATTTCAAAATTTTCTTGGGCAACCCAACTTATAAGGAAACGAAAGGTAACTATTTCCACTACTGGTGAATATGTTTCATCATAATCTATCCCAGGCCTCTGCAGGAAACCTTGGGCTATGAGTCGTGCTTTATACCTCACGATCTCGTTTTTCTCATTTCGTTTCCGAACAAAGATCGATTTGTATCCAACAGGTTTTACATTGTCGGGGGTTTTAGTAATAGGCCCAAAAACATTACGTTTGGCAAGGGAAGTCAATTCAGCATGGATTGCTTCCTCCCATTTAGGCCAATCTTGCCTATGACGGCATTCGGTTATAGACCGAGGTTCATAATCATCATTCATAATCTCATGAGCAATTGAAAGAGCAAATGCATCATCGATGATTATCTCATTTCGATCCCATGTCTCATTACAATAATTGATGGAAATTTCAGTATTCCCAAGGTTGGTGATCTTTTCATGGGTTTGTACCACTTCAGGGGCAATATGCTCTCTTTGAATATTATGTTGTGGCACTTCAGGTGCAATTTGCTTTCCTCGAGAAAGATTAATGTGCTCATCTGGAGTAGAATTATACTCATCTAGAGCAGAATTATGCTCACCTGGAGCAGATTCTAAATTCCTCCCCCTTCTTTTTCGAGGAATAGTGTCTTTTGATCCCATCGGTCTACTACGTTTCAGGCGCGGGACATTTAGATCCATTTCGAGTGGTTTTTCAGGAACATCTATCCTAGTTGGAACATTCGCAGCTGGGATATGAGACTTTGTAACTTTAGCAGTCTCATTAAATGCATCAGGCATTTGATTTGCAATAGCTTGTAGATGGATCAATCGTTGCACCTCATTTTCACATTCAGGTGTTCTTGGGTCTAAATGAGACAAACTTTTCTCATTCCATGAGAAAATCTCAACATTTTTCTGCTTCCCATATGTGGAAGCTTTTGGTATCCCAAGTGATGGGAATACTGTCTCATCAAAATGACAATCCGCAAATCTAGCGGTAAATAAATCACCCATCAATGGTTCAAGGAACCGAATAATAAACGGTGAATCAAACCCAACATAAATGCCCAAACGGCATTGGGGACCCATTTTGGTCCTTTACGGTGGTGCTACAGGCACTTGTACCGCGCAACCAAAGGTGCGAAGATATGAAATGTCTAACTCCTGGCCCAAGACTAACTGAAGGGGGGAATATAAATGAGAAGTAGTTGGGCGCAATTTAATTAAAGATGCAGCATGTAAAATAGCATGACCCCATGCTAAGGATGGGAGCTTTGTCCTCATCAACAAAGTTCACATTGCGCGTTGATAATAGGCAAACATGGGACCATCTGCAGGATGCATCCACTAGTACCATGAAATATCTAAATGGCCCACTTGCAGGCTGAATCGGCCCACAGATATCACCCTGGATTCTTTGCAAGAATGAAGGGGATTCATAATCAACCTTTGTCATGGAAGGTTTAGTAATGAGCTTTCCTTGTGAACAAGATTCACAAATGTAATCTTTGGACAACAACACCTTTGTATCTTTTAGAGGGTGTCCACGAGTATTTTTAAGGATTCTTCGCATCATTGTAGCTCCTGGATGACCAAGGCGATCATGCCAAAGTCCGAACACATCAGGGTTCATTAGTTTCCAGGGCATCGTAGCATATGATTCTATAACTCGTATTGGGACAAAATATAATCCCATACTAGAAGCTTCCAGCTTCTCATGGATGGTCTTCTGGCCCATCTTGTAGGAAGTGATGCAAAGAAATTCCTTATTTTGCTCATTAATTGTTTCTAGATGGTACCCATTACGGCGTACATCTTTGTAGCTAAGTAGATTTCTTTTTGATCTACCGCTCAACAATGCATCTTCAAGATACAATGTTATGCCATTTGGCAAAATAACTGTGGCAGTCCCATAGCCATCTATAATATTAACAGGACCAGATATTGTCTGAACATTTGCCTTGCCCAATGTCACATTTGAGAAAGAGTGTTTGCCACAAAGTATAGTATGCGTTGTAGCACTATCAAGCAAACATATATCTTCCTTTTTCTCAATGTGTCCCATTTGCATTTATCTTGACAACTTCAGGTGTCAAGTTCCATAAAATTTAACAAATTAATAATATGATGCAAAATATAAACCAATAAATATGGAATAAAACTCATGATTTTATAAACCAACAAATATGGATATTGTCCGCTTTCGTACTTCAGGACCTCACGGATTTTATTGACGACCATATTTATTTAATATCTTCCTTGGTAACATAATTATCCAAGGGTATGGCAAAACATAGATGAAAACCCTCAGGATCTATTTCTGGGGACTTATTATTTTCATCAACATTATAAAAAGAAATCAGAAACCTCAAAAGGTTTTTCATTGCCAAGAATATGACAGTTTTCATTGACCAAAACCTTATTGACTTCAGCACCAGTCTCAGTTAGGTCATTTTCAGTGGCATGGGTCTCAACATGCTTGTCTTTATCCTTCTGGGATGCTTGGTATAGATCAACCAAATGTCTGGCCGTACGACAGGTATGTGACCAATGACCGGTCATTCCACAACGATGACAGGTACTATCATCATGCTTCTTCATAGGATTTTTACCTTTAGGGTTGTGTGGGGAGTTATTTATATTACGGTTAAATCTCCCACTACCCTTATGGAAAACATTCCCATGCCTGCGCTCACGGCCTCTAGGATGGCCAACATTCTTACTTGAGCCGGCATTTGCTTCAGGAAATGCCTTAGAGCCAGCAGGTCTTAAATCATGATTTTTAAGCAGCAACTCATTTGTTTGTTCTGCAGTCAACAGGACTGAGATCAATTCAGAATATGTTTTAAACTGACGCTGCCGGTATTGCTGTTGCAATACAATATTCGAAGCATGAAAGGTGGATAATGTTTTCTCTAAAAGCTCAACCTCAGTAAGCTTAACACCACAAAGTTCAAGCCGTGACACAATATCATATAATGCCGAATTATAATCGAACACGGACTTGAAATCCTGCAACCTCAGATGTTGCCAATCATATTGTGCTTGAGGGAGGATGACAGTTTTGGTATGATCATACCGCTCTTTCAATCTTGTCCATAAGATCAAGGGATCTCGGACAGATAGATATTGAACTTTTAGGCTATCACTTAGATGCCGACGGACAAAAATCAAAGCATTTGCCTTATCTTTATCATTAGCATTTCCATTCTCGCCAAAGGTAGCTGCAAGACCTTGGCCTTGGAGATGCAGTTCAAAATCGAGACACCATGACAAATAGTTATTGCCACTTACATCCAAAATTTGGAATTTGGGCTTTTCAATATTTGCCATAATTCTGAAATGAATGGTCTCAATTAGGTTGACAACTTCTGGTGTCAAAAATAAAATAACCAGATCCAATTTGACAACTTCAGGTTGTGATATGAAATTTTGCACAATTTTCGGTTGTGATAAAAAGGAAAATATTCCCAATATTAGTATGACAGCTTCTGGTGTCACCCAGCATAAAATAAATCGTAACCCTTGAGATTACAATCAATAGGGTTTAACTTGTCAAGAATAACATATATTAGTACAATGGAAATAAGGAATCGGAACAAAATAATTTGAATAAAAATAAGTATGGAGAGATCTGACCTTCCACCATAGAATCAAACCTTAAGAGAGCTTCCTCGTGCTGATAACGTGTTGTGGAAAGTATTTTAATTAAAATTGGAACAAGAAGCAAGTAATAGCAGAAAAAGAAAAAAGAGAGAGAGAAAATATCAGAAGAAAAGATAAGAAGAAAAACAATTCTTCATCTTTTTATTATTGATCAGCTTCAACGCTTTTAAAAACGAAAGAATTACTGTGCAAACTTTGAAAAATTATACATGTGGGCCCCACAGTTTAAAATATTAAACATGAATAGTTATATGCACTATTCATCAATAGTGACATATACTATTCATCCTACAGATGTGATATGCACTATTCATCCTGCACAAATTTCACATCTTAGACAATTTGCACAACTTGCATTTGTCCACTTTCATAACAATAGAAAGTTAGTAACTTTTTTACATAAGCAAACTAATAATAAAAGTTAACCATATGTTAATGTAAGTAAAATAAAAAAGGCACAATCTTTAACATCTTTAAACCATATTTTAAATTAATCAAATGGCTTAGCAAGGTTTGAGAGTTTCATAAATTGCAAACGTTAATATAAAAAGCAAAAAGCTAACATTTGTATGCATGATTTAAACATAACAAAGCAAAATATAATATTAAAAATAAAAAGCATTAATAAAAGGAGAGAGCTTTACCAAAAAAAGTGAAATCTTTGATTAATAAAACCCACTCAACAATAACAAAAAGATGGTTGTGTTTAGGAGAAAGAGTGGCTTAAATTGACAAATCAATAAGCTTTTATCTCTCTAATATTCTCTTAACCAACCTTCTCTTACAACAAGAATAAAAAAAGAAGTGAAAAAGCAAAATAATTTTCGGACTTGCTTTTGAAGACACAGAGAAAATATTCTTTTTTCTGCTCTGAAAACCAATTTTCTACTCAAAACGAAATCTGCCTTTTGTTTCCATCCCCCCTTCCTGTTTGCCGAGAAATCAGCTTTATACTCCTCTCTCTTTGCTCTCCATCCAACGGCTCTCCCTCTTAGTCTCATTTTCATCTGAAGGCTTAAAGTTTTAGCATGTGAACTTCCTCATTTGCCCCTTACTTCTTGGCTGTCATTGGTTGTAAGCATGCTGACTCTTGCTTTTTTGGTCCATGCAAGGATATCTTCTCTTGGGACAGAAGAGTGCAGCTGGCCTTTCACGTGTTGGGGTGGGGCACATGCGTTCATCTCTCATTGTTCACCCCCGATCTGTGCAGCGTATTGGTCTGTTGCTGCATGTGCTGCTTTCATATTTCTTTCAACGCTCTCTCCGCATGCCTCAGATCGTAGAAGCGAACCATCATAATCCCTTCTCCAACTCTTCCGCCTTTGATGAGCCAACACCTATAGGTTCAGGGGTTTGTTTTGCAACATCAGGATGAACTTCTCCCTCATTTACTTCTCCATTGGACTCTGAAACTAAACCTGATGTAGTAGCAGCAGCTTCTTTCAAGATATCATCAGTCAGTCCCTTAATCTCAATCTTCTGCGGTTGCTTTTTGAAAAGATTTTGAAGCAAACCAGACTTTCTCGAGCCAGCCTGAGCTATGTACTTGTCCAGATAGAGCTTTAGCAGTTTGAAGCGTTCATCTTTCCCAGGCAAAGGGAATTCCAATACTTCATCAATACGATCTGCCACAGCTGAATCAAGATCACCAGGACTGTTTGTTGCAAGAGCAAGGACTATGTCCTTGGACTGGTCACCTGTGCGGAAAAGAAGAGCATTGAGTGCACTCCGTTGGGCTTCACTCATGTGGGTTTTGTTCCGTTCGCACAAAAATGCATATGCTTCATCAATGAAAAGCAACAAGCCCCTCTTAGACTTATTTGCCCAGTCAAATAACTGGTGTATCTTTGTAACTGCCTGTGGTCCCAGTGGAGCAACATCACCACCTGTCATTAATGCACAATCTAATCCAGATTTACGAGCTAGTTCTTTTGCTGCCATTGTTTTCCCTGTTCCTGGAGGGCCATAAAAGAGCATGTTCCTAAATGGTGCTTGATGGGCTTTTGTATTGGCAGTTGCACCAGATAGTTGCTGAATTCGTTTTTGAAGAGAATGATGTAAAATAACATCACCAAACCCATTTCCATTTTTTCAAGATGATATATGATCGCCACAGCGTGATAGAGAGCTCATAGCACGTGAAAAGGTGCCAGACCAAGGGTACTTCCCTCTGGAAGATTCTCTGATAAGTGACCGCTGACCCAGTATTCTATCTATGTAGCCCCAGATCACCCATGCACCTTCTCTGGTAGTGTAAACACCTGCAGCAAGAGTTGTTAAGCCTCCAACAGCCACAACCAGCTTGTTTGATCTGTCAAAATGGCTCGCAAACCACCTCTAATATGGTCAAAAGTAGTGTTTATTGCAGCAACCCAGTTCTCTCTTTCAGCATTTGCACGATCTATGAGAATACGCCTATTAACTTCTTCAGTAAGCTTTGCTTCATGGGCTCTCCCTTCTGCTTCTGCCATAACTCTCACTTTGATTGTTTCACGTTCGATCTCAGTCTTCTCCCTCTCTATTTGTAGCCGTTGAGCTTGAATTTGTTCTTCTGTAGCCCGCCGTGCTTGCTCCTGTCTTATTGCTGATTCCTCTTGCAATTTGACTAGCTCTTGATTCCTTGCCCTTTGTCTTTCATTTTCTGCCTGCATCCTCTTCCTCGCCAATTCATCCTCATAACGAGCCATCTGTGACTTTGTTTGGGCTTGATGCTGAGTTAGATAGGAACAGAGGAGATGTCTAACTGCTGTTAAAATTTAATGCTAGAGTTGTTGCCGCAACTGAAGCAGTACCAAAAAATGGATGGCGACGTTGGAACCAGCGACGAACACCGTCCACAAAAGTGGAAGTTCCACACATATATATAAATTACTCCTTTTCTTACTTCGATTCATAGCCAAATGATTCCACCATTGCCCGCTTTCGCTCCCGATTCTCCCTCTAAAAAAAATATAAATGCATCCCCCCAACCACTCTGAAGCTAGCTAGTGTTTTCGTGGTTGACCTCTGAGGATATGTTGGAAGCGCCACTCACTTCCATGCAAATCTTTAGCAACCAACTCCTAGCTAGGTTGGAGGTTGGCGTGACATGTACAATGGTGGAAGTCATTCGTCTGCATGCCGCCTGAGCACATCCACCATGGGAACTTGTATGGGACCAAGGGAGTGGAGAAGCGATTGTGTTGTGGAGATGATGGATGGTGGGGAATGGAAACGAACGTGGTGGAAGCTGGGACAAGAAGAGTATGGTGGCTTTTGGTCTTGAGTGGAGAAAAGCATTTTTTTTATTTTAAAATAAAGCCAAAAGAAAGAGCGAGAGAGAATGGGGTGGCGTGGCTTTTACTCTGGAAGGAGCAATTTGGCTACTGTGCTTTTGGTGTACATATATATAAATATATATACATTTATATACATGAAAATATATAAATATATATACATATAAATATATATATGTATACACATATAAATATATATAGATATATATATATACATATATAAAAATATATAAAAATATATATATTGCATGATAACTGAGTTAACTCATTTGGCTTGCTCAAATTCGCATGGCTTTGCATGGGGACTAAGTTGACTTGACCTTGGCTTCTCGGTTTTGTTCAAAATTATCTGCAAGGTAATAAAATTAAAATCAAAATAAAATAAAATGAAGTAATAATAATAATAATAATAATAATAATAATAATAATAATAATAATAATAATAATAATAATAATAATAATAAATAAATAAATAAATAAATGAGCATAAACAAACCAAACTAAAAGGATAAGCAAAATAAAAATTTTGAAAAAGGGTAAATCAATTAATTAATTAATTAAAATTAACTAATCGATTAAAATTAAAATAAGTGTCTACAGTTGCCCCTCTTTGATTATTTCTTAATGATCTAGAAGTGTAAGCTTCTGGATAATTAGGAAATAAGCAAAGATGTAAACACTCCTTACTCCAATGTGCACTAAACAGTACTAACTTTTCGAAAATGATCATTCCTGACAGAAATGATATCAAAATCAAGGAAATTGATCTAAGTAAGACCAATATTGAGGAGTCAGAAATGATTTTAAATTTGAATAAATTGTCCTAAACAGAAACAATTTTGAGAAAACCAGCCTAAACAGAAATGATTTTAAAGTATGAATAAATTGCCCTAAACAGAAACAATTTCAGAAAACCACCCAAAACAGAAATGATTTTGAACTTTTGAAGAAACTGTCTAAACAAAAACAATTTTAAGAAAACCACCCTAAACAGAAATGATTTTTAAAGGAAATTGTTCTAATCAGAAGCAATTTTAAGAAAACCATCATAAACAGAAATGATTTTTAAAGGAAATTGTTCTAAACAGAAGCAATTTTAAGAAAACCACCCTAAATAGAAATGATTTAAAACCTGAAGAAGTTATCTCAAACGGAAATAATTTTGGGAAAATCACTCTATACATAAGTGATTTTAAATCTAAAGAAATTGTGCTAATTTTGCAAAAACCATCCTAAACAGAAGTGATTTTAAGTCTGAAGAAATTGTGCTAATTTTGAGAAACCATCCTAAACAGAAGTGATTTTAAGTCTGAAGAAATTGTGCTAATTTTGCGAAAATCATCCTAAACAGAAGTGATTTTAAATCTGAAGAAATTGTGCTAATTTTGAGAAACTCATTCTAAACAGAAGTGATTTTAAATTTGAAGAAATTGTGATAATTTTACGAAAACCATCCTAAACAGAAGTGATTTTAAATCTGAAGAAATTGTGCTAATTTTGAGAAAACCATTCTAAACAGAAGTGATTTAAAATTTTGAATGAATCGATTTATAAAGAAATGCTTTTGAGAAAATCATCCTAAACAGGAATGATTTTAAACTTGAAGAAATTGTTTTAAAATGAAATGCTTTTGAGAAAACCATCCTAAACAGGAATGATTTTAAACTTTGAATAAATCACTTTGAAATGAAATGTTTTCGAGAAAACCATCCTAAATAGGAATGATTTTAAACTTTGAATAAATCGCTTTAAAATGAAATGTTTTTGAGAAAACCATCTTAAACAGAAATGATTTTAAACTTTGAAGAAATTACTTTGAAATGAAATGCTTTGGAGAAAACCATCCTAAAGGGGAATGGTTTTAAACTTTGAAGAAATTGCTTTAAAATGAAATGCTTTTGAGAAAACCATCCTAAACAGGAATGATTTTAAACTTTGAAGAAATTGCTTTAAAATGAAATGCTTTTGAGAAAACCATCCTAAACAGAAATGGCTTTGAAACTGTGAAGAAATTACTTTAAAAAAGAAATGCTTTTGAGAAAACCGTCCTAAACAGGAATGATTTTAAACTTTAAATGAATTGCTTTAAAAAGAAATACTTTTGAGAAAACCATCCTAAACAGGAATGATTTTTAGCTTTGAATAAATTGCTTTAAAAAAGAAATGCTTTTGAGAAAACCGTCCTAAACAGGAATGATTTTAAACTTTGAGTAAATTGCTTTAAAAAGAAATACTTTTGAGAAAACCATCCTAGAATGATTTTAAACTTTGAGTAAATTACTTTAAAAAAGAAATGCTTTTGAGAAAACCTTCCTAAACAAGAATGGTTTTAAACTATGAAGAAATTGGTTTAAAAAGAAATGCTTTTGAGAAGATCGTCCTAAACAGGAATGATTTTAAACTTTGAATAAATTGTAGAAATAATTCCTGCTAAACAGAACTGAATCACAGATAATTACCTTAAGCAAGAAAAGACCTTAATGGAGTTTTGGAGAGTTACCTGAGGAGCTTCAAGACTAACCTCGCAATTTGACTTGGATTTATGCCTACAATTTTTTGAACAATGACAGGATGCATGATGAATGTTTATGAGGAATGACACTAAAATGATGCAATTTGCATGCTCATGCTTAAATGATAATACCTTTCTATTTTGCCTCAAAGGTTTCAAGATAGCCTTCTACCTTGGTCCAACCTACATTTTTTGGAATCTGAGAACATCTTCTTGTCATATCTTTTCTGGCATAAACATGCCCCAAACCCTTATTTCAAATCATTTTTGCCTGAACATCCCAATTTGAGATAATTTCATTCATGTGTCACCTTGCTTTGGGCACCAAAAGTATGTTGTTGAGCTCATGTTTACCCTCACATTTCTTTCCTTTTTGTGTTGGGAGTTGACTTCAAATGTTATGGCATTCACTTACCTGTTTGCTCTCCCTTTCATGATAAATACATTATGCAATTCGTATTTAAGGAGAAATTCATGGCTCATCTTGAAGAAAAGCAATGCACAATACATTAAATAGACAAACTTATAACAAGGATTTAACAAACAAGTTTATAACAAACAAGTTCGTAATAAACGATTTTATAACAAAAGAATGAGAAAGGTACATGACCTCAGTGCGATGAATGCATAGACAACAAAGTGTTGGTCATCTAGCGCCTTGCCTTCGATTGACTCCTCTTTGCTGAAATGATACTTGACAAAGTCTGATGATTTCTGATTACTCTAATCCCCGTAACCGAACAAGACCTCTTGTACAAGTTAGGTGTCAGGCCCCGACCTGCCCCGGGTCGGCCACGTGGCAACTGCCGCGCTACCTCGAAGTACGTGTCTGCAGCCACGCATCCGAGGCACCACAAGGCATTGAAATGGATATCATCGCTGCAAAACAAAACTAAAATTTTAATTAGAAATCATTTAATAAAATATTTAATTTATAAGCAATACCAGTGGACTAATTTAGAAGAATACCTACACAGCGGAAACCACTAAACCTAAGCCACCGACGTCTTCTAGTGAGCTTCCTTCCTAAACTTGACTCCGTATGCAAATCTGCATCCATCCACATTGGATACAGGTGAGTGACAGAGGTTCTAAGAATCTCCATCTGGGTTGGGGGAATAAGGGAAATCCAAAATAAAATAGAATAGAATAAAATAAAATAATAATAATAAATATTTTTCTTTGAAAACTCTTTTAATAAATAAATATATAAATCTCAAATGGGCTGGCATCTCTATCATACTGGAGGCAAGACCCGTCGGTCGCCTTACGCCTCACTGCACCGAGGGCTATCTCTTTTCTCATTTATAATAATTTTCTCTTTTCTATCTCTCTAGCCCTTTCCCTCGGTGGTGCCTCGCTGTGGTGGAACACAGCGAACTGGAGCTCTGGCGAGTTTCCCTACGCGCCTCTCCCAATCAGGCTCGACTCACCCTGCCCCTCGATAGGCGGTCCACGGCTGAGTATCATGCATGCTTTCAACTCGGTCCACTCTCCCGCAAATTGGAGCCCCGAGGAACCCTCTCAGTCACTCATCTCCCAAGGGCATCGTACCCTCAATAACCACAATAATAATATTTAAAATATATATATATATATAAAACATACACATTTAAAATATATATAAACGCACACACATAAGTGTTTATATCTCTTTTTAAAACATCCCACTCACTGTGTGGGTATATCGCAGGCAAGGGTGTGTGTGTGGATTTCCCATATCCCAAAACATTTTTTAAAAACATTTATATTTAAAAATCATTTTTAAAACCCTTTTTCCCAGTGGCTAGACAGAGAAGTCTAAGTCACTCACAGTGATGGGAGAATTATATACTCCCCAACACTCCATGTAGCTCAACCTCCGAAGTATCGCCGCACTCGATTCAACCGGAGCCCTAGTACACGGAAATATAAGTTAGCATTCATAATTAAATTTATGAATGCACCTAAGAGGCTCTAATATGACCTAGGATGATGTTGGAATGTGGTTTGGAAGACCCGAAAGTGTTTCGAATCGATTTGGGGTCAATTTGGGTTTTGGGACGTAAAATGACCATTTTGCCCCTGAAGGGCAAGAACGGCGCCGGATCTGGAGTGAATCGGCGTCGGTTCTCTTCGACCCGAAGGTCAGTCATTGCGAAGCAGAAATGGCACCATTTCTGGACAGAACTGGCGCTGGTTCTGTTCTGGGTTCCAAACCCGAAATTCTTCAATTTTCCTCTTAATTCCAAAACCGATGCAATCGACCACCAATTTAGCTACAATTTCAGATGCATGTACCTTAATGCATCCACTACCCGTTTACTGAAAGAAAAACGAGAAACACAAGCTCAAAGTTCCTAAATCTCGAATCTAAACTTAACATCTAACTAAAAGCTGAACCTAACTTTGAACTTGGATCTCTCCTAAACCGACGCATGGAAAAGCGTGCAAACTTAGAAAGATGTAGATCGAGGAGTTAAGAATAACTCACCAAGATCTCGCCTCGAACTTGCAGTCGGTTTGTCCGGATCTGTCAATTGTCCAAAATGCCTCCGTTTGGCTCCAGAGAGGAAAAGAAAAGAAAATGAAAGAAAAAGAAAAAGAGAAATGAAGAAAAGCTTTGGCTCACCCCTATTTATAGAGGAGCCCGACATCGGGTCTACTCGAGCCCCGAGTCAAACTTTTCCCCTTTTTCAACTTTCTTTCATTTTCACCCATTGGCTAAATCCTTTGCTTTCTTGTGCCAATGGGGCCCATAATAAATTTCTAGGGACTTATTTGGAGGTCTTTTTGGCCTTTACTAATTTCCATGCACGGTTAATTACTTTTTCTTCTAACTCCGTCTTATCCTAATTTGCACTTCTCTTCTTAATTAGACACAGCCGGACTGACATAGTGTTTAATTGTTACGTCATCTTGCACTATTTCGTTCGTACGAAAAGGTCGTGCTAGGTCCGGGTGTGTCATTAGGTGCCCTTTCGTCGTGCCTTCTCAAACTTCCTAAACTGCCTTTTCAGGTTTTCAGCTTAGGAACCAACCTAATTAGATCTGAATCGCCCTTTCGGGTTTTCCCCTCAGACCCCTTTTCTTCTCTTTTTCGGACTCAAGCCGCCTTTTCAGGTTTTCAACTTGAGACGCTTTTTTCATTTTTCATTTTTCATTTTTCATTTTTTCATAATTGTTTTCTTCTTTTTTTTATTCTTCAGGTGTAGTATTTCTTCACAGCACCAGCATTGATTGGATGTGGCAATTCATCCCCATCCATTTCTTGTAAGATTAGGGCACCTCTCGAGAATGTTTTCTTCACCACATAAGGATCACCCCAATTTGGAGTCCACTTTCCTCGGGGATCATGCTGAGTAAGTAGCACCAATTCTCTTTCTATAAACTCGCGCGGACGTACCTTCTTATCATATGAGCGCATCATTCTCTTCTGATACAATTGACCATGGCAAAGTGCTTTAAGCCGCTTCTCTTTAATCGAGTTCAATTAGTCAAATCTCTCCTGCACCCAATCTGACACTTCGAGCTTCACCTCTCTGTATACTCTCAAAGATGGGATTTCCAACTCAATCGGCAACTGCTTCCACTCCATAGACCAAAGAATATTGAGTTGCCCCAATAGGTGTTCTTGCGGTAGTACGGTAAGCATGTAGAGCGAAAGGAAGTTTTTCATGCCAATCAACTATCTTTTTGATGTTCTTATTTACTGCTTCAACTGCCCCGATTCAACTTAGGGCGGTAAGGGGTAGAATTGCTATGTTTGGTCTTGAATTGGGAGCACACTGCCTCTACCACCTTATTGTTGAAATTCTTCGCATTGTCGGTGATGATTCTTTTCGGCAACCCATAGCGGTAAATGATTTCTTTCTTCACAAACCTGATGACCACTGACTGCATTATACTTGCATAAGAAGCTGCTTTGACCCATTTGGGGAAGTAATCGACGGCCACCAAAATAAATTGATGTCCATTAGAAGCTTTTGATGAAATTGCCCCAATCATATCTTTGCCCCACATTGAGAAAGAATCATGGAGAAGAAATAACATGTAGTGTTTTGGGAGGCATGCGAATCTGATCAGCATAAATCTGGCACTTATGACATTTCCTTCATGATTGATACAATTTATCTCTATTGCCATCTGAATTCTTAAGATGCAAGCTTCATACTCCGCTATATTGTTTGTGCAGTCGAAGTCAAGCCTTGTCGTTGCCAAGTATTGATCTCCCTTTGGGATATTAGGACAGCTCCTACTCCATGCCCCAGTGCATTTGATGCCTCATCAAAAAACATTCTCCATTTCTTTCCTTGCTCCAGCTCGGTATTGAATATTGACATCAAGTCCTCATTAGGAAACTCAAACTTCATGGGTTTATAGTCATCAACTGCTCTATCAGCTAGAAATTCAGCAATAGCACTTCCTTTGATAGCTTTCTAGGAGACATAAACCATATCATATTCTGACAGTAGTACTTGCCATCGAGCCAATCGTCGTGACAATAAAGGTTTCTCAAAGAGGAATCTGATCGGATCTAGCTTCGCTATCGACCATGTGGTATTATACAGCATATACTGTCTTAATCTCTGAGCCGCCCACACCAATGCACAACACATCTTTTCTATCTGAGAATACTTGGCCTCGTACTCTGTGAACTTCTTACTGACATAGTAAATCGCTTGCTCTTTCTTACCGGTTTCATCATGTTGCCCCAAAACACAGCCCATGAAATGTTCCAACACTGTCAGATACAAGATTAGAGGCCTGATCAGGCATAGGAGGTACTAGCATTGGTGGGTCTGACGAATACTCTTTGACCTTATCAAAGGCTTTCTGACAATCCTCATCTCATTTTCCCGTACTATTCTTTTTCAAAAGCTTGAAAATCAGGTCACATTTTGCAGTCAACTGAGAAATGAAGCGGGAGATATAATTCAATTCTTCCAAAGAATCCCCTTACTTATTTTTGTGTTTTTGATGTGGCAAATTCTGAATGGCTTTAAACTTATTCGGGTCTACCTCGATGCCCCTTTGACTGACAATAAAAACCAGTAGCTTCCTCGAAGTGACGCCGAAAGTACACTTGGTTGGGTTCAATCTCAACCAATACTTGCATAGTCTTTCAAACAGCTTCCTCTGACCAGTCATGTGCTCCTTCGGATTTTGGCCCTTGGCGATCATATCATCAACATATACTTGCATCATATCATGAAAAAGAGTTACCATAGCTCTCTTATAAGTTGCCTCGGCATTCTTGAGGCCAAAGATATCACATTATAATGAACGTGCCTCACATGGAGGTGAAAGCAAGCTTTTCCTTATCTTCTGGAGCCATCCCAATCTGACTATAACCTTGCTGACATCTCGGTAGTGCACACATATCTACATGCTGCCATTTTTCTTTGGGACTAGCACTACGTTCACTACCCATTCAGGATAAATGACCACTTCTAGAAATCCCGCATCTAGTTGCTTCTTCACTTCCTTTTTAATCTTAAGCAACATCCCAAGCCTCATTCTTCTCAATTTCTGCTGCACTGGTTCGAACCCGGGCTTGATTCACAGTCTCAGTATCAATTCCTCTTTCTGTTTGGATGTAAGGGAAGTGCCGATTTTGACCTCTTTCTTTTCTTTATCATCTCCCAAATTGATCAATTCAGTAGTTTCTTAGTGAGGCAAGATCTATTTGTCTTCTCAGTCAATCAGTCTCATAAGATCAGGGGGAAGAAGGTAATCATCATCATCATTATTGTCAAAGTCATCCGCGTTAATGAATCGGTTGAAGTCAGGCTCAAGAGGATCATCTTTGCTATCTTTACATTCATCATTTTGAGGTTCTTTCAGTCAAGGGATAATAAAGGAATATACATATAATATATATATATATACACATATGTGTATTTGATCCATGAATAAAAATAAAATGGTAAAACGAACAATAAGTGTAAATAGAAGAAAGCACGAAATTCAATGAAAGAATTATGATATGAAATATGTACATGACAAAGATTTTAAGAATGCATAACATCAAAATTATGAAGAATAAAGCAAATATGAAAGTAAAAACCCATAAATTATGAAGATCAACCACCAACACTCTTGGGCAGAAATGTAAGATAAAAGTGTTCAGAATTGCCAAAGCTTATTACATGTCAAAATCTACTAACATGATTGGAGTCTCAAAAACCTCCCAATTGTTCAAATTGGTCCCTGATGCTAACTGCCGGACCCATGTTTTGCCATTGCTTGATTCCTCATATTCCAACACAACTAATTCAGCATTAACAGTATTTACTACATTCCCCCCAAGATTAGGAAACGAATTTGCCTCTACATTCGACTGCACACCGGTATCAAAAGTCAAACGACCTTCCTTGATAATCCCTTGTACCACTTCTTTCAATCTCATGCAGTTTTCAATGCTATGCCCCTTGGCTCCTAAGTGATAGGCACATGTTGCATTCTCATCAAACCACTTAGGATATGGAGGCTGTAAAAGGGTCGAATATTGAACTGGTTCAATCATCTTACTATTCAATAGCTTGGTGTATAGCTCTGTGTAAGTCATGGGGATGGGAGTAAATTGTTTCCTTTTCTTTGGTGGTTTCGGATTCCGGTTTTGGGTGTTTGGTCTTGGAGTAGTGGAAATGGTGTTGGACACTGGGTACTAGTAAGCATTTTGAGGTTGTGTATAGTTGGGAGGAGGATACTGATAAGTGTTTTGAGGTGGTGTGAAATTGGCAAGATGGTATTGGTGCTGGCATGGTTGGCATTGGGGCTGTGGGTGCTGATATTGTTGCTGGTATCCTTCACATCTGATAGTGCTCACTTCGCCTTCTTTCTTCTTGGAACTCTCCTTGGCTACACTTGACTCCCCATCATCTAACTTACCGGTCTTGAGTGCATTCTCCACCATTTCTCCAATTAAGACCAAGTCAGTGAAAGTTATGGTGGCACCAGCTAGCATATGGCTATAATATGGAGCCTTTAAAGTGTTAATGAATAGCCATGTCGTCTCTTTTTCAATCAAAGGAGGCTGAATCTGAGTTGCCACGTCCCTCTATCTTTGGGCATATTCAGTGAATGACTCGGAAGACTTTTTCTCTATGTTTTGCAAAGTCAATCTGTTAGGCACTAAATCCTTCATATGCTTGTACTGATCGATGAAAGCCCGAGCCAGATCATCCCAAGAATGAATACCCCGCCTATCCAACTTGTTATACCACCGTATTGCTGAGCCGGTGAGGCTGTCTTGGAAATAATGAATCAACAGTTTATCATCTTGGGAATAAGCGGCCATCTTCCGACGATACATGGTAACATGGTCCTTAGGGCATGTAGTTCCTTTGTACTTTTCAAACTCAGGCACTTTGAACTTCCTTGGGATCACCAATCCATCAACTAAACTCAACTCATATGCATCAGTAGTGCCATAAGTATGAGTGCCCTCCATGGCTTTAAGCCGTTCCTCTATTTGATTCAACACTTTCTGGCTTTCATCTTCGCCCATCTCTCTCTCAAACTGCTCGCTAGGCACAATCACGGGGTTGGCTAGGGCAAATCTAGGGACAGGAGGTGTCATGGTGTACGTGGGAGGAGTAATTTGTGGGGTCGGCATTGGAAGTCCTTTGCTTGTATTGAACATTGGGGGTATAAAAGGGTATATACCAGGCGGAGGTGGCAGTGGAAAGGTGAATGTGTTTGTGGTTGATTGCGGAAATTGTGTTTGATTTTCTTGTGGGGGTATACTGAGGGTTGGAGGTGAGAGAGAGGCATTCATGGGTTGAGTTGTTGGAAGTATGTGTGGGGGTGCATTCTGGGAAGATTGCCCATTGGAATTGTTGCCTGAGTTGGCCATGTTTTGTTGCCTCATATTGGTCACCATCTCTGCCATCTGATCCAATTTTTTCTGTAACTCTTCATTTACCTTTCTTAATTGCTCAATCTCAGTAGCTTCCTCTTCCATCATGATTCTGGACTGTATATGTGTGTTGATGGTGCTATCTTGAAACCTTTATTGAACCATAAGGGCGAATCAAATTCCCTTATTATGAATATGAATGAAATGTATGTGAGAACATGCTTAATGAAAATGCAATCATGGGATGCAAAAAAATAAGGGGAAGAAATGACAAACAGGAAATGTGTTTGCCCACCATTAAGATAAACTATATACATGGATGTACATATACAAGTATAGTATGAAGTAGAATAAAAGGAAGCATGTCAATGATTAAATGTAGATGCAAAAATGAATGGTTCACAACAATTTAACTATAAAGGATAACTGGTCATTTCTTCAGAACGAGGCCAATATCCCAAATATCCATATTGATATCCCAAAATATCCACATGATTATCCAAAAAACATGATTACATTCTGTTAACTCGAAGATTGACCTTGTTTATCAGCCATGACTAATTTCCCTTTACGGTTCCTTTGTTGCGAATGAATGATTCTACAATGGAATGCATGTCATATGATGATGGCAAATAAAAGCAACAACCATGTATGTTTAAAAGAAACAAGAAGATTATGAGGCAAAGCATAAACATGTATGGATAAAACGAGAAAGCAAATAGGCATACGACATATCTTTGTGAAAGAAAACAGACAACATATATACAGACAAAGCGAGGAAGAGAACAAATAGCATACCAATATAGAATAAGCGTATATATACAAATAAAGGGAAAGAAAACAAACAGATTATGCAATGAATATACACAGATAAAGTGGGGAAGTAAACAAACAGCATATCATCATGAAATAAGTATACATACAGATGAAAACAACATGCCATCATGAAATAAGCATATGTATACGAAGAAAAATAGACAGTTTATACAAACAGCACATCATCACGAAATAAGCATATATACAGATAAAGTGAAAGCAAATAGACAAACAGCATGCCATCATGAAATAAGTAGATAAAACGAAAGGAATTGATAAAGGTAAGAAGCTGTCCCCCCTTTGTGCCCTAAGAAACCAGGTTTTCTCCAACGGGTTTGGCTTTATCTAGGTTAGATTTTGGGTTTTTCTACATGTTGGGTTTAAAGCTCTAGACAAGGGTACCCATCGGACAAGATGGGGTAGAGGCAACCCCGTCGCCCCCTCCTAAATAAAGGTGAAGTTCGGACTCCCAAACTTTTATGTTATGAATTTGTGTCGTGTGTGAGGTAGGGACTTGTACCTTTACCAATTGCCTTTCGGTGAAGTAGCGAACATTCGGAGGAGCAGAAGCGAGAAGCAAAAAAAATTTCACTATCACATGTCAACACACGATCAGTACAATTCAAAAATAAGCTTAACAAATAAATGAATGCGAGACAATAAAAGGTTAAGGAATAAGCATGCAAAATATACACGGTATAGGCATTCATGGCATATATAAGGAGTTAAAACATGCAACACATACAAGTAATTAAAAAAGGCCAAAAAGGTAAACACAAAAAACATGCTAGCAAATCAAGACATAAAAAATAAATTAAAACATGCAAAATATATACAAGTAATTAAGACACAGAGCATGCTAAAGGATCAAGGCAGAGGAAAAGAATTAGAACATGCAAAATAAATACAAGTAATTAAACACAAAGCATGCTAGAAAAATCAAAGCACAAAAACATACATATAAATTAAATGTGATGTAAATGCAAGATGCAATTTTAATAAACTTAATCTTGAAAAATCTTCCTTTTTTTTGTCCTCTTTTTTTCTTTTGGAAAAATTTTGAAACAATTATTGGAAAAAATTTTAATGAAAATGAATGATGCAATGCATGAAATTAAATTTTAAAACATTTTAATACCAAATCCAAGTAAAATAAGACTTAAAAAAAGTGGCTTGACTCTCTAAAAAAATAGTCCCCAGTGGAGTCGCCAAGCTGTCGAGACGTTTTACCGCTTCGACGATAAATGATATGGCGTTAAAATGTTCGGGACTAAACAGTCTAAAAACAAATAGAGTCGCCACTAACCTTTTATTTTTAATAGGTGTGGTTAGTCACCTGCTTGTTTAACCCAACGTAAATCTAGAAAGATTACGTCAAGTTAAGGAAAGAAACTGGTCTACGAAAAAGATTTTAGGTTCGAGAGTAGGTTACGCTTGGGGAATGATTTAAAACATATAATCACACACACATAAGTTTTATATTCCTTTTTAAAACATCCCACTCACTGTGTGGGTATATCACAAACAATTTTGCGTGTGTGGATTTCTCATATCCCAAAACCTTTTTGAAAACATTTATGTTTTTAAAATCATTTTTAAAACCTTTGTTCCCAGTGGCTAAACAAAGAAATCTAAGCCGCTCACACTATTGGGAGATTCGTATACTCCCAAGCGCTCAATGTAGCTTTAACCTCCGGTGTATCGCCACATTCGATTATCCGAAGCCCTAATACATGCAAATATACGTTAGCATTCATAATTACATTTATGAATGCACCTATGAGGCTCTAACATGACCTATGAATGGGCTTGAATATGATTCGGGGCTTAGAAAAGTGTCCTGGAGGTTTCGGGGTAAAAATTGGACACTTGATGAAAAATTACGAAAATACCCCTGGTGGTCCATGGGCCACTTGGGCTGGGCCCGACACTTAGAAAAGTGTCCGGGAGGTTTTGGGGCTAAAATCTGACTCTCGACGAGATATTACCACAATGCCCCCGGGGGCCAGTGGGCCCCACAGGGGTTGGGCCAAATTCTACTCGAAATCGGGCTCAAAAAGCCCTCCTATGAGATATTTATACATCATAATGAGATAATATATAAATATCTAAATATATTAATATAATATATAAATATCTTTTAATATAATAATAATATATTGAAAATATCTAAACAGGGACTCGATCGGCCAGTTCTTTGGCCGGTCTCTCCCACAGTTTTTGCACTCGTTTCTCCTCATTTCGACGTACAAACTTAGAGAGGCAATCCTCATGGCATCCACGATGGATATGCCGAGGCAGAAACGAGAAACACCGGTCCAATTTTCCCGTAGACCGAGATTTAGCCCAATTTGACTAAATCTCCGATTTACTCACACCTGGTGCACAAAAATGCGTAAAAACTGAATGGGACGTAGAATAAGGTGAATACTATAACACAATAAAAATTCACCTTATTCCACCGACCCGAAATCCACTTATTTGAGTTTAAAGTTTTAATCCGGTTAAAAGCTGAAAACTAGGATCTAGGCTAAACCGATGGATGGATGTGCGTGCAAACTTAACATAACGTAGATCGAGGTGAGAAGAACAACACACTGGAAACTCACCTTGATCTGATAGCCGGGCATGTCCCGATTTGCCAATTGTCCAAAATGCCTCCGGTCGGCTCCGGAGAGAAAAGAAGAAAAAGAAAGAAAAAGAAAAGAAAAAATGAAAGAAAAGGTTCGGCCCCCTCCCCTATTTATAGGGGAGCCCGATGCCGAGTCCACTCGAGCCCCGGGTCAAACTTTTTCCCCTTTTTCAACTTTCTTCCATTTTTACCCGTTGGCTAAATCCTTTGATTTCTTGTGCCAATGGGGCCTATAATAAATTTATAGGGACTTAATTGGAGGTCTTTTTGGCATTTACTAATTTCCATGCACGGTTAATTATTTTATCTTCAAACTTCGTCTTATCCTAATTTAAACTTTTCTTCTTAATTAGACACATTCGGACCGACATATTGTTTAACTAAAACGCCATCTTACACTATTCCATGTGTACGAAAAACTCGTGCTAGGTCCGGGTGTGTCAACTCTCCCCTCCTTCTAAAAATTTCGTCCTCGAAATTAAATAAGGTAGCTTGGGGAGATTGGGCTTCCATTTGAAGCCCTCATTCCATTTTCGAATAGTGTTAGCATCACTATTCGCCGTTGAAGTTCACCACGCTTCCACTGCGCACTCTGATCATTCATTCCCTCAAGAGTGGTTTCATCACCCTTCCACTCTTGAGTTTGAACCTCATCTTCCCTTAATATAGCCTACCTTTATCCATTCGTGGGTTAGGCTTTCTTTACTTCAACTGCATTTACTCGATCTTTTCATTTCGTCTTTGTCTCATCCTTTAATTCTTTTTTGATGAGACTACTCTCTTGTTACCTCTAATGTTCCACACCTCTTACTCTTCTTAGGAGTTCCTCCTCCTTTTCCTTGCCACTGCCTCTTACTTCGAGGCCATTATCCGACGCGTTACTTGTCATTTCGTGGTCTTGAACTCGTTCTTGTAACCAAGCTATTGGGAAAAGCCTTAGCTTAACTCCCTCGCCTCCGCAGCGAAGATGCGGTGAGTTAATTGTCTTTCCCCCTACCTTGGTTTCGCTTCTTCATTTCGCCTCTGACTTCATTCTCTCTTTTCATGGTGTATGAGTCGAGCTTTTGTATACACTGGCCCACACTCGACCACATCATAACAGAGGAATCAGAGATCATGCCCTATCGGCTCTCACAATCTGACCCACTCTCTGACCGCCCATCATAATCACAAATAGGGCCCTCGGCCCATCACATCACATACAGAGCCCACAGCTCATCACATCTCATCTCTCCTCCTCACAAGGACGGAGAACTCTGGGAGGTCTCATGCTCTCCCCAAACATACTCTGGGCCGGTCCTCTTGAGTGGTCATCACAGAGATCCTCAAGATCTCGATCTCTGACCCGTCCTCACATAGGGACGCCTCTCATGGCTCCCAGGTCATCACATTTGAGCCTCTACCTCATATCCATTCATACCATTTTTTTTGCCTCTTCGGCATTCCTTAAATTTTATTTTCTTGAGGTATCCACCTCGGGAGGTACCACGTATTTATCTTCCTTCCGTCTTCTTTCCTTCACATTAGCTTTCTTGCTAATGGTCGATCTCTTTTCCCTTCTTCTCGTCACTAATATTTTCTGGGGTCTCCATATCCCCATCTCTTTCTTTTTCTTCATTTCCATCCACCCACATCCATAGTGGGGTGCACATTTCTCTTGCCTTCTCGTCAACGCGGAACAACATAATTCACGCTCGTCACACTCAGGCTGCATTCATCGTAGCTTCTTCATCTTCGTACTTCTTCTTCTTAGAATTTCTCGTCCCTTTACTCGATTCTACCCTTTTCTTGGGTCGGTTGCCATTTCTTGGCATCGTTTGCAGTTCTTGAGATCTCCCTATCCTTATCATTAAGGTCATCTCCATGTCCATTCTCCTTTCCATATCCTTGTACCTCGATTGGTGTGATCTCTCACATCTTACCCAAGGTTTTCTTTACCTTGCCTTCACTCTTCCCTCTTGCTTTCTTCTCTGACTTTCTTCATCATTCTCATCCTTATTCCTCTTTTCTTCTAACACCTTTGATGCTCTTAGGTGTTAGAATTCTCTTTCTGGTGCTCATACTGGTTGTGCTCATAGAAGTTCATGAGCCTGATCGATTGCCTTATTCTCGTACTCCTTCCCTTGAGTACTCGGGGTTCTCTCTTGTCATCCTTCATGTCTCAGTTCCCCTGTCTCTTGTTTTCCACGTGTGGATTTCCTTTATCTTAGCCATCTTCGGCTCTTCATCCATTGATATCTCTCTTTGTCTTTCGATGTCATGGTTTATTTATCGTGGGCAACACCTTTCTCTATCCTCCATTGCCTCACTATCTTGCCCACGCTAAGCTAACTCCATCTTGGTTTGTTTAACTTCATCTCCCACATCCCTTCCTCACTTAATATTCTTTGGGGAGGTTATCCTCAAAGTTAGCTTACTCCCCTCCTTCTAAAAGATTTAACTTATCTTTCGTATCCCTTAACCTTATGCTCTTAATTCCTTCTATTCCACTCTTTTGCCATGCTTTCACCTTTTTGTCCTCTCCAGTTTCAATCATCATCTATTCATCTTTGTTTTGTCCTCATTCTTTCTTCGACTCTTACTTAGGTCGATCCACTTTTCTTCATCAATTGGTTTTGAAATCTCTTTATTATTCCCTTCATCATCATTATTCTCATCCTTCGTTCACTCTTGTTTGTATTACCATACCTTGGTATCCTTACTTCTTATTTCTCTTTTATTCTCTTTCGTTTACCCTTCATTGATATCATCCTTACCTGTCATTCATTAAGATACCATCATCTCCGTTTACTCGTTTCCTACGAGTGCTTCTTCTTTTATGTTTTCTCCAATTTTTTCTTTCTATCCAACCTCCTTATCTCTTCCTTCTAACATTGATATACTTGGGGGTCTTCCTTTCCCTTCTTTTCATCAATTCACATTTTAACTCCTTTTGTTCTCTTCTTCCACAATCACATAGTTGGGGGTTTCGTCTTCCTTTAACCCATTTACACCCTTAACCCCCTTTTTGCTCTTCAGTTCTGACCTCTAATCATTCTTGTTTATTCATTCCTTTTCTTGATTTATTCGTTTTATGATGTAGTGCCTTGGCTTGACTCGAGTTCGGGGTCCATTATGCTCGACTCTCTTTAACTAACATCCGTTTCTAAGTCTTTTATTCATTTTCTTTCACTGGATCCTTCTTAGTCCTCTTTCTAAACTTCTTTTTATGCTCTTCTTTAATCTAGCTCTATGTTACCCACCTAGGTTTTGTCTCTAACCCTAATTTCCTAGTCTCATCCTTATACTAATCCTGGTCAGTCATTTGGAGCTATTAACCTATGGTTTATTATGTCGTTATCGCTATTTAAGGTTACAGTTTTCTAGTGATGTGTTATACTTTTCTTCTTTTAAGGCTCTATTCCTAGTTAACCAAAACTTAGTTCATCAACTGAACTAAGTCTCTTTTTTCTTCTAAGCTTTTATTCCCTTTTATTAGCCTCAGATCCTCTTTTACCTAGGGTTTTTATGCTTTCTTTCTTCATTAAGAAAGCCTCCGCACTACATCACGACATTTCTTAATCCTTTGTTTAAGGGTTCACTTTCTTCTCTTTTCCTCTTCTTCTTTATCACCAGTTCCTTTTGGTGATGTCTTCACAATATTGGGGGAAATTCTCTTTGTACCGTCCATTAGTGCATACGCAGGCATTCCCATCAATACCGTGCATCACACTCTTCATTCGCTTGCTTTCTTCCCATTCACTTTGTTCAAAATCATTTCTTATTATCCTTTGGAGGTCTCCTCCTCCTTACTCTCGTTAGCCACCAATTAATGAGAGGTTCATCACCTTTAATCCCCTTAAGAGTGGAGGTTTTACAACTTGTTGTCTTCCTTATTTCATTTTCTCCATCTTCATTTCTTTTCTCTTTTATCCCTTATCCTTTCTTAACATTGGTATCCAATGGCCAAACAAGTAGTAACGGATGTACTACTCGTTGACCACTTGGTTGTGATCCCTTTTCATCCTTCTCCCATTTTCATTTTATTATCCTTGCCTCATTCCTCCTCATCGTTTCCCAAGAATGGCTTCTCTCTTGTTCCTTTTTCCTTACTCTTCCCTTTTTGCCATCCTTGAATCCTTTAGGGTTTTCTCTTATCAATCCTTTCACATCCTCAAGTGGTTCTCCATATCTCATGTCTTGAAATCTTGGCTCACTTATTCTCTTCTAATTTCCTTGGATGCTTCCTCACAATTGTTTCTCAGTGGGGTCTCTTTTGCCCATTCGTATACCACTTACACACCGTTGTGTAAGAACAAATGAAGTTAGCTAGCCCTTGTTGCCACTTCTCTCACTTCATGCTCACTCCTCGAAGCATCATCCAGGCAATCTGTGGGCTTATCCCGCCATACTTGCCAACCTGTGGGCTTTTTGGCAATCGCTTTTCTTCATCTCCATTTGATGCTTTGAGAGGTCCTCCTCGATCCTTCATCTGATTGCTCGAATGCTTCATCTCATGTCCTGAGGTTTTTGGTCAATCACAACTTCAAAAATTGAACATCGAAGGTTGTGGGCATCGAACCAGCTTCACTACTGGTAAGCCTTTAACTAGGATTCGTTGAAAGATTGGACGAGACATCATCTATCTCGTCATCTTAAGGGAAACACCATCCCTTGCATAGTTTGGCTGTCGAGTAGAAAGAATATCGAAAGTTGAAAATTTGAGTTTAGGAGTTTCTTGGAAAGCGTGCCTTACTTGCACGAATCTCGATGAAAAAGGTGGTTGTGATGTCTTCTCAGTTAAGACCACACTCGAGAACTCTATTTGGTAGCTTGCTACTAAAGAAGGTATTCTAAGAGTAGGTTGGATCATTTATGACGCTTTCGAGTAGCTACATACTCGAACTCTTGAATTTTAAATCTATTTAATCCACTGGCTTCAAAAACATTTTGAAAATTCTATAAAAATATTTTATAGCTTTTGAAAACAGTCAGAATCTTTTAAACACTCTGATACCAATCAAATTGTCACGCCTCGACCTGCCCGGGTCGACCACGTGGCAACCGCCGCGTTGTCTCGAAGTACATTCCGGTCGGTCACGCACCAGAAGCACCGCAAGGCATAGAAATGGATACCATCGCTGCAAAACAACTAAAACTTTAATTAAAAATCTTTTAAATAAATAATAAACTTTAAAGATGTGCCAGTGGATTAATTCAAAAGAATACCTACACAGCGGAAACCACTAAACCTAAGCCACCGACGCCTCCTAGTGAGCCTCCATTCTATTTGCTGACTCTGTACGCGTATCTGCATCCATCCACATTGGATACAGGTGAGTGACAAAGGTTCTAAGAATTTCCATTTGGGTTAGGGAAAATAAGGGAAATCTAAATTAAAATAATAATAAAATAAATATTTTTTTTCTTTCCAAAACTCTTTTCTGGTTCTCCAGCCGAGAACCCTCTTTTAAATCTCTTTAAACAAATATATATAGATATATATATGTATATATCTCAAATGGGCTGGCACCTCTATCATACTGAAGGCGCGACTCGTCGATCGTCTTATGCCTTACTGCACCGAGGGCTATCTCTTTTCTTTCTAAAACATTTTCTCATTTCTCTTTCTCTAGCCCGTTCCCTCGGTGGTGCCTCACTGTGGTGGAACACAGTGATCTGGAACTCTGGCGAGTTTCCCTACGCGCCTCTCCCAACCAGGCTCGACTCACCGTGCCCCTCGATAGGCGGTCCACGGTTGAGTATCATGCATGCTCTCAAACTCGGTCCACGCTCCCACAAATTGGAGCCCCGAGGAACCCTCTCAATCACGCATCTCCCAAGGGCATTGTACCCTCAATAATAATAATAATAATATTTCAAATATATATATACACATAAAACATTTATATTTAAAACATATAATCACACACACATAAGTTTTATATTCCTTTTTAAAACATCCCACTCACTGTGTGGGTATATCACAAACAATTGTGTGTGTGTGGATTTCTCATATCCCAAAACCTTTTTGAAAACATTTATATTTTTAAAATCATTTTTAAAACCTTTGTTCCCAGTGGCTAAACAAAGAAATCTAAGCCACTCACACTATTGGGAGATTCGTATACTCCCAAGCGCTCCATGTAGCTTTAACCTCCAGTGCATCGTCGCATTCGATTATCCGAAGCCCTAATACATGCAAATATACGTTAGCATTCATAATTATATTTATGAATGCACCTATGAGGCTCTAACATGACCTATGAATGGGCTTGAGTATGATTCGGGGCTTAGAAAAGTATCCACGAGGTTTCGGGGTAAAAATTAGACACTTGGTGAAAAATTAAGAAAATACCCCTGGGGGTCCATGGGCCACTCGGGCTGGGCCCGACACTTAGAAAAGTGTCCGGGAGGTTTTGGGGCTAAAATCTGACTCTCGACGAGATATTACCACAATGCCCCCGGGCGCCAGTGGGCCCCACACGGGTTGGGCCAAGTTCTACTCGAAATCGGGCTAAAAAAGCCCTCCTATGAGATATTTATACATTATAATGATATAATATATAAATATCTAAATATATTAATATAATATATAAATATCTTTTAATATAATAATAATATATTAAAAATATCTAAACAGGGACTCGATCGGCCAGTTCTTTGGCCGGTCTCTCCCCCAATTTTTGCACTCATTTCTCCTCCTTTCGACATACAAACTTAGAGAGGCGATCCTCATGGCATCCACGATGGATATTCCGAGGCAGAAACGAGAAACACCGGTCCAATTTTCCCGTAGACTGAGATTTAGCCCAATTTGACTAAATCTCCGATTTTCTCACACCCGGTGCACAAAAATACGTAAAAACGGAATGGGACGTAGAATAAGGTGAATACTATAACACACTAAAAACTCACCTTATTCCACCAGCCCCAAATCCACTTATTTGAGTTTAAAGTTTTAATCCGGTTAAAAGCTGAAAACTCAGATCTAGGCTAAACCGATGGATGGATGTGTGTGCAAACTTAACATAACGTAGATCGAGGTGAGAAGAACAACATACTGGAAACTCACCTTGATCTGATAGCCGGGCATGTCCCGATTTGCCAATTGTCCAAAATGCCTCCGGTCGGCTCCGGAGAGAAAAGAAGAAAAAGAAAGAAAAAGAAAAGAAAAAATGAAAGAAAAGGTTCGGCCCCTCCCCTATTTATAGGGGACCCGACGCCGGGTCCACTCGGGCCCCGGTCAAACTTTTTCCCCTTTTTCAACTTTCTTCCATTTTTACCCGTTGGCTAAATCCTTTGAATTCTTGTGCCAATGGGGCCCAAACTAAATTTCTAGGGACTTAATTGGAGGTCTTTTTGGCATTTACTAATTTCCATGCACAGTTAATTATTTTATCTTCAAACTTCATCTTATCGTAATTTGAACTTCTCTTCTTAATTAGACACATCCGGACCGACATATTGTTTAACTAAAACGCCATCTTACACTATTCCGTGTGTACGAAAAAGTCGTGCTAGGTCCGGGTGTGTCATAAATTGACAAATCAATAAGCTCTTATCTCTCTAATATCCTCTTAACCAACCTTCTCTTACAACAAGAATAAAAAACGAAGTGAAAAAGAAAAATAATTTTCGGACTTGCTATTGAAGACACAGAGAAAATATTTTTTTTTCTGCTCTGAAAACCAATTTTCTGCTCAAAACGAAATCTGCCTTTTGTTTCCATCCCCCCTTCCTGTTTGCTGAGAAATCAGCTTTATACTCCTCTCTCTTTGCTCTCCATCCAACGGCTCTCCCTCTTTGTCTCATTTTCATCTGAAGGCTTAAAGTTTTAGCATGTGAACTTCCTTCTTTGCCCCTTACTTCTTGGCTGTCATTGGTTGTAAGCATGCTGACTCTTGCTTTTGTGGTCCATGCAAGGATATCTTCTCTTGGGACAGAAGAGTGCATCTGGCCTTTCACGTGTTGGGGTGGGGCGCATGCGTTCATCTCTCCTTGTTCGCCCCCGATCGCAGTAGCATACTGGTCTGTTGCTACATGTGCTGCTTTCATATTTCTTTCAACGCTCTCTCCGCATGCCTCAGATCGTAGAAGCGAACCATCATAATCCCTTCTCCAACTCTTCCGCCTTTGATGAGCCAACACCTATAGGTTCAGGGGTTTGTTTTGCAACATCAGGATGAACTTCTCCCTCATTTACTTCTCCATTGGACTCTGAAACTAAACCTGATGTAGTAGCAGCAGCTTCTTTCAAGATATCATCAGTCAGTCCCTTAATCTCAATCTTCTGCGGTTGCTTTTTGAAAAGATTTTGAAGCAAACCAGACTTTCTCGAGCCAGCCTGAGCTATGTACTTGTCCAGATAGAGCTTTAGCAGTTTGAAGCGTTCATCTTTCCCAGGCAAAGGGAATTCCAATACTTCATCAATACGATCTGCCACAGTTGAATCAAGATCACCAGGACGGTTTGTTGCAAGAGCAAGGACTATGTCCTTGGACTGGTCACCTGTGCGAAAAAGAAGAGCATTGAGTGCACTCCGTTGGGCTTCACTCATGTAGGCTTTGTTCCGTTCGCACAAAAATGCATCTGCTTCATCAATGAAAAGCAACAAGCCCCTCTTAGACTTCTTTGCCCAGTCAAATAACTAGTGTATCTTTGTAACTGCCTGTGGTCCCAGTGGAGCAACATCACCACCTGTCATTAACGTACAATCTAATCCAGATTTACGAGCTAGTTCTTTTGCTGCCATTGTTTTCCCTATTCCTGGAGGGCCATAAAAGAGCATGTTCCTAAATGGTGCTTGATGGGCTTTTATACTGGCAATTGCACCAGATAGCTGCTGAATTCGTTTTTGAAGAGAATGATGTAAAATAACATCACCAAACCCATTTCCATTTTTTGAAGATGATATATGATCGCCACAGCATGATAGAGAGCTCATAGCACATGAAAAGGTGCCAGACCAAGGGTACTTCCCTCTGGAAGATTCTCTGATAAGTGACCGCTGACCCAATATTCTATCTATGTAGCCCCAGATCACCCCTGCACCTTCTCTGGTAGTGTAAACACCTGCAGCAAGAGCTGTTAAGCCTCCAACAGCCACAACCAGCTTGTTTTGATATGTCAAAATGGCTCGCAAACCACCTCTAATATGGTCAAAAGTAGTGTTTATTGCAGCAACCCACTTCTCTCTTTCAGCATTTGCATGGTCTATGAGAATACGCCTATTAACTTCTTCAGCAAGCTTTGCTTCATGGGCTCTCCCTTCTACTTCTGCCATAGCTCTCACTTTGATTGTTTCACGTTCGATCTCAGCCTTCTCCCTCTCTGTTTGTTGCCGTTGAGCTTGAATCTGTTCTTCGGTAGCCCGCCGTGCTTGCTCTTGTCTTATTGCTGATTCCTCTTGCAGTTTGACTAGCTCTTGATTCCTTGCCCTTTGGTGTTCATTTTCTGCCTGCATCCTCTTCCTCGCCAATTCATCCTCATAACGAGCCATCTGTGACTTTGTTTGGGCTTGATGCTGAGTTAGATAGGAACAGAGGAGATGTCTAACTGCTGTTAAAATTTAATGCTAGAGTTGTTGCCGCTGCTGGAGTAGTACCAAAAAATGGATGGCGACGTGGGAACCAGCGACGAACACCGTCCGCAAAAGTGGAAGTTCCTCCCATATATATAAATTACTCCTTTTCTTACTTCGATTCACAGCCAAACGATTCCACCATTACCTGCTTTTGCTCCCGATTCTCCCTCTAAAAAAAATATAAATGCATCCCTCCAACCACTCTGAAGCTAGCTAGTGTCTTCGTGGTTGACCTCTGAGGATATGTTGGAAGTGCCTCTCACTTCCATGCAAATCCTTAGCAACCAACTCCTAGCTAGGTTGGAGGTTGGCGTGACATGTACAATGGTGGAAGTCATTCGTCTGCATGCCGCCTGAGCACATCCACCATGGGAACTTGTAAGGGACCATGGGAGTGGAGGAGCGATTGTGTTGTGGAGATGATGGATGGTGGGGTGTGGAAACGAATGTGGTGGAAGCTGGGACAAGAAGAGTATGGTGGCTTTTGGTCTTGAGTGGAGAAAAGCTTTTTTTTTTATTTTAAAATAAAGCCAAAAGAAAGAGCGAGAGAGAATGGGGTGGCGTGGCTTTTACTCTGGAAGGAGCAATTTGGCTACTGTGCTTTTGGTGTACATATATATAAATATATATACATTTATATACATGTAAATATATAAATATATATGCATATAAAAATATATATATAAATATATATACACATATAAATATATATACATATATATATACATATATATATAAATATATATAAATATATATATTGCATGATAACTGAGTTAACTCATTTGGCTTGCTCAAATTCGCATGGCTTTGCATGGGGACTGAGTTGACTTGACCTTGGCTTCTCGGTTTTGTTCAAAATTATCTGCAAGGTAATAAAATTAAAATCAAAATAAAATAAAATGAAGTAATAATAATAATAATAATAATAATAATAATAATAATAAATGAGCATAAACAAACCAAACTAAAAGGATAAGCAAAATAAAAATTTTGAAAAAGGGTAAATCAATTAATTAATTAATTAAAATTAACTAATTGATTAAAATTAAAATAAGTGTCTACAGCACCCATGATGGGGAGCAAATGGAAACTCAGATTAGGTGCTTAGAAGAGGTACTAAACTAAGATCTATACAGTGTTGAGAGTTTGACATATGTTCTTAGAAAATAGATACTCTACTATGGCATATATTTCACATTATATGTGCTTTTCGACCAATATAAGAGATGGAAGAATGGATCCCCGCTTCTTCACCATGTGAGTCTAATGAAGATTTTATTAAACCTTCTTTATAGTGCCTTTTTGACCTTTGACTATGTCATGAGGTGCAGAATGGATGTTTGCTACTTTGGAATGTTACTAAGACCATGGATGATTCGGTTTTATAGGACATTACTGGAAAAGCCATCTATACCAAACCAAGTGACATGAGGGCAAAAGGGAAGACAATTTGATGTCACATCATGCACTGTATTCATGGCCGACCTATTATGTCACATTTGAAAGCTTGGACATAATTGTGAATATGTGTTGCAATGTTGAGAAAGATTGATGTATATCTCATTAAAGGATTTTGATATACTTAATTTGATGTGATTAAAATGGTCTAGGGCACATGAGACACTAATTGTTTTCTAAAAAGGTAGATGTCTCCATACTGGCTTTACCAAATTCCTAGTATAGAGCTCCTGAAATTCAAATGTAATTGGCCGTTGCATGGTCCATTTACCTGTATGAACTTGGCATTGGATGGTTTGAGAGAGTGGCTAAATGGCGTCCTCATCACGTGTGAGTGGTAGATATTAGACTTTGGGTTTAGCACCAATGATGGTCTAGTCTACCAAGCCTATTAACCAAGTTTACCAAAGGGTAAAGACTTAGGTAATTATCCATGTGATTTAATTAAGATTAACTCAAGGATAATTGAAGAGATAATTCTATTGGAATTATATAAGTGATAATTGGAGGATAAATGGTGATAATTTAATTTGATAATTCAAATTATCACATTATCATCTTATCACTTTGGGGTTTGGAAGAGTATAAATAGGCTGTGCCATTTTCATTTAAAAACACACCGAAACACAGAGAACATTGATTAGTGAGTGAAAATCCTTCCTCTCTAGAAAAAGCCTATCTCCCTACTTTCCCAAGTAAGAAAGGTTCTTGCACTGTGAATAGTGAGATTCTTGCTCGACCTTATAGCAAGGATCCATGATGTAGTATTTTCGCAAGTGTACGAGATCAAGTAGTAAAGTTTGGAGTATTCCAAGGTATCGATCCCACGAGGATAATTTAATTGCTAAGTTCTAATTCTAATAAAGTTTGATTGGGAGAGTTTGGTTTAGATGGAATTACTAACACTAAAAATTAAGAAGATGAAAAATAGAATTTGAATAAGAAATCAATAACTAAGGGGTCATTTGGCATCGTTTATGTTTTTTTGTTTTCGTTACGTTGTCAATTTTTTTAAAACAAAAACACATTTAGCTATACTAGTTACTCTATCACGTGCTCTGCACGTGGTATAACGAGTTATTAATATTAACAAACAAAGACAAAATAAAAAATAAAAAAATAAAATTAAGGTGAATGATAATTAAACTAAAGAATAAACTTCAAATTAAACTATACACATAAAATTGAATGATAATTAAAATATTTTCTTTAAGATAATATAGTAATTCGTTAATTATGATGAAAGTAAAATTAGTTAATTACTATAATCATTTAATAAATATCAAAAGATATTTGATAAAATATAAATAAAGAATTCTAATTTAACTCGACAATATCAATAGTATTTTTGAAATATAGAGAATGAAAAGGGTATTTTAGACGATTCAAAAGTTTTACAACATTCGTACTTTTATATATATTATAGATTATAGATAATTTTATTGTTTGTTTTCTCATGAAAATATATTAAAAAAAACCTATACATATGTTAGTTAAGTATTAAGGATGTCATTAGAAAGTTATTATTCACCTATGTTATGGAAGTGTTTTGAAAACATAAGAAAACATAAAATTTATGCTTCCATTTTTTTCTGAAACATGCTTTCTGTTTTCAAAATTTTGAAAACAGAAACATTCTACCAAATGTGTTTTCAATTGTTTTGTTTCCAAAACATGAAAATGGCAACAGAAAACACAAAACACAATACGATGCCAAACGAGCCCTAAGTAATTAAGAGAAAATCAATCAAAGAAATTAAGGGTTTAGGCTTCTCTTCTAGTTATTTAATCTAATTATGTATGAATTTAATTATCAGGGTTAAAATAAACAATATCTAATCAACTTAAGAGTCCTCTCAGATCTTCCTAAGCTTTCCTAACTAAGTGACTACCACCTCTCATGCATAACCTAATTAGCTAAAAACATTAAGAACCTCAGAATATAATCAAATCAGTTTATCCACGATCCTGATTCAATTATGGTTATCACAATAAACTGAATTACTCTCGTATCCAATTAAATTGTGTCTATTTTCCTAGAGCTCGAAATATACTTCACCTCTCGATTCTTCATACAATTCCAAAGAACTATTCTATGTTGGCCAGACATAAAACATAATTAAGAACAAAGAAAATAGATATAACCCTTGAATAATCGAGTCATACAATTATTGAATTAAAGTCCCTAGAAGATCTACCCAAATCTCCAACAAATAAATTAGCTACTCATAACTTGAAAAGAAAACTTCATCATTAAATTAAAAGAATACCACAAGTGTAGAGAAGAAAATAGGTTTGCCAAATTGAAGAATAAACTTGACTTGGCTGCTCCTCTTCTTCGAAGAAAATTGCTCAAACGTCCTTTTATAAAACCCTAAAACTAAAGTATTTATACTAGAGTGTTTACAACGAATTAGGAGTTTAAGTTGAATTGAACTAAACAGCTCAAAACCGACGCCATTTGTAGCATGATATGGTGTCGTTTCTGTTCATACAGAAATAGGGCCGACTTTAGTCTTTTTCACATCCGGCGCCAAGCATAAATGATACGGTGCCATTTCTTACTACATAAACCAGGACCTTGTTGCTCAATTACGGGGCCGTTTCATGCTTGAATCACCACCCGTTTCTTGTTTGCTTCTATTTTTCTTGGCTTTTCAAACTTCTTTCAATCAAAGCTGCACTTCAATCATTCTTTTTGATCTCTTTAGCTCCAGATCTCCCTGATTTGATCTAAATTCTCCATGAAGCTCTCCTACATTCAACAAGAAAAAAGTGAGAGTAAAAGATAAAGAATAAGCTATAATATCAATAAAAATTATCCAATTATGCTTATAAAATAGCTCATAGATTAGGTATAAAATACACCTATCAATCCACTGCAAGTTTGAAGATCTGGTCTGCCTTGGAGATTGAGTCAACCACCAGTTTGAATTTTTTAAGATCTGATGCACCTGGAGTTTTTTTTTAAGATCTAATAGCACTATAAAGTTCCCACCAAAAGATCTTGAGAAACTTTATCGCTAATTTACATAGGTAAAACAAGTTTGGTAAGAATTTGGTAAGGTTTTGAGTTCCGTAAATTTTAGGCAAAATATACATAATGTTTAGTATTATTTTCTAGTACTAACAATGGAAATGATTTACTCATCCTATGAACAATCCTTTCCATAATACAAATTTATGTCAATACCATAAAATCATATGTAATTTTTTTCTTATCCTATCCAATCCAATCCGATGTAATAAACATGTCCTAAGAGGACATCTCTAAGCATTAAAACTCGAGACTCCTGAACTGGGTCAAATGAGAAATGTCTTTTTTTGTAAACATATATGATTTTTAACCCAACATCACATATATATCATCAAATAGGAAATTAAAAATGGAAAAAAGAAAGAAGAAAAAACTCGTCCGATATTTTAGCAATGAGGAAACTAGAAAAGTATTGTTATTAGAGTTTATATTATATTAGAATCATCTTAAAAAAATGATTTTTTAATCTAATAATTGGGTTACACCTCATAGATTTTAAAAGATATGAAGATTTTGAACATACTTTTATCCTTACCAAACAATTATTCTAGAAAGAGAAAGAGGTCTTTTATAACAAAAGTTTAACCCCAAATTAATTTTTTTTAAGTGTAAATTTCAACATCAATTACATTTATTTTTGTAGAGTTTAGTTTAAATAAAAAAGAAAATAATTTATAAATTAATAAGTATTGATATTGTGCAGAAGGAAAAAAGATAGTTGTGGTGACACACTTGGACCTAGTCCGCACCTATCAAGTTCTTTATTTAGTATAATTTTCTATGTTTTATGGTAAAATGAAGATTTCAGATAATGTTTTGAAGTTTCTCTAGCTCAATTGTGTTATTAGAAACCCTAACTAGTGTTTGGAGTCACTTAGGTACATTAAAGGTAGAAAACCGAGGCAAAAAGATGAAATGGACTGAAGAATAGTGCAAAAAGGCCAGGTCCGACATCGGACCTGACCATATCTGGCACCGGACTTGTTAAAAATATCAAGCTGGTTGGCTACTCAACCCCCCATTTCTTCCTCACCTCTTCTTTTCTTTTTCTCCTCCGTTCCTCTTCCTTCCCCTGCCATTTTTGTCTCTCAAAGCCACCTTTAAACACCTCACCAAACACCATAATCAACTCCTTTAGCTCTTTCGAAGATCAACAACTCCAAACCAACCAAAAATCTCCAAAATCTTCAAATGAGGCAACTTGGAGCCATTATGTTCTTCAAGCTCATACTTCCAATCCAACCATTGGCTTTAGTTGATTTCTTGATAAGTTATTCTATACTCCTCTATTTGATTAGTTTCTTGTTGAATTTCGTTAAGTAGGCTACGAGAAATGATGAATTGAAGATTAAAATTTCTTTTGCTTCAAACCCATTTTCAAGCGTTAGTCTTGCAATCCAAAAATCTTGCATTCTCAACCATAGATTTTAATTTTGAAGCTATAATCTTGTAGTTTAAGCATTGATGTACGTCTATTTTGATTTATCAATTGTTTGGAATTGAATTATGGAAGAAACGAGCTGCAGAAGCAAAGGGAGCAAGCCTCGGCCAAGGCCAGATGTGCGTCCAGTGCCGGACTCAGCCAAATCTGGTGATGAAGTCATCCTGTTAGAGATATTTTGCTTCCTAAATGAGTCCCGTGTGGGACTCACTTCTTTCCCATGTTGAACCTGCCTTAGAGTAGGGGTAATTTGGTCATTTTACCTCCTCAAACCCCAATTGACATAAATTGACTTCCAGACTTACCCAATTGAACTCTAAAATTCTAGAAACCCTAACTAGAGCATTCCTTAATGATTAATTGGATGTCAAATACCTAAGTTGATCGAATTGGGTTTCAATTTGATTATTTAGTTGCAAGATCATACATGATCAAGAGAGAGACTGAGCTTAGGTATTCGAAGGACTTATTTTGGGAGTATGCGAATCGCCCCAACTAGTAAGTGTCTTGGTTATAGTGGTTGACCACCGAAGGTCAACTATTTTCTAAATTGTTTTTAATAAATGGTTTATAATGTTTTGGGATATGGATAGTCTCCCCTCACAAACGAGATTTATAAAATGGATTTAAGGGGTGGGACTTAAAAGAAACTATGAGATTGAATTCTTCATATTTATATTATTGATGATATTGTTATGTGATATGAGAGATGGAGTGGGACTTAGAGCTCCAATGGGAGCGAGTGGATTGAGTGGGGTATGCATCTGACTAAGAAGCCATGGATAGCCTTCTAAGAGGCACAGTGAATGGGGAGACCCTGGGACTTAGAGGTGCAAAGGGTAACTCGTCGGGACTACATGTAGCTATGTCCACCCACAGCGATGGCAACATCAAAGGAACTGGTTAAATGGCGACTTATGATTTCTAAGATATACGAGTTAGAGCCCATGATGGTCCAGTTAGCAACCTAAGTGCACAGATGTGCCTTTGGAGGATTTACAGACGTCAGCCCACTTATGAGATATTATATTCCAATTTGGTTATGGGATTTCATTATTATTTGGTCATTATGACCAAGTCCTTCACTGGGTACATTTATCGTACTCACCACATTCCTCTCACTTTTGTAGGCCATCCGAGGTTAGACGATCGACATCCTAGTGGACAATGATCTCTAATGCCTTCATTAGTCAACCACGATTTTGCAAGTTCCACTTGTGTCCCTTATGTCTCCCTGGCATTTGAAATAGTACTGTATAATATTTTGTCTTTTAATCCCTACACACTTGCATCGTAAAATGTGCCATGCTTTTATATTTATAATTATTATATTTTCTAGATTTTCTATTCTTATGTTTTAGATTATATTTTATTATATTGCTTTTGTTACACCTTCCTTTATGCCTTGCGCCATCGCGGATAGTTCACTTTTTATGGCATGTATCTCGAGGTGGTACGATGGTTGTAACGTGGTCGAGCTCTCGTGTCGGGACGTGACAATTTGACTGGTATCAGAGTAAGTTTTAAATTATTAAATATATATATAAACATATATTATATACTGAGCCAGGGAGTACACATACTTTTGAGATTTCTAATTTTTGAGTTTTGGGTATAGTTATGGGGTGCGCGTAGAATAGCATCATGTTTTGGATATTGACCTAAATTTTTATGTAGCAAGCAATATGCCTCCAAGAAGGATGATCACTACTGATACTTCTATTTCGAAGTGACATGGTAGGCCTTGTAAATAGCCTGAGGCATAGCCTAGTACATACTAAGAGCCTGAAGCGATAGCAAACTTGCCACCTTCACCTACTATGCCTGATGATGAGGCCCAACATCCGGTTCTTCATCAGAATGCTCCATCTCTTCAACCATAGCATATAACACCTTCTCCTCTTCTGGTGTCGATTTAATAGGCACAGTTTACGCAGTCCAACTTTGAATGGATGTTAGATAGCTAGGCAAATTGATTTTTCTCCACTTATATGCCCAGTGGTGCATATCAGTCTCCCGATGCAGCACCACCCACTCAACCACCTTTGTCAATGTCTACACCACCCTCATGGCCACAGTTCACTCCAGATCAATCGTAGTTATCCTACCAAGCCGCTGATAAGTTTTAGCAGCCATATCACCCTCCTCCGTAACTGTGGCTCTGTCGTACTTTTACGCATGTGGTGCAGCAAGTACTTTTGATGTTGCTAGCACTTCTGAGACACTTCTGATGAGGTTTCTTCATATAATAAAGGGACTAGACACATCGAAACTCTCTGACACTTCAGTCGACATTACATGGGATTGGTTGCACTTTATTACCAAGAACACAGAATGGTTGAGGATGACTTCTGAAATGCAAGTTAGTGTTTCTACTAGATACCTTTAGGATCAACCACTACATTGGTATACCATCCTTGAGAGCCAAACTTCTAGCCGATCACTTGAGAGACATTCCTCATTGAGTTCTGATAGAGATTCTTACCACATGAAATGATGATGAGGAGGCACAACAAGTTCTTTCAACTTTGACGAGGTGACATGATAGTTAAGGAGTATGAGACAGAGTTATGGAGACTTTCACACCATCTTTCTTATTTTTGAGGAGGCATTCTACCTTTAGTTCATCAACGGTCTTCGGTGGGAGATCACAAAGCTTATGATGCCAAACCTCAAAGCCACCTTTAAGCAGTAGTGACAGGTCGCCTTGTAAGCTAAGACTATGATTGCTTAACATCAGCAGGAAAGTATGAGTGTGGATGGACAAAGATCTTCAGATGTATCATTAGATCCTACTTCGAAGAAATAAAAAAACATTGGTTCCTATAGCGATGCATCTAAAGGCAGTTCTGTTGAGTCACCAAAGCCACTATTAGCACTTCCTTCGCTTTCATCATACCCTGGTAGTCGAGGAAAAGGGAAATTTAGGTTTGGTTCAATGATAAAAGGGTGGTTTGAAAAGAAGAAAATATAGTCAGTGCCATGGTGTCATAACTAAAGATGACATGATTTCAGTTCGTGCAGAGACACAATTTACTGCTATTAATGTGAAGGAGTAGGCCATGTAGCTCGTAGTTGTCCACTCACTACTTCTACACCACCTGAATGGAGTTTTGGCCAGTCTTTAGTGGGATTGAGTATCTATGGCTGACCTCGCCCTTTTTAGCTGGCACGACATTCGTACGTAGCTCCCTCATCTTCTCAACAGTAATCCAGTATAGGTAGCAACTCGGGACCATAGGCCCAACCTCAGCAGTAACAGCATACATGTATTTATGCGATGTCATAAGAAGATGCTGACGTTGGTCCTAAAGTAGTCACAGGTATTTATATATTTAAATATTCATGAATAGTGATTTTTTATACATGAAGACACCATCAAATTCGCAGCTGAGCATAGAATGAAAATAAAAACACTAACGAATTTTTGAAATTAAGGAATGGTAGTTATTTTTTATCAACTGGCATATGTGATTTTCGATATTGAAGCTACCTTGTCTTACATAAACACCAAGTTTGTCGTGCATTCAAATAGGCTATTGTCACCCTTGGGATATGAGTTGCTAGTAAATATGACCTTAAATGGATGATTGGTCCTCGGTGTATAGAAAGTGTGCAGTGAAATTAAAGAACCAAGTATTCAAAGTGGACTTAATCACCCTACAAATGTCCGACTTCGATACTATATTGGGAATGGATTGGCTAGAGAAGCATCATGCTCAAATTATTTGTGAACATCACTTAGTGAGGATTCCCTGACAGATTGCCACATGATTGACTTTTACTGCAATCGACGGGCGTACCGAACATCATCTCCGCCATTCAAGATAGTTAGTTGTTACAGAAATGTTGTGTAGCTATTTTAGTTGATGTGGTAGATATTTCAGCATCTAAACCAAATATCTATGACATATTGGGGGTGAACGAATGTCCCGATGTTTTCCCTGATGAATTATCAGGTCTATCACTCAAAAGGGACTTCAACTTTCCTATCGAAGTCTACCTATGTATAGCCAATTTCCATGGCTCCGTATGGAATTTCACCTACTGAGCTTGCCTAATTAAAGAAGCAGTTGACCAAACTATTAAAGGAAGGGTTCATACGGTCGACTACCTCACTTTGGGGTGCTCCAGTGTTGTTCGTGAAGAAGAAAGATGGCTCCATACGACTCTATATTGACTATCGAAAGTTTAATAAGGTGACCATAAAAAATGGGTATCCACTACCTACATTGATGATTTGTTTGATTAGCTCAGAGGCGTGGGTGTGTTCTCCAAGGTTGATCTTCGATCGGGTTACAATCCGTGAGAAAGATATTCATAAGTTCGATTTTCACACCAGATTCAAACATTACAAGTTCTATATGATGTCATTCAGGCTTACCATTGCTCCAATAGCATTCATGGACTTGATGAACCGAGTGTTTCATTTGTATCTTGATCGATTTATCATTTTTTTCATTGATAACTTATTGGTTTATTCAAGAAATAAGTGAAAACATGCCAATCATCTCTACATTATGCTACAGACCCTTCATGAACACCAACTATATGCCAAGCTCTCCAAATGCCAGTTTTGGTTATAGCAGGTCAGATTCCTTGGTCACATTATGACTAGGGAAACCGTATATGTAGACTCCACCAAGGTTGAGGCAATCTTGAAGTGGGAATGCCCAAAAAATCCAACTTAGATCTGGGGTTTCCTTGGATTGGCTGGGTATTATCGAAGATTTGTAGATGGATTCTCCCATATTGCTACACCTTTAACTGGATTAACTCTGAAGGGAGTCAAGTATATATGGTTGATGCTTGTGATAGTAGTTTTCAGAAACTGAAGGATAGATTGACTTCAACACTGTACTTACTCTACTGGAGAGTGACAAGGAATTTACAGTTTATAGCAATGCTTTAAACCAAGGACTTGGTTGTGTGTTGATGCAAGATGGATGAGTGATTACCTATGCTTTTTTTCAGGTAAAGAAGCATGAAGAGAATTATCTAGTTCATGACTTGGAACTTGCAGACATAGTTTTCACTTTAAAGATTTGGTGCCATTATTTTATATAGTGAAACTTGTCGCATCTACATCAATCATAAGAGCCTTAAACACTTCATGGATCAACGTGATTTGAACATGAGGTAGAGGCAATGGGTAGATATCATTAAGGATTATGATCTAATCATCAACTATCACCTCAGCAAAGCTAATGTTGTTGCAAATGGCTTGAGTTAGAATGTGACTACGCTCTTGACAGCAATCAGAGATGTCTACTTATTGAAATTGGCGGAACTTAGATCAACTGAAGCAATTTTGACCTATGATTTCTATGATGGCATGTTAATTGTACAAGTTATGGCTAGGCTGGTGTTAGATGACCAGATTCATGATCTCCAGAGTTCTGACCAAACATTGTTTCAAGAGTTTCAGAAGTTACAGTCAGGTGAGCAATCTGAGTTTTTGATTCGAAATGACAGGATCCTATTGTTCTGTGGAAGAATTTGTATATCGAACGACGTGAATCTCAATAGCACTATTCTTCAGAAAGTTCATTCTTCACCTTTCACCATGTATCTAGGGAGCATAAGACGTATCGAACCATCAAGAATCATTATTGGTGGCCGAGAATGAAGAGAGAAATTGCTAAACATGTTACTAGATGCTTAACATGCCAGTAAGTGAAAGTAGAGCATTACAAGCCCTATGGAACCCTCCAACCTCTACCAATTCCCAAATGGAAATAAGAGCACGTCATTATGGACTTTGTGACTAGTTTTCCTTGTACTAGGTATGGACATGATGCCATATGGGTGATCATGGACAGACTCAGCAAGTCGGCTTATTTCTTATCGGTAAGCATGGGATAAAGTGTAAACCAATTGCCACAACTTTAAATGGATTAAGTGGTCAAGCTTCATGGTGTCCCAGCCTCCATCGTGTCGGATCATAATCCCAGATTCACTTTGCAGTTCTGGGGAAATTTTCAGTGAGCTATGGATACTCGACTTCTTTTTAGTACTACTTTCCATCCGTAGACTGATAGTTAGCGTAAGTGCACTATTCAAATGTTGGAAGACATGTTGCGAGCTTGTGAGCCTAAGTTTACCGATGGATGGGATACCTACTTAACCTTAGCGAAGTTCACCTATAACAACAGCTATCAATCTAGTATTGGTATGGCTTCATATGAAGCTTTATACAGGAGAAAGTCTAGGACTCTATTATATTAGGCTAAAGTCGGAGAAAGACACATCTTAGACAAAGCTGTAATGGACTTCACCATAAAAGGGTGAAGATCATGCAAGAATGACTTAAAGCCGCTTAGGATCGAGACCAAAAGTACACATAACGTAGAAGGACATTTTTGGAGTTCCAAGTGGGAGACCAAGTATTCCTTAAAATCTCTCCTTGAAAAGGTGTTATTAGGTTCCAAAAGGCAAGAAAGGTGAACTCAAGGTACGTAGGTCCGTTCTTTATCACTAAACGGATTAGACTGGTGGCATATCGCCTAGAGTTGCCACTTGATATGGCGAAGATCCATAACGTGTTTCATGGTGAATTGACTCAGTATGCTTGGACCTAGTATGCACATGTTAAGTTCTTTATTTAGTATAATTTTCTATGTTCTAAGGTGAATGGAAGATTTTGGATGGTGTTTTGAACTTTCTCTAACTCTATTGTGTTCATAGAAACCCTAATTAGTGTCCGAAGTCACTTGGGTACATTGAGGATTAGAAACCGAGACAAGAAGATGAAATGGACTGAAGAATCATGCCAAAAGGCCGGGTCTTGTTAAAAATATCAAGGGGGTCGGGCACTGGACTTGTAAAAAATATCAAGGGGGTTGACTCCCTGACCCCGAATTTCTTCCTCACCTCTTATTTTCTTCTTCTCTTCCATTCCTCCTCCTTTTTCTGCCATTTTTGTCACCCAAAGCCACCTCGAAACACCTCACTAAGCACCATAATCAACTCATTTAGCTCCCTTGAAGATGAACAACTCCAAAACAACCAAAAATTTCCAAAATCTTTAAATAAGGTAGCTTGGAGCCATTGTGTTCTTCAGGGTCAATTTTCCAATCCAACCATTGGATTTAGTTGATTTCTTGGTATGTTATTTTACACTCCTTAAGCTTTAATTTGACTAGTTGCTTGCTGAATTTTGTTGAGTAGGCTAGGATAAATTATTAATTGAAGAATAAAATTTCTTTTACTCCAAACCCATTTTCAAACCCTAGTATTCCATTCCAAAAATCTTGCATTTTCAACAATAGATTTTAGTTCTTGAAGCTATAATCTTATAGTTTAAATGTTGAAGTACATGTGTTTTGATTTGTGGGTTGTTTGGAATTGAATTATGGAAGAAATGAGCTAGGAAAGCAAATGGAGCAAGCCTCGACTAAGGCCAAAGGTGAGTCTGGCGCTAGATTCAACCAAATTCGACATCGGAGTCATCGTATTAGGGATATTTGCTTCAAGAATGAGTCCCGCTTAGGACTCACTTTTTCCCTACACCAGACCTACCTTATAGCAAGGCAATTTGGTCATTTTACCTATTTCCACCTTAATTGACCTAAATTGACTTCTAGATTTACCCAATTGAACTTTGAAACCCTAGAAACCCAATTAGAGCATTCCTTAATGATCAATTCATTGTCAAATACCTAAGTTGATCGAATTGGATTTCAATTTGATTGTTTAGGTGCGAGACCATACGTGATCGAGAGAAAGAGTCCAAGCTTGGGTATTCGAGGAGCTTATTTCAGGAGTATACGAATCTCCCTAACAAGTGAGTGGCTTGGTTATAGTGGTTGACCACCAAAGGCCAATCGTTTTTTAATTTTTTTTAATAAATTTTTTATATTATTTTGGGATATGGATAGTCTACCCTCACACACGAGATTTATAAAATGGATTTAAGGGGCATGACTTAAAAGAAATTATGAGATTGAATGCTTCATATTTATATTATTAATGATATTATTATGTGAGATGAGAGATCGGGGCAGATTCGGTGCTTTGATAGGAGTGAGTGGACCAATCGGAACATGCATCCTACTAAGTAGCCGTGGATCGCATTTTGAGGGGCACAGTTGGCAAAGAGAACTTGGGACTAAGAGGCGTGGAAGGTAACTCACCAGGGCTATATGTAGCTGTGTCCATCCACATCGATGGCAATGTCAAGGGAATGGGCTAAATGGTGATTTATGATTTTCATGAAATAAGAGTTAGAGCCCTTTACAGTCTAGTTGGCCACCTAAGTGAACGGATATGCCTTTAGAGGATTTGTAGATGCTAGCCCACTTATGAGATATTTCATTTTGATTGTTTATTTACCGTAATTTTTCTTAAGTATTATTTGGATTTATTCATATCCATAGCTTAAGGTGATTGGTCATTATGACCACGTCCCTTACTGAGTACATTTATCGTACTCACTACATTCCTCTCATTTTTGTAGGTCATCTGATAGATGATTAACATCCTGATGGACATTGATCTCCAGTGCCCCCACCAGTCAACCATGATTTTGTAAGTTTCACCTATATCCCTTGTGTCTCCTTGGCATTCGGAATAGTATTGTACAATATTTTGTCTTTTAATCCGCTGCACAATTGCATTGTAAAATGTGCCATGCTTTTATATTTATAATTATTATATTTTCTAGATTTTTTGTTCTTATTTTTATATTATATTTCATTATATTACTCTTGTTACACGTTCTTTTATCCCTTATGACACATCTAGATCTAAATAAGCTTTTTCTTACTAATTGGAATAGTAAAAGATGGCATATTAGTATGAACAATATATCGGTCTAGATGTGACATTTAAAGAAGAAATGTTAAAGATAGAATGAGATAGAGTTGGAAGATAAGGTAGTTCCCAATGCTTAGAAAACAACTAAACACCAATTGGACTTCCTCTAAGTTCATAACTAATAGTTATGGGCTCATTGGTGTAAAAGGCCGGAGAATAGAGCCAATACTCAAAAATTGAAGAGTTGGAATAATGGGGAGAAAGTCCGATGTAGGACCTAGATAGGTCTAACACTGGACCTATGCCTATATGGAAGAGGGGGAGGAGGGGGGGGGGGGGGCGGGGGGAATGAGTGTCTCCACCCATTCCCCTCCCCCCTTTCCTCTCTTTTCCCCTATTGGAGGCATTTTAGAATTTTTGGCCGATCCGGATAATCCGACAGACAGATCAAGGTGAGTTTCTAGTATGTTGTACTACTCACCTCACTCTTCAATTTTCCTACCTATGCACGTAAATCCATGAATTGGTTTAGGAGAAATCACGACTCAAAGTTAGGTTTCGCTTTTTAGTTAAATTTAAGTTTAGGTTTGAATTTTAGGAAATTTAAGCCAATGATTTCGATTGTTCTTTGGGTGAAGTTGTTGTGGAAATTATTGGTCTCAATTTGTAGGACAACCCATGGAGAAACGGGCTAAAAAATCGAGGGAAAACCCCGTTTCTTGGCTCTCCAGCATGTCTTACACACGGCCTTGGGGGCAATTTTGTAATTTTTCCAAAAGTGTCCGATTTTGGCTCGAAACTCCCTCAGACACTTTTCTAACCCCCGACCCACTTCCAAACCTTATTTTATAGCATATTTGAGCTTAAAAATCATTTAGGAGAATTGAGTTGCATTTCTAATTCATTTTAAGTGTAATTAGGGTTTCGAACGATCAATGTAGCGATGCTTTGGAGTTCAATCTTCGAGGAACTTTTGGGAGTATATGAACCTCCCAATATAGTGAGTAGCTTTGTTTCATTGTTTAGGCATTTAGGACTAAACGCTTTTATTGCTTTATAAAATGTTTTATACATTTTGAAATTCAGGTATTCCCTTGCACTTACACACGCATTATTGCATGCCACATAGGCAGGATGTTTTAAAGTAAATTTAATTTATAAAAATGTATGCATGTATGTATGTTTATATTTTATTTATATACATATTTGAGGTATGAGATGAGTGCTTGATAGGGTAAGATCATACAAGATGAGGGTGGAGTCCCAAAGGGGACAAGATGAGACTCGGTGCTCCATAAGAGAGCGAGTGGACTGAGCGGAGCATTTTTTCAACTGGGTAGTCGTGGACCGCCTTTTGATGTGAATTGTTAGTGGAAACCCTAGAGTAGAGAGAAACGTGTAGTGACACTCACAGGGCTTATGTAGCTATGCTCCATCCATAACAAATGGCACCGTCGAGGGAATGGGCTTAAGATATATATATATATAATTGATAATGTAAAGGATTTATATAAGAAAGGTTTTAAAGGAAAAGAAATAAGATAGCCCTCGACAATACGAGATTCTCGATTGATGCGCAAGGTTGAGCCTTATTGTGTTTTCACGATCAGCCCATAGATTATTATTATCTTAGAAAGGTTTCGGGAAGTGTTTTATAAAGGTTTTCAAGGATAAATATAAAATGTTTTCTAACATGTTTTGGAATTACCTGATTCCCCAAACCCTATTTGACTTTGCATTAAATCGAGGTTACTCACTGAGTACACCGAGGTGTGCTCACCCCACGTCCCTATTTATGTTTTACAGGTTAGATGTCCGAAGGCTTATAAGGAGATGTCAGTGGCTTAGGTTAGTAGTTCCATTGCATAGGTAACCCTTCAAGTTAATCCATAGGTACCCAAATTTTAATTAAATTGTTTTATTAAATGATTTTCAATTATTATAAATATTTAATTAAAGTTTTCGTTAAATGTTTTGCAGCAAAGATACTCAATTTATGCCTTGCAATGATTCGGGGTGCGTGAGCAACCGGTACGTACTTCGAGGTGTCACGATGGTTGTCACATGGCCTAGCCAGTGGATCCGAGGTGTGACACCTTGTGCCATCTCGGATAGCCCACCTTCCATGGCATGCATCTCTAGGTGATATGGCGGTTGTCACATGGTCGAGCCCTCGAGTTGGGCCGTGACATGTGGTGTATCTTTTAAAATCCATAATAAAATGTCAACATACATATATATATACTTATTTATATGGTTAATACGTTAACATATTATTTGCTACCTAAAAAATCACTTTTTAGGATGATTCTGATATAAGTTATACTCTTGTTATTAATTAGGTCAAAATGCGGATTAGCACCTTTTGAGTAGAGGGATAATATTAGAGTCCGTTTGGTGCTTTCCCTAGAAAATTTATAGAGAGAGTGATTCTATGGAGAGTGTTTCTAAGGAATAACTCTCTTGGGAAAATAATTTGACACATTTGGTATGGCTATAGAAGATTACAATTAAATTCTAGGGAAAGTAATTTGAAGCATTTCGTTAGTTAAAATTTTTCATGGAAAATTTTATTCAATCTCTAATATGCCCTTGCCATTATTGAACTTTTTTTTTAGAAACAACACTTTATGGGCTTTTTTGAATTTTTTTTTATTTTTACAGTTTCCCTTGGATGAGGGAATCTAGATTCTCATCCTCCTCTTTTAGAATCAATTTCTCCCTTATATTAGGGAGAGTGATTCACAGGGACCATCGCTTTCCATGTTTTTAAAATATACTAAATTAGAAAGTTTTTCCACCCTGTTAAAATCCATTAAAAATTTTAATTTTCCATCATACCAAATGGACTCTTAAGGTAGCCGACAATTCGAGGTGAAATTCAAACAAACATTTTTCCTTTGACTATAGTTGCTATAGCTAGATATTCTTATGTGTATTTTTCTCTCCTAATTATTACCATAAGCTATGACATCAAAGAGATTGGTGGATATGCATGCCACTTATAAGTTGAATAATGCGAAAGCAAAATTAATGAAGAGCATGGGGCCATCAACAGCTCTATTAGTCATCATTTGGTCCCCGCTTTCAGCACTCTCTAAGTGCTAAAGAATTCATTGTCAAAAGAAGAAGCTTCCACCATCCATCACTTTCGTCATATATATATCGCTAATTAATAACCAAAAGGCAAAGGAGCTGAGAAATGACTATCACTACCACATGTTTCCCGGGCACCTCCCTTGGAAACTGTTGCACATCATGATTCAAATGGTTATACGATGTTTATATGGTCCCATTCTAATTAGAAGTATAATAATTTCTACACTTGTTTTTAGCTGAGTTTATTTCTAATTAATTTTTCTTATAGAGACATATCACATATACATACAAATCCTTTCTCGAACAGAGTTTGTTGTTAGTACAAAATATGTACCTTAATATTACAACAGCAAGAAAGAGGCATTAGAAGCTTGAAATATCAGTTCAAATTCTACATATGTAGGTTTGTTTCATTAATTAATTTCTTACTCGGTTTTTTCGCTTAACTTTTTTCTAGTATGTAGAATTAATACGTTTAATATAGAATTTAGAGGGGCTTAGGGAATATTTCTTTTACTCAATAATTCTACAGACTCCCTCATTTAGAAAGGGAGTTTTCACATTTCCGATTTGACGGTTTTGTTTTACCAACTCTCTCTAGTAACATATATCTTTAACAATGAAAAAGGTCAATGGAGTGAATAGAGAGAGTAAGAAGTAATGTTCTTTTGCTAATTAGTAGTGGTCCATATACACAAGAATTAATTCCAGATACAAGAATTCTCCAATTTAGTTAAGAAGATGGTTGGAATTGCAAACGTGCATGCATTATTCTGCTAGATGATCCAGAAAATTATTTGTCACCAAATCAGCCATAAAAAATCTTCCAAGATCGGTGCTGTAGTTTGACGAAGGTTCCTACATTTAAGGTCTTTAAATTTGGGGGCCCCTAGTAACATTAATTCTTGTACAAAAAATACAATATATTTGGTTTCCTGTGTTTTCTTTAATTTTGCTATAAAATGTATAATAATATTTGGCTGTGAGGGCAATGGGGAATTAGTTCTTCCAAAACTAGAACGGCGACAAAAAATTTCTTCAGGAAAACGCTAACGAGTGTTCTAAGATCACTCTTTAAGTTACCACTTACTATCATTTTTGGTAAATTTTCTTTCCATAAACATTGAAAAGTAACACATTTATTGTCAATTATTGCATTTAATATAAAAATATTTCCGTAAATGAAAATTTAATTAACCTTAAAGAGAGCAAGCTATGTATATTAAAAAACCCGATAATCTCTCTGCAATAGCAATTTTTTTTGCAGAATTCTTTATTCCAAATTAAAGATAAATTTATACACATATATATATATATACACACACATAACAGTTTTGTTCTTTTTGATGCACATAACAGCTTTCTTCGAATTATATGCAAAATATGTGATTTAAGGTTTTTATTTTACTGTTTAAAAAAGAGAAAAGAGAGCGGGAGAGAAAAAGAAATCCTAACCCGTTATTCAAAATAACTGGCCCCAGTGCCGAACTTCTTTAAATTGGAAACAGAGATTTATTAGTAGTAAAACAAAACTAATTAAGCAGAAACTGCAGATGAGCTTCCTTAAATTAGAAACAGAGATTTATTAATACTAGCTCGTGGTAATAAACAAAAATAATTAAGCAGAAAAACTGCAGATGTAGGGGTGGCTCTCACGTGTATCATTAGAAGTCAATGATTATTGTCGGATAATGCTGTTGTAAAGGGGTACAAAGCATGATTAAATAAAGGATTCTACAATGTAACTAATTAAAAAAACACTGCTATAGGACCCTATTTAAAAAATAAATAAAGGCTTAATACTCAAATTGATTCCTGAACTACATCAAAAATGACAGATATTGATCTTTTAATTTTTATTTGAGACAAATTGGTACTTGAACTTTTATTTTGGTACAAATTGATTCTTAAATGATTAAAAACTTGATGGATTGTAACAGATTAATCATTGAACTTTTATTTTGAGACAAATTGATCCCTAAGTTTTCTTTTTATTTTATTTAGGATTTCTCTGTCTGAAAATAAAAGTTTAGGGACTAATCTGTTTCAAATAAAAGTTGAAAGATCAATCTGTCTTTTTTAGTATAGTTTAGGAACTAAATTGGATATTAAATCAATAAATAAATAAACAACAAAAAAAATGAAATCATCAAGACAACTCAATTGCATCTTATCACATAGGGCCCATTAATTTTCTGATGTTTCAAAACATGTTTGATGAAAATTAAGAGAAATAATAGTGATGAAGGCAACTGAGTTTAGCTTAGTATTCAGTTTGGAGGAAAGAAACCGGACTGATTCATCTAGCGAGTAATATGGCTCGGGATGTAACATAGGGACCTTCAAAAATGGGAAATGATTAAGGCTCTATTTGATAGAAAGGAAAGAAATGGGTAAAGAATGAAATTTAATTAATTTAATGTTTGTTATTTATAATCACTTGAGCTACTTAATAACGCAACTATAAGATTGAAGAAATTTTCTTCCTTACCCCAAACCGACGGACCCTAAAATATGATAATTATGTCCTTACTCAGAAATGAGAAAGGAAAATTAGCAAAAGGGAAACAGAGAGATGAGAATCAAAAGGGCAATTATATATTGAGGATGAGATGCTCTGCATTACTAGATCTACAAACACTGAAACCAGCAGCGTACAAAACTTATAATACTTGTAGCAATTTACTGAAGCCAGGTAGCTCAACAACCTGCCATGGTTCCATCCCAATACAGGAACACAGGTCAACTTTGGAAATTGTAAATATATATAATTTACAGAAACTAATTAATACTTCCAAAAGAAAAGCAACAAAAAGGAAAAAAAATGAAAAATGAGTCAAATTTTGTGAAGATCTGTCTTTTTCTTAAGGTGGTCCAATGGGACTTTGCTTCCCACATGGGAGTGATGTAATCTTCACTCATATTCTCAAACAATCACATGATATACAGCAAAACAAATGAAATTATTATATGAATATTTCTAGTAATCCATGATCACGATAATATCAAACAGCCCAATTTTTCATTTATTAAACCAAAGCCAAAGGGCTATAGCATTTCTGCTATCTCTATGCATATCCTATATTACAAATTGAGCTGATCAGTCCGGTAGAGATCATCAGCCTTGTCCTCATACGGCAAAAAAAGAAAAAAAGAAAAAAAAGAAAAAAAGAAAAAAAGAAAAAAAGAAAAGAAAAGACGGAAATCAAGATACAAATGTAATTAAGTGATCTTTTCTTAGCAACATGAACACACTCCCAGTATATATCTTGTAATTTGTTATTATGCCATTAATCTAACGAGAACGACGATTGATTAGGCCATAATTAGCTGTTCTGCTAGACCTTGGAAGATAGACTATTGATTCTGAAACTGCACAAGTTCTTTTACAAGAAGTGTAAAGATTTATAAATCCGAACCTGTCGCTTATACTCCTTGCTACCTTAGCTCCAGTCCACAGATTGCTTACTGGAGAGTCATGATCTTCATGATCATCCTTGGAACATTCCACCAACGCTGCAAAAAATGGATCTTTTCGAAAACTCTCAGCAGCAGCTGCTTTCTTCCGAGTGGTGATGTCTTCGGAATTGAAGTACTTTTTTGAGGTTGGGGGAGTAACCGGAGGAGGCAATGGCAGCAACTTCATGGAATCTTTCTTCTTGTGGCTTTGTAGCTTTTTAGGAATCCCTGGTAAATGTTCCCAAGAAAACGGCACTCCAGAAAATCGGAGCGGAGTAGCAGGGCTGAGAGGCAAATCTTCGGGAAAATATGAAGATCCGAGCGAAGATGATGACGAAGAAAGCGATGAAGATGAAGAGAACGAAGGCGTTCGCCAGGAGGAAGCATGCTTGGTTGCTGGAATTATGGTGTCACATTCTTTTGGTACCATTTGGTCACGGCCACTTTGAGTTGCTGAGGAACCCATAGCTTCAGAGGAAAATGAAGGGGGAAGAGACCAGTTGTGTAGTTATACTCAATTTTTTTCTTTTTCCTTTTTAATTTGACATTGTTTGGATATATATTTATATGTAGAGGCATTGCTTTCAGTCACTATTTTTGTAATATTAAAAAAGGAAAAACTGTTTCTTTAAGGAAAAAAGATCGTATATTAGTATTAACTAACAAAATGACCCCAGCTGCAAAGGGTAGGGGCAAAAGAAAAGGACTGGGGACAGAATGGGAATTAAATTGTGGAGATGGTGATTAAACCCAACCTTTCCATCGAAGTGGTTGAAAAATGCTGTTCAATGGTGCAGGACCCGAAATATGGGACCCTAATCCGGTGCTAAATCAATATTTGCTTTTATTGTCGTTAGTGATTGAAAAAATAGCCCATTTAAGAAAGGGTTTTGCTAGAGGTTTTCTGATGCATTCTTCTAAGTCTAATTGATTATTCAATACGAATTTTTTTAATTCAAGAACAAATAAAGTATTAATTACTTATATAAACATTTCTATACGTAGCACCTTAAAAGGTGCATTGATGCACTGGTTACATTTTTCATTTAAAAATAGTGTTTTTCTTCTAAAATTGATCGAGTTAAACCGATAAAAAATTAGAAAAAAATTTTGCTCCACTGAAACTGTCTCGTTAATATATCCCGCCATGGTACAAAAATTTAGTTACAAATTAAAAAAAAAATACACATTAAGTCATAAATTTTAGAACAATTATAATTATACAGGGTTTCACGTTGGATATTGTTCTTCTATTTACGACACTTCAGGTAGGATAATTTACATTAAACTATATATAATTTAAAGATATACATACATATATATATATATGATATATACTTGCATTGAAATTATAGAATTAAGTTATCTGCCAAAACATTGACTAAACCAAAACAGCAATTATCAACATCGACTTTTTTTTTCCCAAAAATTGATGCAGAAAAAAAAAGACCAATATAATGATCATCAATAACTCAACAAATAACAATTAAATAAAACTTAAAATGTAACAACTAATATATAGGAGAAAATAAATGTAAAAAACTAAAAAAAAAGAATGGGTAAATGTCAACAAAATATTATTGTTAATATTAATGGCCTTTAAATCCCCATGAAGAATTACTTCCAATATGGTCTTTAAATATGAAAAAGAATTAAAAATTAAAATATTAGTTACAGTGTCCCAGATCAAGGAAAAACTTCATTTTTCCCTACTGAAAGGGTAAAAAGGCCATTTATGCAAAACATTAACTTCTTTTATATGATATTACTGTACAATCCAATAAAAAAATAACCATATGGCAATTAGAGGGTTTAACAGGAAAGTGGTTAGGGAATAAAATTAATATATAGGTATAGATGTACGCTCAATTAATCATTTAGTTAACAAATACATAGTTAAATTTGACAACTCACACGGGTTAATTTCATATCCTTATGGTATCGATCTATTACATTGGTCTTTTCATTTTCTGTTAACTTAAAATTTGGTGCTACGTCTATAAAGCATAAAATACAATAATTGGACTACACCAAAAAAAAAATTAATACAATAGTCGGACATAACTAAATATAAATACCGTATATGGAGGTAATAAAGAATGTAAACCTAAATTAAATTTACATTGATTTAAAATGGATCCCTATCCTTTTCTTCTGTTGTCTAAATTTAATTATGATAGAGGAAACTCAAGGCAGTAATAAAATGCAATAGTGAACAAGATAATATACTGTCTTAAATAGAGGTGTCAAATAAGCGGGTTGGATAGGTTATAGGCTCAGGTCATCAAGTTCAGGTCAAATTGACCTAAAGAAATTTTTGGGTCATTCATGTAAGGTTAATTAGGTTTTCAAGTCAGTCGGACTCGAGTCTTTTAAGTTTGGTCATTGGGTCTTTTGGATAATTTGAGTTCAAGTTTTTGAGTTTTCAGTCATTTAAACTAGTATCTTGAGTCATTTCAGGTTAAGCTGTCGGATTTATCAAGCTGGCCTCTAGGGTCAATCATGTTTAGGGTCATTCAATCTTGGGTCAATTGGGTTTCTAATCGGTCAAATTCGGGTCGTTTACCTTTTTTGTTGTCAAATAAGGTTGGGTTAATTTCGAATGCAGATGGATTGAGAGGGTTTCTTGGGTCAGGTCAACTTTTGGCACTTCTAGTTTTAGGTTTTATATAGGCGTGAGCCTAATTGAGAAGAAATCCTACCTTTAATGAGAGAACTATTTAATCAAACTTGTCTTAAATGGGGCTAAAAGAAAGCTTCAAATCCAAGCAGAGAGTTGTTACATGCATAAGGAAAAGAAACCAGAATCCTTAAATAGCAACAACTATGTTTTGTCTAAGCTGTGCCAATTCATCTTGGGGGCAATTAAATCTCATAATTTCAATATAAAGCATGCTTGTCTTGAAACCGTATTCTAAATAGCCATTCTGAGTTGTTGAATTTATGGTAAATTTTTGTTGACAAAGTCTGCAATCAATTTTTCATTACTTCCTTGATGAACTATTTTCATTTAAAGGTATCAAAATTAATTATGGAATTATGATGCATGTGAGTCAACTGAAGCATTTTTTATTTTAATGTAAAAAAGGAAATATTGCAATCAATTTTGCAACATGACTTATAAGTAAAAAATTGTAGCTTTTAGTTTTTTTTAGTAGTTCTTGTATTTAAATTTGATGCACCATCGAAGTATATATATATAAACTAGTAAAATTGACTCGGGCATTGCACTTTATAGTTCATTTTAAAAATATTATGAATTTAATTATAAATGACACGTCTGGAACAAGACTATGTTTGGGAGGTGGTGAGATTGGTTCCGATGCAATTGAAACGAGAGATTAGTTACTGTACTGTGAGATTGGAATTGTGGTGGTGAGATTAAAATCAGCGGTTAGAAAATAGGTGCTTGGCGAAAATAGCGATGGCGATGAGGTGAGATTGTAAAATGACCATTAAGGGTATTAATTAATGTAATGGGAAATGAGTTGGTGAAAAAAAATTTAAGAAAATAGGGTCAAAAATGAAAAAACCATTCCCATCGATCGTGAGAATTCCAAATGGTGCCTCTGGCACCAATGGAAATGGTGTGGTTGGGGACTGCCATGTAGGCAAACCCCACCACACCATTGGTTTGCCAAACAAGTATGGTGAAAATTGGCCCAATCGCACCATACTGGTGCACCAAACATAGCCCTAGTCCGCACGTGTCAAGTTTTATTTTAGTTTTATTCTATAAATTGTATGATGAATTGAAGACCTTGAGTAATGAATTGCACTTCCTTTAGCTTAATTTGCACTAATAGAAACCCTAATTGGTGTCCGAAGTCACTTAAATGCATTAAGGATCGGAAATCGAGGTAGGAGGTTGGAGTCAGACAACACTAGAAAAGAAAATGTTGAGCCCGACACCAGACTCAATCAAGTCTCGTGCCAAAGTCAGTCGAGTCCCATGCTAGACTTGTTGGATTAAAGGGTTGGTCAATTGCCCGACCCCCAATTTCTTCATTTTCCTTTTCTCTTTCATGTCCTCTGATTCACCTCATTCCTCCAGCAATTCCTCCACTGAAAGCCACCTCCAAACACCTCAAATAACACCACAAACAATTCTCCTAGCTTTCTTAAAGATCAAAAACACAAAATCAACCAAAAATCTCCAAAATATCTAAAGAAGCCAACTTGGAGCTCTTGTGTTCTTCAAGCTTAATCTCTCAATCCACCGTTGGATTTAGCTGATTTCTTGGTATATTAATCTACACTCATTAAGCTTTATTTTGATTGGTTCAAACCCATTTCCAAACCCTAGTCTTCCAATCCAAAAATCTTAAATTCTCAACCATTTAATTTGATTCTTGAAGCTATAATGTTGTAGTTTAAGTGTTGAACTATGTGTGTATTGATTTGTGTGTTGATTGGACTTGAATTAAAGAAGAACCGTGCTAGGGAAGAAAAGAAAATAACTCTCGACCTCCATCCGAGATGAGTCTGATGTTGGAGTCAAACTATTTAAGAGATATTTCTCCTCGGCTAAGTCCCATGCAGGACTCTTCCCTATCTTGTATCTGACTGGCACTGTAGTAAGGGTAAAATGTCATTTTATGTCTTCAGACCCCAATTGACCTAAATTGACTTCTAGACTTATTCAATTTGATTTTGAGACCTAGAACCCCTAATTTGGGCCCTCGTTGACATTCTATTTGACAAACCTGGATCTAATCCAACTTTTTGGTACCAACGGAACAGTGTAGATGGCGTATTAATTTAAAAAAATATGTCGAGTCTGGATATGTCTGATTATGAAGAGAAACCAAGCTTAGCATAAGACGGAGTTGGAAGATGAGGTGATTGACCATGCATGGAAGCAACTATTTAATTTGATTGGACTTTCTTCAAGTCCATAGCCAGTGGATTGGATATACATTGGTGTGAAAGTCAGCGGATTAGGCCAAGGATTGAGATTAGGAAAGCTTGAAAAGAGGAGAGAAAGTCTGGGCCAGGGTCCAAGTATGTCCAGTGTTGGGCTTCCTATAAATAGGGGAAGGCCGAGCCTCTCCCCCTCATTTTCTATCTTTCTCTTTTTCTCTCATTCCTCTTTCTCTCTTTTGCTCTTTTGGAACAATTTCAGACTTTTGGTCGATCCGGACAAACCGATCGACGAATCAAGGTGAGTTTCTAGTATGCTATTCTACTAACCTAGATTTACATTATACTTAGTTTGCACACATTTCCATGCATAGGTCTAGGAGAGATCTCGGTTCAAAGTTAAATATAGCTTTTTAGCTAGATTTAGATTTAGATTTTAGATCTAAGAACTTTCAGCAGATGATTTTCATTTTTGATTCGGTAAACGCATTATGGGAGTTGAAGGGATTGCATGTTTCAGTTCTCGGGAAAAATCGTGGAGCAACGGCCCAAAAATCGAGAAAATGCCTCGATTTTTGAGCTTCCAACTCCCCTCTCGTACGAGACCGGAGCCACTCCCACACGGGAGTGACAAATTTTGTTGAGTCCCACTCGGGACTTGGTCTAATCCCGTGCAGGAGTGAATTTGGTCATAGTGGCAAAATCAGAATTTTGCACTAAGTGTCCGATTTTGACCCAAAACCTTCTCGGACATTTTGCTAAGCCTCGAAACTCATCCAAACATCATCTTAGGTGATGCTAGAGCCTCATAGGTGCATTCATAGATTGATTATGAATGCTAACGCGTGTTTTCGTGTAATTAGGGTTCTAGACGATCGAGTGCGGCAACATTCCGCAGATCGATACTCGTGGGACAATTGGGAGTATACGAACCTTCCAACACTATGAGTGGCCTTGCGTTCAGTTTTTAGCCATTTAGGCCTAAACGCTTTTATTATTATTAAAATGTTTCAATTAAATGTTTTGGGATTCGGGTATTCCTTCACACCGCCACCCTATTGTTATATGCCGCAGGGGCAAGGGTTTTGAGAAAATAAAATTTATAAGATGTATGTATGTATGTATGTATGTTTTTATACTTAAATATGAAAGGTATGATATGAGTGCCCGACGGGGCATGATCATACATATAAGAGAACTCAATGAGACTCGGCGCTTCATGTGATGGAGCGAGTGGACCGAGATGGAGCATGCATGCGAGGTAGCCGTGGGCCACCTTTTTGAAGGGGCACGATGAGTGTATGTCCTGGAGTAGAGAGGCATGGAGGGAGACTCACCAGGGCTAATGTAGCTGCGACCACACAGCGAATAGCACCATCGAGGGAATGAGCTTAGAGAGAGATACCTATATCTTTCTATTATGTTTATATTTTCATAAGAAAAGATTTTAAGAGAATATAGTTTCCTTATTAAAGGAAAGTTTCAAAAGGAAAGGAAAAGAAATAGCCCTCGACCATACGAGATCCTCGACCACGGCCAAGGTCGAACCTCGTTGTGTTTTCACGGGTAGCCTATATTTAGATGTTGTTGTTGTTATTATTGTTATTATTATTATTGTTTTCCCAAAAAGGATTTGGGGGAAAATGTTTTGAAAAAGGTTTTTAAAGAAACATATAATGTTTTCTAAATTGTTTTGGAATTACCCGAACTCCCTAAACCTATTTAACTTTGCATTGAACCTCTATCACTCACCTGTAGCCAATGTTGTTGGATGCAGTTCCCACGTGCGAGGACGCTAGATGGATCAGAGGCTCATAAGATTGGTCAGTGGCTTAGGAGTTAGTATATTCCGCTCATAGGTTATCTCTTAAACTAGTCCACTGGTGTTCTTTTTTATTATTTAATATTATAAATATTTTCTAACTAAAGTTTAGTTTTGATGGTTTTTCAGTGACGATACTCTTTCTATGCCTTGTACCATCTCGGATAGCCCGTCTTTCATGGAACGTATCTCGAGGTGGTACGACGGTTGCCATGCAGTTGGACCAATGGGTCGGGGCATGACTATTTGATAAAGAGAAAGGAAAAGAAATAGCCCTCGACGATACGAGATCCTTGGCCACGGCCAAGGTCGAGCCTCGTTGTATTTTCACGGCCAGCCCATGTTAGATGTTGTTGTTATTATTATTATTATTGTTTTCCCAAAAAGGATTTGGGGGAAAATGTTTTGAAAAAGGTTTTTAAAGAAATGTATAATGTTTAGTAAATTGTTTTGGAATTGCCCGAACTCCCAAACCTATTTGACTTTGCATTGAATCTCTGTCACTCACCTATATCCAATGTTGTTGGATGGAATTCCCACGTGCAAGGACGCTAGATCGATCAGAGCCTCACAGGAATGGTCAGTGGCTTAAGAGTTAGTATATTCCGCTACGTAGGTTATCTCTTAAACTAGTCCACTAGTGTTCTTTTTTATTATTTAATACTATAACTATTTTCTAACTAAAGTATAGTTTTGATGGTTTTGCAGTGATGATACTCTTTCTATGCTTTGTGCCATCTCGGATAGCCCGTCTTTCATGGCACATATCTCAAGGTGGTACGGCGTTTCCCACTTGGCCGGACCGACGGGTTAGGGCGTGACAATTTGATTGGTATCAGAGCAATTAAAAGATTCTAATTGTTTTCAAAAGTTATAAAGTGTTTTCAAAGTATTTTCAAATTGTCACACTAGACCCACCGGGGCAACCACGTGGCAATCGCCGCACTATCTCGAGATGCGTGCCATGAGAGACGGGCTATCCAAGATGGTACAAGACATAGAAAGAGTATCTCACTGCAAAACCATCAAAACTAAACTTTAGTTAGAAAAATATTTATAAAAATAAATTATAAAAAGAGTACCGATGGAATTGTTTAACGAATAACCTACACAGCGGAATATGCTAAGGAATAACCTACGCAGCGGAATATGCTAACTCCTAAGCCATTAACCACTCCTATGAGCCTCCGAACCATCTAGTGTCCTCCCGAGTGGGAAATGCATCCAACAACATTGGATACTGGTAAGTGACAGAGGTTCAATGCAAAGTCAAATAGGTTTGGGGAGTTCAGGTAAATCCAAAATCATTTAGAAAACATTATACGTTTCTTTTAAAACCTATTTTCGAAACGTTTGCCCCAAATCTTTTCTGAGTAAAATGATAATAATAACAATAACAACAACAACATCTAACTATGGGCTGACCGTGAAAACACAACGAGGCTCGACCTTGCCCGTGGTCAAGGAATCTCGTATCGTCAAGGGTTATTTCTTCTCGTTTAAAACTTTCATTTAATAATGAAGCTATAATCTTTTCTTTTGAATATATATATATATAAAGATATAGGTATCTCTCTCTAAGCCCGTTCCCTCGACGGTGCCAATCGTTGTGTGGTGGCAGCTACATCAGTCCTAGTGAGTCTCCCTCCGCACCTCTCTACTCCAAGCCAATACACTCACCATGTCCTTTTAAAAAGGCGGCCCACTGCTACCTTGCATGCATGCTCATCTCGGTCCACTCACTTCATCATATGAAGCATCGAGTCTCATCGAGTCCGCTCGTATGTATGATCATGCCCCGTTAGGCACTCATGTCATACCTTTCATATATATAAATATAAAAACTTACATAATACATACATCTCATAAATTTAATTTTCTTAAACCCTTGCCCCTGTGGCATATAACGATGTGTGTGGCGGTGAGGGAATACCCGAATCCTAAAACATTTAAATAAAATATTTTAATAACAATAAAAGCGTTTAGCCCTAAATGGCTAGACACTGAACACAAGGCCACTCACAGTGTTGGGAGGTTTATATACTCCTAAATGTCCCACAAAGATCGATCTTCGGAACGTCCCCGCACTTGAACTTCCGGAACCCTAATTACATAAAAACACGCATTAGCATTCATAATCAATCTATGAATGCGCCTATAAGGCTCTAGTATGACCTATTATGATGTTTAGATGTGTTTCGTGACTTAGAAAAGTGTCCGGGAAGGTCAAAAATTGGACAATTGATGAACTTGGCTTTTTAGGCACACGGAGGCAAGCCAAAAGGCTCGGGATTCGAGCCTTAGCCTCGAATTTCGTACCATTCGACCACCTTTCGACGCACAAACTTGGACAGGAGATCCTCACGCCATCCATGACAGATTTACTGAAAGAAAAACGAGAATCATCGGCTCAAAGTTCTTAGATCTAGAATCTAAATCTAAATGTAGTTAAAAAAAGCTAGACTAAACTTTGGACCGAGATTTCTCCTAGACCTATGCATGGATTTACGTGCAAACTAAATATAATGAAAATCTAGGTGAGTAGAATAGCATACTAGAAACTCACCTTAATTCGTCGATCAGTTTGTCTAGATCGGCCAAAAGTCCGAAGTTGCTCTAAAAGAGCAAAAAGAGAGAAATGAGAGAAAAGAGAAATGAGAGGGCAGAGGCTCGGCCTCCCCCTATTTATAGGGTAGCCCGAAACTGGGCCTACTCGAACCCTGGGCCAGACGTTCTCTCCTATTTTCAAGCTCTGCTAATCTTAATCTTGGCCTAATCCGTCGACTTTTACGCTAATGGATATCCAATCCATTGGCTATGGACCTAAAGAAGTCCAATTGGAATTTAGTTGCTTCCATGCATGGTCAATCACCTTATCTTCCAACTCCGTCTTATCTTAAGCTTGACTTCTCTTCATAATTCGACACATCAGGACCGATGTATTGTTCTAATTAATATGCCACCTACACTGTTTCATTGGTAGGAAAAAGTTTGATTAGGTCCGGGTGTGTCAACTCTCCCCTCCTTCAAAAAAATTTCATCCTTGAAATTATTTAAGTTGTGGGGGGAGTTTTGGCTTCTATTCCAAGCCTTCTTCTTGGTTTCGAATAGTGTTCACATCATTATTCGCCTCCGAACTCTCTTATTGCTTGTTAATCTCTCTCGATCGTCTTTTCTCAAGAACAGCCTTTTTTCCATTTTGTCATTGAGTTTGAACTTTATATTCTCCTTTAGCAAAGCCTATCCTTATCCATATGTGGATTATGCTTGCTTCACCTTGACTGTATTGCTTGAAGGCTCATACTTTATTTTCTCCGTGCTTTACTTGATCTTTTTGCTTAGTCCTCGACCTTTCCTTAAGTGTCTCTTTTTGAGACTACCTCCTTATTACTACTGAGTTTTACTCCTCTGGTTTTCCTTAGAAATCTTTTTTTCTTTCCTTAATCGTGGGTCCCTTTCCAAGGTTATTCTATGATGCATCCTTCATTTTTTCGATGTCTTGTACTCGTCTTTATAACCAAGATATCGGGAAAGACTTTAGTTTAATTCCTCGCCTCTAAAGCGAGGGGTGTGGAAAGCTAACTCGTTCTTTCCATACCTTGGTCTTCTTCTCCATTTCATTCCTTGGTCTTCTTCTCTTTTTCATTTATTAGTCTTCTTCTCTTTCTCTTTTCATGGCATATGATCCGAGCTCCTGTATACACTGGCCCACTCTTGGCCATGTCATATCAAAGGATCAGAGATCATGCCTTCTCGGCTCTCACATTCCGACTCACTATCTGACTGCCTATCTCTTACTCAAATAGGGCTCTCGGTCGGTCTTATCTCTCATCCTCTCTGGGATAGAGAACTCTGGGTGGCCTTATGCTCTCCCAGTCACACTCTCGGTCAGCCCTCTTGAGTGATCATCACAGAGATCCTCAAGATCTAGATTTCTGATCACTTCCACACATTGGGACACCTCATATGGCTCCCAAGACATCTGTACTTGAGCCTCGACTACATGCCCATCCATGCTATATCTTCTAGCCTCCTAGGGCTCTCAATAATCTTTTATCTTCTTTGCTACAGATTATTTTCTTTTCTTCCTTTTATTAACAATTCAGGCTGGGGTTTTCTTTCCTCTTCCTCTTTCCTTTTCTTCATTTCATTCACCCACAATCCATTATGGGGTCCACGCTTCTCTTGCATTCCCCCTATACTGGACTAACCAATTACACACGTTACAGCTGTGCGGCATCATTTGTGGCTTCCTTTATCGACGTCTTCCCCTATCTTAGGGTTTCTTATCCTTTCACCTGATTTGCCCTTATCTTAGGTCCATTGCATTCTTTGGCATCATCTACAGCTCTTATCGTCGTCATACCCTTTGCATTAGGGTTTCGGGTCTGCTGCCAACTCTATCTTACCTTGGTTGTTGTAATCTTTCACACCTTGTCCAAGGGTTTCCTTTATTCGAGCTTCATTTCTTTCTTCTCTTCTTTCTTTATCATTCTCCTATTTATTGTTCTTCTAACACCTTTGCTTCATTTAAGTGTTAGAATTTTCTTTCTTTCTCTTCCTTCCTTGCTTATACTGGCTCTACTCATAGAGATTTTTAAGCTTGAGCAGTTTCTTTCCTTATCCCCATACTCCTTCTACTGAGTACTCGGAGTCATCCTTGTCATCCGTTTTGACTTAGTCTTCACATCACATGCTTTATGCAGGTGGGTTTTCTTATCTTAGCAGTCCTCGGCTCTTAACTCTTTTGATATTTTCTTTGTCGTCCACACTAAGATTTATTTATTGTGGAAAACACCTTTTTTAATCATCCACCTTTTTCCACTCTTATCCGTATCTGGTTACTTCCAACTTACCTTGGTTTAGACTCTATTTCCCACATCCTTTCTTCACTTATCATTCTTCAAGGGGAATGTATCCTTAGGTTAAGCTGCTTCCCTCATTCAAATTCTTAACTTATTCTTTTTATTCCTTGACTTCTTACTCTTAATTCCTCCTATCTTATTCTATCATCTTGCTTTCACCTTTTTGTCTTCTCCAGTTCCACTTATCATTCTTGTCTTATCTTCACTCTTTCTTCGACTCTTACCTAAGTCGATCCACTTCCCTCTTTAACTAGGTTCGCCATCTCCTTATAGTTTCCATCATCATCATCTTCTTCATCATCCTTTAGGATATAATCATCCCCATCCACACGTTTTCTTTGAATGCTTTCTTTTCTTTCCTTCTCTCCACTTTTTCTTTCTATCTAACCTCTTTATCTCTTTTAATAACTCAAATTGTCGGGGTTTTCCTTTCCTTTCACCAAGTCACGTCCTTAACTCTTCTTTTCCTTAGCATTCCTTACCTTTAATCATTTTTGTTTATTCTTTCTTTTTTTTAGCCTATTCGTAATATGATGTAGTGTCTTAGCTTGACTCACGTTTGGGGTTCATTATGCTCAGCTCTCTTTAGCTAATAACTGTTTCTAAGTCTTTTACTTGCTGTCTTTAAACCTATCCCTACGTTATTAGCCTAGGTTTTACCTCATATCCTAACTTCTACACCTTACTCTTTACTAGCTCTACCTAGTTATTTTAGGTTATTAACCTATGGTTCATTATGAAATTATTACTAATTAAGGGTTAAGGTTTTCTAAGCTATGTCATGCTTTTCTTCTTTTAAAGCTCTACCCTTAGTTAGCCTAAACTTAGTTGATCAATTGAACTAAGCTTCTCTTTCTACCTAGGGCTTTTTCATCTTACTTAGCCTAGAATTTTCATTTACCTAGATTTTTATGTTTTCTTTGTTCATTAAGAAAGCTTCCACACTACATCACATCATCTCTTACATCCTTTATTTTAACGTTTGATTTTCTTTTCTTTTCCCCTTATTCTTTCTACCAGTTCCTTCTGGTGATGTCCCTTCAATTCTAAGGAAAAATTTTTTTTGTGCTCTTTATTTGCATGCATGCAGGTACTTCCACTGTTGTCATCCATTCTATTCTCCCCGCTTGCTTACTTCCCATTGATCTTGTCCATAACAAGGTCCTTTCTTATCATCCTTTAGGGAGGAGACCACTTGGGTGTGGAGGTTTCTAGCTTATCCCTTTTTCTTATTCCATTTCCTTCGTCTTCATTTCCTTTCTCTTTGACCCTTATTTCCTCTTGACATTGGTATCCAATTGTCAAACAAGTAGTAACGGATGTACTACTCGTTGACCATATGGATGAGATCGCTTCTCCTCCTCCTCACTACCATTCTTTTCTTATCCTGCACCTTAAATAGCTTTAGCACTGGGACTCAAAAGCTAACTTCATAATGAAGGATCCACTACACATTCTTCATACTTATATGAGGTCTCTTTCTATTCCTCATCCTCCGTTTTGCCACCTTTACCTTCTTCCTCCTCGTTGTATCTCAAGAATGACTTCTTTCTTATTCTTCTTCTTACTATTCTTTTTCCATTCTCAAGTCCTTTAGGGTTTTCACTTATCGGTCTCCTTCACATCCTCGAGTGACTCTCCCTTAATTCGCTTCTCATGATCTTGGGTTCACTTGATCTCTTCTAATTTCCTTGGATGGTCTTCCTCGATTGACTTCCTCCCAAACTCTACACATAATCAGTGTTGTAAGTGGGAGCCGCCAAGTTAATCCATCAGAGGGGTTCAAAACTATTCTCTTACTAGAGTTCTCCTCCTCCATCATCATTTTCAATGTTCACTTGTCTCACAACATGGGGTCCTCAAGCACCAATCCACTTAACTCTGGGTGATCTCTCTTCCTTCCACCCCTACCGTACTTTCTTTCAAAACCTACACACCACTGGTGCAAAATTGGGGAAGGTCGGTTCGACTTTACTGTGTTCTCTCTAAAAGTCTACACAAGAATGGTGAAGAAATTGAGGGAAAGAGAGGTTGAGTTGTCCCACGTGGACTTCTCGTTGACTTCTCCGCTTTAAACTTTCCGTCGCCTTTCCTCTCCGAACTTCCTTTCAAGGTCTACATGTGATTAGTACAGAGAGTGAAAGGGGTTGATTCACATCATGTGGGCTAATGAAGGATCTCTACACTTGGTTAGCCTTTCCTTGGCTTCACCCTTCATCCTTCCATTTGTTACTCGATGAAGTCCTCTTCCGAGGAACATAGAGAACTTTTCCTTTATCCTCTCGTTCGAGTACCTTACCTCACGTTCTAAGGTTTTGTCAACCTCGTCCTCTATGATCTCATATTTTCTGGACTATTTTCTTCCTCAGCCAACTCTTTCTCCAAGTCTACACACTAATGGTGTAGAAAGCGAAAGAAGTTGGTTTAGTCTTTGTGCACATCGAATCCATCTTTGCTCCTTGCAACATCCTTACTGCTTTGTTTCCTCCAAAGTCTTACATATTGGTAGTGCACTGAATGGGGGAAAAATCCACAACTGGATTGGTTAAACATCAAAGTTGCTTCTGCACTAGCGAGTCTCGATGTCGACAACCTTAAAGGTTGAACGCCAAGCCAGCTTTCTTTACTGGCGAGCCTTTAAATGGCTCGCTAGGAGGGTTAGACGAGATATCACATATCTCGTCATCTCAAGGGAATAAGTCCATTGCAAGGTTTGGCTAACGAATATGAAGAATATTAGAAGCTGAAGAATTGGTTTTGGAGATATCTCGGAAAGTTTACTTTGCTTTCACGAAAATTGAGGAAATAGTGGTCACGGTGTCATTTCACCAAAAGACCACACTCGGATATCCTATATAGTGGCATACTACTAAAAATGATATTCTAAGAGTAGGTTTGAATGTTTATGATGCGTACGAGCAATTACATACTCGAGCTCAGGAGTTTAAAACCTAAGCAATCCACTGGTTTCGAAAATGTTAGAAAACGTTTGAAAATACTCTGAAAATGCTTTATAACTTTTGAAAATAGTTAGAATATTTTAACTTGGCTCTGATACCAATCAAATTGTCATGTCTCGACCCGTTTGGCCAGCCATGTGGCAACTGTCGTAACACCTCGAGATGCATGCCATAAGAGGCGGGCTATCTGAGATGGCATAAGGCGTAGAAAGAGTATCGTCACTACAAAACCATCAAAACTAGACTTTAGTTAGAAAACATTTATAAAAATAAATAATAAAAAGAGTACTAGTTGACTAGTTTAAGGAATAACCTACGCAACAGAATATGCTAACTCCTAAGCCACTAACAACTCCTATGAGCCTCCATACCATCTAGCGTCCTCACGCGTAGAAACTGCATCCAATAACATTGGATACAGGTGAGTGACAGAGGTTCAATGCAAAGTCAAATAGGTTTGGGTAGTTCAAGTAAATCCATAGCCATTTAGAAAACATTACGTGTTTCTTTTAAAAACCTCTTTTCAAAACATTCGCCCCAAATCCTTTCTGAGTAAAACGATAATAATAATAATAACAACAACATCTAACTATGGGCTGACCGTGAAAACACAATAAGGCTCGACCTTGGCTATGGTCGACGAATCTCGTATCGTCGAGGGCTATTTCTTATCTTTCAAAACTTTCCTTTAATAAGGAAACTATAATCTTTTCTTTTGAAAATATATATATAAAAAGATATAGGTATCTTTCTCTAAGCCCATTCCCTCGATGGTGCCAGTCGCTGTATAGTCGCAGCTACATCAGTCTTGGCGAGTCTCCCTCTGCGCCTCTCTACTCCAGGCCAATGCGTTCACCTTGCCCATTCGAAAAGGCGGTCCACGGCTACCTCGCATGCATGCTCATCTCGGTCCACTCGATTCATCACATGAAGCGCTGAGTCTCATCGAGTCCATTCATATGTATGATCATGCCCCATCAAGCACTCATGTCATACCTTTCATATATATAAATATAAAAACATACATACATATAAACATCTCATAAATTTAATTTTCTCAAACCCTTGCCTTTGTGGCATATAACAACGTGTGTGGCAGTGTGAGGGAATACCCAAATCCCAAAACATTTAATTAAAACATTTTAATAATAATAAAAGCGTTTAGCCCTAAATGGCTAAACACTGAACACAAGGCCACTCACAGTGTTGGGAGGTTTGTATACTCCTAAATGTCACACAAGGCCACTCACCGCACTCGAACATCCGGAACCCTAATTACACGAAAACACGCGTTAGCATTCATAATCGATCTATGAATGCACCTATGAAGCTCTAGAATGACCTATGATGATGTTTCGATGTGTTTCGGGGCTTCGAAAAGTGTCCGGGAAGGATTGGGGTCAAAATCGAACACTTGATGAAAAATTACAAAAATGCCCCTAATGGCAATTAGCGACAGTCCCATGTAGGACTTGGCCTTTTAGGCCACTCCAGCGCTGGAGTGGGTTAGTTCCCCTATGGGATTGGCCACTCCCACAAGGGAGTAACTCGCCTGCAGCGATGGAGGCGAGCCAAAAGGCTCGAGATTCGAGCCTTGGCCGAGAATTCCGTGCCATCCGACCACCTTTCGACACGTAAACTTGGACAGGCAATCCTCACGCCATCCACAACAGATTTACCGAAAGAAAAACGAGAATCATCTGGTCAAAGTTCTTAGATCTAGAATCTAAATCTAAATCTAGGTAGAAAAAGCTAGACTAAATTTTGAACCAAGATTTCTCCTAGACCTATGAATGGATTTACGTGCAAACTAAGTATAATTCAAATCTAGGTGAGTAGAATAGCATACTAGAAACTCACCTTGATTTGTTGGTCGATTTTTCTAGATCAGCCAAAAGTCCGACGTTGCTCCAAAAGAGCTAAAAGGGAGAAAAGAGAAATGAGAGGGGAAAGGCTCGGCCTCCCCTTATTTATAGGGGAGCCCGACAGCTGGCCTACTCGAACCATGGGCCAGACTTTCTCTCATCTTCTCAAGCTCCCTTAATCTCAGTTCTTGGCTTAATCTGCCGACTTTTACACCAATGGATATCCAATCCATTGGCTATGGACTTAAAGAAGTCCAATTGGAATTTAGTTGCTTTCATGCATGGTTAATCACCTCATCTTCCAACTCCGATTTATCTTAAGCTTGATTTCTCTTCATAATTAGATACATCGTTCTAATTAATACACCATCTGCATTGTTCCGTTGGTACAGAAAATTTGGATTAGGTCCAAGTGTGTCACAAATGTTTTCAAACGTTTTCGAAACCAGTGGATTACTTAGGTTCTAAATTCTCGAGTTTGAGTATGAAATCACTCGAATGTGTCATGAACACCCAACCCTACTTTTATAATACCATCCTTAGTAGTATGCCACCATATAGGGTATCCGAGTGTTGTCTTTAGGTGAAATGACACCGTGACCACCATTTTTTCGAGATTCGTGAAAGCAAAGTAAGCTTTCCGAGAAATCCCCAAGACCAATCCTTCAACTTCTAATATCCTTCCTACTTGTTAGCCAAACCTTACAAGGGATAGTAAGTCCCTTGAAATGATGAGATATGTGATATCTCGTCCAACCTTCCAAGGCAGCCTATTTAGAGGCTCGCCAGTAAAGAAAGCTAACTTGGCATCCAACATTTAGGGTTGTGGACATCGACACTCGTTAGGGTAGAAGCAAGTTTGATGTCTGACCAATCCAATTGTGAATTTTTCCCCCATTCTCTACACTACAGTGTGTAGAATTTAGGAAGAAACAAAGTAGTGAGAGTGTTACAAGGAATAAATATGGACCTGATGTGCATGAAGACTAAACCAACTTCTCTTGCTCTCTACACCATTAGCGTGTAGACTAAGAGAGAGAGTCGGGTTAGAAAAGAAGGAGATCACAGAGGACGAGGTTGGTAAAACCTCAGAATGCAAGGTAAGGCACCTGAACAAGAGGATAAAGGAAAAGTACTCTTTGTACCTCGGAAGAGGACTTCATTGGGCAACAATTGGAAGGATGAAAGGCGAAGCCAAGGAAAGGCTAACCAAGTGTAGAGGTCATTTATTGACCCACACGATGTGATCACGTGCAGACCTTGAAAGGAAGTTCGGAGAGGAAAGGTGACGGAAAAGTTAAATCGAAGAGGTCAACAAGAAGTCCACATGGGACAACTCAACCTTTCTCTCTCCCAATTTCTACACCACTCTTTTGTAGATTTTGAGAGAGAGCACAACAAAGGCTAATTGACTTTCCCCAATTCTGCACCAGTGGTATGTAGGTTTTGAGATGAAAGTACGACAAGGGTGGAAGAAAGAGAGACCACCCGGAGTCAAACGAATAGAAGCTTGAGGACTCTAAGTTGTGCGATGAGTAAACACTGAGGGGGATAATGGAGGAGGAGGACTCTAGTAAGAGAATAGTTTGAACCCCTCCGATGGACTAACTCGACACCACCCATTTTCTACACTGTTTATGTGTAGAGTTTGCGAGAAAGTTAATTGAGGAAGGATCACCCAAGGATTTGAAAAAGATCAAGTGAACCCAAGATCACGAGAAGTGAATTAAGGGAAAGTCACTCGAGGATGTGAAAGGAATTGCTAAGAGGAAACCCTAAAGGACTCGATGATGGCAAAAGGATAGTAAGAAAGAAAACAAGAAAGAAGCCATTCTTGAGAAATGATAAGGAGGAAGAAGGCAAAGATGAGGAACGGAGAATAAAGAATGAAAAGGGACCTCATATCCATATGAAGAATGCATAGTGGACCCTTCATTGTGAAGTCAGCTTTTGGGTCCTAGTGCTAAAGCTAACTAAGGAGCAGAATAAGAACATAATGGTGATGAGGGAAAGAAGAAGAGATCTTATCCATTTGGTTGACGAGTGGTAGATCTATTACTACTTGTCCAACCATTGGACACCAATGTTAAAAGAAGATAACAGAGAAGAAGAGAAAAGAAATAAAGATATAGAAAATGGAATAAGGAAAGGATAAGATGGAAACCTCTACACCCAAGGCGTTAATAAGTAACAAACCCCTCATCATTTGGTTAACAATAAGAGTAAGAAGGAGGAGATGCCCGAAGGATGATAAGAAAGGACCATGACAAGGTCAATGGAAAATAAGCAAGCCGAGAGGATGGAATTGACAACAGTGGAAGTACCTGTATGCGTGGAAATAAAGAGCACGGAGAGAATTTTCCTCAGAATTGAAAGGACATTACCAGCCTTTGGAGAGAAAGAAAAAGTGAAAAAGAAAGGAAAAGCAAACCCTTAAACAAAGGATACAAGTGATGTTCTGATGTAGTACGGAAGCTTTTTTGATAAAGAAAGAAAGCATAAAGCATTAGGGAAATGAAAATTTTAGGCTAATCAAGATGAATAAGTCCTAGAAAGAAGAAAAGCTTAGTTCAGTTGATGAACTAAGTTTATGGTAACTGGGAGTAGAGCCTTAAAAGAAGAAAAGCATAACATACCTTAGAGAACCTTAACCCTTAATTAGTAATAATTTCATAATGAACCATAGGTTAACAACCCCAAAATGACTAGGTAGAGTCAGTAAGAGTAAGGAGTAGGAAATTAGAATTTGAGGCAAAACTTAGGTAGATAACCTAGGGATAGTTTAGAAAAAACAAGTAAGACTTAGAAACAAGGATTAGCTAAAGAAAGCTGAGCATAATGAACCCCAAAAGCGAGTCAAGCCAAAGCACTACGTCATACTACGAATAGGTTAAAGAAAAAAAATAAACAGGAATGGTTAGAGGCAAGAAATGCTGAAGAAAAGAGAGGTTAAGGACGTGCGTCATTGAAGGAAAGGAAAACCCCGGCAATTTGAGTTATAAGAAGAGGTAAGAAGATTGGATAGAAAGAAAAAAAAGTGGAGAAGAAAGAAGAGAAGAAAACACTCGAAGGAAACGAGTGGATGGGGGTGAATGTATCCTAAATGATGAAGAAGAAGATGATAATGATGGAAGTTATAAGGAGATTATAAACCCAGTTAAAGAGGAAAGTGGATCGATTTTGGTAAGGTCGAAGAAAGAGTGAGGATAAGACAAAGATGATAATTGGAACTGGGAAAGACAAAAAGGTGAAAGCAGGATGAGAGAATGAGATAAGTGGAATTAAGAGTAATGAGTCAAGGAATAAGATGGATAAGTTGAGAATTAGAAGGAGGGGAGCAGCTTGACCTAAGGATAAATTTCCCTCGAAAGATGATAAGAAAAGAAAGAATATGGGAAATGGAGTCTAAGCCAAGGTAAAGTTGGAATAGCCAGATACGGATAAAGGTGGAAAAAGGTGAATGATTAAGAAAGGTGTTTCCGCAATAGATAAACCTTGGTGTGGATGACAAAGAAAAGATATCAAGGGAATTAAGAGCCAAGGACGGCTAAGATAAGAAGATCCACAAGCGGGGAGTAAGTGATGTGAAGACTAAAACAGAAAAAATGACAAGGATGATCCCAAGTACTCAATAGAAGGAGTACGGGGATAAGGAAAAAAACTGGTCAAGTTATAAATCTCTATGAGAACAGCCAGTATAAGTACAGAAGGAAGAGAAAGAAAGAAAATCCTAACACTTAAATGAAGCAAAGGCGTTAGAAGTACAATAAATTGGAGGATGATAAAGAAATAAGAGAAGAAAGAAACGAAGCTTGAATAAAAAAAGCCTTGGATAAGGCATGATGAATTATGAAAACCAAGGTAAGACAGAGTTAGCAGCGAACCCAAAACCCTAATGGAATGGGTATGGAGATAACGACAGTTGCAGAAGATGCCAAATGATGGCAATAGACCTAAGATGGGAGCGTTCCAAGTAAAAAGATAAGAAACCCTAAGAAAGGGGAAGACGTGGATAAAGGAAGCCACAAATGATGCCGCACGGCTACAACGTGCGTGATTGGTTAATCCCATATAGACGGAAATGTAAGAGAAGGGTAGACCTCACAATGGACTGTGGGTGAATTAAGGGAAGAAAAGGAAAAATGAAGGGGAAAGGAAACCCTAACTTGAATTATTAATGAAGGGAAGAAAAGAAAATAATCTATAGCAAAGAAGATAAAAAATGATTAAGAGTCCTATGAGGCTAGAAGATATCGTATGGATGAGCATGTAGTCGAAGCTCAAGTACAGATGTCTTAGGAGCCATGTGAGGTGTCCCAATGAGAGGAAAGATCAGAGATCGAGATCTTGAGGATCTCTGTGGTGACCACTCGAGATGACCGACCTAGAGTGTGACTAGGGAGAGCATGAGGCCACCTAGGGTTCTCCATCCTAGAGAGAATGAGAGATAAGATGGGCCAAGGGCCCTTTTTGAGTTAGAGATAGGCAGTCAGAGAGTGAGTCAGATTGTGAGAGCTGCGAGGGCATGATCTCCGATCCCTTGATATGATATGGCCAAGAGTAGGCCAGTACATATGAGAGCTCGACTCATATGCCATGAGATGAGAAAAAAGAAATATTAAGAGAAAGAGAATAAGACTAAGAAATGAAAAAGAGAAGAAGACCAAGGAACAAAATGGAGAAGAAGCCCAAGGTAAGGTAAGAACGAGTTAACTTATCGCACACCTCGTCTTGGAGGCAAGAAAGTTAAACTAAAGTCTTATCAGCCATCTTGATTACAAAGATGAGTACAAGACATCGAAAGACGAAGGATACATCAGAGAATACCCTCAGAAAATGAGGCACGATTAAGGTGTTGAACCCCAAGTGTTTTTGATGAATACAAACAACCCAATTATATGCTTTTAATGAATCTAAGTTAAGTGCCATATTCTTAGAAGGCAAAAGTGAAAATGCCAAGTGTTAAGGATTCAATTGATTGAGGTTCTATCCCAATCGATTAAACAAGGTTAGACTAAGGTAATAAAGCACAAATTCGAATCATTCAATCGATTGAGCAAGACAATTAATCGATTGAGCAACTGATGGAAAGAAGAAAATGTTGAAAGTAAGAAATTTTCAATGGATTCACAGTAGAGCTCAACTGATTGAGGAAGAACAAGTGAAGACTAGAAAGTCTGAAGCTTAAGAAATTGAACCGATTGAGTCCTATTCTCAATCGATTCAATACCCTGAAGAAATGACAGCTGAAGAAATTGAACCGATTGAGGAAGAATGTGAATCGATTCAATAGAAGAAATTAGAAGTTCACAAGACATCGTCAGAAAGATTGAACTGATTCAGCAATGGCCTCAACGAATTCAATGGCATCAGAACACTGTAACGGCTAGTTTTTTCAAAGCTACAAGTTAACCTCTCTCTTCATTAAATGCCCAACGGATAAAATTAGCTTTCTAGCTATTTAAAGGGGTCTTAAATGCTGAAGAAAAAAAAGAAATTGAAGAGCACTGAATAGCATTAACTACACTTTCTTTGTACATTGATTTCTCTCTTGTTCCTAACGTTTCACACTTTGTGAGAGAAATTTAAGTGAGCTTAAACTTCCTGTACATTTAGGTCTTGTTAGAGATCAATTCTTGTACACAATTCTCTGTTTTCTTGTATTCTTAGAGGTGAGGGAATCACTCTAAGTGGGTTGTATCAACTAGGATATCCTAGGTTGATTTGTATTAAAGCTTGGGAAAAGGTTTTTTGTAAAGGCTTTATAGAAGCTAGAATTCCACTGTCCTAGTGAAGAGGAGATTGAAAATCCTTGATTGAAAAGATCAAGGTAGTGGATGTAGGTGAGGAACACCTAACCACTCTGAATAGAAGTGTTGTTTCTTCTTTACTTGCTTTACTTTGCAAAAAAACTTATCCAACTATCCAAAACAACCCCAAACACCAACCACCTCATTACCAAAAGTTCCAATTGAAGTTGCACCTTTGAAGAAGAAGTCATAAGTTTTATTCAACCCCCCTCTAGCACTAATCTAAAGGACCAACATAAGGAAAGAAGAAGAGCTTTTAAAGAAAACCAGATGAGTAGAACCTTAGGATTCATAAGAAGATAGTCTCGATAAAAAAGACTTAAGGAAATGACAAGGACTAAGCAAAAAGATCAAGTAAAGCATGGTGGAGATGGAGTAGTAGCCTCCAAGTAATATAGTCGAAGTGAAGCGAGCCTAATTCACAGATGGATAAGGATAGGCTCTACTAAAGAAGAAGATGTAGTTCAAACTCAAGAACAGAATAGCAAGAAGGCTGTTCTTGTGATTGACAATCGAAAGAAATAGAGAAGTAACAAGAGAGTTCAGAGGTGAATAGTGATGTGAACACTGTTTAGAACTAAGAAGAAGCCTTAGAATAGAAGTAAAAAACTCCCCAACAACTACTTTAATGATTTCGAGGACAAAATTTTTTGAAGGAGGGGAGAGTTGACACGCCCGGACCTAATCCAACCTTTCCGTACCAACAGAACAGTGTAGACGGCATATTAATTTGAAAAATATGTCGGTCCGAATGTGTCTAATTATGAAGAGAAGTCAAGCGTAGGATAAGACGGAGTTGGAAGATGAGGTGATTGACCATTCATGGACGCAACTAAACTCCAATTGGACTTTCTTCAAGTCTACAGCCAATGGATTGGATATCTATTAGTGTGAAAGTCGGCGAATTAGGCCAAGGATTAAGATTAGGAGAGCTTGAAAAGAGGACAGAACGTCTGACCCAGGGTTTGAGTAGGCCCGGTGTTGGGTTCCCCATAAATAGGGAGAGGCCGAGCCTCTCCCCCTCAATTTCTCTTTTTCTCTTGTTCCTTTTTTTTCTCTTTTGCTCTTTTGGAGCAACTTTAGACTTTTGGCCAATCCAAACAAACCGACCGACGAATCAAGGTGAGTTTCTAGTATGCTATTCTACTTACCTAGATTTACATTATACTTAGTTTGCACGTATTTCCATGCATAGGTCTATGAGAGATCTTCGTTCAAAGTTAAATCTAGCTTTTTAACTAGATTTAGATTTAGATTTTAGATCTAAGAACTTTGAGCCAATGGTTCTCGTTTTTGATTTAGTAAACGTGTCGTGGGAGTTGAGATGATTGCATGTTTCGATTTCCAGATGAAACCGTGGAGCAACGAGCCCGAAAACCGGGAAAATGCCTTAATTTTTTAGCTTCCAACTCGCCTCCCGCTAGGGACTCGAGCCATTCCCGCGTAGGAGTGACCAATTTTGTTGTGTCCAACGAAGGACTTGGTCCAATCCCATGTAGGAGTCAACTTGGTCAAAGTGGCAAAATTGTAGTTTTGCACTAAGTGTCTGATTTTGACCCAAAACCTTTCCGGACTCTTTTCTAAGCCCCGAAACTAATCCAAACATCATCTTAGGTCATGCTAGAGCCTCACAGGTGGATTCATAGATTGATTATGAATGTTAATGCGTGTTTCCGTGTAATTAGAGTTATGGACGATCAACTACGGCGAAGTTCTAAAGATCGATACCCATAGGACAATTGGGAGTATATGAACTTCCCAACACTATGAGTGGCCTTACATTTAAGGTTTAGCCATTTAGGGCTAAATGCTTTTATTATTAATAAAATGTCTCAATTAAATGTTTTGGGATTCAGATATTTGCTCATACCGCCACCAACGTTGTTATATGCCACAGGGGCAAGGGTTTTTGAGAAAATTAAATTTATAAGATGTATGTATGTATGTATGTTTTTATATTTAAATATGAAAGGTATAATATGAATGCCCAACGGGGCATGATTTTACATATGAGAGGACTCGATGAGACTTAGTGCTTCATGTGATGGAGTGAGTGGACCGAGATGCAGCATGCATGCGAGGTAGCCGTGGACAGCCTTTTTAAAGGGGCACGGTGAGAGTATGTCTTGGAGTAAAGACTCATGGACGGAGACTCACTAAGGCTGATGTAGCTGCGATCATACAGCGAGTGGCACCGTCGAGGGAACGGGCTTCGAGAGAGATACCTATATCTTTCTATATATATTTATATTTTCATAAGAAATATTTTAAAAGAATATAGTTTCCTTATTAAAGGAAAGTTTGAAAGAGAAAGGAAAAGAAATAACCCTAGACGATACAAGATCCTCAACCACAGCTAAGGTCGAACCTCGTTGTGTTTTCACAGCCAGCCCATAGTTAGATGTTGTTATTATTATTATTATTATTGTTTTCCCAAAAAGGATTTGGGGGAAGATGTTTTGAAAAGGTTTTTAAAAAAATGTATAATGTTTCCTAAATTATTTTGGAATTACCCGAACTCCTTAAACCTATTTGCATTGAACCTCTGTCACTCACCTGTATCCAATGTTGTTGGATGCAGTTCCCACGTGCGAGGACGCTAGATGGATCAGAGGCTCATAGGAATGGTCGGTGGAATAGAAGTTAATATATTCCGCTGCGTAGGTTATCTCTTAAACTCGTCCACTGGTGTTCTTTTTTATAATTTAATATTATAAATATTTTCTAACTAAAGTTTAGTTTTGATGGTTTTACAGTGATGATACTCTTTCTATGCCTTGTATCAACTCGGATAGCCCGCTTTTCATGGCATGCATCTCGAGGTGGTACGACGGTTGCCACTTGGCCTGACTGACGGGCCGGGGCATGACACTATTAGTTTCTGAATACCTAGATTGATCGAATTGGATTTCAATTTGATTATTTAGGTACAAGATCGGGCACAAATGAGAATGAGAGCCTTAGCTTTGGCATTCAAGGGATTACTACGAGAGTATATGAACCTTGCTAACTTATGAGTGGCTTGGTTATAGTGGTTGACCACCGAGGGTAACCGTTTTCCAAACTATCTTATCAAATTGTTTTATTAAATGTTTTATAATGTTTTGGGATATGGATAGTTCACCCTCACACATAAGATTTATAAAATGGATTTAAGCGGTGCGATTTAAAAGAAATTATGAGATTAAATTTTATATGTTTATATTATTGATGATGTTGATGTGAGACAAGATATTGAATGGGACTTGGTGCTCCGATGAGAGTGAGTGGACCGAGAAGAGCATGCATCTAACCAAGTAGCCGTCGACACCTTTTTGAGGCGCCCAGTAAGTAAGAAACCTTAGGATATAGAGGCACAGAGGGTTGCTCACCAGGGCTAATGTAGCTATATCCACCCACAGTGATCGCAACGTCAAGGGAAAGGGCTTGATGATAATTTATGGTTTATATGAAACACAAGTTAGAGCCCTTGACAATCCAGTTGGCCACCGAGGTGCATGGGTTTGCCTTTGGTAGAGTTTTAGATACTAACCCCCTTATGAGATATTCCATTTGGATTTAGTTTTGGGTTATTTAAAACTATAGTTTTATTAAATATTGTTTGGATTTATTCATATCCCCAGCCTGAGGTGATTAGTCATTATGACCAAGTCCCTCACTGGGTATATTGTAGTCACCACCCTCATTTCACTTTTGTAGGGGATCTGGCATAGGACGATCGCCAATCCGGTGGATAGCGATCCTAGTTAGACTAGTTGACGATGATTTTGTAGGTTTCACCTATATCCCTTGTGACTCTCATGGTCCTCGGAATAGTATTGTATTATTGTTACATTATTTTACTGATCTGTCACACACTTGCACCGTAAAACATGACACGATTATTTTCATATATTCATTTTGTTATCCTATTTGTATTTCCTATTCTGTTTAATATTTATAATATCGCTTGAATTAAACCTTCTTTTATGCATTGTGCCATCTCGGATAGCCCGCCTTTCATGGCATGCATCTCAACGTGGTATAGCGATTGTTACGTGGTTGAGCCTCGGGTCGGGGTATGACAATAAAAGGTAATAAGTGAGTTTTAATTTGATAAATATGGATATAGAGATGTCGACTGAGAAGGGAATATACCAGGGAGTACATCCATCCTCAATCTCGACTCTCTCCACCTATCCCTATCCTTGTCAATGACCCCTGTCCCCTAAACAATTACAGTAAATATAAAAAAATAAAACAAAAAATATAATTAGGTTGCTTGAGAAGAAAAATAATTATTTATTTGTGACCAAAATGCTATAGTATATTTTAGAAATTTTAACTATTATTTTAACATAAAAATTAAAATATATAGTAAAGAAAAGTCATCATAAATAATTAAATAATCAATGTAAAAAGAGAATATCAACATTTTCTACAAAATGTAAAATGGTAAATACAAACACAAAACAATTCACAGTATATGGAATCTAAAATAAACTAATCTCATGTTTAATTAGTACAATCATCTTAACTCATCAAAAAAAGATATAAAAAAGTATAAAAATCAAAATACATACCTAAAAGGAAATGAAATCTTCATAAGCAATTAAATAGTAAATGAAAAAAAAAATAGAACATCAACATATTTACACAAAATGTAAAATGGTAGATACAAACACAAAAAAAATAACAATAGAGGAAAATTAAAATAAGCTAATCTAATGGTTAGTTTAATTACCTTAACTCATCAAAATAAGATGTAAAGAAAATGTAATTGATAGCTTTTACCTGCAAAATAACATATAAAAATTGTTAAATTAATAAACTAAGCTTTTCAACTCTTACAACAACCAATTTACCTTTTCTTCAATAAAAATGATTTTTGTGGTAACATGCTTATTGATTTTAGAATAATAAACATCAAACACAAATGCAATTTACCTTTTCTTCAATTTACCTTCTTAATAGACAAACACAAACCTTAATTCTCCAGCAATCCTTTTCAAAAGGAAACTTCAATCTTTCCTTTGAGAAGATAACTTATTGTAGACATCAAATATTTCTTAAAGCCCAAAATTATTTTTATTTAATCAATTGAGTAATCCAATTGGTTAAAGAATATTACCATTTGGGTTTGGCCCATAAATTAAAACCAAGTCCAATGAAGCCAAATTTAGAAGCCCTATCCTATGCCCCAATAAGATTATGAAACCCCAAAGAAATTCCTATATAAAGGGGTCTTAACAACTAGGGCAAAACAGATGGTACGTAGAAGTTTTCATCAGAGTCAAAATCTCTCTATAGCAACTCAAGAAGCGGAAATGCCGTTAAGTTCTCTTGGCTATCTCATCTTCTTCAAATGAACTCCAAATCTAGTCCAAGCAACCGACAAGGTCAACAAGGGATCTCAAGCTTCACGCCTTCCTTTGAAGATCTACTCAAGTCCATCCGTTCTTCGTAAACAAGCTTTTGGCCTACGAAGATCCATTTCCCCTTCTATTGTTTGAGATCAAGCTATTTCAAGCCTTCGAGCCACTTTTGATTTAGAGATTGAATCAGAGAATTTTATAGAGAATTATATTAATTTTATATTTAACATAAAATTGATTTTGTCACTTTATTTCGGTCTTTTATTTTTTAGAATCAAAATTTGTGTGTACAAATTTCTGGTACATCTAGTAGGACATCTCTGCCTCTCATCTCAATCTCTTACAGTCATCAATCAAGTTTATCTCACAAATCAATGGCTCCAAAAAGAGATCTAATCGCTCAATCAGGCTCCAGACTCAACGCTGCTACAACTCTTAAACATGGTTTTACGGGTCCAACAACACGTGCTAGGGCATAATATCTCACCGTCCTAGATTGCGAATTACTAAATTCGCTCCTCAAAATCCAGATATGATTAAGCTTATCAACACAATTATTATTATCGTGATCCTTTAAATAAACACTAGGCAGTTAGAAATTACCTCAATGGTGTCTTCTTTAGCCGTTAAGCATAGGTTGGCTTTCTCATCACTTTCATTGTTGTCACTATCCGATGTGGAACAATCAGTATCGGACCATGTAGCAGCCACCATTGCTTTCTTTTGCTTCTTGTATTTCTTGGATTGACCTTATTTGAGTAAACAGTAATTCGCTTTGAAGTGGCTTTGCTTCTTACATTCAAAGCACACCAACTTATCGCCTTTGTTGGCCTCATTCTTCTCCTTTCTCCAAGAAGGTCCTTGATCCGTTCTAGGGAATTTCTTTCCTTACCTCTTGCCTCTATATCCCATAAATCTTTTGAATCTCCTAGCAAGCATGGCAAGCTCTTCATGATCATCATCACTACTACCACAGTCAAGCTCTTCTTCAAGAGCACTCACTCTCAATGCTGAGTTTTCTTTTCTTCTCTTTAGCATCCGTTTTCTCTTCTTCTTCATCTTCCTTCATCTCTTGCTCATACGTGAGAAGAGAACCATAAAGGTTGTCCAATAAGATGGTGTTGAGATCCTTAGCTTCTCTAATGGCAGTCACTTTGGGCTTCCAAGCTTAAGGGAAGCTCCTAAGTAGCCGTTTCACAAGCTTATGCTCCGGAATCTCTTTTCCAGAATGCTTCAATTGATTTACAATGCCATTGAACCTATCAAACATTGTAGTGATGCTCTCGTCCGGTTGTATCTTGAACAGCTCATAGTTATGGGTAAGAAGTATAATTTTGGACTCCTTCAGTTGAGAAGTACCCTCATGAGTAACTTTCAACTTCTCCCTATATTCCCTTGGCACTTGAACATGCGGACACTCTATTGAATTCGGTAGCATTATGATGCCTTGATTGGTTCAATCGGTTCAATCTTTTTGATTCGAGATTTTCTATTCTTCATTTGTTCTTCCTCAATCGATTGAGCTCCCTCGTGAATCGGTTGAAAATTTCTAAGTCCCAACTTCTTCTTCTTTCGATCATCTTCTCAATCGGTTGAGTCATTCACTGAATCGGTTCAATATCATTGATTTCTTTGTTTTGTTTCTTTTCAGTCTTGTTTAATCGATTGGGCCAAAACCTCAATCGGTAGCACCTTAATCACTTAGCATTTTTCTCATTTTGATTTTAAAGATTTGTACACTTAACTTAGATTCATCAAAAGCATTTAATTGGGTTGTTTTGTACTCATCAAAACATATGGAGTTCAACAAATAAATGTTCTAACCAATCTTCCACCTTTCTTACTTATACTTTGTTGGAATCATCCATAAATTAACTAGTTTCATACTTTCCCGTCTAGTCATCATGATTAAAGACACTTCCAATGTGGTTAGGAAAGTACTTTTCATCATAATCCTTGAGTGCCTTTTATTTGAATCGTATCTCCCTCAGCTTTTCTTCATTTATCTTCTTTTGGGAGTGATTACTCTATAAGAACAGACTACTCCCCTCCTTTTAAAATTTTCAACCCATTTCTTTCCATCCTATAACTTTGAACCTCTTAATTCATTCTATCCCACTTCTTTATCATCTATCTTCCTTTTTGTTGTTTCCAGTTTTAACTATCATACTCGTCCATCTTCACTACTTTTCTTCTTCCAACTTAGTAAGTCTCTCTCTTGTCTCAGACTCTACTAATTTGTTCGTCGATTCTCTTCTGTATTGCCTAATTTCTTATACCTTTATTCATTTCTTTATACTTTTACACATCTTTCACTTCACTCTTCATTTATTGGCGCTTTATTTGTATCTGAAGGTAGACGAGTAGTGAGGAGCTCATTACTCATTGCCCCACTCAAATACAAGTATCTCCGTTCTTCCATACTTTGCACCCTTAATTGTCTTATATCTATTCCTTCCTTACTTGCATGTGACTTGATGTAGCGTATTGGCCCAAATTTTAGTCTTAACTTTGTTTTAATTATCACTTATTTCTTCTATCTGGGTTCTTAAGTCTTTTATTCAATTTATTCTAATCTATTTACTAGCAAGTTTCTTGACTATCTTTATCCTTGAATGTTTTACTCCTTATCCCTAAATTTATTCTTTAACTGACTATCCTAACAAGTCCCAAATTCTTAAACTTTTAAGTCTTATTCATTATGTCTTTCCTATTATTAGGGTTATGTTTTATTTTCTACCTAATGTAATTCATTATCCTGTTATTACTAATCTATGGTTTATTATGGACTTGAAATTGTTATTATGTTAAAGTTTTCTAAGGGTTCTAATATCCTAAGGTTTATTATGAAATTTTATGTTGTTTTTAGGTTAAGTTTTCTTAGGGGTTAATATTCCTAAGGTTTGTTATGGTCTTCCCTTAAATTTCTTCTTCTAACTAGCCAAGAGTTTTGGTCTTTATCTTTTAAACTAAGTATTTTCTTTTTTTAACCTTCTTTACTCCTAGATAGCCTAAGGTTTTGATCTATCATTTGTTTTAATTTTCCTTTATTTATTAATCATTGCACTACATCATTCATCGCTAAGCCTCATTGTTTGCTTCTCTTCACTTTGCCTCCACTTCTTCCTTCCCATCATCACTTATGGTGATGATTCCTTAGGGGTTAGGAAGGAAGTTTCTCGGCATGCCTAATGCATGCAGCTATGTAATTTATTCTACTTTTGTTGTCCCACCCTCATTTCTTGCTAGCTCGTTTCAATCTTACCTTCATCCTTAAGCCGTTTTCATCTTTCTACCTCTATTCTTTGGTTGTTCATCATTTTTCTAACATCCTTCATTACATATCATTCACGTCTCTAAGTTATTCCATCCATTTTACAATCCTTGCCTTTTTTCACTTATCCTTCTCCTTTTATTTCACTATCACTAGTCTTTATTAGCAAGAATGATTTATCTACCTTAGGGTAAAAAAATTAGGATTAAAGGGATTAGGACATCTCCATTCCTATTTAAAATGCAAGTTTTCAAATCTCCCTCGTCGAAGACACAAAAGATGAGGCTAATGGTTGTGATCAGGTAAGGTTATTAGATCGGTCTAATGATTCACGAATACTTGAGAGATTAAAGGATAGGGTTCCTTCTAATTTTCTTGTTATTGCTCGTCTTATGCTTCAACGCCTTTCTTTTTATAAGTTTCTTAAACTTTGTGCCATGTTGCTCTTTCTCCCTCATCGAGTTTGAAGTTGGTGTCCCCTTCACTTACTTTTCGTGTGTTCAATTGGGAATGCGTTCGCTTCAGGCTTTGAACGGATCAAAGTTCGAAAAAGATATGAAAAGAAGTGGGGAATTTATAGGTTTGTATGAGATATCCTAGTGTATCTCATACCTCGACGACTACTTTGGATGGGGAATGCATGAAACATAGAATGTATTGATAAGGAGGCATTCTATAAAGTTTGGAGGACTTGTCTTGTAGCATCTTTCTAAGGTTACTACAATGTTCTCAAATTTCGAGGCAATTGGGACCACACTTGAATATAATATACGGCAGCATAGATTATTAAAAAATCCATTCTAAGGATATGATTAGATGCTTACACTACGTTCGAGTAACTACGTCCTTAGACCTAAGGAATTTGACACCTAATCAATCCATTGGTTTTGAAAATGTATGAAAACTTTGAAACATTTCGAAAAGGCTTTATATCTTTTGAAAACATTTAAAATATCTTATAAGATCTAATAACAATAAAATTTTCAGGACCTGACCTAGGGGTTTGTCACATGGCAACTGGCGCGTTACCTCAAAGTGCTATGCACCCCGAAGCACTGCAAGGAATAAATTGGATATCTTTGCAGCAAAACATTTAAACTAAACTTTAATTAGAAAACACTTATATTAATAGAAATTTATTTAATTAAAACAATTTAATCAAAATTGAATACCTATGGATTAACTTGAGGAAATAGCTAACCAACAGAATTTAGTATTGTTGAGCCACTGACTTTCCAAGTGAGCCTTCAGACATCTAATGTGAAACATTAAAGGGGACTTGGAATGAGTACAATTATGTACTCAATGAGTGACACAGATTAAATGCAAAGTCACTTGGGGCTTGGGGATTTGGGTAATCCAAAACAAGTTAGAAACATACTTATAATTTACTTTTATAAATCCTTCTTAAAATCATTTTCCCCGAAACCTTTCTAATAAATCATTAATAAAAATAACAATAATAATAATTATTATTGTTGTTGTTATTATTATTATTATAATTATTATTATTATTATTATTATTATTATTATTATTATTATTATTATTATCTACGAGCTGGCTGTGAAAACACACCGAGGCTCGACCTCAGCCAAGGTCAAGGATCTTGTATCGTCGAGGCCTATTTCCTTTTCGTTCTCTTTAAAAGCATATACACACACACGCACACACACATATATATATATTATATTCTTTCAAGCCCGTTCCCTCGACGGTGCCATCCGCTGTGGGTTGAGCATAGCTACATCTGCCCTGGCGAGTGTCCCTCCATGATTCTCTACTCCAAAGTCTCCATGCTCACTTTGCCCCTCAAAAAGCCAGTCCATGGCTACTTGTCGGATGCATGCTCCACTCGGTCAACTCCCTCTCTCATAAAGTATAGAGTCTTATCTTGTTCTCTCTGAGACTTCATCTATCATCTTATATAACCTTGTCCCGTCAGGAATTCCTCTTAAACTTGAATTTTTAAATATAAAATACATACACACAATTTTATAAATTTAATTTACTTTAAAATATCCCACCAGGTGGCATGTAATTAAAGTGTGTGCGTGTATAGAGGGGAATACCCAAATCCTAAACCATAGAAAACATTTTATAAAACAACAAAAAAAGTTTAGTCCTAAATGGCTAAACACTAAAACAAAGCCATTCATAGCATTGGGAGATTCGTTTATTGCCAAAAGATCCACAAAGGTCAATCTTTGGAGCATCACCCACTTGATCGCCTAGAAACATAATTACATAGAATAATATGTTAGCATTCATAATTAAATTTATGAATGCACCTACGAGGCTCTACAATACCTTAAGATGATGTTAAGATATGATTAGGAAGGTTCGAAAGTGTTTCGGATTGATTTGGAGTTGATTAGGGTTTTAAAGTGTGAAATTACAAAAATGCCTTTAATGGGCAAGACCGGCACGGGACCTCTTTGAAATTATGGCCAATCAGCGAAGCAACACATCTGGCACCAGATCTAAGAACAATCGGCATTGGTTGTGTTCTAGGTTCCAAGACCTAGTTTTCTTCCTTTTTTTCCTAACTTGAATCCAATCCATTCCTTTGCCAATTTAGTTGTAAATTTAGACAATTATGCTCCTTAACACCCACAATAAATCGATAGCTTCTATTCTCTAAATCTCTAACTCTAACTTGTTGAACTCCAACTATTTTTAATGAATACAAAACAACCCAATTAGATGCTTTTAATGAATCTAAGTTAAGTGTGCAGATCCTTGAAATGCAAAAGTAAAAATGCTAAGTGTTAAGGACTCAATCAATTGAACAATGTTGGACTGAGGCTATAAAGCACAAACCTGAGATATTCAACTGATTGAGCAAGGCAGTCAATCGATTGAGCAACTAATGGAAAGAAGAAGAAGTTGGAATTTAGAGATTTTCAATCGATTCACAACAAAGCTCCACCGATTGAGGAAGAACAAATGACGACTAGAAAGTCTGAAGCTGAAGAAATTGAACCAATTGAGTCTTATGCTCAATCGATTCAAAACCTTGAATAAAAAGCCAACTGAAGAAATTGAACCGATCATGGAGGAATGTGAATCAATTCAATAGAAGAAATGAAAAGTTCAAAAGACAGCATCAGAAAGATTGAACAAATTCAGCAATGGCCTCAACTGATTCAATGGCGTCAGAACAGTGTAACAGCTAGTTTTTTCAAAGCTGTAAGTTGACTTCTCTCTTCATTAAATGCCCCAACTGATATAATTAACTCATTAGCTATTTAAGGGGATCTTAAATGCTGAAGAAAAATAACAAATTAAAGAGCATTGAATAGAATTTACTACACTTTCTCTGTACATTGATTTCTCTCTTGTTTCTAACCTTTCACACTTTGTGAGAGAAATTTGAGTGAGCCAAAATTCTTTTATATCTTGGTCTTATTAGAGATTAGTTCTTGTACACAATTTTTTATTTTCTTGTATTCTTAGAGGTGAGGGAATAACTCTAAGTAGGTTGCATCAACTAGGAGATCCTAGGTTGATTTGTATTAAAGCTTGGGAAGAGGTTTCTTATAAAGGCTTTGTGGAAGCTAGAATTCCACTGTCCTAGTGAAGAGGAGATTGAAAATCCTTGATTCGGAAGATCAAGGTAGTGGATGTAGGTGAGGAACACCGAACCACTCTAAATAGAAGTGTTATTTCTTCTTTACTTGCTTTACTTTGCAAAGAACTCATCCAACTATCCAAAACAATCCCAAACACCAACCACTCCACTACCCAAAGTTCCAATTGAAGTTGCACCATAGAAGAAGAAGTCATAAGTGCTATTCACCCCCCTCTAGCACCAATCTAAGGGACCAACAATTGGTATCAGAGCTTAACCCAATTAAAATACTTAACATCCTCGGAAAAGATTGAAAATGGCATCTTCTAACAATTCTACAGTAGAAGGTCAGTCCACCAATAGACCACCACTCTTTGATGGCACCAACTACCAATATTGGAGCACTAGAATGTCTATATTCATAAGTGCTAGTGATTATGAAATGTGGGATGTTATAGAAGAAGGTCCATATGTGCCAATGAATGAGGTAGATGGCATTAGAGTGCCAAAGCTAAGAAAAGAATGGAATGAAGCCGAAATCAAGAACGTGCAAATCAACTACAAGGCAATCAACACTTTATATTGTGGAGTCAATACTACCCAAATCAATAGAGTGTCCACATGTTCAAGTGCCAAAGAAATATGGGAGAAGTTGAAAGTTACTCATAAAGGTACTTCACAAGTGAAGGAGTCCAAAATTACATTTCTCACCCACAACTATGAGGTGGTCAAGATGCATCTAGAAGAAAGTATCACAGCAATGTTTGATAGATTCAATGGCATTGCAAATCAATTGAAGCGTCTTGGAAAGGAGATTCCAGAGCATGAGCTTTTAAAGAGGTTACTAAGGAGCTCGCCAAAAGCTTGGCAGCCCAAAGTGACTGCCATTAGAGAAGCTAAAGATCTCAACACCATCTCCTTGGACAACATTTTTGGTTCTCTTCTTACCTATGAGCGAGAGATGAAGAAAGATAAAGAAGAAGAGAAAAAGGATGCCAAAAAGAAGAAAAGAAATTTGGCCTTCAGAATGAGTGCTCTTGAAGAAGAGCTTGATTATGCAAGTAGTGAAAAAGAAGATAAAGAACTTGCTATGCTTGCTAGAAGGTTCAAAAGACTAATGGGACATAGAGGGAAGAGGCAAGGAAGAAGATTCTTTAAGAAGGATCAAGAAACTTCTTAAAGAAAAGAAAAGAATGAGGCCAACAAGGGCGACAAGTTAGTGCGCTTTGAGTGCAGAAGCCTGGCCAGTTCAAAGCAGATTGCCCTCTACTCAAAGAAGGTCAATTCAAGAAATACAAGAAACAAAAGAATGCAATGGTGGCTGCCACATGGTTCGACAATGATTGCTCCACCTCAGATAGTGATGAAAGTGATGGGAAAGCCAACCTTTGCTTGATGGCTAAAGAAGACACCGTTGAGGTAATCTCTAGACTCTCTAGTGTCTATTTAAATAAGGACCCATCAAAGTATGGGTATCTAAAAACAAAAAACTAAAAAGTTGTTTTGTAGGTTGAGCATGAGCTTAAGAAAAATTGTTTGAAGACTCAACCAAAGGAGAGGCAACCATGGATTCTTGATAGTGGTTGCTCAAAGCACATGACTGGAAATAAAACCTTATTTCAAGAGGTTGATGGAAGAAAGAAAGGTAGTGTTTCTTTTGGTGACAACTCCAAAGGCATCATCCAAGGAATTGGAACCATAGGTAACACATCTACTAGCTATATCAAGCATGTTTTATTTGTTAAGGGTCTTAAGCATAATTTATTGAGCATTAGTCAATTGGGTGATAGAGGATTTAGGGTATGCGTTGATTCTCAAGGGTGCTATGTAATTGACATTAATACTAACAAGGTCATTTTTTTTGAAAAACGTTTTGAAAACATTTATGTGATCTATCTTGATGATCTTGATGACTGCATAAATGAAACTTGTTTTATGGCAAAAGATATGTGTGATAGTTGGTTATGGCATAGAAGGTTAGGGCATGCAAGTATGAACACTATTTCAAAACTCTTAAGAAAAACTTGGTCATTTGACTTCCAAAACTCGATTTCAAAAATGACCATATTTGTGAAGCATGTCAACTTGGAAAACAAACTAGAAATTCATTTAAGTCAAAGCAAGAGATTTCCACTTCTAGACCACTAGAACTATTACACATGGATTTGTTTGGTCCAATAAATGTGACTAGCTTAGGAGAAAAATCCTTGGCTTTGTTATTGTTGATGACTATTCTAGGTTTACTGCGACATATTTCTTATCTAAAGATGAAGCATTGCATGTGTTCATGAAGCATTGTAAAAGAGCTCAAAAAGAAAAAGAGCTTAGCATTGTTAGCATTAGAAGTGATCATGGTGGTGAGTTTGCAAACAAAGACTTTGAAAAGTTTTGTAATGAAAATGGTTTTCAACATAATTTTTCTGCTCCAAGAACTCCCCAACAAAATGGAGTAGTTGAAAGCAAAATATGACTTCGAAAGAAATGACAAGAACCATGATTTGTGAAAACAACTTGCCAAAGTATTTTTGGGCTGAAGCCACAAATACTAGTTACATTCTTTATGGGGTTTCGATTAGGCAAAAGATTTCAAAAACTCCTTATGAGCTTTACAAAGGGAGGAAACCAAACATTTCATATTTAAGAGCTTTGGTTGCAAATGCTTTGTTTTAAATAATGGAAAACACCCTATGGGCAAATTTGATGCTAAAAGTGATGAAGCTATTTTTCTTGGTTATTCCTTGAACTCTAAAGCATATAGAGTCTTTAATAGGAGAACACTAGTTGTAGAAGAGTCTATTCATGTGGTTTTTAATGAATCTAACAACGCACCGAGAAAGGTAGTGCATGTTGACGATGATGATGTTGGTGAACTATAGTAAAAAATGGAGAAAATGAAGATTCATGAAGAGCCACCCAATGAAGCTACTACCTTGGACAGAAGTGATACTGAACCATATCTTGAAGATCTATAAAGAAGAGAAGAACTTCATGAAGATCTACCTAAAGCATGGAAGTATACCAAGAGTCATCCAAAGGAGCAAATACTTGGTGATCCCTCCAAAAAGGTGAAAACAAGAAGACAACTCATGGAGACTTGTGAACATGTGGTTTTCATCTCACAAGTAGAGCCTAAAACTTTTGAAGAAGCGGAAAAAGAGGAAAGTTGGATGATTGCCATGCAAAAGGAACTAGGCTAATTTGAAATGAGCAAGGTTTGGATCTTGGTTCCTAGGCCAACTAACCATCCAATTATTGGTACTAAATGGGTTTTTAGAAATAAGATGGATGAGTTGGGTAATGTGGTAAGAAACAAGGCAAGACTTGTTGCTAACGGATACAATCAAGAGGAAGGTATTGAATTTCAATGAAACTTTTGGTCATGTGAAGATTAGAGGCTATTAGGTTATTGCTTACGTATACATGTTACATGAATTTCAAACTTTTTCAAATGGATGTGAAAAGTATATTTTTAAATGGTTTTATTTAAGAAGAAGTCTATATGTATCAACCTCTTGGTTTTGAAATTCATGATAAGCCCAATCATGTGTATAAACTACAAAAGGCTTTGTATGGGTTGAAACAAGCTCATAGAGCTTGGTGTGAAAGACTTTCAAAATTTTTTATTGAAAAGAATTTTAAAGAGGTAGTGTAGGTACCACTCTTTTTGCTAAAAGTAGTAAAAATGAACTTCTCATTGTACAAATATATGTTGATGACATTATATTTGGTGCTAGTAATGAAAAACTGTGTAAGTGTTTTGCTAAAGAAATGCAAGGAGAATTTGAAATGAGCATGATGGGAGAGTTGAACTTCTTCCTCGGTCTACAAATAAAGCAAAGTGAGGATGGCATCTTCATAAACCAAGCCAAGTACACTAAGGATATGCTAAAGAGGTTTGAAATGATGGACATGAAAGAAATTGGAGCCCCTCAACAAAACTTGATAAAGATGAGAAAGGCAAAGAGGTAGATCAAAAGCTCTATAGAGGTATGATCAGATCACTTCTTTACTTGACTGCAAGTAGACCAGATATCATGCTAAGTGTATGCCTATGTGCTAGATTTCAAGCATGTCCTAAGGAATCACATCTAACTGTTGTTAAGAGAATCTTTAGATACCTTTTGAATACTCAAAACTTAGGCCTATGGTATCCTAGAGGTAGTTCATTTGATCTCTTAGGCTATTCTGATTCTGATTTTACTGGTAGTAAAGTTGATAGGAAAAGCACTAGTGGAACCTGTCAATTTCTAGGAAATATGCTTGTGTCTTGGTCTAGCAAGAAACAAAATTCTATAGCACTCTTTACTGTTGAAGCTGAACATATATCCTTAGGTAGTTGTTGTGCTCAAATTTTATGGATTAGGCAATAACTTAGTGACTATGGCATGGAAATTGAACAAGTTCCCATTTTATGTGACAATATAAGTGCCATAAATATCTCCAAAAATCCAGTTTAGCACTCTAGCTGAACATCTACTTTATTAGAGATCATATGCTTAAAGGAGATATTAAAGTAGAATTTGTGGACACCTTCCACCAATTAGCTGATATATTCACAAAACCCTTGAGTGAGGATCAATTTTGCAAAATTAGGAGAGAGCTTGGTCTGGAAAATATGCATGAACTCATATTGTGATTAATTGTTTAGAAATGCTTGTTTGATTTGCTATTGATTTGTTAATTTTGTACCTTGATTGCATGAAACTTGATCTTGTCAATATATATATATATTCCATGTGGTTAAAAGTTCAAGTTCCCATGCTTAAAATTGATTCTTCAATGTGTTGAATCGATTGAGCATTTAGCTCAATCGTTTTTCATAAGTTTCGAAAAAGACTGATTTGAAGTTCCTCAAACTCAATCGATTCACCTCTATAATGAACCAATTCAACATTTCTGCATAAATGACTTTCAAAAATTGAACTTCAAATCCAATCAATTCACCACGGTTTCAATCGATTCATTTTCAAAAGCTTTCAAAAAGAAAAATTCCAATAAGAAAGTTTCAATAGATTCAGTCTTTGACTAAACTGATTAAACAAAGTCTGGACGCAAAAGTCAGAACTTGTTCAATTGATTGAGTCATTTACTCAACCGATTGAGCATGTCAGGCCTATATATAACCCTATGGTTCTCACATTTTCAATATCGTTTTGAATCGATTCAATTTCAAAGCTTTTCAGTTTCCCTCTCAAAAACTCATTAAGAAACTCTATCATTTACAAAATCCAACCTTCGATTCATCCCCTAAACGTAAAATCAACATCCTTGCACCCCACAAATTGAAAATCCCCAATTCCCAAAACCTAAAAACCCAAAATGGCACCCAAGAGACAAATTCCATAACAAGGAAAGGGTTCGAGCAAAAAGGTGAAACACATGGGCAAGAAGTTGAGCAAAAGGAAGGGAATAGCTAGTGGGAACCCTCCGAGTGGAGGAGTTCGAATCCAAGAGGGAGATAATCTCATTAGATATTTTAGAAATTCCAGTCACAAAAAGAGATATGATGAGATTATGTCATCTAAAGAGGTTATTTGTGGTAGGGAGATTGATTGGAATTTGAGAACTACACTTTTCGTGATAGCCTTAGGAAACTTTTTGTGGATGCCAAATGGTTTGGCTTGAGTAATTTTCAGGATAGAGAATATAATGAGTTAATGGTTAGAGAATTTTACTCAAGTATTCCTAAGAATCAACATGAGTTAGGAGAAAGTGTAGAATCAACACTGAGGGCATTCATGCCTTTGTCTGTGGTGAAGAGATTCTTATTACTCCTAAGGACCTAGGTAGCTTATTGAAAACATAATTTGAGAAAGGTGAATATTCTAGGCCATCTGAGTTTACATGTGGGTTACCTTGGAAGGAAATTACTGCCTTAGATGAAAGTTTTGGTCTCAAGAACTCAGTCTTGAAGATCAAAACTTTAGAGCTTAGATTATTGCATGTTTTCATTAGCACCACTCTTTATGGGAAGGTCAGGGAGATTTAGCACTGTGATTGAGGAGGACATTTGGTTGATGCTTTCTGCTATGCATGGTGGAGAGGTTAACACTATTCGATTCTTGATTGAGAGAATGAAAGAAATAGCTTGGAGCAAGAGATCGAAGTTCACTTTTGGAAACATCATCACCGAATTATTGAGGAAGAAAAAAAATATGGGGTTAGAGGTACCAAAACGACCTCAAAGTGAGTACTCATCTCCTTTTCAATTCCTCCAATCTTCAAAAAATGCATTATGTCTTGGATGGTAACAATTGGATCAAGCAAATTGTGAAGACAACCAAAACAGTGCTAGGAGAACCGAAAAATGAACCACAATAAGAAGAAGAGGCAACACAAGAGCAAGCTTAAGAAGAAGTCCAAGAACAACCTCAAACTGCACCATATGATGATCAGATTGGTTTGATTCTCGGATGCCGTGTTGAGAATGGAGACCTCTTTGGGATAATAGATTAGGGAGTTCAAGCAACTAGTTCTAACTAGGTTAGATGCTTTGGACACAAAAGTGGCAGAGATCAACAAACAAAGAGATGATCAGTTCTTTGATATTGGTGACTTGGGACATGGTGATGAGCACGGAGCTACCTCGGGACAATCACAGTAAGAACAAGAGATTCTGAGTGAACCAGTGGTAGAGGAAAAGTTGGCAGCAACTACTTAGATTGTGGAGACCATCATTTCCACCTGCACCACCCCATCCGAACCTAACCCTGAAAGCCCCTCTCCCACTCTTTAATACCAAAGAAAACCTAAATGATGAGCTTTTTACTTCATTCTCTTTCTAATGATGTCAAAAAGGGGAGAAATAGATTGTACAAACTTAGGGGGAGCTTGATTATGTTTCTAAAACAATGTTTTGGTTTGATTTACTTATTTGATAAATTAACCTTGGATACTTTATATTTTTGGAACTTTGAATTGCAAATCACTTGAAGATACATATATTTGATGACTTGTTCAGGTTTTATTATAATTGTGATGTTTACATGTAGATGGAATTGTCTATCTTTTGAACGCATGTATAGGTATATGAATATACAAAGTGTAGGGTGAAGAGAGCACATATTCAAGGGGAGCTTTTGCTCAAATCTTAGCATATGCACATTTATGTTTTAAACTTAGATTAATCTCTTTAAGTTTGTTTAAAGGGATGTTTTGTCATCATCAAAAAGAGGGAGATTTTTAAACTCCAAGTGTTTTTGATGAATACAAAACAACCCAATTAGATGCTTTTAATGAATCTAAGTTAAGTGTGCAGATCCTTGAAAGGTAAAAGTAAAAATGTAAAGTGTTAAGGACTCAATCGATTGAGGTCCTGTTCCAATCGATTGAACAAGGTTGGACTGAGGTTATAAAGCACAAACCCTAGATATTCAACTGATTAAGCAAGACAGTCAATCGATTAAGCAACTAATGGAAAAAATAAGTGGTTGGAAGTCAGAGATTTTTAACCAATTCACAGTAAAGCTCAACTAATTGAGGAAGAACAAGTGAAGACTAGAAAGTCTGAAGCTAAAGAAATTGAATCGATTGAGTCTTATGCTCAATCGATTCAACACCCTAAAGAAAAAGCCAGCTGAAGAAATTGAATCAATTGGAGAGGAATGTGAATCGATTCAACAGAAGAAATAAGAAGTTCAAAAGACAGCATCAGAAAGATTGAACCGATTTAGCAATGGCGTCAACCGATTCAATGGCTTTAGAATAGTGTAACGGCTAGTTTTTTCAAAGCTACAAGTTGACTTCTCTCTTTATTAAATGCCCCAACGAATAGAATTAACTCTCTAGCTATTTAAGGGGGTCTTAAATGCTGAAGAAAAAGAAGAAATTGAAGAGCATTTGCTACAGTTTCTTTGTACATTGATTTCTCTTTTATTTCTAACCTTTCACACTTTGTGAGAGAAATTTGGATGAGCCAAAATTCTTGTACATCTTAGGTCTTGTTAGAGATCAATTCTTGCACACAATTTTCTATTTTCTTGTATTCTTAAAGGTGAGGGAATCACTCTAAGTGGGTTGCATCAACTAAGAGATCCTAGGTTGATTTGTATTAAAGCTTGGGAAGAGCTTTCTTTGTAAAGGCTTTATGGAAGCTAGAATTCCACTGTCCTAGTGAAGAGGAGATTAAAAATCCTTGATTGGGAAGATCAAGGTAGTGGATGTAGGTGAGGAACACCGAACCACTCTAAATAGAAGTGTTATTTCTTCTTTACTTGCTTTACTTTGTAAAGAACTCATCCAATAATCCAAAACAACCCCAAACACCAACCACCTCACTACCCAAAGTTCCAATTGAAGTTTCACCATAGAAGAAGAAGTCATAAGTGCTATTTAACCCCCCCCCCCTCTAGCACTAATCTAAGGGACCATCATAACTACCTTAATTTCTAACCTAGCTCCAACTATATAACTAAAAACTGAACCTAATTTTGTAAGCCTATATCTTTTGATCTAGTGCATAGATTAATGCAAGGCTACATGTATTTTAAAGCCTATGGTTTTACTACAATAGAGTAAAATCTCACCTCAAACCACCTGCTAGATTGTGAGATATGGCTGGATCTTTTCGACGACACCCTTGAATCTGGTTTTCTCCTTTTTGCTCCATTTTAGTTTTCTTTTTGTTTTGATGAAGGAGAAGGCTAAGAAATTGACTTAGGAAGTTTAAAAGAGTGTTTAAAGGGTGGTTAGGGTAGTGGTTTGGGTGGAAAAAGTGGAGGAGATCAAGGGAAGAAGAAAAGAAAAGAAAGAGGAGAAAATGAAGATCTCGGCCCTAAAGAGCCTATATAAAGGCTCAATTCAGGCACTAGTTATGGCCATATTCAAGGCTGATTGTGGCCTGGATATTTTCCCTCTCTTATTCCTTTATTTTCTTAAAGCTTCTTCCATAAGTTACAAGATCCAGTACCAATTCACTTTAATTCCAGTGTTGTAGGTCTCCATAGCCCCCTGTTTGTTCAATTTGCCTCTGATTCGATCCAATCTCTTTCTTAGACTTCAACACTCTCCTCCAACTCCTTCCCAAGCTTCTTTGATTCTCTAATTGAAGTTTGATTAGGTCATGTACGAGTTCCCTAAATCATATGGATCGAATTAGGGTTTAGGTTTTCTTGATCTATCCTAGGTCAATCCATGCACAACCTAAATCCTACTCTTCTAATTCTATCTAATCCTAACCTAATCTTCTCTTCCATTACTGATACTAAAGTTAAATTTCAAACTTTACACTCTCGACTTTCGTACTTATACTCCATCTTCTATTATTCTAGTATGTACAGAACAGTTGAATTTGGTCCGGCTGTGTCAAAACTTAAAATGTTATCTTCCTTATAAGTTCTTTTTATATAAATATAATTTATTTATTCATTTGCAGTTTTTCGAGGACATAATCGGCAAGTTTCTCAAGAAAGAGTTTACAAATGCTTAAAAAACTAATAAGTGACCAATATAGCTATCAGAAGAGGTGTAGAGGGCACTTAAGGAAACATGGGCCACTAATGAGAGATTCAAGTAGATCAGTAAGCAAAACAAGAAAAATCACACCACTGCTTAGGTCATCGTCTATCGCAGTGGCAGTAAGCTGTCTTAAATCCATTTTGATGACTTGGTAATATTAAATAAATATTCATTTTGTATTAAGTTCTATATTTCCATTATGATTCTAATATTCTTTTAATCTCTGTAATAATATTCTTTCTTTTGTAGGTTAAGGAAGTGGGTGGTAATCCCAATCTTGCACCACTTTTCTCGTGACTTTACGACAAGAATAAGGGCCATTTCCTTGATGGTTGTGCCAAGATCACCATGGTAAGTTTATTTCTATCAATTTTCTTCTATTTATAATTTAATTTTACAATTATATACATATACACATACTTATAAAAGTTTGTTTCCTTTTTTATGGAGAAATTTTAGGTCACACTTATGGAGGCAACAACATAAGCAGATGATGTATCATAAGTAAACCAACATTCGTTGTTCCATCATATAGCTGGTGGCTCACGCAATCGATGGCTCAGGTACAGTAGTATCATCAAAGACCCTGATTTCTTTGCCAATTCCTCCTCAGTCCCATTTTAGTTGCAAGAAAACATTACGTCGTGATAAGAGTTAGCCAACCTATGAGCAGGAATGGATAGGAAGTAGGATAAGGAGAGAAAAAAGTAGGAAGAGAGGGATCAGACGTGAAAGGCTAGAATGGCAGAGATGGAGTGAATTTAGGCTATTCAGGATTACAAGGTTTGTTTCTAGCATTGAAGTCATCTCTGCTGATCAATTTGGATTTGCCGAGTTTATCTCTCAGGCATAGCAACGCGAAGAAGATCCTTTGGCTGCTTAACTTGAGGATGGGAATGATTTCAATCCCGATTGGTTAGTGGATATATCCGTGCCAAAATTGATTATAGATAATGACTTTCCGTTCGAAAAACTATAGCAACATAAATCCTCCATGTAAAATTTCATTCTTGGACTGACAAAAGAAAAACTTTATGGCTCCAGTGTTGCCTCAATTTTAGTAGCAGAAAATATTCTGCCGAAATAACCCCTCCAAAATCCGAGGAAAATTATGAATTTTTTTCCTATAGCCGCGTTAAGTTGTTGAGTCCATCCAAAATTTTGCTCCTCTGCACGTGTCAGCGCCTCGTAAGCATCCTCGACTTTTGGAGTGGTAAATTGTCCGTTCCTATTATTTAGGTGCCAAAAACAAAATCTGTGCTTTTATGTTTGGGATGAGCTAGTTGGCATGCCTGTTTTTCAATGCCAAATTCTGTTCCATTTTTTAATAGGTATAGATTTTTCTTAATTATCCATTCCTTTATATGATTTTTCTAGTAGTGGTTTTGCTATAGATAGCTTCTTGTAGACTTCTACCCTAATTCCATTTAGGAATTAATCCTAAGCTTGTATAATTTAGAATTTAATTTTGGAGATAAAATGTAGTTGGGAACTTGTTAAAGTGTAATTTTGGTACTAAATTGAAGAGAATGACAATGTTTGAGGTAAATGAATGTGCTTTGAAATGTTGATGAGTAAATAGTGGATTTCAGAAAGAGCAAATAAATATGTGAGTTAGTAGGCAAGCTACACAAATTAACAGCCCATTCCACCAAACTCCTTCCTTCTTCTACTTTTATTATTGCTCATTTGAGCTTTTTCTCACTAAAATGCTTAAAAATTTCTTACTTAGTACTCTTGAACCTTGGCCACATTTCGCATGCAAATACTCAAACGTGAGTAATTTTCGAGCTCTATTTGTTGTTGGTGGCCATTTTCAGGGAAAGTGGCAGATTGACGCTCAGGGTCAAAGAAAGTATTTCGGGTTGATTTGAAATTGAGAAAAGTTCACCTATCTTTAACCTAAACTGATATGTGAATGAGCTCTTAAGGAGCTTTCAAACAACCCAAATACATCTTAAATTCATGAAAGAATAGCCTAGTTTTGTGTTTTTGAAGTATTTAAAGCTATTTTTGTATTTAGTGTTAGATTAAATGTTAAAACATCTATTATGGGTGTTATGGTGGAACTATGGTGTGTGTTATGTCCTTAAATGTCTGTTGAGATGATTAGAAGTGTAAAACTTTTCCTAAGTCTAAGAGGTTCACAGGCAAAGGCAAGATAGCCAAAAGTGGTCGGCGGTGATCCTATGCCAGAATAGGTTAGAAACAGCATCGAAATTCACCCAAGATGCTAAATTAATGAAGTTTGAAAACTTCTGATGCTAGACTTGAAACAGAAACATGCTGAGATGAGTAAAATGCCATCTAATGCCAGATGTTGTGATTGACTGGTCAAAGTTGGCTTTGATTGACGTTGATCAATAGTTTGACTTTAGGTTAACTATTCCTAATTTAACCGAAATTGATCCCAGTTTAGCCTAGAACTCTTCCTAGGCCCGATAGAAGCTTGTTAAGGATATCATGAGTCTGTATATGTATGGTTTTGATTTGAAAATGATTTCTAATGAAATTTTACATGAATTAGGAGCACCGATAAAGGATCACGGAAATGCTCCTAATGTGCAATTGGACTAGCTTAGGAGTCTACGACTCTTCTTTACTGTGAGTGGTTTGGCTTTAGTATTTAGTGACATTGATGGCAAATTGTTTTATATTAAATGTTTACAAATGATCTTTGACTGTTTTGGGATAAATTATCCATTGCCCACACACTATTTTTAATACCATGATTTCATATTGCTAGATTTGATTATATATATATATATGTACTTGGATATGTTGTGTGGAAATATTTTGATGATTTTTCTATGAACCCTTACATGTCGTGATGAGGGTCTATGAAAGACATACCTGCTATGGTGATTGATATCAGTCCACGAGGGACATTATTGATATTGGTCCATGAGGGAACAAACATAAGGGGTAATTGCTAGTAGACTTAGTAGCTTGTGGATCTCTATTGAGAGAGGCAAAGGTGAATGTGTTTCTAGCTAAGAGATGCGTATGTTAACTCACTAAGAGCTTTATAGTTGCTAGTGCAATGAATGACAGCATTGGGAGGGCGAAAATTTTTATTATATGATATTTTATGAGATGATGTGATGATTGCTCCTAATGGTTCGAGTCCATCGATGGATGGGAATCAATCTACTTATTGCCACCTTATTATACAGCATGATTTTAAATGAAATGATCTATTGGTGGATATTGATTTATGAAATAATTGATGATTTATGACTACATTTTTGGATAAAATTATAGCCCCTCCATCTTTAGTCTTTACATTATTTCCAAACCAGATCACTAAGTCTATAGACTCGCCACCATGGTTTTAAATGTTTTCAGGCAATTGAGGCTCAGAAAGGAGCTACCATTTTGCAGCTAGTGCAGGCTACCTTTCGGCTTAGAAAATGATTATCTTCCTAGTTTCTAGTGATCCACTGGTGTTTTCTATTCTGCTACATTTTGGTTTTATTTCCACTCCGCACATTGTGAACCATGCTATATTTTGATATTTCCTATTGTACGATTTTTCCTAATAATATGATATTGGGTATTTCAATATTTCATTTATATAAATATTTTGACTTTGGTTTAATTATTGGTATTTGATATTTGTTTTGGTTGTGTATGTTAAAAAATGCCTTGCATTGTTTTCAAGGTGTGATCGATCGACACATACTTCTAGACAATGTTGCGACTATCTCATGCTTAGAGGCTCAAACCTCTGGGTTGGTGCATGACACTTCTATCTTATTATTTTGTTAGTACAATTTGCTAAAGGGAAAAAAATAAACAATTAATATTTAGATATCAAGAACATCTCTAATTGGAATAAAACCTCCATAATGAAAAGCATTTGCGTTTCCCCATATATATATATATATAAAGCAATTGCTATTATTCCAACTAAGGCTCTGTTTGGTAACATTACTGCTTTGGTGGTCATACTGAGATTGTTGGTAGTGGTGGTGAGATTGTCCATTACCACCCTTTCCCACCCGTTGCCCACCTAGCTTTCTCTAATCCATGTAGGACAATAGTACCTCACAGCAACTTATATTTAAGGCCATTTTATATGATAGTACAACCCATAAAAACTCAAAATTATCATTGCTTTCACCACAAAGAGTTACCAAAGGGGGCCTAAGGAGCTATGTATGTCAACTTGCGATTAACTCACATGGTAAAGGTTCAAACATAATACTCCCTATTATAACCCAAAAAAAAAAAAGGAAACCAATGCACTAAATACTGACTATAATGCTTGCTAGAGTGGAAGAAAACCTTGGCAGAAACCCAACATGAAAGTATTTTGGTAATTTTGCTTCCACCGTGCAAGTTGACCGAAAAAATAATTAGAAGATTAATAATAAAAAATGAAAATGAAAATAAAATCATAAAAATGATAATGATATAGACCAATAAAATTCCAATCTTAATATGAGAAAATTCAATTGCATGCATTTTCAACTTGTATTTGTTTACCTTATATTATCTGTCATGATGTGAGTAATAATAATATGAAAGTAGTAAAGATCCGATTATGGTATCCAATTTGGGAGGTGAAGATTTACATATGAACTAAGTTCCTAGGTGAGAGATTTAATTTTGAATTGGATTCAGGATTGAACAACGTTCAAGGTAAATCTAAATAAAAATATTTGTTCACTTTCATTTAAATTAGAAACTAGTCTTTGTTCCATGCATTTAGGCATAATAATTAGATAAATAATTTTAAAAACTGAACATTTTTAAATTTTGAGAATAATAAAAGATGAATTTTTGAAAAAGGATAATTTGATAAATTTTGACCATTTTAAAAGTTAATTTTATAAAGATTGTAATAAAAGGAAATTGTTATGAATAAATGAGCTAATTTCTTTAAATATTAAAATCTTGGCTAAGGTAAAGAAATTTAAGTTAATTTCTAGAATAAGTGAAATTTAGAAAAAAAAAAGAAAAAAGGAAAAAAGGTTTTAGGTATAAATTGTCTATGGAAAGGAAAATACCAAAAATAGAACCAAAGATTTCAAGAGTAAAAATTTATAAAATTCAAGAAAACGGAAAATAACTAAAAATTTTTAAAAATTTTTATGTTAATGTGTAAGTAATATTAAACAAATCGGTACTCTCATCGACCGTTGTAAGTATGCTAATCTTTCTCTACATGTAACCGTACTTCCTAATCCAAAGCTTTGTTTTGTAGACCGAAACATATTTAGCTTATTAAAACATGTGAGGTCAATGCTAAATTAGATAGATTTTTAATAAGTAGCAAATCATGTCACGCGCCGACCCTAAGATGGGCCACATGCAACTACCGTGCTACTTTAAAGTACATGTCGATTGCCACGCACCCTGAAGCATTGGAATGCATAGATTGGATATCATTATTGCAAAACAATTTCAATTAAACTTAAATTAGAAAATATTATAATAATAGAAAATCATTTAATGAAATCATTTAGCTAAATTGAATACCAGTGGATTAACTTGAAGAATACCTAAGTAGGGAAATGTATTAACTCCTAAGTCACTGACATATCCTAGTGAGCTTCCAACCATCTAACCTAAAAACATAAGAGGGAGCGTGGGTGAGAACATTTTATGTAATCAGTGAGTGACTTCAGTTCAATGCAAAGTCACATAGGGTTCGGAGAGTCGGATATATCCAAAACAATTTAGAAAACGATTTACAGTTAACTTTGAAAACCTTTTTGAAAACATTTTCTCCAAAACCTTTCTAATTCATTAACAACAACAACAACAATAATTGACACACTCGGACCCATTTTAACATTTTTGTACTTGCTAGAATGATATAAAATAGTGAGTTAGTATGGAAGAATGGTGTGTCAGAAGATAATTAAACCCTAGTGAAAGATAAAGAAGAGCTTAGGATAGGATTTGTCACGCCTTGATCTAAAGGTCGGCCATGTGGCAGCCACTATTCTACCTCAAACTATGTGTCGATAGTCACGCACCCCAAAGCATCTAAGGCATTGATTGGATATCATCACTATAAAACAATTAAAAAACTTAACTTTAATTAGAAAACATTTATATAAACAATTTAATTTAAAATCAATTATCAGTGGTCTAACTTAGAGAAATGCCTAAGCAGCAGAAACAAAAGATCTATTGTGGACCACTGATTCAACTAACGATCCTCGCAGACGGAAGCTACATCAAACAAAGTTGGTTACAAGTAAGTGACAAAGGTTCAATGAATGTCCACTAGGGTTTGAAAAATTGTTGGAGTTCAAAGATGTTTTTCAATGATTATTTTGCTTTTAAAATCTTTTCTCGAAACCTTTTTATAAATTATTGAAGAAATAAACTAAACTAAATAAAATAAATCTGAAATAGGATTTAAATTAAAATAATCTCAAATGGGTTGGTCGCAAAACAATGAAGGCTTGACCCATCAATCGTATGCCTTACTACACTAAGGGCTATCTCTTTAACTCATAAATATATTTGACATAATTTCTCTCTCTAATCCGTTCCATCGGCGGTGCCATTCACTCTAATTGGAGCACACCTACACATAACCCTGACGAGTTTTCCTCCGTACCTTTCAGTCCCAGGGTCTCCTTATCACTGTACCCCTCAGAAGGTGGTCCATGGCTACTTGGTCGGATGCATGCTTTGGTAGGTCTACGCGTCCATATCAGAGCTTTGGGTCTTTATCTCATCAACTGCACCACTCATCGAATGGTAGCGGTTCATTGTCGTTCTCATCTCTCCTATAAATATATAAATATAATTTAAAATCATGCACATAAATTATTTATGATTTCTTAAAATCATCTCACCCACTAAAATGATGCATCACAAAATAAAAGTGTGTGTGGAGGATTATCGAATCCCAAAACAATTATAAGACATTTTATATTTAAAACATTTTAAAAACACTAATCCTAACAGCTAAGCAATAAAATCTAAGCCAGTCACAGTACTAGGAGGTTCGTGTACTTCCAAGGAATCCATGATGATCAACTTTTAGAGCGTTGTCTCACCTGATTGCCCGAAAACCCTAATATATGAAGAAATGCATTAAAATTCAAATTCAAACTTTCCTAAATATTTTTGGAGCTGTAAAATGCGTAAAATTAGTTTTTGGAAGTGATTTAGGGGCTAAGAAAGGGTCCGGAGAAGTTTCAGGTCAAAAATGGACTTTTCATGGAAAATTGCAAAAATACCCTAGGACCCATTGGGTCATGTGCAAAACCTAGTTAGGAAGGCCGTTTTGGCCTTCCAAAGTGACTCCAAAGTAGAAGATGAAACAAAGACTCGTTTTCGAGTCTTTCCGCTTCTTTGTGACCCTGTTTCTCCTCCGTTTCAACATGGATCGAGTTACAACTCAATACATATACTTCATGCTACATTCACAACAAGATCATCAAGGCGAATCCCGAAACCAATGGCTCGAAATTCTCAAAAATCAAATCTAAGCTCAATTTAACCTAAAAACCAAACTTGAACTTTGAGAGATTTCTCCCAAACTAATGCGTGGATTTACACAAGTAAATAATCAAATTAAAACTTGAGATGAGTAGATTAACATGCTAAAAACTTACCTTGATCTAATGGTCAGATTGTTCGGATCGATGAAAACTCCAAATCCTTTATTTTTGCTCGTCAACTCCAATGCTTGAAATTTCTTGGTTTTCTATTTAAATCTTCCTGTAAGAAGGTCGGAGGATTGTTTAGAAGTGTTTAAGGGTAAGGTTAATGGTGGTTTATAAAGGTGGTTTAGGTGCTTGGTGAGAAGGAGAAAAGAGGAAAGACAAAAGAGAGAGGAAAAGAGAAAATGAGGGGGAAAGGCTTGGCCTTCCCTTTTTTATAGGAATAGGTTCGGTGTTGACCTACTCAGGTCCCATGCTGAACTTCCTCCTTTTCTCCAATTTTATTTGATTCTCGATCTCCGACCTAATTCTTCTATCTCTTCTACCATTGGTCCTCACAATCAATGGTTATAAGTTTAAAGGAAGTCCTAGTTGTATCATTTAATTTCCGTGCATTAGTGATTACCTCATATTCCAATATCATCTTATTCCAATATCATCTCTTCATATCTTTAATATCTGCTATAATATGACGCACTTGGATCAATTCATTTATCATACCAATTCACCATCTTTCACTATACCGACTAGTATGAAAAGGTTCGAATTAGCTTTGGGTGTGTGAACTCTCCTCTCTTTCTAAACATTTTGTCCTAGAAATTCCCAAAGTTGTTATGAGGGGTTTGATTTATACTTCCAAGTTTTCTTTTACCTCTAACTTGCATCTATACAACTCTTCGTCGTTAATTATTCCAATTATACTTCCAATGCTTCAGGTTTTATTCTCTTAAATATAGCTTTCACTTTGATGTTTCTCCTTGAGTATGAGCTTCATCTTATCCTTATTGGAGCTTATCTACATTAGGACCCATTGCATTTCATTATACCACTTTGATATCTTTCCCTTGACAACCTCGATGCAGGTATCTTTGACTTTACAAGCTCATGGGTCACTCTTTTCCAATTCCAGAAATAGAGTGAAGCATCCTAACTTTACTTCTTCTACCATTCATCCTTTCCAAGGTATCTAATGGTTGTACAAGTTGTGAGTGAACCATTACTCGTCAGCCACTTCGATATTGAGTCTTTATTCTACACCTTTCATCTAGTCATTCTCCAACATCCTCCTTTAATCTCTTTCTCTTGTAGGAAATTTCCATGTCTATTATTCAATACTAAGTACTCCATTTTTGTATTGACACTATTTTCTATCTGTGGCCACCCTCAACATGCCTTCTATTTCAAAGAAATTTCTTGTATTCATCTTTGTAGCCAATGACCTAAGGGAAGACTTTGAATTTAATTCTTTCACCTTAAGGTAAAAATGTGTAACGATTAAACTCAACTACCTACTTTGTCTCTTAGCTCTCTTTCTTTTTACCTTTCTTCTTTCCAACCACATGACATATGAGTCAAACTCTAGTACAGACCAACCCACTTTCGCCCAACTAGATGAAAGGAATTCATAAATCATGCCCTTTCAACTCTCACAATCTAACTCACTCTTTGGCCAACCATCTCGATCTCAATTATGGCCCTTGCCCATTCTTATATCTCTCTCATCCCCTCATAAGTGGAGAGCTCTAGAAGGCCTCATGCACTCCCCACTACATATTCTAAGTCGGTCTAGTACAGTAGTCATCTTAAAGATCCTCAAGATCTCAATATATAATCCTCTTTCTAAGGGATGCCTCACATGGCTTCCAACTCATATGTGTATGAGCATCGACTATATGTCCACTCCATACCATATCGTCTCTCTGACTACTTTGTAGTCATTTTTACTGAAGTATCATACATGTAGGGTGGCACGTACTTCATTTTTCATTCATTCAACTTTACTTACTCAAGCCTCTTAATCTATCCTTCATCCTTTATTTTTTTTGGTTATCATCCAATCTCTTCGCTTTCTTATCTTTTGATAGGCACTTATTTCTCTTATATTTTTTTGCTTATATTTATTGATTTAAGTGTTTATTATCTCTAAGTAAGTTATTTTGAGTGATTTTATGTCTTAGGAAGGTAAAAGGAAGCTTTGGAATGAAAGGTGTTTAAATCTGGAAATTTGAGATTTTTCCTGTGCAGATAGTTTGTAAAGATGGCCAGATTTGACATCCTTGAAATCCTTTTCTGAGTTCGAGTGCTCATGAAAGTTGTAGAGGACATCTTAAGCTTTCTAGAATGATAAAGATCGCAAAAATTGGAGTTCGTTTGGGCAGTCAAAAGGTCAAAATACAGAGAGGTCCAGAATGCCTACGGAAATCCGAGATTAATTCCTATTTGGGATTTGGAGCAATTTTGGGTTAGAGATGGACTTGAGCATGTCTTGGCTTGCTTGGCCATGATTCTAGACATGTTATTGAAGATATTTAAGCTTGACCCAAGTCCTAGAAAGATGTGGATCAGCCCTTGGAAAGAAGTCCTAATTGGAGTAGGAAAACCCTTTAATGAAGCATGTGCATGGCATGTGGCTTGTGCTATATCTTCTCCTACATGAAGAAGGATTTCTAGTTGCTGGAAAAGGTTTTATTTAAGCCTTATTCTTCATAAGATTGAAGCCCAATTATCCAAGTCCTTTAAATGAGCTCTTGTACTTAGTTAATTCCTTTGTAAACACTTTAACCTAGTTAGTATTTTACTAGAATTAGGTTTTCTTTCTTGCAAGTTAAGTTTAGGGCCTTTGACTCCTCTATATAAAGAGCCTTAGCCACCACTTGTAAGAGGTCTCAACTTTTCTTTTAGAGACCAGTCTTCTCTTTCTTTGGAAGACCTTTATCTTTGTAATTTTATTCTCTCTTTATGTTATTCTAATTTTCTTTTTCAGTTTTGAGCAATTCTGAATTCTTGGAGAAGAAGATTGTGAGGCTATTTTGTGCTTAATGTCTTTATCTTTCATGTATTCTAAATTCTTCTATGATTAGTGGTTTATGATTGCATGTTTTCTTTTCTAGAAAGGCCCTACTAGTTAATTAAGCATGTTAATTGATTGCTAGATCTAGGGTTATTTATCCGGAATTGTAAGTAACTCTAATCACAAGTGGCAAATTAGATAGAATTAAGGTCTCATACATCTTAGTTACTTATCTATGGGGAATTTAGACATGGATTAAACAAAGTGCGCTGGTGTAATTTTGTTGTTCATATTGGCTAAGATCTCTCTAGTGTTTTCATGCTTTTATCATCTTTAAATTCATATTGCTGGGATATTGGATTGAGTTGATGAAAAGGGTCTTTTTAGGAAACTCGAGTACTACTTAGACTAGGACTAAGGAAAGATAGGGGTTAATAGGAAACTTGAGTACTTTAATCTACGCCAATTGCATGCAAAAGATAAGGTAATTATTAGATGCCTATGATCGATTTCTCTAATCCAAGGGTGAAGATTGTTTTAAACTGAAGTTTTCTTTATATTTATTATCTTTCTTTAATTTTTGTTATTTATTTAGTTTAGTTTTGATTTCCCAAAATCTATCTGTTTTATTTTCTTTGCTTGCTTAGCTAGATTAGAATTTGTTAGGTTTTCTTATCCAATCCCTGTGGGTTCGACCCTTACTACCACTATATTATAGTTTTAGTAAGGTTAATTATATTTTGGTGATTTACGACACATCATCTTTCCTTGTCATCACTCTCTTTACTTTTCTTCTAATGCCCATGTCTCTGTTCGGTCATTAGAATTTTTATTCTTTCCTTATGCATCAAGCATTTTTCTTTCACTCCCACTTTTATTCCATTCAAATGTTATTCTTCTCTTCGGCCTTCTTTCCCTGATAGTTGCATCTGATTCCTTCATTTTTCATATCTCTTTTCTCGTTCCATGCAAATGGCACCTTTATATGCCTATATTTGCACGTGTTCTCCATTTTTATCCTTTCCTTTCTTCTATTCCTCCAATACTAGTTGTGCTCATAGAATTTCATAAGCGCTGCTGGTATTCCTTCTTGTCCCTATACTTTTCCAATAACTACTCGAGATCTACATTCATTATCCTTCTATCTTAATTATTATATCTCTTACTTCTTGCTTGCAGGTTTTCCTTCCACCTATTTTCTTATCCAACTCCTCGGTCTTTTTTTTTCTTTTTTTTCAATAGATGTTCCAATTGGTCTTTTACACCGTTCTCCTTATTTTTTTTGTTTTTGGAATCATCCATAACCCATTTAGGTTTATACTTTCCCTACAATCGTAAGTTAAATGACGCCCACTAAGTTGTTAGAAAAGCACCTCTTTTATATCACATTTCCTTTATCATTTCTTCACTTATCTTTCTTTGGGGAAAAGCTATCTCATAGATTTGGGTTATTCCCCTCTTCTAAAAAGTTCATCATATCCTTTCCATTCCTTAACTCATTGCTTTTAATTCCTTCTATCTCACATTTCTCTTCGGTTGTCCTTCCTTTTTTGTCATCTTTAGTTCTAAAGATCACCCTCATTCTTCTTTTTTTCTTTTCCTTCAAATTTAGTGGCCCCATTTTCTTTCTCTTAGGAATCCACAAACCTGTTCGCTAATGCTCCTTCTTATTATCCAACATTTTCCATTCAATCTTCCTTAGTTGTCTTAGCAATTTCCTTATAATTCTGGTTACTATGCTTTCCACCATCCTTGCATCCTCATCTGATTTCCTCTAAACTAGATCAGTCACTTTACTCTTCTAATGTTAGTAGTTTCCTTTTATTTGTATCTGAAGGGTAGGTGAGTGGTGAGAAGTCCACGACTCGACACCCTACTTAGATACATTCATTTCCGTCATCCTATTATTCGGATGATTTCATTTCCGTCTCTTCTCACATTTTTCTTTCTATCCAATTTCCTTATCTTTTCTCCTTTTTCTGATTTGTCAAGGCCTTTTATCCTTCAACCTTATTGACTCTTTTAACATCGTCCTTCTTGTGCCGTGAGCCTACTTATCCATCCTACCTTTTTCTCCTATTTGTAAATGGCATGATAAAATCCTTTGGCCTATCTCAACTTTAGGTTTATTATTCTTAATCAATTTCCTTAATTGATTTTCATTAATTCTAAGACCTTTTATTCACTTACCTTAAATTCATTTCTTTATTAACTAACTTGGTTCTTAAATCTTTTATTTATTCAACTTTTCTTATATTTGTTCCCTACTTAACTATTTTTACTAGACCTTTAGTCCATGAATATTATGGACTCAAGGTTTTTCTTATTATGGGTTCCATTTGATCTTTTACTAAGTACACTTTGTTGTTGAACTCCATGTGTTTTTGATGAATACAAAACAACCCAATTAAATGTTTTTGATGAATCTAAGTATTAAGGATTCAAGTATGTAGATACTTAATAGTCAAAAGTAAAAAGTAAAAAGTAAAAATGTGCAGATACTTAATAGTCAAAAGTAAAAATGCTAAGTATTAAGGATTCAATTGATTGAGGTTCTGTCCCAATCGATTGAACAAGGTTGAAATGAAGCAATAAAGCACTAACCGAAGATATTCAACCGATTGAGCAAGTATGTCAACCGATTGAGTGAATGTTAAAAGAAGAAGATGTTGGAAGTCAGAAATTATCAACCGATTCACAGTAGAGCTCAACCGATTAAGGAAGAACTAGTGCATACTACAAAGTCTGAAGCCCAAAGAAATTGAACCGATTGAGTCTATTGCTCAATCGATTCAACTCTCTGAAGAAAATGGCAGCTGAAGAAATTGAACCGATTGAGGAGGAATATGAATCAATTCAACAGAAGAAACAAGAACTTCAAAAAATAGATTAAAAATATTGAATTGATTCAGCCTTGGCCTCAACTGATTCAATGGTGTCAGAACAGTGTAACGGCTAGTTTTTTCAAAACTGCAAGTTGGCCTCTCTCTTCATTAAATGCCACAACGGATAGAAGTAACTCTCTAGCTATTTGAGGGGGTTTCAAATGTTGAAGAAAAAAAAGGAAGTGAAGAGTATTGAAGAGCATTAACTACACTTACATTCAATGTTGATTTCTCTCTTTTGTTCTTACACTTTCACACTTTGTGAGAGAAATTTCAGTGAGCTAAATTTCTTGTACATCTTAGGTCTTGTTAGAGATCACTCTTTGTACACAATTTCAAATTTCTTGTATTCTTAGAGGTGAGAGATTCACTCTAAGGGGTTCCACCAACAAGGTAGTCCTTCGTTGATTTGTAATTGAGCTTGGAAGAGCTCTCTTTGTAAAAGGCTTCGTGAAAGCTAGAATTCCACAATCTCAGTGAAGAGAAAGTTAAAAATCCTTGATTGGGAAGATCAACGTAGTGCATGTAGGTGAGGAGCACTGAACCACAATAAATAGAAGTGTCAATTCTTCTTTACTCTCCTAGCTTTACAAAGAACTCAATCTATCATCTAAAACAACCCCAAACACTAACCACCTTATTTCCAAAAATTCCAATTTAAGTTGCACCATTGAAGAAGAAGTCATTAGTGCTATTCGCCGCTCTAGCACTAATCTAAAGGACTAACAATTGGTATTAGAGCTTAACCCAATTAGAAGGCTTAGCATCCTTGGGGAAGACCGAAAATGGTTTCATCTAGTAATTCTACGGTAGAAGGTCAGTCCACCAATAGACCACCACTCTTTGATGGCACCAACTACCAATATTAAAGCACTAGAATGTCCATATTCATAAAAGCTAGTGATTGTGAAATGGGGGATGTTATAGAAGAAGGTCCATATGTGCCAATGAAGGAGGTAGATGTCATTAGAGTGCCAAAGGAAAGAAGAGAATGGAATGAAGTTTAAAGAAAGAAGGTGCAAATCAACTACAAGGTAATCAACACTATACATTATGGACTCAATGCTACCAAATTCAATAGAGTGTCCACTTGTTCAAGTGCCAAAGAAATATGGAAAAAGTTAAAGGTCACTCAAGAGGGTACTTATCGAGTGAAGGAATCCAAATTACACTTCTCACCCATAACTATGAAATGTTCAAGATGCAACCGGAAGAAAGCATCATGGCAATGTTTGAGAGGTTCAATGGCATTGCAAACCAATTGAAGCATCTTTGAAAGGAGATTCGGAGCATAAGCTTGCGAAGAGGTTACTAAGGAGCTTGCCAAAAGCTTGGAAGCCCAAGGTGACTGCTATTAGAGAAGCAAAGGATTTCAACACCATCTCAATAGACAACCTTTGTGGTTCTCTTCTCACATATGAACACGAGATGAAGGAAGATGAAGAAAAAGAGAAAAAGGATGCCAAAGAGAAGAAAAGAAACTTAGCATTGAGAGTAAGTGCTCTTAAAGAAGAGATTGATTGTGCTAGTAGCGAATATGATGATGAAGAACTTGCTATGCTTGCTAGGAGGTTCAAAAGACTAATGGGTCATAGAGGCAAGAGGCAAGGAAGAAAATTGTTTAAGAAGGACCAAGGAACTTCTTGGAGAAAAGAAAAGAATGAGGCCAACAAGGGCGACAAGTTAGTGTGCTTTGAGTGCAAGAACCCCGGTCACTTCAAAGCGGATTGCCCTCTACTCAAAGAAAGCCAGTCAAAGAAATACAAGAAGCAAAAGAAAGCAATGGTGGTTGCTACATGATCCAATAGTGATTGCTCCACTTTGGATAGTGATGAAAGTGATGAGAAAGCCAACCTTTGCTTGATGGCTAAAGAAGACACCATTGAGATAATCTCTAAACTACTTAATGTATATTTAAATAATTAGGATGATAATTATATTGATGAGCGACAATGAATTCATGATGATTATGAAAGCCTTTATAATGAGTTTGAAAAACTTGCTTCAAAATATAAGAGATTGAAAAGGAAAGCAAACTCATTGAGTAATGGACTTGAAAAGATTAAACTTGATTTCCATGATGTGTTTGATTATAGAAATCTATTGCAAATTGAGTTAGAGCATGCTAAGAATGATTATGATGCTTTAAAGCATGACTATGAGGCTAAAAACTCAAGCTGGCAAAAGACTAATAATGACTTGTTAATCATGGTATCTAGTTTAAAAGAAAAGAATAACAAGGAAAAAGAAAATGAACATATTGCATGTGAATCTAGCAAGAATGCATCTATTAGGAAGAAAAAGCATGCTTCTAATGTTCATTGTTATGCTTGTGGGAAGAGAGGACATATATCCTTCAATTGTTACATGAATGAGAAGTCCCTCCCTAAAACCAAGTTGGTTTGGGTGCCCAAAGGCTCTCATGCGCTAACTAACCCCTAAGGACCCATCAAAGTATGGGTACCTAAGAACAAAAACTGAAAAGTTGTTTTGTAGGTTAAGCATGAGCATAAGGAAAAAATGTTTGAAGGCTCAACCAAAGGAGAGGCAACCATGGATTCTTGATAGTGGTTGCTCAAAGCACATGACTGGAAATAAAGCCTTATTTCAAGAGCTTGATGGAAGAAAGAAAGGAACTGTTTCTTTTGTTGACAACTCCAAAGGTACCATCCAAGAAATTGGAACCATAGTAACACATCTACTAGTTATGTCAAGCATGTTTTATTTTTTAAGGGTCTTAAGCATAACTTATTGAGCATTAGTTAATTATGTGATAGAGGATATAGAGTATGCTTTGACTCTCGAGTATGCTTTGACTCTCAAGTATGCTATGTAATTGACATTAATACTAACAAGGTCATTTTTGTCGGAAAATGTTTTGAAAACACTTATGTAATCTATCTTGATGAACTTGATGATTGCATAAATGAAACTTGTTTTGTGGCAAAAGAAATGTGTGATAGTTGGTTATGGGATAGAAGGTTAGGGCATGCAAGTATGAACACTATTTCAAAACTTTTAAAAAAAGACTTGGTCATTGGACTTCCAAACTTGATTTCAAAAGTGACCATATTTGTAAGGCATGTCAATTTGGAAAACAAACTAGAAGCTCTTTTAAGTCAAAGCAAGAGTTTTCCATTTTTAGACCACTAGAACTATTGCACATGGATTTGTTTGGTCCAATAAATGTGACAAGCTTAGGAGGAAAATCCTATGGCTTTGTTATTGTTAATGACTATCCTAGGTTTACTTGGGCATATTTCTTGTCCTCTAAAGATGAAGCATTGTAAAAGAGTTCAAAAAAAAAAGAGCTTAGCATTGTTAGCATTAGAAGTGATCATGGTGGTGAGTTTGAAAACAAAAACGAAGAGTTTTGCAATGAAAATGGTTTTCAACATAACTTTTCTGCTCCAAGAACTCCCCAGCAAAATGGAATAGCTGAAAGGAAAAATAGGACTTTGAAAGAAATGGTAAGAACAATGATTTGCGAAAACAACTTGCCAAAATATTTTTGGGCGGAAGCCACAAAAACTGCTTGTTACATTCTTAATAGAGTTTCCACTAGGCCAAAGATTTCAAAAACTCCAAATGAACTTTACAAAGGGAGGAAACCAAAAATTTCATATTTAAGGAGCTTTGGTTACAAATGCTTTGTTTTAAATCACGAAAAATACCCTATGGGGAAATTTGATGCTAAAAGTGATGAAGCTATTTTTCTTGGTTATTCCATGAACTCTAAAGCATATAGGGTCTTCAATAGGAGAATATTAGTTGTAGAAGAGTTTGTTTATGTGGCTTTTGATGAATCTAACAATGCACTGAGAAAGGTAGTGCATGTTAATGATGACGATGTATGAATTAGACTCAAGAATGGAGAAGATGAAGATCCATGAGGAGCCACCTAATGAATTTACTACCTTGGAAACAAGCAAAGTTGAACCACCTCTTGAAGATCTATAAAAAAGAGAAGAACATCATGAAGATCTACCTAAAGCATGGAAGTATGCCTAGAGTCATCCAAAGGAGCAAATACTTGGTGATCCTTTCGAAAAGGTGAAAACAAGAAGACAACTCATTGAGACTTGTGAGCATGTGGCTTTCATCTCACAAGTAGAGCCTAAAACCTTTGAAGAAGTGAAGAAAGAAGAAAGTTGGATGATTAACATGCAAGAGGAGCTAGGCCAATTCGAAAGGAGCAAGGTTTGGACCTTTGTTCCTAGACCAACTAACCATCCAATTATTGGTACTAAATGGGTATTCATAAATAAGATGGATGAGTTAGGTAATGTGGTAAGAAACAAGGCAAGACTTTTACTCCGATAGCTAGATTAGAAGCTATTAGGTTATTGCTTGCACATGCATGTTACATGAATTTCAAACTTTTTCAAAAGGATGTGAAAAGTGCTTTTTTAAATGGTTATTCAAGAAGAGGTTTATGTAGAACAATCTCTTAGTTTTGAAATTCATTGTCATGCCCTAACCCGCCCGGGTTGGCCACGTGGCAACCGCTGTGCTGCCTCAAAGTACGTGCCGGTTGCTCACGCACCCGAAATACTGCAAGGAAAAGGAATGGATATCATCACTGCAAAACAACTAAAACTTTAATTAAAACTCATTTAGTAAAATAATTAACTTTAAAAGATGTACCAGCGGATTAATTTAGAAGAAATACCTACGTAGCGGAAACACTAAGTCTAAGCCACCGACGCCTCCTAGTGAGCCTTCATTCTATTTGCTGACCCCGTACGAGGATCTGCATCCATCCACATTGGATACAGGTGAGTGACAGAAGTTCAATGGATCTCCATCGGGGTTAGGGAAAGCGAGGGTAATCCAAAGTAAAATAAAGTAAAATAAAATAAGAATAAAATAAATATTTTTCTTTTCAAAACTCTTTTCTGATTCTCCAACCGAGAACCCTCTTTCAAAACTCTTTAAATAAATAAATAAATAAATAAATATATATCACAAATGGGCTAGCATCTCTTTTATATTGAAAGAGCGACCCATCGGTCGTATGCCTTACTGTACCGAGGGCTATCTCTTTTCTTTCTAAAACATTTTCACATTTTCACATTTTCTTTTCTCTAGCCCATTCCCTCAGTGGTGCCCGTCGCTGTGGTGAAACACAGCTACCTAAAGCCCTAGCGAGCTTCCTTACGCGCCTCTCCTAGGATCTCGTCTCACCGTGCCCCTTGATAGCCGGTCCAAGGCTGAGAATCATGCATGCTCCCAAACTCGATCCATGCTCTCGCATATATTGGAGCACCGAGGAACCCACTCAATCACTCATCTCCCAAGGGTATCGTACCCTCAATAATCATAAAATAATAATATTTCATATATATATTGTGACGCCTCGACCCGTCTGTTCTGCCACGTGGCAACTGCAGCGCTGGCTCGAAGTACGTGCTGGCCAGTCACGCACCTGAAGCACCATAAGGCATAGAAATGGATATCATCGCTGTGAAACAAAACTAAAATATAATTAGAATCATTTAAATAAATATTTAACTTATAAAGTGTACCAGTGGATTAATTTAAAAGAATACTTAGACAGCGGAAACTACTAAGCCTAAGCCACCGACGTCTCCTAGTGAGCCTCCATTCTATTTTGTTGACCCCATACACGAATCTGCATCCATCCACATTGGATACAGGTGAGTGACAAAGGTTCTAAGAATCTCCATTAGGGTTAGGGAAGATAGGAAAATCCAAAATAAAATAATAATAAAATATATATTTCTTTTGAAAACTCTTTTCTGGTTCTCCCACTGAGAACCCTCTTTTAAAAACTCTTAAATAAATAAATATATAAATCTCAAATGGGCTAGCATCTCTTTTATACTGGAGGCTCGACCCGTCGGTCCTCTTATGCCTCACTGCACCGAGGACTATCTCTTTTCTCATTGAAAATTGTTTTCTCTTTTCTATCTCTTTAGCCCTTTGCCTCGGTGGTGCCTCGTTGTGGTGGAACACAGCGAACTGGAGCCTGGCGAGCTTCCCTACGTGCCTCTCCTAACCAGGTCTCGACTCACCGTACCTCTCAATAGGTGGTCCACAGTTGAGTATCTAGCATGCTTTCTCCAACTGGTCCACGCCCGCATATATTGGAGCCCGATGAGCATCCCTCTCAATCACTCGTCTCGCAAGGGTATCGCACCTTTAAAAATCATAATAATAATATTTCAAATATATATATATACGCATAAAACATTTATATTTAAAACATATAATCACACACACATAAGTTCTTATATTCCTTTTTAAAACATCCCACTCACTGTGTGGGTATATCACCATGCAAATGTGTGTGTGTGTGTGGATTTCCCGTATCCCAAAACTTTTGAAAACATTTATGTTTTAAAACAGTTTTAAAACCTCTGTTCCCAGCGGTTAAACAAAGAAATCTAGGCCACTCACAGTATTTGGGAGATTCGTATACTCCCAAGCGCTCCATGTAGCTCAACCTCCGGAGCATTGCTGCATTCGATTCACCCAGAGCCTTAGCACACGAAAATATACGTTAGCATTCATAATTCAATTTATGAATGCACCTACGAGGCTCTAACATGACCTAAGACTGGGCTTGAATGTGATTCGGGGCTTAGAAAAGTGTCCAGGAGGTTCCGGGGTAAAAATTGGACAGTTGGTGAAAAATTATGAAAATGCCCCTAGGGGTCCATGGGCCGTCCACTCGGGGCTGGGCCCTACGGGTCTGGGCCCTACGGGTCTGGGCTAGGCAGGCCCCCATGTGGCTGGGTCAGGCCCGGCCTATTTCTGGGCCCAAAACGCCCTTCCCATGTGAGTTGGGCCTAGCCCAACTTGGTTTGGGCCAAAAGGCCTAGTCCAGCGTAGGACTGGCCCAAGTCCCGCTTGGGACCTGGGCTGCGGTACTCTCCAACGCGGGAGCTGTTTGGCAGCCTCGGGATTTGAGGCTTTTCCTCGGCTGCCGAGCCCCTCGGTCCACCATTTGGCATGAAATTCGAGATGGAGGTTACTCTCACCTCCCACGACGCGTTTACCAGAACATAAACGAGAATCACAAGCTCAAAGTTCCTAGATCTCGAATCTAAACTTAAAATCTAACTAAAAGCTAAACCTAACTTTGAGCTTGGATCTCTCCTAGACCAATGCATGGAGATGCATGAAAACTTAGAAAAACATAGATCAAGGAGTTAAGAACAACCTACCAAGATCTCGCCTTGATTTTGCGGTCGGTTTGTCCGGATCAGCCAAAAGTCCAAAATTGCTCCGAGAGAGCAAATGAGAGCAGAGAAGAGAGGGAGAAGAGAAAATGAGAGGGGAGAGCTCATCTCTCCCTATTTATAAGCAAGTCCAACAACGGGTCTACTAGGGCCCCGAGCCAGACTTTTTCCCCTTTTTGAAACCTCTCATAATTTCGATCCTTGGCACGATCCACCGACTAATTCACCAATGGACGTCTAATCCATTGGCTATGGACTTAAAGAAGTCCACTTTAGTGATTCCATGCATAGTCACCAATCTCATCTTCCAACTTCGACTTACCTTAAGCTTATTTTCTCTTCTTAATCAGACACATCTGGATCGATGTATTATCGACTTAATAAGCCATCTTACACTATTCCGTTTGTACGAAAAAGTCGCATTAGGTCCGGGTGTGTCATATATACATATATAAAACAAATACATTTAAAACATATAAACACACACACATAAGTCTTTATGTTTTCTTTTTAAAACATCCCACTCTCTATGTGGGTATATCACCATTCAAATATGAGCGTGTGGATTTCCCGTATCCCAAAGCTTTTGAAAACATTTATGTTTTTTTTTTAAACATTTTTAAAACCTTTGTGCCCAGTGGCTAAACAAAGAAGTCTAGGCCACTTACAGTATTGGGAGATTCGTATACTCCCAACCGCTTCATGTAGCTTAACCTCTGGAGCATCGCCGCACTCGATTCAACAAGAGGCCTAATACATAGAAATATATGTTAGCATTCATAATTAAATTTATGAATGCACCTATGAGGCTCTAATATGATGTAAGACTGGGTTTGAATGTGATTTGGGGCTTAGAAAAGTATCCAGGAGGTTTCGGGGCTAAATCGACTCTAGAGGAAAAATTACCAAAATACCCCCAGGGGCCCGTGGGCCCCACACCCGGACTGGGCTAGGCCCCACCCAGGCTGGGCCAAGTTTCATCCAAAATTTGGCCTAAAAAGCCCTTCTGCGAGATATTTATATATTATAATGATATAATATATAAATATCTAAGATATATTAATATAATATATAAATATCTTAAAATATATTAATATAATATAAAAATATCTAAATAGAGACTTGGTCGGCCTGTTCATCGGCTGGTCCCTCGCCCGAATTTTGCACTCGTTTCTCCTCCTTTCAACGTACAAACTTAGACAGGCAATCCTCATGGTATCCGTGACGGATTCGCCGAGGCAAAAACGAGAAACACCGGTCCAATTTTCATAAAACTAAAATTTAGCCCAAAATCTCCAACCTACTCTCACCCGGTGAATGGAAATGCATGAAAATGGAGTAGGACGTAGATTAATGTGAGTATGATAATACACTAAAAACTCACCTTATTTCAACGACGTGATATCTGTAGATATTAGTTTTAAAATTAAACCGGCCAAAAATTAAAAACTCATATCTACGCTAAACCTATGCATGGAAATGCGTGCAAACTTAATATAACGTAGATCGAGGTGAGTAGAATGACATATTAGAAACTCACCTTGATCTGACTGCCGGATTGTCCTGATTTACCAAAAGTCCAAAATGCCTCCGTTTGGCTCCAAAGTGAAAAGAAAAGAAAATGAAAGAAAAAAGAAAAAGAGAAATGAGGAAATGCTTCGGCTTTCCTCTATTTATAGAGGAGCCTGACACCGAGTCTACGCGAGCCTTTTTTCATTTCCACCCGTTGGCTAAATCCTTTGATTTCTTGTACAAACGGGGCCCATAATAAATTTCTAGGGGCTTAATTGGAGGTTTTTTTCGCATTTACTAATTTCCATGCAGGGTTAATTACTTTATCTTCCAACTCTGTCTTATCTAAAGCTTAACTTCTCTTCTTAATTAGACACATCCAAACTGACGTATTGTTTACTTAATACGTCGTCTTACACTATTCCATTTGTATGGAAGAGTCGTATTAGGTATGGGTGTGTCATTCATGATAAGCCCAATCATGTGTATAAACTACAAAGAGCTTTATACGGGCAGAAGCAAGCTGCTAGAGCTTGGTATGAAAGGCTTTCAAGATTTTTTATTGAAAAGAATTTTAAAAGAGGTAGTGTAGATACCACTTTCTTTGCTAAAAGTAGTAAAAATGATCTGTTCATTGTACAAATATATGTTGACGACATTATATTTGGTGCTAGTAATGAAAAATTGTGTGAGTATTTTGCTAAAGAAATGGAAAGAGAATTTAAAATGAGCATGATGGGAGAGTTATACTTCTTCCTTGGTATACAAATAAAGCAAAGTGAGGATGGCATCTTAATAAACCAAGCCAAGTACACTAAGGATATGCTAAAGAGGTTTGAAATGATGGACATGAAAGGAATTGGAACCCCTATGATCCCCTCAACAAAACTTGATAAAGATGAGAAAGGTAAAGAGGTAGATCAAAAGCTCTATAGAGGTATGATAGGATCACTTCTTGACTTGACTGCTAGTGGACCTGATATCATGCTAAGTGTATGCCTATGTGCTAGATTTCAAGCATATCCTAACGAATCACATTTGACTGCTGTTAAAAGAATCTTTATATTCCTTTTGAATACTATGGTATCCTAGAGGTAGTTCTTTTGATCTCTTAGGCTACTCCGATTCTGATGTTGCTGGTAGTAACGTAGAAAGGAAAAGCACAGTGGTACTTGCCACTTTCTAGGAAATATGCTTGTATCTTAGTCTAGCAAGAAACAAAACTCTGTAGCACTCTCAACTGCTAAAACTGAATATATATCTTTAGGTAGTTGCTGTGCACAAGTTTTATGGATTACGCAACAACTTAGTGATTATGGCATGCCAACAGAACAGGTTCCCATTCTCTGTGACAATACAAGTACCATAAATATCTCCAACAGTTCAGCACTCTAGGACTAAGAATATTGAGATTAGACACCATTAAAGGAGATATTAAAGTAGAATTTGTGGACAATTTGCACCAATTTGTTTATATGTTCATCAAACCTTTGAATGAGGATCAATTTTGCAAAATTAGGAGAAAGATTGGTATGACTAATATGCATGAACTTAGATTGTGATTGATTGTATGAAATTACATGTTTGATGTTCTCTTTGATTGTTTTTATGTACTCTGATTACATAAAACTTGATCTTGTCCATATATGTACTTCATGTGCTTAAAAGTTCAAGTTCCCAATCTAGAAATTGATTCTTCAATGTGTTGAAAAAAGCTTGTTTTGAAGTTCTTCAGGTTCAATCGATTCACCTCTGTAGTGAACCGATTCAATATTTCTATGTTAATGCTTTCAAAAATTGAACTACAAATTCAATCGACTCTCAAATGGTTTTAATCGGTTCAGTTTCAAAAGCTTATAAAAGGAAAAATCGCAAACAGAAAGTTTCAATCAATTCATTCTTCGACTGAACTGATTGAACAAGGTCTGGAAGCAAAAGTCAGAACTTGTTCAATCGATTGAGTCATTCACTCAACCGACTGAACTAGTCGAGCCTATATATAACCCGACAGTTCTCACATATTCAAAATCATTTTGAATCGATTCAATTTCAAAATTTTTCAGTTTCTCTTGTAAAAACTCATCAAGAAACTTTATCATTTGCAAAACCCAACCTCCAATTCATCTTCTAAACACAAAATCAACACCCTTGCACCCCAAAATAAAAAATTCCCAATTCCCAAAACCTAAAACCTCACAAATGGCACCCAAGAGACAAATTCAACAAGAAGGAGAGGGTCCAAGCAAGAAAGTGAAGCACATGGGCAAGAATTTGAGCAAAGGAAAGGGAATTGCTAGTGGGAATCCTCCAGGTGGCAGAGTTCATTAGATACTTTAGGAACTCTATTCATAAGAAAAGATATGATGAGATTATTTCTTCTAAAGAGGTTATTTGTGGTAAAGAGATTATTGGAAAGAATTTGAGAACTACACTTTTCATGATAGTTTTAGGAAACTATTCGTGGATGCCTAATGGTTTGGCTTGAGTAATTTCCAGGATATAGAATATAGTTAATTGATGGTTAGGAAATTTTACTCAAGTATTCGTAAGAATCAAGATGAGTTAGGGGAAGGTGTAGAAATCAACATTGAAGGCATTCATGCTTTTGTCTGTGGTAAGGAGATTCTAATAACTCCGAAAGACCTCAGTAGTTTATTGAAAACTGAGTTTGAGAATGCTGCCTATTCTAGGCCATCTGAGTTTACTTGTGGATTGACTTGGAAAGAAATTACTGGTCTAAATGAGAGTTTTGGTCTTAAGAACTCGGTCTTGAAGATCAAATCTTTGGAACTTTGATTGTTACACATTTTTATTAGCACCACTCTCTATGGGAGGTTTAGCAGCTTTAGTACTTTAACTCAGGAGGATGTTTGGTTGATGTTTTCGACAATACATGGTAGAGAGGTTAACACAGTTCGATTCTTGATTGAAAGAATGAAAGAAATAGCATGGACCAAGAGAGCCAAGTTAGCTTTTGGAAACATCATCACCAAATTGCTGAAGAAGAAAGGAATCTGGGGTCAGATGTACCAAAATGACCTAAAAGTGAGCACTTACATTCCTTTCAACTTCTCTAGTCTTCAGAAGATGCACTATGTGTTAGATGGCAGCAATTGGATCAAATAAATTGTGAAGACAACCAAAATAGTGCTAAGAGAGCCAAAAAATGAACCAAGACAAGAAGAAGAAGCAACACAAGAGCAAGCCCAAAAAGAAGTCCAAGAACAAACTCAAGTTGCACCACAAGATGATCGGATTGGTTTGATTTTAGATGCTGTGTTGAGAATGGAGACCACTATAGGAGAAAAGATTCGGGAGTTCAAGCAACTAGTTCTAACTAGGTTAGATGCTTTGGACAAAAAGGTGGCAGAGATCAGTAAACAAAGAGATCATTAGTTCATTGACGTTTATGACTTGGATCATGGTGATGAGCACGGAGCTACCTTGGAACAACAAGGGCAAGAACAAAAGATTCCAAGCCAGCCAGTGGCAGAGGACGAGTTGGCAACAGCTATTCAGTCTATGGAGAATATCATTTCCACCCTCACCACCCCATCCAAGCCTACCCCTAAAGCCTCCACTCCCACTCTCCAATGCCAAAGAAAACCTAAATGATTCTGTTGAGCTTTTTACTTCTTTCTTTTTTTAATGATGTCAAAAAGGGGGAGATAGATTCAACACTTTTAATTGTTTTTTAATTGTACAAACCTAGGGGAGCTAGTATTACTTTGAAAACAATGTCTTATTTTGATTTGTTTTATTTTGGCTTTATTGGAAAATCAAGTGTTATTTGGAAATTTGAATGACAATTACTTGAAGTTATATATATATTTGATGATTTGCTTAGGTTTTATACTTCAATTGTGATTGAATACATGTAGGTGCAAATTGCTATTTAATCTTTTGAAATACATGTATGTATCATGTTTTCTTCCTAAATTTCTCTATTCCCATTTATCCTAGAGTTCTTGTTTATCTTTTAAAACTAAGTACATTTCCTTTCTAATTTTCTTTACCCTTGTTTAACCTAGCTTCCTTACCTATCTTATGTTTTGAATTTCTTATGATTTTAGCCTTTTGTGCTACATCCTGGCACCTCTAAATATTCTTGCTTAAGTACTTCCTTTCACTTTAGCTCCACTATTTCCTTTTTGTCATCACTTGTAGTGATGCATCCTCGAGTATTAGGGAAGAAGTTTCTCTACATGCCTAATGCATGCAATTGCGTAAATGCTCCTGCCTTAGTTATCCATTTCTCTTTTATCATTTGCTTACTTAACATTGAACCTATGATGGTTCAATTTCTGTTACTCTTTAGTGTCTCTTTTCTTATCCTTTAATTTACTCCTGACCATTCCTTTACCAATCTTTCCTTTGTGGGCACCTTCCACAACACCTAATTTACGCTTATTTCATCCTTTCAAACCTTTCATTTAGTTGTCTAACTAGCTTTTTACGTCTTTTGATGTTCCTTATCATCTATTCCTGCTTGTTCCATCTTTTCTTATTGTTACATTTCATTACGACCAAGTCCTTGATGGAAATAGCACTTTATTGATCAAGTGATAACTTGAATCATCACTCGATTTAATCGCACGTATGGGGCACTAAACTAAGTCCTCATGATGGACACGTTCTTTCGGCATAAGAATTAATGTTAACGGCTTAACGAGCTTTAAGAACCATTTATGGCATGAACTCCTAAAACTTACACCTTAGGAAGTACTAGGAATGGTTTGGTTGATTAAGTATGATCATCGGATCAATCTATCGATCCCCAAAGATTGGAAGGTTTAGGGGTAGGTTCTTTTAGGTTTCTTGTTAGTTCTTCTTCTCATGCTCTGACCTCTATGCCTTGACGAGTTCCTCAAGTCTCGTGCCGTGTTGCTCCATTCTTTACTCTTTATCTCGCAAAGTTGTGTTCTCCATACGCATGATTGATGATGTGATCGGTGACGTATATACCTAAGGATCTCTAAGAGTCTGAATAGATCAACATTCAAAATTAACAAGAAGAAGTGGACACTTAATTTGGGTTTTACGAGATAACGTGACGTATCTCGCATATCAAGGATTGCATTCACCATCTAATCTAGTTGGTGAGGAGGAGTATAGGTAGTTTAGAGGGTTAGTCTTGCACCTTTCCTCCAACTCTACCATTTCATGAATTTCGAGACAAATGGTGGTAGGGGTGTTTCAACCAGGAGTTACTTTCCAATAGCCTAAAACGTGACATCATTTACTAAGAAATGCTCTAGGGATAGGCTAAGTTGTTTGCATTTGAGTGAACTTTCACCAAGTCACCCAAACTTAAAAGTCTCCACTCTAAGTCATCTACTAATTTCGAAAATGCTTTCAATCCTTGAAAAATACTTTGAAAACATTTTGAAAGCCTTTAAAATAATTTACAAGCTCTAATACTAATAAAATTGTCACGCTCTGACTAAAAGGTTGGCCACATGACAACCGCTGTAGCACGTGTCGACCATCATGCACCTCGAAGCACCGTAAGGCATATGAATTGGATATCATCACTACAAAACAATTTAAAACTTAATTATTTAGAAAACATTTATATAAACAATTTAATTTAAAATCGATTATCAGTGGGCTAACTTATAGAAATATCTAAGCAATGGAAATAGAAGATCTCCTATGGGCTACTGATTCAACTAACGATCCTCGCATCGAAAGCTGCATCCAACAGAATTGGCTATAGGTGAGTGACAGAGGTTCAATGAATGTCCACTATACTTTGAAAAAAGATTGAAGTTCAAAAGAGGTTACATAATAATTATGTAGCATTTAAATCTTTTCTCAAAACCTTTTAATAAAACTTAAAGAAATAAATTAAAATAAATAAAATAAATCTTAAATAGGATCTAAATTAAAATAATCTCAAATAGGCTGACTATAAAATACTAAAGGCTTAACTAGCCAATCGTATGCCTTACTACATCGAGGGCTATCTCTTTAACTTATAAATATATTTTACATATTTTCTCTCTCTAGCCTGGTCCCTTGACGATGCCATTCGCTGTGGGTGGAGCATAGCTACACATAGCCTTGGTGAGTTTCCCTCCATGCCTCTCAATCCCAAGATCCCTTAATCACTATGCCCCTCAAAAGGCGGTCCACGGCTACTTGGTCAGATGCATGCTCGCTTGGTCCATTCGTTCATATCAAAGCATCGAATCTCTGTCTCGTCTACCGTACCACTCATCAAGTGGTGGTTGTTCATCGTCGTTTTCATCTCATATAAATATATAAATATAATTTAAAAACATACACATAAATTATTTATGATTTCTTCAAATCATCCCACCCACTAAAATGATGTATCACAAAATAAAAGTGTGTGTGGAGGATTATCGAATCCCAAAATATGACAAACATTTTATATTTAAAACATTTTTAAAACATTTAACCTTAATGGCTAAGTAATGAAATCTAAGCCACTTATAGTACTGGGAGGTTTGTATACTCTTATGAAATCCACGATGATCAACCTCTGGGGCATTACTGCATTTGATCGCCCGGAAACTCTAATACATAAAGAATTGCATTAAACTTTTAATTCCAAATTTCCTAAATGTTTTTGAGGCTTTAAGATGCTTAAAATTAATGTTTGGAAGTGATCTAGGGTTACGAAATAGTTTGGGGAAGTTTTGGATTAAAAACGGACTTTTGTGCACAATTACAAAAATACCCCTAAGAACCCGATTGTGTCCCGCGAGGGACCTAGTAAGAACACTGTTTTGGCCTTCCAAAGTGACTCCTACATGAGAGACAATATACTTGTTTGGCTCTCTTAGGCTCTTTTCAACCCTGTTTCTTGTTCATTTTGCCATGGATCAAGCTAAAATCATTACACCTTCCACATTACATTCACAACAAGATCACCGAGGTGAATCTCGAAACCAATGGCTCAAAATTCTCAAAAATCAAATCTAAGCTTAATTTAACCCAAAAACCTAACTTGAAATTTGAGATAATATTTCTCCCAAACTAATATATGGATTTACATAAGTAATTGGCAAATTAAAACTTGAGGTGAATAGATCAACATACTAGAAACTCACTTTGATCCAATGGTTAGATTATCCGATGGTTAGATTATCCGAATCGACCAAAACTTCAAATTGTCTATTTTTGCTCCTTAGCTCTTGGTTTTCTCTTTAAATATTTGCATAAGAAGGTCAGAGGATTGTTTAGAAGTGTTTATAGGTTTAGTTAACGATGGTTTATAGAGGTGGTTTAGGTGATTGGTGATGAGGAGAAAAGAGGAAAGAGAAAAGAGAGGGAAAAGGAGAAAATGAAGGGAAGGGGCTTGGCCTCCCCCTTTTATAGGAATAGGTCCCGCATCAGACTTCCTCCTTATCTCCAATTTCTTTCCATTATCCACCTACGGCCTGATTCTCTAACCTTATTTGCCATTGGACCTCACAGTCAATGGTTATGCATTTAAAAAAAGTCTAGGTTGTATCATTTGATTTCCATGCATTGGTAATTACCTCATATTCCAATTTCGTCTCTCCATGTCTTTAATATTTGCTTTGACATGACACGCCTAGACCAGTGTATTTCTTATACAATTCATCATCATTCACTATTCTAATTAGTATGGAAAGGTTCGAATTACGCCCGAGTGTGTTAGATTAGTCAGAGTTGGAAGACAAGACATTAGGTTGCATATGGATTGACCTGGGAGAGATTAAGGAAACCCGAACCCTAATCAGGTCTGTACATGCAATGGAACTTGTATGCCACCTAATCGGACTTCAATTAGAAAAGCAATAAGTCTTAGAAAGGAGTTAGAGATGTGGACTGAATTCTGGGAAAGAGATTGGATCGAGGCGAAATGAACCAATTGGAGGTAAAAGAGACCTTTGACACCTAATTGAAGTGAATTGATGCCAGACTTGGATGTCTATGGAAGAAGGTTAGAGAAAACAGAAAGAAATAGTAGAAGAAGATATGTTAGGCACAATCGACACCAGAACTGTCCATAACCGACACTAGAATTGACCCTATATAGGCTGAGAATGGGTCAAACATCCCATTTCTTTTTTTCCTCTTCTTCCTTTTTCAATTATTTCCACCTTTTCCACCCAAACCGCCACCTTACCCACATTTAAACACTTCCCTAAACATCCTAAAACTAATCCCCAATCTCCCTAGGCTCGAAATCAAAGAGAAAATAAGAAAATTGGAAATCGGTGCTTGGAGGAGCCGTTTGAGCCGTTTGGAAGATCTAGTCGGTTCTCACATCTAGCTAAAGGATCAAGTTAGATTTTTGCTATGCTATTCTAGACTTCTCAAGTTTTAAAAGTCATATTTACTTGCCTCAATCCATGCACTAGATCATAAGATATCATTTCCAAATTTAGGTAGTTTTTGAAGAATAAATGTAGTTAGGTAACAAATTTGTGTTGTTTAGGTTAATGTTTTGGTAAATTGAAACTATAGGTTTGTTATAGGTGTTGAGAGAATGGATTGTCTGAATTTGTAGCCAAATTGGTGGAGGAAAGAGTTGCATTCGAGCTTAGAAAAGAGGAGAAGAAATCAGGTTAGAAACCCAGTACATAACTGACGCCATTTGTGCCTAGATCTAGTGACATATTTCTTGTTTCACTGAGAATAGCCAATGTCAAAAAGGTCTGGCATCGAACCATCCATGGACTGATGCTGATTATGCCTGTTTATGGGCAAAGCTTACTTTTCCCCTCCAAAGCCATAATTTGATCTCTGACTAACCTTAGATGCTTTTGAACCTTTAAAATCACTTCCAAACCTTACTTTAAGTTATCCTAGAACCTCTTAGGTGCATTGTAGACTCGAATCATGCTTCTAATGCATTTCTCTGTATGATTAGGCTTTCGATCAATCAAGTACGGTGCCACTTTGGAGAACTATCATGAAGGATTCTTTGGGAGTATATGAACCTCCCTGTACTGTGAGTGGCTTAGATTTCATTGTTTAGCCATAATGGTTAATTGTTTTTAAAATGTTTTAGATATAAAATGTTTTACAAATGCTTTGGGATTCGGATAATCCTGCACACACACTTTTATTTTGTGATACACCAATTTATTGGGTGGGACAATTTTAAGAAAATATAAATATTATATGTATGCATGTTTATATAGAAAAGATTTTGAAAAACAAAATAACTTTTTTTTATAATTTCTTTTGGATTACACCTATTTTGCCTAACTCCTATTGGAAACTTATCGAAACTCTATCACTCAATAGTAACCAACTTTGTTGGGTGCAGATTCTGTATGTAACGATTGTTATTAGAGTGAGTTGGTGGTTATAGAAGTTCTTCTATTTCCACTGCTTAGGTATTTTTAAAGTTATTCCACTAGTACTTAATTTTAAATTAAATTATTTTATTAAATGAAATTCTTTTATGAATATTGTTTCTAATTAAAGTTAAGTTTTAAATTGTTTTATAGCAATGATATCCAATTTATGCCTCGTGAAGCTTCGAGGTGCATGGGTAGCCAACATGTACTTCGAGGTAGCAGGGCGGTTGCTACATGACCAACCTCTGGGTTGGGACGTGTCAACAACAACAACAATAATGATGATGATGATGATGATGATGATAATAATAATAATAATAATAATAGCACTAAACTATCTTGGTCTAGCTATGAAAACACATTGAGGCTTGACCATGTGCATAGGTCAATTACCTCATATCGTTGAGAGTTATCTTGTCTTTCTTTTTCTTTAAGCCTTTTCTTTATAAAAATGTACATATATAAACTCTCTCTAAGCCCGATCCCTTAATGGTGCCATTCGATGTGGTAGATTCATAGCTACATCTTACCCCTGGTGAGTTTTCCCCTATGCCTCTTTACTCCAAGGTCTCCCAAGATCATTGTGTGTAATATCGAAAAATTTCAGTCAAAAAATTTGAACTTAAATCTTTGGTGTGATAGAAATTTTCTCTTGAATCGAATCTTGATTTTTAGCTGAATGAGATTACTTTGGAGATTTTGATTTTTATGAGAATCTTATATTTTACTTTGAAGTCATAAGGATCAATGAAAATATTATTGCATGATTGGAGATTAAGCCTTAATTACCCCATTAAGTGGTTTAGGGAGTTATTTAGATTTATGTGAATTAGAATTAAATGGAGAAATAAGTAGAATTGTGAATATGTGATCATTGAAGGGCAAGTTTTTCACTTGAAGAATAAGTTGAATGGCAATTTGGGAAGGGAAAAAGAAGAAAAGAAAAAGAGGAAAGATCTTCCCTCTTATTCATCTTTTCTCTCTTCTTCCGTATTTTTTTTAAAGACGAGCCAACCCTAACCCAAAATCTCCCAAATCAATTCCCCCTTAAACCTTTATCAAATTCTCATGAAAACCATGAATCAAACTCATCAAAATCACTCTTAGTGTCACCATTTTCGTTGAAGCCAAGGAGGAAGGAAGAACCTTAAGTTTGTAGGTGATTTTGGCAATTTGATCTAAAAAGGAGGAGAAATTTCATGGTAGATCCAACAAGTTTTGGGAATTGATTTTGAGGTATGTTAATCTAATCCATTTTAGCTTCAATATTCCTTTGGAATCATATTAATTGGATTTGAAATGAATAAGTTATGCATTTTAGAAGTTAAAAGAGAAAAATGGGTTTTTGGAGTGCAATTGGATTGAATTGAATTAAATTGATGTTGTTGATGCTTTAATTGATGTTCTAAGCATGTTTTGATGATTTCTTATGGTGAATATTGTGTTGCAATGAATTGGAAATGGTTTGGGAATGTTAAAGTTGGAACCTTGGCCTAAATGGTCATAAAACCTAATATGTGCGAAGCGATTCCGACATAGCTGCTCTAGAGACCTGGCCCGGATCCTCTTTGAAAAGGAAGAAATCATGAAACAGGGTGATTATAGGCTAGGTGCACAAAAGGCACTGGCTCGGATCCTCCCTAGAATTATTGGAACATGCCTTGTTCCATTTTGGTTTGTTTTGTTCCGTTTTGGTTCTAATTCGATTTCTGACTTCTCCGGACCTCCCAAAACCTTGATTAATCATATGTAAGAGACCTTTTGAGATGGATAACATCTCAAATAAGTCTTGTACTAAGATTTAGGTATTAAACACATATATTGACAAAATTTGGAAGGGGTTGAGCTCAAAGTGGCTCGACGGAGTGCGTTGCCAATCGGATGGCATGATTTGGCCTGACAATGCATTGGCATGCATTTTCGTCATGCATTACTCATCTTTTAACATTAAATTGTGTATAATGTTTATGTTTCCATGGATCCTTGCCTTTGTTCTCTAGGAGAAGGCAATCCCAATTCGAGTGAAGCACAAGCGTTGGACTAGCCTTGGAAGTATATGACTCTCTGACTTTTGTGAGTGATACACCTCTAGAGATGTGTTGTGGAAACTATTTTGATTTCTCTACTTGGTTTTGAAATTGAATTTGATATATGAAAATTTTGATATGTTTTAGAGTGTGGCTTGTTCTTGAAATGATTTTGTTAAGCATGTTTTGTAGAAATGTGAACCGAATGATCTTATATGCCATGTTTTGCTTGAGATACATTTCTTATTAATCATATTATTTGTAAATGATTTTATTAACCATGGAATTTGCTTGGATTTTGTATTGGTGAGATTAGTGTGCTTGTGCACCTAGGGATTTAGATTCCCAAACTCAACCATGGTTTCCAATCTATTGTCCGTTAGGGAGAATGGCATAGATTGCGGCATATTGTATTATGTTGATGATTTTCATGTAGAGTTAATGGGAGATAGAGACTCTTATGACTTAATTACTTTGTTTTTGGACTCTCTTTGGCTCACCACATTAAGTTTTCCAAGGCCAACACCAAGGAAGGGGTAAACTTTGGTTTTGATATAATTATTAAATGCTAAAACCCCTTGGTGGCACCGCTTTGAACCTCAGCCAGGGTTTGGAGATTGGGGACGTGTTTTCAGCCAAACTTATCTTTGGAGACTCGAGTCTATTTTGTTAACATTGATGCTTACGAGATTTTATGCTTTATAAACATGCTTCTAGTTGATGAAATGATTTGATGTCTTGAAATTTGCCTAGTTTGATAAATTGTTTTGAACTTGCCACTCTCAAACCCACACATTGAGCTTAATGTCTCTATCACCTACTGAGTATTTATATACTCATGCTAGTTGCTTCAGGTGTTAGAGTGTTTCAACCTAAGTAGTTGAGTCTTCTTAAGTCTGTAGTGGTCTATTCATCTGGCTGAAACCATTCTTGCAAGTGTAGGTTGCTTCAATGCACGTTTCATACTTTTGACGGATCCATGGAGACTTTAGGCCGAAACCATTCTTGCAAGAACATAGTATTTTGTAAAGAATGTTTTAACCATGGTTATAAATATATTTTGGTTATATAGTTTTATTTAAATGTTATTATAAACAAGTTTAGCCGACGTTGACTTTGGTCAACTTTTACTCGTATTTATAATATTTTCTCTCTTTTGTGATCAAATCTTTCTTAAGATTTATTTTTCATATATTATTACTAATTTGTTATCAAATGTTTTTCAAATGATGGAAAAGAAGGATATCTAAATGCCTTATGGGGTTTCGGGTGCGTGCATTGGTTGGCACGTATCTCGAGGCAACACGACAATTGTCTCGTACCCGAGGAGAGTACTGAGGCGTGACAATTTCATTGGTATTAGAGAATTTATGTTTTCAAATGTTTTCAAATCAATTTTTGAGTCTCTAATGGATCCTAGTAGAGTCTAGTTTCATATAGGGGTCGATGTGCATATTTCTTTTCCTTGGTGTCTTGACTTACCTTGAGTTTACTCTTGTAGGTCTAAATGCCACCTAAGGGTAAAAAAAAAACCACTCGTCAACCCATTTCAAATGTTCCTCAACTCATTTCGAATGCTTCTTAACCCACTTCTAGTGCTCGTCCTATGACTACTCAAGTCCCTCAAACCACTTCGAGGGCAAATCCTTAAGTTCCTTCTCCATCGGAACATGAAGTCTCTTCTTCCTTTCACGCTCCAAGTGAACATCCTTCTCTCTCTTCGGCCTCTCTAATGGATGTTTCACCACCTCCGATTGCCAAAATGCAAAAATGCATGGATTGGTGGGTTAGAAATGCTCATAAGTTTAGTGCCAAGGCAACAACCCGAACTAATCCTCATTCTACTACCTAAGGAGTGTTTGTAGAAGTGCCACCTACAACTGTGAATCCTCCTCCCTGGTTGTACATCCTCATTCTCAACCTCAAAAAGAACTCTACAAGTTGGTAAAAGATGCAAAGTTATTGAGTTGCAAAGAGTGTAATGGAGACTATGATGCAAATGTGGCTAAGGAGTGGATACATAATGTGAAGAGTACATTGGAGGATACGAAACTTGATGATGACACCAAATTGTTAGTTGCCATGAGATTGTTGGAAAAAATGGCTAGCAAGTTTGAAGTTACATTACCCCACTCCCATCACTTGGTCCATATTCTTGAAGGAATTTGATGACAAGTACTACACACGGTTCTTTAGAGATCAAAAGAGAAGGGAGCTCTTCTATTTGAAACAAGGAAGCAAAACCGTGGCGGAGTATGAGACTCAATCAAGGGAGTTGTCTTTGTTTATGTCGAAATTAACAAGCTCGGAGCAATACTTGTGTTCAAAATTTGAAGAAAGTTTGAATATGAGCATCCGAGAAAGAATGTTTATCATGAACTCTCTTCCCTACAATGAAGTGCTCCACTTGGCCCTTCAAGCGGAGCAAATGTTGAATGATAGAAACAAGTTCAAGGATGGAAAAAGGAAGAAGAAGAACTTTAGGAGTAACTTTGAACAAAGCTCCAAGAAAAATAAGGAAATAGGTAATCAAAGTGGTGGAAATACCATTTCTGCATCCTTTGACTCTTCTAAATGCCAACCTACTTCCAAGGGTGGTACTCTCACTTCCAATGCTACTTCAAATGCAAAATCCTTTGGGAATAGGAATAATTGGTGCCGAAATTGTAGAAAGGCACATGATGGAACTTCCCCTGAACCTTCTAAATGCTTCCAACGTGGCAAGATTGGTCACATTCATCGATTTTGTCCCAAACTTGGTGGAATCGGATATAGTGCTCAATTCTCCAACAACCTAAATACTACAACTCATGGAAACCAAGCAAATGCTCCTATTCCTACCACTACTACTCCTAGAACGGGGACTGGTAGTACTACAGTTACTCCTAATTTTAGTCGTCCTCAAAAAACTCGAATTTATGCAATGACAAATGAGGAAGCCCAAGCTAATCCAAGAGTCATTATAGGTAATGAGTTACGGTTTTAACTTTCCTTAGATTCCTCGTTGTCATGCATTGCATATAGTATGATAAAATGTTATGAGTGTCTTAATAATAGTTATTGTGGTCATTTGATGAAACTTTGAATTTATGCATATTGAGTTATGATGCTTATTTTAGATGGATTTTATCAATAAGATATGCTAGATTGTTGAATTTAAATATTGTTGATGATGAGTTTAGTTGTGATGGAAACTTGTTGATCTCTAGCTTGAGAAAACAGGCTAGGGAAATAATTGTTGTTTTATTCGGAAATGTGATTTTCCTCGAACGCTCCAAGTTTATTTTGGAACTTGAAACCTAATTCCTTTTCTTGTTGACTCTTGGATAGGTACTCTATCTATCTTTGGTCATGATGCATATGTTTTGATTGATTTTGGTGCGGAAAGGTCATTTCTTCATTTGAATTTCACCAAGCATGTTCCAATTGACATCTCTCTTTTGAGACTAGAATTACTTGTCATTACATAGTTTGGTGAAGTAGTTCTTCGGAATGTAGTGTATAAGGTTGTGAAGTGAAAGTAGAAAGAGAAATATTAAAGGAGGATCTTATTCCAATTGAGATCCAAGACTTTGATACCATCCTTGGAATGGATTGTTTATCCCTACACCATGCCTCCTTGAATTGCCACATAAAAAAGGTAGAATTTCGTAGACCAGGTGTTTCAAGAGTCACTTTTCATGGTGAACGTCGAGTGTTACCATCATGTGTGATATCTTTTGTTGAAGCTCGTAAGTTGGTTGGAAAAGGGTGTCAAGCCTATTTGGCTCATGTGATTGACACTACCATTGAAGGACCTAAGTTGGATGACATTCTGGTAATGAAGGAGTTTTCAGATGTCTTTCCTGATGAATTGCCTAGTTTGCCTTCGGATCGAGAGTTTGATTTTGCTATTGATCTATTCCCCGGTACGGCACCTATTTTAATTCCAACTTATCGTATGGCTTTGATTGAGCTCAAGGAATTGAAAGTGCAATTGGAAGAGCTACTTGACAAGGCCTATATTAGGCCAAGTGTTTCTCCTTGGGGTGCTCTAGTGCTTTTTGTCAAAAAGAAGGATGGTACCCTTCGTTTGTGTATTGACTACAGTCAATTGAATCAGGTGACCATCAAGAATAAATATCCTCTTCCTCGGATTAATAATCTCTTTGATTAACTTCAAGGTGCAAGTGTTTTCTCCAAGATTGATCTTCGGTCCGGATGTCATCAATTGAAGATCAATAAGAGTGACATCCATACAACGACATATCGTAACCGATATGGACATCATGAGTTCTTGGTGATACCATTTGGGTTAAGAAATGCTTCGGCCACATTTATGGATCTCATGAACCGAGTATTTCACCCATACTTGGAAAAGTTTGTGATTGTGTTCATTGATGACATCTTGGTATTCAAGGAATGAGGAAGAGCATTCCGAACACTGAAGGATTGTTCTTCAAACTCTCTAAAACAAGCAACTCTATCCCAAATTGTCAAAGTGTGAATTTTTGCTCCAAGAAGTTGGTTATCTTGGACAAATAGAGTCCGATGAAGGTATCTTTGTGGATCCAAAGAAGGTGGAAGCAATTATGAAGTGGGATCAACCTAAGAATGTAACCGAAGTGAGAAGTTTCTTGTGTCTTGCCGACTACTATAGAAGATTTGTGGAAGGATTTTCTTTGTTGTCCGCACCATTGTCTAGGTTGACAAGGAAAGAAATCAAGTTTCAATGGGATAAGAATTGTGAAAAGAGCTTCCAAGAGCTTAAGGATCGGTTAACCTTTGTGCCAATCCTATCACTTCCTACAAGTGGTGGAGGCTATGTGGTGTATAGTGATGCAAGTAAACAAGAGTTGGGTTGTGTGTTGATGCAAAGAGACAAGGTTATTGCCCATGCTTTTCGCCAACTGAAGAAACATGAGGAAAACTACCTAACTTATGATTTGGAGTTAGCCGCAGTGGTCTTTGCATTGACAATTTGGAGATATTACTTGTACGGGGAGACTTGTAAAATCTTTATGGGCCATAAAAGTTTGAAGTACTTATTTTCTCAAAAAGAATTGAATTTGAGACAAAGAGGTGGTTGGAATTGATCAAAGATTATGATTTGACTATTGATTATCATCCAGGAAAGGCAAATGTAATGGTGGATGCTTTGAGTAAAAAGTCTTCCTCTACTCTTGCATTAATTCAAACCATGTATGTTCCATAATTGGTTGGTCTAAGATCTCTTGGAATTAAGTTGATGAATGGTGGAAATGGAGTTTTAATGGCTCGGTTTGAAGTGAGATCAACACTTGTTGACAAAATTCGAGAGCTTCAACCTTCGAATGTGTGTTGAGAAAAGAGATGGAGAAAGTCAAGAAAGGTGAAGAGTCTCAATTTAAAGTTCAAGATGACGGAATTTTAATGTTCAAAGAGAGAGTTTGTGTACCAAATGATGTGGAGTTAAGGAAGGAAATTCTTGAAGAAGCTCACACCTCGCCCTATCCTATGCATCCGGGTAGCACGAAGATGTATCGTACCATTAAAGAAAGCTATTGGTGGTCCGAAATGAAAAGAGAAATTGCCGAGTATATTTCCAAATGCTTGGTGTGTCAACAAGTGAAGGCGGAACATCAAAGACCAACCGAATTACTCCAACCATTGCCAATCCCTAAGTGGAAGTGGGAATACATCACCATGGACTTTGTTGTGGGTTTACTGTGTACTTAAAGTGGTCATGATGCCATATGGGTGATTGTGGATCTGTTGACCAAGTCTGCGCATTTCTTGTCTATGCATGTCTCCGATCCAATTGAGAAGCTAGCAACTTTGTATATTGATGAGATTATTAAACTCCGTGGTGTTTCGGTGTCAATAGTGTCTGATCGTGATGTTCATTTGTCACACCCCGACACCATGATCGAGCACGTAACAATCGCTGCAACTCTTGAAATGCATTCTATTAGGTTAGAATACACTCCAAGGGTCGCAAGGCTAAAACGGTCATTTTACACATTTTTCCCTCATACAGTTTTCATCCAGTTCAATAGTTAAAACATTTAGTTAACATGCAAACAAGTCAAAACAGTTTAAATGTCAAACTGTCGTGACGTAAAAATTCATGTAAACACAAGACACCAAAACTTCAAGAGATTTATGAAAATGCCATTGGTTACTCGACATATTTTTCCGTAGATTTTTAAACTAAGCTATAGGATTCAAAAAAATATGGTAACAGTTTCAAAATATTTTAGACACACTAAAGTCGTGAAATAGCTATTTAAACTGACATTTACTTACTCGGTGGGCCCTACATGAATTTTTGAAAAATAGTACAAAAGTTGACTTTTTCACCTCTGGTCAAATTGGCGCAAAGTGCCATCTACCTTCCCACTACAACATACCCTAGCAACTCGGTCAACTAGCTACAACCTGGAAAAATAAGTTTTATGAAAACGAGGGTGAGTAACTAGGTTACTCAGTGAGTGGATAACTGATAAAATATTTATAGAAGTCTTGAAGTTCACAAAAATAAATTCAGATACTTTCATAATTCAAATATTCAAAGTAATATAAAAGAGCCATTAGGAAAGGAGTTTTTCAGAAAATAAGCCCATGGGTCAAAGATATTGTCCGTCAATTTCTCTACCCAAGCTGTCGCCGTCGCCCAAGGTCGACACTGGGTAATTGAGTTTCATCCTGCCTGGCAGTGTCGCAGAATGAACTCCTAAGTGCCTTGTGGGTTACCCTCCGCGCCTCCCGATCCAAGGCTAAGCACACTCACCCACGCCCTTCAAAAGGAGGTCCGCAAGCTGCTTAAACTTAGTTACTGCAGTAACGATAAATTCCCCTCGTGGGGCTGCCGCGAGTAACAAACTTACAACCCAAATGGCCTTTCCATAGTATTATTTCATCACACTGTGAGAGCCATGTCCCTCGAGACCATGGATCCACATGGGTAGCCCAGGTCACCAGCCTACTCCACTACCCAGGTATTGTCCCCAAGGCGGACTATGGATCCACATGGGTAGCCCAGGTCACCAGCCTAATCCAATACCCAGGTATTGTCCCCCGAGGCCCAGCAATTTGATTCTTGGTGCTACAGCACCTCTCGAACCCTGGCCATCAAGGGGTTTTGTTACCCAGAAGGACATGCTTCTCACCTTTGGAGCTGCCATCAACACTTTCCAAAAACGTAAGTTCCTTTCTTAATCCATAAATTAAGAAATAAGTTCGTCTTATCCCAGTAGGGTTTCATAAAATCTCATAAACCATTTTTTTCAATACTTTAATTTGAGAAATCCAAGTAAACAGAAGCATTGAATCTGAAAATATTAAATCAAGTATAAAAGCAATTTTGAGTTAGTCATCCACTCACAGTGAGGTCCTCACTATTCTTGACTGTCCTCACCCAGTTCCTTGTCCTTTGATGGTGCAGGCACTCCTAATTTTCATAATTTATTTAGTTTTCCCAAACTATTACTAAATTGGGCTAAAGCTTAATCTACATGCAATGCCATGCATGCCATGCAATAATTTAGTAATTCAATAGCTAATCACTACTCTTACTAATATTCTTCTACCCAATTTTTCTTCAAAATTCACATTTTATTCCATTAAAAATTAGAAATTTCCCACGGCTATAACACATTGAAAATTTCGGCCTTTGCTCCAACTTCACCCAATTTCCACATTGTTCTTTTCCAACATTTTTCTCTAATATATTCACATTAGAATTACTTCAAAACAACTACATTTTCATTTAAATTCCAAAATGACAAAAATGCCATTTTCCTTGAAATTTTCGGCATAAATATTGAAAAATCAAAAATTTCTTTTCTAATGAAATTTGATGGCAATTCCTAGTTTAGTAAGCTTCCATGAACTTCATATTTCAACCTAAAGCTTCCTTGAATCCAAATTTGGCCTAAATATCAAATTCAGAAATCCTCCATAACTTTTATAATTTTCTAGATTCACATTCTTACAAATGATTTTAAGTTAAATTGAACCTATATTCATGTTTAGCATGCCATAATCTACATTCTAACATCAAAATTAGGCATGCTTACCTTTTATTTGTAAAAATCCACCAAGAACCATAAAATTTCCAAATGAAATTCCTCCTACACTAGCTTGAATTTCTTAAAATTGATTTGGGAATATCAGTGGGCTAATCAAGAGCTTCAAGTTGGTTAGAAAATTTGATGGACTTGTTTGGCTAGATTTGGAGTTGTGTTTTATGGAGGAAGCTTTCAAGGTTCATCAATGGTGGTTTCATCATCTTTTCTAAGGTTGACGACAACCATTTATATTGGATGAATTTTCTAGGAAATTCCAAAGTCATGGCTGGATTTTACATTCCCATAAGATGATGAAATTTGTTTTCATCTTGGCCATTGATTTCTAAAGCTTTGCCACTTGTCAAAGGGTGGTTAAAGCCATAAAAGAAAATTTTACTCTTAGTTACCATTTTACCCCTCAAAAATTAATAAAATTCCACCTATATCCTAAGTCAGTGTAATAAACTTTTCAGTGTATATTTTTATTCTTCAGACAATTTTCTTTTATTCCATTGGAAGTGAAATTTTTAAATTCTCTGTCAATTTTTGTAAAATCAGTCCAAACTTCTAATTTTACTACTAAACTTCAACAATTCATTTAATTCCATTTATATCCTATTCACAACTTAAGTAAGGCTTAAACTATATTTTCCATGTCTTCCTACTAAATGATGCATGCCAGACGGACTAAGAGGAACAGTAATTTGGAACGGGTATTACATCGTTTCACTTCCTGATTTTGGCCGTTAGTTCAAGAAGCACTTGGCACAAAGTTGAAATTTAGCACTGCATTTCATCCTTAAATCAATGGGCAATCCGAGAGGACAATCCAAACCCTTGAGGATATGCTCCATGCTTGTGTGCTAGATTTTCATCGAAGTTGGGATAGGCATCTACCTTTGGTTGAATTTGCCTATAACAATAGCTACCAAGCTAGCATCAGAATGCCTCCCTATGAAGCTTTGTATGGGAGAAAGTGCCAGACACCTTTGTGTTGGGACGAGGTGGGTGAGAGAAGGATAAAAAATGTTGAGCTTATTGAATCTATTATGCAAAAGATGAAAGTGATTCGACAAAGATTGAAGGTGGCCCAAGATCTATAAAAGAGCTATGCTGATAATAGGAGAAGACCATTGGAATTCCAAATTGAAGATATGGTATTTTTAAAGGTTTCTCCTTGGAAATAAATCATTCAATTTCAAGCACGAGGGAAGCTCAATCCTCAGTACATTGGGCTTACAAAATTGTTGGAAGAGTTGGAAAGGTGGCTTATAGACTGGAGTTGCCACCGAAATTGGAGAAGATTCACAATGTGTTTCATGTCTCAATGCTCAAGAAGTATATGCCGAATCCTTCACATGTTTTGGAGTCTCCTTCGGTTGAGTTGAGAGAAGACTTAAACTATGGACTTTAATCGGTTGCCATACTTGAAAGAATAACCAATAGTTTATACAGAAAAAGTGTGCCAATTGTGAAGGTATTGTGGAGAAATAACAACATTGAAGAAAGGACTTGGGAATCAGAAGAAGCAATGAAGCGGCAGTACCCCCACTTGTTTGAGGATTCGGTGTAACAAGTTTCGAGGACGAAACTTTTGTAATGGGGAGGTACTTGCAATACCAAAAAGTTTCACTCAAAAAAATTTGAACTTAAATCTTTGGTGTGATAGAAATTTTCTCTTGAATTGAATCTTGATTTTTAGGTGAATGAAATCACTTTTGAGATTATAATTTTTATGAGAATCTTATATTTTACTTTAAAGTCATAAGGATCAATGAAAATATTATTGCATGATTGGAGATTAAGCCTTAATTACCCATTAAGTGGTTTACGGAGTTATTTAGGTTTACGTAAATTAGAATTAAATGGAGAAATAAGTAAAATTGTGAATATGTGGTCATTGAAGGTGAAGTTTGTCATTTGAAGAATAAATTGAATGGCAATTTGGGAAGGGAAAAAGAAGAAAAGAAAAAGAGGAAAGATCTTCCCTCTTACTCATCTTTTCTCTCTTCTTCCCTCTTTTTTTTTTTTAAGACAAGCCAAGCCTAACCCAAAATCTTCCAAATCAATTCCCCCTTAAACCTTTTCAAATTCTCATGAAACCCATGAATCAAACTCATCAAAATCACTCTTAGTGTCACCATTTTCGTTGAAGCCAAGGAAGAAGGAAGAAACTTAAGTTTGAAGGTGATTTTGGCAATTTAAGCTAAAAAGGAGAGGAAATTTCATGGTAGATCCAACAACTTTTGGACAGTGAGTTTGAGGTATGTTAATATACTCCATTTTATCTTTAAGATGCTTTTGGAATCATGTTAATTAGATTTGAAATGAATAAGCTATACATATTAGAAGCTAAAAAAGAAAAAAGGGTTTTTGGAGTGCAATTTGATTGAATTGAGTGATGCCTTAATTGATGTTCTAAGCATGTTTTGATGATGCATTATGGTGGATATTGTGTTGAAATGAATTGGAAATGGTTTGGGAATGTTAAAGGTTGAACCTTGGCCTAAATGGGCATAAAACTTGAGATGTGCAGAGTGATTCCAGCCCAGGTGCTCTAGAGACCCTGGCCCGGATGCTCCCTGGAATTATTGGAATATGCCTTGTTCCATTTTGGTTCGTTTTGTTCCGTTTTACTTTCTATTCGATTTTCGACTTCTCCGGACCTCCCAAAACCTTGATTAATCATATGTAAGAGACCTTTTGAGATGGATAAACATCTCAAATAAGTCTTGCATTAAGAGTTGGGTATTAAACACCTATATTGACAAAATTTGGAATGGGCTGAGCTCAAAGTGGCTCAATAGAGTGCGTTGCCAATCGGATGGCACGATTTGGCCGTAAATGCAATGACATGAATTTTCAACATGCATTACTCATCTTTTAACATTGAATTGTGTATAATGTTTGCATTTCCATGGTTCCTTGCCTTTGATCTCTAGGAAAAAGCAATCCCGGTTCGAGTGAAGCACAAGCATTGGACTAGCCTTGGGAGTATACGACTCTCCCACGTTTGTGAGTGATACACCTCTTGAGATGTGTTGTGGCAACTATTTTGATTTCTCTACTTGGTTTTGAAATTGAATTTGATATATGAAAATGTTGATATGTTTTAGAGTGTGGCTTGTTCTTAAAATGATTTTGTTAAGCATGTTTGGCAGAAATGTGACTCGAATGATCTTATATGCCATGTTTTGCTTGAGATACATTTCTTATTGACTATAGTATTTGTAAATGGTTTTATTAACTATGGCATATACTTGGATTTTGTATTGGTGAGCACACTAGTGTGCTTATGCACCTAGGGATTTAGATTCCCAAACTCAACCATGGTTGCTAATCTCTAAGTCCGTTGGGGAGAATGGCATGGATTGTGGTATATTGTATTATGTTGATGATTTTCATGTAGAGTTGATGGGAGAGTTAGACTCTTATGACTTAATTCCTTTGTTGTTGGACTCTCTTTACCTCACCACATTGAGTTGTCCAAGGCCAACACCAAGGAATGGGTAAACTTTGGTTTTGATATAATTGTTATGTGTTAAAACCCCTTGGTGGTACCCTTTTCAACCTCGCCCAAGGTTTGGAGATTGGGGGCGTGTTTTCAGCCAAACCCATCTTTGGAATCTTGGGTCTATTTTCTTAACATTGATGCTTATGAGATTTTATGCTTTATAAACATGCTTTTAGTTGATGAAATGATTTGATGTCTTGGAAATTTGCCTAGTTTAATAAATTGTTTTGAACTTGCCACTCTCAAACCCACACATTGAGCTTAATGTCTCTATCACTCACTAAGTATTTATACACTTGTTGCTCATTTTTCAGGTGTTAGAGTGTTTCAACTTGACTAGTTGAGTCTTCTTAAGTCTGTAGCGGTCTATTCCTTCAACCAGAACTACTTTTGTAAGTGTAGGTTCCTCCGATCCATGTTTCATACTTTAGGCAGATCCATGGAGACTAAAAGAACATAGTATTTTGTAAAGAAAGTTTTAAGCATGGTTACAAATATATTTTGGTTATATAGTTTTATTTAAATGTTATTTTTAACAAGTTTGACCGACAGTTGCCTTTGGTCAACTTTTACTCTTATTTATAATATTTTCTCTCTTTTGTGATCAAATCTTTTTTAAGATTTATTTTGCATATATTGTTACTATTTTGTTATCAAATATTTTTCTAATGATGGAAAAGAAGGATATCTAAGAGCCTTGTGGGGTTCCGGGCGCGTGCTTTCGTTGGCACACATCCCGAGGTAACACGGCTATTGTCCCGTGCCCGAGGAGAGTATTGGGGTGTGACATTGTGCCCCTCTCATAGGTGGCCCATAGCTACTTAGTCGGTAGCATGAAAATATTCTTTAACCTCTAACTTTCAATCTAACCATTTGATTGAATTGATTCTTAGGTATGTTAATCTACACTCATCAAGCTTCATTTTGCATGTTTGCTTGCCTTTATGTGTTGCCTAGAATGAGAGAAATCATAGCTTGAATATCAAAACCCATTTCAGTTCAAACTTCAATCCAAATTTTATGAAATCTTAACCATAGATTTTAGTTCTTAAAGCTATAGTCTTGCAGTTTGAGTATTTTACACTGTGTGTATTGAATGGTTTGTTAATCCAACTTGAATCGAGCTTGAAACGAGCTAGGAAAATAGAAGAAGGGTGTCTAGAACTCAAGTCCAGAGATGGGTCCAGTGCTGGACCTTGCATGACTTGACCTTTTGGGAGATTCCTCCCTTTTAGTCAATCTCGTAGGGTAAAATAGTCATTCCACACATTTTTACCCTAATTGACCTAAGTTGACTTCCAGACTTTCTCGAGTCATTTTCAAGAGCATAAAAACCTTAATTGAGCATCGTTAGACATTCAATTTGAATTTGAATGTTTAATCTGATTAAATCAAATTCTCAGATTGTTTGTTTAGGTGGCGAGCTCGAGTGCAGATGAGTGAGCATCTGAGTTAGACATTGGAGATTTATTTCAAGAGTATACAGTTCTCCCTAACTAGTTAGTGGCTTGATTATAGTGATCAATTGACCTAAGTTGACTTCCAGACTTTCTCGAGTCATTTTCAAGAGCATAAAAACCTTAATTGAGCATCGTTAGACATTCAATTTGAATTTGAATGTTTAATCTAATTGAATCAAATTCTCAGATTGTTTGTTTAGGTGGCGAGCTCGAGTGCAGATGAGTGAGCACTCTAAACCACCGAGTGTCAACCGATTTTTAAATTATTTTATTAAATATTTATAAATGTTTTGGCATATGAATAGTCCAGCCACATACATTATGATTCATGACATGATTTATAAATTGATTTTATTATGTTATGATTAGTATTATGAGGTAAGTGGTCCCTTTGAGGATAGTCCCTTTGAGGACGTGGCTCGATGCTCTATTTTGAAGTGAGTGGATTGAGAAAGAACATGCTAACCCATGATAAGAGGATTCCATGGGCCACCTACCGAGGAGCATGGATCCAAGAACCCTAATTCTAAGAGGCACAAAGGGAAACTCGCTAAGGTTGAGGTAGCTATGTCCACTCACAATGATGGCAACGTCAGAGGAACAGGCACAAGAGGAATATATTGGTTTACAATAGATATGAGTTAGAGCCCTTGATGGTCCAGTGGGTCACCTTGGTGCATGGGTTGATGTTTGGATTTTTTTTTAGTTGTCAACCCATTTATGAGATATTTTATTTTATTTTAGTGTTTTGCGATTTTGTATGTTTATTAAATAGATTGTTTTGTTAAATTATTATTTTGGTATTATTCATATTCCTAGCCTGACATGATTAGTCATTATGGTTAGGTTCCTCACTGGGTACATCTATTATATTCACCACCCTTATAGCACTTTTGAAAGTTATCCGATCAACACGAGAGATCATGTGGATAGTAATCTTTGGTATACCTAAGCAACCATAATTTGTAGTATGTACCACCTATATTGCTTTGACTACATTGGGGCTCGTACTAGTATTATTATTATTATTATTATTATTTTGTATATTAAATATTCCACTACACACTTACACCGTAAAAACGTGTTACCATTAAATATTTACTTTTCTTTAATGATATTATGTATTAAATATTTATTTAAGTTTTCATATAGTATTTTATCATATTGCTCTGTTCACATTTTATTTTATGCCTTGTACCATCCTAGATACTAGCCTTCTCGGCACGTATCTCGATGTGGTATAGGAGTTGTCATGTGGCCAAGCCTGCGAGTCGGGAAGTGACACGGGCTCTTTTGGGTTTGGGTATTTTTAGGTTTAGGCTTGGGTTGGGTTCGTGTCATGCCCCGACCTAAGGGCTTGGCCACGTGATAACCATCATATCACCTCGAGATGCATGCCATGGCATAAAAGAATAAAACATAATAAAAGAAAACATAATATAAAATATATTACAATATAATTTTTAAAATAACATACATAAGTATAAAAGTAACATGTTTTATGATGCAAATGTGTAGTGGATTAAAGTACTATAATTATACAATAATATTCTGAAAACCAAGGGAGTCACAAGGAATAGATGGAACCTATAAAATCATGGTCAACTGGATCTAACAAGGATCACTGTCCACCAAATCATCGATTGTCCTGAGTCTAATGCCCTACAAAACTAAAAAGAGGGAGGTAAGTGTCACGCCCCGACACCTTAATCGAGCACATGACAATCGCCGCAACTTTTGAAAATGCATTCTATTAGATTAGAATACATCTCGGAAGTTGCAAGGCTAAAACGGTCATTTTGATGATTTTTCTTTCATACAGTTTTCATCCAGTTCATTTATTAGAACACTTAACTAACATGTAGGCAATTCAAAACAGGTAAAATATCGGACTGTCATGGCGTAAAAATTCATGTAAACACAAAGCACTAAAATTTCAAGATATTTACGAAAATGCCATTAAATATTCGACATATTTTTTTTTTCGTATATTTTTAAACCAAGCTACAAGACTCTAAAAAATACAGTAACAGTTTTGAATATTGTTAGACACACTAAAGCAGTGAATTAGCTATTTAAACTGACATTTACTTGGTGGGTCCTACACGAATTTTTAAAAAATAGTACAAAAAGTTGACTTCTGCACCCTCAGTCAAACCTGAGCAAAAAACCTAGCAGTTTTCCCATCACAACGTACCTACGAGCGCGGTTGGTATCTACAGCCTGAAAAATATTTTATTAAAAAAAAGGGGTGAGTAACAGAGTTACCCAGTGAGTGGATAACAAAACCATATAAAGCAGTAATATAAAAACCGATAATTGTAACAAGGCAATTAAAATTTAACATCATGAGCATAACTATACTTAAAGCAAAATCTCATAAACTTTGGCCCATGTATTATCTAGTTCATCCGTCAATTCCTTACTCGAGTTGTCGCCTTGGCCGAGGCCGACAACCGAGTATTGAGTTCCATCCTGGACGGTGGTGCCACAGGATGAACTCAAAGCACCTTGCGGGTTTCCCTCCGCGCCTCCCGTCAAGGTAAGTCCACAATCACCACGCCCCTCTAAAGGCGGTCCGTGGCTACTTGGCTACTGCAGTAACAATTTTTCCTCCCAAAGAGGCCGCCGTATTGTAATATCTTATGGAGTCGTGATGGCTTATAAACCCTTTGATTTTATTTCCATAAAGTGGCATATTTTAAAACTATATAAAACCTTTTCTAATTATCTCAAAAGCAAAATTAGAAATTTGTTTCAAAACCATTTCCATATAATATTTTTCAAAACCAATTTCATAAATTGCCATCACACTCCATGGGCCATTTTATTTCTCATCATTACACACACATAGCAATAAACCATGGAATTCAATAAATCCATATTCAACAAACAGTAAAAGATAAAGGTTTAGAAATTAATTATCCACTCACAGTGAGATCCTCGCTACTCTTGGGCGTCCTCGCCCGGTTCCTTGTCCCTTGTTGGCGCAGGCACTCCTAATTTCCATAAATTTATTTAGTTTTCCAAACCATTGCTAAATTGGACTAAAGCTTAGTCTACATGCAATGCCATGCATGCCATGCATGCCATGCACTAATTTAGTAGTCTACTACAAATCTCTACTTTTACTAATATTCTTCTAACTAATTTTTATTTATTTATTTATTTTTTCTTTCAAATTCATGTTTATTCCATAACTAGTTAAAAATTTTTCCATGGCCATAACACATTGTAACTTTCGTCCATTGTTCAAATTTCACCCAAATTCCACATTTTTCTTTTCCAACATTTTTCATTAACATTGTCACATTAAAATTACTCCAAAATAACTACATTTTAATTTAAATTCCAAAATTACAAAAATGCCATTTTTCATGTAAATTTCAGCATAAATTATTGAAAAATTAAAATTTCCATTTCTAATGTAATTTAATGACATTTCCTAGTTTAGTAAGTTTCCATAAACATCATATTTTAATCCTAAGGTTCCATGAATCCAATTTGGCCTAGAAATCTTAAGTTCAAAAATGCTCCATAACTTTTCTAATTTTCTAGATTCACACTTCTACAAGGAATTTTAAGTTAAATTGACATTATATTCATGTTTAGCATGCCATAATCTACATTCTAACATCAAAATTAGGCATACTTACCTTGATTTGTGAAAATCCACCGAGAACCCTAGACTTTCCAATTGCAATTTCTCCTCACTTAGCTTGAATTTATTGAAATTGATTTAGGAATGTTGATGGGCTAATCAAGAGGTTTAATTTGGTAGGAAATTTTGGTAGGCTTGTTTGGAGAATTTTGGACTTTAGGCTTATGGTGGAAGGTTGTAAGCTTTCATCAATGGTGGAATATCTCAAGGTTGAAGACAACAATGGTGGTTTGCCAATTTTCTAGCATTTTCTAGGCTTTTATTTAGTCATGGCCGGATTTTGTGTTGAAAAAGATGATGGAATTTTGCTTAAATCATAGCCATCCATTCCTAAGCTTATGACACTTGTCACTAGATGGTTAAGTCTTTAAAAATAAAATGTCACTTCCAATTACCATTTTACCCTCCAACAATCACTAAAATTTCATTTATATCCTAAGTCAGTGTAATAAAATTTTCAGTGTATATTTTTATTCTTCAGATAATTTCCTTTTATTCCATTGGCAGTGAAATTTTAAAATTCTCTGTCAATTTTTTGTAAATTCTGTCTAAACTTCTAATTTTACTACTAATTCTTCAACAATTTATGTAATTCCATTTATGTCCTATTCATAACTTAAGTAAAACTTAAACTATATTTTCAATGATTTCCTACTAAATGATGCATGCCGAATGGACTAAAAAAACAGAAATTTAGAACGGGTATTACAGTAAGTATGATGAATGTACCCGGTGAGGGACCTAGTCATAATGACCAAACATCTCAGGCTAAGGATATGAATAAATCCAAGTAATATTTAATAAAAACATATATTAAAGAAATAAAACATTAAAATCCCGAAAACCAAATCCAAATCCAATATTTCATAAATGGGCTGGCATCTGAAAATATTCCAAATGTACACCCATGTACTTAGGTGACCAACTGGACCGTCAAGGGCTATAACTCTTATCTCATATAAAACATGATTTATCATTGAGCCCGTTCCCTTGATGTTGCCATTACTATGAGTCGAAACATAACTATTTGAGCCCTAGCGAGTCACCCTACATGCCTCTCTTTACTGTAGGGTTTATCGCTCACCGTGCCTTTCAAAAGGCGGTCCATAGCTATTTGGTCGAACGGATGCTCCACCTGGTCCACTCACTCCCTTGTGGAGCACCGAAAACCTCTCAATCTCTCATCTCTTATATCATTATTAATAATAAAAGTAAATAATAAATCTTCATTTTCCTTTTTAAATTCCAACCCTCAAATCCATTTATAAATCTTGTATGCAAGGATGGACCATCCATATCCCAAAACATTTCCAAAACATTTAACAAAACAATTTAATAAAAACAATCTAGAAAACGGCTAACCTTCAGTGGTCAACCACTATAACCAAGCCACTCACTAGTTAGGGAGGTTCGTATACTCCTGAATTAATCCTCAATTGCCAAAGCTCAGCTCTTCCTCCTGTTCTTGCCGAGCACGTACTAATAATCAAATTGAACTCCAATTCGATCAATCTAAGTATTTGAACATTAATTAAACACCTTAGGGTATCCTAATTAGGGTTTCTAAGGTTTTTGAAATCAAATTGGATAAATTTAGAAGTCAATTTAGGTCAATCGGGGTCTGAGAAGGCAAAATGACCATTTTACCCTTGCTACAGTGTAGGTTCGGTAGGGACCGCAGGACATGGTCGAGAGAAATTTTTCTCTCGAACAGTTTGAGTCCAACGCCAGACTTATATCCGGCAATCGAAACGTCTAACAAGACCGCTCGACGGGAAAATATTGGCGAATAAAAGATTTTGAAAATGAGAAAATACAAATGCCATTAACCATTTGGTTTAGGTTGCTTAGCCACATATTTTGACTCCGTTTGACCTAACATAATCTAAAAAGATTACCTTAGGTGAAACAAATGTTGGTCTACGAAAACAAATTTTGGGTTCGGGAGTCGGTTACATTCGGGGAAGGATTAGCACCCCCAAAACGCCCAGAAATTGGTAACATAAAAGTCTTTTTAAAAATATTTTTAGGGTTAATGATAAATGCTTTCAACATATAAAAACGTAATTTTAAAAAGTTTGAATATCGGAGTAAAAACACCTTTTGGTATGGGCTAATTTACCCTTGAAGAAAATCCGATTTAATGAGATCCGTATTGAAAATTGATTAAAAAGTTCCCAATGTTGAATAACCGAATTGAGAACTTCCGAAAATAAACTTTAAAAATTAAAATGTTAAAACAAGTAATTTATCAAAGATAAATTTTAATTTAAAGAAAAAATAAGGATTTTGAAAAAGATTGGATTAAATTTGGGAAGACTTCAATCGTTAAGGACTAAATTGAAATCTTTCGAAAATATTTTTGGGTTTTTGAAATTAATGTCGGAATTATTAAATTCCTTTTATTGATAAGAAATTTTCCAATTAAAAGCAAAATCAGAAAAAAAAAAAAACGTAAGTTTAATTAGAAAGACTTCAATGTAGGGGCATAATTGAAATCTTTCAAAATATTTTTTGAATTTTTGAAAATAATGTCTCAATAATTAAATTCCTTTAATTTTTGGATCTCATTTTTTTAAAAACTTTGATTAAACAAATTAACCAAATTTTACATTTTTTTTATAAGAAAACCTCAACTATTGATTAAGTTTGAGATTTTCCTAAAAAGCTATTTTTAGATTTTAAAATTATGTCAGAATTAAAATTCCTTTTGTTGATAAGGGGAATTTTGAAAAAAACACATTTTTTTTGGACTTTTGAAAATTGACATTAATTAAAGAAAACTTTAAATATTGGATGAAAAAGTAAACATGATATGCATGTGATTTTGAAGAAATTAAATGGAAAAAATTCATTTTTTTATTTTTGAAGGGATAAAAATTCCCCCAAATTCCCAATAGGCCTTCCGATGAGAAACTTAGAGAAATTTCTATCTTGGTAGACCACTGAGCATCTCGTCCTTCAGAGGCACTCTCCGGCTTCCCATGCACATGAATTTTTTGAAAACAACGATTTAATTACTAAATGCATGAAATGATAAGACAAAATAAACCAAGAAAATGGGTTAGCACAAGAAATATATTAAGTATGTATTAAATAAATAATTAATGATGCATGAACTTAATTTCTAAAATAGCATAAATGATGCAAATGGGCCTATTTTACTAAGTGACATAATATAATGAAATGTGCCTAAAACTAAAATGCAAATGGGCCTAGCTTGCTAAATGACATAAATTAAATGATCTAGGCCTAGACTAAAAATGAAAATGGGCCTAATTATGAAATATGAAATAAGCTTAATTAATTAAATGATATAAAATATTAAATGAGCCTAGTCCTAAAATGCAAATGGGCCTAATACCTAAATGGCATAAATTAAATGGAATGAACTAAATTTAAGATGCAAATGGACTTAGTTTACTAAATGATATATAATAATGAAATGACCTAATTCACTAAATGGCATGAAATATGTAAAATGATCTAATTTACTAAATGACTTAAAATATGCAAAATGACCTAATTTACTAAATGCCATAAAATATGCAAAATGACCTAAAGATGTAAAAAATGGCATAAAGTAATAAATAGCCCAAAAATGTTAAAATGCCATAAAATATTAAAATGACATGAAATATTAAATGACCTAAAAATGCTAACTTGACATGAATACCAAATGGGCTTAACTACTAAAAGAAAGACATAAAAATATGCTTAATTTCTATTATGGCACTAATTTTTATGGCAAAGATTGACATTAATGTACATAGCACGAGACTAAAGCAAGAAAATACTAATTATTAAAATGAGATTAGGACCGAAATCATAAAAGAAAATAATTATTTATTCCTATTTATCTTGTCAACGTGTTTAACCATAACCAAATATTGCATTAACCCAAAGTCATTATATGTTACAAACCAAAACAAGCAAAAAACCATAATCAGCAAAAGGGTAATGTCCAAACAGCCACATAGCCCAGAGCTATCAAACCCGACAGCAAGCAAGATCAATAAACTCATCCGATTGGAATCATATGATCCATCAATATGAAAATATATAACCCATAACAAGCAAAGCAAGCCAACCAATTATCTTTAAAATAAGGACCATGAAATCCAACTATGGTTTTAATAGAATATTCAACAATATGAAATGAGAATAAATTCAGCTATCAAATGAAGGTAATGGCCCAAGATAAATAGATCATCAAGCATGACCAAATATTTAAAAGCCCAAATTCAATAATGACAATCCATATGACTTGAAGACACAAACCCAAAACATGAAAGTCATCATCAAAGCCCAAAACATTCTCTAGCAATCTGGATCGGAAGAGTATATACATATATAGTCCAAAATATATGAAAATGACCTAGAAATCTTCAGTCAACAACAAAGGTCAAAAGAGTCTACCCGAGATGCAGTCCACTCCTGCGTTCTGAGTTCCTTTTGCCTTTTTTTCTTTCCCTCTTCCCTAACTTTTCTTCTCTATCAGACGACTACCCTCTTCCAAATAGAGAACCTAGCCGCCACAACTTCCAAACTCAAGATCCAACAGTTGTTTCAACCATGTCCAAAACCCCTTCCCAAAACAGACAAGTTTACTCCGAATAGACAACCTCTTCTCTTTTTCAAATCCAAGACCCACCCCTTTTTCTTCTTTTTTTTTTAAAAAAATGAAACACTAAAAATCGTTTGGAAAACACTTGAACCTAGATAAGAAAACCCCTAAAACTTTTTGAAGATTTTTGACACTCTAAAGTTTTCTTTTTTAAAAAAAAACTTGTTGAAAGGAACCCAAAAATTAAATTTCACGGTTTCTCTTTTCTCTTTTTGTTCTAAAAGTTTTAAAAACTGATTTTTTGCCCAAAATAAAATTTTTGAAAACCCTAGCTTTTGAAAACAGGAGCCCTAATTTTAATTTAGGGAGTTTTTTTGATTCGGCCTCCCCCCCGACATTGTACGAAATGATGCTTAATGATGCTTTTATATGGGAAAGGAAATTAATCTGAGGGTGAAAAATGTGTATCCAGCCCTAAAATCAATGGCTGTGGGCATTTTTATTCATTTTTGTCTGTTTCTTCTGCAGGTCTCATGGGCTTTTTCAAAGCCTTGTAGCTTCAGATGACTTGGGAAAAGGGATTTTCGGGTTCAATGGTCAAGATTTGCTCAAGGATGCATCCTACGGTCTGTGAATGAGGTGAAAATGCTTTCTCTCTCTTTTTTTATTGTCTATTTTACCTTCTGAGTATTTTTTCTCATTCAATCATTGGCTGTGAAATTTTATCATTGTGATCAACAGTTGTGGGAGTGTGTTGATGAAACCTTGCTGACACATGCTTGCTGATGTCAAAATGGAATGAGATGAATTTTTGAGAAGGATTTTCCTATATTTGATGAGTTGTTACGGTTTCATTGGCTATAGAAGAATATTCTGTTGGCTACCTTTGTTTGCTCTGTATGTTTGCAGGGACGGTAATTTGGTACAGAGAGAGAATTTCGGAATGTGCAGTGGAGAGAGAAAGGATCACCTTTATCTCCAAGCTTGGTTGACACACCCGGACCTAGCACGACTTTTCTGTACGAATGAAATAGTACAAGACGACGTATTAATTAAACAATGGGTCGGTCCGGCTGTGTCAAGTTAGAAGAGAAGTTAAATTAGGATAAGACGGAGTTTGAAGATAAAGTAATTAACCATGCATGGAAATTAGTAAATGCCAAAAAGACCTCCAAATAAGTCCCTAGAAATTTATTATGGGCCCCATTGGCACAAGAAATCAAAGGATTTAGCCAACGGGTAAAAATGGAAGAAAGTTGAAAAAGGGGAAAAAGTTTGACCCGGGGCCCGAGTGGACCCGGTGTCGGGCTCCCCTATAAATAGGGGAGGGCCGACGGTTTTCCTTTCATTTTTCTTTTCTTTTTCTTTCTTTTTCTTCTTTTTCTCTCTGGAGCCAAAACGGAGGCATTTTGGAAAATTGGCAGATCCGGACAAACCGACCGCCAGTTCGAGGCGAGATCTTGGTGAGTTATTCTTAACTCCTCGATCTACGTTTTGTTAAGTTTGCACGCATTTCCATGCATCGGTCTAGCCTAGATCCAAGTTTTCAGCTTTTGACCGGATTAAAGCTTTAAACTCAAATAAGTGGATTTCGGGCCGGTGGAATAAGGTGAGTTTTTAGTGTGTTATAGTATTCACCTTATTCTACGTCCCATTCCGTTTTTACGCATTTTTGTGCACCGGGTGTGAGTAAATCGGAAATTTAGTCAATTCGGGCTAAATCTCGGTCTACGGGAAAATCGGACCGGTGTTTCTCGTTTCTGCCTCGGCATATCCGTTGTGGATGCCATGAGGATCGCCTCTCTAAGTTTGTACGATGAAAGGAGGAGAAACGAGTGCGAAAACCGGGGAAAAGACCGGCCGAAGAACTGGCCGATCGAGTCCCTGTTTAGATATTTTGAATATATTATTATTATATTAAAAGATATTTATATATTATATTAATATATTTAGATATTTATATATAATATTATTATATTTGAGATATTTATATATTATATCATTATAATGTATAAATATCTCATAGGAGGGCTTTTCGAGCCCGATTTCGAGTAGAATTTGGCCCAACCCGTGTGGGGCCCAGCCTAGTCCGGGTGTGGGGCCCACGGGGCCCCGGGGGCATTTTGGTAATTTTTCGTCGAGAGTCCGATTTTAGCCCCGAAACCTCCCGGACACTTTTCTAAGTGTCGGGCCCAGCCCGAGTGGCCCATGGACCCCCAGGGGTATTTTCGTAATTTTTCACCAAGTGTCCGATTTTTACCTCGGAACCTCCTGGACACTTTTCTAAGCCCCGAATCACTTCCAAACATCGTCATAGGTCATATTAGAGCCTCATAGGTGCATTCATAAATTGTAATTATGAATGCTAACGTATTTCCGTGTACTAGGGCTCCGGGTGAATCGAATGCGGCGATGCTCCGGAGGTTGAGCTACATGGAGCGCTTGGGAGTATACGATTCTCCCACTACTGTGAGTGACTTAGACTTCTCTGTCTAGCCACTGGGGAAAAGGGTTTTAAAAATGGTTTTTAAAATATAAATGTTTTTCAAAGGAATTGGGATACGAGAAATTCACACACACACAACTGTCTGCGATATACCCACATAGAGAGTGGGATGTTTTCAAAGGAAAATATAAATACTTTTGTGTGTGTATTTTTATATATTTTAAATACGTATGACTTATATATATATATTTGAAATATTATTGTTATGGTTATTGAGGGTACGATGCCCTTGGGAGATGAGCGATTGAGAGGGTTCCTCGGGGCTCCAATTGCGGGAGCGTGGACCGAGTTTGAGAGCATGCATGATACTCAGCCGTGGACCGCCTATCGAGGGGCACGGTGAGTCGAGCCTGGTTGGGAGAGGCGCGTAGGGAAACTCGCCAGAGCTCCAGTTCGCTGTGTTCCACCACAGCGAGGCACCACCGAGGGAAAGGGCTAGAGAGATAGAAAAGAGAAACTAATTATAAATGAGAAAAGAGATAGCCCTCGGTGCAGTGAGGCGTAAGGCGACCGACGGGTCGTGCCTCCAGTATGATTGAGATGCCAGCCCATTTGAGATTTAAATATTTATTTATTAAGGAGTTTTTAAAAGAGTTTTCAAAGAAAAATATTTATTATTATTTTATTTTATTTTATTTTATTTTGGATTTCCCTTATCTGCCCTAACCCAGATGGAGATTCTTAGAACCTCTGTCACTCACCTGTATCCAATGTGGATGGATGCAGATTCGCGTACGGAGTCAGCTATAGGAAGGAGGCTCACTAGGAGACGTCGGTGGCTTAGGCTTAGTAGTTTTCCGCTGCCTAGGTATTTCTTCAAATTAATCCACTGGTGCACGTTTTAAGTTTTATTATTTATTTAAATGATTTTTAATTAAAATTTTAGTTTTGTTTTGCAGCGATGATATCCATTTCAATGCCTTGCGGTGCCTCGGATGCGTGGCTGCAGACACGTACTTCGAGGTGGCGCGGCGGTTGCCACGTGGCCGGCCCGGGCGGGTCGGGGCGTGACAATTTGATTGGTATCAGAGCATTAAAAAGATTCTGACTGATTTCAAAAATTATAAAGTGTTTTCAAATGTTTTGAAATGTTTTTGAAGCCAGTGGATTAAATAGGTTTAAAATTCAAGAGTTCGAGTATGTAGCTACTCGAAAGCGTCATGAATAATCAAGCTTACTCTTAGAATACCTTCTTTAGCAGCAAGCCACCAGATAGTGTTCTCGAGTGTGGTCTTAAGTGAGAAGACATCACGACCACCTTCTTCCTCGAGATTCGTGCAAGTAAGGCACGCTTTCCAAGAAACCCCCCAAACTCACATTTTCAACTTTCAATGTTCCTTCTACTCGATAGCCGAACTGTGCAAGGGATGGTATTTCCCTTGAGACGACGAGATAGATAATGTTTCGTCCGAATTTCGACGAAGCCTAGTTAAAGGCTTACCAGTGGAAACTGGTTCGATGCCCACAACCTTCAATGTTTGATTTTGAAGTTGTGAACATTGAGACTCGCTAGTAAAGCAGCGAGTGTCAAGCGTAAATTAGATGCGTTGCCCCAATTCTTACACTAGTGACGTGTAAGATTTGGGAGGAAATGATACAACTAGAACGAGGCAAGGGGCCAAGGTGGGTATACTGTGCGTGAATGCTAACCTCACTTCTCTCGTTTTCTACCCCGTGGGTGTGTAGCCTTAGAGAGAGAGTTGGGTTAAGATTCAAGAATTTGAAAGAAGTCAATCACGGAGGATGTGGTTGACCAAAAACCTCAGGACGTGAGATGAAGCACCCGCACAACCAGATGAAAGATCGAGAAGGATTTCACAAGCATCAAATGGAGATAAAGACAAGCGATTGCCGAAAAGCCTACAAGTTGACAAGTCTGATGGGATAAGCCCACAGATTGCCTGGATGATGCTCCGAGGAGTGAGCACGAAGTGAGAGAAGTGGCAGCAAGGGCTAGCTAACTTCAATTATTCTTACACTGTGGGGTGTAAGGGGTGAGACGTACCATCCAAAGGAAAGGATTGATAAGAGGAAACCCCAAAGGATTCAAGGATGGCAAAAAGGAAGAGAATAAGAGAGAAGCTATTCTTGGGAAACGATGAGGAGGAATAAGGCAAGGATGACACGATGGAGAATGAAAGAATGAAAGAAGATTACATCCAAGTGATCAACGAGTAGTACATCTGTTACTACTTGTCCGACCATTGGATACCAATGATGAGAAGGATAATGGATAAAAGAGAAAGGAAATGAAGATGGAAGAAGTGGAATAAAGAAAGTAAGGAGGAAGAGACCCCTAAGGGATAATAAGAAATGATTCAGAACAAAATGAATGGGAAGAAAGTAAGCAAAGAAAGAGTGTAACGCACGGCAATGATGGGAATGCTTGCATATGTGCGAATGAAGGGCACGAAAAGAACGTTCTTCGAAGATTGAGAAGACATCATCAGATGAAATTGGCGAGAAAGAAGAAGAGGAAAGGAGAAGAAACGCAAACCCTTAATCAAAGGATCAAGAAATGTGGTGATGTAGTGCGGAGGCTTTCTTAATGAAGAAAGAAAGCATGAAAACCCTAGGTAAAAGAAGATCCTAGGTTAATAAAAGAATAACAAGGTCTAAAAGAAAGAGAGACTTAGTTCAGTTGATGAACTAAGTTTTGTTAACTAGGAACAGAGCCTTAAAAGAGGAAAAGTATGACACATCACTAGAAAACTATAACCTTAAATAGCGATAATGTCATAATGAACCGTAGGTTAATAACTCCAAATGGTTGACCAGGATTAGTATAAGAATAAGACTAAGAAATTAGGGTTAGAGACAAAACCTAGGTGAGTAACTTAGAGATAGATTAAAGAAGGGCATAAAAAAAGGGGATTAAAAGAAGCATAGAAAGAGGACTAAGAAAGATCTAGTAAAAGAAAGTGAATAAAAGACTTAGAAACGGATGTTAGTTAAAGAGAGTCGAGCATAATGGACCCCGAACTCGAATCAAGTCAAGGCACTACATCATAAAATGAATAAATCAAGGAAAGAAATGAGTAAACAAGGATTATCGGAGGCCAGAACTAAGAAAGAGAAAAACAGGGTAAAGGATATAAATTGGTGAAAGGAAGAAGAAACCCCCAACTATTTGATTTTGGGAAGAAGATGACAGAAGGATTAAGAATGGGAATGGTGAAAAGAAGGGAAAGGAAAACCCTGATTAGTTAGATGATAAAAGAAGAGATAAAGAGGTTGGATAGAAAGAAAAATTGGAGAAAACATAAGAGAAGAAGCACTCGTAGGAAACGAGTAGATGGAGATGATGCTATTTTAATGGATGACGGGTAAGGATGATATCAATGAAAGGTAAACGAAAGAGACGAAGAGAAAAATAAGAAGTGAGGATACCAAGGTATGGTAATACAAACAAGAATGAACGAAGGATAAGAATAATGACGATGATGGGAACTTTAAAGATAATCAAACACAGAGAATGAGGAAAGTGGATCGACCTAGTCAAGAGTCGAAGAAAGAGTGAGGATAAGACGAGAATGAATAAGAGAATGATTAAAACTGGAGAAAACAAAAAGGTGATTAAGTATAAACCAGAATAATGGTTGGAACTGAAGGAGATAAAAAAGGATAAGGACCAAGAAGTAAAGTGAGATAGAAGGAATTAAGAGAATAAGGTGGAGAAATATGAGGGATAAGTCAGATCTTCAGAAGGAGGGGAGTAAGCTACTTTGAGGATAACCTCCCCGAAGAATGATAAGTGAAGAAAGGATGTGGGAAATGAAGTTCAAACCAAGCTAAAACGGAGCCAGCTTGGCGTGGGCTAGATAGAGAGGTAATGGAGAATAGAGAAAGGTGTTGCCCACGGTAAATAAACCATGACATCGAAAGACAAAGAAGAGATATCAATAGGATTAAGAGCCGAAGATGGCTAAGAGAAAGGAAACCCATATTGGTAAAGCAAGAGATGAGGAAACTGAAACAGAAAAGGGGACAAGAGAGAACCCCGAGTACGTAATGGAAGGAGTACGGGAATAAGGAGAAGAATTGATTAAGCTCATGAACTTCTATGAGCACAGCCAGTATGAAGAGCAGAAAGGAAATTCTAACACCCAAGAGAATCAAAGGTGTTAGAAGAAAGGAGGAATAAGGATGATAATGATGAAGAAAGTCAGAGAAGGAAGCGAAGAGGGAAAAGACGAAGTCAAGGTAAAGGAAATATGGGACAAGACGTGAAAGATCACGTAAATCAAGGTTAAGGAATATGAAGAAGTAAAAGGGTACGGAGATTGTGAAAGCCCTAACGATGCCAAAGAATGGCAATAGACCCAAGATAAGGGTAAGCCGAGTGAAGAACGAGATACCTCAAGAGAGAAGAATGCGAAGATAATGAAACCACAAGGGATACCGCAAGGGTTTGACATGCGTGATTGGCCTGGTCTCGTGTTGACGAGAGGCAAGAGGAATGATATGGATGGGTATGAGGTCGAGGCTCAAGTGTGATTGACTTGGGAGCCGTGTGAGGCGTCCCTATGTGAGAAAGGGTCAGAGATCGAGATCTTGAGGGTCTCTGTGATGACCACTCGTGAGGATCGGCCCTGTACATGATTGGGGTGTGCATGAGGCCACCCAGAGTTCTCCGTCCTTGTGAGGAGGAGATGAGATATAATGGGCCGAGGGCCCTATTTGTGATTTGTGATGGGCGGTCAGAGAGTGGGTCAGCTTGTGAGAGCCGAGAGGGCATGATCTCTGATTCCTTAGTTATGATGTGGCCAGTGTGGGCCAGCGTGTACTAGAGCTCGACTCATGCACCATTAAGAGAGAGAATGGAAGTAAGAAACGAAACAAAGAAGCAAGACCAAGGTAGGGCGGAAAGACAATTAACTCACCGCATCCTCGCCGTGGAGGCGAGGGAGTTAAGCGAAGGTCTTTCCCGATAGCTTGGTTACAAAGACGAGTACAAGACCGCGAAATGACGAGAAACACGTTAGAAGATGGCCTCGAAGCGAGAGGCAATGGTAATGAAAAAGGAGGAGGAACTCCTAAGAAGAGTAAGAGGTGAGGAACCTCAGAAGAAACAAAATGATAGTCTCGTCAAGGGAGACTTGAAGGATGAGAGAAGAACAAAGCGAGAGGATCAAGTGAGCACGACTACAGCAAAAGAAGGACCTCCAGAGTTCATGATTAAAGTAAAGAGAGCCTAACCCATGAATAGGTAAGGGTAGGCTATGTTAAAGAAAAGATGAGGTTCAAACTCAAGAGTAGAAGGGCGATGGAGCCACTCTTGAGAAAGAGAATGATCAGAGTGCGCAGCGGAAGCGCGGCGAACTTCAGCAACGAATAGTGATGCTAACACTATTCGAAAACGAAAAGAGAGCTTCGAATGGAAGCCAAACCTCCCCAAGCTACTTTGTTTAATTTCGAGGACGAAATTTTAGAAGGAGGGGAGAGTTGACACACCCGGACCTAGCACGACTTTTCTGTACGAATGAAATAGTACAAGACGACGTATTAATTAAACAATGGGTCGGTCCGGCTGTGTCAAGTTAGAAGAGAAGTTAAATTAGGATAAGACGGAGTTTGAAGATAAAGTAATTAACCATGCATGGAAATTAGTAAATGCCAAAAAGACCTCCAAATAAGTCCCTAGAAATTTATTATGGGCCCCATTGGCACAAGAAATCAAAGGATTTAGCCAACGGGTAAAAATGGAAGAAAGTTGAAAAAGGGGAAAAAGTTTGACCCGGGGCCCGAGTGGACCCGGTGTCGGGCTCCCCTATAAATAGGGGAGGGCCGACGGTTTTCCTTTCATTTTTCTTTTCTTTTTCTTTCTTTTTCTTCTTTTTCTCTCTGGAGCCAAAACGGAGGCATTTTGGAAAATTGGCAGATCCGGACAAACCGACCGCCAGTTCGAGGCGAGATCTTGGTGAGTTATTCTTAACTCCTCGATCTACGTTTTGTTAAGTTTGCACGCATTTCCATGCATCGGTTTAGCCTAGATCCAAGTTTTCAGCTTTTGACCGGATTAAAGCTTTAAACTCAAATAAGTGGATTTCGGGCCGGTGGAATAAGGTGAGTTTTTAGTGTGTTATAGTATTCACCTTATTCTACGTCCCATTCCGTTTTTACGCATTTTTGTGCACCGGGTGTGAGTAAATCGGAAATTTAGTCAATTCGGGCTAAATCTCGGTCTACGGGAAAATCGGACCGGTGTTTCTCGTTTCTGCCTCGGCATATCCGTTGTGGATGCCATGAGGATCGCCTCTCTAAGTTTGTATGATGAAAGGAGGAGAAACGAGTGCGAAAACCGGGGAAAAGACCGGCCGAAGAACTGGCCGATCGAGTCCCTGTTTAGATATTTTGAATATATTATTATTATATTAAAAGATATTTATATATTATATTAATATATTTAGATATTTATATATAATATTATTATATTTGAGATATTTATATATTATATCATTATAATGTATAAATATCTCATAGGAGGGCTTTTCGAGCCCGATTTCGAGTAGAATTTGGCCCAACCCGTGTGGGGCCCAGCCTAGTCCGGGTGTGGGGCCCACGGGGCCCCGGGGGCATTTTGGTAATTTTTCGTCGAGAGTCCGATTTTAGCCCCGAAACCTCCCGGACACTTTTCTAAGTGTCGGGCCCAGCCCGAGTGGCCCATGGACCCCCAGGGGTATTTTCGTAATTTTTCACCAAGTGTCCGATTTTTACCTCGGAACCTCCTGGACACTTTTCTAAGCCCCGAATCACTTCCAAACATCGTCATAGGTCATATTAGAGCCTCATAGGTGCATTCATAAATTGTAATTATGAATGCTAACGTATTTCCGTGTACTAGGGCTCCGGGTGAATCGAATGCGGCGATGCTCCGGAGGTTGAGCTACATGGAGCGCTTGGGAGTATACGATTCTCCCACTACTGTGAGTGACTTAGACTTCTCTGTCTAGCCACTGGGGAAAAGGGTTTTAAAAATGGTTTTTAAAATATAAATGTTTTTCAAAGGAATTGGGATACGAGAAATTCACACACACACAACTGTCTGCGATATACCCACATAGAGAGTGGGATGTTTTCAAAGGAAAATATAAATACTTTTGTGTGTGTATTTTTATATATTTTAAATACGTATGACTTATATATATATATTTGAAATATTATTGTTATGGTTATTGAGGGTACGATGCCCTTGGGAGATGAGCGATTGAGAGGGTTCCTCGGGGCTCCAATTGCGGGAGCGTGGACCGAGTTTGAGAGCATGCATGATACTCAGCCGTGGACCGCCTATCGAGGGGCACGGTGAGTCGAGCCTGGTTGGGAGAGGCGCGTAGGGAAACTCGCCAGAGCTCCAGTTCGCTGTGTTCCACCACAGCGAGGCACCACCGATGGAAAGGGCTAGAGAGATAGAAAAGAGAAACTAATTATAAATGAGAAAAGAGATAGCCCTCGGTGCAGTGAGGCGTAAGGCGACCGACGGGTCGTGCCTCCAGTATGATTGAGATGCCAGCCCATTTGAGATTTAAATATTTATTTATTAAGGAGTTTTTAAAAGAGTTTTCAAAGAAAAATATTTATTATTATTTTATTTTATTTTATTTTATTTTGGATTTCCCTTATCTGCCCTAACCCAGATGGAGATTCTTAGAACCTCTGTCACTCACCTGTATCCAATGTGGATGGATGCAGATTCGCGTACGGAGTCAGCTATAGGAAGGAGGCTCACTAGGAGACGTCGGTGGCTTAGGCTTAGTAGTTTTCCGCTGCCTAGGTATTTCTTCAAATTAATCCACTGGTGCACGTTTTAAGTTTTATTATTTATTTAAATGATTTTTAATTAAAATTTTAGTTTTGTTTTGCAGCGATGATATCCATTTCAATGCCTTGCGGTGCCTCGGATGCGTGGCTGCAGACACGTACTTCGAGGTGGCGCGGCGGTTGCCACGTGGCCGGCCCGGGCGGGTCGGGGCGTGACATTGGTCACCAAGTTAAATTACAAAGTAATTTTCCTGGCTTAGTGTTTAATTGCCCTGCATTATTTGTATCTTTTTTTGTTACTAATCAAAACTGCTAATCCAACTTTTTCTTCTTTTTGCAGCTTCAGACGAATCATCAACATCTTCCATTTTGCTCAAATTAGTAAGTCCATCTTAGCTGCTGTGTTTGGCTTGGTTTTGGTAATCAGTAGCCTGTGCAATGACGTTTTGTACCTTACAGGGCATTACTTCAGCATTCAACCATGACGCTGTCGTTTCTTGACTTTTGGCTTCAACTTTGGGCTAGCACTGGGTTGCTGTAATTGTGAGGGAGCTGGGCTTGGGTTTAAAATTCAATTAGGTTAGGGCTTTGTAAAATATGTCCATGTAATCCATTCCCTCTCTTTATGAAACTTGGGCCACCAGATTTGTATGAGTAAAAAATATTCCGGGCCTATCCAATAGCAATACAAAAGAGATAGGACCCGAGCCCAATTTGCAATCCAACCCATCTCATTGTATGCTTTATACGCTGGGCCAATCCTCCAACTCCAGTCCATTGCAGTTGTGAATTCCCAAAATTAAAAGAAAAGAAAAGTAAAATTAGAATAAAATAGAATATACAAAATTTAAAGAAAGAAAAGTTAAGAGAAAAGAAAAGAAAATGAAATAAATGAAAATGAAAATAAAAATACAATAAGATAAATAAATACATAAAAATAGGGTGTCTGTAGTTGCCCCTCTTGGAGCGTTTTTTAAGTATCCTGAAGTTCACTTTTGATAATTAGAAAATAATCCAAGACGTAGACACCGTATCATAACTTGGTCTCCAACTAAATTAAGAGCCATGAATTAGTCTCTAAGCAAAATGAGAGCCGCGATTCGATCTTCCAATGAACTAAATGAATCAAGAGCCACCATTTAGTCTCTAAATTACTACCAACTCGACTGGGCTTACACATTGCTAGCTACATTGGTCTTTAACATTCACTTTGATGCCAACTTAACTGGGCTTAGTCATGGCCAGCTACATTGGGCTTTAACATTCACTTTGATGCCAACTTGACTGGGCTTACTTATTGCCAGGTTCATTGGTCTTGAATTGTCACTTTAAATACCAACTTGACTGAGCTTACTTATTGCCAGCTGCATTGGGCTTGATTTGTCATCTGAATGCCAACTTGACTGGGCTTACCTATTGCCAGCTACATTGGGCTTGAACACTCATTTTGATGCCAACTTGACTGGGCTTACACATTGCCAGCTACATTGGACTTGAACTTCATTTTGATGCCAAATAGACTGGGCTTATACATTGCCAACTAGATTGGGCTTAAACTCTCATTTTGATGCCAACTTGACTGGGCTTACTCATTGCCAGCTACATTAGGCTTAAACTCTCACTTTGATTGCTAACTTGTTAAATGCCAACCTAACTGGGCTTACTTATTGCCAGCGAGATTGGGCTTGAACTCCATTTGGATGCCAACTCAACGGGGAGTATTCATTGCCAGTTACTTTGGGCTTAAACGCTTCAATTGATGCCAACTTAACTGGGCTAACTCATTACCAGTCACATTAGGCTTGAATTTTCATTTAAATGCCAACTTAACTTGGCTTATTCATTGCCAGCTACATTGGGCTTGAACTTCCATTCAAATGCCAACTTGACTAGGCTTACTTATTGCCAGCTACATCGGGCTTAAACCTTATATGGTGCTAACTTGACTGGGCTTACACATTAGCAGATATATTGGGCTTGAACTCCTATTTGAATGCCAACTTGACTGGGCTTACTTATTGCTAGCTGTATTGGGCTTGAACTCCCATTTGAATGCCAACTTGATTGATCTTACACATTGCCAGCTAGATTGGGCTTAAATTCCTATTTGAATGCCAACTTGACTGGGCTTACACATTGCCAGCTAAATTGGGCTTAAATTCCCATTTGAATGCCAACTTGACTCGGCTTACACATTGCCAGCTAAATTGGGCTTAAATTCCCATTTGAATGCCAACTTAACTGGGCTTACACATTGCCAGTTATATTGGGCTTGAAAGCTCATTTTGATTGTGATTTCAAATCTGTTAAAGAGTATGCCATTCTTGATTCATTCTTCTTGTGCCGTAAATAATCAATTCTCTTTCCTAAGAAAGCATCATGAACGTCCAATGTATGCATACATGATGGATGCACGCATACCTGAGTTAATGTTAAAATAAAAAAAAGATAGTGATACAAATTGAACTTCCTTGACTTGGTGCTTGCCCCAACATTTAGTTTTTCTGAAATCTGCCTTTAGTGATGATCTTGATTTCCTTTTGGCTTCTTCATTCCCTCATTCACATTCTACATTTGCTTTCCTTGTCTTTTTCCTATAGCAAAGACCAATTGAAGGATTAAATTTCATCTGTGTGTAAAGTTCAACTCCAATTGTATATTTGAATCCATGAATTTGATAATGAATATCAAAAGTTGCTTCATACTTAAGCATTCATTATATTCAAAAAGACATCGAATTCCTTAGTATTCAAATCTCGCAAACATATTTTATTCAGCTTTAAAAAATTCATGAAACTTGGATCTCTTGAAAAGTTGGTAATTACTACTTAGAATGTCCTTTCAAGGAAAATGGCACCTTGTTTCTTTCGAATGGGTTTCAATAGGTTTTTCAACAATTTAGCAACTCCTAGCAAGTTCAGAAATGATCATCATTGTCTCATAAAGGGAGAGGACATCAATATCTCTTCATCTAGGTTCTCAAAATTTTTATTTGTATTTTTGTATGTATATATATATTTTTTTGAAATCAAATCTTTTCCTTTTCAAAAATTGATTTGGAAAAAAAATCAAGTTAATGCTCACTTAGTCACTTGATATGACAGTTTGATATGGGTCAAAACTAGCCATGAAAGGCTGATGATTTTGGAAATTTGGGTATTAAAGAGAATTTCCTTAGATCAAGAGATGTGATATTTTGATGGCTCGTCAGTGCTAGATGCCCCAAAAGGGTTTTTATTGCTCATTTCTGAAACTCACTTTATTGCCTTAGCCAAATCTGGAGTGGTTTCATGAATTCTCATTTTGGCTCTAGACTGCCTTTTCGGGTTTTCACCCTAGAGTCACATTATTTTATTTTTCATTTCATCTTTTTTTTTTCTTTTTTTTTTCATCATGCATATGAGAACTCAATATTCATCCAAACAATTTTTTTTAGTAAAAAAAAAAAAGAAAAAGAAAAAAAAGAAAAAAAATTATTTTTGAAAACCCATTCTTCTAAGAATACACCCCTCAATTTAAGTATCCACACTTGATCCAAATGGACTTTTCAAGGTATGTAATGTAGGCTATGGTTGAGGGTTCCGAAAGAAAGGATAAATAAGCCCAAAAGAGTATTTTAGGGTAATTAAATCAAGGACCACTTTTGACCAGATGAAGAATTCATTTTCTATGCTTGACTTTCATTTGCCTCCATCCCATTCTTACTATCATTTCAATTTATCTTCTCTTTCCCTTTTTCTTCTTTTTACTATTTTCTTGATACAATGGGTCTAAGGCTTTTCTTTGAATCTGCCTTATCAAGCATTTCTTTGTCAATTTAGGACTTCGTTTTCTAGGCCTTGATGTAGAAGTTCTTTTATCATCATTTTTTTTAATGAACTCCTTTGCATTTCCCCCCAATGTGAGGGGTGATCCTTGATTGGGTTCATTAGAAAGAAAATTTATTAGGCTAAAAAAGGATCACAATGGATAATTTTTTCAAAGTGAAGGAATATGAAAGATGGCCATTTGTTTTCTCAAGTATGGCTACCTTCATTGAAAAATAATACCTAAGAACAACATTACTTTGAAAACAATATTTTTTCTTTAAAAACTTTTTCAAAACTTCATTTAAAATCTTGATGAATGCCTCATATGCATGATGACACAATCAAATTTATTTTTATTCTTTTTTTATTCGTTTATTCATTTCTTTTTTTTTTCGCCATTCATTTTTTATTTTAAATGAGAAATTCATGAAAGATGTTGTCTTCCCCCCCTTTCAAACAACGATTAAGGTGATGAGTTTAAGCAATCTAAGATCAACAATACCTTGATGAGAAAGGCAACGGGACATATATGAAAGAAATACAAGGTCTTTATAAAGTGAATTTGGCCTTTCTGATTATTTTGTCCCATGAGTGTATGAAGATGTTGGCAAAAAGCCGTTCCTTTTAATCATTTTTTATTTTCAAGAAAAGAATGGGGGAACATAGGTTTATAAAGGATTCCAAAATCTTGATCTCACTTTAAAACAAAAGAAGCAATGGCCTCAAAAGTTACTTATTTCAACCAATTTTAAGCGCAATTTTTCCCACATCAGAATGTCACATTTTAAAATCTAAGCAAGCATTTCTCTCAACAATTTTCAAAACAAGTTAACATCCATTTTTATTTACACCCCAGATGATGAGTATTGATTTAAGGTTGAATGGATTTCCAAAGTTTATTATGGGCTTTCATTTTTGGTTTCATTCCTTTTTTTTGTGATTTTATTCAAATGACCAAGAGAGGTAGTAAGGACTTGGTGAGAATCATTTCTAATAGTAACCACCAACCTTCCAAGATATCTTTTTATTCTAAGTTCTCTCTTCTTCTCCTTTTTTTTGGCGTTATTTTTTTGCATTTGGACAAACAAGTAAATATAGACAAAAGGTCAATATAACAAAACTTTTGAACTCAAAATGCATTCATATTTCATGATGACTACAAGGAAGAGTGCATAAATTTGATGATTTGTTCAAACAAAAGGATTAGAAATTGCCCCTGACTGGCATACTGCACATTTGCCCCAGTCATAAACCTCGCATTTGCATTTTCACTTTTCCTACTGCCCGATAAGCGTCCACAATTCTGCTGAATTTGCATCAATTAAAACTTCAACTTTCCTCTAGAATGCAATGCAACTTTTTGTAGAATGACCCTCTACTCCATTGTGGTACTCGCAATTGGCATTCGGATCTTACCATTCGGGGTAAGGAGACTTTCGAGGCTAGGCTGGAGCAATGGATTTTTTGTGGTTCTTGACAAGTAAAAGGAACAACTCCGAATAAGACATTGGGAGTGAATGATACTCTTTAACCCTTTTTCTTTTCCTACCTCGAGGATGATCTGAGTCAGTGCTAAGATCCGTGGTCATATGATGCAATTGGACTGGTGCAGTTGGTGGTTGGATTTGACGGTGAGGGTCACTATGAACATATGATGATTGATTCCAATAAGCTCCAATGGGATCTCCAGATACCACAAAAGATTTCCTATTCCCCTCATTTCCAACCATTGATGTATGCATTTGTTCGTTGCCCATTTCATGATTAAGAATGGATGCAATATTGTCCATAATTTTCCCTTTTCTCACTCCATCTTCAATTCTACCCATAGAAAATACCAAATCTGCAAAGTCTGAGGAAAAATTGCCTACCAACTTATCATAGTATGGAAAAGGGAGAGTATCCACAAATAAGGCATTCATTTCTCTATGTGTAAGAGGTGGCTTGACTTTTGTCGCGACTTAATGCCATCTACATGCATACTCCTTATAATTTTTTGAGGGATTCTTCTTCATGTTTTGGAGTGTTTGTCGATCAGGAGCTGATTCTAACATATGCTTGTATTGCATCAAGAATGTTCGAGCTAAATCTCTCTATGTGGAAACTGCATTGCTTCTCAATCTAGTATACCATTAAGCAGTGGTTCCGATCAAACTGTCATGAAACACATGAATGAGTAACTTTTCATTCCCAGCATAGGCAGCCATCTTATTGCAAAACATCATTAAATGCATCTTTGGACATTTTCTACCATCATACTTGTAGACACTAATTTTTCACTGAGTTCCCTAGTCTTTTTATTGATAATTTGGTCGTGGTCTTAACTTAACCATTGGAAAGAATTAATGTTCCAATTTAAGCTTGGTGCATTTAAAGATTAATTTGTTATCTAGGAATTTTAATTTCTAAGTTAAGATGAACTCAAATTGATCAAGAAATGAATAAAATGAACTCAATAAATTTAACTTTAGTTGTATTTGTTTACATCCTTATTTTAAAAAAAAAATACAAAAAACTTATATACAAAAAAAAATCATAAAATGAATTTCTTTTTTATTGGTCCAATTTTGGTTCCAAACTAATCCAAAATTGTTGGAGGTTGGTAGTTCTATATTGAATATTGAGATTTTTTGAATGGAGTGGAATTGGACAATAATTAAAGAAAATGAAATCACTTTTATTTATCTTTTCATAAAATAAAAATTACAAAAAAAAGAAAAGAAAAGGGAGCTAACGTGGGAATTATTTTCTAACCACTTTTCACCTTTCTTCTCACTTCCTAATTCGTTGTATTATAGCTGCCCACAAAAAAGAAAGAATCTTCAAATGCTGTTTCTGCATTAGATAAAACAATGTGCCATAGCAGCAGGGTTAGCGTCCAAACTCACCAAAATTGGCAATCAAATTGGCCAATACTTGGTCCCAACTTCTATTACTGCCAGCTGGTTTATCTCTACTCACTCAGCTCCGAGATTCCCTCAATGCAGTCGGCGGTATGTCCCTCAAAAAATGTGGAAAACTTGCACAGCACGGGCCCCATTGAATCCCCACTCTCTCACTCTCTCCTCCCATCTTCCCTTGCCTCAAATCCATCACTTCATTCGCCCCCACCTCCTGTTCCACCACCTAAACCTTCAGTTGCAAATTTAATTCCCTTGCCTCAAATCTATCACTTCATCCGCCCCCACCTCCTGTTCCACCACCTGCAAATTTAAAATTCAAAAAGGTTTAACACGGGGGCCTTTTCAACAATTCCAAAACCAGCACATGCCCACTCATCAGCCTGCTTAACAGCTGCCACCCCCTCTCTCACTAGAAGACACCCCTTGCAGAAAAGAATAAAAGGGGGGCCAAGCACAGCCGATCACAAGAGAAAAAAAAAAGGAGGCCATTGGATCCAAAAAAAAAAACAAAAAAAGAAGGAAGAGAGCAACTAAGGGTTTACAAAAAGAAAAGGAAACTGAGAAATTTGATTTTCAAGCTCCTTTCAAAAGGTGTTCCTCAATTTTTTTTTTTAAAGATTCAAGCTTTGGTTTTCTTTACTAGATCTAAGAGTTTTCAAACGGCTTATGAGTAGGAAATATTCAGATTTTTTTTAAAAAAAAGGGATTTCCAATTGACAAAAAAAAATCCTAGGGTTCTTAGTTCATAGAAGAGGAAAGTTCTGGACGTGAAGGGAGTCTATCCGACGAGGCAAGGTGTTCTGTGGCCCCAAGGTTTCAATCGGCCAATAAAAGAGAGAGTCGACGTTGAAGAGAAGAAGAAAGAAGGAAAGAAGAAAGGGGATTTTGAATCCAAGCTTTCGGGATGACTGCGTTTGGGTAATTCCTTTTGTTCCCCCAGGCCTCGTTTACTCTGTTGAATTGGTCAAGTTAATCTGTCTGAACTTCCTTATTCTTTATGGGCACTGGACTCTGCATTATTTGATGAGTTGCGTTCATGTATAGCCATCTTATTTGACTTGTGGGGTATGTTGCTTTATTTAACTTGTGGGACATGTTGTATTATTTAAGTTGTTCTTTGTGCCTGATCTGAATATTGGCTAGTAATAGTTAGTGGATTTTGATATTTCATTTTGTATTGGTTTTGAATACTCTTGAATTATTTGTATTGGTTCCGGGCTTTCCTCATTACCACGCCATTTTTTTTAGTCTTATGGGTCCTGCCTGATTATTTGAGCTGTTATTTGTTAATCTGTCTTCATTTAGTCTTTAGATCAAATCAATGGGTAGATTAATGCTGTTTGGGTTCTGCTTTATGAATAGGTTTAGCTAGAAATTTTAAGTTAATAATTTTTAGGCATATTAATTGTTAGTCTTTTTTTCATAGAATTGTTAATTGTTTTAGTTTTATTTAAGTTGGAGATAGTGGTGACTGGAATATTTGAAGAAGAATACGGCTGTTGTGGAGTGGCGGGAAGAGACAAAGGAAGCTAAGTAAAGGAGGTTTCGAACCCAAATCCTATCTGTGGAGAAGGAGTTTGAAGCATGAGAGAGGATATACTTTGGTATCGTGTTGATTGAGTGGTTCCAGTGATGGATTCAGGCGGTGGAATTTTTCTGGCTTTTTTGTTTAGACTTTGGATTTTGGCTCAGCTTCAGAGACTACAGCTTTCAAAATCGGTGTAAAGGCAAGGAAAGAAGTCTATTTCGGTATTAGCTTGTTTCATCTTGATAGACTCTTGCCAGAGAAGTGGACAACGTTTGAGAGTAAGGCTGTCCGTTCGGATAAAAGGTAGGAAAAGTGGTGGTTGTGGAGCACAATGAAGAAGACTGAGGGAAAAAGAAAAAACAAGGGTTTTGTAAGTCAAGGCACGGGACCCATCGTTGTTAGAAAATGGGCGGTTGTGGAGTAGAGTGAAGAAGACAGTGGGAAAAAGAAAAGAAGGGTTTTGTAAGTCAAGGCACGGGACCCATCGTTGTTAGGTAATGCTTCATCACCTTTTGAATTATTGATCAATATTGATGAGCAATGATTCTGGTTAATCACTAATAGTGTTGTGGATTTATTATTATTATTATTTAAGACTGGATTTATTATTTTTAAATCGTTTGAATTGTTGCATATTCGTTAGTGGAGTTTTGCTGTTATCTATATTCCTTTACTTCATGTCCATTGAATATTAAGTTGTGGGACCCTTTTGAATACATGATGATGGGATTTGTTTTGACTGGTTTTGTTGGCTTATGTTTCGTGGGGATTTGTTAATGGGTTTGTTTATTTCATGTTTTTGGCTATAGACTATACATGCATACAGTTGAAATGTAATTAATGGGTTGTACATTACTTGTTCACTTGGACTATAATCTAATTCGTTTGGATCTTAATCCATTCATTTGTTTACGGGCTGATAAAGGATTGTTATTGGGTTTAGTACTTAAGTTGTTTTGGCTTGTAGGTTGTTATATTGGGCCATGTTTTATATGTTTGAATTGTAATCTTATTTTTATGATTATTGGTTGACTAATCTTATGATTATGGGCTGTCATACGTGTACGCTTATGCCATGTTAAATTGGATTTTTTATATATTATTATTATTCTATATATATGTTTCTGTTTGCATTTTTTAAGTATGTACTTGCATTATTGTAATATATATGTATATATATATATATGTATAAAAAATGCATTTACGGTTTGAAACTAAATTTAGCATTTTTAATATTTTTTGGATCATTTAGTAAATTAGGCCATTTTTGCATATTATATGCCATTTTAGAAATTAGGTCCTTCATGCATTATTATGTCATTTAATAATTTTAGGACTAAATGCATTCTCATGTCATTAGTAATTTTAAGTCCATTAGCATTTAGCTTGGGCCCATTAATTTTTTTATTATATCATTTAGCTTAGACCCATTAACATTTTAGCATGTCATTTAGCCTAGGGCATTTTTAATATGTCATTTAGATTAGGCCTATTAGCATTTTAATATGCCATTTAGCTTAGGCCCATTCACATCATTTTGTGTCATTTTAGAAATTAAATTCATGCATCAATGATTACTTGTTTAATATGTACTTAATATATTTCTTGTGTAATCCATTTTCTTGGTTTATTTTGTCCCATCATTTCATGCATTTAGTAATTAAATCATTGTTTTCAAAAATCACATGTGCATGAAAATCCCGATAATAGGGAGTCCGAGGGGATCATGTAATTACGAGGTTCTCAAAGGCTTCCTTAGGGTGATGGGGCTTTCTAGTTCACCTTTTTGGAATTTCGATTGGGCCTAGGAAGTTTCCAATAAACCAATTTCCACCCCAATTTCAAAAAAATACAAAAAGAATGATTTTAATCATATTTCAAAAACAGCATTAGCATATCATATTCATGATTTTCTCCAAATTTCTAAAAGGTTTTCTACAAATTTCATTTCTTAAAGAAAACCCAAAAAATGTTTTCTTTCAAAATTCCCCTTATTAGTAAAAGGAATTTCAATTCCGACATAATTTTAAAAATCTAAAAATGGTTTTTAGGAAAATCTCAAACTTAATCAGTAGTTGAGGTTTTCTTACAAAATCAAACTTTGGTTAATTTCTTTAATCAAGGTTTTAAAAATGAGATCCAAAAATAAAAGGAATTTAATTATTCCGACATTAATTTCAAAAATCCAAAAATATTTTTTTGAAAGATTTCAATTCACTCATTAACAATTGGAGTCTTTCCAAATTCAATCCAATTTTGTTTAAAAATCAATTTTTTTTCTTTAACAAATTATGAATTTTCAACCTTTCGTTTTAAAGCTTATTTGTGGAAAGTTTTCAATTCGGTTATCAACGTTGAGACCTTTTTTATTTTGTTTTTTTTTTCACGGATCTCATTAAATTGAATTTTCTTAAAGGGTGAATTAACCCATATCAAAAGGAGTTCTACTCCTATATTTGTAGATTCTTTATTTTAGTTTATTTTATTTTATTTCAGTTCAAAAGAAACATTTTTGTTATTAACCTTAAAACGAATTTTCACAACGCTTTGTGGTACCGATTTTCAGGCGCTTCAGGAGTGCTAATCCTTCCTCGAGCGTAACTGACTCCCGAACTCAAAACTTGTTTTCGTAGACCAACATTTGTTTGACCTAAGGTAATCTTTCTAGATTATGTTTGGTCAAACGGAGTCAAAATAGGTGGCTAACCTACCTATGCCAAATGGTTAGTGGCGACTCCTTTTAAATCCTTTTCTTGTTTTCAAAAGCCTTTTATTTCTTTAAAATCTCCCGTTGGACGGCCTTTGAGACGTTTCGACAGATTGGCGACTCCATTGGTGACTAAATGAGAGTCAAGCCATCTTTTTTGAGAAAGTCTTGTTTTCAATTTAGGGTTAATTTTGAAATGTTTTTAAAATTCAATTTCATTCATGAACATTCATATTTTTATATATTCATTGATTTGGACAAAAGTGCGAATAAACTTTCCTTTTTGCATTTTATATTTGCATCAATAAACTTTTTCGAAATTACATCTTGCATTCGCATTAATAAAACTTTTTCAAAATTGCATATTGCACATTAAATTGCATCAATAAAATCTTTTTCAAAAATTGCATTTTGCACCTCACATTATTTGATTCATTTCATTATATTATGTGGCATGACCTTGTTTTGCTTGTACATATTTTTTATATACTTTGATTGATTATCTATTTTCCTATGTATGTGTCTCGCATGCTACTTCTCTGTTCTTTGTTCATGTGTATATTGTGCACCTCTTGTATGCCTATCTTTGCTTTTAATTGCTTTTACCATGTATACTTCTTGCCTATTTTCTTGCCTTTTATTTTCTGTATGTATTGCATGTCTATTTTCTATTCTTTATTTTTTTTATGCATTTATTCCTTTAAATTGGACTAATCGTTTATTTGATTGTTGATAGTATTTTCCTCTCTATCCTCCTGTTACGTTGGGACATCATGTGGTGAAAGGCAATTAATAAAGGTAGGTAGTCCCTCCCACACACTACACAATTCGTAACATAAAGGTCCGGAATTCCGGGTCCTTCTCCCAATTAGAAGGAAGGTGCTTGTATCCTTCCACCCTGTCGTGTCCACGATGGGTACCTTGTCTAGAACTTCGAACCCTGCATATAGAGTACCCGTGAGGAATGCCCCCCTAAGTAGAGCCCAAACCCTTTTTGAGAGAAACCGATCTTTTTAGGACACAAAGGAGGGACGCCTTCTAACCTTTATCAACTCATTTCCTTTCATATTATTTTGTATATATATATTTCGTTATGATATACTAATTGTTTTCTTGTTTCTTTGTTATGTTGTCCATTCACATCACATGCATTTCATCCGAGGGTCCACCCATAGCAAATCTGCTATTAAAGGAAACCAATCATGGCAAAAAGGGAGGGATAGTTATCATGGAACTTATGGACAAATTGACCAAGGCCGAGGAAGAAAATGTCAGTATGAAGATTCAGTTGGAACAAGTTAAGGATAATCACCCGTGATAGGAAATGGATGTATAGAGGGGGTTTGTTTAGATTTGTAAATAGTCTGTGATTGATGTAAATGGTACTACGAAGTTATGGAATTTAAACTAGTCTTCCACTTTTGAAATAATTAGTTATCTTTAATAGTAAATTTATTATGGATGGATCCTTATTGCATACTTCATTTGCATTTTTATTTGCATTTGTCACTATAATTGTGTATTAACTCATTTATTTTGCCTTTCTTGCTTCATTTTCTCTATATCTGCATACCATCTATACATTTCATTATAGGAATCTATCCACAAGAAAGAAACCATAAAAGAGAATTGATCATAGGTAGCGAACAAGGTCAAGAGGATGTGATGAACTAGTGGATTATGAAGTGTCGACTGCTCGAAATCGAGAATGAAAGTTTGAAAGCTTGAAAGAAAATGACAGAGCAGAATACAGAAATGGAGAATCTAAAACGGACTAATAAGGATCTGACAAATAAGCTGAGTGAGGCAATGGAAAAGATCAGTGAGTTGAGTAGAATGGTCAGAGAGAACACAGCTGTTCATATTGGGCATACTGGGACATCGATTCACCCCCCGGGTTACACACCTAATACAACACAGCAAAACCTCTCGACACTCAACATTCCACCGGCTGCACCAGATGCTCAAAACTAGTACCCACCTCCACCTCCACATGGGACATATCTTTACCCACCTCAACCGCCTACCAGACCTAATGCTAGTGGGTTTGTTTACACCACCCTGCCCACTCAAACTACCCAACCTACCCATGTCCCAACCAATAATGCTGGTACAGCTTCGGCAAACCCGGTAGTACTTGATCCGGAGAGTTCCAAAGAAATATCTGTTGATAACAAAATGTTAAGTATGTTGGAGGAAAGATTAAAAGCAGTGGAAGGTGCACAACATTATCGAGTCATGAATGTAGTCGACATTACTCTGGTTCCCGGCATTGTGATCCCTCCTAAATTGAAGGTCCCCAATTTTGAAAAGTATGATGGAACCAGGTGCCCCCAAGAGCATCTCACTAGCTATGTAAGAAAGATGGCAGCTTATGTTTATGATGATAAGCTCCTGATTCACTTTTTCCAAGACAGTCTTTCTGGGGCAGCATCGAGGTGGTATAATCAGCTTGACAGGGTTAAGATTCAATCATGGTCAAATTTGGTGAAGGCCTTTATTGCCCAGTACAAACATATGACAGATCTAGCTCCTGATCGATTAACACTTCAGACTATGGAAAAGAAGTCCACCGAGAGTTTTAAAGAATACGCCCAAAGATGGAGAGATGTAGCAGCACAAGTGAACCCTTCACTTATTGAGCGAGAAATTAGTTTCATGTTCCTGGAAACATTAGAGGCACCATACTATGACAAATTGTTGGCAAGTGTGTCGCATTCTTTCTTAGACCTAGTTGTTGCTGGTGAGTTTATTGAAAGGGCGATTAAAACTGGAAGAATTAAAAGAGATGGTGATCTTGGGACCAAGAAAAACCATGATGATGAAGATGGGCAAGACACTGGTCAAGGGGAACAACGAGTTGATTATTCCGTTCTGCACAATCCGTACCCAACATATCAGCCTTACCATTCGAGCATAAATCGAAATCAATGCCCACCCGTCCCACCAACCTATCTTTTCGACAATCACAGAGTTTACACTAATCGACTTTTTCATCCACCTAAATCACAAAATACAAGCCATGCTCAATTGCCTATGCAGAAGTCAGCTATGCGACATACCACCCAATCAACCATCCCACATGACAAACAGAAAGGGTACATGAGTCATCAAGAGAAACACCGATTTAACCAGATCCCAATGACCTACACGGAATTACTCCCTCAACTTCTCCAGCAACAACTCTTGACCAAAGTATAGGTGGAACCTTTACAGCCTCCATATCCAAAATGGTACAATGTTGAAGCCCAATGTGAATACCACATGAATATCTAGGGACATTCAACCGAGGATTGCACGACATTGAAGAAGAAAGTGCAAGCATTGATTAAGTCGGGCCAGTTAAGCTTCTCAAATGGGATTAAGCCAAGATTCAGTTAGGGTGCCTTGCCTATTTGTGTGGGGGCAACAATAAGTTCTCATTGATGGATTCTATAAGTAGCAATAGATTCTGATGCTTATACCCAAGGGCATTGGAAGGATTTCAAGGGCTTTGTTTTATACGTCTTGCATCAAAAGTAATAACATGATGAGTTTTCATATTAGTCCTAGGAGTGCATGATCTTAGCAATTTCCTTGTTCATTTTTTCTTAGAAAGCCATTGCATTTCATTTCATCAATACACATGCTCATGCATTTATTCAATCATTTCCATCAAATTTTGTTTAACAGGGGTAACCCTTTTGTGGCAACTTCAAGCTAGTCAATCGCAAGTTACAGAGTTCTATGGACAGTATGCTAAGCAGGGGCAATTTCTAATCTTTTTCACTCTTGTACATAATGTTACTTTTCCTTAGCCTTGTAAATAGTGTCACTTGAGAGCAATAACTTTTAGATTTTTGAATTTTAAAGGGTAAACTTTAGATTTCAAAAAATCATGTCATGATTTTTTAATTTGGATTATCATTGTGAATATTGACATCTTTTGGATTACATGCCTTTTTGGAATAAATGGTTTGTGTTATCCAATTCCCATTGTCACATTTGAAAATTAAAAAAAGAGAAGAAGTGAAATTTTTTGAAAAATAAAAAAAGGATCTCCTGAAAAGTTGGTGATTACTTTCAGAAGTAATTCTTAACAAGTCCTTCAAACCATCTTTCTTGCCATTCATTGTCTTTTGAATAAAATCTCAAAAATTGAGACTCGAAGTAAAAATGAGGCATAAACCTTGAAAACCATTTGAGAGAGTCAATATTCTTCATCTGGATAATAAATAAAAATGATTGTTTAACAAGATGCTTGCCTAACTCTAAAAAGTGACATTTTGATATATGTCAAAACTGCACTAGAATTTTGAATTCATTGCTTCCTTGTCTTGAAATCAACCTTGTTCTTTGAATTCATAATGCCCGTACGCTTCCCAATTTCCTTGAAACTCAAAAGTGACTGAAATGAATGACTTTTGAACACATTACCTTCTTGTTTCAAAATGAGCTTACCTTGATTTTCTTGAAAATAAGTAACCTTTGCTGCCAAGTTGTTCATTCACCCATCTTTGGGGACAAAACGATCAAAAAGACCAAAGTCACTTTGTAAGGTCCCGATACCTCTTTGCTATCAAGACAAATTGCTCAGATTGATTGCCTTAGATATAATTTGAAAAGGATGGAAATGTCATCTTTCGTGAAATTCTCATGATGAAAAAGAAAAAAAAAAGAAAAAAAAGAAGAAAGTTGATTGCATCATCATGCATGTGATATTTTGGGATTTTGAACAAAGTTTTCAAAAGCTTTCCAAAAAATTATTCTTATTTTCAAAGTAATGTTTTTCTAAGGTACTGCTCTTCGATGAAGATAGCCATACTTGAGAAGACAAATGGCCATCTTTAATATCCCCTTCACTTTGAGAAAATTATCCATTGCTGTCCCCTTTGAGCCTAACGATATTGTTTCTAATGAACCTAATCAAGGGTCACCCCTCACACTGGGGGGGGGGGCAAATGCAAAGAAAGCATTCGAGCAAAAGATGGAAGAAATCTTGCATATGGCCTAAAGAAGTGACGGCCCAAAATGATGAAGAATTGCTTGATAAGAATAGCCTTGAACCCATGTTGTCAAAAAAAAAAACAGAAGAAGAAAGAGGAAAAAAAAGAGAGAAGAAGAAAAGAAAGAAAAGAAGGAAATGACAAATTGAAATGAAAAGACTAATGGGATAGAGGCAAATGAGAAATCAAGTATGAAGAAATGAATTCTTCATATGGCAGAAAAGTGATCCTTGATTCAGTTACCTTGAAATACTTTTTGGGCCTGTTTATCCTTTCTTTCTGAACCCTCAACCATGGCCTACATTACGTGCCTTGAAAAGTCCATTTTGATTGAGTGTGGATACTTTAATTGAGGAGCGTTTCTTTAGAAGAATGGGTCTTTTACACTGAACCATTTTGTCAAAAGACTGTTTGAATGAATTTTGAATTTTCATGTGCATGATGAGACAGTCATTGAAAAAAAAGAAGAAGAAAAAAAGAAGAAAAAGAAATGAAATGATGTGGCTCTAGGGTGAAAACTCGAAAGGACAGTCTAGAGCAGAAGTGAGAATTCATGAGATCACCCGAGATTTGACTAAGACAGCAAAGTGAGTTTTAAAAGTGAGCAATACCGCTTGGGGGCATCCAAAAATGATAAACCCCATAAGATGAGATATCTTTTTGAACCCTAAATATGAAAGTTGGGTCACACCTCCCTTTGATACCAATCTCACAAAATCTCAAGCCTTTCATGTCCAAGTTTTGACTCATATCAAGATTGTCAAGTTAAGAAATTAAGCAAGCAGCAACTTGATGTTGTTTCCAGATCATTTTTTTTTTTTAAAATAAGAGAAAAAATGTTTGATTTTCAAAAGGATTTCAATTGAGAACCCAGATGTATAAATATTGATATCCCCTTTCCATAAGACAATGGTGATCATTTCTGAACTTACCAAGAAGCCAAATGGTTGAAAATCCTTTTGAAATCCACTTGGGAACCAAAATTTGCCTGTTCACCTACAAGCACATTTTGGATAGTAGCCACCAACTTTCAAGAGATCCAAATTTCATGATGAGTAACAGATGTTTGTATGCTTTGTACATTAAGTAGTCCAAAATCTTTTCGCAAATAAAGAACGCTTGAGTATGGGGCAATTTTTGAACAATCATCGAATTCATTAATTTAGATACAAAACTGAAATTTGACTTGACACACATATGAACTCTGATCCTTTTGATAATTTCTGCTTCAGGGTTGGAAGAACAAAAATGTAAAACGCGAGTGAGGGAATGAAGATGCCAAAGGAAATCAATATCAAAACTATTTTTTATTGCATTGTTGTCCTCTCAACGAGGTTTTTGCAAAACTGTTTTTCATTGCATTGTTGCCCTCTAAATGAGGTCTTTGCAAGTCCATTTTTCATTGCATTGTTGCCCTCTAAATGAGGTCTTTGCAAGTCCGTTTTTCATTGCCTCGCTGCCCTCTAAACAAATTCCTTGCAAAACTGTTTCATTACATCGTTGCCCTCTCAACGAGGCCCTTGCAAGTCTGTTTATCTTGCATTGTTGCCCTCTCAACGAGGTATTTGCAAATTTGTTTATCTTGCATTGTTGCCCTCTAAACGAGGTCTTTGCAAATCTGTTTTTCATTGCATTATTGCCCTTTTAACGAGGTCTTTGCAAAATTTTTATCTTGTACTGTTGCCCTCTAAATGAGGTCTTTGCAAAACCGTTTTTCATCGCAACGCTGCCCTCTCAACGAGGTCCTTACAAATTGGTTTATCTTGCATTGTTGCCCTCTCAACGAGATCTTTGTAAAACTATTTTCCTTTGCACTATGGCCCTCTCCACGAGGTCCTTGCAAAACTGTTTATCTTGCATTGTTGCCCTCTCAACGAGATCTTTGCAAATTTGTTTATCTTGCATTGTTGCCCTCTAAACGAGGTCTTTACAAATCTGTTTTTCATTGCATTGTTACCCTCTTAACGAGGTCCTTGCAAATTTGTTTATCTTGCATTGTTCCCCTCTCAACGAGGTCCTTGCAAATTGGTTTATCTTGCATTGTTGCCCTCTCAACGAGATCTTTGTAAAACCGTTTTTCATCGCAACGCTGCCCTCTCAACGAGGTCTTTGTAAATTTGTTTATCTTGCATTGTTACCCTCTCAACTAGGTCCTTGCAAATTGGTTTTTCATTGCATTGTTGCCGTCTCGACGAGGTCTTTGCAAATCTATTTTTCATTGCATCATTATCCTCTCAACGAGGTCTTTGTAAAACCGTTTTTCATCGCAACGCTGCCCTCTCAACGAGGTCCTTGCAAAACTGTTTTTCATTGCAACGCTGCCCTTCTCAACGAGGTCTTTGCAAATCTGTTTTTCATTACATTGTTGCCCTCTTAACGAGGTCTTTGTAAAATTTTTTATCTTGCATTGTTGCCCTCTCAACGAAGTCTTTGCAAAACTGTTTTTCATTCCAACGCTGCCCTCTCAACGAGGTCCTTGCAAATTTGTTTATCTTGCATTGTTGCCCTCTCAACGAGGTCCTTGCAAATTGGTTTATCTTGCATTGTTGCCCTCTCAACGAGGTCTTTGCAAAACAATTTTCCTTTGCACTATGGCCCTCTCCATGAGGTCCTTGCAAAACTGTTTTTATTGCATTGTTGCCCTCTCAACGAGGTCTTTGTAAAACTTTTTATTTTCCATTAATACCCTCTCAACGAGGTCTTTGCAAAAACTTTTTGTCCGAATAATAGAAACAGTGTCTACATCTTTGTTTATTTCCTGATTCTCTAGAAGCGTGCACTTCTAGATACTCAAGAAATATGCCAAGAGGGGCAACTGTAGACACTAATTTTTCACTGAGTTCCCTAGTCTTTTTAATTGATAATTTGGTCGTGGTCTTAACTTAATCATTGGAAAGAATTAATGTTCCAATTTAAGCTTGGTGCATTTAAAGATTAATTTGTTATCTAGGAATTTTAATTTCTAAGTTAAGATGAACTCAAATTGATCAAGAAATGAATAAAATGAACTCAATAAATTTAACTTTAGTTGTATTTGTTTACATCCTTATTTTTTTAAAAAATACAAAAACCTTATATACAAAAAAATCTTAAAATGAATTTCTTTTTTATTGGTCCAATTTTGGTTCCAAACTAATCCAAAATTGTTGGAGGTTGGTTGTTCTATATTGAATATTGAGTTTTTGTGAATGGAGTGGAATTGGACAATAATTAAAGAAAATGAAATCACTTTTATTTATCTTTTCATAAAATAAAAATTACAAAAAAGAAAAGAAAAGGGAGCTAACGTGGGAATTATTTTCTAACCACTTTTCACCTTTCTTCTCACTTCCTAATTTGTTGTATTATGGCTGCCCACAAAAAAAAATAGAATCTTCAAATGCTGTTTCTGCATTAGAGAAAACAATGTGCAATAGCAGCAGGGTTAGCGTCCAAACTCACCAAAATTGGCAATAAAATTGGCCAAGACTTGGTCCCAACTTCTATTACTGCCAACTGGTTTATCTCTGCTCACTCAGCTCCGAGATTCCCTCAATGCAGTCAGCGGTATGTCCCTCAAAAAATGTGGAAAACTTGCACACCACGGGCCCCATTGAATCCCCACTCTCTCACTCTCTCCTCCCACCTTCCCTTGCCTCAAATCCATCACTTCATTCGCCCCCACCTCCTGTTCCACCACCTAAACCTTCAGCTGCAAATTTAATTCCCTTGCCTCAAATCCATCACTTCATCCGCCCCCACCTCCTGTTCCACCACCTAAACCTGCAAATTTAAAATTCAAAGAGGTTTAACACGGGGCCCTTTTCAACAATTCCAAAACTAGCACATGCCCACTCATCAGCCTGCTTAACAGCTGCCACCCCCTCTCTCACTAGAAGACACCCCTTGCAGAAAAGAATAAAAGGGGGGGCCAAGCACAACCGATCACAAGAGAAAAAAAAAGGGGAGGCCATTGGATCCAAAAAAAAAAAACAAAAAAAGAAAGAAGAGAGCAACTAAGGGTTTACAAAAAGAAAAGGAAACTGAGAAATTTGATTTTCAAGCTCCTTTCAAAAGGTGTTCCTCAATTTTTTTTTAAAAGATTCAAGCTTTGGTTTTCTTTATTAGATCTAAGAGTTTTCAAACAGCTTATGAGTAGGAAATATTCATATTTTTTTTTGAAAAAAAGGGGATTTCCAATTGACAAAAAAATCCTAGGGTTCTTAGTTCACAGAAGAGGAAAGTTTTGGACGTGAAGGGAGTCTATCTGGCAAGGCAAGGTGTTCTGTGGCCCTAAGGTTTCAATCGGCCAATAAAAGAGAGAGTCGACGTTGAAGAGAAGAAGAAAGAAGGAAAGAAGAAAGGGGATTTTGAATCTAAGCTTTCGGGACGACTGCGTTTGGGTAATTCTTTTTTTCCCCCAGGCCTCGTTTACTCTGTTGAATTGGTCAAGTTAATCTGTCTGAACTTCCTTATTCTTTATGGGCACTGGACTCTGCATTATTTGATGAGTTGCGTTCATGTATAGCCATCTTATTTGACTTGTGGGGTATGTTGCTTTATTTAACTTGTGGGACATGTTGTATTATTTAAGTTGTTCTTTGTGCCTGATCTGAATATTGGCTAGTAATAGTTAGTGGGTTTTGATATTTCATTTTGTATTGGTTTTGAATACTCTTGAATTATTTGTATTGGTTCCGGGCTTTCCTCATTACCACGCCATTTTTTTTAGTCTTATGGGTCCTGCCTGATTATTTGAGCTGTTATTTGTTAATCTGTCTTCATTTAGTCTTTAGATCAAATCAATGGGTAGATTAATGCTGTTTGGGTTCTGCTTTATGAATAGGTTTAGCTAGAAATTTTAAGTTAATAATTTTTAGTTATATTAATTGTTAGTCTTTTTTTCATAGAATTGTTAATTGTTTTAGTTTTATTTAAGTTGGAGATAGTGGTGGCTGGAATATTTGAAAAAGAATACGGCTGTTGTGGAGTGGCGGGAAGAGACAAAGGAAGCTAAGTAAAGGAGGTTTCGAACGCAAATCCTATCTGTGGAGAAGGAGTTTGAAGCATGAGAGAGGATATACTTTGGTATCGTGTTGATTGAGTGGTTCCAGTGACGGATTCAGGCAGTGGAATTTTTCTGGCTTTTTTGTTCAGACTTTGGATTTTGGCTCAGCTTCAGAGACTACAGCTTTCAAAATCGGTGTAAAGGCAAGGAAAGAAGGCTATTTCGGTATTAGCTTGTTTCATCTTGATAGACTCTTGCCAGAGAAGTGGACAATGTTTGAGAGTAAGTCTGTCCGTTCGGATAAAAGGTAGGAAAAGTGGCGGTTGTGGAGCAGAATGAAGAAGACAGAGGGAAAAAGAAAAGACAAGGGTTTTGTAAGTCAAGGCACGGGACCCATCGTTGTTAGAAAAGGGGCGGTTGTGGAGTAGAGTGAAGAAGACAGAGGGAAAAAGGAAAGAAGGGTTTTGTAAGTTAAGGCACGGGACCCATCGTTGTTAGGTAAGGCTTCATCACCTTTTGAATTATTGATCAATATTGATGAGCAATGATTCTGGCTAATCACTAATAGTGTTGTGGATTTTTTATTTTTATTATTATTATTATTATTATTATTATTATTATTATTATTTAAGACTAGATTTATTATTTTTAAATCGTTTGAATTGTTGCATATTCGTTAGTGGAGTTTTGCTGTTATTCATATTCCTTTACTTCATGTCCATTGAATATTAAGTTGTGGGACCCTTTTGAATACATGATGATGGGATTTGTTTTGACTGGTTTTGTTGGCTTATGTTTCGTGGGGATTTATTAATGGGTTTGTTTATTTCATGTTTTTGGCTATGGACTACACATGCATACAGTTGAAATGTAATTAATGGGTTGTACATTACTTGTTCACTTGGACTATAATCTAATTCGTTTGGATCTTAATCCATTCATTTGTTTACGGGCTGATAAAGGATTGTTATTGGGTTTAGTACATAAGTTGTTTTGGCTTGTAGGTTGTTATATTGGGCTATGTCTTATATGTTTGAATTGTAATCTTATTTTTATGATTATTGGTTGACTAATCTTATGATTATGGGCTGCCATACGTGTAAGCTTATGCCATGTTAAATTGGATTTTTTATATATTATTATTATTCTATATATATGTTTCTGTTTGCATTTTTTAAGTATGTACTTGCATTATTGTAATATATATGTATATATATATATATATATGTATGTATAAAAAATGCATTTACGGTTTGAAACTAAATTTAGCATTTTTAATATTTTTTGGGTCATTTAGTAAATTAGGCCATTTTTGCATATTTTATGCCATTTTAGAAATTAGGTCCTTCATGCATTTTTATGTCATTTAATAATTTTAGGACTAATTGCATTCTCATGTCATTAGTAATTTTAAGTCCATTAGCATTTAGCTTAGGCCCATTAACATTTTAGCATGTCATTTAGCTTAGGGCATTTTTAATATGTCATTTATATTAGGCCCATTAGCATTTTAATATGCCATTTAGCTTAGGCCCATTCACATCATTTTGTGTCATTTTAGAAACTAAATTCATGCATCAATGATTACTTGTTTAATATGTACTTAATATATTTCTTGTGTAATCCATTTTCTTGGTTTATTTTGTCCCACCATTTCATGCATTTAGTAATTAAATCATTGTTTTCAAAAATCACATGTGCATGAAAATCCCGATAATAGGGAGTCCGAGGGGATCACGTAATTACGAGGTTCTCAAAGGCTTCATTAGGGTGATGGGGCTTTCTAGTTCACCTTTTTGGAATTTCGATTGGGCCTAGGAAGTTTCCAATAAACCAATTTCCACCCCAATTTCAAAAAAATACAAAAAGAATGATTTTAATCATATTTCAAAAGCAGCATTAGCATATCATATTCATGATTTTCTCCAAATTTCTAAAAGTTTTTCTACAAATTTCATTTCTTAAAGAAAACCCAAAAAAAATATTTTCTTTCAAAATTCCCCTTATCAGTAAAAGGAATTTCAATTCCGACATAATTTTAAAAATCTAAAAATGGTTTTTAGGAAAATCTCAAACTTAATCAGTAGTTGATGTTTTCTTACAAAATCAAACTTTGGTTAATTTCTTTAATCAAGGTTTTAAAAATGAGATCCAAAAATAAAAGGAATTTAATTATTCCGACATTAATTTCAAAAATCCAAAAATATTTTTTTGAAAGATTTCAATTCACTCATTAACAATTGGAGTCTTTCCAAATTCAATCCAATTTTGTTTAAAAATCAAATTTTTTTTCTTTAACAAATTATGAATTTTCAACATTTGATTTTAATGTTTATTTCTGGAAAGTTTTCAATTCGGTTATCAACGTTGAGACCTTTTTTATTTTTTTTTTCACGGATCTCATTAAATTGAATTTTCTTAAAGGGTGAATTAACCCATATCAAAAGGAGTTCTACTCCGATATTTGTAGATTCTTTATTTTATTTTATTTTATTTTATTTTATTTCATTCAAAAGAAACATTTTTGTTATTAACACTAAAACGAATTTTCACAAGGCTTTGTGGTATCGATTTTCGGGCGCTTCGGGGGTGCTAATCCTTCCTCGAGCGTAATTGACTCCCGAACTCAAAACTTGCTTTCGTAGACCAACATTTGTTTGACCTAAGGTAATCTTTCTAGATTATGTTTGGTCAAACGGAGTCAAAATAGGTGGCTAACCTACCTACGCCAAATGGTTAGTGGCGATTCCTTTTAAATCCTTTTCTTGTTTTCAAAAGCCTTTTATTTCTTTAAAATCTCCCGTCGGACGGCCTTTGAGACGTTTCGACAATACTTATCAAATTTTGGCATTTTAAACTTCGATGGGATGACCACGTCTGAAATTAGGCACAAATCTCTTGGATTCACTGAACCATATCCATCGGAGTCCTCTATAGCCTGTAGCCTTTCATCCAAACACTTATAAGAAATGTCTCCCATCTTCAACAGGCTTTCTTTCACTTTCTTATAACCTACAATATCATTTGAAACTAGATGGTGAGGTGCTTGTTCTGATAGACTTGCAATGGTGGAAGCTTGTTCTTTTCCAATCATAATTTTTGAATGCTGTGCTGAAACTTTATTTTGCCCATTTTCGATCTCTTTCATTTGAGTTTGCATAGTGTTAGTTCCCTGCAACCATTCCAAAACAAATCGAACAATTCAAACCCCTATTTTGTATTGACCAAGATAAGATTCTTCTTTCCTAGGCTCATAGCCACTGACATTGGATTCTTATCATGAATATGCAGATGTATGCATGCATGAGACTATGGAATGCAAATGTTATGACAAATATTGAATAATTTGCAATGCAAATGACAAGCACTTGAAAGAATTAGACATGCACAACATCAATTAACTTAAAGAAAGGAAAAGGAAATCATTCTATTGCAAAATCAAGAGTATCTTATTACAAAGCAACTGAATAAACCAAGCCCATAAGCAACTTTCTCAATGTCCTTAGGCATAAACATCGAGATTTCAAATCTATCATCTATGCTCCATCACTGCATCCCGGGTTCCTTTGTACAAAATAGTAGCTTCCATTCATTTATCAATTCTTGCACTCTATGCTTCAATACAAGACAATCTTCAGTGGAATGACCCGCTACTCCTTATGATAATCACAATGTTCATTGGCTTTATACCACTCAGGGTATGGTGGAGCATACTATTTGACAACACATGATTTTTCCATTAATCCTTGTTATAGCAGTTAGGGAAGCAATGATGTATAGGTGCAAGGAATTGGGTTTATATGTGGAGTCTCTTTTGGTGCTTTTGCTTCTTTTTCAAGACAGCAGGTTGGGTGATTGGCTGGCACACTAGCATTTGGGGTGAGGCACTTGTATAAAGGTTCAGTGATGGGTTAGGGTAGGAATGCCTATTACTGCTTGGCACCATTTTTCACACCTGATGGATGGAGAGATGATGGTTACGTAGGCTAGGTACCGGTGTTTGGTAATTAATGAGAATGGATATTGACATTTGGTGGCATGTATAGATATAAAGGTGATGGTTGATGAGGTAGATTGCTAGCAATTACTGGCTAGAATGCAATTACTGGCTAGAATGATGAAGATTGGAGTGAATATGAGCAAGATGATTGGTGAGGCTGAACCTTTTGTGGATGAGGGGATAACACTTGTTGTGGTTGAGTAGTACCGGTAGGTGGATAAGACGAATTGCCCTTAGAGAAGCTTGGTTGGTTAGAGATTTAAGGCAAGTCAGAATGTGACATGTTGGTAGATGGAGCATGACCTTGAAAGGGTTGGGACAATGTTAGCTTTGATTCATCATCTTCTGTCCACATTCTTGAAATATGATTTGGGAATTCTGCCAACTCTTCCTTTACTTCACCCATGTTTTATACCATTTTATCCAATCCTTTGGCTTCTCTTGAGCTATAAGCGACTTCTCCAATGAGTTTTGCCTGTTGTAAGCCTTCATCCATAATCTGAGTAGGATCTAAGGTGGTTTGTTGCCCAAAATTTTCTCAAGAAAAAGTCTCAACAGCCCCCATCTAACTCAATTTCTCCAATTTCTCTACTCGCTCTTTCATTTTACACACAACCTGCCCGAGCCACTCCTGAACACACTCCAAAGATGCTATCTTGACCTATGTCTCTGCTTGTTTGCGCTCCAAAATGCTTAACCAATATTCCACTGAATCTTCCATTTCCCAAATTTCTGAGGCCCGAGACAAGGTAAACTTAGTAAAAACTTCACAAGCAACAAATGATGCATGCTTGTAAATGGTAACAACTGATAAAAGTGAGTAGCATGCAAATGAATAACTAATGCATAAGCATTGATATGCAAATGAGCATGATGAATGTGTAATGATGCAATCAAAAGGACATGCTGCTTTCCTAGACTTCAAGTTTTACTTTCTTTTTTTCTTTTGCTCTTATTTTATTTTTTCAAAAGACTAATCAACCAATTTTCTTTGCCTCTTAGTCCTCTTTTTTTCTTTTGCACGTATTTTATGAACAAAGGCAATTTTTCTTTTGTTGTTCATTCATTCATCACTTCTTTTTATTTCTTATCTTTACATGAATATAAAATTTATAATGTATAAAGAATGAAGGAAAACAAATGAACATCTAAACAATAATAATTTTTCACAAAAGAACATGCCCCTTTTTCACCACTATTACACACACACACACATATATATACCAATTTAGAACATTGAATCTTCATGGGGCAGGTAGTCCTCCTATTGTAGGTAATGTGCTTACCCACTCTACGATCATCATAAGAAATAAAATGAGTTGATAAAAGGTTAGAACGCATTCCTCCATGTGCCTTAAGAAAATGGTTTCGCTCGAGAGGTTCGGCCCTACTTAAGTTGAAAGGGTTTGGCTCTAACTAGGTTAGGATTGCTCACAAGGATTCTATATGATGATTTAAGGGTTCTAGACAAGGGTACCCACCAGACAAGATGGGGTGGAGGCGATACGTTCGCGCCCCTCCTAATCAAGGATTGAGAGCACGTCCTTCCGAACTCTCATGTCATGTTTAGTATTGTGTGTGGGAGAACTGTATACCTTTTCACCTTTATCAACCACCTTTTATCGAAGAATGAGTGAAAAAAAAGACAAGAGACTTTCACTATCACAAGTCAACACACGATTAGTCCAAAATAAAAAGTAAATACACAAATACAACACATAATAGAAGATAGGCATGCAATATTTACAAGAAATAAAGAACATAGGAACATACATGATATATATACAAAGACTAGAGGCATTTACGAGCAAAAGATAGGCATACATACATACAAAAACAAAGAGTAATCAAATAAGCGTACAAGATATATACGTGGGAAAAAAGAAAGAATCATAAGGACATACAAGAAGGCAAGATTATACAAAATACATACATATGCAAAATGAAATTTTGAAAAATGTTTACTGATGCAAATGTAAAATTGTAATTTTGAAGAAATTTATGGATGCAAATGTAATTTTGAAAAAAGTTTATTTGTACTTTTGCCAAATCAAATGAATGAAAAAAATGAATGTTCATGAATGACATCGAACTTTGAAAACATTTCAAAATCAACCCTAAATTGAAATAATACTTTGTAAAATGGCTCGACTCTCTAAAAGTTTCTCCCCAATGAATTCGCCAATCTATCGAAACGTCTAACGAGACCGCTCGATGGGAAAATATTGGCGAATAAAAGATTTTGAAAATGAGAAAATGGAGTCACCACTAATTATTTGGTTTAGGTTAGTTAGCCACCTATTTTGTCTCTGTTTGACCTAACATAATCTAAAAATATTACCTTAGGTCAAACAAATGTTGGTCTACGAAAATAAATTTTGGGTTCGGGAGTCGGTTACATTTGGGGAAGGATTAGCACCCCCGAAACGCCCAGAAATCGGTACCATAAAAGTCCTTTTAAAAATATTTTTTAGGGTTAATGATAAATGCTTTCAACATATAAAAACGTAATTTAAAAAAGTTTGAATGCCGAAGTAAAAACACCTTTTGGTATGGGCTAATTCACCCTTGAAGAAAATCCGATTTAATGAGATCCGTATTGAAAATTGATTAGAAAGTTCCCAATGTTGAATAACCGAATTGAGAACTTCCGAAAATAAACTTTGAAAATAAAATTGTTAAAACAAGTAATTTATCAAAGATAAATTTTAATTTAAAGAAAAAATAAGGATTTTGAAAAAGATTAGATAAAATTTTGAAAGACTTCAATCGTTAAGGACTAAATTGAAATCTTTCGAAAATGTTTTTGGGTTTTTGAAATTAATGTTGGAATTATTAAATTCCTTTTATTGATAAGAAATTTTCCAATTAAAAGCAAAATTATAAAAAAAAAAAACTTAAGTTTAATCAGAAAGACTTCAACATAGGGGCATAATTGAAATCTTTCAAAACATTTTTTGATTTTTTAAAAATAATATCAGAATAATTAAATTCCTTTTTTTTTTATCTCATTTTTTTAAAAAAAACTTTCATTAAAGAAATTAACTAAAGTTTACATTTTTTTTATAAGAAAACCTTAACTATTGATTAAGTTTGAGATTTACCTAAAAAGCTATTTTTAGATTTTAAAATTATATCGGAATTAAAATTCATTGTGTTGATACGGGGAGTTTTGAAAAAAAAACACATTGCTTTTGGACTTTTGAAAATTGACATTAATTAAATAAAACTTTAAATATTGGATGAAAAAGTAAACATGATATGCATGTGATTTTGAAGAAATTAAATGGAAAAAAATTTATTTTTTGACTTCTAAAGGGATAAAAATTCCCCCAAATTCCCCACCGTCCTTCCGATAAGAAACCTAGAGAAATTTCTATCCTGGTAGACCTTTGAGCATCTCGTCCTTCCGAGGCACTCTCCGACTTCCCATGCCCATGAATTTTGTGAAAACAATGATTTAATTACTAAATTCATGACATGATGAGACAAAATAAATCAAGAAAATGGGTTAGCACAAGAAATATATTAAGTATATATTAAATAAATAATTAATGATACATAAACTTAATTTCTAAAATGGCATAAATGATGCAAATGGGCCCATTTTACTAAGTGACATAATATAATGAAATAGGCCTAAAACTAAAATGCAAATGGATCTAACTTGCTAAATGACATAAATTGAATGATATGGGCTTAAACTAAAATGTAAATAGGCCTAATTATAAAAAATGAAATGGGCCTAATTAATTAAATGATATAAAATATGAAATGAGCCTAGTCCTAAAATGCAAATGGGCCTAGCCTAGATGCAAAACGGACCTAATACCTAAATGGCATAAATTAAATGGAATGAACTAAATTTAAGATGCAAATGGACTTAATTTATTAAATGATATATAATAATGAAATGACCTAATTCACTAAATGGCATGAAATATGTAAAATGATTTAATTTACTAAATGACATAAAATATGCAAAATGACCTAATTTACTAAATGCCCTAAAATATGCAAAATGACCTAAAGATGTAAAAAATGGCATAAAGTAATAAATAGCCCAAAAATGTTAAAATGACATAAAATATTAAAATGACATGAAATATTAAATGACCTAAAAATGCTAAAATGACATGAATACCAAATGGGCTTAACTACTAAAAGAAAGACATAAAAATATGGTTAATTTCTATTATCGCACTAATTTTTATGGCAAAGATTGGCATTAATGTACATAGCCATGAGACTAAAGCAAGAAAATACTAATTATTAAAATGAGAATAGGACCGAAATCATAAAAGAAAATAATTATTTATTCATATTTATCTTATCAACGTGTTTAACCATAACCAAATATTGCATTAACCCAAAGTCATTATACGTTACAAACCAAAACATGCAAAAAACCATAATCAGCAAAAAGGTAATGTCTAAACAGCGACATAGTCCAGATTTAGCAAAAGCAAGCTATCAAACCCGACAGCAAGCAAGATCAATAAACTCATCCGAATGGAATCTTATGATCCATCAATATGAAAATATATAACCCATAACAAGAAAAGCAAGCCAACCAATTATCTTTAAAATAAGGACCATGAAATCCAACTATGGTTTTAACAGAATATTCAAGAATATGATATGAGAATAAATTTAGCAATCAAATGAAGGTAATGGCCCAAGATAAATAGATCATCAAGCATGACCAAATATTTAAAAGCTCAAATTCACCAATGACAATCCATATGACTTGAAAACACAAACCTAAAACATGAAAGTCATCATCAAAGCCCAAAACATTCTCTAGCAATCTGGATCGGAAGAGTATCTATACATACTGTTAATTCTATCCCCTAGTGGTCCTGTCACGCCCCGACCCCCCCGGATCGATCACATGGCAACCGCCGCGCTGTCTCAAAATACTTGCCGGTTGGTCACGCACCAGAAGCACCACAAGCCATTGAAATGGATACCATCGCTGCAAAACGACTAAGACTTTAGTTAAAAATATTTTAATAAAATAATAATAAAACTTAAATAGTGCACCAGCGGATTAATTTAAAAGAAATATTTATGTAACGGAAACTACTAAACCTATGCCACCGACGCCTCCTAGTAAGCCTTCATTTTATTTGTTGACCCCGTACGCGAATCTACATCCATTCACGTTGGATACAGGTGAGTGACAAACGTTCTAAGAATCTCCATTGGGGTTAGGGAAAATAAGGGAAATCCAAAATAAAATAATAATAAAATAAATATTTTTCTTTTGAAAACTATTTTCTGGTTCTCCTGCTGAGAACCCTATTTTAAAAACACTTTAAATAAATAAATAATAAATATGCATAAAATGGACTAGCATCTCTATCATACTGAAGGTGCGACCCGTCGGTTGTTTTATGCCTTACTGCACCAAGGGCTATCTCCTTTCTCATTTAAAATATTTTCTCTTTTCTCTTTCTTTAGCCCTTTCCCTCGATGGTGCCTCGCTGTGGTGGAACACAGCGAACTGGAGCCCTGGCGAGCTTCCCTACACACCTCTCCCACGGTCTCGTCTCACTGTGCCCCTCAATAGCCGGTCCACGACTGAGAATCTAGCATGCCTTCTCCAACTCGTCCATGCTCCTGCATATTGGAGCCCGTGGAGTATCCCTCTCAATCGCTCGTCTTGCAAAGGTATCGCACCCTTAATAATCATAATAATAATATTTCATAATTATATATATATGTATAAAATATTTATATTTAAAACATATAATCATAATCACGCACACATAAGTTTTTATATTCCTTTTTAAAACATCCCACTCACTGTGAGGGTATATCACCATGCAAATGTGTGTGTGTGGATTTCCCGTATCCCAAAACTTTTGAAAACATTTATGTTTTAAAAACATTTTTAAAACTTTTGTTTTAAAAACATTTTTAAAACTTTTGTTCCCAGTGGCTAAACAATGAAATCTAGGTCACTCACAGCATTGGGAGATTCGTATACTCAAGCACTCCATGTAGCTCAACCTCCAGAGCATCGCCGCATTCGATTCACCTGGAGCCCTAGCACGCTGAAATGCACGTTAGCATTCATAATTAAATTTATAAATGCACCTACGAGGCTCTAACATGACCTAAGATTGGGCTTGAATGTAATTCGAGGCTTAGAAAAGTGTCCGGGAGGTTCCGGGGTAAAAATTGGACACTTGGTGAAAAATTATGAAAATACCCCTGGGGGTCCATGGGCCACCAACTCGGTTGGGCCAGGCAGGCCCCCCATGTGGTTGGGTCAGCCTCGGCCTGTTTCTGGGCCCAAAAGGCCCCTCCCATGTGAGTTGGGTCGAGCCCAACTCGATTTAGGCCCAACAGGGACCAACCACCCGTTTTGGGCCAAAAGGCCCAGTCCGGCGCGAGACTGACCCAAGTCCCACACAGGACCTGGGTCGCGGGTCTCTCTCGTACGGGAGAGACTCGACTCCCACGCAGGAGCCGCTCGTCAGCCTAGGGATACGAGGCTTTTCCTCGGTTCCCGAGCTCCTTGGTCCACCGATTGGCGTCAAATTCAAGATGAAGGTTCTTCTCACTTCCCACGACGAGTTTACTGGAGCAGAAACGAGAATCACAAGCTCAAAGTTCCTAGATCTTGAATCTAAACTTAAAATCTAACTAAAAGCTAAACCTAATTTTGAGCTTGGATCTCTCCTAGACCAATGCATGGAGATGCGTAAAAACTTAGAAAAACATAGATCAAGGAGTTAAGAATAACGTACCAAGAACTCACCTTGATTATTCGGTCGGTTTGTCCGGATCGGCCAAAAGTCCAAAATTGCTCCAAAAGAGCAGTTGAGAGAAAGAGAAATGGGAGAAGAGAGAAAGAGAGAAAATGAGGGGGAGAGGCCTATTTATAGGGGAGCCCGACACTGGGTCTACTCGAGCCCCGGGCCAGACTTTCGCTTCTCTTTTAAACTCTCAAAACTTTGATCCTTGGCCCGATCCACGGACCAATTCACTAATGGACGTCTAATCCATTAGCTATGGACTTAAAGAAGTCCACTTTAGTGTTTCCATGCATGGTCACCAATCTCATCTTCCAACTTCAACTTACCTTAAGCTTATCTTCTCTTCTTAATCAGACAAATCCGGACCGACGTATTATCGACTTAATATGCCGTCTTACACTATTCCATTTGTACGGAAAAGTCGCATTAGATCCGGGTGTGTCAGGTCCCAAAGGCTAACACATGGCACTCTGTATTTTTTACATTTGCATTTGAGAGCTTTTGTGTATATAAAGATAGATATAAATATTTTTCTTTATTAAAAAAATTAGAAGGATTTATGAGAAAATAAACAGACAATGCCTTAATTAATTAGAGCAATGATTTAGGTTATCTTTTCTCTTTAACGGTTGCTTTCCTTATGTTGATGGTAGCATTTCTTTTTCTTCATATTCCATCTTTGTTTTGTACCTATTTCTCCTTAATCTTCTTATGTCACTTCCAACTTTTTGTTTTGAGGAAATCAAGGCTAGATGAACCGACTTGCATTGGACCATGGCTTAAATCACCTAAGCAGTCTCTCCCATTACTGATTGGGTTGCTTAATTTCCACATATTCTCTTCTATTTTGCAGGCCAGCCTTCGCCTTGCAAGTTATCAATAGTCGAGAAGAATCATAAAGAAATTAGGATGGCTTCTTAATTAGGTAGTTCTTTGTATGGTTTATTCCGTCCAATTTGATCATCAATTCTTATTTATTTGCTATTTCAAATTCTAAAATTAAACACTCTAAATTCGATTTGGTTTGGTTTACCACTATTTCTTTTGCATTTGCAGGTTATTTCTGCCTATTGAGTAAAGGATATAATAGGTTAGGATATGATAGGCATAAGAAGTTTACAACTTTTTTAAGTATGCTTCCTTGCTAATTTAAATTTCCAACTTTTCTTGTGGCTCATACGTCAACCGCATAATTTAATTTCTATACAAAGATTGAGATTTTGGAAGTCTCCTTTTGACTTTGAAAATAGTGGGTAAATTTTTTCCTTTTTACACCTAAATTGAAAACGGAATATGCACCTATAGGTTTGAGGACACCGGTGCTAACTTGTCAGAACTTTCTGAAAAATTCAATTAGCGCAGATCATGAAACATAAATTGATGAAGTTACTGATAAAGTTGAGAGGGATTTAATTCTCTTAGGCACTACTGCTGTTGAGGACAAACTCCAAAATAGGATAGGATGGAATATATAGAGTATATTTATATTTTTAGAGGTAGGGGCAAGGACGGATGATTTTCATTTTTTTTCTACTTCACAGGTTCCTGATTGCATTGACAAGCTTGCTCAAGTAGGGATTAAGTTGTGGGTTTTGACTAGAGACAAGATGGAGACTTCATAAATCTGAATATGTTGATTTATGATACAGGTAACTTTGTATGTTAGTAGCAGTGCTCATGTTGAATTTTTTGTATTTCATGCATCTAATATATTCCAATCAATCCTTGGATCTTTGTGGCTTTTCAATAAGTTTATCTATAAATCTTTTCTCTAGCCTAACAGTCATTGATTTTCATACCAATTGTCATTTGTATGATAGGAAGTTAGGGAGCCTCTAAAGCTTTCTTGGTTTGGGCTTTAACTTTGACTCCAGTTATTTCAAATGTCCACACTTGATTGCCATTTAGTCTCTCCTTTAGCATATTTTTAATGTTGTATTAGTATAGTTTTATTAGCTAATATGTATTGTAAAGTAAGAGAAAGTTACTTGCTCCTCACATAACGTTTCTTTCTTGCCAATGCTATAATAGATGTTGTATTTTAAAATATTTTTGCGTGTGTTTTTTGGACAACTCAATCTTTCAAGAGATAATAACTAGCCTTTGTTAAGTTTAGTGCTAACAAAATCTGATTTGGCTTCTCTTTTGGATTTAAAAAATAAAAAAAATAGGAAAGGTTTTTCATTGTTATTTACTCTTCATTAAGTTTTGATATTGGCATGCATCTTGCAAATTTTATTCTCTCCTGTCCATGTATTTGTTTTCTTCTTTTGGAGTAATAGTTGGTTCCCAAGTTGCTAATATGTTTGCTTGCTTTATAAGATTGAGAATAACTTGATACACTTAAAAGTGAATAGGTCCATTTTGCAATTATAATATGTAAGAAAGGTTGGTGATTTAAAAAAAAAGTTGGTTTGTCATCTGCCCCTATCGACTTATATGCAATGCCAATCTTGCATTGGATTCTCCAAATAAATATCTTATTCGCTTGCATTTTTTAAGGTTGTTTTTTATTTTTAAATGCTGAATTGTTCATCTTTAGATTGAGTTTATTGCTTCACTCATTTCCTGCTAAATCCGACTTTCACATCTTATGGTAAATTGTAAGTGTTTGAAGGTATTAAAGCCACAATTCAATCTTGATGAGGTAATTTCCCCTTACTTTGCTCATGAATCTGTTACTCACTTACTTTGATAAGGGTGTCTAACAATGCCTCAAATAATGTTACAGATGGAATTGGAACATTATTTTTAGATGTACATTTTTTAAATTTGAGCAATGCATGGAAGGAAGGCCAGACGACCAACCATGCTGGTTGTCGCTCTGGATGATTTAATTGGTGAATCGTAGAATCATGTGTCACTTCCTAACTATTTCATTAAAAAAAAGGTGTTTAAGAGCTTTGACTCAAGTTCTTTTATTATACAATAATGAGAAAGCTCTTTTATATCAGTTTTTTGAGAGCTTATATACTTTTATAGATGCATTTTCTTGGAAGATTATTTGTTTATCATTTTGACTGCATTTCAATGTTGTGTCCTTTCCACTTGCACAAGATCCTCAATGATAATTTATTACATTAATTCGCAGAACAAAGAAAAGATCGACCCATGAAAAAATTGAACAAAACAAGAGAAGAAATTAGCCAAAGAGTTATAAACATCTCTCTATCATAACTATATTTGCTATTTTATATAAAGAGATCTTATATTAATAAGAAACCATTGTCATTATAGACACATATTCATTATTAGAGGCGACTAACATATTCAACCAAGTCCTATATAACCTGCAGCGTTAGCGCGGGGCACCCTGCTAGTATACATATATAGTACAAAATATATGAAAATGACCTAGAAATCTTCAGTCAACAACAAGGGTCAAAAGAGTTTACCCTGAGATGCAGTCCACTCCTATGTTCTGACTTCCTTTTGTCTTTTTTCCTTTCCCTCGTCCCTAACTTTTCTTCTCTATCAAACGAGAAATAGAAAATCTAGCCGCCACACTTTCCAAACTCAAGATCCAACAGTTGTTTCAACCATGTCCAAAACCCCTTCCCAAAACAAACAAGTTTACTCCGAATAGACAACCTTTTCTCTTTTTAAAATCCAAGACCCACCCTTTTCCTTCTTTATTTAAAAAAAAACGAAACACTAAAAATCGTTTGGAAAACACTTGAACCTAGATAAGAAAACCCCTAAAACTTTTTGAAGATTTTTTGACACTCTAAAGTTTTCTTTTAAAAAAAAAACTTGTTGAAAGGAACCCAAAAATTAAATTTCACGGTTTCTCTTTTCTCTTTTTGTTCTAAAAATTTTGAAAACTGATTTGCTGCCCAAAATAAAATTTTTGAAAAACCCTAGCTTTTGAAAACAGGAGCCCTAATTTTAATTTGGGGATTTTTTTTATTCGGCCTCCCTCTGACACTGCACGAAATTATGCTTTTATATAGGAAAGGAAATTAATCTGAAGGTGGAAAATGTGTGTCCAGCCCTAAAATTAAAATCAATGGCTGTGGGCATTTTTCTTCACTTTTGCCTGTTTCTTCTGCAGGTCTCATGGGCTTTTTCAAAGGCTTGTAGCTTCAGATGACTTGGGAAAGGGGATTTCAGGTTCAATGGTCAAGATTTGGCTAAAAGATGCATCCTACGGTCTGTGAATGAGGTGAAAATGCTTTCTCTCTCTTTTTCTACTGTCTATTTTGCCTTCTGAGTATTTTTTTCTCATTGAATCAACGGTTGTGAAATTTTATCAATGTGATCAACGGTTGTGGGAGTGTGTTGATCAAACCTTGTTAACACATGCTTGCTGATGTCAAAATGGAATGAAATGAATTTTTTAGAAGGATTTTCCTAAATTTGATGAGTTGTTACGGTTTCATTGGCTGTAGAAGAATATTCTGTTGGCTACCTTTGTTTGCTCTGTCTATTTGCAGGGACAGTAATTTGGTACAGGAAGAGAATTTCGAAATGTGCAGTGGAGAGAGAAAGGATCACCTTCAGCTCCAAGCTTGGTCACCTAGTTAAATTACAGAGTAATTTTCCTAGCTCAATGTTTAATTACCCTGCATTATTTCTGTCTTCTTTTGTTGCTAATCAAAACTGCTAATCCCACTTTTTCTTCTATTTTGCAGCTTCAGACGAATCATCAACATCTTCCATTTTGCTCAAATCAGTAAGTCCTCCTTAGCTGCTATGTTTGGCTTGGTCCGCCATGTAATCCATTCCCTCTCTTTATGAAACTTGGGCCGCCAGATTTGTATAAGTAAAAAATATTCCGGGCTTGTCCAATAGCAATACAAAAAAGATAGGACCCGAGCCCAATTTGCCATCCAACCCAATCTCATTGTATGCTTTATACGTTGGGCCAATCCTCCAAGTCCAGTCCATTTCACTATGGATTCCCAAAATTAAGAGAAAAGAAAAGTAAAATTAGAATAAATAGAATATACAAAATTTAAAGAAAGAAAAGTTAAGAGAAAATAAAATAAAATAAAATAAATGAAAATGAAAATGAAAATACAATAAGATAAATAAATACATAAAAATAGGGTGTCTACATCGATGTCGAATTAGGCTCTAGTCTAGGCCGAGCTCTTTCATTCACTTCTCAAGCTCGATTCTTCTTCAATCAACACCAATCAACCTACAAATTCATACACACATAGTTTAACACCTAAAATACAAGATGACAGCTTCAAGAATCAATTTAAATGGTTGGGAATGTGACACATCTAGACCTAATCCAACTTTTCTTTACAAACGGAATAGTATAAATGGTCTATTAATTTGAACAATACGTCGGTCCGGATGTGTTTGATTATGAAGAGAAGTCCAGCTTAGGATAAAACAGAGTTGGAAGATGAGGTGATTGACCATGCATGGAAGTAATTAAACCCTAATTGGACTTCTTTAAGTCCATAGCCAATGGATTGGATATCCATTAGTGTAAAAGTCGGCGGATTAGGCCAAGGAACAAGATTAAGAGAAGTTGAAAAGATGAGAGAAACTCGAGTAGACCCGATGTCGGGCTTCCTTATAAATTGGGAGGGGGTGGCGAGCCTCTTCCCCCTCATTTCTCTCTTTATTATTTTTTCTCTCATTTCTCTTTTCTCTCCTTTGCTTTTTCGGAGCAACTTTGGACTTTTAATCAATCCGGAAAAACCAACTGACGAATCAAGGTGAGTTTCTAGTATGCTATTCTACTCACCTACATTTACGTTATACTTAGTTTGCACGCATTTCCATGTATAGGTCTAAGAGATATCTCGATTCAAAGTTTAATCTAGCTTTCTAGCTAGATTTAGATTTAGATTTTAGATGAACATTGACCTGATGATTCTCGTTTTTCTTTCGGTAAACACATCGTGGGAGTTGAGGGGAACGCATGTTTCGAATTTTGGGTGAAACTGTGGGGCAATGGGCCTGAAAACAGAGAAAATGCCTCGATTTTTGAGCTCCCAGCTCGTCTTCTGCGTGGGAGTGACCTTATTGCCCGAGTCCCACATGGGACTTGCCCTAGTCTCGGCCAGGAGTCAACTTGTTCTAGGGGTAAAATTGTAATTTTTCCCCGAGTGTCCAATTTTGATTCAGATTACCCCCGGACACTTTTCTAACCCCTGAAACATATCCAAACACCATCTCAGGTCATGCTAGAGCCTCATAGGTGCATTCATAGATTGATTATAAATGCTAACACATGTTTCCATGTAATTAGGGTTCCGGACGATCGAGTGCGGCGACGTTCCGGAGATCGATACTCGTGGGACAATTGGGAGAATACAAATGACACACCCATACCTAATCCAACTTTTTTGTACAAACGAAATAGTGTAAGACGGAGTATTAACTCAATAATATGTCAGTCCGGATGTATCTGATTAAAAAGAGAAGTGAACATTTAGATAAGACGGAGTTGGAAGATGAGATAAGTAACCATGCATGGAAGCATTGATTGGACTTCTTTAAGTCCATAGCCAATGGATTGAATATCCATTAGTGAATTGGTCAGTGGATTAGGCCAAGGATCGAGATCATGAGAGGTTGAAAAGAGGGAATAAGGTCTGGCCTGGGGTCCGAGTAGGCCCGGTGTAGGGCTTGCCTATAAATAGGGAGAGTTAAGCTCTTCCCCTCTCATTTCTTTTCTTCCTCACTTCCTCTCCTCTCATTGGTCATCTCAGGGCAATTTCAGACTTTTGGTCGATCCGTACAAACCAACCAAAGGATCAAGGTGAGATATTGATATGTTATTCTACTCACCTTAATCTACATTTTTCTAAGTTTTCACGTATTTCCATGCATTGGTCTATGAGAGATCTAAGCTCAAAGTTAGGTCTAGCTTTTTAGTTAGATTTTAGTCTAGATTTCTAGAAATTTTGAGCTGATGATTTTTAGTTTTCTTTCGGTGAATCCGTCGCAAAGGTCATGAGGATCGCTCGGCTAACTTCGTCAGCCGATTGGCGGTTGAAGGGGCATGACAATCTAGGAGAAGGCTCGGTTTCTGCATGGGAGCCGAGTCACTCTCGTGCGGGAGTGACTTTCTGGCCAAGTCTCGTGTGGGACTTGGCTAGTCTCGAGCAGGAGTCACCCCTAACCTTGGGGCAAAATGGTAATTTTGCCCTAGTGTCCAATTTTGACCCCGAAACTTCCCGGACACTTTTCTGTGCCCCGAAACACATCCAAACACCCTCTTAGGTCATGTTTGAGCCTCATAGGTGCATTCATAGTTTGATTGTGAATACTAACATGGATTTCCCTATATTAGGGTTCCAGATGATCGAGTGCAGCGATGCTAAGGAGGTTAAACTACATGGATCTTTTAGAAGTATACATACCTCCCAACACTGTAAGTGGCTTAGATTTTAGTGCATAGCCACTAGGGTAAAACATTTTCAAAAGATAAAATTGTTTTCAAAGGTTTTGGGACATGGGGAATCCACTGCCCATACACACAATTATTTAGTGATATGCCCACGTAGAGAATGGGACGTTTTCAAAGAAATATAAAGATTTATGTTGTGTGTTTATGTTTATGTTTATGTTATATGTTTATATATATATATATATGATATTTGATGATCATGAGAGGCGAGATGAGTGACTGTGTGGTCCTCGATGCTCCGATTTGAGGGATCGTGTGGACCGAGTGAGAGGCATGCCATCGACCAAGTGGCTATGGATCTCCTATCAAGGGGCATAGTGAGTATGAGACCCTAGGAGAGGTGCGTAGGGTAACTCGCTAGGGCTCGATGTAGCTGTGTTCCACCTATAGCGATTGGCACCACCGAGGGAACGGGATAGAGAAAGAAAATATTTTAGAAAAGAAAAGAGTTAGCCCTCGGTGCAGAAAGGCATACGATCGGCGGGTCGAGCCTTCAGTAAGATAGAGGCCAGCCCATTTTATTTTTATATTTATTTAAATGGTTTTAAAGCAAATTCTCTCTTCAAGAATTTGGAAAGAGATTTTGTAAAGAAAAATATTTATTTTATTATTATGTTTTGGATTACCATTGTTTCCCTAACCCTTGATGGAGATTCATTGAGCCTCTGTCACTCATCTGTATCCAATGTGGATGAATGCAAATTTGCGTACGAGGATAGCAGATAGATCAGAGGCTTACTACGAGAAGTCGGTGGCTTAGGAATAGTAGTTTCCGCTGTGTAGGTATTCTTTTAAATTAGTCCACTGGTGTATCTTATATAGTCAATTATTTTATTAAATGATTTCTAATTAAAATTTTAGTTTTGTTTTGCAACGATGATATCCATTCTATTCCTTGCTGTGCTTCGGGTGTGTGACCGATTGCCATGTATTCGAGGTAGCGTGACGGTTGCCACGTGGCCGACCCTCTGGGTCGGGGCGTGACAATTTGATTGGTATCAAAGCATTTAAACGATTCTAACTATTTTCAAAGCTATAAAGTATTTTTATAGTGTTTTCAAATGCTTTCAAAACCAGTGGATCACTTAGGTTTAAAACTCTAGAATTTGAGTACGTGATTACTCGAACGCGTCAAAATGTCTAAACCTATTCTTAGAATCCCTTCTTTAGCAGCAAACCACCATATAGAGTACTGGATAGTGGTTTTTAGGTGAAATGACACCATGACCACTTTCTCCTCAAGATTCTTGAAAGCAATGTGAGCTTTCTGAGAAATCTCCCAAGACCAATTCTTCAGCTTCTAATGTCCCTCATAATCGATAGTCAAACAAAACAAGGCATAGTAAGTCCCTTGAGATGACTAGATAGGCAATATCTCATCCAACATCCCAAGATAGTGTATACAGAGACACTTCAGTGAAAAAAACTGGTTCGATGCCCAACCTTTTGAGGTCATGGACATCGAGACTCGTTAGTAATGTGTAAGATTTGGGAGGAAGTGAAGTGGCTAGAGCGAGGCAAGGAGCCAAGATGGACCTGACGTGCATGAAGACTAAACCAACTCTTGCTCTCTACACCATTAGTGTGCAACTTAGGAGAGAGAGTCGGGTTAGGATGAAAGAAATCGAAAAGATCGATCACGAAGGATGAGGTTGACGAAAACCTCAGGAAATGAAATAAAGCATCCAAGGAAAGGGATGTAGGAACAGAAGGGACCTCATAAAGCAACAAATAGAAGGATGAAAAAATGGAAACTAAGGAAGAGCTAGCCAAGTACAGAGGTCTGTTATTGACCCACATAGTGCAAATTAATTCCTCTCACGGTCTACACCAATCGCGTCTAGACTCGGTGAGGTGTGCTCTTGGGAGCAACAGGACCCTTGATGGCTAGGGTTCGAGGAGTACTGTAGCGTGCTAGTATTAGAACGCCTAGGGGCAATGCTTGAGATGGTTGGGCTTGACCCAACACCGTGGTAAACCTGGAGGGATGAGCCAACAGGTCGGCAAGTCTGGAATGACGAGCCCACAGATTGCTTGGAGAGTGCTCTTGGGAGTGAGTGGAAATTGAGGGAGACTGCAGTAAAGGCTAGCCTACTTCTCTTGTTCTTACACCATTTGTGTGTAAATGGTGAACGAAAAGGGGGCGGAGGTGGACGAAAGAGAGACCACCTAAAATCAAAGGGTTAGTGCCCAAGAACTCCAAGATGTGAGACGAATAAACACATAGGGGATGATGAAGGCGGAGAACTCTAAGAAGAGAGTAGCTCGAACCCCTCCAATGGACCAATCTGACACCTCCTACTTTCTACATTATTTGTGTGTAGAGCATGGGAGGAAGTTAATTAAGGAAGACCGTTCAAAGAAATTGGACGAGATCGAGTGAGCCCAAGATCATGAGAGGTGAGATAGGAAAGAGTCACTCGAGGATGTGGCAAGGATTGATAAGAGAAAACCCTAAAGGACTTGAGAATGGCAAAAAGGATAGTAAGGAAAGAGGAGCAAGAGATAAGCCATCCTTGGGAAATGATGAGGAGGAATAAGGCAAGGATGACAAGACGAAGAATGAGGAATGGAAAGAGACCTCATATCTGTATGATGGATGCATAGTGGACCCAACACTGTGCATTTAGCCTTGGATCACAATGCTAAGGGAAACTAAGGAGCAGAATGAGGAAAAGATAAAAAGGAAAGCATATCCAAATGGTTAGCGAGTAGTACGTCCATTACTACTTGTCTGACCATTGGATACCAATGTTAAGAGAAAGGATGCGGAGATGGGGGAAATGGAATGAAGATAGAGATAAGCTAGAAACCACCACTCCTAAGGGGTTAAATGCAATGAACCCTTTATCACTTAGTTGATAATGAGAGTAAGAAGGAGAAGACCTCCAAAGGGTAATAAGAAAGGACCATGACAAGGTCAGTGGGAAGTAAGCAACCGAAGAGAGTAGAATGCACGGCAATGATGGAAATGCCTACATGCATGCAAATAGAGGGCACTGAGAGAACTTTCTCCAAAGTTGTGAAGACATCACTAGAAAAGAGTTGGTAAGAAAGAAGAAGTGGAAAAAAAAGGAAAAGCAAACCCTTAAACAAAGGATAAAGAGGTGTAGTGATGTAGTGTGAAAGCCTTCTTAGTAAAGAAAGAAAGCACAAAACTCTGGGTAATGAAACTCCTAGGTTAATCAGAGATGAATAAGATCTGGGAATAAGAGAAACTTAGTTCAGGTGAAGAACTAAGTTTTGGTTAACTGGGAATAGAGCCTTAAAAAAAGAAAAGCACAATATATCACTAGAAAACTTTAACCTTAATTAGTGATAAATTCATAACAAACCATAGGTTAATAAAACCGAAATGACTAGATAGAGCTAATAAGGAGTAAAGTTTAGGAAGTTGGAAATAGAGGCAAAACCTAGGTAGATAACCTAGGGATAAGTTAAAGAAAGCAAATAAAAAGGGGTTTAAAAAGGCCTAGAAAGAGGATCAAGAAAAACCTAGTAATCCAAAGCGAATGAAAGAGTTAGAAATGGATATTAGCTAAAGAAAGTTGAGCATAATGAATCGTAAATTCGAGTCAAGCCAAGGCACTACATCATACTACGAATAGGTCAAGGAAAACAAAGAATAAACAAGGATGATTGAAGGCCAGAATTGCTAAGCAAAAAGAGGTTAAGAATGTGAGTCAATGAAAGGAAAGGAAAACCCCCAACTATTTAAGTCATAAAGAAGAGATAAGAAGGTTGGATAGAAAAAAAAATTAGAGAAAAGATAAGAAAAGGAAACACTCGAAGGGAGCGAGTGGATGGGGGTACTTGTATCCTAAGGGATGACGGGTAGTAGGCTTTTTACTACTTACCTATTGTTTGGATATAAGTAAAAGACGAATAAAAGAGGACAAAGAAAAGATAAAGAGATGAAGATACCAAAGTATGGCAGAGTAAACAAAGATGAAAGAATGATGAAGATGATAATAACGATGATGATGGAAGTTTTAAGAATAATCAAACATAAAGAAAGAGGAAAATGGATTGACTTAGGTAAGTCGAAGAAAGAACAAGGATAAATAAGATGACAATTGAAACTGGAGAAGACAAAAAGGAGAAAGCACGATAAAAGAGTGAGATAGAAGGAATTAAAAGCAAGGAGCAAAGGAATGTCAAAGATAAGTTGAAAATCTAAAAGGAGATGAGCAACTTAACTCCAAGGATGGCCTTTCTAAAGAATGATAAGTGAAGAAAGGATGTGGGAGATGAAGTCTAAGCCAAGGTAGATTGGAAAAAGCCAAGTGCGGACAAGATTGTAGACAATGGATGGCAAGGAAAGGTGTTGTCCACAACAAATAAACCTTGATGTGGAGGACAAAGAGAAAATATCAAGGAAAGAAGAGCCGAGGAAGGCTAATCTAAAGAGACCCATATGCAAAGAGCAAGAAATGCGGGAACTAAGGCATGAAGGATGACAAAAAAAACCCTGAGTACTCAATGGAAGGAGTACGGGGATAAGAAAAGGAACTCGTCAAGCTCATAAACTTCTATGAGCACAGCCAGTGTAAGGAGAAAAAAGGAAATTCTAACACCCAAAAAAAGCAAAGGTGTTAGAAGGATAAAAAAATAAGGATGAGGTGATGAAGAAAGCCAAGGAAGAAAGCAAAGGAAGGAAAGAATGAAGCCAAGGTAAAAGACACATTGGATAAGTCGTAAAGAATCACAAAAACCAAGGTAAGAAAGAGCTAGCAGCGAGTCCAAAAAACCCTAATGGAATGGGCACAAGGGTAATGAAAGCTGCATATGATGCCTAAGGATGGCAACGGACCCAAGATGAGGGCAAATCGAGTGAAAAGATAAGAAGCCCTAATAAAGGGAAATACTAGGATTAAGAGAAGCTACAAATGACGCTGCACGATTGTAACATGTGTGGTTTACATAGTTTCGTAGAGACGGGAGTACCAGAGAAAGGCGAACCCCACATTAAACTGTAGGTGAATGGAAAGAAAGAAAAGGATAGAGAAGGGGATAAAGAAACCTTATAAAGAGCTGTTGATGAAAGAAAGAAAAGAAATTGACCATTAGCAAAGAAGCTAATGTGAATAGAGGAGGTCGTAGGAAAGAGAAACGTGTAGTACCTTCTAAAGTAAACACTCTAAGGTAGTGAAAGACAAAAGAAAGCCCTAAGAGGCCAGAGGAATAGCATAGATGGGTATGAAGTCGAGGCTCAAGTATGGATAATTTGGGAGCCATGTGAGGCGTCCCCATGAGAAGGAAGGTCAGAGATCGAGATCTTGAGGATCTCTGTGATGACCACTCGAGAGGATTGACCCAGAATGTGACTGAGGAGTGCATAAGGCCACCCGAAGTTCTCCATCCCAAAGGGGATGAGAGATGTTATGAGATGGGCCGAGGGCCTTATTTGAGATAGAGATAGGCGGTCAAAGAGTGAGTTAGAGTGTGAGAGCCTAGAGGACATGATCTCTGATTCTTCTGTTATGATATGGCCGAAAGTGGGCCAGTGAGTACAAGAGCCCAACTCGTATGCCATGAGATTAGATTGGAAGAAGATCAGAAAGAAAGAGAATAGAATCAGGAAATGAAGTGGAGAAGAAAGACCAAGGTAAGGGAGATTCAATTAACTCACCGCACACCTTGCCTTGAAGGTGAGGGAGTTAACCTAAGGTCTTCCCCGACATCTTGGTTACAAAGACGAGTACAAGACCACGAAACGACGAGAAATGCATTGGAGAATGGCCTCAAAGTGACAGGCAGTGAGAGAGACTCCTAAGAAGAGTAAGAGGTGTGAAACCCTAGAAGTAACAAAAGGGTAGTCTCGTTAAGAAAGACTTTAAGAAAGGACGAGGACAAAATGAGAGGATTGTGGAAGCGTAGCTGAAGTGGAGGGAGAACCTCCAAATGGAAAAATTGTGGCGAAGTGAGCTTAATCCACGAATGGATAAGGATAGGCTCTGTTAAGGAAAGGATGAGGTTCAAACTCAAGAACAGGAGAGCAATAGGTCGTTCTTGAGATAGAATGATCGGAAGAGATTAAGACGCCATTTGGTTGGTGTCAGCAATGAATAGTGGTGCGAACACTATTCTAGGACAAGAAAAAGGCCTGGAATAGAAGCCAGATCTCCTCACAGTTCCCTCGATAATTTCAAGGATGAAATTTTTTTAGAGGGGAGAGTTGACACACCCAGACCTAATCCAACTTTTTCGTGCAGATGGAATAGTGTAAGACAGCATATTAACTCAATAATACGTTGGTTTAGATGTGTCTAATTGAGAAGAGAAGTGAAAATCTAGATAAGACGGAGTTGGAATATGAGATAAGTAACCATGGATGGAAGCATTAATTAGACTTCTTTAAGTCCATAGCCAATGGATTGGATATCCATTGGTGAATTGGTCGATGGATTAGGCCAAGGATCTAGATCATGAGAGGTTGAAAAGAGGGAATAAGATCTGGCCCAGGGTTCGAGTAGGCCCGGTGTCGGGCTTGCCTATAAATAGGGGGAATTAAGCTCTCCCCCTCTTATTTCTTTTATCCCTCACTTCCTCTCCTCTCATTGGCCATCTCGGAGAAATTTTGTTCTTTTGGCAGATCTGGACAAACCAACCGAACGATCAAGGTGAGATCTTAGTATGTTATTCTACTCACCTTAATCTACGCTTTCCTAAGTTTTCACGTATTTCCATGCATTGGTCTAGGAGAGATCTAAGTTCAAAGTAAGGTCTAGCTTTTTAGTTAGATTTTAGTCTAGATTTGAGATCTAGAAATTTTGAGCCGATGATTTCGAGTTTTCTTTAGGTGAATCTATTGCAAAGGTCACGAGGATCACTCGGTTAACTTTGTCAGCCATTTAGTGGTCGAAGGGGCTCGAAAACTGAGGAGAAGGCTCAATTCCCGAGCCTTCTATCTCGGCTCCCGCATGGGAGCCGAGTCACTCCCACGTGGGACTTGGTCAGTTTTACACTAGAGTCACCCCTAACCCTAGTGTCCGATTTTTCCCTAATGTCCAATTTTGACGTCAAAACTTCCTGGACACTTTTCTCAGCCCCGAAACACATTCAAACACCCCTTTAGTTCATGTTAGTGCCTCATAGGTGCTTTCATAGTTGGATTATGAATGTTAACACGAATTGCCATGTATTAAGGTTCCGGATGATCAAGTGCGGTGATACTCTCAAGGTTAAGCTACGTGGATCTTTTGGGAGTATACGAACCTCCCAACACTGTGAGTGGCTTAGATTTCAGTGCCTAGCCACTCTCTACATGGTGATATAGCCATGTAGAGAGTGGGATGTTTTCAAAGACATATAAAGATTTATGTGTGAGTGTTTATGTTTATGGTTATGTTATATGTTTAGATATATATATATATATATATGATCTCTATATATATGATATTTGATGATCATGAGAGGTAAGATGAGTGACTGTGTGGTCCTCGATGCTCTGATTAGAGGGAGCGTGTGGACCGAGTGAGAGGCATGCCATCGACAAAGTAGCCGTGGACCGCCTATAGAGGGGCACGATGAGTGTGAGACCCTAGGAAAGGTGCAGAGGGTAGCTATGTTCCACCCATATCGATTGGAACCACCGAGGAATGGGCTAGAGAAAAAAATGTTTTAGAAAAGAAAAGGGTTAGCCCTCAACGCAGAAAGGCATATGACCGGCAGGTCGAGCCTTCAGTAAGATAGAAGCCAGCCCATTTTATTTTTATATTTATTTAAATGGTTTTAAAATAAATTCTCACTTAGAGAATTTGAAAAGAGATTTTGAAAAGAATAATATTTATTTTATTATTATGTTTTGGATTACCCCTGTTTCCCTAACCCCTGATGGAGATTCATTGAAACTCTGTCACTCACCTATATCCAATATGGATAGATACAGATCCGCGTACGTGGATAGCGATAGATCAGAGGCTCACTAGGAGGCGTCGGTGGCTTAGGAATAGTATTTTTCACTGTATAGGTATTCTTTTAAATTAGTCCACTGGTGTATCTTATATAGTCAATTATTTTATTAAATGATTTCTAATTAAAATTTTAGTTTTGTTTTGCAGTGATGATATCCTTTTCTACGCCTTGCAGTGCTTTAGGTGCGTGACCAACTAGCACATACTTTGTGGTAGTGCGGCAGTTGCCACGTGGCTGACCCTCCGGGTCGGGGCATGACAACGAACCTCCCGACACTGTGAGTGGCCTTGTGTTCAGTGTTTAGCCATTTTGGGCTAAACGCTTTTATTATTATTAAAATGTTTTAATTAAATGTTTTGGGATTCAGGTATTCCCTCACACTGCCACACACGTTGTTATATGGCACAGGGGCAAGGGTTGAGAAATTAAATTTATGATACGTATGTATGCATGTATGTTTTTATATTTAAATATGAAAGGTATGACATGAGTACCCGACGGGGCATGATAATACATACGAGAGGACTTGATGAGACTCGGCGCTTCATGTGATGAAGCAAGTGGACCGAGATGGAACATCCATGTGAGGTAGCCGTGGACCGCCTTTTTGAAAGGGCACAGTAAGTGTATGACTTGGAGTAGAGAGGCGTGGAGGGAGACTTGCCAGCTCTGATGTAGTTGCGATAACACAGCGACCGGCACTGTCGAGGGAACACGCTTAGAGAAAGATACCTATATCTTTCTATATATATATTTCAAAAGAAAAGAATATAGTTTCCTTATTAAAGGAAAGTTAATTTTAAAAAGAAAAGAAAAGAAATAGCCCTCAACCACAACCAAGGTGGAGCCTCGTTGTGTTTTCACGGCCAGCCCTTAGTTAGATGTTGTTGTTGTTGTTGTTTTCCCAGAAAGGATTTAGGGAAAAATGTTTTGAAAAGAGGTTTTAAAAAGAAACGTACAATGTTTTCTAAATCGTTTTTGAATTACCCAAATTCCCCAAACCTATTTGACTATGCATTGAATCTCTGTCACTCACCTGTATCCAATGTTGTTGGAGGCAATTCCACGTGCGAGGACGCTAGATGGTTCAGAGGCTCATAGGAGTGGTTGGTGGCTTAGGAGTTAGTATATTATACTACGTAGGTTATCCCTTAAAATTAGTCCACCGGTACTCTTTTATTATTTATTATTATAAATATTTTCTAACTAAAGCTTAGTTTTGATGGTTTTGTAATGGCGACACTCTTTCTATGCCTTGTGCCATCTCGGATAGCCCGCCTTTCATGGCACGCATCTTGAGGTGGTACTGCGATTGCCACACAGTCGGACCATGGGTCGGGCCATGACAATTTGATTGGTATCAGAGCTCGAGTATGTAATTACTTGAATGCGTCATGAATACCTAAACTTACTCTTAGAATATCTTTCTTAGTAATATGCCACCATATGAGATATTCGAGTGTGGCCTTTAGGTGAAATAACACCACGACCACCATTTCTTCAATATTTGTGAAAGCAAAGTAAGCTTTCTGAGAAATCCCCAATATGAATCTTTTAGCTTCTAATATCCTTCCTACTTATTAGCCAAACCTTGCAAGGGATAGCAAGTCCCTTAAGATGATAAGATATGTGATATCTTGTCTAACCCTTCAAGGCAACCTATTCAGAGGCTCGCCAGTAAAGAAAGCTGGCTTAGCGTCCAACCTTCAAGGTTATGGACATCGAGACTCGCTAGTCAAGAAGCGAGTTTGACATCTAACATAACCTAAAGGTAATTTTCCCCCTTCTCTACACTTGTAAAGTGTAAAAGTTGGGAGCAAAGATGGACTTGACGTGCACAAAGACTAAACCAATTTCTCTCACTTTCTACACCATTAGTGTGTAGATGAGGAGAGAGAGTTGGGTTAGGAAGGAAGAAGTTAAGAAAATATGAGATTACAGAAAATGAGGTTGATAAAACCTCATAATGCAAGGTAAGCACCCAAACAAGAGGATGAAAGGTGAAGCCAAGGAAAAGCTAACCGAGTGCAGAGGTCCTTCATTGACCTACACGACATGAATCAACTCCTCTCACATTCTGCACTAATCATGTGCAAACCTTGAGAGGGAGTTCAGAGAGGAAAGGCGACGAAAAAGTTAAAGTGGAGAAGTCAACGAGGAGTCCACATGGGACAACTCAACCTCTCTCTTCCTTAATTTCTACACTACTCGTGTGTAGACTTTGTGAAAGAGCGCAGCAAAGGCGAATCGACTTTCCCTAATTCTGTACCAGTGGTATGTAGATTTTGAAGGAAAGTGCAGCAAGGGTGGAAAGAAGAGAGATCACCCAGAGTCAAGTAGATTAGTGCTTGAGGACTCCAAGTTGTGGAACAAGTGAACACCATGGTGGGTGATAAAGGAGGAGGACTCCAGTAAGAGAATAGTTTGAACCCTTCCGATGGACTTACTTGGCACCTCTCACCTTCTACACTGTTTATGTGTAGAGTTTAGGAGAAAGTTGATCGAGGAAGACCATCCAAGGAAATTGGAAGAGATCGAGTGAACCTAAGATCACAAAAAGTGAGTTAAGGGAAGGTCACTCGAAGAGGTGAAGAAGACTGATAAGAGGAAACCCTAAAGGACTCGAGAATGGAAAAAGGATGGTAAGAAGAAGAATAAGAAAGAAGCCATTCTTGAGAAACGATGAAGATGAAAAAGGCAAAGATGGTAGAACAAATGATGAGGAATGAAAAGAAACCTTATATCCGTATGAAGAATGCATAGTGGGCTCTTCATTGTGAAGTCAACTTTTGGGTCCCAATGCTAAAGCTAACTAAGGAGCAGAATAAGAAGAGAATGGTAGTGAAGAGGATGAAAAGAGATCTTATCCATATGGTTGATGAGTGGTAGATCTATTACTACTTGTCCAACCATTGGACGCCAATGGTGAAAGAAGATAACGGAGATGGAAGAGAAAAGAAGTGGAGATGGGGGAAATGGAATACGAAAAGGGATAAATTAGAAACCTCCACACCCAAGGGGTTAATAAGTAATAAACCCCTCATCATTTGGTTAACAATAAGAGTAAGAAGGAGGAGACCCCAAAGGATGATAAGAAATGACCGTGACAAGGTCAATGGGAAGTAAGCAAGCGGGAAAGATGGAATGGATGACAACAGTGGAAGTACCTATATACGTGCAAATAAAGAGCATGAAGAGAATTTTCCTCAGAATTGAAAAGACATCACCAAAAGGAACTGGTGAAAAAGAAGAAGAGGAAAAGAAAAGAAAAATGAATGTTGAAATAAAGGATAGAAGAGATGATGTGATGTAGTGCGAAAGCTTTCTTAATGTAGAAAGAAAGAACAAAACTCTAGGTAAATGAAAATTCTAGGCTAATCAAGACGAATAAGTCCTAGGAAGAAGAGAAACTTAGTTCAGTTGATGAGCTAAGTCTAGGCTAATCGGAAGTAGAGCCTTCAAAGAAGAAAAGCACAACATACTATAGGATCCCTAAACCCTTAGAAGACTCTAACCTTAATTAGTAATAATTTCATAATGAACTATAAGTTAATAACCCCAAAATGACAAGGTAGAACTAGTAAAGAGTAAGGTGTAGGGAACTAGAATATAAGATAAAACCTAGGCAAGTAACCTAGGGATAGTTTAGAGAAAGCGAATAAAAGACTTGGAAACAAATATTAGCCAAAGAAAGTCGAGCATAATGAACCCCAAACGCGAGTCAAGCCAAGGCACTACATCATATTATGAATAGGTTAAAGAAAAGAAAAAATAAACAAGAATGATTGGAGGCAAAAAATGCTAAGGAAAAGAAGGGTTAAGGACGTGACTCAGTGAAGAAAAAACAACTCGTGACAATTTGAGCTATAAGAAAAGATAAAAAGGTTGGATAGAAAGAAAAATTGGAGAGGGAAAAGAGAAGAAAGCACTGAATGGAAATGAGTGGATGAGCATGATTACATCCTAAAGGATAATAAAAAAGATGATGATAATGGAAACTATAAGGAGATTTCAAACCCAGTTAAAGAAGAAAGTGGATCGGCTTAGGTAAGAGTCAAATAAAGAGTGAGGATAAGATAAGGATGATAATTGGAACTGGAGAAGATAAAAAGGTGAAAGTAGGATGACAAAATGAGATAGGAGGACTTAAGAGTAATGAGTCAAGGAACAAAAACGATAAGTTGAGAATTAGAAGGAGGGGAGCAGCTTAACCTAAGGATAAATTTCCCTTAAAAGAATAATAAGTGAAGAAAGGACATGGGAAATGGAGTCTAAGCCAAGGTAAATTTGGAATAGCCAGATGCGGATGAAAGTGGAAAAAGGTGAATGATTAAGAAAGGCATTTCCGCAATAAATAAACCTTGGTATGGATGACAAAGAAAAGATATCAAGGGAATTGAGAGCCAAGGATGGCTAAGATAAGAAGACCTACATGCGGAAAGCAAGTGATGCGAAGACTAAGTTAGAAAAGATGACAAGGATGACCTCGAGTATTCAATAGAAGGAGTATGGGGATAAGGAAAGAAACTGGTCAAGCTTATAAATCTCTATGAGCATAGCCAGTATAAGCAAAGAAGGAAGAGAAAGAAAGGAAATCCTAATACCTAAATGAAGCAAAGGTGTTACAAGAACAATAAACTAGAGGATGATAAAGAAAAGAAGCTTGAATAAAGGAAACCTTTAGACAAGGCATGAAAGATCACGAAAACCAAGGTAAGACAGAGTTGGCAGCGAACCCAAAACCCTAATGGAATGGGCATGAAGATGATGAAAGCTACAGAAGATGCCAAAGGATGGTAATAGACCCAAGATAAGAGCGATCTAAGTAAAAGGATAAGAAACCCTACGAAAGAGGAAGGGGAAAGGAGACTCCAACCTAAATTGTTAATAAGAGGGGAAAAAGAAAATGATCTATAGCAAAGAAGATAAAAGATTATTAAAAGCCCTATGAGGCTAGAAGATATGGCATGGATTAGCATGTAGTCGAACCTCAAGTACGGATGTCTTGGGAGCCATGTGAGGAGTACCAATGTGAGGAAACGATCAAAGATTGAGATCTTAAAGATCTCTGTGATGACCACTCTAGAGGATTGACCCAGAGTGTGACTGGGGAGAGCATGAGGCCACCCAGAGTTCTCCATCTTAGAGAGGATGAGAGATGAGACAGGCCGAGGCCCTTATTTGAGTTAGAGATGGGCGGTTAGAGAGTGAGTCAGATTGTGAGAGCCGAGAGGGCATGATCTCTGATCCCTTGATATGATATGACCAAGAGTGAGCCAGTGCGTACAAGAGCTTGACTCATATGCCATGAGATGAGGAAGAAAAATATTGAAAAGAAAGAGAAGAAGACTAAGAAATGAAGAAGATAAAAAGACTAAGAAGCAAAATGGAGAAGAAGACCAAGGTAAGGGAAGAACGAGTTAACTTACCACACACCTCGCCTTAGAGGTCAGGGAGTTAAACTAAAATCTTCCCTGACATCTTGGTTAGAAAGATGAGTACAAGACATTGAAAGCCGAAGGATACGTTAGAGAATAGCCTCAAAAAGGAAGGCACGATTAAGGAAAAAAGAAAAGACTTCTAAGGAAAACCAGAGGAGTAGAACCTCAGCAGTAATAAGGAGGTAGTCTTGATAAGAGAACTTAAGGAAAAGACAAGGATTAAGCAAAAAGGTGAAGAAAACCACAATGGAGATGGAGCAGGAGCCTCCAAGTAATACAGTCAAAGCGAAGTGAGCCTAATCCACAGATGGATAAGGATAGGCTCTACTAAAGAAGAAGATGAAGTTCAAACTTAAGAACAGAATAGCAAGAAGGCTATTCTTGAGAGTAGACGATCGAAAAAGATCGAGACACAATGAGAGAATTCGGTGACGAATAGTGACGTGAACACTATTCAAAACCAAGAAGAAGGCTTAGAACAGAAGCCAAAACTCCCCCACAACTACTTCAATGATTTCGAGAACAACATTTTTTGAAAAATGGGAGAGTTGACACACCTGAACCGAATCTGACTTTTCTATACAAACAAAGTAGTATAAATGGCGTATTAATTTGAAAAATATGCTGGTTTGGATGTCTTTGATTATGACGAAAAATCAAGCTTAGGATAAAATGGAGTTGGAAGATGAGGTACTTGACCCAGCATGGAAGTAACTAAACCCTAATTGGACTTCTTTAAGTCCATAGCCAATGGGTTGGATATCCATTGGTGTAAAAGTTGATAGATTAGGCCAAGGATCGAGATTAAAAGAAGTTGAAAAGAGGAAAGAAAGTTTGGCCCGAGGTTCGAGTAGGCCCAGTGTCGGGCTTCCCTATAAATAGGGGGAGGTTCCCTCATTTCTCTCTTTTTTTTTCTCTCATTTATCTTTTCTCTCTTTTGCTCTTTCAGAGCAACTTTGGACTTTGGCAGATCCGAATAAATCGATCGACGAATCAAGCTGAGTTTCAAATATGCTATTCTACCCACCCAGATTTATGTTATACTTACTTTGCACGCATTTCCATGCATAGGTCTAGGAGAGATCTCGGTTCAAAGTTTAATCTAGCTTTTTAGCTAGATTTAGATTCAGATTTTAGATCTAAGAACTTTGAGCTAATATTTTCATTTTTCTTTTGGTAAACGGGTTGTGGGAGTTGAGGGGATTGCATGTTTCGAATTTCGGGCGAAACCGTGGTGCAACGAGCCTGAAAATTGAGAACATGCGTCGATTTTTGAGCTCCCAGCTCATGTCCTACATGGAAGTGACCTTCTTGCCCAAGTCCCACGCGGGACTTGGCCTAGTCCCACGAGAGAGTAAACTTGTTCCAGGGGTAAAATCGTAATTTTGCCCCGAATGTCTAATTTTGACCTGGATTACCCCCGGACACTTTTCTAACCCCCGAAACATATCCAAACTTCATCTTAGGTCATGCTAGAGCCTCATAGGTCCATTCATAGATTGATTATGATTGCTAACGCATGTTTCCGTGTAATTAGGGTTTCAAACAATCGAGTACGGTGAGGTTTCAAATATCAATACTCGTGGTTCAATTAGGAGTATATGAATCTCCCAACACTGTGAGTGGCCTTGTGTTCAATGTTTAGCCATTTAGGGCTAAATGCTTTTATTATTATTAAAATGTTTTAATTAAATGTTTTGGGATTCGGGTATTCCCTCACACCGCCACACACGTTGTTATATGCCACAGGGGCAAGGGTTGAGAAAATTAAATTTATGAGATGTATGTATGTATGTATGTTTTTATATTTAAATATGAAAGGTATGACATGAGTACCCGACGGGGCATGATCATACATACGAGAGGATTCAATGAGACTCGACGCTTTATGTGATGAAGCAAGTGGACAGAGATGGAGCATGCATGTGAGGTAGTCATGGACCATCTTTTTGAAGGGGCACAGTGAGAATGACTTGGAGTAGAGAGGCGCGGAGGGAGACTCGTCAGGTCTGATGTGGCTGCGACCACACAGCAATTGGCACCGTCGAGGGAATGGGTTTAGAGAGAGATACTTATATCTTTCTATATATATATATTTCAAAAGAAAAGAATATAGTTTCCTTATTAAAGGAAAGTTTTAAAGAGAAAAGAAAAGAAATAGCCCTCGACGATACGAGATCCTCGACCACGGCCAAGGTCGAGCCTCGTTGTGATTTCACGGTAAGTCTTTAGTTAGATGTTGTTATTATCATTATCATTATTATTATTATTATTGTTTTCCCATAAAGGATTTGGGGGAAAATGTTTTGAAAAGAGGTTTTAAAAGGTGGCTGTAGGTGGAGTAAATGTTGGACGAAGGAAGAGAATCGGAGGAAAATAGAGGAGAAGAGAAGATGGAGCAAATGGGGGTCGGGTAGTCAACCTTATCATTAAAATTGACCACTCTGATGCTGAAATGGCTTGGTTTCGGTGCCGAAGTAGCTTGGGTTGGACGCGGGAGTCAACTCTCAAATCCAAGCTCTTAGTTTATTTATTTTCTAATTGCCTCAATTTCTGAACCCTAAGGTACCTAAGTGACTCCAGACGATAATTAGGGTTCTCTAAACAAGACATTGAGTTAATGGAAGCTCAAAATTTATTACCTAATGTCTTCTAACATAGTACAAGAGAGAGAATAAAACTAACATAAAACATGACACGAGTAGACTAGGTTCGAACATGTCAATTCTAGTCTGGTCACATTCGAGTTTAGGTCGGGTTAAGTTCAGGTTTGTGTCATGTTAAGTTTAGGTTTAAATCAAGTCATAATTGAATTTATTATTCTTCTTCTTATAAGTCAAATCTTATTTTTATTTATCAGAGATTGTCGAATTGATATGTACACAAATAAATACCTACTAATATAATAACTAATATAACTATCAATGAATAAAATGACTAGTCTAAATATGATTTTTTAAAAAAACAAATCATCCAATATTTTTTATTTCTATCATGCCCCGGACTCACCAGCCTGGTCACATGACAACTGTCGTGACACCTCGAAGTGCATGCCGATCTCTCACGCACCCCGAAGCATCATAAGGCATAAATTGAGTATCATTGCTACAAAACAATTAAATAAAAACTTTAATTAGAAAGCGTTTATAACAATTAAAAATCATTTAATAAAATCATTTAATTAAAATAGGGTGCCAGTGGATTAATTTGAGGGGTTACCTAAGCAGCGAAACCACTAACTCTTAAGTCATCAACATCTCCTAGTGAGTCTCCGAACATCTAACCTGCAAAACATAAATGGGGACATGGGGTAAGTACACTTCGGCATACTCAATGAGTAGCCTTAATTCAATGCAAAGTTAAATAGGATTTGATGAGTCGGGTAATTCCAAAATAGTTAGAAAACATTTAAATTTATCCTTTGAAAACCTTTTTCTAAAAACATTTTCCCAAAACCTTTTTATTTAAAATAATAATAATTATTATTATCTATGGGTTGGCTGTAAACACACGTCGAGGCTCGACCTTATGCATCGGTCGAGGATCTCGTATATATCTTCGAGAGCTATCTTATCTCTTTTCCGTTAAAACCTTTCTTATATAAAATCCTTTATATTATAAATTATATATATATATATATCTCAAGCCCGTTCCCTCGATGGTGTCATTCATTGCGGGTGGAGCATGCTCCGCTAAATAAGCCACAGCTATCTAGTCGGATGCATGCTCCGCTTGGTCCACTCGTTCTCTCATAGAACATTGAGTCTCATCTTGTCCTCTCTGGGATTCCGGCCCTCATCTCGTATGATTATGCCTTATCGAGCACTTATCTCATACCTCATATATATATATATATATATAAATATACATACATACATACATAAATACATACATTTTTACAATTTAAATATACTTTAAAACACCCACCCCGTCCATGTGGCATGTAATAAAGTGTGTGTCAATGGTAAGGGAATACGCGAATCCCAAAATGTTTGATTAAAACATTTATAAAACGATTTAAAAGCATTTAGCCCTAAATGGCCAAACACCGAAACAAAGCTACTCATAGTGTTAGGAGGTTTGTATACTCCCAAAAATCCCACGAAGATTGAACTTTAAAGCATCGCCTCACTCGATCGTATGGAACCCTAATTACATAGAAGTACGTGTTAGTATTAATAATTAAATCTATAATGCACTTAAGAGGCTTTACAATGAACTAAGATAAGTCTCGAAAGTGGTTTGCAGTATCGAAAAGCCTTTTAGGATGTTATGTGACCATTTTATCTTGGGCATAACCAGCCCATGGACCATAAATGGTCCGATGCTGATTCTGCCTGACACCATTAGTAATTTGGCCAAACTCTCATCTAACGCCAGTTCTAGCTAGTTTCGGCACTGTTCGTGTCTCGAGTTTTACCCTAGAGTTTGGTTCCTCACTTCTCTCCCTCGATTCTTTTCGACCAAGCCATGGATTGAGTTGAAATTTCACACACAAAGCACTTTAAGATATACACAACAATCCTATCGAGTTCACTTTCCATTCATTGGCTTGAACTACGAAATTCCTAGCATATCTCCATTCATACTCCTAAAAACTAAATGTAACTTTGAGCTAGCCTAACTTTTGATCTAGCGCATGCATAAATGCAAGGTTATAGGCATTTGAAAGCTGAAGGAGTCTAGAACAACATACCCAAAAAGCACCATAATCCACTATCGAGATTAGGAGATCCAGTCAAATCTTTCTAGCGGTGCCATTGGATCCTTTCTGCATTTTTCTTCTTACTCTTCAATTTTGGGCTTATGGGAGCTAAGGATTTAATTTGGGATATTTATAGGGATGCTTTAAGGTTTTTTTGAAGGGTTGGTCATAGTAGAGGAGGCGGAAGAGGTGGAGGAGAAGAAAGGAGGAAGAAAGAAAAGAAGAAAAAGAGAAAATGGGGTGTTCGGCCCGACGCCAACCAATAAAAGGCTAGTTCTAGTGTCATTTGTAACATGATCCGATGTCGGATCTACCCAAAATATTTTTCTCTCTCCTCTCGAGCTAATTCTCGAACCTTCTTCACCTAACACCTAGATCCGGTATCAGAGGTTTCCCTTGCCTCCGATTCAATACAATCTCTTTCCCGAACTTTATTACACTTTTCTAACACCTTCCTAAGCTTCATTACTACCCTCCCTAAAGTTTGGTAAGGTCATGCACGAGTCTGCGTGCTGGTACAGACCGAATTAGGGTTTAGGTTTTGGATTAGGGTTTTAGGTTTCTTCACCTTTCCTAAGTCCAACGATGCACAGTCTAATTCCTTATCTTTCAACTCCGTCTTACCCTGACCTTAACATCTCTTCATTATCTGACACAGCTGGACCGATGTATTGTTCGTACTAATATGCCATCTTTTACTATTCTGATCGATATGAAAAAGTTCGATTGGGTCCGAGTGTGCCAATTTCATTCTACTCTATTAATAAATAAATAAATAAATTTATTAATACTCTTGGGAATAATTAATAAATCAATTTTAATAATTAAATGATGAATTATTCATCTAATTTATATTGCATCTTTACTAAATTTAAAAGAAAATGCAACATTGGTAAACTAAAGTTAATTAATTCAATATCTTGGAATTTAGAAATATAAAATATAACAATTCTATTTTGGATTTTTTATATTAAATAAAAGAAGAAAAACAAGGAAAACATATTATTTTAAATAAATATATGATCATTAAATATAAATTTTTTATTTTATAGAAAATATTATAAGATCAATATATTAAATTTGATTTCGGGTTCAAGTTGGGTTCGAGTAATTCCGGGTTCAGATTTAGATGGACTTGGATCTTTGACATTTTTAGTCAAATCGGGTTCACTCGAATTTGGGGTCAAACGGGGCTCATGGGTTCGGGTTTGGGTTCATTTTGTCACTTATAGGTGTCACTTATATGTATACAAGTATAACCTATGTCGATCTTCATGCAAAATGCCAAGCCCGCACCAAGGCATGTTCGGCATTGGTTATGGGCAAATCTAGCGCGAAAATGCCCCATATGAATGTGATTTCACCTTAGGTTTTGATTTCCGTACTTAATTCCACCAAACTCTGCCACCAACAAGACTAATTTTTGGACTATACCCTCCTAACAACATCCATAACAATCCCATAAACTTTATGTCATGCCCTACCCCATAGGCTCGAGCATGAGATAACTGTCATATTGTCTCAAACTATGTACTAGTCAGCCATACCTCAAAAAAGTGACAGGCATTAAACAATATTTATAGCCAAAACAAATATCAAATGTCATTCAGACCGAATATCAAAATATCTCACATAGACATATCCATTTCTTGAAACAACAATATGTAATAGCATAGGCAAAAATCACCCAAGCATGGGAATACATGCAACACTGAAATATTTATCAATGCAAGGATTAAGGAAAAGCAAAGCGCAGCGGAGTCTAAAATACACATGTGGTTCACTGACTCTAGGAAAACTATTCAACTAAGATAATTGAATATTAGCTCGAACGTGGTACCAATAGGCAGCTTCTCTCTAAGTTTTAGATGCTTGAAAACATAAATAAACCATTGGGTGAGTCAACAGACTTAGCAAAATGGTTTAGAAACAATGTAAAAGATAAAGACGAAGAAGGATACAATTATACCGAAAACAACATTTATAAATCATATATTTCTCAAATTAGTTTCCCAAAAATTAGAAATCATACTATATAAATAGGGTGGCATAAAGTGATCGAGTCCCATTCGTCGATGGACTCACACCATTGACAATAATCATCACATAATCATCAATTAAAATAAATATCATTGTCTTTGCCTGTTCTTCCAATGTTGCCTCTAGTTGCACTTGCAATCATAAATGCTCCTGGCGAGTTACCCTACGCACATCTCAACCAAGAGACCTACTCACCTGTGCCTCTTAAAAGATGGTCCACAGGCTACAACCGCTCACCTAGGCATCGCAAAGGATAAACCACATGCTATTAAATTGCTAGTATTTGCCCTTCTAAGCTTGGCTGCACAAGGATCAATAATAAATACCTCGATCAAGCAGGCCATGCATGGACCTTCATCACCCATAATAAGGTTTACATCAAATCATTTAAAACATTTATATCACATGTATACATAAATATATATATATATATATCACCTACCCAACTAAAAGGTTTGTGTATGCTTGTGTAGTGGATAACTATACCCTAAGACAGTTTAAAATATATATTTATAAAACAATTTAAAGTAAGTTTACCATCAATGTCACTAAATATTGAGGCCAAACCACTTACAAATTGGAGAGCAGTATACTTTGGCGCTCATCCAACTGCATAATAGGAACCTTAGCGCAATCTTATGCCGGTACTCCTATTTAGATTAAATTTCCATTAGAAAACATTTTTAAAATAGAAGTCATTTATATGCAAACTCAATTGGCCTAAACAGGTTTTTATCAGGCCTCAAAAGAATTCTAGGTTAAACTGGGATTAATTCAGGTCATACTCTAAAAGTCAATGCTAGGTTAAACTATCGGTCAACTGTGGTCAATGGCCAAGTCGATCACCGAACATGGCTACAACCAAGGTCGGATGACAAGGTCAACTAAGCTTTCTAGGCAAATTTTCTCTACACTAAATCCGACGCCAGTTATGTAGTCTTCCACAGCCAGAATGGCACGAGTGTAATACTTTTACAACTCTCTACTTCACGTTGGACACTGGACCTATACATAAGTGGCACCAGTTTTGCTCGTCTATGACACTTTCTAGGTTTCCCAGTTGAAGTTCAATGCCGATTATAACCTAGTCTGATGTTGGTCTATTTTGACCACTAAACATGACTGCCCCTTGGCCTTTCTCATTCTGCAAAGTGCAAAAATTTTACTTCAAATAATTGCAATAGCATTCTAGGGGCCAAATACACGTTATAATTTATCCTCAACACCCCACAATTAACATTTCAAGAATTCATCTAACTTAAATGCTTCAAAAATCACCAAACTCAGTCTATACACCATAAATTTGACATGCAATGGCATCATTTGAAAGCTCTCAAAGAGCACTTCAACATACCTTGATAGTTTGGGGTGAAAGCAACTTGATTTTCCCAAGTTCACCATAAATCTGAAATTTTTTCCTTCCAAACTGAGTTCTACTCAGGTAATTTTACCCAGAATGGTTACCACCATTGGAAAGAGCTCGAAAAACCTTACAATTTGGAGTGAATGCATGTCGAATTTAGTCAAGTATGGGCAGAGATACTAAAGAAAGTAGTTTGTCCCTTTTAGAGTTTGAAAGAGAGAGGAAACAAGATAGTAAGGAGGAAGAAGGAGACCAACTTCGTTTTTGGCAACTTTGGACTATTTATAGCCCTTGTGAAATCCCCAAGTTGCTTATTAACATTTCAACACCAATCAATCTGACCCTTCAACATTTATTTTCCTTCAATTAACACCAAAGCTTTGTCATAATTTAATACTTAATTTCACTTAAGAAAACTTTAATTGCACACACGATACTTTAATAATTTATACATTAGGAGCTTAGTACTAACTAATTGGGTTGGGGTTTACACTCCATTTCACCGATCGTTTACCCCAAATAATCTAAATTCAAATCTAAACTTAAATTTCAACTCGAAACCATCTAAATTCAAATCGTTGGTTAGATTAGGAGAAATTATGGATTGAAGATCAAAACCTAGTGTGATTAACATACCCTAACCCATTGAGGGGTATCAAGTGTCACTAAACCCATTTCCAAACCCAAACTTTCAATTCAATTTTAATGAAATATCAACCATAAATTTTAGTTTTTGAACCTATAATCATATTATTTAGATGTTAAACATTGTGTGTATTTATTTGTGGAGAAGTTGATTGAGAGTTGAGATGGGATCAAACAAGGAGGCGAAGAGAATTTTACCTCAAGTTGAACCCAGGCAAGGTTTGATGCCGGACCTAATGTTATCAGGCACTGGATGTGATCATTCAGTGGCATTGCCTCTAAACATGTGGTCTAGTGTCGAACCACTCTAATCTTGACACCATATGTGCCGTATTAAGGGTATTTTGGTCATTTTGTCACCTTGACAAAAAATGACCTAATTTGACTCTGGATGACACACCCGGACCCATTTTTTTTTTTTTCATACCAATCGAAATGGTAAAAGATAGTGAATGGATATGGACAAGATATTGATCCGGGTGTGTTTGATAAAAAAAAAGATGTTGATGATAGGTTAAGATGGAGTTGGAAGATAAGGTAATTCCCAATGTATAGAAGGCAACTAAACACCAACCGGACTTCCCTAAGTCCATAAACAATAGTTGTGGAGCCCATTGGTGTAATAGATCGGGTAATGGAGCCAAGGATCAGAAATCAAAGAGTTAAACTAATTGGAAGGAGGTCCAATGCAGAACCCGAACAGATCTAGCCCCGTACCTATGCCTTTATAAAAGGGGAGGCTGAGCTTCTCCCCTGTTCTCTTCTCCCTCTCTCCTTCTCTTCCTCACTTTTCCCTAAAGGAGGCATTTTGGAGTTTTGGCATATCTGGACAATCTAATATATTGATCAATGTGAGTTTCAAGTATGTTATTCTACTCACCTTAATATTTACATTTGCCTAGTTCTTTACGTAATTCTATGCATTAGTTTAGGAGAAATCACAGCTCAAAATTAGGCTTAGGTTTTTAGGTAAATTTAAGCTTATATTTGAATTTTAAGGATTTTGAGTTGATGATTTCAATTTTTCTTTTGATGAAGTTGTTGTGGATGTTGTGAAATGATCCGTCTCAATTTGTTGGCCAATCCATGTAGAAACTGGCTTAAAAATCGAGGTAAAACATCTTTCTCAGGTTTCTATTTCGAGTCCGACTCTAGACCTAACCCAATCCGACATCGAATCAGACTCAATTAGGCTCCAGACTTGTCTCGGCCCAACTAGGGGCATTTTCATAAGTTTTCACCAAGTGTCTATTTTGATTCAGACACTTTTCTAAGCCTGAATCACACAAAAACATCATCTTAGATCATAGTAAAGCCTCGTAGGTTCATTCGTGAATTTAATTATGAATGCTAATGCATAATTCCTGCTAGTCACTTAGATTAGTGTTAGAGGGGGGTGAATAGGACTTTAAGACTTTTTCTTTAATGGAGAAGCTATTTGTACAACTTTGGAGTTGATGTGGGTAAGGCTTGGGATTGTTTTGAATAGTAGGTTGAGTTCTTTACAAAGATAAAACAAATAAATAAGAATTAACACTTCTATTTATAGTAGTTTGGTGCTCCTTACCTACATCCACTACCTCGATCTTCCCAATCAAGGATTTTCAATTTTTTCTCTTCACTAAAAAGTGGAATTCTAGCTTCCACCAAGCCTTTACAAAGAGAGCACTTCCAAAGCTCAAATACAAATCAACCAAAGACCTTCTTGTTGATGTAATCCCCTTAGATCAATTTCCTCACCTCTAAGAATAGAAGAAAACAAAAATTTTTGTGTACAAGAATGAACTCTAAAAAGACCTCAAATGTACAAGACTTTAAGCACAAAGAATTTCCCTTACAAAGTGTGAAAGTGAAAAAACAATGAGAGAAATTAAAACTAAGAGAATGTACAAGATGAGTGACATAAATGCTCTTTAATTCTATCTCAATTCTTAATTTTTTCAACATTTAAGACTCCCTTAAAAATTTAGAGTCTTAATTCTAGCAATTGGAGAATTTAATAAAGAGAGAGGCACACTTGTAGCTTTGAAAAAACTAGCCGTTATATTGTTCCAGAAGCATTGAATATATTGAGCCCAAGGTTAAATCAGTTCAATCTTTCTGACTCTGTATTTTGATGTTCTTATTTCTTCCATCGAATCAATTCACTCATATCCTCAATCGATTTAATTTCTTCAGCTGCCTTTTTCTTCAGGAAGTTCAATCAGTTGAACTAAGGTCTCAATCAGTTTAGTCTCTTCAGACTTCAGACTTTCTACTTTTCTTTAGTTCAACCTTAATCAGTTGAGCTTCAGTGTGAATCGGTTGAAAGTTTTTGACTTCCAACTTCTTCATCTTTCAACAAGCACTTAGTCGATTGACTCTTTTGCTCAATCAGTTGAATATCTCGGGTTTGTTCAATTTAGGTTCACTTTAACCTGGTTCAATCGATTGGGCCAGAACCTCAATGGTTGAACCTTCAACACTTAGCATTTTTCTATTTTGATTTTAAAGACTGCACACTTAACTTAGATTTATCAAATACATTTAATTGAGTTGTTTTATACTGATCAAAAACACATGGAGTTCAACACTTTCATGTATTTAGGGTTCCGGGTGATCGAGTACGTCAATGCTCTGGAGTTCAATCTTCATCAGATTCTTGAGAGTATACAAGCCTATCAATACTATCAATGGCTTTGTTTTTAGTGTTTAGCCATTTGGGGCTAAACGCTTGTATTGTTTATAAAATGTTTTATATGTTTGGAGATTCAGTTATTCCTTTACACTTTCACACTTATTATTACATGACAGTTAGCCGAGATGTTTTAAAGTAAATTTAAGTTATAAAAATGCATGTATGTATGTTTATATTTATATATATTTATATATGTGAGATATGAGATGAGTGCCTAATGGGGCATGATCATATGAGATGAGAAACAGAGTCTTAGAGAGGACTATATAAGACTCAGTGCTCAGATATGAGCAGTTTTATGATAGAGCAAGTGAACCGAGCAAAGCATGTATCCGACAAGTAGCTGTGGAGCACCTTCTGATGGGCATGGTGATCGTGGAGACCCTAGAGTAGAGAGGCACAGAGGACACTTGCAGGGTAGATATAGCTGTGCTCGACCCATAGTGAATGTTACCATTGAGACTCTCAACCTATACGTAAAGTCGAGTCTCGATGTGTTTTCACGGCCAACCCATAGTTAGTTATTATTATCATTATTATTTTTTCATTATTATTAAAGGTTTTAGAAAGGTTTTGGCAAAAATGTTTTAAAAAGGTTTTCAAATTAATTTTTAAATGTTTTCTAACTTGTTTTTGATATGCCCGACTCCCCAAACCCTATTTAACTTTGCATTGAACCGAGGGTACTCATTGAGTACACCGAGGTGCGCTAACCCCACGTCCTTTTTATTTTTTCTAGGTTAGATGTCCGAAGGCTTACTAGGAGATGTCGGTGCCTTAAGAGTTAATAGATTCTGTTGCGTACGTATTCCTTCAAGATAATCGACTGGTAGCCAAATTTTAATTAAGTTATTTCATTAATGATTTTCAATAATTAGAAATGTTTTCTAATTAAAGTTTTAGTTTAATTGTTTTGTAGCGACGATACTCAACCTATGTCTTATGATTCTTTAGGGTACATGAGTGGTCAGTACGTATTTCAAGGTAACATGGTGGTTGTCACATGGCTGACCCTGAGTCGGAGCATGACGATTTGGTTGATATCAGAGCTTATAGAATATTTTAAATGTTTTCAAAAGATATAATGCATTTTCAAAGTGTTTTCATACATTTTCAAATGTTTTCTAAAGCTAGTGGATTACTTGGATTCTAATCTTCCGTGTTCGAGTACGTAGTTACTCAAACAAATCGTAAATACCCAAACCTACATTTGGAATACACTTCTTAGTAGTATGCCATCATATAGAAGGTATGAGTGTGGTCTTTAAGTGAAGTGGCATAACGACCACCATTAATTTCAAGACTTGTGAAAGTAATAGTGCTTTCTGAGTAAGTCTGTGAGATCAACCTCTTTCAATTCCCAATATCCTTCCTATCCATTACTAAGCCAATCAAGAGATAGTATTTCCCTTAAGTGTCGAGATACATTTGGTCATCTCATACATCCCAAACCTAAACAACTTCAAAACCCACAAGTGAAGAAACTCACTCAATGCCTAACCTAAACCGAATAGATTTCCCCTATTTTCTACACTTCCAATGTGTAGAATCTGGAAGAAAGTTAAAGTAACAAAAGCGAGACAAAGCACAAGGATGGAACAGACACCCAAGAGGATCAAGCCAACCTCTCTCAATTCTACACCATTTAAGTGCAGACTAAGAAAGAAAAGCTAAGCTAAGATGGGAGAGGTAACCCAGAATCTTGAAGAAAGAACCTTTAAGGACTTCAAGAGATGAGACGACCAATCCAAAAAGAAGAATAAATGAATGACCATGACTTCAGTGGAGCGACAAACAAAAAAAAGAAAACGAAGTCGAAAAAGAGTTAGGTGAAGTTGAGAGATCAAAGGGAGGTTCAAGCAAGGCAAACCAACCTTTCTCATTCTCTGCACCATTTGTGTGTAGACCTTAAGAGGGAGTTCGGGGAGGATAATAACTCCAAAATGACTAGTTAGAATTAGTAAAAGATTAAGATTTAGAAAATTAAGGTTTAAAGCTTAGCTCAAGTGGATAACTAAGAAATAAGTTTAAGGAAAACGAATAAAAGACCTTAGGACTAGGAAAGATAATTAAGAAAACCTAATAAAGGAAAGCTCATAAAAGACTCAAGGACTGGGGTAACTAGATAAGAGAAATCGAATAAAACAAACCCAAACTTCAACTCGACTAATGCACTACATCATGCCACGAACGGTTGATGATGGAAATAGCATGGATGATTGGAGGCATAAAGTGCACATATGAATGGGCTAAGGACGTAATATGTAGTAAGAAAAAGAAGACCCTGACAATTTAAGAAATAAAAAAGATAAAGAGATGGATAAAAAGAAAAATTTGAAAGGAGAAGGAAAAGGAAGCACCTGGAAGGTTGAAAGGATAGTGAAACTTGCATCCGAGAGGATGATGAGTAATAGGTTCCTTACTACTTTTTGGATACAAGTAAAGAATGATTGTAGAGAAAGAAGAAAGGAACAAAAAGACAAACACGTTGGTGCATGGAAAAGCTAAATGAGGTAGAAGAATAATGAAAAGGATAATGACCAGAGTTATAAACAGATTGCAAATACAATTAAGATTGGAGGTAATGTGACTTAGATAGGAGTTAAGGAATAAATGAAAATGAACCAGAGTGATAGTTGGAACTAGAGAAGATAAAAAGAGGAAGAAGGATAAAGTAGTAAGATATAAGGAATTAAGAAAAAAGAGTAAAGGAATGAAAAGGATAAGCCAAAAACTTAGAAGAAGGGGAGCACCTTCACCCTATGGGACAGCCTTTCTTTGAAGAAAGGTAAGTGAAGAAAGGATAAGGGAGATACAATTTAGGTGAATATAGAGTTGAAGTAGATAAATACGAATACCAATAGAAGATGCTACAGGAGATGCCTTATCAATATAGCAGTAATGCAAAGGAAAGTAGTATGAAAAGTCAGTTGGAGCACCTATGGGAGCAAGAACAGAAAGAAGAACTAAAAAATGCAGAAGATAAAGGAGACGTAGAAGTGAAAGCAAAAGATGCGAGAACTAAGATGAACGAGCAAAAATGGAAAACCTCGATTACTTAATAGAAGAAGTATTAGGACAAGAGGGAAACTAGTCAGGCTTATAGACTTCTATAAGCACCGCCAGTATAAGTAAAAGAAGAAAGGAAATTCTAACACCAAAAAAGGTAAGGTGCTGGTAGAAAAGTAGGAAAAGTAGTGACAAGGAAAGCAAGCGAATAAGGGAAGATTAAAGGTATGGAAGAACAGAGACAAGAAGTAAAGATGAAGGATAAGCAAAAGAAACCACAGATAAGGAATAAAGGATTCCATCAACCAAGACACCACAAAGACAACGGTGAACTCGAGGCTGAATAAAAAGAGTACAAGGATAAGGAAGCTGTTGGCAAAGCTAGAGGTTGCAACGTGCCTGATTGGCTAAGGTCTGAGTAGGAAAAGAGTGGGAGTGGAAAGATGGACCCCAGGAAGAGTTGTTGATGAAAGGAAGAAAACAAATCGATCAATAGCAAAGAAGATAAAAGATGATAGAAAGATTAAAAAAGCTAGAGGAAGTGACATGGATAGACATAGCCGAGGCTCAAGTATGAGTGATTTGGGAGCCAAGTGAGGCATCCTATTGAGAGAGAGGTTCAGAGATTGAGATCTTGAGGATGTATGAGATGACTACTCTATTGGACCAACCCAAAGTATAGAATGGGGAGAGCATGAAGCCTTCTAGAGTTCTCTATACGAGAAGAGATGAGCTATGATATGAGATGGGCTATGGGCCCTATATGACATAGAGATGGACGGTCAGAGAATGAGTCAGCGGATGAGAACGAAGGCATGATTCCTGATTCCTCTAATATGGTTTGGCCGAGAGTAAGTTAGTGTGTACTAGAGCTCGACTTATATATCAAGTAGTTCGGAAAGAGATCAAAAGCAAGAGAAGAGTGCCAAGAAATGAAATGGAGAATAAGGACCAAGGTCGGGCAAATGACAAATTAACTCACTACACATCTTGCCATATAGGCGAGGGAGTTAAATTTAAAATCTTCCCCTAATGTCTTTTTACAAAGAATAGTACAAAAGACAACGAGATGATAAAGAACGGGTCGAGGGGTAGCCACAGATTTGAAAGGAATGTCAAGGAAAAGAGTGAGGTTTACTAGAAAGAAGAAGAGAAGTGGGACCTCAAGGATAATAATGAGGCAGTCTCGTTATGAGAGATTTTTAAGGAGAGGTCAAGGAAAGAGTAAAAGCATCAAAGTGGCACAGCGTAAGCGAAGTGAACCCTAGCCCGTAGTGTTAACGTAAGAAGAAAAGAAGACAAAAGTTTAGAGCATAAGTGATAGTCGTTCTTAAGAAAAAATGACCTAGAGGGTTCAGGAAATCAATATAACAACCAATGGCGGAGGGCAGTGTTAACGCAAGAAGAAGAGAAGACAAAAGCTTAGAGTAGAAGTCAACCACCCACAATGATCTTGGGAATTTCGATGATGGAATTCTTAAAAAGAGGGGAGAATTGACACACCCAAACCGAATTGAATTTTCTCGTACCAATTAGAATAATGAAAGATGGCAAATGGATATGAACAAGACATTGATCCGGGTGTGTCTAATAAAAAACAGATGTTGATAATAGGTTAAGAGGATGTTGGAAGATGAGGTAATTCCCAATACATGGAAGGTAACTAAACACCAATCGGACCTTCCCTAAGTCCATAACCAATTGTTTTGGAGCCCATCAGTGTAATAGATCAGGGAATAGAGCCAAGGTTTAGAAATTGAAGAGCTCGAGTAATGAGGAGGAAGTCTGATGTGACACCCGAACAAGTCTAATGTCTGACCTATACCTATATAAAGGGGGAGGCTGAGCCTTTTCCCCCATTCTCTTCTGCCCCTCTCATTTTCTTCCTCTCTTTTCCCTCAAAGAGGTATTTTGGAGTTTTGGTCGATCCAAACAATCTGATAGACGAATTAAGGTGAGTTTCAAGTATGTTATTCTACTCGCCTTAACATTCAATTTGCCTAGTTATTCATTAAATCCATGCATCGATTTAGGAGAAATCACCGCTGAAAATTAGGTTTAGGTTTTTAGGTAAATTTAAGATTAGATTTGAATTTTAAGAATTGTGAGCCAATGATATCGATTTTTCTTTCGATGTAGTTGTTGTAGATATTGTGGGCATTGTCTATCTCAGTTTGTAGGCTGAACCATGAAAAAACAAGCTCAAAAATTGAGGCAAAAATCCATTTCTCAGGTTTTTATTTTAGGTTTGGTGTCAGACTCCCCCAAAAAAAGGCGTTGAACCTATTTGATAGGTCAGGCGTCTGACCCAACCCAATCAGGTGCTAGACTTGTCTCGGCCCAATCAGTATCCGTTTTTGACCCAAAACTTCCCCAGACATTTTTCTAAGCCCCAGATCACATCCAAATATCATCTTAGGCCTTAGTAAAGCCTCATAGATGCATTCATGAATTTAATTATGAATGCTAACGGTACTTTCGTGTATTTAAGGTTTCGGGAGATCAAGTGCGACGACACTCCAGAGTTCGATTTTCATGGGATTCTTAGGAGTATACAAAACTTCCAATACTGTGAGTGGCTTTGTTTCAGTGTTTAGCCATTTTGGGTTAAACGCCTTTATTGTTTATAAAATGTTTTATATGTTTTGGTATTCGAGTATTCCCTTGGCACTTACACACACATTATTGCATGCCACTTGGCGGGATGTTTTAAAGTAAATTTAAGTTATAAAAATGTATGTATGTATGTTTATATTTAAATATATTTATATATGTGAGATATCAATGAGTGCCTGATGAGGCATGATCGTGTCAGATGAGAGACAGAGTCCCAAAGAGGACTATATAAGACTCGGTGTTCAGATGCAAGCAGCTTTATGATAAAGCGAGTGGACCGAGCAGAGCATGCATCAACAAGAAGTTGTGGACCGCCTTTTAAAGGGTACAGTGAGCATAGAGACCCTGGAGTAGAGAGGCTCGGAGGGACACTCGTAAGGGCAAATGGAGTTATACTCCACCCATAGCTAATGGCACCATCGAGGGAACGAGCTTAGAGAGATATAAATGTAAATATATATATATTATAAGATAAGGTTTTAAAGGAAAAATTAAAGAAAAGAAAAGAGATAAGATATACATCGACGATACGAGACCTACGACTTACGCTCAAGGTTAAGTCTCAGTATATTTTCAGGGCCATCCCATAGTTAGTTACTCTCTCCTTTCCACAATATCTGTCGCTTTTTAAAAAAAATTTTGTTCCATATTATCTGCTATTTTAAGAATTTTAGAGAGCATTAACTATGTTTTTCCAATTTTACCCTTCTCCTTCTCCAACTCCAAGTGGGAGACTACACTATCTTTCTTAATTAATGAAAAAGAGAGTGCTTGATACTTATAGGAATAAATAATTTTAATAAAAGGGTAAAGTTGTCATTTTATAATGTCTTTTCTAGATGTTAGGACTTTTATTGCAAATCTTAATATCTGTGCATAACCTTAAAACGATAGATATTGTGGAAAAGGAGGGAGTAGTTATTATTATTGTCTTATTATTATTATTATTGTTAAAGGTATTAGAAAGGTTTTGGGGAAAATGTTTTAGAAATGTTTTCAATTAAATATAAATGTTTTCTAACTTGTTTTAAATATGCTTGACTCTTCAAACCCTATTTGACTTTGCATTGAATTGAGGCTACTCACTGAGTACACCGTGGTGTACACACCCCACATCCCTTTTATGTTTTTCAGGTTAGACGTCCAAAGGCTCACTAGAAGATGTCGATGGCTTAGGAGTTAGTAGATTCCGTTGTGTAGGTATTCTTTCAAGATAATCTGCTGGTACATAAATTTTAATTAACTTATTTTATTAATGATTTTCAATAATTATGAATGTTTTCTAATTAAAGCTTTAGTTTAATTATTTTGCAGCGACGATACTCAACCTATGCCTTACGGATGACACGTAGTTCGAGATATTACGACGGTTATCACAATCGACCCCCAGGTCAAGGCATGACACCAGACTTTCCCAATTTAACCCAGAGACCTTAGAAACCCCAATTTAAGTGTTATTAGACATCAATTTTTATTCTAAAGTTTAATCTGATTGAATCATATTCTCTAATTTAATGTTTAGGCTTGAGTTCATGCAAGGGCGATTGAGCATCTAATCTTGAACTTGAGGATTTAATTCAAGAGTATACAATTCTCTTAACGTGGGAGTAGCTTAGTTATAGTAGTTAACCACTATGGGTCAATCGATTTCTAAATTGTTTTGTTGAATTGTTTTATTAAATATTTATAAATGTTTTGGGATATCAATAGTCCACCCACACATGTTATGATTTATGACACAATCTTGATGGGCGGGGATTAAATAATTTATAAATTGATTTTATTATCTTATTGTTAGTAATATGAAGTGAATGGTCCCATTCGGTATGGTTCCTTTGAGGATGTGGCTCTGTGTTATGATTGGGAGTGAGTGAATTGAGAGTGAACATCCGAACCCGACATGAGTGTGAGGATTTTTTGGATCACCTGCTAAAGGGCACAGATCCAAGAACCCTAGTTCGAAGAGGCACGTAAGGAAACTCCCTAATGTTGAAGTAGTTGTGTCCAGCTGTAGCAATGGCAACATCAAAGGAACGGGCATGAGATTGATTTATTGGTTTGCACGAGACACAAGTTAGAGCCCTTGGTGGTCCAATTGGTCACCTCGGTGCACGAGTGCACCTTTAGATGTTTTTTAGTTACCAGGCCATTTATGAGATATTTTATTTATTTGATTTTATATTGTTTTAGATTTCGTACGTTATATTAAATATGTTGTTTTAGTAAATTATTGTTTTGATATTATTCATAGCCCCGGCCTAAGATGATTGGCCATTATGGCTAGGTCCCTCATTGGGCACATCTATTGTACTCACCACCCTCATTGCACTTTTGTAGGTTATCCAATTGATGTGAGGCGTAGTGATCTCTGGTGTACTAGGCGATCGCAATTTTGTAGTAGGTTCCACCTATGATCTTTGTGACCGCATTGGGAGTTCGAACTGTTATTATTATATTATTTGTACACTAAATATTCTGCCACACACTTGAATCTTAAAACATGTCACCACTAAATATTTATTTATTTTTCAATTATTTATATTACATATTAAATCTTTAATTACATATTTCATTATATTATTTACTATATTACTCTGTTCACATCTTATTTTATGCCTTGTACCACCTTAGATGCTAGCCTTCTATGACATGTATCTCGAGGTGATATGGCTATTATCACGTGGCCGAGCCTTTGGGTCGGGGAGTGACAATGGTAGTCAACAGTAAAGGTGTCAAAAGCTTACCCGACCTGAGAAACCCACCCGAATTCGAAACTAACCCAACTTGATTTAAAAAAGTAAACAGCCCAAACCCGATCGATCTGAAACCTGATTAACTCGAAACCCGATTAACCCAAAACCCAACTGGCCCGAAACCCGATTAACCTGAAACTGTTTGACCCAAAACTTGTTTAAACCGAAAGGCTAACTCGAATTAACCCAAAAACCTATTTAAATATTATTTTACCTTCAAATTCTTAAACATTATCAAATTTATTTAATAAATTTGTTAAAAAATAAAAATAAATAGCTTATTAAATTTAAATTTTTATTAAATTGATATAAAAAACATATTTCATATTCTTAAATTTTAATATTTGTCCTATAATTTATAAATTACAAGTTATACTTAAATATATCCCCCATTATATTATATTTTTAATAAGAGATAGATTAATAGATAGTTTATTGACCAAAAAAATTCACAAGAACATGGAATCGGTGTAGCAGGATTAACCTCGGAGCAATCCAAAGGTCGATCCCATGAGAACTAGTTCACTGCTAATAATTAATTCTAGTCGAGTTGTCGATTAAGTGATTAAGAAGTTGAAAATATTTGGAATCAAGTAAGTGAACAATTAACATGTAACGCCCAGAGCCGCCCTGGGTCGGCCACGTGGCAATCGCCGCGCTGTCTCGAAGTACGTGCTGGCCAGTCACGCACCTGAGGCACCGCAAAGCATAAATGGGCATCATCGCTGTCAAATAAAACTAAAACTTTAATTAGAAAATATTTAATAAAATAATTAACTTTAAAAGTAATGCAAGTGGACTAATTAAGAGAATACCTACACAGCGGAAACTTCTAAGCCTAAGCCACCGATGCCTCCTAGTGAGCCTCTAATCTTTAGCTGACTCTGATCGCGGATCTGCATCCATTCGCATTGGATACAGGTGAGTGACAGAGGTTCTAAGAATCTCCATCTGGGGTTAGAGAAAATGGGGAGAATCCAAAATAAAATAAAATAAAGTAAATATTTTTCTTTTAAAAACTCTTTTCTGGTTCTCCTGCTGAGAACCCTCTTTTAAAAACACTTAAATAAATAAATATATAAATATACATAAAATAGGCTGGCATCTCTATCATACTAGAGGCGCGACCCGTCGGTTGTCTTATGCCTCACTGCACCGAGGGCTATCTCTTTTCTTTTTCAATAATATTTTCTCTTGTCTATCTCTCTAGCCCTTTCCTTCGGTGGTGCCTCGCTGTGGTGGAACACAGCGAACTGGAGCCCTGGCGAGTTTCCCTACGCGCCTCTCCCAACCAGGCTCGACTCATCGTGCCCCTCGATAGGCGGTCCATGGCTGAGTATCATGCATTCTCTCAAACTCGGTCCACGCTACCGTAAGTTGGAGCTCCGAGGAACCCTCTCAATCACTCGTCTCCCAAGGGCATCGTACCCTCAACAACATAATAATAATATTTCATAAATTAATATATATATACATATAAAACATTTATATTTAAAACATATAAATCACACACACATAAGTTTTATATTTCTTTTTAAAGCATCCCACTCACTGTGTGGGTATATCGCAAACAAATGTGTGTGTGTGGATTTCCCATATCCCAAACCTTTTTTTGAAAACATTTATGGTTTTAAAATCATTTTAAAACCCTCTTCCCCAGTGGCTAAACAGAGAAGTCTAGGTCACTCACAGTGATGGGAGATTCGTATACTCCCAAGCGCTCCATGTAGCCTAACCTCCGAAGCATCGCCGAATTCGATTCAACCGGAGCCCTAATACACGGAAATATAAGTTAGCATTCATAATTAAATTTATGAATGCACCTATGAGGCTATAATATGACCTATGACGATGTTTGGAAGTGATTCGGGGCTTAGAAAAGTGTTCGGAAGGTTTTTGGGTGAAAATTGGACACTTGGTGAAAATTTACAAAAATGCCCCTGGGGACCGTATGCCCCACACTGTAGCTGGGTCAGGCCTGGCTTGAAATTTGGGCCGAAAGGCCCATCCAATACGAGTTGGGTCGAGCCCAACTCGGCTTGGGCCCAACAAGGCCCAAGCGCACGGATTGGGCCAAAAGGCCCAGTCCGACACCGGACAGCCCAGGTCCCGCGAGGGACTTGGCCTGCTGGTCTCTCCTGCGTGGGAGCCGTCCGGCCTCCTCGTGATCCGAGGCATTTCCTCGGCTCCCGAGCCCCTCGATCCACCGTTTCGAGTAAAATTCGAGATGGAGGTTCCTCTCACCTCCCACGACACGTCTACCAGAGCAGAAATGAGAATTACAAGCTCAAAGTTCCTAAATTTCAAATCTAAACTCAAAATATAACTAAAAGCTGAAACTAACTTTGAGCTTGGATTTCTCCTAGACCAATGCATGGATAAGCGTGCAAACTTAGGAAAATGAAGATCAAGGAGTTAAGAACAACTCACCAAGATCTCGCCTTGAACTTGAGGTCGGTTTGTCCGAATCGGCCAAAAGTCCGAAATTGCTCCAAAAGAGTAGTTAAGAGAAGAGAAGAGAGGGAGAAGAGAAAATGAGAGGGGGAGAGCTCATCTCCCCCTATTTATAGCAAGGCCCGACGTCGGGTCTACTCGGGCCCCGGGCCAGACTTTTTCCCCTCTTTGAAACCTTTCATGATTTCGATCCTTGACCCGATCCACCAACCAATTCACCAATGGACTTCCAATCCATTGGCTTTGGACATAAAGAAGTCCACTTTAGTGGTTCCATGCATGGTCACCAATCTCATCTTCCAACTACGGCTTACCTTAAGTTTGATTTCTCTTCTAACTTGACACAGCCGAACCGACATATTGTTTAATTATTGCGTCATCTTGCACTATTCCGTTCGTACGAGAAGGTCGTGCTAGGTCCGGGTGTGTCAACTCTCCCCTCCTTGTAAAAATTTCGTCCTCGAAATTAAATAAGGTGCCTTGGGGAGATTTAGCTTCCATTTAAAGCCCTCGTTTCATCTTCGAATAGTGTTTGCATTACTATTCGCCGCTGAAGTTTACCGCGCTTTCCCTGCACACTCTGATCATTCTCTCTCTCAAGAGTGGCTCCATTGCCCTCCTACTCTTGAGTTTGAACCTCATCTTTTCCTTAACATAGCCTACCCTTACCTATTCATGGGTTAGGCTCTCTTTACTTTAATTATGACCTTTCGAGGTTCTTCTTTTGCTGTGGTTATGCTTGCTCAATCCTTTCATTTTGTCCTTGTCCTCTCTTAAAGTCTCTTTTAACGAGACTATCCTCTTGTTACTTCTCAGGTTCCACACCTCTTACTCTTCTTAGGAGTTCTTTCTCCTTCTTCTTTACCATTGCCTCTCGCTTTGAGGCCATCTTCCAACGTGTATCTTGTCGTTTCATGGTCTTGCACTCATCCTTGTAACCAAGCTATCGGGAAACACCTTCGCTTAACTCCCTCGCCTCCGTGGCGAGGATGCGGTGAGTTAATTATCTTTCCCCTTATCTTGGTTTCGTTTCTCTGTTTCGTTCCTTACTTCCACTTTCTCTCTTTCTGATCTCCTTCCATTCAAACTCATGGTGTATGAGTCGAGCTCTTGTACACACCGGCCCACACTTGGCCACATCATAATAGAGGAATCAGAGATCATGCCCTCTCGGCTCTCACAATCTGACACACTCTCTGACCGGCCATCTCAATCACAAATAGGGACCTCAGACCATCATATCACATACAGGGCCCATGGCCCATCACATCTCATCTCTCATCCTCACTGGGATGGAGAACTCTGGGTGGTCTCATGCACACCCCAATCACACATTGGGCCGGTCCTCTCGAGTGGTCATCACAGAGATCCTCAAGATCTCGATCTCTGATCCTTTCTCACATAGGGACGCCTCACATGGCTCCCAAATCCATCACACTTGAGCCTCGACCTCATACCCATCCATATCATTTCTCTTGCCTCTTAGGCATTCCTTAACTTTTATTTTCTTGAGGTACCCTCTTCAGGAGGTATCGTGTGTTTATCTTCCTTTTGACCTCTTTCCTTCACATTAGCTTCCTTGCTAATGGTCGATCTCTTTTCCTCCTTTCATCAACAGTATTTTCTGGGGTTTCCTTATCCCCTTCTCTAACCTTTTCTTCCTTTCTATCCACCCATGTCCATTGTGGGGTCCACATTTTCTTTTACTTTCCAACCAACGCGGATCAACACGCTTCTTGCACGTTATACTCGTGTGGCACCTTTCGTAGCTTCTTTATCTTCAAGCTTCTTCTTCTTAGGGTTTCTTGTCCCTTTACTCGATTCTGCCCTTCTCTTGGGTTGGTTGCCACTTCTTGGCATCGTTTTCAGTTCTTGAAATCTCCATATCCTTTTTCCTCAAAGTCATGTCCGTATCTATTCTCCTTTCCATATTCTTTTACCTTGATTTACATGATTATTCACGTCTTATCCAAGGTTTCCTTTACCTTGCCTTCATTCTTCCCTTTCTTTGCTTTCTTCTCTGACTTTCTTCATCTTTCTCATCCTTATTCCTTTTTCCTTTTAACACCTTTGATTCTCTTAGGTGTTAGAATTCCCTTTCTTTTCCTCATACTGACTGTGCTCATAGAAGTTCCTGAGCTTGATCAATTCCTTTCTTTATCATTTGCTCATTGAAGTACGGGGATTTCTTCTTGTTATCTTTTCTGTCTCAGTTCCCTTATCTCTTGCTTTCACATGTGGGTTTCCTTTCTCTTAGCCATCTTCGGCTCTTAACATTTTGGTATCACTCATTTGTCTTTCGATACCATGGTTTATTTATCGTGGGCAACACCTTTTTTTTTTCTATCCTTTATTGCCTCACTATCTTGCACACTCCAAGCTAACTCCATCTTAGCTTCGTTTGAACTTCATCCCCCACATCCCTTCTTCACTTATCATTCTTCGGGAAGTTTATCCTCAAAGTTAGCTTACTCCCCTCCTTCTAAAAGATTTAACTTATCCTTCATATTTCTCCACCTTATACTCTTAATTCATTTTATTCCACACTTTTGCCAAGCCTTGATCCTTTGTCTTTTCCAGTTCCAACCATTATTCTGGTTTATCCTTCTTAATCACCTTTTTGTCTTCTCCAGTTTCAATCATTATCTTATTTATCCTTGTTTTGTCCTCACTCTTTCTTCGACTCTTCCTTAGGTCGATTCACTTTTCTTCATCAATTGGTTTTGAAATCTCCTTTTTATTCCGTTCATCATCATTATTCTCATCCTTCGTTCACTCTTGTTTGTGTTACCATACCTTGGTATCTTCGCTTCTTATTTCTCTTTTCTTCTCTTTCGTTTACCCTTCATTGATATCACCCTTACCTGTCATCCATTAAGATACCATCATCTCCATTTACTCGTTTCCTACGAGTGCTCCTTCTCTTATGTTTTCTCCAATTTTTCTTTCTATCCAACCTCTTTATCTTTTCTTTTATTATCTAACTAATCATGGGTTTTCCCTTCCTTTCACCAATTTGTTTCCTTGACCCCTTTTTCTCTCTATTGGTGCTGGCCTCCATTAATCCTTGTTTATTCTTTTCTTTCCTTTGACTTATTCGTTTTATGATGTAGTGCCTTGGCTTGACTCGAGTTCGGGGTTCATTATACTTGACTCCCTTTAACTAGCATCCGTTTCTAAATCTTTTACTCGCCTTTACTCATTAGGTCTTTCTTAATCCTCTTTCTAGGTTTCTTTTATTCCAGTTTTATTTACTTTCTTTAACCTATCCCTAGGTTATCTATCTAGGTTTCGTCTCTAACCTAATTTTCTAGTCTTATTCTTATACTAATCCTGGTCAGTCATTTGGAGCTATTAACTTATGGTTGATTATGAAATTATAGCTATTTAAGGTTATAGTTTTCTAGTGATGAGTTATATTTTCCTACTTTTAAGGCTCTACCCCTAGTTAGCCTATACTTTGTTCATCAACTGAACTAAGTCTCTCTTTCTTCTAAGCCTTTATTCTCTTTTATTAGCCTAGGATCTTCGTTTACCTAGGGTTTTCATGTTTTCTTCTTTATTAAGAAAGCCTCCGCACTACATCACGACATTTCTTTATCCTTTATTTAAGGTGTGCTTTTCTTCCCTTTTCCCCTTTTTCTTTCTCACCAGTTCCTTCTGATGAGATCTCTTTAGTTCTGAGCAAAATTCCCTTCGTGCCTTCCATTAGCACGTATGCAGGCATTCTCGTCATTGCTGTGCATCCCATTCTTTTCGCTTGCTTACTTTCCATTGACTTCGCCCAAGTCATTTCTTATTATCCTTTGGGGGTCTCCTCCCGCCCTTGCTCTCATTATTTATCAATTAATAAGGGGTTCATCACCCTTAATCCACTTAGAAATGAAGGTTTACATCTCATCATTCCTCTTACTCCATTTCCTCCATCTTCATTTCCTTTCTCTTGTTTTTCTCCATTATCCTTCTTAACATTGGTATCCAATGGTCAAACAAGTAGTAAAAAATGTACTACTCGTTGACCACTTGGATGTGATCTCTTTTCATCCTTCTTCCATTCTTCATTTTATTATCCTTACCTTATTCCTCCTCATCGTTTCCCAAGAATGGCTTTTCTCTTGTCCCTTTTTCCCTTACTCTTCATTTTTGCCATCATTGAATCCTTTGGGGTTTTCTCTTATCAATCCTTTCATATCCTCAAGTGATCTTCTCATATCTCACCTCTTGGGATCTTGGGCTCACTCTTTCTTTCCCAATTTCCTTGGATGCTTCTCCTCGATTACTTTAGACGAACTCTATTTCGTTCGCCGATACCTCCTTTCTTTCACCCCTTACACACCACAGTGTAAGTACAAGAAGTTAACTAGCCCTTGTTGCCACTTCTCTCACTTCATGCTCACTCCTCGGAGCATCATCCAGGCAATCTGTGGGCTCTTCGACAATCGCTTCTCTTCATCTCCATTTGATGCTTTGTGATGCCTTCCTTGATCCTTCATCTGGTTGCTCGGATGCTTCATCTCACATCCTGAGGTTTTTGGTCAACCACATCTTCCGTGATTGACTCCTCCAATTTCTTTCATCCTAACCCAACTCTCTCTCCTAGGCTACACACCAACGATGTAGAAAATGAGAGAAGTGAGGTTAGCATTCACACACGTTATGTCCACCTTGGCCCTTGCCTCGTTCTAATCGCATCATTTCCTCCCAAGTCTTACACGTCACTAGTGTAAAGAATGGGGGAACGCATCTAATTTACGCTTCAAACTCGTTGCTTTACTAGCGAGTCTCGATGTTCACAACTTCAAATATTGAACATCGAACGTTGTGGCCATCGAGCCAATTCCCACTAGTAAGCCTCTAACTAGGCTTCCAAGGAGGATTAGATGAGATATTACCTATCTCGTCATCTCAAGGGAAATACTATCCCTTGCACAACTTGGCTGTCGAGTAGAAGAAACATTGAAAATTGAAAATTGAAAATTTGAGTTTGGAGAGTTTCTTGGAAAACGTTCCTTGCTTGCACGAATCTCGAGGAAGAAGGTGGTCGCGATGTCTTCACACTTAAGACCACACTCGAGAACACTATTTGGTAGCTTGCTGCTAAAGAAGGTATTCTAAGAGTAGGTTTGATTATTTATGACACTTTCGAGCAGCTACATACTCGAACACTGGAGTTCTAAACCTATTTAATCCATTGGCTTTGAAAACATTTGAAAACATTTTGAAAATACTTTGAAAACACTTTGAAAATATTTTATAGGTTTTGAAAACAATTAGAATCGTTTAAACGCTCTGATACCATTCAAATTGTCACGCCCCGACCCGCCCCGGGTCCGCCACGTGGCAATCGCCGCGTTGTCTCGAAGTACGTGCTGGCCAGTCACGCACCTGAGGCACCGCAAAGTATAAATGGGCATCATCGTTGTCAAATAAAACTAAAACTTTAATTAGAAAATATTTAGTAAAATAATTAACTTTAAAAGTAATGCCAGTGGACTAATTGAGAGAATACCTACACAGCGGAAACTTCTAAGCCTAAACCACCGACGCCTCCTAGTGAGCCTCTTTTCTATAGCTGACTCTGATCGCGGATCTGCATCCATCCACATTGGATACAGGTGAGTGACAGAGGTTCTAAGAATCTCCATCTGGGTTAGAGAAAATAGGGAGAATCCAAAATAAAATAAAATAAAGTAAATATTTTTCTTTTAAAAACTCTTTTCTGGTTCTCCTGCTGAGAACCCTCTTTTAAAAAAACTTAAATAAATAAATATATAAATATACATAAAATGGGTTGGCATCTCTATCATACTGGAGGCATGACCCGTTGGTCGTCTTATGCCTCACTGCACCGAGGGCTATCTCTTTTCTTTTTCAATAATATTTTCTCTTGTCTATCTCTCTAGCCCTTTCCCTCGGTGGTGCCTCGCTGTGGTGGAACACAGCGAACTGGAGCCCTGGTGAGTTTCCCTACGTGCCTCTCCCAATCAGGCTCAACTCACCATGCCCCTGGATAGGCGATCCACGACTGAGTATCATGCATGCTCTCAAACTTGATCCACGCTCCCGCAAGTTGGAGCTTCGAGGAACCCTCTCAATCACTCGTCTCCCAAGGGCATCGTACCCTTAATACCATAATAATAATATTTCATAAATTATATATACATATACGTATAAAACATTTATATTTAAAACATATAAATCACACACACATAAGTTTTATATTTCTTTTTAAAGCATCCCACTCACTGTGTGGGTATATCGCAAACAAGTGTGTGTGTGTGGATTTCCCATATCCCAAACCTTTTTTTGAAAACATTTATGGTTTTAAAATCATTTTAAAACCCTCTTCCCTAGTGGCTAAACAGAGAAGTCTAGGTCACTCACAGTGATGGGAGATTCGTATACTCCCAAGCGCTCCATCTAGCTTAACCTCCGGAGCATCGCCGCGTTCGATTCAACCGGAGCCCTAATACACGGAAATATAAGTTAGCATTCATAATTAAATTTATGAATGCACCTATGAGGCTCTAATATGACTTATGACGATGTTTGGAAGTGATTCGGGGCTTAGAAAAGTGTTCGGAAGGTTCTTGGGTGAAAATTGGACACTTGGTGAAAATTTACGAAAATGCCCCTGAGGACCCGTGGGCCCCACACTGTAGTTGGGTCGGGCCTGGCCTGAAATTTGGGCCGAAAGGCCCACCCAATGCGAGTTGGGCTGAGCCCAACTCGGCTTGGGCCCAACAAGGCCCAAGTGCACAGATTGAGCCAAAAGGCCCTGTCCGGCACCGGACAGCCCACGTCCCGCGTGGGACTTGGCCTGCTGGTCTCTCCTGTGCAGGAGCCGTCGGGCCTCCTCGGGATCCGAGGCATTTCCTCGGTTCCTGAGCCCCTCGGTCCACCGTTTCACGTAAAATTCGAGATGGAGGTTCCTCTACCTCCCACGACACATTTACCGGAGCAGAAATGAGAATTACAAGCTCAAAGTTCCTAAATCGCAAATCTAAACTTAAAATCTAACTAAAAGCTGAAACTAATTTTGAGCTTGGATTTCTCCTAGACCAATGCACGGATAAGCGGGCAAACTTAGGAAAATGAAGATCAAGGAGTTAAGAACAACTCATCAAGATCTCGCCTTGAACTTACGGTCGGTTTGTCCGGATCGACCAAAAGTCCGAAATTGCTCCGAAAGAGCAGTTGAGAGGAGAGAAGAGAGGGAGAAGAGAAAATGAGAGGGGGAGACCTCATCTCCCCCTATTTATAGCAAGGCCTGATGCCGGGTCTACTCGGGCCCCGTGCCGAACTTTTTCCCCTCTTTGAAACCTTTCATAATTTCGATCCTTGGCCCGATCCACCAACCAATTCACCAATGGACTTCCAATCCATTGGATATGGACTTAAAGAAGTCCACTTTAGTGATTCCATGCATGGTCACCAATCTCATTTTCCAACTACGGCTTACCTTAAGTTTGACTTCTCTTCTGACTTGACATAGCCGAACCGACATATTGTTTAATTATTGCATCATCTTACATTATTCCGTTCGTACGAAAAAGTCGTGCTAGGTCCGGGTGTGTCATAACAAATGTGAAAGACAATCAATAATTGAAACGTTAGGACTTAGGTTTCTCCCTTTGGTATCCAATTAATCAACATGAACAATTCACAGGTTAAAATGGCAATCACAATTTAATTAGGGATTCTCCCAAATGCCCCTAATCTTTCCCAACTAAGTGACTACCACCTTCCAATGTATAATCTAATTAATTGGGAACATTAAAACCCTCAGAATTAATGCTATCACAAGGGACTAGATTATCCCTAATCTAATTTTAGTCCCCTCCCAATTTATAATGCCCTAAAATTGACTATATGTTGATCAAGCATATAATCAGGATTAAGTGCAAGGAAAATAAATTTAACCAGAAGCAAAGATAGAAAAGAATCAATTCATGTTTAATTTAATTGAAATCCCCAAAGGGATACACCTAAACCCTAACAAGAGTTTTAATTGTTCATACTGTAAGTAAACATAATAAAGAAATAAATTGAACAATCAAAAGGAATGGAAGAGAGAAGATCTTGAAAGAACTCTCCAACAATCTCTTGCTTGATTAATCGCTTTCTTGAAATCTTGTCCTCTAAAAATCCTTTTGATGTAGAAAAACGGCCGACTCCTAAAACTAATAAATATTGGCTACTTATAGTCTAGGGTTCAAAACATTGCTTGGAAGGTTTAGTTTGGCTAAAATACAATTAAATGTGGATTTTCTTTGTCACAACTCTGGGGCAGGTGCCAAAGTACACTGGGGGTCAGTGTTGTGTAGGAATTGTGTACCACCCAAAGTTGCTCAACTCTTCCCCCGGAGTATAACAACTCTTGGGAAAGGTGTAATCCTGCCTCTTTCGGGCTTTTCTTCATGTTCCATACTTAGCCAAATTTTTCACACACTTCACAACTCTTAACAAGTCCAGCCAAACTCCAAGGGCCAATGCTTTCACAAACCTAGGGCCAATGTTGGGTTTCACCAAGTTTCTTCATAATTTCAATCCTTCATCAATAAGCTTGATCTTGGCTTGTCTTCAACGCATAATTTATGCTCCAAATACTTCAATTAATCCACAATTAATGTAATTTACCTACAAAACAAACAATTAACCAAAATGAGAGTAAAATATAAGAATTAAGCTATAAAATAAAAGAATTTCATAACAAATATTACTTAAAATGTAGGTGTTAAACACACCTATCATTTATATTTGAAAAAATCTCCTAAATCCTTATCACATGTAATGTGTGACATATCATATGAGACATGCCACATGTCCAATAAATTATAAGTTGGTATAATCTCATTATATTTATAGATTTTGTAGACACTAATTTTTTTACTGAGTTCCCTAGTCTTTTTTTTATTTATTGATAATTTGGTTGTGGTCTTAACTTAGCCATTGGAAGAATTAATGTTCCAATTTAAGCTTGGTGCAATTAAAGAATAATTTGCTTATCTAGGAATTTTAATTTCTAAATTAAGATGAACTCAAATTGATCAAGAAATGAATAAAATGAACTCAATAATAAAAAAGGAGTTCACAAATAACGTGTGGCACTAGATGTTTTTGCTCATGCACCCACGTCACTAAAGATTGCAAGTGGTTGATTCACAACTGATGTGACCTTGAATAATAAAACAACAAAAGCAAATCCAATGGCCACGATCTCATCAATTTATAATCAGGCAGCAGCCGAGACAACTAGCAATCCTGCAAAGACAATTTCTATGTGTTAACAGCATGGATCTTCATGCACTTAGTGCTTGCCTCGTTGCGGTTGTTTGTTCCTCAGAGCAGCCACCACTTTGGCCCCTTGGAAGCCCTGCTTGGGATGGTGCATCTGTTGTTCTAAAATTAGTTCTTGAAACGGCTACTCAACTTTTAAGCCATCCATTTGGAAATTGCAGCATGCCTAATTATGTTTTCTGTGGGGCCTCATTTGATGAATTTTTCAAATATGGGACCATTATGCAATCAATGCATAACAAGACCCATTTGTCATTTCAAATAGCAAACCCCCCACGTGATTCTCTTGCATAAATTAGCTAATCATGTTTTCTGTGGGGCCTCGTTTGATGAATTTTTCAAATATGGGACCATTATGCAATCAATGCATAACAAGACCCATTTGTCATTTCAAATAGCAAACCCCCACGTGATTCTCTTGCATAAATCAGCTAATCATATTTTATGTGGGGCCTCGTTTGATGAATTTTTCAAATATGGGACCATTATGCAATCAATGCATAACAAGACCCATTTGTCATTTCAAATAGCAAACCCCCCACGTGATTCTCTTGCATAAATCAACTAATCATGTTTTCTATGGGGCCTCGTTTGATGAATTTTTCAAATATGGGACCGTTATGCAATCAATGCATAACAAGACCCATTGTCATTTCAAATAGCAAATCCCCCACGTGATTCTCTTGCATAAATCAGCTAATCATGTTTTCTGTAGGGCCTCTTTGATGAATTTTTCAAATATGGGACCATTATGCAATCAAGGCATAACAAGACCCATTTGTCATTTCTAATCAGCAAACATCTCCACGTGACTCCCTCAGCCAACTTCTCTCCTTGTCAACTTTTGTCCTTGACAGCTGGGTGATCCTCCAAAGACAGCAAAAGTGGAGTCAGTAATATAAACAACCAATTGCAGCACCAAAAAAGGGGGTGGGGGTGTTTTTGAGGAATTTGACGTTCTGTTACAACAAAAAAAAGAGGAGGATTGTGAAAGGGGAGAGCACAAAAAAAGGGTGGGGGTGTTTTTAAGGAATCTGACGTTCTGCTACAACAAAAAAAGAGGGGGATTGTGAAAGGGGAGAGCACAAAAAAAGGGTGGGGGTGTTTTTGAGGAATCTGACGTTCTGCTACAACAAAAAAAGATGAGGATTGTGAAAGGGGAAAGCACAAAAAAAATGAGTGGGGTGTTTTTGAGGGATCTGACGTTCTGCTACAAAAAAAAAGAGGAGAAAGAAAAGGGTAATAGTTTTCGGGTTTAGTTTCCAAAAAGAGAAGATTCAGTCCCTTGTCCAACGGCTCTTCCACAGACTTTTGGGTAAAATTTCATATTTTCAACGTTGTTTTCTCTGCTTGTTTTGCATATTCTACTGTTCATGTATTTACATCATCTTGTCAAAATTCTTTGAAGGAAGAACTTTTACTAAAAATAGGTCCTTGACAAAATAATAATATTTTGTGCATAAAAGTAGTTGCTTTTTGATGGAAATGGATTGAAAAAAGAAAAGTAGGTTGCATTAGACTAGGATAGCATGCTCCTTTATGACAAAACTTAGAAAATTTAGTATCCGAGTTTTTGACTCGTCAAGTTAACAAATTGTTTTGGTCAAATATGGTATATGGATGGCTTCCTGTTGTGTATGTGAATTTTGTGGTTAGTTGTTTTATATTATCCAAGCATATTTCGATGGTAGGACATGATCAATTTGTGCATGACAATGGGATCTTCATTTTTCGTGTGTATCCATTATAAAGATATGAACTTTATGCCTTTTGTGAATTGCTAAGAAGAATCAAGAGATAAATATAACTATATATTTATATTGCTATTCAAAATTAATTAAATATAATCAATTAACCAATGAGTATTTTTAAAGGAATCGTGGTGGCGAGTTTCTTGAAAAATTCTCTGAAAATTACCTATAAATTTTCTCGTGGCGGCGATGAGGATTTGTAAGTAATTTTCAAGCCAATAAATGATAAAAATGGTTAATAAGATAATATAAAAAAATTATTAGTTAATCAATGAAAATTCAACCTTTCAAAGGAATCCATATTTTTTTAAAAAATAATAATAATAATAATAATAAGAAAAAGGATACTTTCTTGGGTAATTGTGGCGGCGAGTCTCTCGAGGAAGTCCTCTAAAACGGCCTATAATTCCATCGTGGTAGCGATAAGGGTTTATACTTAATTTTCGTATATAAAATAATAAAGAAAAAATCTTTTGGTTAATGAATTAAAATGTTTTTAAAGGCTAAGGTTTCTAAGTAATTCAAGAGTTTAAAGTTTTCTCCAATTAATGGTTATGGAAAAGGTATGTTCTCGGGGAATCGTGGTGGCGAGCTTCTCGGGAAACGTTCCAAAACTATTTATAGATCCCATCGTGGCGGTGATGAGGATTTATAAACTTTTTTTTTATATATAAAATAGATAGATATAATTATTAATAAATAAAACTCATTTGTTAATTAGACTTATAATAAAATAGACTTAATGGCTAAATCTCTAAATTAAGTTAATGTTTTTTAATTAGTGATTATGAATGGACACTTTCCCGAGGAGTTGTGATGGCAATTCTTTCGGGAATTACTTCAAATCTAAAAAACCTCCTTAAGTTTCATCGTGGTGGCGATGAGGGTTTATAAGAGATTTTCATACACATAGTCATTAATTTAAGAGACTAATTAAAAAAACAAATAAAAAAAAAACAAAATTTTTTTGGTGATTATGAAAGGATATTTTCCTCAAGAGTCGTGGCGGCGACTCTTTCGGGAAGTACTCTGAATCTAAAGGTCTCCTTAAATTTAATCGTGGCGGTGATAAAGGATTATAAGAGATCTTCGGATACATAGTCATTAATATAAAAAAAATATTTACATAATAAAACAGAGAAGATGGAAAGTAATAATAATAACAACAATAATAAGATTTTTTTTCTCCCTAATTAATGATGGTGAAAGGATATTTTACTAAACAGTCGTGGCGGCGATTCTTTCGGAAAATATTCTGAGTTTAATGGTCTCTTTAAACTTCATCGTGGTGGCGATGATGATTTATAAGAAGTCCTTAAGCACATAATCATTAACTAATCAAGAAAATTCTAAAACTAAAAAATCCACAAAATAAAAAATAAATACAAAAGAAATAAAAATTTTCAATAAACTATTGGACCCTTTTTTTTAATAAAAATAAAAGAAAACTTAAATGAAAAGAAAAAAGGAAAAAAATTAAATGAAAAATACAAAAAAAGGATTAATTAATTAATGGGCATTTATTATGGGGATTGTGATGGCAATTTCCTTAGTAATTATTCTGGGGTAATTTTGAATTGAATTAAAAAATAAAAGAAATTGGAAAAATGAAAATCAAAAGGTGAAAAATAAAAGTTTTAATTATTAATCTTTGTTGAGGCCTAATTAATACTGAACTAATCGGTACCGTCACTTGTCGGGCGTTGTGGGGGTGCTAATCCTTCCCTACACGTAACTGTACTCCCGAACCCAGTTCTGTTTGTTCCGTAGACCGGGACCTATCTATCTTAATACGCCATTTAACGGCCAATGTTATGTTAGATAGACTATTAATAGGTGACTAACCGTACCTAAACAAAAATGGTTAGTGGCGACTCCATACATTTCGTAAAGTCCAAAACCCGTCGTTTTCGGCAACGTTGCGATAGCTTGACGACTCCACTGGGGACTAGTTAGAGAGTCGAGCTAAGAAGATGTTAGTATTAATTAAAGGCCTTAACAGATTTAGATTTTTAATAAAGATTAATAATTAATCCTTTTTGTTTTTCTACTTTGAGGTTTTTCCTTCGTGGATATTGATGTGTTCTTTGCATTTGTAGATATTGATTTTCTTTACTTTATGGATGTTGATGATTTTCATTATTATGTGAATATTGATATTTTACATGTTTATATTTTCTTTATTGTGTAAATATTTTTCTTTATTACTAATCATTTTTGTGATTTTTGTTTGGCAAGAGGTATTAGACGGGTATTACGATGATTGGTAAAGGTTTGCAGTTCCTTCCACACACGGCACTTATCACATTCATGCATATCCGATGGCGATCGGATTACCTTTAGATTGGGGGGTAAAGTAACTGGCCTTCGAGGGACAATCTTGTCCCCATATGGGTTGAGCGAAACACCCTCACTCAGGTTGAACCCTTTCCAAATGAGCCTATAATGGGTGAGGATTGGGGGCCTTATTTGCCTAGGATTAGACCAGCAGTAAGGACAATCTGAGAACCTTTGAGGTTGTGGGACCCACCAGCATGTAGTTATGAGGAGTGACCCTAGCTAGGGCCAAACCCGTAAGGTGACTACTATGCTAGGAACACATGAAGGAACACTCTTTACCTTTCTCTATTTCGATTATGTAAAGGAATTGTAAAGTGGGTAAGCATCTTACCCACAATAGGAAGACCTACCTGCCATGTTGGCAATAATGTCCCCTCTCTAAAAAAAGAAAAAGAGAGAGGGGCAATTATTTTAGAATGTCGTGTTATTTCAATTAATCAGTTGAGTTAGCTCTTGTTTTGTTTGTTTTTGTTACTAATTTTGTATTTTTCTTCTTTGTTTGGTTTTTCCTTTGGGCATCCCATTTGCATTTTGCATGCATCTACTAGGTATTTGCAAGTTTCCAATTGAGATTCAAAAGAGACCTTCGCCATGGAAAGAGAAGAAGGTAGTTTTGAGACAGATCGAGATAAGTTTGCGAAGGTGGCAGCTCTTAATTTGAAGAGAAGAGAAGTACATGGGGATTGCCCTCGACTAGCAATATTGAAAAAAGTAAAGATGGATGTAAAACAGAATGATCTTGCCAAGCTTAAGGAGTTGTGGCAGAGGTTACCAGATAAAGAGGGGTTTGAACAGAAGTTTGGTAAAGTCGGGTCTTTGCTTTCTATTAGTGTGGATGAAGAGTTGCTAATGGCGATGGTCAATTTTTTCGATTCATCGTACAGGTGTTTCGTGTTTAATGAAGTAGAGATGTTCCCCACTGTTGAGGAGTACCAGAAACTAATCAAATTGGGTGATGAAAATCTTGAAATAAATCAAGAGAGTCAAGAGAATGAAGAAAAGGTTTATTGGAGGAGTCCAAAGGAAGCTCGTTTCATGAAGAAGTTCACTGATTTGATCGAGGAAAAGGTCACCCCAAAGAATCACCCAACTAGATTCTGGCTGGAGAAAATGAAAGACAACTTAGGAAATGAAAAGGCACATGTATTCATGGCATTGTTGTTTTATGGGATGGTCATATTCCCTACAGTTGTGGGAGAAATAGATGTGGTTGTTCTAGACTTGGTTTACCAAATATAGAATGGGTACAGTCCAGTTTACGCTATTGTGGCAGAAACGGCTCGCTCATTGATGTTTTGCAGAAAGATGGGTAAAGGACGGTTTCATGTGCTCAGTTACTGACAGTATGGTTTAAGAGTCATCTACCAAGTTCGGTAAAGAAGTTTACGTGGTACTACTTTAAGGTTCGTAACACTCTCGATGAATATCTTAACATCAAGTGGGAAGAAAAGTCTCAGCAAGAATGGGTCGAATGGTTCGAAACACTTGAAAGCAAGGATGTTCTATGGAAAGCAACATGGATGAGTGGGAGAGGCGTAGTCTACTCGTGTGAAAATGACCCGTGGATTCCTTTGGTCGGACTTTGGGGAACGGTTTCTTTTTCCTCTCTACTGTTTATGAGACAGTTGGGTGCAGAACAATTCATACCCGCTACTCACGGTCTTTTGTAGCATTGACATCCCTCGTGATACTTTGCAGCAGATTTTGGACGCCCGAAAAGTTGGGGAAAGATGGAATAAGAAAGTGCTTCGAACACCGATGTCCAATTTGCAAGGAAGATGTACTCCAGAATATCTAGAATGGCATAAAGACAGGATCCAAGGATTGAAGCCTCCCCTCACAAAAGATGCAAAGCGCAAGTTAGGCCCACATTTCCAAGATAGGTATGCTCAGCTCTTGTTAGAAAACAAAAGGATGAAGGAAGGATTGATGGTGAATGAATTGAAAGGACAGTTGACGGCATGTCAAGCCGAGTTAGAGAGCCAAAAGAAAGAGTTTGAAAAGAAAGAAGTGGAAATAAAATCCGACGTGGATATGGCAAACCATGGTAAGAAGACAGTGGAAGAAGCACTTGGAAAGGCAGAAATAGAGATTATCGAAGCGATAAAGGAGAAAGATGCGTGGGAAGACAAGTGTGAGCATGCTAAGGAAACTAGTGAGAGGTATAAGCAATCCTTACAGAAAGAAAAAGGGAAGCAATTAACAAAGCCAGAGATAATGGATAAGATGATGGCCTTGCAACAACAAATAGACGAGATTAGACTTAAGAGGGCCGAAGATAAGTGCCAATGGGAAGAAGAAAAACTCAAGTTAGTGGAAGCCAAAAGCCATGCTGAAACTAGTTATACCATCGAGATGGAGAACCGCATCAATGCCGAAAATACTGTTGGTAGGATGGCTACGGAGAATGCTGAGTTAGTTGGAGAATGGTGCAATTTGAAGAAAGAGTTTGGGGAAATGAAGAAAAAAGAAGCTGAAGCAAGAGGACAAAGGGATGAGTCAGAAAAGAAATTATTGAGTGCACAAAAAACCCACCAGATGCTCCAAGAACAGCTAGAATTTGAAAAGAATCGCAACTCAATTATTGACCAGGGAAGGATAGAAACATTGACTCAACAGGTAAATCAATTAAAGATCGAGAGAAATCAAGAAAGAGGAAGGAAGCAACGATTGGAAGTAGAGAAGGCCTAAGCAATATCTGCATACAACCGTGAGAGAGAAAGATGTGCCCAGTTAGAAAGAGGAATGCATCAAGCACAAGAGGGTCTGAGGAATGAAATGAGGAACAATGCTCAGCTGCAAGCAGAAAAAGACATAGCAATGCAACAACTTTGGGTTGCCATTAGAGAAATTGAAGGATTGACCCAGCAAGTTAGGAATTTGGAGCAAGAAGTCAAAGAGTTCGAAACAAATGTGAACATCACGACTAAAGATTTACTTCAAGCAAGGAAGACTCTGGACGACTTCGAAAAGGTTTTCTATAGGGCCACAGCGTGTCATAATAAATGCTTGGTGGGTTATAATGTGAACAGTCGCCAAACTGAGCTACTATTTCAAGAAATGAAGAAGATCATCCCTGTTGCAGAAAAGTTGAAGAAGAGAAGTAAGAAGATGCTACAGAAGATCCCGCCAACACGGTCATTTGGACAAGGGACTGTTTACATTTTAGAGGACATTGTTGAGGAGTGTGATTAGATTGTAAAATTTAGTTCTCATATTCTGAATGAAAAGTTGTGGGCAAATATTGTTTTTTAATGAGCTTGGCCTTAATGGAATGAATCGAAGAATCTTTTGAATTTCAATTGGAAAACTACAAGTACCTTTGCATTGCATCTGCATCCATGCATCTATTCATCTACTGCATTAAAAAAAGAGAGTAATAACAAATATCCTAATTCACGTTTGTGGTAACAAAGGTTTCAAGATAGAGCGGCAACCCAGGAGATACCTTACCAGATTGCAAACCAGAATTATCATGGAAGAACAAGCGACCGAGATAGAAACTTTGAGAAAGACAAATGAAGACTGAAATTGAAATTAGACCAAATGGCAGAAATGATGAGCAGTATAAGGGAGCAATACATGGCAAATGCGGGTGGGAACCCTACAGGACAATCATCTCAAAACACCTCTTCCCACCCATTTAGCCTTGAGCCAAATTTGTCTTTACCTCAACCAACCCAAAATGTGAATGCGCCTATACCACCTGCATGCCCAAGCATACCCAATTTTCCACCACCACCACCTAGTGGATATCCTTTTGTCCCACAACCTCAACCCACCGTTGTTAACGGTGGGTCCCTATCTGCAGCTCAGTATGCTTCACCTCCTACATTTAACATGGCACCTCCAGTACCCAGACGTACCCCTACCAACCCAGTGGTCATTCCTGATGTTGGTCATACGATCGAGTTGGAAAAAGATGTATCCACAGGGGAAGGGGGAAATCAACATGTACTAAGCTAGATTGAGGAGAGGCTTAGGGCTATGGAAAGAACTAAGGCATATGGTACTATTAATGCTAGTGAATTGAGTTTGGTGGATGGATTGGTGATACCACCAAAATTTAAGGTTCCAGAATTCGAAAAGTATAGTGGAACAAGTTGTCCTCATGACCACATTACTATGTATTGTCGAAAGATGGCGGCTTATTCCAAAGATGATAAGATGCTCATTCATTTCTTTCAGGACAGTCTTACCGAGTCAGCAACCCGTTGGTATAATAGGCTTGACAGGCGCAACATTCATTCGTGGTATGACTTGGCTCGGGCTTTTATCAGCCAATACCAGCATATGTCTGATTTGGTACCTGATAGGTTAACCTTGCAGAACATGGAGAAGAAGAGTATTGAGTCTTTCACTGAATATGCCCAGCGATGGAGGGATATGGTTGTCCAAGTTCAACCCCCTTTAACTGAAAAGGAGACAACTAGGATGTTTGTTAATACGCTGAAAGGCCCATACTACAGCCATCTGTTGTCAGGGGCAACAAAGAGTTTTACAGACATGGTGTTGATCGAGGAAATGGTAGAAAGTGCCATAAAAAGTGGCAAGATTGAAGGGTCTGAGTCTAGTTCAACTAAGAAGAACCAAAACCCTAAAAAGAAAGAGGGAGAAGTAAATGCAACTGGACATGGAGGATACCAACCCAGTCCTCAGTATCAATATCAGAATCCATATCAGGGGTATGCGCATTATCGATACCCGACCAGTGGCTACCAACAACCTCAAGGTTCATATACCCGTCCACCAACCCCATACCAATACCCAGCTCCTACTACCAATTATATTGCCTCTGGGCCAGCTTTCCAACCTATGCCTACCACACAAGCATTCCCTACCCTAAACACTTTAACCCCAAATAGTGGAAACATCCAAAGACAAAATCGACCACCAGAACCCACATTGATCCCATTCCTTACACTTACACTGCCTTACTCCCTCAATTATTGCAACAAGGTTTAGTGGAAAAGCCTCGTGTCACTAGAACCTATACCCCTCCATATCCTAATTGGTATAAACCCAATGAGCATTGTGACTATCACAATGGTGCAGCTGACCACTCTACTGAAGACTGCTATGCATTAAAGCTTAAAGTTCAAGACTTGGTGAAGGAGGGAAAACTCAGCTTTAATAAGAATCAGCAGCCTAATGTAGGGCAAAATCCGTTACCTAACCATGGAGGGACAACTGTGAACATGGTCAGTGGGGGTGAATACATCAAGAGGTCAGTTGAAGAAGTCACAACCCCTATGGTAGTCATCTTCAGGGCTTTGGTCAAGGCCCAAATGATTCAAGGGAAAGAGTTGGAAATTAAGGATGATTGTTGTTATTGTGGTGAGACGAATCATGACATACAGTGCTGTACTCATTTTCGTAAAATGGTACAGAGAATGATGGATCAATCTGTGATAGAGTTTTATGTAGAGACTCGGGACTTAGATGTGAATGTAGTGGGCGATGGAAGAGAAACAGTGAAACCATTTGTGGTCTATTATGATGAGCCTCCAAGGCCAAAACCATTTATGGTTCATTATGATGATCACTTGAAGTCAAAACCATTTGTTCTCACACCTATTACACTTGTCATAGAGACTCATCCACAACCAAAGCCTTTTGTGGTATATTATGATGAGCCACCTAAACTTAAACCTTTTGTAGTATACTATGATGAGAAGCCAGCTCCCACATCTACTTCGCCACTTGTAGTTAATCTTCCCTAACCTTTCTTTTACAAGGATGAGCATCAAGTTCCATGGAATTATGAATGTAGCTTTTCTACTATGGAAAAAGTTGGTGAATCGGCGGTCCCGCCAGTGTCTGATGTTGATGGGATTACTAGGAGTGGTAGGATCTATTCTTCTGATAATGCTGAAACTTCGAAAGGAATGACCAAGGTAGATGAAGGGCCGGTAATTGCACAAGATGTGGTGTTGGAAAAGGAAATGGCTAGGGGTGCCAATGTTAATGAGCGCGAAGAATTCCTCAAGATAATAAAACAGAGCGAATACAGTGTGGTGGATCAGTTGAACAAAACTCCATCTCGTATTTCATTACTCTCATTGCTGTTAAATTCAGAAGCCCACCGAGAATCATTACTAAAAGCTTTGAGCCAAGCTTATGTGTCCAAGAATATTTCTATAGTTGACATGGACTATATAGTTGGTAGTATTAGTACATCCAACTATATCACTTTTACAGATGATGAGATACCTTCGGGAGGTAGGGGTATCCCTAAAGCCTTTCACATTACCACCCGCTGTAAAGGGTATACCATGGCCAAAGTACTTATAGATAATGGGTCTGCCTTAAATGTGATGCCTCTTCGTTCTCTACAGAAATTACCGATTGACATGTCCCATGTGCAATCAAGTAGCTTAATCGTTCGGGCATTCGATGGAACTCGGAGAGAAGTGTTAGGCACTATAGAGATTCCTTTCCAGGTTGGTCCGGTCACATTTGAGCTTGTATTCCAAGTTATGGATATCAACCCTTCTTATACCTGCTTGCTGGGCCGACTGTGGATCCATTTGGCCAGGGCAGTTCCTTCAACCTTACATCAGAAGGTTAAGTTCAGAGTAGAAAGGACTATTGTGACAGTGAAGGGGAAAGAGGATATAATGGTAGCTCAATCATCAGATTCTCCGTATATTGAGGCAGCTGAAGAGGCTCTAGAATGCTCATTTCGATCCTTTGAGATTGTGGAAGTCATGTCTGAGAAAGGCGCGAGCCGAAAGCCAGTTGACTTAGTTGTCCAAAAGAAGCAGATGCAAGAGAAGGGTTGGTCAGATGGGAAAGGATTAGGTAGGAATTTGCAAGGGAAATGGATTTAATAGATTGGCCCAGCCAAGATAACACATTTGGCTTAGGTTTTAGGCCATCTTAGAAAGAAAAGCAGCAAATGAAGGAGAAGAAAAAGAACCGAAGATTGGCTAGATTGGAAGGGAGAAATGTGGAATGGGGAAGGATGGAGTTTCCTCACATCAATCAATCTTTTATCTCAGCCGGATGGGTTAATGTAGGTCAGCATGGTTTGATGACGACATCAGTTCAGTCAGTACAAAGAGCTCTGCAAGATGTAGCCATCCAAGTCATCGATGAAGAAGAGTCAGATCAGTTGGACAATTTGATCTTGGAGACTTCCACTGCTATCGAATTGGACAATTGGTCCGTCATGGAAATTTCGACTGTACTTTCTTTTGAGTAGATGTAATCACTTTGAACTTCTGTTTGTCAAATTGACACTTATGCCTAAGAGTGTTGATAAGTATTTTTATGGATGTTTTAAGGCTTTCCTTTTGTTTATACATAATTTGAAACTCAATGACAAATTGATGCATGCTCAGATTTTGATGCAACAAAGTTACATTGAAAATTTTAATTCCTATACTTTCCTCTTGAATGCTACCTATTAACTTTCTTTCATAATTCATTGCTTTATTTATTATGTATCCCTATTCTATTTCTTTGTATATATCCGTTTCAAACCTTCCTTTGCAGGTCCACAGTCAATGAATGCGAAGATAACATGAGCAATAGGCTTGAGTTCGATTTTGAAAGGTTGATTGATACTGGGGAAGTTGATAGTGATGATATTGATGACTCTGATCTACCTCAAGACTTACTAAGATTGGTTGAGAGAGAGGAAAGACAAATATTGCCTCAAAAGGAAACCACAGAGTTGGTAAATTTAGGTACAGAAGGGGATAAGAAAGAAGTGAAAATAGGTACCACTTTATCAGAGGGAGAAAAGCAACAGTTGATCAACTTGCTAAAAGAATATTCAGATGTTTTCGCATGGTCGTATCAAGACATGTCAGGTCTAGATCCAGAAATTGTAGTGCATAAGTTGCCGATCAAGCCAGAATGCAAGCCAATTCAGCAAAAGTTAAAGCGAATGAAACCAGAGATGCTATTGAAAATAAAAGAAGAAGTGATGAAGCAGTTAGATGCCGGTTTTCTTGAAGTAGCAAAGTACCCAGAGTGGGTTGCTAATATAGTTCCGGTACCAAAGAAGGATGGAAAAGTGCGGATGTGCGTAGATTATCGAGATTTGAATCAGGCCAGTCCTAAGGACAATTTTCCTCTGCCACATATCGACACTTTGGTCGATAATACTGCCCGTTATTCTATGTTCTCATTTATGGATGGGTTTTCTGGGTATAATCAGATTAAGATGGCACCTGAAGATAAGCAAAAAACAACCTTCATCACTGTGTGGGGGACTTTCAATTACAATGTCATGTCATTTGGGTTGAAAAATGCTGGTGCTACTTACCAAAGAGCCATGGTGACTTTGTTTCATGATATGATGCATAAGGAGATTGAAGTGTACGTAGATAATATGATTGCAAAAGCTCGAACAGTGGATGAGCATATAACCAATTTGAGAAAGTTGTTCAAAAGGTTGCGAAAATACAAGCTTAGGTTGAACCCAGCCAAGTGCACATTTAGGGCAACATCTGGAAAGTTGTTAGGGTTTGTGGTTAGTGAAAAAGGGATTGAAGTAGACCCGGATGAGATCAAAGCCATCCAAAACTTGCCACCGCCTAAAACCCAGAAAGAAGTCAGAGGTTTTCTTGGGAGATTGAATTACATTGCCAGATTCATTTCACAGTTGACTGCTAAATGCGACCCAATTTTCAAATTACTCAAGAAGCGGGATCGGGGTGAATAGGACGAAGAATGTCAGAATGCCTTTGAGAAAATCAAGGATTATCTTACTAATCCACCAGTACTGGTGCCTCCGGTACCCGAAAGGCCATTGATTTTGTACCTCACTGTGTTTGAAAACTCCATGGGATGTGTACTAGGGCAGCAAGATGAAAATGGAAAGAAAGAACATGCAGTGTACTATTTGAGTAAGAAATTCACAGAATATGAAGCCAAATACTCTCCATTAGAGAAAAAGTGTTGTGCATTAGCTTGGGCTGCCCATCGATTGAGGCAATACATGTTGTACCACACCACTTTATTGGTAGCAAAGTTGGACCCCATTAGATACATATTTGAGAAACCAGGATTGTCGGGAAGGATTGTTCGGTGGCAGGTATTGTTATCAGAATATGAAATACAGTATGTCTCCCAAAAGGCCATCAAAGGAAGTGTTGTGGCAGAATTCTTGGCAGAAAGGGTTGACGATGATTATGACCTATGGAGTTTGATTTCCCTGATGAAGATTTAATGGCAACATTCCAAGTCGGTGAGGAATCAAAAGACAATGAGACATGGACAATGTGCTTTGATGGGGCATCAAATGCAATTGGCCATGGGATCGGGGCAGTATTGACATCCCCAGAGGGTAATCACTTCCCAGCTACCGCAAGGTTGGATTTCAGGTGCACCAATAATATGGCAGAATATGAAGCATGTGTTCTGGGCATTCAAATGGCCATAGAAAGAAAAGTGGAGACTTTGAAAATGTATGGTGATTCTGTGCTTGTGATATATCAGTTAAAGGGAGAATGGGAGACAAGAGATTCAAAGCTAGTCCTTTACCATTATTATATCCAGGATCTTATAAAGAACTTCAAGGAGGTTTCCTTCCATCATTTACCTCGAGAAGAGAATCAAGTCGCAGATGCTTTGGCTACGTTGGCCTCCATGTTTAAAGTTGGCATAGACACAGAGATTCCGTCGATCAGGATTGACTGGAAAAGTGAACCGGCGCATTGCATGAATGTTGAGGAGGAAAAAGATAGCAAACCGTGGTATTGTTATATTGTACAGTTCCTTAAATATCAAAAGTATCCTGATCATGCTTCAGGAAATGACAAGAAGATCATTCAGAGATTATCAACGAACTTTTACTTGGATGGAGAGATCTTATACAAGAAAACCCGAGATCAAGTCTTGTTAAGATGTGTGGCAGCTAAGGAAGCTTAGAGAATTATGGGTGAAGTACATGAGGGAGTTTGTGGAACTCATGCTAGTGGTCACAAATTGGCTAGGCAGATTATGAGGTCCGGCCATTACTGGTTGACCATGGAATCGGATTGCATTAATTACACTAGAAAGTGCCACAAATGTCAGATTTATGCGGATCAAATTCATGTTCCCCCCAATCCGCTACATGTTATGGCACCTTCTTGGCCTTTCTCAATGTGGGGAATGGATGTTATTGGCCCGATTACTCCGAAAGCATCAAATGGTCACCAGTATATCTTTGTAATGATTGACTACTTTACCAAGTGGGTTGAAGCAGCCTCATATGCCAGTGTCACTCAGTCAGTGGTCGCTAAGTTTTTGAAAAAGGAAATCATCTGAAGGTATGGCCTTCCGGAACGGATTATCTCAGATAATGCTCAAAATTTGAACAGTGGAATGATGAAGGGATTGTGTTCTCAGTTCAAAATTACTCACAGTAACTCTGCGCCTTATCGACCTAAGATGAATGGGGTAGTGGAGGCAGCCAACAAGAACATTAAGAAGATTGTGGCTAAGATGAGTGAAACTTATAAAGATTGGCATGAAAAGTTACCTTTTGCTCTTCTTGCTTATCGCACTGCAGTAAGGACATCTACTGGGGCAACTCCTTTTTCACTGGTATATGGAATGGAAGCAGTGGTGCCCATTGAAGTGGAAATTCCATCTCTCAGGGTACTCAGGGAAGTGAACTTGGATGAGGCATATTGGATCCAAGAAAGATATGATCAGTTAAACTTAATTGAAGAAAAGCGTCTCGCCGCACTTTGCCATGGCCAATTATACCAGAAAAGAATGATGCGAGCTTATGACAAGAAGGTGAAACTGAGACAGTTCAGTGAAGGGGAATTAGTGTTGAAAAAGATACTCCCAAATCAACGAGATACTCGAGACAAATGGGCACCGAATTGGGAAGGCCCATATGTTGTCAAAAAGGTCTTTTCTGGTATAACTTTGATTTTACAAGAAATGGATGGAAAGGAACTTTCGAGCCCTATTAATGCCGATGCTGTGAAGAAATATTATGCCTGAAGAGAAAAAGAAATAAGAAGAAATTAAAAAAAGTGAAAAAAAAATAAAAATCAAAAAGGAAGAAAGAAAAGGAGAGGTCCAAGTTGAAAACCCGAAAGGGCAGCTTAGATCGACTGGGGGTCGCTTAAATTGAAAACCTGAAAATGTGGCTTAAGTTGGAGGAAGAGAAAGGTATAAGCACAGCATTTCAATGAGCTAAATCAATTCTCAGTGGGTCTAATTGGGGCAAGATCGGATCACTCAATGGGCTGAGTTGTCAACGACGTTGGTATTGTTAGCCAATCAAAAGAACTTAGATCCCGCATGCACATGTTTCTGAGTATTCATTGTCGGGAGGTACCATTATCCTTCCTCTAATCTTTACAAACCTTGTCTATCTTGCTTAAGTTTGAATCAAATAGTTTGACTATTTACTTTGGTCTCACTTCTTAACTATGCAATGAAATTTTTGATTTATCCGATGTTTGTATTAAGATTGTTCATGAATTTCAAAATATGTATAAACAAGTGGAAAACAAAACATGCATGAACATGCTCGTTTTTCATTCAAAGGTATTGAGTTAGGTTTGACGAACAAAATGTCGAGGGAAGGTCCTCAAAAGGAAAACTGAAAGCCAAATTACTAGTAATGTGCAGTAGTATCAAAGTTTTTGGGTTGAGAAAAGCATTGATACGCCTAAGATTTATCAAGTCAGAGCAAATGGAGAGATGTTTGAATTTACCAAAGGATTTCATGTTACCAGGAATATGGATCAAGAGGACATTAAAACTTGTCGTCAAGCATTGAACATTTCATACATCATAACATGATCATCACATGATAGCATTAGATCTTCATAAAAAAATGCCTATCATTCCTTCATTTATTTGATCAGGATAGGACATAAGTATCTTTTACAGGTCAAAGGAATGACTAGTAGTCCATATCTCAATGCAATGTTTCCCTTACAAGCTTTCCGCAGTACTTTGTTTTTTATTACATTGTTGCCTTTTCAACCTGGTCTCTGCAAAATATTTTTCATGGCATTGTTTCCCTCTCAATGAGGTCTTTGCAAAATCTTTATCTTGCATTGTTGCCCTCTCAACGAGGTCTTTGCAAAACTATTTTTCATTGCAACGCTGCCCTCTCAACGAGGTCCTTGCAAATTTGATTATTTTGCATTGATGCCCTCTCAATGAGGTCTCTGCAAAATATTTTTCATTGCATTGTTGCTCTCTCAATGAGGTCTTTGCAAAACTATCTTTTATCTTGCAACGCTGCCCTCTCAACGAGGTCCTTGCAAATTTGTTTATTTTACATCGATGCCCTCTCAATGAGGTCTCTGCAAAATATTTTTCATTGCATTGTTGCCCTCTCAACGAGGTCTTTGCAAAACTATTTTTCATTGCAACGCTGCCCTCTAAACGAGGTCCTTGCAAAATTGTTTATTTTGCATTGTTGCCCTCTTAACGAGGTCCTTGTAAAATGATTTATCTTCCATCGTTGCCCTCTCCAGGAGGTCCTTGCAAAACTATTATTTTTGCATTATTGCCCTCTCAATGAGGTCTTTGCAAAAGTTTTTATTTTCCATTAATACCCTCTTAACGAGGTCTTTACAAATCTACTTATCTTGTATTATTGCCCTCTTAACGAGGTCTTTGCAAATCTACTTATCTTGTATTGTTGCCCTCTTAACGAGGTCTTTGCAAAACTTTTTATTTTCCATTAATACCCTCTCAACGAGGTTTTTGCAGAAACTTTTTGTTTTAAAAGCAGTGTCTACATCTTTACCTATTCCCTGATTTTCTAGAAGCATGCACTTCTAGATACTCAAGAAATATGCCAAGAGGGGCAACTGTAGACACTAATTTTTTTACTGAGTTCCCTAGTCTTTTTTTTATTTATTGATAATTTGGTTGTGGTCTTAACTTAGCCATTGGAAAGAATTAATGTTCCAATTTAAGCTTGGTGCAATAAAAGATTAATTTGCTTATCTAGGAATTTTAATTTCTAAGTTAAGATGAACTCAAATTGATCAAGAAATGAATAAAATGAACTCAATAATAAAAAAGGAGTTCACAAATAACGTATGGCACTAGATATTTTTGCTCATGCACCCACGTCACTAAAGATTGCAAGTGGTTGATTAACAACTCATGTGACCTTGAATAATAAAACAACAAAAGCAAATCCAATGGCCACGATCTCATCAATTTATAATCAGGTAGCAGCCGAGACAACTAGAAATCCTGCAAAGACAATTTCTATGTGTTAACGGCATGGATCTTCGTGCACTTAGTGCTTGCCTCGTTGCAGTTGTTTGTTCCTCAGAGCAGCCACCACTTTGGCCCTTCGGAAGCCCTGTTGGGGATGGTGCATCTGTTGTTCTAAAATCAGTTCTTGAAACGGCTACTCAACTTTTAAGCCATCCATTTGGAAATTGCAGCATGCCTAATTATGTTTTCTGTGGGGCCTCGTTTGATGAATTTTTCAAATATGGGACCATTATGCAATCAATGCATAACAAGACCCATTTGTTATTTCAAATAGCAAACCCCCACGTGATTCTCTTGCATAAATCAGCTAATCATGTTTTCTGTGGAGCCTCGTTTGATGAATTTTTCAAATATGGGACCATTATGCAATCAATGCATAACAAGATCCATTTGTCATTTCAAATAGCAAACCCCTCACGTGATTCTCTTGCAGAAATAAGCTAATCATGTTTTCTGTGGGGCCTCGTTTGATGAATTTTTCAAATATGGGACCATTATGCAATCAATGCATAACAAGACCCATTTGTCATTTCAAATAGCAAATCCCCCACGTGATTCTCTTGCATAAATCAGCTAATCATGTTTTCTGTAGGGCCTCTTTGATGAATTTTTCAAATATGGGACCATTATGCAATCAAGGCATAACAAGACCCATTTGTCATTTCTAATCAGCAAACATCTCCACGTGACTCCCTCAGCCAACTTCTCTCCTTGTCAACTTTTCTCCTTGATAGCTGGGTGATCCTCCAAAGACAGCAAAAGTGGAGTCAGTAATATAAACAACCAATTGCAGCACAAAAAAGGGGGTTGGGGTGTTTTTGAGGAATCTGACGTTCTGCTACAACAAAAAAAAGAGGAGGATTGTGAAAGGGAAGAGCACAAAAAAAGGGTGGGGGTGTTTTTGAGGAATCTGACGTTCTACTACAACAAAAAAATACGAGGATTGTGAAAGGGGAGAGCACAAAAAAAGGGTGGGGGTGTTTTTGAGGAATCTGACATTCTGCTACAACAAAAAAAGAAAAGGATTGTGAAAGGGGAGAGCACAAAAAAAAAGGAGTGGGGTGTTTTTGAGGGATCTGACGTTCTGCTACAAAAAAAAAAAAGAGGAGAAAGAAAAGGGTAATAGTTTTTCGGGTTTAGTTTTCAAAAAGAGAAGATTCAATCCTTTGTCCAACGGCTCTTCCATAGACTTTTGGGTAAAATTTCATATTTTCAACGTTGTTTTCTCTACTTGTTTTGCATGTTCTACTGTTCATGTATTTCCATCATCTTGTCAAAATTCTTTGAAGGAAGAACTGTTAGTAAAAATAGGTCCTTGACAAAATAATAATATTTTGTGCATAAAAGTAGTTGCTTTTTGATGGAAATGGATTGAAAAAAGAAAAGTAGGTTGCTTTAGACTAGGATAGCATGCTCCTTTATGACAAAACTTAGAAAATTTAGTATCCGAGTTTTTGACTCGTCAAGTTAAGAAATTGTTTTGGTCAAATATGGTCTGTGGATGGCTTCCTGTTGTGTATCTGAATTTTGTGGTTAGTTGTTTTATATTATCCAAGCATATTTTGATGGTAGGACATGATCAATTTGTGCATGACGATGGGATCTTCATTTTTCGTGTGTATCCATTATAAAGATATGAACTTTGTGCCTTTTGTGAATTGCTAAGAAGAATCAAGAGATAAATATAACTATATATTTATATTGCTATTCAAAATTAATTAAATATAATCAATTAACCAAGGAGTAGTTTTAAAGAAATCGTGGTGGCGAGTTTCTTGAAAAATTCTCTGAAAATTACCTATAAATTTTCTCGTGGCGGCGATGAGGATTTGTAAGTAATTTTCAAGCCAATAAATGATAAAAATGGTTAATAAGATAATATAAAAAAATTATTAGTTAATCAATGAAAATTCAACCTTTCAAAGGAATCCATATTTTTTAAAATAATAATAATAATAATAATAATAATAATAATAATAATAATAATAATAATAAGAAAAAGGATACTTTCTCGGATAATCATGGCGGCGAGTCTCTCGAGGAAGTCCTTTAAAACGGCCTATAATTCCATCGTGGTGACGATAAGGGTTTATACTTAATTTTCGTATATAAATTAATAAAGAAAAAATCTTTTGGTTAATGAATTAAAATGTGTTTAAAGGCTAAGGTTAAGGTTTCTAAGTAATTCAAGAGTTTAAAGTTTTCTCCAATTAAGGGTTATGAAAAAGGTATGTTTTCGGGGAATCGTGGTGACGAGCTTCTCGGGAAACATTCCAAAACTATTTATAGATCCCATCGTGGCGGCGATGAGGATTTATAAACTTTTTTTTATATATAATAATAGATAGATATAATTATTAATAAATAAAACTCATTTGTTAATTAGACTTATAATAAAATAGACTTAATGGCTAAATCTCTAAATTAAGTTAATATTTTTTAATTAGTGATTATGAATGGACACTTTTCCGAGGAGTTGTGACGGCAATTCTTTCGAGAATTACTTCAAATCTAAAAAACCTCCTTAAATTTCATCGTGGTGGGGATGAGGGTTTATAAGATATTTTCATAAACATAGTCATTAATTTAAAGGACTAATTAATAAAAAAAATAAAAAAAATAAAATTTTATTGGTGATTATGAAAGGATATTTTCCTCAAGAGTCGTGGCGGCGACTCTTTCGGGAAGTACTCTAAATCTAAAGGTCTCCTTAAATTTCATCGTGGCGGCGATAAAGGATTATAAAAGATCTTCGGATACATAGTCATTAATATAAAAAAAATATTTACATAATAAAACAGAGAAGATGGAAAGTAATAATAATAACAACAATAATAAGATTTTTTTTTCTCCCTAATTAATGATGGTGAAAGGATATTTTCCTAAACAGTCGTGGCGGCGATTCTTTCGGAAAATACTCTGAGTTTAATGGTCTCTTTAAACTTCATCGTGGTGGCGATGATGATTTATAAGAAGTCCTTAAGCACATAATCATTAATTAATCAAGAAAATTCTAAAACTAAAAAATCCACAAAATAAAAAATAAATACAAAGGAAATAAAAATTTTCAATAAACTATTGGACCCTTTTTTTTAATAAAAATAAAAGAAAACTTAAATAAAAAGAAAAAAGGAAAAAATTAAATGAAAAATACAAAAAAAGGATTAATTAAATAATGGGCATTTATTATGGGGATTGTGATGGCAATTTCCTTAGTAATTATTCTGGGGTAATTTTGAATTGAATTAAAAAATAAAAGAAATTGGAAAAACGAAAATCAAAAGGTGAAAAATAAAAGTTTTAATTATTAATCTTTGTTGAGGCCTAATTAATACTGAACTAATCGGTACCGTCACTTGTCGGGCGTTGTGGGGGTGCTAATCTTTCCCCACACGTAACTGTACTCCCGAACCCAGTTCTGTTTGTTCCGTAGACCGGGACCTATCTATCTTAATACGCCATTTAACGGCCAATGTTATGTTAGATAGACTCTTAATAGGTGACTAACCGCACCTAAACAAAAATTGTTAGTGGCGACTCCATACATTTCGTAAAGTCCCAAACCCGTCGTTTTCGGCAACGTTGCGACAGATTTAATACTTTAATTTGATTTATCATTTATATGTGTTAATATGCTATATAACTGGTATTAAAATGTAGGCATGCATAATTTTATTTTTTTTAATTACTTACTTACTTTAATTCAACTTAATAATATTAAAATTTACTGTTGAATTAGAAATAGGAAGTGGAAAGAACAAACATGAAGAATTGAATATTTAAGAGCTACTTGTTAGTTTGTTACTTAAGAATTAAGATTTATAAATTACAAGTTTAATATTATGTAATTTATATCCATGAAGACTCATATTGACAAATGATAGTAAATAATTATTTGACTTGATTAGTTGATTATTTTATCTGTTATTGAAGAGTTAACTTATAAATTTATTTTTTTTAAATGAATGATTGGAAACTCAAATGAAACTCATCCATGGATTAACCTGATAAGCCGAATTGAACTCATGACTCATGTCAAAATGATCCAACGAACAAATTTGAAAAACCCAAGATCGAATGACCCTCGGGTCAAACTTGAAAAACCAAGCCAGAATTACCTTAAACTCGAAGGACCAAATCTGAAAAATCTTAGCCTGAATGACTCGAAACTCAAATGACATGAAACTTAATTGACCTGAAATCTGCGTGACTTGAAGCCAAATGAACCGAAACCGAATTGACCCTAAATTTTCTTTGGATCAAATTAACCCGATTCGATTGACCCAAACCTATAACCCATACAACCCACCCAACCCGCCCATTTGACTTCTCTAGTCAAGAGCCAAGTTCAGTTCCAGTCATGGCTACGAATAGGGATGGATGACAAGGTCAGAGAAGCTTTCAAGGAAAATTTTCTCTACATTACATTTGGTGCGAGTCCTACAATTTTTCGGCACTGAAATGGCATGAGTGTAATATTTTGCAACTCTTTGTTTCAGGTCCAGTGTCAAACCTATACATAAGTGGCACCAATTCTACTCAACTATAGCATTTTCTAAGTTTCCTAGCTAAAGTCCAATGCCAGTTCTAACCTAGTCCAGCATCGATCCTCTTCTGACCACTGCACACAATTACCCCTGGCCTTTCTCAGCTCTACTAAGCTCAAAAATTTCACTTCAAATCACTTTAACTAAGTCTATGCACCATAAATTTGACACGTAATGGAATCATTTAAAACTCTCAAAGAGTACTTCAAACATTCCTTGACAGTTTGGCTCAAAAATAACTTGATTTCCCCAAGGTCACCACAAACTCGAAATCATTTAATATACCTGAGTTCAACTTAGGGACTTTCACCAAGAATGGTTACCTCCATTGGACAAAGCATGAAAAACACTATAATTTGGAGTTCTTGCATGTTGAATTTGGTTAAGTATGGGCAGAGATATTACAGATAGAAGTTTTCCCCTTTAGTAGAGTTTAGAGAGAGAGGAAATGAGATGGGGGAGAAGGAAGAAGAAGGCTAACTTCATTTCAGCCAATTTTGGACTATTTATAATTCTTCTAAAATCCCTAAGTTGCCCATTAACATTACAAAACCAATCAATCTTACCCTCCAGCATTTCTTTTCCTTCAATTAACACCAAAGCTTTGTCATTTCTTCAATTTAGCACTTAATTTCATTTAAGAAAAGTTTAATTGTATGCATAATACTTCAACAATTTATACATTAGGAGCTTAATACTAATTAATTGGGGTTGGGGTTTACACTCCATTTCACCAATCATTTACCCCAAATCATCTAAATTCAAATATAAAGTTAAATTTCTACTCAAAACCCATTTTTTTATCTTCAAATGATTAATGGGACTCATGTCATTGAAGAGAATGGCACTTGGGAGCTTATTACACTTCTAAAGGAAAAGAAATCAATTGTTGTTAAATGGGTGGACAAGATCAAGTACAAGCCTAGTGGATAGATGGATTGCTTCAAAACTCGCTTGGTAGATAAAAGTTATTAACAAAAGTCAGGTATTGATTATTTTAAGGTGTTAGCTCCTATTGTTAAACTTGATATAATGAGATTGTTAAACTCGATATAATAAGGATGGTAATTTCACATGTTGTGATCATAATAGTGGGAAAAGTTTCCAAATGGATGTATAGTCTGCTTTCTTGAATGGTGTGGTTAAGGAGGAACTCTATGTTGAGCAGCTTCCAGATTATGTTAAAAAGGGGGGAAGAAGACAAAGTTTGTAATTAGTTGAAAAAGTGCCTAGGGCATGGTATACTCTAGAGGTATTCATGGGTCGAGTCTAGCACGATTCGGGCTGGGTTTCAATGTGATATTAACAGCTTGTGCACTTGTCTAGGTCTGACCTGACTCGATATTTTAGGTATATCTAATCTAAGCCTAACCGCTTATTAATGAATAATACCGAAGGCCTGCCCAAAAGGCCTGAATTTATACACTAAATTAAATTAAAAAAAAAAGAATAACAACCAATTCATGGTTGGTTTTCACGATGATATAAAGGCTAGGGTAAAGAATAGGACAACCTATTTCCTTTAAATAACAGATAATCCTACCATTAATTGCTTGTCAAGTTCATTTTTAGCATTTCCAATATGTATTAGATAGTTGACACTTAAGTCAAATGTCAAATATTTATCAACTTTTTAAATAAATGCTTAAAATAAAAAAAATGATATAGATGATATAATGTTACGCCCTGACCCAAAAAGCTAACCATGTGACAATTGTCGTGTTGCACCGAAATACAAGTCTGCAGCCCTGCACTTCGACACCACGTAAAGCATTAAATGATATCATTACAAAAAACATCTTTAAGCTAAATTGGAGACTCAATTAATTGGGTAAAACAATCAAAAATAAAGTTTCAATAAAGTTTTTCAATTTTCAAAAGAGTTAAACAAAGTCAACCGAAAAGTCAAAATCTAGTCGGTTTTACAAATTTAGTTTCAATGACCTTAAAATATCAAATTTGAAATAAAAAGGAATTTGGAAATCCCTTTCGTAAATCTACAACTTTAAAAGACAAATTGAAGTACTTCAATAATTGAAAATTTGAAAAGTAGGTCTCATTTATCTTTTCTTTCTCCAATGAAATCCCTTACCAATCGTGACCCCAAGCTCAAGTATACGGGCCATCGCTAAGAGAGACACCACACAAAAGAACTAAACCCACCACAGACACCTTGAGGCACGAATGCACAACCGAACTAAGTTACTGCAAAACATGTAGACAAAAATGAGTGGTGAGTACTAACATGTACTCAGTGAATGATAGTAACAATTCATAAAAGTCTACACACTTTGCAGGAGTATGGATGTAATTTCAAAGCATCTCTATAAAATAGCCATGGCAAACCATTTGATACTAAAACATGTAGTCATAAGATATGAATATCAAAGCATACTCAAGCTTAAATCGAAATCTCATAATGTGGTTTTCAAACCAAATCAATGACTTGAATATTGCGATGAAAACAAACCATTCCATTAGTTGAAAACATTTTTGGAAAGAAACAATCTCATAGATATCAATATATCTTAAAATAGACCCAATTTTTCACAAAACATGGGCTTTAGCCGAAAACACGCTCCAAACCTTGGTTGAAGGAAACCACCAAGGGTTTTGGCACATAACAATCATATCAAAACTATGATATACCCCTTCCTTGGTGTTAGCCTTAGACAACTAGATGTAGTGAGGCAAAGAGAGTCCAACAAAAAATATCCAAGTCATAAGAGTGACCCTCTCCCATCAACTCTACATGACAATCATCAATCATAATAAAACATACCACAATCCATGCCATTCTCCTTAATGGACCATAGATTGGTAACCATGGTTGAGTTTGGGAATCCAATTACCCTAGGTGCAAAACAAGCACACTAATCTCACCAATTCAAAATCCAAGTACATGCCATAATTCATAAAACCGTTTACAAGCTATATGGTTAATAGCAAATGCATCATAAGCAAAACATGGCATATACAATCATTCGGGTCACTTTTTTTTTTTTACCAAACATGCTTAACAAAATCATTTCAAGACCAAGTCATGCTCTAAAACTCATTATCATTATCCATATGTCAAGATCATTTTCAAAACAAAGTATATAACTCAAAACATTTTACATAACACATCTCAAGTAGTATACCACTCATGGGTCGCAATTTAGGACCGGATACTTATCAAGTAGTATAGCAAGCATCATACTCAAAACATGGTTTTCAAATCTCTTTCAAAGTCCATATTTGAAAATATAATCATTCATCATTCAAAATATCAAGTCACTATCCACTCACTGCTTTGGAAGGGTAAACACTCCTGTAATCCACATGCTCGCGCCTTCCCCTTCACCGAGGTGCCACCTCCTAGAAGGCAAGTTAAAACAATGTAAACAATGTGGTAAGGCATACACTAAACAAACTCAAAATATCATTCTAAAGCTATATGTTATGGATCTCTATGCTTTTACGCTCAAAGTGCGCTACTCGATTGGTAATGTGCTCCGTTGAGTCATTTTGAGTTCAACACTTCACCAATTTTGTCAAATTAAGGCTTGAATGCCCATCTCTTAATACAATATTAATTCAAGAGGTTTACCCCACTCATCTAAGTCTTTATGGAAGCATTTTTGATGATTCAAGTTGCTCTGAAAAGACTGAAATCGATTCGGGTCTAAAACGGGGCAAAACAAAGCAAAACAAGGTGGCCTTGCTGTGCATAGCTAGCGCTAGCTGTGCCACCACTCCTAGGGCTGGCTGGCCATAGAAAAATTTCTTCCCCTCACTGGTTGGAACTAGGGGCCGGGTCCTTGAGGACAGGGACGGAGCCAGGAATTTTCTTCTAAGGGTGGGAGGCAAATGAAATTTTAATTTTAAATAAATATTAATAATAATTTATGTAACACTAGACAATTAGGGACGGGAGATGGAGTTGCAGCATTAGGGATTGATGATGGTTCATTTTCAAGAGCTTTTCTTTTGAAATATGTATCAATAGTTGATCTTTTAGACCTATCAATAATAATTTATAGATATAATTAATATAAAAGAAAAAAAGAATTATATAACAATATATAAAAAAAATTACATGATTACAATTACTAATAAAAATTAGAAAATAAATTACAACACTTACATGATGAAAACAATTTCTTGATAAGTTTCTTGTGTTTGGTCAAACAAAGAAAAAAAATTTGTAGGCAAGCTGCAAGCAAAAATAGGTGAGGGTAATGTAATTTGTAAAGACAGGTAAGAGTGGTGAGTAATTTAGGTTTTAGACGAAATATAACAAGCTTTATATAGTAGAACTAGTAATAGTCATAGTGGAATTATTAATACTAAATTGAAATTGGATTTATTTATTAAATCAAATTACAAATATTAAAAGTCCAAGTCCAAGTCCAAGTTGAAAATCATAATGAAACTAGGAGACTAAATATAAATTGGGTTGAATAATAATTATTAAGCTTAAATTAAAAAAATAAAAAAATAAAAGCCCAAATTCCTAAGGTCATTACCAATTAAGTAATAAATTGTAAAATGTCAAGGGGGGCCATATAATGAATTTTTGCACAAATTTTCTTAGAAGTGTAATTTTTTTTAATAACCTACACTAAACTATAAAAAGCCAGGGGGCCCATGGCCCCCCTTCACCCCACCCCCCTCCTCGCACCCCCTTCCCCTCCCCCCCCCCCCCCCCCCGGCGGCTCCGTCTCTACTTGATGACCCATGGGGCTGGCTCCCCTCGAGATAACACCATTTTTCATCCTTTTCCACTCCAAACACTCCTAAACTCCATTTCAATTTAATACAACACAATATTCAACTCAAAACATCATCAAAACATGTTTAACGTCATTAAATGCATCGACAACATTAATCTAGCTCAAATTCAATCCAAAATACACCTAAAACCCCATTTCCATCTTCTAACTTTTAAAATGCATAACTTGCTCATTTAGAAACCAATCAACACGATTCCAAGAGCTTATGAAAGCTAAAATGGAGTAGAATAACATACCTTAAGCTTACTTTCCAAAGCTTAATGGATCTACCACGAAATTCTTCCCTTTTTTCGAGCTTAATTTGCCAAAACACCTCTAAACTTAATTGTTCTTCCTTCCAATGCCCAACCCACGAAATTGCAAGCTTCATTGATGATTTTGATGATTTAAATTGTTGGTTTCCATGAAAATTTGATGAGGATTCAGTGAAATTTTCATTTGGGTAAGTTTAGGGTTATTTTGCTCTTCAATTGGGAGAGAAGGGAAAAGAGGAAGATGAGAGAAAATGAGGAAAAAATCTTCTTCTTCCAATTTAATCCATTGAATTTTCAAAATTACCCTTCACTTATCCTTCCAAATGTCCACTTTGTCCTCCGAAGCACATATATTTTCAATCTAGGCATTTTCTCCAATTTACCATAATTTCCATAATTCCATTAACTCTTCAAATCAAAAAGGTAATTAATCTTGTAACTGCAAATTAATTTATGGTTCAACTTAATATTTCTATTAATTCCCTTCCATCATCAAATCAAAATTTCATAATAAATCATCTTCTTTCATAAATCCTCAATTTTCTTTAGTATCCAACAACTCTCAAGGTCACTTAAGGTGAAATTTGAATTACCATACTTAATCATAATTCTCCAAATTAACTAGTTACACCTCAATATCTTAAGACTTTGATTAAAGATTAACTTCAATCACTTCAATTTTCAAGTTGAACAAAAATTCAAGTTGGTAACCAAAATTTTTGGTATTACATATAATATATTCGAGCTGAGGTCAAGTTGGGCTTTAGGTTATTTGTCCAAGGTCCAACCCATATTTTAAACAGGCTTTAAGTTTTTGTCCAACCCCATTTACTATGCCTTTAATTTTTTACCCAACCTTCCCAAATATCGAGGGGCTTTTGGGTTTGGGTGAGTAGCCCGGGCCACTGAACCGGTCTAGTACACTCACATTGATTCTTACTTTGTTGATTTTAGATTCTAGAGATATTTATATAGGCATACTTTGTATGTTAAATCTAATTTGAAGAGTGATCTTATCATTGTATGCTTGTATAGGGATGATTTAATTTTCATTGGCAATAATCCAAATTTGGTAGTGAGTTTTCAAGGGGGCCATAATTTCTCAATTTAATGTCTTACTTCCTTTCTATTTAGATGAATCAAACAGATACTATATTTTTATTTCGCAAAAAAGAATGCATATGATATCTTGAAGAAATTTGGAATGGAGTCATGCAACCCAATTTTGATTCCTATTAGACACAAATTGATGCATGTGAAAGATGGCAACAATGAATTAGTTGATGCAACAGAGGTTAGTTGGGAGTTTACGATATTTGATAGCTATGAGGCTAGATATCATGTATGGTGTTGGGATAACATGTTTTTTCACCAAAAAAATTAATTAACCTGTTTATGGAGAATTCTCGTCAATCTCACTTGCAGTCAGCTAAGTGTATCTTGAGATACATTAAAAGTACACTTAGTGATGGTACTTTTTATTCCTCTACTAATGCTATGGAGCTTGTTGGATATACAAACAATGATTAGGAAAGTGATGTTTAGATGCGGAAGAGTACTTTTGGCTTTGTTTTTCATCTTGGCATTGTATTTTCATGGTTGTATAAGAAGCAATATGTGGTTGCTCTCTTTACGACAAAAGCAGAGTATATTGTAGTAGCACGTTATGCTGCTCAAGCAGTGTGGTTGCGAAGAACACTCAGTGAGTTGAAGCATGAAAAAGTCAAGCCTACAAAGGTTTTTTGTAACAAGAAGTCGCCAATTGCAATGACAAAGAATCTTGTGTTCTGTGGTTGCAATAATTAACCACATTGACTTTATGTATCACTATATTCAAGACTTGGTGAAAGGCCCTGACATCGTGGTTGAATTCTGCTCATCTAAGGAGTAAGTTGCAGGCACTTTAACGAAGCCATTGAATGAATGGAGATGCATTCTTGAAGCTCAAGGGGATGCTTGGAATGGTAAAGCTTGAAGACTTTAAGGGAGGTTATTATGTTAGCTCTAAACCAAGTGGCAGGTGTTATTTAGTTATTGACTTAATAAAGTTAAATTATTGTGTGAGTTATTACATGTTATTAGGTCTCTTTATAACCTAGCTATAAATGCAAATATTGTACCATCAATTGAATTGTGAAAAAAAAAATCAAAAGAAAACATTGAGGCGTTGGTTTTTGCAGGGAGAAGTTCGGCTATGATGCTTTGAAGTTTAAGCAATTTCAACTTTGGTCCATGGTTATTTGATTTTCTACAAAGCTGTTTCTCTCCTTATTTAACTGATCATTAAGAAGGAGATGTTAATACAGCCACGGTTTTGAGGTACCTACGTGGAAATCGGAATAGTGTCAAATCCATAGGGAGAAAACCAGAAGAAAGTTGGTCAATCTTTTGGCTTATGTGAACATCTGGTATTTGACCTAACAATGTAAATAAAATTATATGCTTACAAGTCAATTTCTTGACCCTTGATAATGGCAAAGGAGAGGAGCCATATCCCTATATATGAACTGCTTTAGGTATTGCATCATTGATCTTAAAATAATATAGGCAGCAAAGTAAATATAGTTGTTGCGAAATTATGTATGCAAACTGTTTTCTGTAATTTCTGAATTTCAAACTTTACTTTTTGTTTCTTCAGTCACAGTTAGCGTGATCCAAATTCACCCTAAACACAAAGCAACCTCTCAATACCAGCCTGGAACAAATCTTTCTTTTTTTTGCTTTTTTGCCATCTTTTCTTAATTCCCATCTTTGAAAAATTACAATTACAAGGGGCCCTATAATAAGAATAACAAAACAAGAAACCTGTGTAGAACTAAAACAAAAGGCTCATCCTTTGATGCGCCTTAAGGCAAGATAAGCCAACAGCCTATATCCTACAAACATCAAAACCATGATTCCCACACTCAGTTCAGGCCGAATTTGCCCTGCAATATCTTGATTAATAAACTTGCAGCTAACTCTGTTACTAAAACTACTTCCATGGTGTGAGCAGCCCAACCTGGACGAAATTTTCTTGCCTTCGCCATATTGGACGTTAATCAACAGCTTATAGCTGTAAAATGTAGTCGAAATATACTTTATCCATGCCATGCATGATGGCACCTTATGCACATAATATCCTCCTGTTAGAACAAATGCTAGCATGGTGACAGTAACTATAGTTGAAGCCTGTTTGGCGTCCATGATGGCGGCGCCTAATGCAAGGCCAAGCCCCTGAGATACGAGCACATACCCAAGAAGAACCAACAATGTCAAAAGAAAGGCGACCAAATCGGGTTTTAATCCAGCCATCCAATACGCCACAACAAGGAAAACGGTCGGAAGAATCAACTCCATCGGGAGGTCTCCAATTATCCGAGCCATGAAATAGGAAGACAGAGTGTACATACCAGAAGCACGCTCTTTCATAAAGATTGCACGCTCTTGGGGGAATGCAAAGACCGCATTGAACGATGGCAAGACACCCCAAAAGATGGAAATGAAGAAGAGGAGGCCTAGGCGGTCTTGAATATCCCGATAATCCGAGTGCCACCACATTAAACCGGCTAATAATGCCGCAGTTATAACTTGGAAGACTCTGAGGGTGTTGAAAGATTCGTGTTTTCGTTCTTTGAGGCTTCTTTGAAGCAAAATGCTGAATTGGTAGAACCAAGTAGAGAGGTCAACTCTGCTGCTATTGTTGATCCTGTGTTCATTGGAAGAATGAGGTCCAATCAAATGGTTGTCTTTTGCTGAAACTGTGGTGATCTCCATGCAAGCAGCTTTCACTTTCGGCGCCAACAGGGAATTGTAAGAGGCAATGAGAGTTTGCTTTACGTTCGGCCTCTCTCTTTCGCTTACACCATCAAGTTTACAGACACCTGAAACATAAAAGTGAAGAATTTAGAAATTACTCAAAAAAAAAAAAAAAAAAGGTAAAGGCATCCACCATAGCTATCATGGGGTTCAAAACACAGCTTCCATGAATTTTGATAGAAATCTATTCGAGCAAAGATTTTATTTATAAATTTCTGTGGATACTCTGATTAAGATGGTAAATATTATCAAAACATTGAAAATCATTTCTGTAGTCTAAACATCAATCTCTAGCAATAGCCACTAGTTAGCATTTCATTAGAAGCAAACAAGAGTGCAATTAAAATTAAGCAAGTTATTCCAAATGTATTACGAATTCTGTTTCCATTGCTTTGACACTAAGCCAGTCTGAATATTACAATCATAGTTGCTAATTAACTACAGATATGAGTTTAAATTTTTTTTTTTCCCTATTTGGGGGGTAGACGGATTCAAATCGTTCTCTTGACTCTTGAGTAAAAGAATTCATGCACCTATCACTAAGTCAAATGCTTGGGTACTTAAGCATCTATCTAAAACTAAATTAGTGACAAGTAAATACTCCAAATTCTTTTGGGGAAGATTCCATGAACAACATCATTTGCTAAAAATAATCAAAACAAGATGTCTGTATGCATATATAACAGATAAAGTTTGCTATTTAATCAAGAAATAAACAACACACTAGAGGTATGCATCATGATTATTTATTTTATAAGCATGATTCGATTTGAGTTAGCATATATTCTTAGGAATCATTCAAAACAAAAATGATTAAACGATGGCTCTATGTATTTCTTTAAATTATAAAGCAATGCAAGCCAACAGTATTTAGTAAGTCAAAATATCTGTCCCACTGTACCCAGACCAGGACCCTTAGAATATATAAAGTGAAGTATAGCTAGTGTGAAGAACAGTAACCTTGAGCATATACCCTAACGTGTAAGATGGGGATGAACATGAGTTGAACCGAAGCATATATAAAATATTGTTCGAATTTTTATACAGAACCATCAAAAGATTGTAGAATTAAGCATTTGGACAAAGTTGATGGGAGTGGGGTTTTGATTGCCTTTACAGCTAAAAAGTAAACAAGGTGAGAAAAGTCATGACAAAACGTTTTATAAAATCTTGTTCTTAAGAAATATCGTCACCACTAAAGTTGAGCCAGAACAAACTTTGAAAACTGATAGATGGCACTAAGTGCATGGTAGACTCCATTTAGTTAATTAGCCACAAAGGACAAAGGCCAAAGGCATGTACCTATATACATAAATATATATAAAAGTTAACCAAAGAAAAACTAAACTATTGTAGAGGATTTTGAGACTACAATCTCAACAGAGGATCATATATGAACCACTGAATCAAATACTTTAATATGAAAAAAATCTAAATTTTGAGATTAGATGGAACAAATTTTTTAATGAACTAGTAGGAAATGCACACACGCCTTCCCATTAAGAAATAATTAAAGGTTATTAATTAGCTTATTGATGTATATATGTAGGAGTTAGTGGCCTATATGTATGCATAGTAGCAAGAAATGAGTAGAAATACGGAAAAAGCAAAATTTAGCTATTAACAAGATTAAAGCTGACCGGTGTTGGTGGTAAGGTGGGAGTCCACTCACACTCAGGTTTGGGTGCTGCCACTAGGGTTTTGGGCCACCACTTAACACACAAATTTTATTTTACTTTTTTTCCCATTCTCGTGCACATTTCCTTTTTGTTGTTTTTTCAAATTCAAATCCCACTTTCTAGACTTCGTAGAATGGGAAAAAGATGTAAATTGAAAGAAAGCCAGATAAGTGTTGCTCTTCTATTTCTCCTAAGTTGCAGAAAAGTTGGCTTTCAAAGGCAAAAAAGAAAGAAAATAATATAGATTAGAAAACTTTGGTCAAATTAATCTTAATATATTAATAAGAAGAATTGAGGTCAAGTTCTGACAAGTGTAAAGCTGGATAAGGGACAGCCTAGGAGAACAAATACAGCAATTATTTGCCAGGCTAAACTAACTATTAATTATTGGTGGATATGAGACGACAGAGCTAGCTAGCACACCAGGACTTGAGAGAAATAATTAACCATTGAACAAGCTCTTATTGACATAAGTTGAATGAATTAATCCAATTTAAATAAAAACAAAATGCCTAATCCCTTAAAATCATTATTAATGCAATATTGCACTAAGGTTATAATAAAACAGCTAGAACTGTCATGGATGATATATAAAATATCTTAAAAGTCTCAAATACGAATCCTAAATGAACGGGATGAGATTTATGGATTGCGAGAAAATTGAAAAATTAGTTTGTGATTATATAATTCAATATCAGAAGTAAAATATTCAAAACCATTAAGAGAAAGATATTATCAAAAGACAGTGATGCGATGGACCACCTTTCAAGTGCTCTACCAACAATATGAAAACAAGATGCTTTCCAACGCTATCAATGCCGTCATCCGTCATAACCCTTTCTCCTCAAATCCACCTTAGCATCATAGTGTCCAAGAATATATGAAAGGAAATTTTTTTTTTTAAATGTTGGGAAAGGTTGCCTATATCGGTTCAATTAAATACTCATTCAATTATAATATGTTCTTGCCTCCAAAGAGACTCTCTAAAGATATAGTATGTCGAAGAGCACTTTCATCTACAGTTTTGCACATAACATTATTTATGTCGAGACTTTGTGGATTAGTGCCGTACCCCACCATTCAATTCTTTTTTTTTATATGTATATGTATTCACTATGATACAGAGCTATATTATCCATGTGTAGGCATTATATATGATCCAAACTTTAGGTTTAACAATCAATTTCTTGAATATATTAAAATAAATTTACTAAGATGTGTTGTTAAATTCACCAATTATATGACCAATCTAGTCTAGCAAATTAATAACTTCAATTGGATAACATGTTTTAGGCAGTTGGTGACCTGCCTTTTCCTAAAATATGGCGTTACATAGATTTGACCGACAAATATTGATAGATCTAAGAATAAAGTATATATACATTGTGTTTATAAACCCTATTCCCTGATTTGTTGAGCTCTAAATCACTTATCCTTAGATTTTCCCTCTCATGTTTCTAGTAGACTTTTTTTTTTCATTTTTTAATTAAATTTGAGAGAAGAGTATTGGAAACCGATTCTGTGTTATGAAAGGATGTATGTATGCATCTATATTGACTCAAGATGTAGGGTTATAATTAAGTAGATGATGGGGGCAATTGCGGCTAGCTAGCTCCTAAAGTTTATGATAAGGTAACGCTCCATCTCCTGAAAGGATATCATGAAATGTCACTGCCTAAGTCCCTCTCCCATTTTTGCTCAGAAAGTCAACTCAATTGTCAAAATAATATCAATTCATTGTCCAGCATATGGAGCTTATGGTATTTATCATATCCAACCTGATTTAGAAGACGTGATCCTTCCCAAGGACATTTCTGCTAAGGGTCCCACGGCTCATGCTCAAATCCACTTCAAAACCCTTTCCCCAAGAAATTTTACTATAGTAGAAAATGCTAAAAGATATGTTTTGGGTCCCAAATCCCATTTGCAAATCCTTCTTTGGAAAAATGTTTGATGGGGAGAATATGATTCTCAGCCAAGCTACATATAAACTAACTATTCATACAATAATTAGAGGATATAATTCTATATTTTATCCTAAGAACATGAATGACATCATATATAGAAGAAAATCTAAATTTCTTAGTGTGACCATGCCGCACCTACTATCTGCCTAATGGAGACAAACACACTGACTCAATTCCTCCTCTATACACATTTGAACTTCCTAAAAACCCAAGATTAATTTCTATTTTGGTTCATAAATATTTTTGTCAAATTTAGTGAGTAGATTGAAGAGCACATGCAGTGGGTTCTTAAAGACACATTATACAAGCTAGTGGAGACATTGCCTCACTCAATGGGGGCAGACTATGGCCAATACTACATGTTTAGGCCTTTTTTCAGCTTTAATGAAATCGGAATTTGTGGTTCCTAATGTTCGCAAGAGCTGAGGCACAGCGCGTTGGCTTGAGGAGGAAAAAAGCAGATTTCTTTGGAAAAGACACAAGCTTGACGAGACTACAGTGGGAAAAGGGACAAAGTTGAGGAATTGGCTAGAAGAGGGAAAAAGACGGAACAAAAGAAAGTGAAAATGTCTCTCCATATCAATGGATATAGGACACGTTTCTCCTAAAGGGAACATTATTTTTTTTTTCCAAACAATTTTCCACTCTCTTTCAAACCAGACGAAAAAGACCATTACGTATCTCATCATCCTATTTTTATCCACTATATGGTTCCGTAAAGCAAAATCATCAATATATACTAAACAATTAAACTACGATCACCTTTTTCCATTATAAATCTATTAACCCATTAACTAGCACTACCATTCCACCACCACCATCGAAAACCCATCACTCATTGGCCAAAATTTCTTTTGAAATCTTCCTCCAACAGGAAAGTTATTAAACAGGAATAGGAATTGAAAAATCAAAGGAGGACATGAAACAAAGTCGTATTACCAATAGTCACCTAATCTGTCGATAATATATAAAATACTGGAATCTTAGTTACAGTGATCCGGGTCAGAGTTATCACAATTCGCTATATGCCTTACCAATTTCGAACTGGATCGAACGATCCCAATCGTGGGTCGGTAGCGATCCAGTTCGACAAACCCACGAACCCTTTATATTTATTGTCATGTAGTTATAAATATATGTCTCTATCTTTAATTTTCATTAAAAGATAATATTTGGATTAAAATTTCATTCCTAATTGTTCCTAAAAGATAATACCCCAACATACAATCAATGTTGTAAGAACCGGTTCAACTGGGAACCGGTGGCCTGTCCGGTCCGGAGAGGGGGGTAAAACCGGGAGGACTTCGAACCGGTCAAGACCCGGTCAAAACCCGATTGAACTGCCATGAAACCGGTAGTTGACCCGGGTTGTTGGTGAAAACAATAATTGTAAGTAGAAGGAATTGAACCCATAACCACTTACAAGGAAGTAACCCGGTTGAACCGCCATGAAACCGGTAGTTGACCCGGGTTGACCCGGATTGTTGGTGAAAACAATAATTGTAAGTAGAAGGAATTGAACCCATAACCACTTACAAGGAAATAAATACACTAACCACTAGGTTAGAGTTAGTTTTTTGTTAAGTATTTGACTCCTATTATATATGTTGAATATTCAAATATGCCAAAATCTCACAACATCCTATCCTAGTTCAACTCTTGACCTTTTATGAGAGAATCAAGCACATTAACCACCATACTAGACTAAATTTTTTATTAGAAATTTACTTTCTATCATATATGTTAAATTAAAGTTATCAAAACTCATATATTTATATACTTAAATCATTATTCCGGTTTTATCTGGTTAAACCGATTAAACCAATGACCCAGTGACTTGAACGGTTCAATCACCGGCCGGGTTTTACAACATTACATACAATTACATGAAAGAAGACTACCCCTATTGTGCCGGATTTTTTATAACTAATGAATTACGTTCCGGTTCCTCTTCCGCGAACCAAATGGGTCCATGTTCCAGGTAACTCTCCTTCATCTAGGATAATTTCGGATTCTAAGAAAAGAGAGAAGACAGACCATATTCTGCAACTAAAATTGTTGTGGCAGATAACAATTAATGAAAACATCAGTAGGACACATGGTGTCTAGTGATATTTTTAAATACAAAGTATGGCCCAGAGAGGTACAGGAGAAGAGAGTAAAAGAAAACAAATTAAGGCCATGATCAATGCGTATGCCAGATAAGAGAAACGAAGTATGGAGAACTAACAAGCGGAGACAGAATGCAACATTTGTATGCCACTTGATCTTGTCTTAATGATGGAAAGTCTTATTTTTCTCCTTATTATTATTATGCTTTGCTATGTTGACCAACTCATCACCCAATACTTCCCCTTTGCAAAATTCAATGGATTCTTGAAAAGAAGTCGAAAACTATGTCTCACTGCCCTCTCTAATAATTAACCCCAAAAGAACCATAAAGTTGAAGAAAAAAGACTCTCTTTCTGTTCTTAAACAGTAGAAGTGTTGTTCAGAAACGTCTTCCTAACGACACCCAGGGAAAGGAAAAAGAAATGGATGGAAAAACAGAGAACCTAGACATTCATTCGAGTTAACTCAGCTGACTCGCAAAGCATACTACAGAAAAAGAAGCTAAAAGCTTACGTACCGTTGGCGAGATCAAGGAGGAAATCCGCAGGATTCATGGGAAAAGACGGTGAGAACCCAACCGACTCGAAATAAGCCATGGCTTCCCTTCCTTTACCGAAATACAAGCTTCTTCCTTCACTCAAAACCAACACTGAGCCAAACATTTGATAAACTCGGCTAGACGGTTGGTGCATGGATGTAACGATGGTCTTCCCCTTTTGAGCCAACGAACCGAGAGTCGAAACCAACCGGTGAGCTGCTGTCGAGTCCAAACCCGATGTTGGCTCATCAAGAATCAACAGGCTAGGGTTTATAAGCATTTCATGAGCTATACTCACTCTTTTTCGTTCCCCACCTGAAATCCCACGTACAAAACTGTTTCCAATTATTGTATTCTCACATTTCGATAACCCCAACTCGGATAAAACAGTTTCGGCTATCGAAACCTTCTCTTTTCTCGTCAATGTTCTTGGTAACCTTAAAAGGGAGCAAAACACAAGGGTTTCATGAACCGTTAGGTGAGGGTAAAGAACATCGTCTTGGGTCACGAAACCGGTGCGTTTGGCGATTTGCTTCGTCGGTTTTTTGTTGTTAGCAAGTATGGTTCCGGAGAAGCCATGGCTATGGCCTTGTTGCAGCCTCCCGGCTAAGGCATTTAGGAGAGTTGATTTGCCACTGCCCGAAGGACCAAGGATTGCCAAGATTTCACCTGGTGAAGCCATGCCTGTTATATTGTTCAAGATCGTTCTTTCTTGGACCGTAGCCGTTGGTCTTTGATCAGACGCTGCTGATCCATTGCTGAACATTCGTTTAAGGCTGCTACCTCGAGTGTTGATCTGCTGCATCTTCATCTTGTAACACACGGCTATAAACTGCATGAACGTTAAAAAGAATATATTAATTCAAATAATAGTATTATACGAGAGAGGTCAATGTATAAGGTCATAATGATTGTTACAAAAATGAAACGAGTCAATGTTTAGTTGACTCGGGTAGTATAACACGCTCGACTCAGCTTACTCGATATCTCATTTAACTGTTATTTTATGTTTTGTTTACCTTGAGAGTGATGGGATAACAAGAAGACATTAAAGATGGGAAGTCACGCAAATCTCGAGAGCTATCTTTTGAATGATCTGGACCGTCGAGAGTGTCCCCATTGGGAGTTTCTACACCACCAAAACCCGGCATTATTTGGCTTTGGGTTCCTTTACTCTTTGGTCAGAGGGAAGGAAAAGGGTAGGGAAAAAGGAGGAAATTAAGTTGTGTGGCAGAAGAAGAGTGAAGAGAGGAAAGAAAAGGAAAAAGAGGAGGAAAATGAGGGAGGAAAGGATATTGAGAGAGAAAGGATTAAATAGGGAGAAGGGGTATTTATGTAGGTAAAAGGCGAAGGGAGTGGGTGCCACGTCAAAGGGAATTGCACACAGCGAAAAGTGCTACGTGGCAGAAGGATATGCCAGTTGGCAGCTTGTCAAGGTTGGTTCATGGGAAGTGCGGTACTAAGCGCCGTTGCCTTCCCCCTTTCCCCTCCATCCAATTATCCTTTTCCTTCCTTTCCTTTCCTCCCTGTCTCTCTCTCTCTGTCTCTCTCTCACACATAGCTAAGATATAGAGAGAAAAGGATACATTGGAATTAGAAGGGAATTGCTGCATATATTAACTGAAAAGTTCATTGAAACTTTGGCAGAGTAAGTGAGTGGAGGGAGTTAGGGGGAAGCAATTATTACATTCCAAGAATATATAGAATATATATCATATCGTAGGAAAATTTATTATTGCGTTTTTCTAAGTAAAGCCTTTGTTTTTGATGGACAAAATTGATTTGAATTTTCAAAGTTTGAGAGTCCTTGAAATGAGGTTTCTCTCTTGACACTAGTGCTACTTGTTGGTGGAGCTTAATTATGGTACTATCAGAGTAATTAATGTGTGATATGTATTTTGAATGTTGGAAAGTCTTCATAGCCCCTTCAAGGGATTGAAGAGCTTCAAAGTGTCGAGAATAAGATAAGTCAAGGGATAAATTATGGAGGGAAAGGGAGTGGAACTTATAATCATGAAGCTTTATTATTTAAGGTTATCAATTTAGGTAAATATCTTTTTTCAAGGTATCGAAATTAGCGTATTAATTATTGAACCACAACATTTAATTATATACTCTATATATGTTATTTTAAAAAAAAAATTGTCTCCAAATATTTGTTACTTTTACAAAACCAAAGTAATATTATTATATTTTTCTAAAATTATCTTTCTCAGGTTAAAAATCTCATATTTAATACGTGTCTTATCTCTATAATATTAAGAGAAAAAAGTAATATTAAGGGTAAAATAGATAAGTAAATAAAAAATATATAAAATTTAACAAAAAAATTATTTTCTTTATCTTATGAAACAGTTAAAAGTGACATATATTTTGATATAAAAGGAATATAAATAAGTAGATTATTATCAATGAATCAAAAATCGAACCGGTCGTTGAACCGATTGATCGATCGGGTCATGGTTCACCTGATCCAACCGATTCAACCGGTCCATTCAATTACATAAATAATTTAATTTTATTAATTTCTTAAAATATTCAAAAATTGATAAAAATAAGAAAAAAAATCAAAAATTCCTAAAAAAAAGAAAAAAGAAAAAATATTAGTACATCACATATTCTAAATAAATATTATAAATTATTTTACAGAACATATTAAATTTTTATTATGACAATATATTAAAATAAAAAAAAGTTAAAAATTTAAGCTCCAAATTTCAAAATTCAAAGTCTAAACATAATAAGAAAATTAGAATTTGGACTTCTCATTAATTTGGGCTTCTTTTGAGTTTGGGTTAATTAATTAAAAATAACTTAAAAAATAAAAAATTTTTAAATTTTCGATTCAACCGATTCAATTGGTTCAACGGTTCAACAACGGTTCAAATAGAATCTGGTTTTCTCACCCTTAACGGACCGGACTTGTGGTCGGTTCTTGGTTTAACTGGTTGAACTGACTGATCCGATTCGGTTTTTTATTCCATGATTATTATTGATGTTACTGTCGATAGAGGTTTTAGGCTCTACAAATATTGTCAGAATAACAATACATACATCACTAATTAATTAATTAATTAATGTTAACAAATATACCCTATACAAAGATGCATGCGAACTCTCTAACCCCTTTTATGGTGTCACATCCCGACCTAAAGTTTTGGTTATGTGACAACTGTCATGTCACTTTGAGATACGTGTCAAGATGGTAGGCATCCTAGATGATAAAAGACATAAAACAAAATAAAATGTACGCAAAATAATATAATAAAATATAATATGATGAAATATGATGAAATACTTAATTTAATGTTTAATTTACAAAATATTTAAACATAAATAAATATATGAGAATGGCATATTTTACGACGTAAATGTGCAGCAGAACATTTAATATACAAAAGTAAATATAATAATAATAATTCGAACCCCAGTGTAGTTACAAGGAATATAGGTGAAACATACTACTTAAAATTGTGGTCATTTGGTAAGAATAGAAATCACTGTCCACTGGGACTCCTCGCATTGGTAGTTGGATAACCTACAAAAGTGGAATGAGAGTAGTGAGTACAATAGATATGTCAAGTGAATGATCTGACCATAATGCTTGATCATTTTAAGCTATAGATATGAATAATGAATAATAATTTAACCAAATAATATAATTAAATAAAACTGCGAAATCCCAAAACCATATCAAATAAAGTATCTCATAAATAGGCTAGCAACTCAAAAATATCCAAAGGTCTACATGTGTACCAAGGTGGCTAATTGGACCGTCAAGGGTTTTAACTTATATCTTGTAAAACCAATATATTGATCTCAAGCTCGTTTCCTTGATGTTGCAATCGCTGTGGATGGACGCAGTTACATCTTCTCCAACTCTAGTGAGTTTCTCTTCGTACCTCTAAGTCTTAGGACTCCCAAGTCACTGTGCCCCTCTAATAGGTGGCCCATGACTACTTCGTCAAATAATATGCTCCGTTCCATCCACTCGCTCTTATCAAAACATTGAGTCCATGTCCTCATGGGACCACATATCTCATAATAATAATAATAATAATAATAATAATAATAATAAATACTGAAATTAATTTTTATAATTCATTTAATCCCACCAACACACAAGGACCTAGCACGACCTTTTCGTACGAATGGAATAGTGCAGGATGACGTAGTAATTGAACACTAAGTCGGTCCGGCTGTGTCAAGTCAGAAGAGAAAATAAGCTTAAGACAAGATGGAGTTGGAAGATGAGATTGGTGACCATGCATGGAAACACCAATGCGGACTTCTTTAAGTCCATAGCCAATGGATTGGACGCCCATTGGTGAATTGGTCGGTGGATCGGGCCAAGGATCGAAATTATATGAGGTTTCAAAGAGGGGAAAAAGTCTAGACCGGGGCCCGAGTAGACCCGATGTCGGGCCTTGCTATAAATAGGGGGAGATGAGCTCTCCCCCTCTCATTTTCTCTTCTCCTTCTCTTCTCTCCTCTCATTTGCTCTCTCGGAGCAATTTTGGACTTTTGGCCGATCCGGAAAAACCGACCGCAAGTTCAAGGCGAGATCTTGGTGAGTTGTTCTTAACTCCTTGAACTACGTTTTATTAAGTTTTCACGCTTATCCATGCATTGGTCTAGGAGAGATCCAAGCTCAAAGTTAGTTTTAGCTTTTTAGTTAGATTTCTAGCTTAAATTTGAGATCTAGAAACTTTGAGCTTGTGATTCTCATTTCTGCTCCGCTAAATGCGTCGTGGGAGGTGAGAGGAACCTCAATCTTGAATTTCACGATGATTGGTGGACCGAGGGGCTCGAGAACCGAAGAAAAACCCGGATCCCGAGGGTGCCTGACGGCTCCCGCACGGGAGAGACCACCAGCCCAGGTCCCACGCGGGACCTGGGCCAGTCCCGTGCCGGACTGGGTCTGTTGGCCCAATCCGTGCGGCTGGGCCCTTTTGGGCCCAAGTCGAGTGGGCTTCGGCCCAATCAGCAAAGAGGGGCCTTTTTGGGCCCAGAAGCAGGCCAGGCCCGACCCAGCCATGGGGGAGGCCTGCCTGGCCCAAACCCTAGCAGGGCTGGGTGGGGCTCACGGGTCCCTAGGGGCATTTTCGTAATTTTTCTCCAAGTGTCCAATTTTTACCCCGGAACCTCATGGACACTTTTCCAAGCCTCGAATCACATTCAAATCCAGCCATAGGTCATATTAAAGCCTCGTAGGTGCATTCATGAATTTGGTTATGAATGCTAACGTATATTTCCGTGTACTAGGGCTCCGGATAATCGAATGCGGCGATGCACCGGAGGTTAAAGCTACATGGAGCGCTTGGGAGTATACGAATCTCCTAGTACTGTGAGTGACTTTGTTTTCAGTGCTTAGCCACTAGGGACAAAATGTTTTTAAAATGTTTTCAAAATATAAATTGTTTTAAAAAGGTTTTACAACTGTTTTGGGATAAGGGTAATCCACAACACACACTTTTTATTTTGTGATACACCCACTTAGAGGGTGGGATAATTTTAAAAATCTAAAAGCTTGTGTGTGTTTAAATGTTTTAAACATATATGTTGTGAATATATATATATATATATGATGAATATATGGACGGGATGCGAGACAAGAGATAAGTAATTGAGTGGCTCCTCGGGCTTCAATATATGCGGGAGCGTGGACCGAATTGGAGAAAGCATGCTAGATTCTCAGCCGTGAACCACTTGTCGAGGGGTACGGTGAGACGAGACCCTGGGAGAGGCGCGTAGGGAAGCTCGCCAGGGCTCCAGAGTTGTGTTCCACCACAGCTGGCTACCACCGAGGGAACAGGCTAGAGAAAGAGAAGGAAAAGACAATGGTTTCAAAATAAAAAGAGATAGCCCTCGGTGCAGTAAGGCATACGACCGGCCAGTCGTGCCTTCAGTGTATTAGAAGCCAGCCTATTTAGTATATATTTATTTTAAAGGTTTTAAATCTAATTCTCCTTGGGAGAATTTCAAAAGAGATATTGAAAATAAAATTTATTTTATTTTATTTTATTTTGAATTACCCCTGTATTCCCTAATCCTGATGGAGACTCATTGAATCTCTGTCACTCACCTGTATCCAATGTGGATGGATGCAGATCCGTGTGCGGGGTCAGCCAATAGAATGGAGGCTCACTAGAAGGCGTCGGTGGCTTAGGCTTAGTAGTTTCCGCTGTGTAGGTATTCTTCTAAATTAATCCACTGGTACTACTTTAAAGAGTATTATTTTACTAAAAGATTTTTAATTAAAGTTTTAGTTGTTTTGCAGTGATGGTATCCATTTCAATGTCTTGCGGTGCTTCTAGTGCGTGACCGGTCGGCACGTACTTCGAGGCAACACGGCTGTTGCCACGTGGCCGACCTGAGCGGGTCGGGGCGTGACACCCACCCATTAAAACCATGTCATAAATCATATTGTGTGAGGGTTGACTATCCATAGAGGTGTCCATGGGCCTGGTTCGGGCCAAGCCGGGCTTGAGCAAAAATTTACAAAAGCTTTGCTTGTCCAAGCCCGACCTGGCCCGATAATTTGGGCCTATTCTTTTGTTCAAACTCGACCCTAAAATATTTATGTAAGCCCAAGGCCTGTCCAAAAGTCCGTTTTTTATTTTTTTCGTACACTAATTTTAAAAATTAAATTATATTAATTTATATTATAAATAAAAGTAAATCAATACATTTAAGAAATTATTATCTAAGACAATTTTTACAAAGTTAATAAAGTCTAAATACTAATAATATTTGAAAATATCAATATCATATAAAAAAATAAGAAAAACAACACATTAACAAATAAAATAAATATATAAAAATATATTTACATTAAATCAATAGTAAAACGGGCCGGGCTGGGTCGGGTTTGGGCTTTTATACCTATGACCAAACCTGGCCTGTTTTCTAAACAGGCCTATGAATTTTATCCAAGCCCAGCCCTTAAATTTAAAATTATTGTCCAAACCCTCCCAAATATCGAGCGGGCTAACAGGCTTTGGGCTGGTAGCCCGGCCATTGGACAGCTCTAACTATCCATATCCTAAAATATTTATAAAATAATTTAGAAATTGGTTGACCACCGATAACCAAGCCACTCACTAGTTAGGGAGACTCATATATTCCTAAAATAAATCTTCAAAGTGTAATTGGAATGCTCATTCGTCCGCACTCAAGCTCGCTCTTTAACAAACAAACAAAGAGTCTGATTTAATTAGATTAAATATTCAAATACAAATTGAATATTTAAGATATTACAATTAGGGTTTCTAGGGTCTCAGAATTAAATTGGGAAAGTTCAGAACCAATTTGGGCAATTCAAAAAACAATGAGATAAAATGATCAAAACGTTCCTACTATAGTACACAACTGGCATTGGACCACTCAATTATGGGATAATACACCGAAAGGTCAAATCGGACACTAGTTCTTGCTTGGTTTTCACATAAGGCTTATTCTTCTTTTTCTCCTAGCTCGATCCTACTTCAATTCTCAGTCAATTGAGCTACAAATCGATAACCACAATCTATAACTCGTAAACAACAAGATTATAACATAAAAAACTAAACTTTATGGTTGAGAGTTCATGAATTTTTTATTAAAGTTTATGGTTTTGAAATGCGCTTGAACTAGAATAAGTTTTGAGCTTCAATCCACAATTTCTCTTAATCTAGCCAATGAAATTCTAGTTTTGAGCTTCAATCCACAATTTCTCTTAATCTAGCCAATGAAATTCTAGTTTTGAGCTTCAATCCACAATTTCTCTTAATCTAGCCAATGAAATTAGGCAAGCAAATAGACAATCTAAAGCTGGAAGAGTATAGATTAACATATCTAAACATCAATTCAATCCAATGGTCGAATTGAAAATTAGAGCTTGAAGAACAAATTACCTCCTGTAGGTCTTCTTCTTTAAAGATCTTTGAGATTTTTGTTAGTTTTTATTTGTTTAATCTTTAGGGAAGTTAAAGGAATAATTCAAAGTAGATTGTGGAAGAAGAAAAGAGGCTAGAGAGAATTGGAGGAGAAGAGGATGAAGAGGAAAATGCGGTAGGTAGCTGCCATTGACCTATAAACGGGCAAGTCCGATGCCAAACTTGCTCAATTCTGACATCGGACCTTGTCTCAATTAAATATTTTATTTCTATTTTATTATTTAAGGTCGGACTTCACTTCCCAAGGAAATCGACTATCTCGAGACTTAATTATGGTTAGTAGGAATGTAACTAGAGCTAAAGGAGATTCAAAAGATATTCCATAACATCCAATCCACATTACACACTTGGAAAAATAATATATATATATATATAATACTATTCACGTACGAACTAGTTCCGGGCATGTCATATGGAGTCTAAAGCATTTAACTCAAGTAGTTGGTACATACTTCTTTAGACATTAGGTCTAAAGTTTAAGTCCCACTATGTGTGGATTTAGTCCAAGAATATATTGGTTTATTAATTATTAGTTTGTTAGTTTGTATCAAGACTTGTTAAATAAAGTAGAATGAACTTGATACCCCTTAAGTAAGATATTTAGCTTGAGTCATCTGGAAGATAAAATAGCCTCAGGACAGTCTCTCCCTATTTCTGGTCTGACACTACTTGACTCGGGATTAGTTGGGGACCTAATGTAAGTCCCAAATACTAGGGGATTTATACCAAAAACTCCATTTATGAGCGCTGGAGCGAAAGACTTCGGGGTGTGAGAGGACAGCTCGGTGAGTGTAAGGGAGTTCCCTGGGAGATTGGTTCTTGTAAGACAAGGGGAAAGACAGGTGTGTAGCTGGCAATTCCCTCTTTGATGATCAAGTCAGTGTGGAGCTATAGGAGGTAAAGAGAGAGGGGGTAGAGCTACAATAGAAGTGTCTTACTTACCTAGGCATGTGCATGGGTATTTATATTAGTTAGGTGCATACCTCAAGGTCTGACATATGGTAGGTGATAATGGAGGTCGTCCACTGGCGCAAGGCAGGACGATCATCATTCGGCAGTTGTTGGCTCATGTTCAACAAGGAGACACTACAAGAAAAATAGAAAATTGCGACGGAAAACTGCGACCAAAACCGCGTCACAAAGCCGTTTTGTGATAAAAACAGGGACGAAAAATAAGTCGTTCCATTTTACCCCGTCGCAAATTTTTGCGACACGAAAATCATGTTCGTCGCAGATTTGTGACGAGTCGTCTCAGACGATGTCACAAACTCCTGGATAGAATCGGACGTTCATTGTAACGATTTTACTTACGATCTTTGGTGTCACAGATTTGTGACGAAATGCTCACCGCAAATATAGTCACAGATTGCTAAGAAATATGACGACACTGAGAGATGAGTTTTGTGACATATTTTCACGACGAATTTTCCATTGCGCAAATGTTGCCACAAATATACGAAATTGGGAGGCTATTTGTGACTAATTTTGTGACTCTTTTTACGACAAAAATTTGGTGATCGCAAAAGTGGTCAGAAATTATATGAAATGAGACACTTGGTTGTGACTATTTTTGTGACAAGATTTTTTGTGATCTACTCTCCTAGTCGCAGAGGCTGTCAGATTTTAGAGATTATGTGAAATGAGATACTTGTTGTGTGACTATTTTTGTGACGAGATTTTTTGTGACATCATTTTCTGGTCGCAGAGGTTGTCACATTTTATAAATTTAAACAGTAGAGAATTACAATTTTGGTATTAGTTTGTGACCATAATTGAGACCTGCTACGACAACAAGCGTATTTATAATTATTTTTCACATGAAATTTAAATGCAATGATAGGCATAATTTAACATTTATAATTCATTATATTATATAAAAGATAATGTATAATATTTAATAACGACAATATCCTAGTAAGAGCACAAAATGATAGTTCCTTAATTATAAAGGACTAATGGAGCAATGTGCGAGTTGTTGATGGTGTTGAAGTCTGCGCATGTGTGGCGGGGGAGGGGGTTGAACTTGAGGGTCGCTTTGGCCCTGCTGGCGCTCCAGAAGCTGTTGATGGTGTATAAGTCTGCTTAGAAACAGACTGAGACTGACCAATCTGAGTAGATGGTGTAGGTTTCTTACCCATCCTGAATTAAAATTGCAAAAAAATGTGAATTAAAGTGAAATTAATAATTACAAAAAAATAAATATTTATGAAAGTAGAATATGGCATCATTTCCAGAAAAAAAAAAAGAATACATGTCGTAAAGTGTATTCAAATTACCCTATCTTTTGTTTGTTGATCTTCAATGTAGCACCGGTTTTCAAATTCCGCGCACGTTTCATATCTTTCTAGAGTGCTTCAAATAGAAATGAAGATACAAAAAAGAAATATATGAATAAGAGATTTTGCTAAATTAATAAGAAAAATAACTAAATAATTGTATCTTGAAAAATAGAAAGAAAAGTATAACTGCTAAGAGATTCATTGGTCTATATTCTATAATACACATAGACTGGTTTTGATCCTTGTTTCTCTGGTAATTTGAGGCTGAGAGGGAATAAAACACCATATCATTCTCATTCTCTGGCAATCAAAAATATTTTCAGAGGAGAAAAAGAACAGAGTACTTTATAAATGTCTATATATAGCATAGCATCTACTCAAAAAAGAAAAAATTATAGCCATTAATTTAGACACTCTAAAAATTCTTTGAACTTAACTACCGAGAATGTTTTTCTTTTAGCGCTGAAACCCATCATATCAATTGGTATTTAATAATGCTGTCACCAAACTATAATGTTTTGGTTCGGTTGAAGTGCTTAGGAAACTTCTTTTCCATATCTTTATACTGATATAATGGCACCTAATTAGTCCCTTTCTCAGTCTCTCTTTCATCCATGTAATAATTTTGGCTTATATCCATCAATTCCTCTATTTTCATATATTATGTAAGATCGAAGCTTATTAAGTATTTTCATATATTTGCCTTTAAGTTCCATAGCATATATCCTCAATTAAATTTAACAGGAAAAGTTTAACACCCCTTTTAACTTGCACTTGACCAGGAAGGGTTGTAATTCAATAGCTTTTCAATAAACCAAAATACCCGCACCAAAAATATCACAAAAATGTAAAGATTTGATTTATATTTATTCATAATGAGTTCCTCACAACTATCCACTATCCACCCACTTACAGCTCATTGAGACTCTGGAGAAAACCTTGGTTTTGAAATATGCAGAAATAGAGCTACACTTAAAACCTTTAAATTCGGTACCAACAAGGCATTTCTTTTCAATCTTCTTTTCTAGTGAGGAAAATAAGCATATAGTGCCTTAACAATAAACAAAAAATTGAAGTATATTTCACATCACAAGAAATATTAACAATATCACACACTGCCATGCATGTGCATCAAATTAACATGATACCCGTGGAGCACTTTTTTTTTGTAACTGTTAGATTAATGATCAAGTATGCTTACCAAGGTGCAAAAAACTCTACAATCCAAAGTTCTTTACTTTTGAGCACCAATTCATCAAAATTGCGGGAATTCAGTTCTATCGATGCACTAGGTTCAGATTTCTCACTTGATCCTCCAGATGTTTTCCCAGCCAAACGGTCTTTCAAAAGTGCCTTTACCTGCTCAACTCAAAACAGTTAGTAATTATTCAACTCAAGTCTTAAGAAGAATGTTTAAGATACAGATATACACCACGATCTTTGCTTTCAACAATTTAATAATGAGAATCAAATTCTAAATCCACATTGGCAGAGAACCTAATCTAAATGATGGAAAAAATAGGGCCATCAGAGATTTTTTTTGGGCAGTTATCAGCTCCTTGTCCATGTTTGGCCCACATTAGATATATAAAAGTAACTTTCACAGTGTAGCCATAGTTTCAATAAATTAATATCTGTGAGAAATTGTCCTAAACAACTGGCACATGAACTAAGTTGACTGGTAGGAGATTACGGCAGCAGGGTGTGGGAATGAGTCTGAGAATACGTTTTCCTTGTAAGTAACATAATATGCATGTCTAAACTATAGTGTCCAATATGCGTACAATGCTAGATGCACATGGCTTAGCTCAATTAAACAATCAAACTCAGAGTACTTATTATTCTCAAGCAATCTCCATTGAAATCTTATAGAAATATAAAAATAGAAAAAAGATAATTAAAAAAATAAATAAAAATATCTCACCCAAGATTTGATTCCACTGCTTCTAAAAAAATGTTATGTTCACAGCAAAACATTAATTAGCCAACATATTCAAGACCTAATCCTAATTACTGCTACTACTACTATCAAGTTAAGTAAGTTGTACACCAAAATATTAAATGAACAAACAAAATTCCCAATGCCCCAAATTGCCAACAACACGTGTGTGAATGTGTTGCACACTAGTATTTCCCTAGGTGGCATGTCCTTGTCTCATCTTAATGCCTGAAAATCTAAAAACTCTCTTTTTCCGTTACCAGAAAAAAAAACTCCCTTTTTCTGGCATCAAAATCAATTTTTGGTCCCAAAAAGATGAGAATTCTCGTGAACCCACCAAACCGAACAACCTCTTTCCCCTTTCTCCCTTGCCCTTTACCCTTTAGTACTTCTTTATTTTTGCTAATTTGAAAGAAAATCACTTTAAATAACAAATCGCGCAAAAATTAATGGTCACAAAAGGTAATCCCAAATAAAATGCTTATATATTTCGATAGTAACAAAGGGAGAAGCAGATGATATGAAATTATATTAAGAGAGTGAAGGAAAACCTCTGTGAAGGAGAGACCCTTAATCCCAGAATATAAGCTAAGTTTACAAAAGCTGAGTTCCCTCTTGTCACAGTTTTACACAACCTCTTATGACTCCTACAATCTCTTTTGTTTCTCCATATTTAGCCACCTGCCGTTCACAGTATAACATCAAAAGAAAGAACAAAGCTTTTGTTTTTTCTAACTATAAATAGACGGACTCACATTTGTACCTGTGAATTCGGGAGCTAATGACAGCGGGAGGTGACGAGAGAGACGGCAAGAAAACCGAAATAGAATGAACGATAAGAATGAGAGAAATAGAAAAAGAAATCACGGAGGGCCAAACAGGTAAGGCAGCAGATTGTGTTAGGGTTTCATTTTTGGAATTGTAAGAATGAAAGATGAGAATGAGAGAAGTCGAGAGAGATGAGCAAGAAACGTAAACAGGGAGGGCGGCAGACTTAGGGTTTCAGTTTGGAGTTAAGTGAATTTGGGAGAAAAAGTGGGCCTTTAAATATCTAGAGTTTGTGATGACAAAAATTGTCTCAAATTCTATCACAAAAAACCCAAATTAAAACTTGAAAATTATACAAGACCCGCCTTCTTAATTGTAAAAGTTTTGAAATTTTTTCTAAGTGTTGGTCCACTACTGCGACAACTATTGTGACCAACTAACTATTAAGAAAACTGATCACAGAGCGCGTCACAAAAAGTGAAAAACTTGAATTTATTTTTCAAAGTGTGAGAATTGCTATTATAATAAAAAAGTGACGACGTCAGTGACAACTTTTGAAACGTAGTCGTAAAAGTTGTCACAAAACCCGTCACATATCTAAATGTATTGATTTCATTCAAAAGTGACTCTAGATAGGTGAATAAAATGAATCTGACCGTTAGATGTTTCCCTAGATACATAATAATCAACCATATAAAATTTCATTTGCATTTGTATAAGGATTTAGGATATATCAAGGGAATAATTAACAACCGTTCAAGAGACTGTGGCTTAAATTACTTGTAAATATGTTCCTATAAGATTGTTCTTCAATATTTTTACATAATATTGATCTACATGTCATATAAAATGTAATCAACGGCCAGATTACAAAATCTCTACTAAATTGTATAGTTTATAGATTAATGAAACAAATGTAGAAGTAAGATTATAGATTTTAAACTCATGTTTTCGTGAACATATCAAAGATGTACTCAATATATAATCCAACCATTGGATCAGAAATCCGACCGTTAGATTTGAAGATTATATCAAGTTTATGCCTCAAAATTCTTTTGGGATCAATCTAATATACGGTTATGACATTTTAATTGAAGATAATATGTTGGAGATTCGAGTGACCAATGTTGAGACAGATTCTGTGACGAACATTAGCATTCGCGACGGACTTTGTCACAACTTGTGACGACGATGGCCAAAATGAAGTTCAGGGTTTCATTTTGAGACAGATTCTATGACGAAATGTGACGACTGTACGGTTGAAACTCTAACTTTAGAGTTTCATTTGCGACGCCAATGTGACAACTTTGTGACAATTTAGGGTTTATTGCGACATTTTTTGTGACGACATTTGGAACTTAATACTTATTAATCATTGAAATAGTCATAGAGATCTTTTGTGATATTGATGTATTAATTTACGACGTATCTTGCGACGAATGTTGTGACGCATTTTGAATGTCGTCCCAGTTGTCATCACAAGTTCAAACTTATTTCGATTTTGTCTGCTAGCATCACAATTTGTCACATTTGGTTGCAAATCTGTGACGAAGTTTGGGTCGACAAAATTTTGGTACCAAAGTTTGCGACGGCTGGTTTTGTTTTGTGACCACCTCTAGCCGCTCCGGACTTTAATGACATCTTTTGTGATGTCCTTGTGACGACCTGTATTTCGAGACGATTACTGCGACACGGGTCATATTTTTCGTCGCAATTCGTTGCTCTTTTCATCGCAATTTTGTGACGCGTTATTGGTCACAAATTCTGTGGTCGCTATTTCCTGATTTTCTTGTAGTGAGATAATTTTCCAGATAAGTATACTTCTTATAAAAGTTTAACTACTGGATATCAAGATGTTTATAATGTATTATTAGCATCATATTTAATGCACTTAAAACAATCGTTAGCAAAATCCATTATTTATAGACAAACATGTCTTTAAACGCTTGTTAAGATGACATAGGCTGATTGCTTAAATCAAGATCAGAACTTTTGGAATTGGAATTGGCTCAAATCATGACCCACAAAATAAGTGAGACAAATTACACTCATATTTAGCAATTTGTGACAAATTAACCTCTATGTTAGCTATTGTTAGTGCTTGGTATGTACATAGATTGAAAACACGTAAAAATTTTATATCATGCCATGTGTATTGTGTTTAATTTATATATATAATTGTTGGGTTATTATTATTATTAGTTTTTAAATTAATACGACAACATCATTTTCCTATTAAAATTAGCATGCGTGCATGATAAACGTTTATTTTCATCTAGGGAGTGCTTGATTTGTCACAAATTAATTACTAATTATTGGATTTTAGATTGCTACAATTACATTTTGGTCCTGATTTGAGCTGGTTTCCAAAAGTTCAGAGATGGATTTGAGCAATTAGTGTATAGTATAATACAATTGTGAGTAATACTGCATGATTTGCCTATATTTATACTGCACTATGTGGCTTTCATTTGTTTGATCCCACTAATTTTTTTTAAAACACTACCACAACAACCTTATCAAATTTCAAAACTTACCATATAATAACCAACATTATAAAAGTGCGGCTAAACTTCGTAAAAGTTGGGTTAAATTTTGTGATAGTTGGAAAAGCCACGTTAGGCGGCATAGATATATGGGATGGATATAGGCTGGTCAAAAGCATTTTCTATGATTTTTACAATTAATGTATGCCTATTCTTGAATTTGATAAAGATGGTGGATTAATTAAATGAAAAAAAAATATTTCTTAAAGTAGAAATTTAACTAATCTTATAAGTCAATGTTTTATGGATTATATTCTCGTACATTAGTATAAATTTGTAAGTCCACAAAGTAAAGTTAGATCACTTACAAGTTTTTTTTTTCATAAATATTAATTAATTAAGTAGATAATTGAGAGTAAATAGTACCAATAATTCGAAAATTTGATCCAAATTCTATTTTAATCTCTACAATATGAAATATTTTATTTCGATCCTTAAAGTTTGAAAGTCAAACTGTTTTGGTCTCTATAGTTCAAAAAGTTTTATTCTCATCTCTATAATTTGCAAATCAAATAACTTTTGTCTCTATATATTAATATTTTAATAATTTGTAAAACTTTTTTAAATATAATATTTAAGATATAAATGAATAAATTTCAATTAAAAATTAGTATCATAATATCAGAAAATATATAGTAAATTGGCACTTATTATATAAAAAATTAATAAAAATACTTTGAAAAATTAATAAAAATACTAATAGCAATACCAAAATGATTTAACTTTCAAATTCTATGGACCAAAATAGAACATTTCAAACTTTAGGGACCAAAATAGAACTTAAGTTTTTAGGGACCAATGACGATATTTATTTGGTAATTGAACACTTTTCAATCATTTAACCCTACTTGTAGAGTTAAAAATTTATATTGATAATGTACGAGATAATTTACATATTTTATTGTTTTTTCAAAAAAAATCACGTTTTATTATATAAGGATCAAGATTTGAGTTAGGATCAAAAATTCATGGTATAGTGGTTTTTTTCCCCTTTCTCTTAGCTAAGGTGGTAATTACTATTGGAGATTGTTGCTGAATAATGCCTCTAGATAGGACAAGATAATCACCTTCTTGCATCCAAACTTTCAAATAATATTGTAAGTCAAATAAGGTGACATAGATTGAGGCACGGACTAGGTCACTCTTCTAAGACGATACACACCCTCTTGGTAATTCGAAACAATGCAAAGAGGATTCACTACATATTGTCCTTCAGGATATAATAAGCCCAGTTAGCTTTCTAACTTGCACAACTTAGAAGGTGGAAGCTCTATCAAAACGACACCTTTTTCACTCAGTTGGTTGATAAGTCTTGAAATGACTTAGAAAATTTTTTTTAGGATGGGATGATAGGAAATGCAAAACAATGGACAATTTATAGTGGAAATGTAAGATAACAAACGAAAAGCCATTTAAAACTTTCATAACTCATATTGAGAAACTTAAAGAATTTAATGAATAATTTATAACATATGAAACTTCTCTGAAGTAAAAATGTTTTTTCCTTTTTTTAATTAAAAAACTCCAACAATCTCCCACTTATTTTTAATAAAAATATTAAAGTACTAACCATTTGGGTGAAGATAAAAAGTCTATCCATAATGAAGGTGCCAACGGCTTGAACCTTAACTTAGTGTTCAGCAATCTCTGCTCTAGAGTCAATAGTGAACTAAGGTCTTGAACTAAGGTTGCTTTGGGGAAATAAAGTATTGCGCCATGCACATAGATTTCCAATGCACTGCAATGAGCTTTGTAAGCTAGCACGTTAATGGACATGTGCTTTTATCCTAATTTTAATGAGTGTTCCAGAGCATTAGCCCAATTCTCATAGGAAGTGACCTCACTTCCACACTCATATAGGTGAAGCTATTAAGGTTGCACTTGTAACTCTGCATCCCACTCAAATTAGCTATAGACCTCATTAAAAGTATAAATATACCCAACCTTTATTACTATTACAAGACACGTGCACCACATCATAGGGAGGGACATTTTTTTATTAGAAATGTGCACGTCATCAAACCACCATATGATTCATTATTCCATTTGAACCTAACTCTTGGGATATCCAATAGGTAAGGTATCCTTAAACATTATTTTTGACACACCCGGACCTAATCCGACTTTTTCGTACAAACGGACTAGTGTGAGATGGTGTATTAAGTGAATAATACGTCGGTCTGGATGTGTCTGATTAAGAAGAGAAGTGAAAATTAGGATAAGACGGAGTTGGAGGATGAGATAAATGACCATGCATGGAAGCACAAATTGGACTCCTTTAACTCCATAACCAATGGATTAGATATCCATTGGTGAATTGATAGGTAGATTAGGCCAATGATCAAGATTATGGGAGGTGGAAAAGAGGGAATTAAGTCTGGTCCGGGATCCAAGTAGGTGCAGTGTCGGGTTTGCCTATAAATAGGGGGAGTTGAGCTTTCCCCCTCTCATTTTTCTTCTCCCTCTCTTCCTCTCCTTCCATTTGCTTTCTCGGAGCAATTCTGGACTTTTGGCTGATCTGAACAAACCGACCGAAGGATCAAGGTGAGTTTCTAATATGTTATTTTGCTCTCCTTAATCTATGTTTTATTAAGTTTTCACGCATTTCCATGCATTGGTCTAGGAGAGATCCAAGCTCAAAGTTAGGTTTAGTTTTTTAGCTAGATTCTAGTTTAGATTTGAGATCCAAGAACTTTGAGCTTGTGATTCTCGTTTTTCTTTCGGTAAACGTGTCGTGGACGGCATGATGATAGTCTGTCTGAGTTTGCACGTCAAATGGAGATCGAACAATACAAGAATCGATGAGGGAGCTTGATTCCGGGCTCCCTGTCTCGTCTCCTGCGCTGGAGTGGCCTGTCCCATGCGAGAGCAGACCCACTCCAGTACGGAAGTGGGCTGGCAGCCAAGTCCTGTGCGGGACTTGGCCCAGTCCACATGGGGCCCAATAGCCCTTAAAGGCATTTTTATAATTTTTCATCAAGTGTTCGATTTTGACCTCGAAACCTTCCCAAACACTTTTTTAAGCCCCGAAACACATCCAAACACCCTTTTAGGTCATGCTAGAGCCTCATAGGTGCATTCATAGTTTGATTATGAATGCTAGCATGTATTTTCATGTATTAGGGTTCTGGACGATCGAGTGCGGAGATACTTTGGAGGCTAAGCTACGTGGACCTTTTGGGAGTATACGAACCTCCAACATTGTGAGTGGCTTAGATTTCAGTGCTTAGCCACTAGGGTAAAACTTTTTTAAAATACAAAATGATTTTCAAAGGTTTTGGGACACGGGGAATCCACCACCCACACACACACTTATTTGATGATATACCCACATAGAAAGTGGGACATTTTCAAGAAAATATAAAGATTTATGTGTGCATGTTCATGTTTATGTTTATATGTTTTTAATATATATGTTTTATATGTGTATATATATGATATTTGATGTGGATGGGAGCGAGATGAGCGATTGAGAGGTCCTTGGTGCTCTGATATAAGGGAGCGTGTGGACCTAGTGAGAGGCATGCTAGAGACCAAGTAGCCGTGGACCACTTACCGAGGGGCACGGTGAGTGTGAGACCTTAGGAGAGGTGCGTAGGGAGACTCACCAGGGCTCGATGTAGCTGTGTTCCACCCATAGCGATTGGCACCACCGAAGGAACGAGCTAGAGAAAGAAAAATGTGATAAAGTTTTAGAAAGAAAAGAGAAAGCCCTTGGTGCAATAAGGCACATGATCGGCCAGTCGTGCCTTTAGTATGTTTGAGGCCAGCCCATTTTATTTATATTTTTTTAATGATTTAAATCAAATTCTCACTTGGAGAGTTTGAAGAAAGGTTTTTGAAAACAAAATCGTTTATTTTATTATTATCTTTTGGATTATCCCTGTTTCCCTAACCCCTGATGAAGATTCATTGAACCCCTGTCACTCACCTGTATCCAATGTAGATGGATGTAGATCCACGTACGAGGATAGCATATAGATCAGAGGCTCACTAGGAGGCGTCGGTAGCTTAGGGGCAGTAGTTTCCGCTGCGTAGTTATTCCTTTAAACTAGTCCACTGGTACTCTTTTTATTATTTATTATATAAATATTTTCTAACTAAAGTTTAGTTTTTGATGGTTTTGCAGTGACGATACTCTTTCTATGTCTTGTGTCATCTCGGATAGCCTGCCTTTCATGGCACGTATCTCGAGGTGGTACAGCAATTGCCACGTGGCCAACCCCTCCGGGTCGAGGCGTGACAATTTTTGTCATTCTTTGGACTTAAGTCCCATCCCCCTCGATGTCATCCAAATCTTTTCTCTATCTAGAGCTTTTGTCAAAGGATTTGCAAGATTATCACTACTTTAAATATAGTCATTTTTTTTTTCAAAAGGTAAGATTTATTAATAAACCAACAAGATAAATATAAACTAAAATAGGCTAGAAAACAAAAGCAGAGCAGGAAAAAAAGGTAGCATTAACAAGAACAATGCAACCATTGTATTTGCCTATTGATTCCCGCCTTAGCTAAAAAGTTAGCTTCGTATTTCCTTCCTCTCAATTTGTGATAGATTTGAAAATTCAGAATGTTTTTCTTCTAGGTAGCGATTGTCAATCCATTTTCTAACCTTCTAAGGATAGTCATTTGGTTTAAGCTTCCATAACACAACGTTGCTAGAATCACCCACAACAATAAGACTATGAGAGTTACCTATCTTAAAGCACAAAGGATTTTCATCACTTCTTTAATGCCTAAAATTTCAGCTTCGTTGGAATCGCACAACCCCACAACTTTAGAAAACTCAATCCAAATTTTCCCATTTTAGTTTCTATAGTCAATGTTAATGGTACCATTAGTAATATGAGATCTCACATAGCTATGTTTTCTCCTTTTAGATCTGGATTTATCATTGTAATATTTATTGTTAACTCTGACATTTATTGATGTACTATCACAAAGGATTAAGATAGGTGGTGTTGGTTTCCCTATATTAGAATTTCAAATAAAAGATCACCTAATCAACTTGTTTATTCACTTGCTAAGCCTAAAGCAATTAGTTCTACCTCCATGGTGGAGTTTGTAATAATTTGTTGTTTTCTAGACTTCCAACAAATTGCTCCATGTTCCAAAGTAAACACATAGCCAGTGGTAGGCAATGAATCACCATCCAAAGTATTTCAATTGGCATCACTGTATCCCTCTAGCATAGCAGGAAACTTTTGATAAAGTATACCATAACTTAGTGTTCTTTTTAAATATCTCATCATATAGTTAATTGCATTCCAACACTCTAAGTTTGGATTACTTGTAAATCTAGCCAACCCCCCAGCAGTATAAGCAATTCAGGTCTCATGTAATCAGTGGCATACCTCAAGCTTCTGATAATACTAGCATACTCATTTTGATTGCAAATATCATTTCATTCTTAGTAGGAAATAAATGTATATTTAGATCAAAAAGAGAGCATAAGGGTTTGCAATAAAAAAAAAAAACTTGTATTTTTTCAAAACTTTTTCATTATAGTGAGTTTGGTTAAGAAAAATACCATTTGAATTCCTTGTGATCCTCATACTCATAATAAAATTTGCTTCCCCTAAATGTTTCATATCAAAATGGTTAATAAGCAGCATTTTGCTAGCGTTTATAATCTCAAGATTTGTCCCAAAAATCAAGAGATCATCAATATATAAACAAATTATAATATGTGACTTATTCTTTGATTTATAGTATATGCACTTGTCACTTTCATTGGTTTTAAAACCTTTAGAAATCAAACACATGTCAAATTTCTCATGCCATTCTCTTGGAGCTTGCTTTAAACTATATAATGATTTTAGCAAATTGTAAACTTTATTTTCATTGTTTGGCATAACAAAGCCCTCAGGTTGCTCCATGTAAATTTATTCTTCCAACCACCTATTCAAGAAAGTTGTTTTGACATACATTTGATGGATTATCAAATAATGGATAGTAGCAACTGCGATTAAAACTCTTATTTGATGTTATTTTACTCAAAAGAGAAAATATATGAAAGAAGTCAATGTCATTTTCTTTCTAAAGCCTTTGGCCACTAGCTTGGTTTTATATTTGTCAATTGAGCCATCAGGCTTCAATTTCTTTCTCAATACCCATTTACATTCAATAGCCTACAACCTATTGGTAGGTTAATTAGCTTCCAAGTTTTGTTGGTCATTAAAGAATCCATCTTATCATTGATAGCTTCTTTCCATAAGTCTGAATCAGGAGAGGATAAGGTTTCTTCAAACATTGAACACATGCTAGTTAGGCCCAAAATTTTTCATAATCCTTTCTCTTTTACTCCTTATAGGTTAATCTTCTTCCGTGGGTTGAGAGGTATTATTTTCAAAAGCTTGTTGACTGTTTATAGGTTCATGCTGAGGGATAAACATTTACAAGGTTAGCACTCCCACTATTTCTAGTTTTAAAAGGAAAAGTGTTTTCATAGAAGATGGCATCAGCGGATTCAATCAAAACATTCTTGTCAAGGTTCGGAAACTTATATGCTTTACTGGTCAAAGTATAAACCATAAATACACACCTAGAAGCCTTGCTTCTAAGTTTTGGTCTTGTTAGATTGAAAGCCTAACAAAGACAAGACAACCCCAAATTTTCGGATAGTCCTAATTTGGTACATGACCTTTCCAAAGCTTATAAAGTATTTTGAAAGAGTGTTTATCTAGTACTCTATTAAGGACATAATTAGCAGTAAGAAATGCTTCTTCGTATAAATTTTTAGGAGCCTCCAATGCTCACTATCATAACATTTGTCAAGTCTATCAAAGTTCTGTTTTTGCATTTTGCTATTCAATTTGATGCAGGAGGGTAAGGATGTGTAGTCTCATGAACAAATTCAAGCAATTGAATGTAAGAATTCAATCTTAGATTGTCATACCTACCCTGTCACTCCTAAACCTTTTAATTTTACTACTAAAAAGATTTTGAATCTCATTTATGTAGGTGGACAATTTTCAAAAGTTTCATTTTTATTTTTCATCAAATAAACATATAAATACTTTGAAAAATCATCAATGAAGGTTATAAAATACCATTTATCACCCCAAGTCAAAATCCTTTCAAATTCACAAATGTCAGTGTAAATCAAATCTAACAATTTAGAATTTTCTCACTGTACTTTTGAAAGGTTTTCTTGTGATTTTGACCATGCTACATGATTCACATTTTTCAAATTGATTCTTTAGTTTAGGAATTAATCTTAAACTACTCATATTTTTCACATAGAATTAACATGACATAATCGAGCATGCCAAAATTAACACAAGAAATAATATAAGTAGAAACAACTGAAATTTCATTCATTTGAACATTCAGTTTAAACATGCCATCACAAGCATAATCTTTCCCAACAAACATACCTTTTTTCATAAGATGAACTGACCAAATTAAAAAATGTGTCTAAATCCGGCTCTATTTAAAAGAAAAGTAGAAGCTAGATTTTTTCTAATCTTAGGAACATGCCAAACATCTTTCAAGGTCAATTTTTTACCAAAACTAAAATTTGATTGAATATCACCATAACCTAGGGGATTAATGGTGTGGGAATCACCAATCATTATTATTATTTTTTCTTCAAAATGAAAAGAGGTTTAAACCAAGTTTTATCATATAACAGACATGCCTAGAGGCACTAGAGTTTATCCAATAAGAATCAATGGCACTAACCTCAAATATCATAGCCATAAGTTGCTCTTCGGTAACATTAACTTGATCAGAAGTTTTATATTTTTGAAAATGACATACCCTTGCAATATGTCCAAGTTTGCCACAAATATAGCACCCATCACTTCTTTTATTATTTGGTGCTTCTCTAGAAAGAGGTCATTAGTTTTCTTCTTATTGAATTGACCTTTATGACGTTTCCCAAAGGGCTTATTCTTATTATTAAAATTCTTTTTCCTTTTCAAGTTGTTATTTTCATAAATCCTTGGCATGTTTTCATTAGAAGTGAGAAGATTTACCTTGAAACTTGTACCATTGAAGTTGGGTGAATTGTCTTGATTCTATGCTCTTCATTTACCCTCAAACGCATGATTAACCACTCAATGGATAATTCCTTCTATTTATTGTGTAAAATCTTCCCAAAATCTTTCCCAAAGTCGAGCAATTTGTCGATAATGGCAGCGACTTCTATCTGTTCATTTACATTTATTTCCTCATGACGAACGTCATGTGCTAGCATCTGGGGATCATAGGCTTGTTCTATCATAGACTTATTTTTCACCATTTGGAATCTGAAGTAACGACTACAAGCATACTTCTTGGATCCAATTTCTTTAGTGTCATATTTCTGTTGTAGCACTTTCCAGATTTTACTGGCTTAAGAATAAGTTTAGTCATAATAGTCATACAAATTGTCAAAAAGATAGTTGAGTAAATAATTTCTGTAGTAGTCATGATCCTTCTACCATTTTACATTTGTTTCATGCTCAGCCTTTTCCTCATCAGTCATATTTTCAATGTCCTTTTTATTAGGACCCTTTTCCACCAAATGTAAGAAACACTTAGAAGACTTAGGTAGCAAAAAGTCTTTTGCTTCCATCTTTTATAGTTTGCACCACAAAAGTGAAATGGACAATTTAGGTCACCAACTTAATTAGGTTTAGGAAAGCTTTAGTAGTGTTCTGCATAGGGATATCTTCTCAAATTGTTGGAGACTGTTGCTAAATAATGCCTCTGGATAGGACTAGATAATTACCTTCCTACAACCAAACTTCCAAATAATATTATAAGTCAAATAGGATGATGGAGATTAAGGCATAAATTAGGTCACTCTCTTGAGATGATACACACCCTCTTGGTAATGAGAACATATGCATAGAGAATTCACTGCACTCCATCCCCCAGGATATAACAAGCTTAGTCACCCACTGTACACCTTTCTAACCTGTACAAGTTAGAAGGTAGAAGCTCTACCAAAACAACACCTTCTTCACCCGGTTGGTTTAAAACTTTTAAAAAGATTTAGAGAATTGTTTTCAAGATGGGAGGATAGGAAATGAAAAACAATGCACTATTTATAGTGGAAATGTAAGATAAAAAAACAAAAACCATTTAAGACTTTCATAACTCATATTAAGAAACTTAAGAATTTAATGAATAATTTATAACATCTAAAACTTATCCAAAGCAAAAATATGTTTTCCTTTTTTTAAAAAAAATATTCCAATAATTCCAATATATATATAGTTATGTTAGGGATTCGAATTCAACTCCTGCCATCAAGATAATCAACCTTGCACTTTGACCATTATGCCAAGGAGCCAGTCAGTATAGATATAAATCAAGTCGAATATCCTTTTCGTGCTGAAATGAGAAATTAGGGCATTGTTTTAGGGTTGGAATTGGATCGAGAGCAAAGGTTAGATGCTATTATAGTAGAGAGTAATTGTAGCATGCAAGCAATTAAAAAAGTTACAAGACAAGACGGTACTTTATGTAGGGACTTGAATAGTTTGGTATATATGATATTTTAGGCTTAGTTCTATACTAGAGTTTGGAAGAAGTCAATTCTGCTATTGCAGTAGGTAGGTTAATGTGTTCGTGCATAAATTAGTAAATAGAAGGGTGAATTAGGATAGCAGAGGTTTTGTTAAGAGACCAAATTTTTTGTATTCCTTATTGTATTTATTTAAGTGAAATAAATTATTTTTCTTTTGAAGTCTTAAGTTTAAGGGTGAGATTTACGAGATGAGAGAGCTTTCTTTTAATTATATGTAGCCTATCAAAAATTAAATATTAGTACTTTTTTCCTTTAAAAAATTGACTTGTTAATCTAAAGGCTAAAAGCTTAATTTATGACTAAACGTTTGGGGGTTTGCTCATTTAAGGATCAAAACTTTTAATTGTAACAAATCATGACTAAACCTACACGGGTTGTAACAAAGAAGGATGGTCGTCTATCGCCGTTGGCACGTCATATAAAAATGCCCAGAAAAATGCGTGAATTATTAGGATTATGACATGTGACAGGTGTTTTAATCTTGACCGTCCTTTTATGAGAGATGAAATTAAGCAGTAAAAACCTAAAAATAGTTAAAATTTTGAAATTAAGTAAATAATATAATTGATTACTTATTTACAAAACAGAAGAGAGTAAAAAACAGAAGAAAGTAAAAAGTTAAAAAAAAAAAGGGAAGATAAAATCCAAGTCTCAGTTTGACGATAAAGGATCCACCATCATCAACTAAGATTATTCAAAAACTAAAAGTCGATTGAGATTGGGTTTAGGGTTTATGAAATTTGGGTGTTTGCGGTTTGGGATTTCTGGATTCACAAATACGGTAATAAATTTAGGGTTGTGGGTCGTCGAAAATTGGGGGTTTAGTTCTTTTAATGAAAATGATGAGAAGCATCGATTTCGAGTGATCATCCGAGCAACAGGGACAAGCATAAGAATGAGAGGTTAGTATGATATTCACATGTGTGTATCTTTTTATTAATAAATTGATGAAATAATTTGTGATGATTTGTATTGGGTCTATATTGTCTGCATTGACAACGTCTATTAAAGAGGTTGTGCTGTGAACTATATGTTTCCTTTTTTACCCTCTATGTTTGTCTGTTTATCTGTTCGTTTTATTTAAATAATGTAATTACATGTGAAGCCATTGATTAGTTTAATTTAATTAATTAATTATTAATGTTAAATGGAGTATATGTTAATGTTTATTATATTATTTTGTCTTGCTTAAGGTAAAGAATAGCATTTGAGTACTGTACTATAAAGTTCAATTCCCATGGGAGGTTTGTAAGCAATGGTAGTCAATTAACTTATGTTGATGGGTTTTGTGATGAGTTAGAGCTAGATCTTGATACAATGAGTTTGTTTGAGTTGGAAGGGATCTGTAAGGATAATGGCTTCATGAATGTGAAGAAAATTTTTTTTCTTAAACCTGGTTGTTGTCTTTTGAATGGTTTTGTAGAAGTCAATAGTGATGCTAGTTCACGACAAATGTCAATATATATGATGGATTATAAGTGTATTGAAGTATATATAGAACATGGTATAGATGAAGCCATTGTATTGCCAGGAGCTATTGAAGGACCAAATATAAATGTCCAAGATGATGCTATCAATGAAAACGGTATAGGGGGCAGAGGATGTTGATAATGGTGTAGAGGAATAGGATGTTGAGAATGCTGGGATTGAGGTTGAGTTCAAAAATAATGAAAATGGTGCAGGGGCAGAGGATGCTAATGATGAAAATGGGGTAAAGACAGAGGGTTTAGATAATGAAAATGGGTTAGGGACAGAGGATGTTGTTAATGAAAATCAAGTGGGGGAACAAGCTGCTAGTCATGAAAATGTAGTAGGGGAAGAGGCTAATGGTTAAAATATAGAGAGGAAGAGAAGGTTCCTGGTTATGTTGATGATGATTTGCCTCCTGCTGAAGATGGTGAGGACCTAACATATTTTGTTCCTATTCAGTATTTAGATGGTAGTGATGATGATAAGTTAATGGCCTAGAAATAACTTTAGGAAAATTGGGGAGAGTAGGAGAAAAGCAATAGTTGCTAACAAGGTTCAAGATGGTGATGGTTATGGACCAAGTGATGATGTTCATGATGTTAATGGGGTCAGGGTTGAAGATGGAGTTTAAAGTGAAAGAGTTCAATCGAGGGTGTTCAGGGAGTGAAAGGAACTAAAATCCCTATTAATGTTTTTAGTGAAGATAGGTCTAATGTTGGGCTTAATGTAAGGGTTGATGAGCAGTATACAGGTTATGCTAGTGAGTACTATGACAGCGATGTCAACTGGGAGTTTTTTATTGATGAAGTAGATATGGTAGATGATGCAACAAAAAGAAAATGCCAGTTTCCCAGTTATAATCCAAATGCGAAAGTACCATACATAGAACTTGGCATCCTATTTGAGAATTCTGCTCAATTCAAGCATGCAGAGTCTTTGCTGTCCATTCAATTAAATAGGAAAGTGGTTTGGGCAAAAAATCATAAGTTGATGGTGAGAGGTAGGTGCAAATCCCCTAGCTTTTAGTGGATGATATATGCTGCATTTGACAAAAATCTACAATCATTTGAGGTGAAGACATATCATAAGATTCACGACTGTAACAAAGTATGGACTAACAAGAGGATGACACAGAAGATAATGGCTGAAATGTTCAAAGATAGAATTATGAAGGAAACTTTTATCAAGAATGATGAAATTCAGAAAATATTGAAGAATGATAATAGGTTAGAAGTGAATTTAAGCATGGTTAGGAGAGAAAAGAATGAGGCAGTTGTCAAATTGGTTTTGAACTACCAAGAAGAGTTTGGTCTTGTTTGGGATTACGCAGCTATATTAAGGGCTTCAAATCCTGGGACTACTGCATACCTTGTTACGCATAAGTCCACTGAAGACTCCCTCCATGTCTTCCAGAGATTCTATGTTTGTTTAGATGCATTGAGAAAGGGTTTAATACTGGTTGTAGGCATTTTTTGGGGATTGGATGGATGTTCGTTAAAGATTTCAACCAAAGGTGAATTTTATGTGCAGTGGGTTGAGATGGAAACAATCAGATGTTTCCTCTAGCTTGGGCATTAGTGGAGGTCGAGTGTACTGATTCTTGGAGATGGTTTATTGAGTTGTTAAAACTAGAGATACCAACAATTGGAGAAGGCAAAGGATGGACTATCATGATTGATCAACAAAAGGTAAATTGTCTTATGTTTGTTATGTTTTGTGATAATTTATTTAATTATATGTTGTGATAATTTATTCTGTTTCGTGACAATTGTTTTAATGATTATAGGTTTTTAATTTTTAATTTTTTATTTGTTGTGTCAAGGGACTAGAAAATGCTGTTAGTGAGCTTTTACCACATGTTGAGCATGTTTACATGAATTGGAGGAAAAGAGGCTTTACGGGTGAAGAGATGAAGTTGATGTTTTAGAATATAGCCAAGTCACCAAATCATCATGTTCTTTTGGAAAAAAACATGCAGGAGTTGTATACCAAGAATCCAAGGGCACCTCAAGAGATATTGAGAGTGCCACCAAGAAAATGGTAGGGCATTATTTGACACAGATAGTTTGTGTGATGTGGTAGACAATATTATGCGTGAAGCATTTAATGGTTCCCTACTTACAGCCAGACGATTGCCAATGATATCTTTGTTTGAGGAAATTAGAAGGAACATGATGGTTCGAATTAAAGACAAGAGAAAAGAGGTTGTTGCATAGAAAGGATCACTAGGGCCTAGAATTTGGAGAATTATTGAAAAAAATTCTGAAATTGCCAACCACTATGAAGTGTTTTTTAATGGGGGTGATAGGTATGAGATACATTTAGGAGAAAATCAATTTATAGTCAATTTAGCAAATAAATCATGTAGTTGTAGACACTATACCATATCTGGTATACCTTATGGCCATGCAATATGTGCTATGAGGGATGAATAAGCCAATGTTAAAGATTGTGTCAAGCTAGTATATTAAAGAGGTGTATATGTGTAGTTATGGGAACTTTATACAACCCATGGTTGGAAGGAATGAATGGCCCAAATCACAGCAAGGAAAGGAACCAGTACAATCACTAGAGTATAGAAAGATGCCCAAGAAGAATGGAAGAAAAGACCCTGATGAGCCCATTAAGACAAAGGCCACTATTAAGGGTAAATTGTCAAGGAAGGGCACGATTATGACATGCCAACTATGTCATAAAAAGGGCCACAATAAAAGAGAATGTCCTGTGAATGGTAGAATGGTAATATCTAACTCTTCATTTTATTATTTAATGTGTTTTAAGGTTTCTATCTTTCATTTTTGACTAATTATTCACTTTTAAATTGTTTACTAGACAAATTTTGCAATGTCTGGAAATCGTACGACTTCACAAAGAACTCCGACTGCTTCAGCTTTAACCTCTGCTTCTCAAGCTTCTTCAACTTCAACCTCTGCTCCTCCTACTATTTTAGCTTTAACCTCTGCTCCTCCTACTGCTTCAACTTTAACCCATGGTGTCTCATCACATGCTTCACCCCTTACTGCAACCATTTCAGTTCCTGGTGGATACACTGCCCTAGCTAAGCAGAGGAAAAAAAAACAAAGGGAAAGGCAAGAAGAAAGAAGCCACTATCCAAGCAAATACTTCTATTCCTGGTGCTTTAGTATCGGTTACTAGATCTGGTCTCAGATTTGTACATATCAATGCATCTGCTTCTTTTTCTACTTATAATGGAGCTTCTGGATCTGTTAAAGTTGTAGCTCATATTCCTACTCCTAAAAGGCCAGTAGAATCTACAAAATGCAAAGGCAAAGCAACTGGTGCTAAGAAACCACCATACATTGGATTTGAGGTTGTTGTTGAAAATGGCCAAGTTATTGTTTCTGCATCAACTGGGGTAAGAACAAGTCCCAGATCAAAGGGAAAGTTGTAGGTTGCCCCTAAACAAAAGTATTTTAACCCAACCAGATTAATAAAAAGGAGAATGAATTGGGATTTATACTAATCCTGACATCGGCTTACAGATTTTTAATGTAAGTTAATTCTCTTGCCATTTGTGATAATTATAGTTGCATTATTTTCTAGTATATTCCGTTAAATGCATTAATTTAAGAAGTTAATTGGGTTTATTATGTTCTGAACTTATTTGTTTATTGGATTTTAATAACTTGGAAGGCTAAGTGAAGAAATTCTTTCCTTTGGTAATGGTAAAGGTAAAAGAAAGGCTGGAGAAGCTATTGATACACAAGAATCCGAGACCACAATACAAGAGCAGTGAAAAAAAGGGTTGAAGTGATGTTTCATGGAGCATCTGTTACCATTTTCTTAATGTACTTTTCTCTGTTTTAGGTTGTTGTATGATGCTTAAAAAACAATTTAGTTAGGCAAATATTTAAAGAACTTTTTAGAAAACTGTTAAGATAGATGGAACATGTTTTGTAAGTTACCATCAGGATACTTTTGTATTTATGATCATCTGTATTGCTCACAAGTTGGAATTGGGCTCTAATACTGTGCATAAACAATGCTTTTCTATGCATATCCATGATATATTCAGAATGCCAATCTATGAAAATTGTATGATTCTACTAAAGTTTTGCTCTTCCAAAAATTGTCACATTCTTACAAAAAAAATAATTTCTGCTACATTGAGTAAGACTATTTTCTTACAATATGTTGGCAATGTTTAAGGTAAGGCATACATATTTCCTACCTTCATTGACCCTAATCCACAAGCATACACCAAAAGAATCACAAACATAAACATTAACATAAAGTTCCTAAGTACATTTCCATTGCTACCTTTCCTATTCCTGCCAACATTTTCTTCCATTTCTTTCAACTTAAGCCTCAAACTAGAAACTTCACTATTCAAAATGAAATTTTCTTTCACAACTTCATCTTAAATAAGCTCCACAGCATTCTCCTTGTAATTTTCAACCTCATTTTTCAGGTGCTTCACATAGTCATACAACTGTTTCTCTCTTTTTCTCAACTCAAAAATTATCTCCTTTGCTTTATCACAGAATTTCAGATCATGCCAGTTATGAAAACTATAATCGAACTCCTACATTTACGCTGAAAATTCAAACACCACAAAAAAAAGGAAGAAGAAAATTTGTAAGCATCTTAATGTTTATTTTCCCACTTAACTTACATGGTATCTACGGCATCCATAGAATCTTTTACCGAGGTTTCGGCAAGTCCAAGAACTCCACCTTAGTGCTTTCAACTTGCAATGACAGAGAACTTGCTTCTTTTTCATAATCCATTTCAACCGGATAATTGCCATGGATTAGTTTGTAGCTACTTATGTCGAAATTACCAACTCTATCCCGTTATCCACTATTAAAACAACAATAACCCAACATCAATTTTATGAATTTCATTTGTTGCAAAAGATGTTAAATCAGAAACCCTAAACCCAAACAAACTCTAACCCTAACTCATACCTTGTAGATGCAAATGAGCAACCAGATCCATCTGAATAGCTCATTCCTCTTTAACTTCTTCCTTATTCGGACAAGAGAGCAAAAAAAAGAAAAGGAAAAACAACAAGAAGCAAAACAACCACCCCAATGTTATTAATTGAAAGAGAAAAAGAACATTGTAGTTTGGCAAATTTCTACTGAATGGGTATTTCGCCCTCTTCCTTTATGTTTTTCCCAACCTTTTTTATGTTTAATTTTTTTTTCAAACCCCGACCCGCCGGTCCGGCAACGTGACATCCGCCGTACCACCTCGAGATGCATGCCATGCAATGCAAGCTATCGAGATGGCACAAGGCATAGAAAGAGTACCGTCACTGCAAAACCATCAAAACTAAACTGTAATTAGAAAATATTTATAATAATAAATAAAAAAAAAGCACCAGTGGATTAACTTAAAGGATAACCTATGCAGTGGAGTCTACTAACTCCTAGGTCACCAACCACTCCTATGAGCCTCTAATCCATCTAGCACCCTTGCACGTGGGAACTGCATCCAACAAAGTTGGGTATAGTTGAGTGATAGAGGTTCAATGTAAAGTCAAATAGGCTTGGGGAGTTCGGGTAATTTCCAAAACAATTTAGAAAACGTTACACGTTTCTTTTAAAACCCTTTTTCAAAATATTTGCCCCAAATCCTTTCTGAGTAAAACAATAATAACAACATTAACTACGAGCTGGCCATGAAGATACAACGAGGCTCGACCTTGGCCGTGGTTGAGGATCTCACATCGTCAAGGGCTATTTCTTTTCTTTTCTCTTTAAAAACTTTCCTTTAAAAGGAAACTGTTTTCTTTTAAAATCTTTTCTTACAATATATATATATATATAAATATAGAAAGATATAGGTATCTCTCTCTAAACCTATTCTGTCAACAATGCCATTCACTGTGTGGTTATAGCTACACCGGCCCTGGCAAGCGTCCCTACGCACCTCTTTACTCCAAGGTCTATACACTCACTATACCCCTTTAGAAAGGCGGTCTACTGCTACCTTGCATGCATGCTCCATCTTGGTCCTCTTGCTTCATCACATACAGCTTCAAGTCTCATCGAGTCTTCTCTGGGACTCCGTCTATCATTAGTATGATCATGCCCCGTCGGGCACTCATATCATACCTTACATATTTATATATAAAAACAAAACATACATATATACATCTTATAAATTTAATTATCTTAAAACACCCCGCCCATGTGGTATACAACAACGTGTGTGGCGGTGTGAGGGAATACCCGAATTCCAAAACATTTAATTAAAATATTTTTATAATAATAAAAGCGGTTAGCCCAAAATGGCTAAACACTAAAACAAAGCCACTCACAGTGTTGGGAGGTTAGTATAATCCCAATTGTCCCACAAAGATTGATCTCTGGAACATCACTGCACTCGATTGTTCGGAACCGTAATTACATGGACATATGCGTTAACATTCATAATCAATCTATGAATGCACCTATAAGGCTCTACTATCACATAAGATGATGTTTGTATGTGTTTCAGGGCATAGAAAAGTGTCTGGGAAGGTTTCGGGTCAAAATCGGATACTTAGGGTAAAATTACAATTTTGCCCTAGACAAAGACCTAGCTAGAAGACCCACTCCCACACGGGGGTGACTCGGCTTTCGTGCAGGAGACGTACTGTAGGTTCTTATCCCAAGGTTTTTCATCGGTTTTTAGGCCGGTTACTCCACAGTTTGGCCTGAAAATTGAAACATGCAATCCCCACGACTCCCAAGATGTGTTTACCGAAACAAAAACGTGAATCATAGGCTCAAAGTTCTTAAATCTAAAATCTAAATATAAATTTAACTAAGAAACTAATTTAACTTTGAACCTAGATTTCTCCTTGACCAATACATGAAAATGCGTGCAAACTAGGTACAACGTAGATCGAGGTGAGTAGAATGACATACTACAAACTCACCTTGATTTGCTGGTCAGTTTGTTCAAATCGGCCAAAAGTCCGAAATGGCTCTGAGAAGGCACAAAAGAGAAAAGAGAAATGAAGAGAAAGAGAGAAAAAGAGAAATGGGGGGGGGGGGGGGGGAGAGGCTCGGCCTCCCCCTATTTATAGGGAAGCCTGGCACTGGGCCTACTCGGACCCCTGGCCAGACTTTCTCTCATCTCTTCAACCTTTCTCATTCCCGATCCTTGGCCTAATCCATCAACTTTTACGCCAATGGATATCGAATCCATTGGCTATGGACTTAAGAAAGTTCAATTGGAGTTTAGTTGCTTCTATGCATGATTAATCACCTCATCTTCCAACTCCGTCTTATACTAAGCTTAACATTTCTTCATAATCAGGCACATCTGGACCGACATGTTGTTTGAATTAATATGCCATTTACACTATTCCATTTGTACGAAAAATTAAACTAGGTCCGACTGTGTCAACTCTTCCCTCCTTTAAAAAATTTCGTCCTCAAAATCACCGAGGTAGCTGTCGGGGAGATTTGGCTTCTACTCCAAGCCTTCTCCTTGGTTTCGAACAATGTTCGTACCACTATTCATCTTCGAATTTTCTCGTTATGTCTCGATCTCTTTTGATCATTTCCTCTCTTTCTCGTTATTTTGTTCTTGAGTTTGAACTTCATCTTATCTTTATCAGAGCCTATCCTTATCCATTTGTGGGTTAGGCTCACCTCGCTTTAGCTGTGTCAGTTAGAAGTTCTTACTTCACCTCTGCTATGTTTTCTCGATCCTTTTGCTTTATCCTTTGTTTCTCCTTAAATTCTTTATTACTGAGACTACCTCCTTATTGCTACTAAGGTTCTACTCCTCTGGTTTTCTCTAGAAGTCTCTTCTTCTTTCCTTAATTGTGCCTCCCATTCCAAGGCTATTCTTTGACGCATCCTTCATCTTCTTCATGTCTTGTACTCATCTTTGTAACCAAGATATCGAGGAAGACTTTAGATTAACTCCCTCGCCTCTTAGGCGAGGTGTACGGTGAGTAGTTTGTTTTTACCTTCCTTGATCTTTTTCTCTATTTCGTTTCTTAGTCCTCTTTTCTTTCTTCTCAATATTTCTCTTTATTAATATATGGCATATGAGTCGAGCTCTTGTACACACTGGCCCACTCTCGGCCATATCATATCGAGGGATCAAAGGTCATGCCCTTTTGGCTCTTACAATCTTACTCACTCTCTAAGCGCCTATCTCTATCTCAAATAGGGCCCTCGGCCCAAGTTATCTCTCATCCTCTCTGGGATCAATCTCTCTGGGATGGAGAACTTTGGGAGGCCTCATGCTCTCCCCAGTCACACTTTAGGTCGGTCCTCTCTAGTGGTCATCATAGAGATCCTCTAGATCTCGATCTATGATCTTCCCTTATATAGGGATTCCTCACATGGCTCCCATGTCATCCATAATTGAGCCTCGACTATATGCCCATCCATGCCATTTTCTTCAGCCTCTTTGGGCTCTTTTCATCTTTTATCTTCTTTACTATAGATCGTTCTCTTTTCCTCCTTTTATTAACAGCTCAAGTTGGGTTTCTTTTCCCCATTCTCTATCCTTTTTCTTTCTTTCATCCACCCACAGTTCATTGTGGGGTCCACCTTTCTCTTGTATTCCCGTCTATACGAGGCTAGGCCAATCACGCACCTTGAAATAGTGCGGCATTGTTTGTAGCTTCCTTTATCTTCGTATTCCTCTTTCTTAGAGTTTTTTATCCTTTCACTTGATTCGCCCTTATCTTGGGTCCATTGCTATCCTTTGGCATCGTCTGCAGCTTTCATCATCTCCATACCTCTTCCATTAGGGTTTTGGGTTCGCTGCTAACTTTGTCTTGTCTTAGTTGTCGTGATCTTTCACGCTTTATCTAAGGTTTCCTGTGTTCAACGTTCAGTTCTTAATTTCCTTACTTTCTTTCCTTACATTCTTTATCGTCCTTATCTTTACTTTTCTTTTCTTCTAACACCTTTACTTCATTTAGGTGTTAAAATTTACTTTCTTTTTCTTATACTGGCTGTGCTCATAGAAGCTTATAAGTTTGTTGAGTTCCTTTTCTTATCCATGTACTCCTTCTATTGAGTACTCGGGGTTATCTGTGTGATCCTTTCTGTCTTAATTCCCGCATCTCTTGATTTTCGCATGTGGGTCTTCTTATCTTAGCCATCCTCGATTCTCAATTCCCTGATATCATTCCTTTGTCCTCTACACCAATGTTTATTTGTTGCCAAAAACACCTTTCTTTACCAGTCACTGTCTTCTACTCTTATCTACACTTGGTTACTTCCAATTTACCTTGGTTTAGACTTCATCTCCTACATCCTTTCTTTACTTACCATTCTTCGAGGGGAATTTATCCTTAGGTTAAGCTGCTTTCCTCTTTTAAAATTTCCAAATTATCCTTTATGTTCCTTAACTCTTTACTCTTAATTTTTTTATCTCACTCTTACATCTTATTTTCACCCTTTTTGTCTTCTCAAGTTTCAATTATTACCCTTGTTTGTCCTCACTCTTTCTTCAACTTTTACCTAAGTCGATCCACTTTCCTTCTTAACTGTATTTGCAATCTCCTTATAATTTCCATCATCATCATCATCTTCTTCTTCATTCTTTCACCATAATTTACTTTCCCATATTCTGGTGCCTTCATTTCTTTATCTCTCTTTTCTTCTCTTCCATCCTTTCTTCATTTGTATCTATAGGGTAGGTAAGTAGTGAAAAGCTTGCTACCCTTCATCCTTTAGGATACAACATCTTAATTCACTCGTTTTCTCCGAGTGATTTCCTTTCTTTCCCCTTTATATACTCTCGTTTCCTTTTCTTCTCAATTTTTTTTCTTTCTATCCAACCTCCTTATCTCTTCTAAACTTAAATTGTCGGGGGTTTCTTTTCCTTTTCTGACTCACCTTCTTAACCCTTTTTATCTCTGTAATTCTTACCTCCAATCATCCTTGCTTATTCTTTTCTCTCTTTAACCTATTCGTAGTATGATGTAATGCCTTGGCTTGACTCGAATTTGATGCTGGGCTTTTTTTAGGCAAGATATATTTTCTAAGTCTTTTATTCGATTTGCTTCACTAGATTTTCTTAATCCTCCTTCTAGGCTTTTAAAACCCTTTTTTATTCCTTTTCTTAAACTTATCCCTAGGTTATCTACCTAGGTTTTGTTATATTCTAGTTTCCTACACCTTATTCTTTACTAGCACTACTTAGTCATTTTGGGGTTATTAACCTATGGTTCATTATGAATTTATTGCTAATTGTTAAAGTTTTCTAGTGGTGTGTTATGCTTTTCCTTTTTTAAGGCTCTACTCCTAGTTAGCCTATACTTTGTTCATCAACTGAATTAAGTTTATCTTCTTCCAAGCCTTATTTATATCTGATTAGCCTAAAATTTTCATTTACCTAGAGTTTTGTGCTTTCTTTCTTCATTAAGAAGCTTCCGCACTACATCATAGCATCTCTTACACCCTTTGTTTAAACGTTCGCTTCTTTCCTATCTTTTGCCTTTCTTCTTTCTCACCAGTTTTCCTCTGGTGATGTCTTTCCAATTATAGGGGGAAAGGTTCTCTTCGTGCTCTTTCTTTGCACACATACAAGTATTTTCATCGTCACCATCCATTCTATTCTCTCTGCTTGCTTACTTCCCATTAATCTTGTCATGGTCATTTCTTATTATCCTTTGAGGGTCTCTTCAATCTCCATCTCTTTTCTCTTCTTTCTCCGTTATCTTCTCTTAACGTTGGTATCCAATGGTTGGACAAGTAGTAATAAATCTATTACTCGTCAACCATATGGATGAAATCTCTTTCCACCATTCTTACCACCATTTTGCTCCTTGAATACCTTTAGCGGTAGGATACGAAGGCTGGATACATAGTAAGGGGTCCACTATGTATCCATCATACAAATATAAGATCTCATTCCATTCCTCACTATCCGTTTCACCATGTTTACCTTCTTCCTTCTCATCGTTTCTCGAGAATGGCTTCACTCTTGTTCTTCTTTCTTACTATTCTTTTGGCATTCCTGAGCCTTTTAGGTTTCCTCTTATCAGTCCTTCATCACATCCTCGAGTGACTCTCCCTTAACTCACTTCTCGTGACCTTAGGCTTACTCGATCTTCTCTGAATCCTTGGGTGCTTCTCCTCGATTGACCCTTTCCCAAAATCTACACATAAATAATGTAGAAAGTGGAAGGTATCTGATTGGTTCGTTGGAGGGGGTCGAGTTATTCTCTTCTTGAAGTTCTTCACCTTCATTGTTCTCCTCTATGGTTATTCGTCTCACGTCTTGAAATCCTTGAGTGCCATCTCTCTTGACTCTGGGCAGTTTTCCTTCATTCCACCTCTGTCGCACTTCCTTTCACAATCTACACACAATGTTGTAGAAATGAGAGAAGTTGGCTCGCCTTTGCTGCACTCTCCTTTAGAGTCTACACACGAGTATTGTAGAAATTAGGAGAGAGCGGGGTTGAGTTGTCCTATGTGGACTCTACATTGATTCCTTCACTTCATCTTTTTTTAACACACCCGGACCTAATTTGACTTTTCCATACAACCGGAATAGTATAAGACGGTGTATTAACTCAACAATATGTCGGTCCGGATATGTCTAAGTAAAAAGAGAAGTTAAGCTTACGATAAGACGGAGTTGGAAAATGAGACAAGTGACCATGCATGGAAGCACTAAAGTGGACTTCTTTAAGCCCATAGCCAATGGATTGGATATCCATTGATGAATTGGTTAGTGGATTAGGCCAAGGATCGAGATTATGAGAAGTGGAAAAAGGGGGAATTAAGTCTGGCCCAGGATTCGAGTAGACCCGGTGTCAAACTTGTCTATAAATAGGGGGATTTAAGCTCTCCCCCTCTCATTTCTCTTCTCCCTCACTTCCTCTCCTCTCATGGGCTCTCTCGGAGCAATTTTGGACTCTTGGTAGATCGGAGAATCCAACCGACGGATCAAGGTGAGATCTTGGTATGTTATTCTACTCACTTAATCTATGTTTTATTAAGTTTTCATGCATTTCCATGCATCGATCTAGGAGAGATCTCGGCTCAAAGTTAGGTCTAGCGTTTTTGTTAAATTTTAAGCTTAGATTTGAGATCTAGGAACTTTAAGTCAATGATTTCGAGATTTCTCTTGGTAAACGCGTTGTGGGCATCCCGAGGATCGCCTGGATAAGTCTGTTAGACGATTGGCGATCGAATGGAATGGAAAATGGAGCAAAAGTCTTGGATCCCGAGCCTTTTTGCTCGTCTCCCACCTGGGAGTCGAGTCTCTCCCACACGGGAGTGACAATGGCCACCCCGACCAAGTTCCACACGGGACTTGGTCGGGTCACGAGCGAGAGCTGTCCGTAGGCCAAGTCCCTCGAGGGAGTGGCCCTATTCATGCGGCGGGCCCATGGGCCCTTAGAGGCATTTTGATAATTTTTCTTCAAGTGTCCGGTTTTGACCCCAAAACCTCCTGGACACTTTTTTAAGCCCCGAAACGCATCCAAACACTGTCTTAGGTCATGCTAGAGCCTCATAGGTGCATTCATAAGTTTATTATGAATGCTAATATGTATTTTCGTGTATTAGGGCTCCGGATAATCGAGTGTGGCGATGCTCCGGAGGTTAAGCTACGTGGATCTTTTGGGAGTATAGGAATCTCCCAACACTGTGAGTGGCTTAGATTTCTTTGTTTAGCCATTGGGCACAAAGGTTTTAAAAGCATAAATGATTTTCAAAGGTTTTGGGATACGGGGAATCCACGCACACACAGTTGCTTGGTGATATACCCACGTAAAAAGTGGGAGGTTTTCAAAGAAAACAATAAAGACCTATGTGTGTGTGTTTATATTTATATTTGTATGTTTTAAATATATGTGTTTTGTATACATATATATATATATGGATGGGATGCGAGATGAGTGACTGAGAGGTATCCTCGGGCTTCGATTTGAGGGAGTATGGACCTAGTTGAGAGGCATGCATAGAGAAGTAGCCGTGGACCACTTTTTGAGGGGCACAGTGAGTGGAGACCCTGGGAGAGGCGTGTAGGGAAGCTCGCCAGGGCTCGATGTAGCTATGTTCCACTACAGCGTCTGGTACCACCAAGGGAACGGGCTAGAGAAAGAGAAAAAGAGAAAAAGAGAAAATGTTTTGAAAAGAAAAGAGATAGCCCTCGGTGCAGTGAGGTATACAACCGGCGGGTCGAGCCTTCAGTGTATTAGAGGCCAGCCCATTTTATTTATATTTATATTCTTTTATTTAAATGAATTTAAAGAAAATTCTCATTGGAGAATTTGAAAAGAGATTTGAAAAGAAAAATATTTATTTTATTATTATATTTTGGATTTCCCCCTGTTTTCCCCAACCCCGATGGAGATTCATTAAACCTCTGTCACTCACCTATATCCAATGTGGATAGATGCAGATCTACGTACGATGATAGCAGGTAGATCGGAGGCTCACTAGAAGGCATCGGTGGCCTAGTCTTAGCAGTTTCAGCTGCGTAGGTATTCTTTTAAATTAATCCACTGGTATTACTTTTAAACTTAATTATTTTATTAAATGATTTCTAATTTAAATTTTAGTTGTTTTGCAGTGATGATATCCATATCTATGCCTTACAGTGCTTCAGGTGCGTGACTGGCCAGCACATACTTCGAGGTAACACGACGGTTGCCATATGGCCGGCCGGGCGGGTCAGGGTGTGACATTTTTAGTCACCTTTCCTCTCAAAACTTCCTCTCAAGGTCTACACACAGTTAGTGTAAAGAGTGAGAGGAGTTGATTCATCTCGTGTGGGTTCTTCATCGACCCTTACACTTGGTTAGCTCTCACATGGCTTCACCCTTCGTCCTTTTGTGTGCACTTGATGAAGTCTTTTCCATTCCTGCTTTTGCTAGGATGCTTTATCTCACTTCCTAAAGTTCTTTCAACCTCGTCCTCTGTGATCTCGTATCTCTTGACTCCTTCCTTCTTAACCTAACACTTTCCAATAATCTACACATAAGTAGTGTAGAGAATGAGAGAGGTTGCGTTAGTCTTCTTGGGTTGTCTGCTCCATCTTGGCCCCCTTGTCTCGATCTTATTGCCTTAACTTTCTCCTAACTCCTACACGTTACAAGTGTAGAGAATAGGGAAGTCGCATTTTAGCTGGGCTAGACATCAAATTCGTTTCTTCACTGGTGAGTCTTGATGTCCACTACCTCGAAGGTTGGATATCGAACCAGTTATATTCACTGGTGAGTCTTTGAATAAGCTATCTTGGAAAATTGGGCAAGATATCATATATATCATCATTTCAAGGGACTTACTATCCCTTGTTGAGTTTGGCAAAATGACGAAGAAGGGTATTGAACCTAAAAAATTGGTCTTGGGGGGTTTCTCGGAAAGCTCACTTTGCTTTCATGAATCTTGAGAAAAAGGTGGTCATGGTGTCACTTCACCTGAAACCACACTCGAATACCTAATATGGTGGCACACTACCAAAGAAGGTATTCTAAGAGTAGGTTTGGATATTTAAAATTCGTTCAAGTAATCACGTTCTCGAACTCTGGAGTTTTGAAACCTAAGTAATCCACTGGCTTTGAAAACATTTAAAAACTTTTGAAAATACTTTGAAAATGCTTTTCATCTTTTGAAAACATTTAGAATCTTTTAAATGCTCTGATACCAATCAAATTGTCATGCCCCGACTCTCCGGTCCAGTCACGTAACAACCACCATACCACCTCGAGATGCGTGCCATGCAAGGCGTGCTATCCGAGATGGCACAAGGCATAGAAAGAGTATAGTCATTGCAAAACCATCAAAACTAAACTTTAATTAGAAAATATTTATAATAATAAGTAAGAAAAAAGAGCACAAGTGGATTAACTTAAAGGATAACCTACGCAGTGGAATCTACTAACTCCTAAGCCACCAACCACTCTTATGAGCCGCCAATCCATCTAGCACCCTTGCACGTGGGAACTGCATCCAACAAAGTTGGGTATAGGTGAGTGACAGAGGTTCTGTCATGCCCCGACCTGCCCGGGTCTGCCACATGGAAATCGCCGTGCTACCTCGAAGTACGTGCGGCCAGTCACCCACCTGAAGCATCGCAAGGCATAAAAATGGATACCATGCTGAGAAAAAAACTAAAATATAATTATAATAATTTAAATAAATATTTAACTTATAAAGTATACCGGTGGATTAATTTAAAAGAATACCTACACAGCGGAAACTACTAAGCCTAAGCCACCGACGTCTCCTAGTGAGCCTTCATTCTATTTGCTGACCTCGTACGCGAATCTGCATCCACCGACATTGGATACATGTGAGTGACAGAGGTTCTATGAATCTCCATCGGGGTTAGGGAAAATAAGGGAAATCTAAAATAAAATAATAATAAAATAAATATTTTTCCTTTCAAAACTCTTTTCTAGTTCTCTAATCGAGAACCCTCTTTCAAAATTTTTTAAATAAATATATATATATATATATCACAAATAGGCTGGCATCTCTTTTATATTGAAAGCTCGACCCATCGGTCGTATGCCTCACTGCACCGAGGGCTATCTCTTTTCTTTCTAAAATATTTTCACATTTTCTTTTTCTCTAGCCCCGTTCCCTCGGTGGTGCCCATCGCTGTGGTGGAACACAGCTACCTTGAGCCCTGGCGAGCTTCCCTACGTGCCTCTCCTAACCAAGTCTTGACTCACCATGCCCCTCAATAGGCAGTTCACGGTTGAGTATCTAGCATGCTTTCTCCAACTCGTCCACGCTCCCGCATATATTGGAGCCCAAGGAGCATCCCTCTCAATCACTCATCTCGCAAGGGTATCGCACCCTTAAAATCATAATAATAATACTTCAAAAATATATATATATACGCATAAAACATTTATATTAAAACATATAATCACACACACATAAGTTCTTATATTCCTTTTTAAAACATCCCACTCACTGTGTGGGTATATCACCACGCAAATGTGTGTGTGTGTGGATTTCCCATATCCCAAAACTTTTGAAAACATTTATATTTTAAAACATTTTTAAAACCTTCATTCCCAGTGGCTAAACAAAGAAATGTAGGCCACTCACAGTATTGGAGATTCGTATACTCCCAAGCGCTCCATGTAGTTCAACCTCTGGAGTATCGTCACATTCAATTCACCCTGAGCCCTAGTACATGGAAACATACGTTAGCATTCATAATTAAATTTATGAATGCACCTACGAGGCTCTAGCATGACCTAAGATGATGTTTGGATGTGGTTTGCAAGGCTCGGAAGTGTTTCGAATCGATTTGGGGTCAATTGTGAAATGACCTTTTTGCTCCTAGAGGACAAGACTGGCGCCGGATCTGGAGTGAACCGGCATCGGTTCTCTTCGACCAAAAGGCCATCTGCCGACAAGCAGAAATGGCGCCGGATCTGTTCTGGGTTTCCAACCTAAGAATTCCTCAATTTTTCTCTTAGCTCGAAAACCGATGCAATCGTCCAGCAATTCAGCTACAAATTCAGATGCATATACCTTAATGCATCCACAACACATTTATCGAAAGAAAAACGAGAATCACAAGCTCAAAGTTCCTAGATCTTTATTTTAAACTAAGAATTTAACTAAAAAGCTAAACTAACTTTGAGCTTAGATCTCTCCTAAACCAATGCATGGAAATGCGTGCAAACTTAGAAAATCGTAGATCAATGTGAGTAGAATAACATATTAGAAACTCACCTTATTCTATCGGTCGATTTGTCCGAATCTGCCAATTGTCCAAAATGCCTCCGTTTGGCTCCAGAGAGAAAAAGAAAAGAAAATGAAAGAAAAAGATAAAGAGAAATGAGGAAAAGATTCGGCTTTCCTCTATTTATAGAGGAGCCCGACGCCGGGCCTACTCGGGCCCTAGGTCAAACTTTTTCTCCTTTTTCAACTTTCTTTCATTTTCACTCGTTGGCTAAATCTTTTGATTTCTTGTACCAACAGGGCCCATAATAAATTTCTAGGGACTTAATTGGAGGTCTTTTTGGCATTTACTAATTTCCATGCACGGTTAATTACTTTATGTTCCAACTCCGTCTTATCCTAATTTGAACTTCTCTTCTTAATTAGACACATCCGAACCGACGTATTATCGACTTAATACATCGTCTTACACGATTCCGGTTGTACGGAAAAGTCGCATTAGGTCCGAGTGTGCAAGGTTCAATGTAAAGTCAAATAGGTTTGGGGAGTTCAGGTAATTTCCAAAACAATTTAAAAAACATTACACGTTTTTTTAAAACCTTTTTTTCAAAATATTTGTCCCAAATCCTTTCTAAGTAAAACAATAATAACAAAAATAATAATGACAACATTAACTATTGGCTGGCCATGAAGAGACAGCGAGACTCGACCTTGGCCATGGTTGAGGATCTCATATCGTCGAGGGCTATTTCTTTTCTTTTCTCTTTAAAAACTTTCCTTTAAATGGAAACTATTTTCTTTCAAAATCCTTTCTTACAAAATATATATATATATATATAGAAAGATATAGGTATCTCTCTCTAAACCCGTTCCGTCAACGGTACCATTCGTTGTGTGGTTACAGCTACACCGGCCCTGGTGAGCGTCCCTACGCACCTCTCTACTCCAGGGTCTATATTAGATTAAATTGTAATATTAAATTATATTATATTATTAATTAAATTAAATATTTTTAAATATTAATATAAAAGTAATGTACAATATTTTGATATTAAATTTAAATTAACTAATTAAATTTAATGGTTTTTACAATTTTACCAAAGCTTGGCTCCCCGACCACCCCTCTGTCGACCTTGTTAGATTGGATGCTCTAAAAAGAAATAAAAATTGCTTACATGAAACTATTACTTGCTCAACAACAACCTTATGAACTGTTGGTAAAGTAAATATCTCTTGAGTTTCAATGTGTAGGAATCAAATTCCGATAAACACAAAGTATAAATAATAATAAAAACCCTATTGATTTGCCCCTGTGGACTCTAACCCCAGTTTAAAATAGTAATAATCTCCCAATAAGTAATTTATTGGAATCTAGAGTGTAATTAATTTTTTTTAATATGATTAGACGTAATTGAACTAATGTTAAATTTAAATTTTGTGGAGATAGTGGAGGGCAAAAATGATAATTTGCCCGATGGTATAGAAAGCCAAATATTGGCTTTGAAGAGGAGATTATTTCTTCTTCTTCCTATTTTTCTTTTCTTCCTTTCATTTCTATCAAAGCTCTAATCTTCTTCAATTTCTTTCTTAATTCTCAACCAAATTAAGCAAATAGATACACTAAATCATATTGTTTTCCAAACTCTACACGAATATGGGAATTATTCTTGGAGAGAAACAACAATTTAAGCTCAATTTGGAGTACAAGTTTAGGACTCTTTTAGAGATTTGGGAAAAATAAGCTTAATTTGGTTTAAGCTATTTAGGCATGTTATTCTACTCCTTACAAGCTTTCAATTGATTCAAGAAGCATGCAAATTGGTTGCGTGGTTGATAAGTTCTCTAATTTTGGAAGAAAATGTGTATTCTTAACTTAATTTGTAGATTTAAACTTGAATTGTTATTGTAAGGTGTTATGGTTAAGTTATGTGGTGCATCCGGGGCCATAAGAGGTTGAAAGTGAAGTTGGGAAGTGAAAAATTGGATTGTACAAGGTAGATGGCAGCCAAAAGAGCCACCATAGGGGATGGCTGAAGCAACTCCGGTGCCAGACCTAGGCATATCCGGCGCCAAACATGGTAGGGGGGCAGAAAGGTGGGTTCGAATGAAATTGGCACCAGACTTGACCAAAATAAGTGAATTTTAGCTTTTTCAAAAGGTTTTTGAGTCCTCTATAATTTTTTCAGAAATAGCTTTCCTTTAATTTAACCGTAGCATAGAGAAAACTTCAATTTCATCAAGTGTCACCAAACTGTTAGTTTTCAAGTAACACTAGATTGAGTGTTAAATTCAAATTGGTAAAAGACAAATTTGTGTTAAGTGAGTAACTAAGAAGATTTAGTAGACTTAACAAGATTTCATTTGGTTGAAGAATCAAGTTAATTGATCATGAAACGGGTGAGTTATGGTGTTGCCCATTCAAAGTTGATTAGTTGACTTTTGTTGAATTTTTTTATTTTGATCGTTTTCGATCCCGGTTTAGTCTAGAGCCATTCTCGAGCATAATAAGAGCCTATTTAGGCTATTTTGAGTCATCATGTGTACGTTTGACTTTTAAATTGATTTCTTAGAAGATTTTAATGTAAATTAGAAGCATCGATGATGGGTCGCAACAATGGCTCGGACTATGCAATGGATCGATTTAGGAAGTATACAAATCTCCCGTCAATATGAGTAGTTTTACCTCAATTTTTAGTGATATTGATGGCAATTGATTTTAGTTATTTTTTATACTGTTTTGGGTATGACGTACCATTGCACAAGCATCCATAAAATGATTTATGTGGGAAGGATATATATGGTATATGTAGAAGCATATATGAAAATATTTTATACGATTTTATGCTAACCTGATCGAGGCGTGGTGAGAGTTTGTACTTGGCTTCCTTGATCGATGCATTTATATGAACCTTATCATAGCGTGATTTTGATTTGTGTGTGGCCTACCCGATTGAGGTATTATATTGGTCCATAAGGGGCTTATCCATAAAGGGCATTTGCTAGCTTGCTAGTGACTTGTGGGTTTCCACAAGGGACTCACAAGGGCACTATTCTTGGGATAGAGAAGTGCAGATGTGTAACTCGCCATGAAAGTTTGTAGTCGTTGAGATGACGAAAGGCAATGTTCAGAGAGCGAGCATACTATGTGTGTGTGTGTCTGTGTGTAATTTTATATGATGACTTGAAGAGATTTGCTCCCAACTGTGCAAGTTCATAGATAGATGAACTCAATTACTATACGTCGCCCTGTATGATGTTATGAGATTTCAAAATAAATTATTTATTTGGTGGGTTGATTATTTAAAATAATTTGAAGATTTATAAATGAGTTTTTGGTATAATTATATCCCTTACCATTTTGGTCTTTTACATTGTTTCCAAAACACATTACTGAGTGAGTTTACCATGCACCTAAGTACTTAATTTTACTCTTAACATACTAAGGTGGTCCAATGTGTTTTTAAAATGTTTTAAAACAAATTTCTAAGCTTTGAATACCAATAAAACTATCACGCCCCGACCCGTAAGACCACATGTCAGCCGCCGTACTACCTCAAACCCCGTGATTTAATTATGTTTTTCAAGCTTGAGGCTCATTGAGGAGTGGCCACTTAACTATAATTGTGTAGGCATGCCTTCAGCTTAGTATGTGATTCCTTCTTAGCGTATTTAGTGATCCATTGTTGGTTTCTAATTTCGCTGTATTTGGATTCATATTCCATTATGCAAATTGTGAATTTATGCATACTTGATATTTCCCATGAAAGATTTTGAGTATTATTATTATGAAAGCATTTTTGTAAAAATCCTATTTAAATGAGTATTTAGATTTGATTTCCATTCATGATAGTTTTCATATTTATTTTATGCTATCTATACTATACCTTGCACTATTTCGGATATGTGGGCACATGACATGTACTTCAAGATATTGCGATGGCTACCACATGATTGATGTAATGAGTCACACCTCGACACAATGATTAAGCGCATAACAATCATTGCAAACCCTTGAACTGCATTCTATTATGTTAAAATACACTCCAAGGTTTCGCAAGGCTAAAACTATAATCTTACATTTTATTTTCATGCAGTAACCAGGTAGTTCTCAAGTTTCAATAATTTACAGAAATGTAATACCATTCAGTGTAGAAATATAGTAGTGATTAGTGAAATAAAATTCAAGCTGTAAACTTGCACAGGAGTGCCATTGAACCTTTGCGACATATTTTTAAAGTAATATTTTCATCAACTTATAGTATTCAGAAAAATACCACAATAGTCTCAAAAAGTCCTAGACACCTTAAAGAGAGAAAATGTGAAGTTTTAAATGACATGTACACTAAGTGGGACGTACGTAAATTTTTGAAATAGTACAAAAGTTGACTTTTACCTCTTTGGTCAAACTTCTCCTAAATATGAGCAATATGCCACTGCAACGTTTCCTAACAATGCCGAAACTATCTACGGCCTGAAAATGGGTTTATAAACAAACATAGTTGAGTATAAAATACTCAGTGAGTGGATGACCGATGAAAACATTAATAGAAAAATCAAAGTTTCCTTTTTACTAAAATTAACTATAAGCTTAATAGTTATAATATTTCAAATATTCCCTAAGATGTAGTAATATAAATGAACAATTGAAAGAGAAAATAGAGAAAACAGGAAAATGAACTCATTAATATTATCCATCAAATCCTCTACCCAAGCTATCGCCTTGGCCGAGATCGACACTGGGTAAATGAGTTCCATTCTGCTTGACAGTCCTCACACCAAGGCTGCCAAGATGGCTTTCACAGAACATTGATCACATAATATCCATTTGTAATAGCATTAAAATTCATAAAACGTTAATTCTTTTCTCAAATTATAAGTTCATGAAAAAAATATTTTCTCATTATCAAGCAAGATTTTATAAATAACATAACATGCAGATTTTCATGTTCACATTTCAACCATCAAGGTCATCCTCATAGGCCAACTTATCAATAATTTAGCTTCAAAACTAAGCAAACCAAAGCATTAAATCAAAAATATTAAATAAAATGTAAAGGCAAAATTTGAGTCAGTTATCCACCCACAGTTCTTGGTGAAAAGTCAGTTCTTGACCTTCATCTACAGTTTTCTTCCCTCTATCTTGTGCGGCGCCTATGTGAAACATTGAATGTTAGGTACATTTCAATTCTTAAGCCTTAACTATTAACATTACATAACTACTAACTTAACCTATATGCATGCAATGCATAAAATGCAAGATTAGGCAATAAATTTTGATTTTTCCCTCTCACCTAATTAACTTGTATATCTTTTTTTTCTTCATCATTTACCATCCAATTTCATAAATCACTAGTACCAATTGCACTTCAAAATTTCCAGTCAATATCTTTATCAAATTCACATTTGTTCATCTCCATAATTTCCACTTCCGCATTTAGATCCAAGCTACTCCGAAATAAAATTAAACTAATTAGATCTTCCAATTTGGCATAATGGCATTTTTCTTTCTTCCTCAATTCCATATACATAAATCATGTTTCATGAGAAATTGATCTAATATCCATAATAAGCATGACAAAATTTACAATATAACTCAAAATTAGGTATGCTTACCTTACGATTATTCCAACTTCAACATAAACCCTAATCCTTTCTCTTCAAATTACTTTTAACCAAGCTCAAATTCTTCAAAATTGATAAAGGCTACTAATGGGATTGTTAAGGGCTTCAATTTGAGTATAAATTTGCAAGGGCTTTACAAATTAAACTAGAAAAATTTCAAGGTAGGAAGAAGTTTTGGTGTAATGGGGGAAGATTGGAATGTTGGAGAATGTTCTTGAAAATTGCAAGAGAAATGGCCCCAACTCCTTTTATGTGGCCATTGGTCATATGCCATGCACATGACCAAAAAATCTTATGGCAAAATGATCAATCTACCTCGATAGACAATTTTGCCTCCAAAAAATTTAAGGAATTCCACTTATATCCTTAATCAGTCCCAAACCTTACAAAGTGTCTATAATTATTTCTCAACCCCTATTAAGTTATTCTACATGCCATAGAATTTTCAAACTCCTTATCGTTTGTGAGTTATGCTAATTCGAACTTCTTCCTCATTTTTCACCAAAATTTCTAACTATCCATCTAACACTATAAGATTCTTCTGACTCTATGTTGTATAATGCATGACATTATCTGAAAAAAATAAAATTTATGAAGCGAGCATTACATAACGCCCCAACCTGGAGTCGACCACATAGCAACCGTCACGCTACCTCGAGCTACGTGTGTACAATCAAGCATTGTAATGCAACGCAAGGCATGAATTTGATATCATCGCTGTAAAATAATTCAAAATTTAACTTTAATTAAAAATAATATTTATAATAGAAAATCATTTAATAAATTAATCAAATTTAAATCGAGTACCAATGGAATAACTTAAAAAAAATACTTAAGCAGTGGAAACAGAAGAACTCCTATAGCCACTAATGTCTCTAACATCCTCGTACTCGAAAACTGCATCCAACAAAGTTGGCTACAGGTGAGTGATAAAGATTCAATAAATGTTCACTAGGGGTTAGGGAAATGGATTAATCCAAAAGAAATTATAAAGCAGTTTATTTTGTTTTCAAATTCTTTTCTCAAAACGTTTTTTCTAATCATGATTAAAGAAAATAAATTATATAAAATAAAATCTCAAATGGGCTGACTGCAAAACATTGAAGGTTCAACCCCTCAACGATCATATGCTTTACTACGTCGAGGGCTATCTCCTTAACTTAAAACAATTTATATATATTATCTACTTCTCTATCTAGCCCATTTCTTCGACGATGCCATTTGCTGTGGGTGGACATAGCTACATTCTAGCCTTGGCAAGTTTTTCTCAGCGCCTCTTAATCCCAGGGTTCCCTGATCACTGGGCCCATCAAAACAGGGTCCATGGCTACTTGGTCAATGGCATGCTCCCCTTGGTCTACTCACTCTCATCAGAGCACCGAGTCCTATCTCATCTATCACATCCCTCATCAGGTGGTGTCAATTCATCATTGTTCTCATCTCATATATATATATATATAAAACATAAATATAACATATAGACATAACATTTATAATTTCTTAAAATAATCCCACCCACTAAATTAGTGTATCACAAAATAAAGAGTGTGCGCGGAGGATTATCTGTATCTAAAACATTTATAAAACATTTTCATTTAACCCTAATGGCTAAGTAATGAAATATAAGCCACTCACATACTGGGAGATTTGTATACTCCTAAGGAATCCATGATGATCGATCTTCGAAATGTCGCCGTACTTGATCATTCAGAAATCATAATACATGGAGAATCATGTTAGAAACCTAATTCAAACTTACCTAAATGTTTTTAAGACTCTAATATGCTTAAAATTAGGGTTTGGAAGTGATCAAGGGGTTAGGAAAGGTTCTGGGGAAGTTTCAAGTCAAAAACGGGATTTTCATGCAAAAATGTTCCATGGATCGACCTAAAAATCAAGATACACACTTCACACAACATCCAAAATGGGATCACTAAGACAAAAACTAGAATCCTTAGCTCAATTTACACAAAAATCTAAACTATGCTCATTTAACACCCAAAAACTAACACCTAACTTTGAAAGCCTATAACTTTTGACCTAGTGTATGCATTGATGCAAGGGTAGAGACATTTTAAAGCTTGAGGAGTCTACTACAATATAGTAAAATTTCACCTTGTTCCATTAGTTGGATTGTGAGATCCAGTGAAAAATCCAAAACGGCTCCAAAGGACTCAAAGCACCCTTTTTGAGATTTCCTTAATTACTCCTTGAATCCTTACTTATAGAGGCTTGGGATTTATTTAGAGATATCTAAGAAGTGTTTAAAAGGTGGTTGAGGTGGTGGTTAGGCTGGAAGAGGAAGGAGGAGAAAAAAAGAGAAGAGAAAAAGAGAAAATGAGAGGGGTCCCCTTATATACAATGGGTTCGATGCTGGACCTCTTCTTCTTCTCCTTTTATCCTTCTTCTCGTATCTTCTCCCCCACCGATGTTCAAGTTCGATGCTGGTTCACTTCAATTCTAGCACTGGAGGTTCTCTTGGTCAATCCATGTACTATCTAATTCCTTTTTCTTCCAACTCTATCTTAATCATATCCCTAATATCTACCTTATCATCCACATTAATGTTTACACATTCCCGAACTAAGCATTCTCCGTACTAACTCACCATTTTCCACTATTGTGATTGTACAGAGAAGTTTGAAAAAGGTCCGAATGTGTCAACCAAGGCGTGACAGCCCCAATTAATTAAACAACAAAAAAAAAGGAAAATTCTACGGAAATAAGAATCAAAATATAAAAAAAATTTGTTGATGCCAAATTAGCTCGACCCAAAAGACATTAAATTAAAAGGTGTCGGAGGTTTTCCTCTAGGTTACACTTCAAAGATCAAGTCAGTAAGAGTAGAAAAATAATATCAAAGGAGAGATAGAGAGGCAGAGTGAGGGTAGAAGCTGTGTGTCGTGTTAGGTGTATATGATCTTGTTACTTTTGATTCTAGGTCTAGATCTAGTTGAATGGTTACATGCCAAATAGTCCTGTAAGTATACTCAACAATTAACCACCCCTCATAAAGTCGTGATGAAGATTATAAACAAGCGACTCTTTACGAGTGAATCGAAACCTGTTGATTGACTACTTTGGCCTTCGTAGTAGAATGGCTACTATGCCCTTCATCGTAGTAGAGTGGCAGCTATGGCTTTCGTCAGGGAATGACCTTCGTCGCTTTATCTCACCATCATGATGGCTATGACTAATTGTTTACCTGCCTCTTGGGAGGTGGTCTTTTTTCACGAATGGCTACTAAAATTGCTTTGTAGCTTCTTCTCCCTTTCTCTTCTTGGGAGAGCATGAAATTTTACTTGTTTTGACAGAGGGCGCCAAAGTTGATACCAAATAAGCTCTGCCAAAAACCAATATTGTTGATGTCAAATTAGCTTGGCCCAACAGGTATGTGGAGATTTGTAAAACAACCAAGATTAGAGGGTGCCAGAGCTTTCCCTCAAGGCACACTCTGACCATCAAGTAAGTAATATAAGGGCACACCTCAACAATCAAGTCAGTAAGAGTAGAAAAATAATACCAAAAGAGAGTAGAGAGGGAGAATGAGGGTAGAAGATATAGATGTGTACCCCGATAGATATATGATCTTTATATATTGGTAAGACTTGGGTTATCTTGATATTAGGCCCCACATAATAATAAGCCTTTACTTGGAGATAAAGTAAAGAGATCTAATCTAATCAAACGTTTATGTGCCGAAAAGGCCTAATCAATATGCTCAACAATTAAAATAAACAAATTTACCCTTTACACTTTAAAGGCTATTATACTTTGCATCGAATTAAAAGAAACATGACCAATTAATCTTCTTATGTGATTTTCGTTTCATATATATAAAAAAAAGGATGAACTCAAAAAAATAAATTGTTTCTCAGCTTTTTTTCATATTTTTTTTTAAAAAAATGCTAACGTGTATAGGCATTAAAAAGGAGAAATTTTCCGTGGAAAAGGGAAAAAGTTAGAATTTGATTATTGGTGGAGGACGATTGCGATGGAATACTGTTTCGTAAAGTACAAAATTTGGATATGCCATGTGTATATTTGTATTGGACAACGTTTGGTAAAATAATTTTTAGGTATATGTTTGTTATATCATATTAGATTGAATAGGATGAGAAAAAAAATTACATAAATTTATAATATGATTTTATATTATTGACATAAATTGACATAGATTTGTATTGTATGAAGAATTATTCATAGGATGATTTAATTTTTTAAAAATGAAGAAGATTGTTTCATTTTATGAATATATAACACATAATGTAAATTTATATAAATATTATAAAATCACATTATAAATTACATGTAATTTTCTCACTCATCCTATCTAATACAATCCAATATAACAAACATAACTTTAAAATTAAAATTAAATAATTAAGAGGCTTTTTAGCTCCAACAAATGTTTGTAACATATCACATGCTGCACATGCAATGCATGAATCCTAATTACTACTATTTCAAATAGCAAGAAGATCAAAAGTTCTGTAGATCATGAAGAAATAGTTTTTTTTTTCCTGTAATAGTAGCAAATAAGATATGGATTATAAGAATAAGATCTCAAAATTGAAAATGGTTGCGAAAATATATTTAACCTTCGATAAAAATTTTTAACTTAACGAATAAGTTGACATATTAATCTAAAATTAATGGTGATCTACACTTAATTAAATCACAATGTTGGTTGGGAGCTAAGCAATCCCAAATGATAAAGATACCAAGAGTGGTTAATTAGATCTCTGTCTTGAAAGATGAATAAATCAACTTATATCATTCAATGATGAGAAATGTTTTTCATCCATTTTTTTCCCTTGATGTGTAATAATCCATGTAAATAATTATGGACAATTTTATCCTGTGAGAATATGCACTGAAGTCTAAATTACCTGAAAACCAACAATAACATTTATTAAATATAAGTTCTTACTCTTGCCGCTATTTGTAGCTTAAAAAAAATACTTTGCCAATTTGTAAGCAAATGTTGTACCATTTGATTCATGGTTTATTATTATTTTTTAATTGATGTCCTTTTTTTTTCTTTTTTTTATGTAAATCACGAATATCCATATTTGTTTTATGACTAATTTTGTTTGAGATAGATCGACTCATTATAAAAGTAAAACTCTTCGAATAATGATTTTCTTCATTTATAATGTAGGAATTCAAAATATTTTCATTTTATAAAATCAAGAAAATATTTATTACTTTTTTAAAAAATCAATTTTACTTATTTTCTACATTTTTTTAAGTTACTTTAATGAGTTTTTAAATAATTTAAAATATCAAAAATATGGTATTTTAGTTACATAACCAATTTTTTTTTCTAAATTTTAAGAGAATTATTAATTTTTTAATCCTTACACAATAACCTAACCTTAAATGACTATTATTAAAAATGAATGAAGTAATAGTACTTGATAAAGATGTCCTCATAATCCATCTGTCTCAAATTCTTTGCCTGCGACACTTTTACAAAAAAATAAAAAAGTGTGTAAAAAAAATAGATTTTCCTTTTTATTCTTCATATTGTGGCTTTTGAATTTTATGCAAGAAATAATAGTAAATAAGTTAAAGATAAATTTAAAAATTCAAATGTATTTATTATTTATTTTAGGTAAGGTACAAATAAATTAAAATTTCTTAAATAAATAAATAAATAAAATGGAAAATAATATATCAGAGATTTTCACTACTTCAATTAATTAAATTGTATTAAATAATAATCACATAAATCCATCCTTGCCACAATAAGGAAATTGTCTAGTATCTACCGGTCCCAATGGACACCTGTAACCTGCTGCATACAAAATAAATAAAATAAAGCCTTCAAGCGAGAGCATGTACCCTAAAAAGCACATTGGAAAGGAGGACTTTCGTCCTTTCCGGGAGAGGGGACACGTTAGGGGCGTCAGGGCATAAGCTTTCCTCCCGGATTTTGCTAAGATAACAACCCCTTGGTTGACTGTGACGTCGTACTATCCATTTTACTTGGAACCCATTGGTCAAACCCAAACCTCAGCCTTCGGTGACCTTCTTTTACTGTTTTCGGACTTTCTTGGGCTGTCACAGGAGGAAAGAGGGAACAAAGATAGTGGTGGGCCTTTCCATGTGTGGTAACAGGGTCCCACTCCCATTCTCATCTTTCTAAATGCGTGACACGTGTCGACCGCAGCACGGATATGGCACGTGATGCCCACTAATCCCATATCACTCCCCCCCCCCCCCCACAACCTTTTGTTTGCTTTCTTTGGCAGAAGATGGATTCGGTTTTACTCTCACGTTATTGGCCTGTGTTGGCGCGTTTCATATCGGTTCGAACGATTGAGGCATGGAAAGGGGAGATTTTTGTTTCTTTTATTGGGCCACATAATTCACTTTTCATTTTTTTGTAAAAAAAAAAAAAGAAAGGTTTATCTATTCTCTAAAGTTAGGATAAGTTATCAATCTCTTTAAGAGTTTGTGGATTTTAATTTTGTAAAATTTTTCGAATTTGCAAATTCTAAATAAAAGAGGTCTACAAAAACTCAAATCCAGATACTTTACACCATTGATCCTCTTATTACTATGGGTAAGATCCATTGGTTAACCACTTTCATTTGAACTTTTTCTCTATAATTTTTCAATTTGTAATTTGTTTTATGTATTTCACGCAAAAATGTTGTCGAGATTTTTCTCAACTATCTATGCCATTAAAAAAATGAATGTCTTATGAAGATCATAGGGAATGTCATATATGATAGAAAGAAGAGGGATAAATATTTATTATGAATTTTTTAAAAAAATAAAAGAATAATATTTGTTAAATAATTGTATTTAAAGTCTATTATTGAGGGAGAAATTTATTATGGAGTGATGATCTTATGGAACCAGTTCCATAATAATTCCCTGGGAAACAAGTAATGACACAATTATGACCATATATTTAAATTAAACCTACATAATAAATATCATTAATTTTAAAACTTACACTACAATTTATTAGGTTAAACTTTTTAAACCAATGGTTAAACTTGATGTAACGTCTTGATTACTTGATAACTCCAACGGAATCGGTTTCTTGTGATCATTTCTCTTATTATGTGATATTTTAGTCTCTTTTGTTTTTAATCATGATTTGAGAAGAATTTTTTTCATACAGTTTTTCCTTTATAAATTGTTGATTATTGTAGGTTTTCAATTTTAAATTTCATTATTGTTGTCTGTTTCGCTTTAGCGTATTTTTTGCGAGTTTTACTCTTACAATTACTACTACCTTCATAGTAACAAGAAGTTTGTCTAATTTTGTCTATTAATTACGTGTATTTTTGTAACCCGAAATAAAATGAGTTTGCTCTTGCAATTGTTACTCTTTGTGCAGTGAAAAAATAAATTAGTCAAATTTCGTTTATTATATTATATTTATTTTTATAACACAAAACGAAATGAAGGGTTTTCATCTAGTGTTTATAAAAGAAAAAAAAATGTATATTGAAACTGAAATGAAGGTAAGTGTAGAAAACAACATTGGGAATTTTTCCAACCTTTTAGCAATTGCTAGTAAATCCAAATTTTGAGAAAAGACCAAGGAATAAAAAATCGGACCAGATCGATCAGTTTAACTAATAGAACCGATTATAAGTTTGGTCCTGTAAACCTTAACCCAATGTACATTTTTATTAAGCTCCCAAATTAATGAAATTATTGTGCAATTGGGTGCCATAGGAAGTTTCTACTATGTTTGAATGTTAAATTGAAGACAAGGAAAATGTTGGAAGGTGTAGCCATTCAGAATTGAAAGTTGAGGGGGCAAGATTCAATTTTCTCTTAAGAGTATAAATAGGCCAAAATTTTTGCTAGAAAGAGTTTCAGTTTTTTTTCTTCTCCCTCTTCGTTCTTCACCAACCATTATTTTTTCTCACAAAATGCTTCATCAAGTCCAAAACTTCTCTCTTTCATAACTCAGCCTATACTTAACCAAATATAGTATGCAAGTATTTGTTGAGGACCTTTTATAGGACCTACAATGGTGGACAGATGGCTCAATGAGGCCTCAGGATAACAATCTGCAAGAGAGAACACAGTCAAAGGGGGATCGGCCTTTGGCCGGTTGATCCCTCTCCGATGCTTAAGTCAGTAGAGATAATGAGCTGGAGAGAAGTAGAGTAGTTCTGTGTTTTTGTTCTTCTTACCCTGCATGCTTTGAGGTTTGCTTTATATAGGCAACTCGTCGAAGTACCGGGCAGGCCGTTGGTCGGCCCATAAGTTAGCTCATCGGGCAGCACCAAGTAAGCGCTCATCGGGCAGCACCAAGCAGGCCGCTGGTCGGTCATTAGGCAGGTCATCGGGCAGCAGCGAGCAGGCTGCTGGTCGGTCATTAGGCAGGTTGTCGGGCAGCAGCGAGCAGGCTGCTGGTCGGTCATGGGCCTCGGTCAACCGACCCAGGATTGGAGAGATTGGGCCTTGTTGGGTTACAGGTTGTGCTCAACAAGTGCCCCCCAGGCGGCAAAGTGATTATAAAGTGATCGGTTTGACGACTGTAGGGAGACGGGGTTAAAGAGAGGTTGTGCGACTGAATGAGGTAGTGTCGACTGAATAGTAAGGGCGACTAAATGGAAAGTTGGGGTTATAGTCGGGTAAAGGGTAAAGGCGTGGCGTCGGTCAAGTTTTGGAGATGCCACGCGTCAGTGCGAGGTAAGCAGGAGGAGGGGTATAAAATAGAGCTTTCTCTCCCCCATCAGTCACGTTTTGCGAAAATTACCTGGCTTTCAAAATTTTTGCTGGGTTTTTCTGAAGTTTGTCTTCCAGAAGGAAAGAAGGGCGGTAGTCGATCGACAGTTTGTCATCGGTTCTTCGGTGGTGAATGACAGACTTTTTGCATTAGTAAGTCTGATTTTGTTTTGTTAAGGTAAAAAATGGTAAGTATCGAGGGTAGCCGGAGTGAGTCTAGGGGAGATAGTGGGAGGGCGTTCGCCGGGGAGGAGAGCGCCGAGGAGAGTATGAGCCATTCCGAAAGAATGGCCCCAAGTGAAGAGAGGGTAGCGTCAGGCAGGGGCGGCGGCAGAGGTGCCAGAGCGAACGCAACGAGCAGGCGTCGGAGAGGCAAGGCACCGGTGGAGGAGGACAAGCCGGCCGATGAGGAGGCGTCACAATACTGTACAGTGTACTTGAACCGTACGCTGAAGGCCGAAGACGAAGAGAGGGCCGAAGTAGTGATCGAGGAATGTGGGCTCCGTGCATACAAAGTGGCGACGGTAGAGCCAGATCGGCGGCCTGGAACAGTGACGCATAACGGTAACTGTGTATGCTTCTATGAAGTGGCCTTTAGGGTAGGCTTTAGGGTTCCGGCGCCGAGGTTCTACAGAGAGGTGCTGCACTATTACAGAATTACCCCTAGCCAGCTAGTGATTAACTCATGGCGTATAATAGTGGCCTTTGCTGTCGTCTGTAGGTACAAAGGGTGGGTGCCGACTATAGGCGTGCTAAGGACACTTTTCAAAATAAAGTTCCAGGGGGGTTTTTATATACTGTATAGTCGGCGTAAGAAACAGCACAACCCGTTCCAAGTGCCCGATAGTAACAGAGACTGGAAGAAACATTACTTCGGGGTAAAGAAGTCGATTGAGGAAGAGTGGGGTTTCTCGGTCGAGTGGGTGCGCCTGAGCGAGGACGTGCTAGAGGCGCTCAATCGGGGCCCCAGTCTGTCGATGGATGAGGTGAAGCAAGCATTGTACTTTCTCGAAAAGGGGCTAAAAATCAGTTGTGACGACTGTGCTCACCCTGCGAGGCTGGTCGACTGCGGTCTAAGTCCACCAGAGACTGGAGGGAGAGCCAAAGAGGGTTATGGGCCGCTCGATGTGGGAATAGAAGTATTGAGCGTGATTCCGCCTATGGGTGAGCCAGATACCGTTAGTGCGTCCGTGCCACCCGCTGTTGCGCCTGCTCTGCCCCTCGTGCCTCCGCCGTCCGAGGGAGGAGTCTTGGCTTTGGCACCTGTGGCCAGGTCGTCTGTAGTCGAGGCGTCGGATGACCCTATCTCAAGTAGTCATCGGGTTGAGGGGTATTTAAGTGCCTTGAGTCTGGGAGGTGAGAGTGAATTTAACTTAACTTCTTTATTGATAGATCCTGAATTAGCTCTGCTGCACTTAGAAACGCCCTTTGAGAGTTTACTCGGTATTGTAGCTTGAACTAACTTGATCTTCGTAGCTTCTAACTGTCTACAGACTGATGCTTGTCGCCTGTGGCAGGTGCTGAAGAAATGGCTGTCGAGGGTGGAGACGGTCAACGCGAGTACAACGCTAGGGACTTTGCACGAATAAGCAAAGGAAAACCCTCTTCTCATAGGCAAGGGGGGAAGGGCAAGGAGAAGGGTGTCGCTGCTGCGTCTTAGCCATGCGCGCCCTCCGTCGGCCAGAAATCTGCACGAGTCGGTCCTGGGGCGAGTGTCGTCGTGAGTCGAGAGGCGGCTCCAGTGCGAGAGCAGGGAAGCGCTGCAGCGGGACAGAAGAGGGCGGCAGCACCGAACCTATGGGAAGAGGCTGCCCACAAGCGTGTAGCCGGTGATAGTGGACAAATCTCGCACTCCGGGGTTTCCAGCGCCGGCAGAGTGCAGGCGACAGTAGCTTCAAGGGGAGTAGGCCAGAGTATTACAGGCCAGGGGCGGTTAGGCCATCTTGCCACCCTGGTGGAGCAGAGCACCGAGGAAGCTCACACCTCAGGCGCGGGGCTGCGAACCGAGCGAGAGGTGCCCAGCATGCACGGGGGAAAGCTGTGCCCTTTCCTGTATGATAATGCGTTGTTCAGGAAAGACAGCGCCCTAACACAGCTGAATGTAGCCGCCGCCTACGCCCTAGAGCTGGTGGATGGGGTAAATCAAGACTATATGCGCGACAAGATGAGCGCTATGGACTGTTTCATGTCTGCAGCGGCCTTCCATGAGAGGGTAAGTAGACTATAAATTCAGTGGATTTCCAATAAAACCATGATGTAGTAACAACGTGTGCTTCCACAGAGTCGAATGCTCAACGCCGCCGGTATCCACCATCTGAAGGCCGAGAAGGCCAAGCAGAGAGCAGCCGAACAAGTACAGGCGGCGCAGACGGTGGAGATGGAAAAAATGAAAGATGAGCTGGCTTTGTCGGAGCTAAAACGACAGGAGCTGGAGAAGGAGGTGAAGAAAGCAAATGAAGATATGGTAGGCGCCGATCGCCGCTTATCAGAGCAGGATGAGGAAATAAAGCGGTTGAAGGCAGAGTTGGAGCACATCCGACTGGAAAGGGACAGCGTTCAGACTCTGGCTTCAGATAGAGAAAAAGCTCTAAAGGCGGCGGTAGAGGAGGAGAAGGCCACAGCCAGCAGATTGAAGGAGTAAGAGGTAGAGGCGGCAGCTCTCCAGGTAAAGCTTATTGTGATTACTTGTAGGACTTGGTAGAAGTGTAGAGATCTGTCGTAGTAAGTGTTCTTGGTTTTGTTGTACCTGTCGCTTGTAGGCTCGGCTCGACGGGTTGGCAGCCGAGCATTCAGAGCAGATGGAAGGAAAGTTGGAGGAACTGGAGGGAAGTATGAAGGATTATGGGGAGTTCATCCAACAGTGGGTGATTAAGAAGATTGTGGAGGCGTTTCCCCAAGTGGATACCAGTGGAATCTTCTTCACTATCCCCGATGATGAGGATGCTCCCACGGAGACTCCCTCTGAGGCGGGTGCGGCTGAGGCGGCTGTGATGGAAGCCGTTGCTCAAACGGAAACGGACGGGGTGGCAGTGGCGACAGACCCTGTATCGACGCATGCTCGGGTGGAGTCCAGTCCCTCAGGAAATCCAACTTAACGATCAACCATCAAGGCGCTGGCCGATGAAATGATTCAACCGGCTAAAGGGGGTCAGCCGGATGGGAATGTGGGTAGTTAAGCGATATTTGTAAATACAGGCGGTGACATAGCCGCCTAACGCACAACTGTATAGATACATTTTGAGAAATGAAATTCTTTTTTGATAGAACCTAATGCCGTGATGGTTATAAGTTGTTTCAGTCGCTTGTTGATCGCATGTAGCCCAGATTAGTCGTCTATGACAGTCGATATGACAGTAGTTCTTGGTCAATAAATTTAAGTAGCTTGATTCATGTCGCTTGGAGAATATGTCGATTGGAGGACGCCTACATGACTCATGTCATTTGAATGAATGTTAATCATAACAAAAACATTGTAGATTGTAGAATGTGCCAGAGAATATGTCGATTGTAGAATATTCAACAAGTAGCTCGATACATTTAAGTATCTTCAACAAGTAGCCCGATACATTTAAGTAGCTTCAACAAGTAGCTTGGCGATTGTAGCTTGGCCGATTGTAGCTTGACCGATTGTAGCTTGACCTATTGTAGCTTGACCTATTGTAGCTTGGCCGATTGTAGCTTGACCGATTGTAGCTTGGCCGATTGTAGCTTGGCCGATTGTAGCTTGACCGATTGTAGCTTGACCGATTGTAGCTTGGCCGATTGTAGCTTGACTTAAAAGTAGAATTTCTTCAGGTGTACAGCATTCCAGGCTCTTGGCAGTAGCTTGCCGGTCGAGTCTTTAAGTCGATAAGCTCCCTTGCCCAATACCTCAGCGATTACATACGGGCCTTCCCATTTAGGAAATAATTTCTTACGTTCACCGGCCGGTCGGCTTGCTTCACAGCTTCGAAGAACAAAGTCGCCTACCTGGAACTGTCGAGCGGACACTTTGGAATTGAAATATTTGCTGACTTGCTGCGATCTGTTAGCCGCCTGTAACTGAGAGTTTAGACGGGTTTCCTCCACAAGGTCCAAATTCAAATGCAGTTGGCTGTCGTTGGTGGATTCGTCGAAGGTGGACACACGGTAGCTGGGGACGCCAATCTCGGCAGGAATGACGGCCTCCGAGCCATACACCAAGTTGAATGGAGTTTCGCCTGTAGTAGTGCTGGCTGTAGTCCGGATGGCCCAGAGTATCTCAGGTAGTTGTTCGGCCCATTCTGTCTTGGAGTCGCCCAACTTCTTCTCTAAGGCTTTCACTATTTTGCCGTTCATGGACTCTACCTGTTCGTTGGCCTGTGGGTGTGCCACTGAGGCGGCCTGTAGTCGAATAGAAAAGTTATTGCACAAGGTTCGGACCCTGTCGCCCTGTAGCTGTGTGCCATTGTCGGTAATTATAACATGAGGGATACCAAAACGACAGATGAGGTTCTGCCAAATGAATTTCTCCACTGCTCGTTGAGAAATGGAAGAAAGAGATTCCACCTCGACCCACTTTGTAAAATAGTCACAAGCTACTATCACAAACTTCTTGCCGGCGGTTGCGACAGGGAACGGTCCTAATAAGTCGAGTCCCCATTTGGCGAAGGGCCATGTGGAGGGTATGGAATGTAGCTCTTCAGCTGACTGCCTCGGGACTTTGGAGAATTTTTGACATGTTTCACATTTCCTCACAAAGGACTGAGCATCCCTCCTCATCGTCGGCCAGTAAAAACCCTGTCGAATGGCCTTCTGAGCCAGTGTTCTTCCTCCCTCATGGTTACCGCATACACCCTCATGAATTTCACGGAGGATATAGTCTGCTTCCTGTCTGTCGACGCATCGTAGCAAGGGCCGGGAGAAGGACTTTTTGTAGAGCATGTCGTTCAAAATAACATATCGGGCTGCCCGACGTTGTAGAGCTGTAGTTTCGGTCCTGGATGCAGGTACTTGGCCTTGGAGGTATCTGAATATGGGGGTCATCCAGCTATCCTCATCATTTATCTGGTGAGTGATCGACTGGAGCAGATTGGAGGAGCTAGAAACGTGCTCCAGGATGACTTTGCCGCTGATGGTCGGGCAAGACGAGGCTAGTTTTGACAGTGCGTCTGCCCGATTATTCTCTTCTCTTGGGATTTGGTGCAGAGATATGCTGGCGAATTTAGACCATAAGTCCTGTACACTTTTATTGTAGCCGACCAAATTGGGTTATCGCACTTCATACTCACCTAGTACTTGCTTTGCCACCAACTGGGGGTCGGTATTCACCTTCACATCTCTTACACCCATCTTAGCGGCCATACTCAATCCGGCTATCAAAGCTTCATATTCTGCGGCATTGTTGGATAGCGGAAAGGCAAACGTCAGGCCATATTGGTATTCTTATCCGTCGGGACCGATTAAAACAAGGCCAGCACCTGCCCCATCTTTAACTGACGAACCGTCGATGAAAAGACACCAGGGCTTTTTGCTGAGAGTTGCTTGACCGACGGTTGATGCTTGACTGAGGGTTGATTCTTGACCGACGATTGATGCTTGACCGACGGTTGACGAGATGGGTCTAGGTAGTTCAGTCGGTCCGATGAAAGTACATTCGGCGACAAAATCAGCCAGGACCTACGCTTTAATGGCCTTCCTATGCCCGAATTCAATACCGAATTCACTCAATTCTACACTCCATTTGACTAGGCGGCCAGATAGATCGACCCTGGTTAGTATCTCTCGGATCGGTTGATCGGTCAAGACAGTGATTCTGTGGGATTGGAAGTACTGACGTAGACGTTGGGTTGCGGTCACGAGAGCATAAGCAAGTTTTTCTGGTCGACTGTAATTGCATTCTCCACCCTGAAGAGCGCGACTGACATAGTAGATAGGAGAGTCATTTTGATCTTTTCTCTTGACCAACACGGCAGCTACTGTTTCGTCGGAAGTTGCTACATATAAGTACAAGTCATCACTTGGCTCTGGTCGACTCAATAATGGTGGGGAGCTCAAATACTGCTTCAGTTGATCAAACGAGTGTTGACAGTCATTCGTCCAAGAGAACTGATTCTTTGTCGTCTTGGTCCGAAGGACTTTAAAGAAAGGCAAGCACTTATCCGCCGATTTCGACACAAAACGATTTAACGCTGCAACCCGGCCAGTCAATACTTGTACTTCTCTGACGGTTTTTGTAGGGGACATGTCGACAATGGCCTTAATCTTTTCCGGGTTGGCTTCTATTCCTCGCTGGGAGATCATAAAGCCCAAAAATTTACTTGCCTCCACTCCGAAAGTGCACTTTGCTGGGTTTAGCTTCATGTTATACTTTCTGAGTGTGTTGAAGGCTTGTTTCAAGTGGTCCAAGTGCCGATCAAAAGTGGTGCTCTTAACCAACATGTCGTCCACATACACCTCTACTGACCTGCCAATTTGCTCCCTAAAAATGCGATTGACCAGTCTTTGATATGTTGCCCCTGCATTTTTGAGACCGAATGCCATTAAATCGTAGCAATATAGGCCATCCTCTGTGATGAAGGCGGTTTTTTCCCGATCCTCCTTGGCCATAGGGATTTGATGGTAGCCCGAAAATGCGTCCATGAAAGTGAGATATCTGTTGCCGGAAGACGAATCCACAAGTCGGTCAATAGATGGGAGTGGGAAACTATCTTTGGGGCAGGCTTTGTTTAATTCTATAAAGTCGACACACATCCGCCATTTGCTTGTCGGTTTTTTGACCAGTACCACATTGGCCACCCACTCGGGATAATGAACCTCTCGGATGAACCCTGCCCATAGTAGCTTGTCTACCTCTTCTCGTATGGCCGACAGTCGGTCTGGGGTGAACCGTCGCTTCTTTTGTTTGACCGATTTTATCGTAGGATCAACATTCAGCCGGTGTGAAATGACTGAAGGATGTATACCCAGCATATCAGCTGGTGTCCAAGCAAACACGTCGACATTCTTTTGCAAAAATTCGACTAGTGACGACTGTTCTTGAGCAGTAAGTGTAGAACCTACTTGTGTTATCTTAGATGGCTGACCTTCTTTTAGAGGCACGCTAAGGGTTTCCTCAACCGGCTGTGGCTTGTTTAATGCCTGCTCGTCCCTCGTATCCAGTACTTCGAAGGATAATTCACAGTTTTTGACAACTTGATTCACAGATTCCCCGATGAGCATGTTCAATTCCATTGGTTGGGACTGTTGACCCCAGTCGAGCCTTCTGCTAAGGCTGCCAACTCTTCTGTAGCTTCAGCGGCCTTCTTGGCCATGACAAGTGATAACATGTGGCACTGACGGGCCGTGTATTGGTTAGTCTGCATATAGCCTACGCCATTTGGGGTAGGGAATTTTACCTTGAGGCAATAGACGGCGTCCACCATCCTTGTGTACTTCATCAATGGCTGACCGATTATTGCATTGTAGGTAGATGGCTGATCCACGACAACAAAGGTGTTAGTGACATTCAACACATGTGCACCGTCGCCTATACAAATAGGTAGCTTGATCAGTCCTTTGACAGGGATCGGATTATTACCGAAACCATAAATAGGCTTAGTCGGCTCGAGCTAGTCGTCTTTGAATCCCATACTCTTATATGTATTGTATAGGATAGCGTCGACGGCACTGCCACTGTCGACCAGAATTTTATTAACTTCATAGTTTCCAATAATCGCCTTGACGACGATAGGATCGTTGCCCGAATCTTGGAACAACTCGGTTTCATCCCATGAGAATGTGAGGGTCCATCCATCGTCCACCTCCTTCCGGGGTGGGGGGGCCTGCAACCCTAGGTGACATACACTCCGCAGGTGAGCCTTTCTTTTGGATTGAGAGTCGGCCCACTCCTGAGTGGTGCCGACAATAGTGTTTATGACTCCATGTACGGCCGGTCTCTTATGTTCACGACGATCAGACGGCTCTGTAGGTTGAATCTCTCTATCTGTCTATGCGGCGTCTTTCCTGATGTAGTTCCGGAGGTACCCCCGCCGAATCATGTCCTCTATAGCATTCTTCAAGTCGTAACATCCCTCAATGGTGTGGCCTCTATCATCGTGGAAGGCACAGTATTTGCCTTCATTTTTCACATTCTGATTGGGTTGCTTCATTCTTCGAGGCCACTGGATTCTGTCGGCCATTTCTCCCCGAGAGATACTATGTAGAATATCCGCATGAGTAGCATTGAGTGGGGTATACTCTTCCGCTCGGAATGAGACAGGTTGGTTCCGTCTAATTTGGTCATTCTTGGGAGCCTCCGGTCGAAGGTTCTTTCCGTCTTTCTGAGATGAGCCTCTCCCACGTGGCCTGTAGCTTCGGTCCTCTACATTGGGACGACTGTCGTATGTGGGACGGGTGTGATCTCTTCCCCTAATGTCCCTGGCTGGCTCTGGGGGTCGTCTATAGAGCTCATCTGGAACATGTTTGTTTTCCTCCAGGTCTGCATATTTTTGCGCTCTGTTGAACAAGTCATGGAGTTGCTTCGGTTTACTATCCGTGAGAGAGTACTTCAAGTATTCATGCTTAACCCCTGCAATGAAAGCGTCGACTGCAAAGTCGGTAGTCAACTCCTCAATGTCGCCTATTGCCGCCTGGAATCGTTCTATGTAGCTTTTCAGTTGTTCTCCTGTCGCTTGTCGAATTGCCAACAATGAGGCAGCGGTTTTTGTCTTTCTCCTCTGACTGGAGAAGTTGTTCATGAACGCCATACTCAGCTGCATGAAGTTAGTGACTGAGGCAGGCTGTTGCTTCTAGTACCAAGTATGTGCTGCCCCTTCGAGCATACAGATAAACGCTCGGCATTTGAGGGCGTCTGAAGCTCCGTATAACCCCATCAGGTTGCTATATTGTGTAATATGGTCCTTGGGATCGCCCTTACCATTATATCTCAACTGTGGGACTTTGAAGTTAGGCGGCGTCTGCTCTTGGCGAATGCATAGTGCAAGTGGATCTTGTTCTTCATTTAGCCATTCCATGTGATCCTTTTTGATGAGGCTGTTAACTTCCAGGGCTTTAAGCTTATTTTCAAATTCAACCTTTAACCCGTCCAGTCGGTCTGATATAGGCTTCTCGGGGGAAGCTACTTTTCTTTTGGACCGTTGCGAGGGTTCTGGGTTTTGGTCTTCTTCCAGCTCTCGTGCCCGTTTTGTCGCTTCTATTGTCGCACTGTGGGTAGACTCAGTCGGCGCTTGTCGAGTGGGGGCTCGGGTGCGTCTGGGCCGACTAACCGAAGATTCTCTCCGTGGACCCGTCGCCCGTTTGCAATGGCCTCGCCAACTTGATCTGGGGGTGGTTTGACTGGTCTCGAAATGCAGTCGTTGATGCGACTGCTCCTGATGACGTAGCTCTTCCCTGTTCGGCCGAGTCTCTTCCAAATCAGCTATCGTCCTTTGCTACTTCTCCACCAAATTAGTAAGCTCGTCCATGCGAGTTTGCATGTGAGTCAAGTAGGACGTTACATCCATCACCTGTAGTGTTGCTTGCCCCCCAGGCGTGGCCGTGTTCAGTGCAAATACCAAAGGTATCTGTTGAGATGATGAAGGATCACGTTGAGCAGTTGGAAAGGAGAAAGAAGGAATGTTGGTGGCCGGACTCTCAGCGTTGCTTCCTTCCCCTGGGAATATGCTGCGTCGAACTGGCATTTGAGGTTGTGTTCTCCTTTGGTTATTATCCCGAAGCTGGCTACTATCATTGCTCTCCGGTGAAGCCATGGCCACTGTCGTTCCCACAGACGGCGCCAAATGTTGAGGACCTTTATAGGACCTACAATGGTGGACAGATGGCTCAATGAGGCCTCAGGATAACAATCTGCAAGAGAGAACACAGTCAAAGAGGGATCGGTCTTTGGCCGGTTGATCCCTCTCCGATGCTTAAGTCAGTAGAGATAATGAGCTGGAGAGAAGTAGAGTAGTTCTGTGTTTTTGTTCTTCTTACCCTGCATGATTTGAGGTTTGCTTTATATAGGCAACTCGTCGAAGTACCGGGTAGGCCGCTGGTCGACCCGGGCCGCTGGTCGGCCCATAAGTTAGCTCATCGGGCAGCACCAAGTAGGCGCTCATCGGGCAGCACCAAGCAGGCCGCTGGTCGGTCATTAGGCAAGTCGTCGGGTAGCAGCGAGCAGGCTGCTGGTTGGTCATTAGGCAGGTCGTCGGGCAGCAGCAAGCAGGCTGCTGGTCGGTCATGGGCCTCGGTCAGCCGGCCCAGGATTGGAAAGATTGGGCCTTGTTGGGTTACAGGTTGTGCTCAACATTATTCCTTTTCATATGATTTTTCGAGCTCTATCTCTTAGTGGTACTCATTCTTGGTGAAAGTTGCTTGAAATAGTTTAGTCTCAAAGCAAAGTTCTGGCCTCTTTTGAATTTGTTAAGGGAAATTGTTGTTTTTGAAGTTAAATCTCTTGGATAAGTGATAATACTCTTCAAGAACTCTAAGAATATATGATTGCATGCATCATTGATAAATTGATGACTAAGTTTGCAAATTTGGAAGTATTTTTTGTTAATTTCGAGTTTAACATTAGATTTGTTGTTAAAGGTTTATTGTCGGGTGTTGAGGAGGAAGTATGTGATGTCTTGGTGCCTTAAAAGGCTGTTAATGAAGTTTAGAAGTGGAATTATTGAAGTTGTAAGGAGTAAGGTGGCCATGGTGGCTGGGAATGATTTGGCATCGGTATAAGCTTAGAAGCGAAATCGGAGTTCAGCTAGGTTTGAATTAGGAAGGAATAGGTATCGAACAGAATCGGTGCCATTAATGCGTAGGTCTGGCATCGATGTTAAAATAGAGACTTCAAAAAATATTATGAGTCATGCCACTATGGCCCTAGAAGTCTAGTAAACCAGCATTAGAAGTGGTCCAGAGGAACTTGACCATAAAGCTTAGCTGACCTTATCATATGACATCGGAACTACCTAAGACAGACGTGAGACATGGCCGTTGACTGGCCAGAGTTAACCATTGATTGATGTTGACCCAGGGGCTGACTTTTTTTTTTTTATTTTATCTCACTTTGATCCAGGTTTAGCCTAAAACCTTTCTTAGGGCGAGTAATAGCCTGTTTTTAGCTAGTTGAGTTTGCATTTTTCATTTTTTGAATTTAAGGTGATTTCTAATCAAATTTTTGAAATAAATAAGAGCACCGGCGAGAGATCGCGGTAAGACTCCTAATGTACAGTTGTATTAATGTGGGAGTATATTACTCTCTTAATCCATAATTTGTTTGGTCTTAATGTGTAGTAACATTGATAACACTTGTTTTATAATTATTTTAATAAATGGTTTTTTTATATTGTTTTGGGATATAGTTAACCACTACACAAGCATTTCACTAATGATTTATGTGTGCAGTCTATATTATATTATATACTTATATGATATGAAATGTTTTATATTGATTTATGTGAATCTGGTCGTGGTGTGATGACGGTCCTTATGTGGTCTGCCCGATCGAGGTAAGATATTAACCTTTACTAGGCGTGGTGGCCTGCTCGTTTGGTGGTGTTTGTTATTGGTCCATGTGTGGTCGACCCACGAGGGTCATCTGCTAGCTGTTAGCAATAGGGAGGTGAAACTTATAAGGAGCCAATCTGGGTTTGGATGGGATGATATTACCAAGTGTGTCACTTGTGAAGATGACGTTTGGTCTGCATGGGTTAAAGAATTTGAAATTAATTAAAACATATTAATTTGTATAATTTGTCACTGATTTTTATCCTATTTACAGAGTCACAAGGAAGCTGTTGGACTTAGAAACAAACCATTTCCCTTTTATGGTGAACTAGCCTTGGTTTTTGGGAAAGACCAAGCACATGGTGAAGGTGCTGAATCTGCATTTGAGTCCGTTGAGATTTTAGATAAGCAGCATACAACATTAGAGACGGCTAAGGCAGCCTCTAAAGCATACAATACAAACAAAAAGACTATAATAGATGACTTTTTTGGAGTTGATTTAGAGGTCGAAAACATAAATGAAGCTGTGTTTCTTTCTGATAATGGTTGCAGTGAATCTTTTGATAGTGCAACTAAAAAGACTTATGAGCAAATACAACATGATTCAAATGTGCATCCTAGAAATAGGAAGAGAAGGCATCTCCAGGTGAATCAAGTGACGAGTCCATTAACAGCCACATTATCAAGCTTGCAGACATTTGTGATGCTACAAGATCAGAAATCGGTAGGGTGGCAACAGAGATAGGTAAGGTGGCAAAATATTTTGAACATCTTTCTGCCAATGTGGAGAACAAGCAACTCCTTTTTGAGATAATCTTTGCTATTGATGGCTTAACTGCGGATGAGGCTATTCAAGATTAAGGCATTATCTCAGCTGATAAAGGGAAGTCAGAATCCTTTCTATCCATCCCCACTGAAGCAGCACGGCAGATGTATGACAAGGGAATCATCGGTGGTCTAATCTAGATGTTGGTTTTTATTTACTTGTTGATATGACAGTTTAAATTTAAGCTTTTGTGAACTTACTTTCAATTGCCAGTTTGGTTGAATATTAATGGATTATGGTATTTTGAATGGTTCTTATTCTTTTCCTAATTCTTTTTTCTGTTGATGGTATTGATTATAATTCCTTGAACCATTGTGCATGCACCTGTGGCTAAAGAACATATTGGACCGAGAGCAGGTGGTCTTTAAAAAATGGTTAAATAATGGTAAGAGTATATTAGACCATAAATAAAATTTTTCATGAAAAGTTTAAATTAATCAAATATGTCAAACAACTCTCTATGAAATTTAATTATAATTTTTTATCATCAAACCAAATGTGTTAATTTATTTTATCATGGAAAGTTATTCTCTGAAAATACTCTCCATAAAATCACTCTCTCTAGAAAAACCTTTTAAGGCAAGTACCAATCGAGTTCTAAAAATTTACAAATGCTGCCACTGACCTCGAAGGCGGTCGGGTTACTCGAGTACGTCATATCCTGCAGAAATGGGATTAGCCATTTCCTTAGGCTCACTAAGAACGGAGGGCATTTCCGGATTTCGATCAACTCAGATGGTTTAGTAACATTACCGGTGTCAGAACGCCGTAGGTTCACCCATTAACTGCCTAGGTAATGTCATCATTCTCTCGCCTTCTTCGCCTTTTTGGCGACTGCCGAGGCATTTCCAAAGGCAGAGCACTCCACGGTATGGTCATCACATCTGGGATATCACGAGATGTTTACATAAACAATCACTTGCTGAATATGTACGTAAAATTCAACCATATCGTTGATGCAGTTAAGGTGTTCGATAGAATGCCTGAGAGAAACGTCATTTCGTGGACTGCATTAGTTTCGGGGTATTCTCAAATAGGTATGATAGAAAATGCGTTGGATTTCTTCAGTTTGATGGTTAGTAATGGTGTGGAGCCAAACTATTATACTTTTGTGAGTGTGGTTTCGGCTTGTGCTAATTTAGGTGATGGTAGAGCTGGTAAGGAAGTTCATGGGCGGATTTATCGGAGTGGAGTGGATTTTAGTACACCTGTTTGTAACAGTTTGATTAATATGTATGGGAAATGTGGGTTTTTGAAGTCAGCTCAGTTGGTATTTGATACCATGTTGAAGCCAAATGTGATTTCTTGGACTTCACTTCTTTCCTGTTATTGTCAACAGGGAGAAAACTTTAAAAGCTTGAAAATTTTCATGCAAGGGAGAAAGGTGGGTATGACAGTGAATGAATTTGCTTGCGCAAGTGTGTTGAGTGCATGTACAAGGTTGGAAGACTTGAAAACTGGGATGCAAATACATTGCTTGGTGGTCAAATGTGGGCTTGAGTTTGACAAATTTGTTGAGACAGGATTGATAAGTCTTTACACAAAGTGTGGAGAGTTGAATTTGGCTAGTCAGGCATTTTTGGAGGTAAATCAGTCTAACTTGGCAGCGTGGACTTCGTTAATTGGAGGGTATGTTCAACAGGGCAAGATAGGAGAAGCTATTGATCTTTTTCTTAAGCTAAACTCTTCAGGGATTAGGCCTAATGAAAGAACATTTTCTTGTGTGCTTGGAGCCTTTGTGGATGCAGAAGTTATTGAAGTTGGAAAGCAGCTTCACTCTTTGATCTTTAAACTGGGATATAGTTCATTTATATTTGTCGGAAATGCAGTTCTAGACTTTTACACAAAATGTGGGCTTCTCCAAGAATCGTTAAGAACTTTTAAAGATATGGATGAGCGTGATATAGTCTCGTGGAATTCTTTGATCTCTGGGCATGTTGGATCAGGTCAATATGAGGATGCAATTGAAATCCTAAAGGATATGCTATTTAAAGGTTATAAACCCAATATTTACACATATTCTAGCATTTTGAGTATCTGTAGTGATGTCCCAGCTATTGAATGGGGAAAGCAGACGCATTGCTGTATCATAAAACCTGGATTTGATAGCAATGTTGTTGTTGGAAGTGCCCTCGTAGACATGTATGCAAAGTGTGGGATACTGAATGCTGCTCGAAAAGTTTTTGATAATCTAACTACAAAAAATTTGGTTTCTTGGAATACCATGCTTGTAGGATATGCTCAACATGGATTTGTTAGAGAAACGCTAGAGATTTATAGCATGATGCAGAAAGGGAATATCAAACCTAATGATGTTACATTCATTGGTTTATTATCTGCCTGTGCACATGCAGGTCTTTCAAAGGAGGGATTCCACTGCTACAATTCCATGATCAGGGACCATGGCATTGCTCCAAGGATGGAGCATCTAGCTTGCATTGTCAATCTTCTTGCTCGTAAAGGGGAAACTACGAAAGCTTATGAGTTCATAAAGAGTTTCCCTAAGGAGCCAAGCAAGGTTGTTTGGCGATGTCTTTTATCGGGCTGTAAAACTCACAAAGACCCAGTCTTAGGAACATTTGCTGCAGAGAAAATTTTGAGTATTGACCCGGAAGATACTTCAGCTCATATTATGCTGTCAAACATTTATGCAGAGGCCAAAATGTGGGATGAAAGTGCGAAAGTGAGAAAAATTTTGAAGGAGAGAGCAATGAAGAAAGATACAGGATGTAGCTGGACTGAATTGAAGAACAGGGTTTATGCTTTTGCTTCAAGTCATTCTACAAAAGTTCAAGGAGTTGACCTAACTGAAGTTTTCAGTGGATTGACACTCCATATGCCTGATGCAGGATATTTGCCTGATGCGTTGTACCATTTTAATAGTGGGCAATAAGCTGAGGATGTGGAATGGAATTCTTATACAGCATTGTTTAATTCTGTCTGTTGAATGGTGCGTATGGTATATATGCATACAAGTTGTATACCAGGGAAAGATGGAAAAACATCGAATGATGAGATCTTTCATCTGTTATACGTTCTCATCGGATGCAATTAGAAGAATTCTCATGTATACAGAACATTGGCTTATTAGAAAATTCTCTAAATCTGATTAATTTTTCCATACGGAATAATTTAAATAAAGTGACAACAGAGTCTGTAAATATGCGGTGATGCAGGCAAGAAATTTTGAAGTTGAGGCAGCAACATAACCGGGTGTGAGATTAATATACTCAGTTTCAAGGGTAGTCTTTAGTGCATCCAATTCTTGGTATGAACGTGCTTTTTTTTTAGTCCTCTTTATGAGTTCTTTGTTTGGCACGCTGAGGATGTACATAATTACAGATTGCTTGTTAGTGTTAGCTTATAACTTCTTTTTCTTTCAATCTGAGCTAAAAGTGTTGATTTAAGCTGTTGTTTCTCTCTCCTTTTCTCTGGAAGCTTGCATTATGGATGGTTCAGAATAATTGGTCTGCCGACTGCTAAGCTTGCTTACTTGAACTATTAGGAAAGTCGGAACACTATATGCAGAATTTGCTGTTAACTTTTCGTTACATCAGTAAACAATGTTAAAATAAGTGTGAACACAGCATTATATAGAATAGCTTTGATCTAAGCGCCAGTCAGCATTTCTCTCAAATTTATTTATTCTAGAGTCAGTTGCTCTTTTTCATTATAGAATTTTTGCTCTGACCATATTTTTTATGTATCTTCGTCCAGGTTTAATCCACTCTCTTTCAAGAACTCTAAGGAGCTGCCGAGATTTCCAGTAAGTGGGAGACAATCTCCACTATATGCTGTTACAGACCGAGAAGTCAAGACAATGTTAACACGTAAGAGATATATATACCTTTGAAGCAACTCAAGTCAAACTTTTCTTGTTTATACCCTGTGTATTGATACATTATTACCTTTATTCAAAATAAAATCAATAAACTTCTTTCAACTCTTCTTGGTTATATTTGCACATTCATATTTCTCAATATGGTATATTCTATTAGTTGCCCTTCATTTACTTTTCTTATCTGAAAAAGGGTTATGACTTCAGGTGAGATCAAGAAGGCAACAAACCAAATAACTTCTTTGGTGTTACAGGATCTTAAAAGTGGGATTTTGAGAGTTTAAAACGATGACGGTTCACAATGATATCATGATACATAATCAGGTAATTATGGCTTCGTGTTTGACTTTGCGTTATTTATAGGTTTTTTAGAAACACAATGTAAGGTTGAGGGTTGTCCGCCTTCTTTTATATACTACTTGAAATTTATATTAAAATTTTGGTTGCATGTTAAGATAACAAAGCTATACAATGGCAGCAAGAAGATATAGAGTTATTTCAAACTAAACCAATCCAAATGCATCTTCTAGAAGCAGATGATAGGGCACCTTTTCCGCAAGCCTCTGATGGTTTTCTTATAAGTATGACTAGCCACTGTCTGTTTCTTTAATTAATTAGAAGGTGAAAGCAGAAAATCCATTATAAATTTCCATGGATAGTTGATTGTCCAATACATATAAATATTTTTGTACATTTTTCTTCTTTTTACGATTTGCAGAATTGTTAAGGATATATTTTGACTGAATTCCACGAATATCCGCAAAACATTCTTCTATATGTTACATTCTTCTTCTTCTTTCTTTTTTGCTTTTTTTTTTTTTTAATTCTCTTTAAAAGCAAAAAACATCCCAAGGGAAAAAAAATACTTAAAGAAAACCCAGAAAGACAGCATGTTCTTTGGAGCAAATTTTATTGCCCTAAAGCGCTAGGCTGGCATCCCACCAGAAGCTGATGCTTAGAAAGAGAAAGTGAAGTTGAACAACAAAAAAACCACCTAGTAGAGAGAGATTAAAGTATTAAAAGAGAAAGAAAAGTGTTGGGTTTTTAGTATGGATTCTAATGACGTTCTGCTCTATGATTTTTGTGGCAAAGGCGTCGATCGGTATGTCTTCAAAGACAGATTTTCATCTTTGCCCTGTTTTTCTTCTTCCTCTTGTAGCTCTTTATGAGGAGGTAGCAAGCATTTTCGTTTGAATTCTCCAGAAAATAAGCAGCGGAAAATATCTTCTTCCCCTCTCTCCCTTTCTCTCTCTTTATGTTCCTTTTTTTATTCTTATTTAAGAATAAAAAGGGTGCTTTATTTTTCATTTTTGTACAAAACGGAGGAAGAGATGAAAAAATGCGGGGTTTGTTGATGAGAGTTGGCATGAAAGAGAGAGAGAAACCGAGTGAAAAATGAAAATAGATGGGAGTGAAAAATAACCCAACCCATAGAGGTGTCAAATGGGTGGGTGAAGTAACCTAGGTGGGTTAAGTAGGTTACGGGTTCGGATTAATCGGATCGGGTTAATCTGATCCAAAGAAAATTTTGAGGCATTCGGATTCGGGTCACTCGGGTTTCAGGTCATTCGGACTTCGGGTCATTTGGGTTCGGGTCATTCGGATTTCGGATCATTTTGACTCGGGTTTTTTTGGATTTGACTCATGAGTCATTCGATTTCACATTTTTCAGATTTGTTCATCGAATCATTTTGACAAGAGTCATGAGTTCGACTTGGGTTTTCAAGTTAATCCATGAATTATTTTCATTTAAGTTTCTAATTATTTATTTTTAAAAAATAAAATTTATAAGTTAACTTTTCAATAACAAATAATAATAAAATCCGTGTCATATAAACGTGTTATTATTACTAATAATAAAATTAAAAAATAAAAAATTTTAAAAAACGAATTAAATTAATATAGAGTAAACTTAAAATTAAATTACATATATGAAAATGGATGATAATTAAATTATTTTTTTCAAGATAATATAATAATTGTTTAATTCTAATGAAAGTGAAATTAGTTAATTACAATCATCATTCAATAAATATATAAACAAATTTTTAATAAAAGATAAATAAAGAGTTTTAATTTAACTTAACAATAACAATGATATTTTTGAAATATAGAAAAAGAAAATGATATTTTAGGCGATTCGAAAGTTTAACAATATTCGTACTTTTATATATACTAGTCATCCTGTCACGTGTACTGCACGTGATACAATGCGTTATAAATAATAAAAAAATTAGAAATAAATTATATTAAAGTGGATGATAATTAAGTTATAAAGTAAGCTTTAAATTAAATTATATGAAATTGGATGCTAATTAAATCATTTTCTTCAATATAATATAGTAATAAGTAAATTATGATGAAAATAAAATTGTTAATTACCATTATCATTTAATATATATATATAATATTTAGTAAAAGATAAATGAATAGTTTTAATTTGACCCAATAATATTAATGGTATTTTTGAAATATATAAAAAGAAAAAAGATATTTTATGCCATTTAAAAGTTTTAAAAATATTCGTACTTTTATATATACTAATCTCTGTGTTACGTGCATGACACGTAATACAACGGATTATTAATAATTACTAGTATAATATATTTTTTAAGAATCTCCTCTAATTTATTTATTATTATATTTATTTTTTCCAATACATTTGATTATAATAATTTATATAAGAGTAATGTTTAAATCAAGTTATTTTGTTTTTAATATTGTAAAACAATGTGTATAAAAATGATATTTAAATTAAATTACAATGGCTTATGATATATTAGTCTCTATGTTACGTGCATGACACGTAATACAACGAGTTATTAATAATTACTAGTATACATTTGATTATAATAATTTATATAAGAGTAATATTTAAATCAAGTTACTTTGTTTTTAATATTGTAAAGCAATGTGTATAAGAATGATATTTAAATTAAATTACAATGGCTTATGATATTTTGTACTTTTTAATTGTCCCAATTTAACTAGCGGTATTTTTGAACGCCAATGAGTAAAAATTCTTGAAAATCTTAATGTTTAATTATTTATTTTTAAAGTCCAATACAAAAGGTAGAACCCAAATCTTTTAAAAGTTCAATATAAAAGGTAGAGCCCAAATCCAATGACATTTTTAAAATATGTTAGAGAAAAAAAGATATTTAAGGAATAAATCTCTTACCCAACTTACACTTATATATATATATATGATAGATTTATATAACACATTAACACATATATATAAATCAAATTATTAAATCTATAAATATAATGGGATTATATCAACTTATAATTTATAAGGCATGTGACATGTCACACGTTACATCTGATAAGGATTTAGGAGATTTCTTCAAATATATACTATCTATTATTCTATCTTTTATTAAAAGTATAATATAATGGAGGATATATTGAAGTATAACTTATAGTTTATAAATTATAGGATAAATATTAAAATTTAAGAATATGAAATATGTTTTTTATTTCAATTTAATAAAAATTTAAATTTAACAAGATATTTATATTTATTTTTTTAACAAATTTATTAAATAAAATAGATAATGCTTACGAATGAGAAGGTAAAATATTAATTAAATAGGCTTTCGGGTTATTTTGGGTTAGCCTCTCGGGTTAAACAGGTTTCGGGTCAATCGGGATTGGGGTCAGTCGAGTTTCGGGTTAATCGGGTTTTGGGTCAATCGGGTTTCGGATAGGTCTAGTTCGGGTCGTTTACTTTTTTTGGTCAAATCAGGTTGGGTTAGTTTTGGATTCAGGCGGGTTGGACGGGTTTCTCAAGTCGGGTCAGCTTTTAACACCTCTAACCCAAAGACAATTCTTAATCCTGGCCATTCAAAGCGCTTTAGCGGAACCCATATTTGACCACCACCGGTTAAAAAAGAATAGATTGAATTAATTAATCTACCAAGGAACTAATCTGCGACATTTATATAATTTCCTTTTAGACTAACTAGGTAAAGGCCCATAGGTCTGGTAATTTTGGATACGACACAATAACACGAAGTAAGAACGACACGAAGTTAACCGTGTTACTATTTGACCTTAACGTATTTCGTGTTTTAATTGTGTCGACACAATTAGATTAATATGTCTCATGTCTTAAGCGTGTTAAACACAATTGGCACGCATAAAACACGTCTATTGCATTTTAACCTTTAATATAATTAAAATATATTAAATTTTAAGTAATTTTTTATTTAGTTTAGGGATAATATAGAAACATTATATTATTTAATTTCTAAATTAATTTTAAAAATATTACTAAATCGTGTAATAGTGTCGTGTCATGTAGTGTCGTGTTAGCCGTGTTAATCGTGTCGTGTCGTGTCATACGTTAATTAAACAATTTCTGTATTCGTGTTTCATCTTTGACACGATTAATTAATTGTGTCGTGTTCGTGTTTGGCTAAATGGGTGTTAATGGTGTATGTTAACACGACATAAAAACACAAATTGTTAGGTCTAGAGGCCTGAGCTTCGCTAGGGATAAATATAATGTTATTTTATATATATGTTTCCGAATTGCATATATGTGAGATATAAATCATGATTATATATTAGATTAAATAATGACATCAATTTCTTACTGCGGATAGGAAACTATATTTATGAGTATGAGAGATCAACATTGCAGTAAAGAAATATAACGGATAAACAGAAGACATGTATAATAGGATTAAGAATGTAATATTATAACTGTAAAAGAATATGACAAATAATGTGAGTATTAAATGTACAAAGGAACATATTAAACGCAAATATATTATCCATGAATAGAATGGTTAACTTTTCAAATGACTAAAAGACATTTGACTGTTTGTTCAATATATTAACAGATTGTTTAAGAATAAGAATAAGAATAAGAATAATAATAATAATAATCTATACCATTATATTAAAGGAATGTATTATGAAGGCCATAGGTAGTGCCATGTAGGACAAGAAGAGAGAGAAAAACAATTATAAGTAATTTTAAAATGATTTTTATATTTTAAGTGTATTAAATATTTTGTGTAAGCTATTTATTGTATTTGTGCAATGGAGAGAGAAAAATAATTATATTTAATTTGAAAATAGATTTTATTGTTTTTTTTACAAAAACTTTCTTTATATTGGTGTGTTATTAAGTGGAATGCTTTAAATTATTATAAATATTGAATTTTACAAGAAATTACAATACATTTAACCTATAATTTTTCATTTTTCATAAATTTTGTTTTTAAACATTTATTGCTTTTATATTATATTTGAATTTTTTACATCAAATATTTATTGAATTTATCATACATATATTTAAATTTCTTATATAAAATAGTCCAATTTCATATGTTATATTATGTTTATTTTTTAACCTTCTACCAGTCGATATTGTTTGAGTTTTCCTCTTACCATTGGTATTCTATGCATAGTAAAAAAAAAATCAATACTATTTGGTCTACTATATTATGTTTATTTTTGTAACTCGAAGTAAAGCGAATTTACTTTAACAATTGTTACTCGATGTACAAAAAAAAAATAAATTAGTATCGAAGCTATGCGAGGGGGTTCTCTTCTAGTAATAATAATAATAGTGTGATAGCAAGCATTAAAAGCATGTAAATATTAAACGAGAATGGTGTCATACCCCAATCGGGAGGGGTCGGCCATGTGGCAACCGCCGCGCTACCTCGAAGTACGTGTTGGTCGCTCACGTACCCCGAAGCACCGCAAGGCATGAATTGAGTATTTTCGCTACAAAAATCATTAAAACTAAACTTTAATTAGAAATCATTTAATAAAATAATTAATTTTAAAAGTAATATCAATGGACTAATTCAAAAGAATACTTACACAGCGGAAACTACTACTCCTAAGCCACCGACGCCTCCTAGTGAGCTTCCGATCTATCTGCTATCGTCGTATGCAGATCTGCATCCATCCACATTGGATACGGGTGAGTGACAGAGGTTCAATGAATCTCCATCAAGGGTTAGGGCAAACAGGAGAAATCCAAAACATAATAATAAAATAAATATTTTTTTCTTTTCAAATCTCTTTTCAAATTCTCCAAATAAGAATTTGCTTTAAAACCATTTAAATAAATACATAAACAAATGGGCTGGCCTCTAACATATTGAAGGCTCAACCCGTTGGTCATATACCTCACTACATCGATGGCTATCTCTTTTCTTTTCAAAACATTTTCATATTTTCTCTTTCTCTAGCCCGTTCCTTCGGTGCTGCCAGACGCTGCGATGGAACACAGCTACATCAAGCCCTGGCAAGCTTCCCTATGCGTCTCTCCCAGGGTCTCTACTCACTGTGTCCCTCAAAAGGCGGTCCACGGCTACTTCATTGCATGCCTCTTAACTCGGTCCACGCTCCCTCAAATTGGAGCCCCGAGGAACCTTCTCAATCGCTCATCTCGCGTCCCATCCATATAAATATCATATATATGTAAAAAACATATATATATTTAAAACATATAAACATAAACATAAGCACGTACACATAAATCTTTATACTTTTCTTTAAAAACATCACACTTTCTACGTTGTATATCACCAAGCAAATGTGTGTGCTTGTGGATTCTTCGTATCCCTAAAACCTCTGAAAATCATTTATATTTTTACAACCTTTTTAAAAACCTGTCCCCAGTGGCTAAGCAAAGAAGTCAAGCCACTCACAATGTTGGGAGGTTCGTATACTCCCAAAAGATCCACGTAGCTTGACCTCTGGAGTATCCCCGCACTCGATCATCCGGAGCCCTAATACTCGAAAATACGTGTTAACATTCATAATCAAACGTATGAATGCACATATGAGGCTCTAGCGTGACCTAATAACGTGTTTCGATGTGTTTCGGGGCTTAGAAAAGATTCCGGGAGGTTTCGGGTCAAAATCAGGCCCTGAGGCAAAAATTACGATTTTGTCCCTAGGGTTTGGGGCCACTCCAGCGCAGGACTGGCCAAGTCCCGCGTGGGAGTGACTTGGCTCCGGCGCGGGAGCTGTTTGCAAGTCTTGGGAACCGAGGCTTTTCCTCAATTTTTGAGCCCCTCGCTCCACCGTTCGATTCAAAAATCGAGACGGACATTCGTCGCACCTCCCACGACGCGTTTACCAAAGCAAAAACGAGAATCACAAGCTCAAAGTTCCTAAATCTCAAATCTAAGTTAAATTTAACTAAAAAGCTAAACTAACTTTGAGTTTGGATCTTTCCTAGACCGATGCATGGAAATGCATGAAAACTTAATAAAATGTAGATTAAGGTGAGTAGAATAACATACCAAGATCTGACCTTAATCCTTTGGTTGGATTGTCCGGATCTATCAAAAGTTTAAAATTGCTCCGAGAGAGCAAATGAGAGGAGAGGAAATGAAGGAGAAGAGAAATGAGAGGGGGAGAGCTTAACTCCCCTATTTATAGGTAATCCCGACACCAGGTTTACTCGAATCCCGAGACAGACTTAATTCCCTCTTTTCCACCTCTTATAATTTCGATCATTGGATCCACCAACCAATTCACCAATGGATGTCCAATCCATTGGCTATGGACTTGAAGAAGTCCAATTTATGCTTCCATGCATGGTCACTTGTCTCATCTTTCAATTCCGTCTTATCTTAAGCTTAACTTCTCTTCTTCATCTTAACACATCCGGACCAACGTATTATTGAGTTAATATGCCATCTTACACTATTTCGTTTATACGGAAAAGTTGAATTAGGTCCGGGTGTGTCAAATGGTCTTGAGTATGAGAGTTTCAATCTGAAACTATTTAGTGTGTGCTTGGATGAAATTTTTTAAAAAGAGATTTCTTTTTAATTCATGTTTTGGAAAATTTAAACAATAAAATTTTTGTTTAGGTAATTTAATATGGAGATTTTTTTTTTTAAATCTATGGCTTTTTAATATAGATTATAAGGCCCCAGATTTCTTTCTCAAAATCCATCTAAATAGATTTTTTTTTTCCAAATTCCTCTGGGAATAATTAATTATCAACATTATTTTCTTTTTTAGTGCAACTTTTATATTCTTAATTTTAATGACAAGACTTATTTCTTAATTATATATTTTTATTTTTTTTTACGTTATTAGAAACATCTAAATATTTTTACAAATCCAATAACACTTGTATTACATATTTTTATACTTTTAAAATTGATTTTTTATAATTAAGTTTTGAATTTCATTAAAATTTGGTAAATACTTATAATTTTATTCTAAAAACTCTTCATCCGAACAAAATAATGTAAATACTGTCATTTTAAATTGATAGATTTTTTAAATGTCTCCTTTTAGAATTCTTCAAACTTTTGAAAATCCCCGTACAAACACAATTTAAACACAATCTAAATTTGTAGATAAAAGGTAAGATTAACTTTTTAAAAACTAAAATAAATTGGACTTACACCAATATATGCGCTATATAAGTTATCCAATTAACTTTATTCATAATGCGAATATCAAAAAGATCAAAATTATTCAATCACCTATTAAATCTGCTTTTCAGAAACATAATTACAAACCAACATATCAAAAGATCAAGTCAAACGAAAAGAAAGAGTATTACTTTTTAATATACTACTAAAAAAAGGAATATAGTCATATAAGTTTTTACTCATATTTTCAACAAAATTATAGGTATCTATTAATAATATTTATATCTATATATATATATTATATATCTATAACACCATCTTAAGGAGAGGTCTAGAATGTGGAGGGGACATTTGTCACCTCCCCATTGGCCCTCTCCTTTTATTTTTTTTAAATTTCTCTTTTTTTTTCTTTTCTTAATTGATATATTTAAAATAATATTTTTATTATTTGAATATTATTCTTTAATATTAATTTTTATATAATAATACTATTTTAATATTTTATAATATTTATTTAGTATAAATATTTAGTATAAATGTTTAATATATTTAGTATGTTTATATATTTATTTATATTATAATTTGAATATTATTTTTAAATATTAGATTTATATAATAATATTTTTTTATATTTTTTTAAAATTTTATCATATTTATTTAATTTAAATATTTAATATTATATATCTTTTACTTATAATATTTATATAATACTTAAAAATATTTTATATATAGTATATATTACTATATATTACTTTACTATATATTACTATACTATATATTACTATTAAATATTTATATATATTTATATTATTATTTGAATACTATTTGTAGGTATTAGTTTTATAGAATAATGTTATTGTTTTAATATTGTATCATATTTATTTGATTTAAATATTTAATATTATATCTTTATATATTACTTATTCTAATATATATATATATATATAGTATATATTACTATATTATATTTATATATTATATATCTGTGTATGTATCTATATAATTATTTTAAAGAGAAGCCAACCTCACATTATATGGGAAGAATTTGTAAGCTTTCATTGGTTTTTTTTTTTCCTTTTCATTTTTTTTTACATTTACTTTTTTTGGGAGGGCATTTGTCGGTCTCCCATTGGTCCTTTTTTTTTTCCTTTTTGATTTTCTTTTACTTTTACTTTTGTTTTTATTTTTTCTTTATATACATATATACTATAAGGCCTAAAATTCTTTTAGTGGTACTTGATACCACCTGATTGGGTGGATCTTTTTTTTTTCATTTTGTTCTTCAAGACAAGATATAAAGCCAACCATTATTTCATCAAAATAATTTAAAAAATAATAAAATATATATTGTCATCTATATGACCAACTAATAAAATATTATCAACAAAAGGCTTTTCTACAATTACTAATATCCTACCTCTACTAACATCCTAATTTTAGGATTTACCCATTAAATCTTATTTTTTAAAATTATGAGCTAAATTTTAGTAATTTTTTTTGAGTTGGTATACTTTTATTGGTTGATCCTATAACTGATATAGTTAGATGATCCTTATTCTTTATTTTGAAGCTCTCATATCTTTAGAGGGCATGTGTCGTCTTTTCATTAACATTCTCATTTTTTTTACTTTTTTTTTATTTTTAAATTTTAAAAGGATGTTGATTTGAGAATTCGACAAAAAAATATAAAGCCCGAGGCGTAGCCCGGGCCATAGGTCTAGTATATATATCTAAGTAAAGGACTCTTACTTAAGGGGAGGTGCATTTGTCACCTTCCCATTGGCTTCCATTATTTTTCTTTCTTGTTTCTTTATTTTTTTGTTTTTTTTTAATTTTAATTTATTAATTTATTTTTGAATTTTTTGACTTTCTTTTTTTCTGTTTTTCTTTTTCATTTTAATTTATTTTTAAATTTTCCATATTTTTAATTTATTTTTTATCTTACTATATACCATGTATTAGAATTTTTTAATTTTAATTAAAAATAAAAAAATTGACCCCGAAACGAAGCCCGAGACAATTTCTAGTAATAATAATAATCTTAACTACATTTAAATTAATCTCCTCAAGGAGATTCAAGAAATGAGAGGGGCATTTGGCACCCTCCCATTGGTTGGTTTTTTTCCTTTTTGTTTTATTTGTTTATTTCCTTTTTTCTCTAATGCAATTATTTTTTTTGTTTTTACTTTTTCTTAAGAAACTCAAGGAGGAAGGCATTTGTCTCTCTCCTATTGGTTTTTTCTTCTCTTCTATTTCATTTTCTTTTCTTTCATTTTTCCTATTTTTTCTTTAATTCAATTGGTTTTTTATTCTATTTTTTCTACTTAATTGTTTTACTTTTATTTATTATTGTAATGACATATAGGGTGTGAGTATTGGGAAGATAAAGTTATTTTAAATTATAAATAAATATTATATTTTAAAAAAGATATTTATAATAAATTAAAAACAACGCTTTTATAAAATTCAATTGATAAATAAAATAAACGTCAATTAGTGCAATAAAATTTGATTAATACTAAAATCTCTAATTGAAGTTTGGTATGAAAATTATACCCGTCAAACATTATTTGTATATATACATATTACAAAACTTTTACACATTCTTACTATTTTTAGTTAGGAAAATTATCCCATCCACTGACAGTGGAGTTTTTAAACTCCACAAGCAGAGTTAGAGGGTTGACATGTGTCATGTAAGGTATATTTTTAAATATTAATTAATTAGTTTAAAAAATTATAAAGTATGTGTTAATCTTTCAACACTGCTTATGGAATTAAAACACTCTACTATCAGTGCATGAAAGTTAAACCCCCTTTTAATTATTGTGAATCAAAATTTGCTATATACCATCCAAAAAAAATTACAAAAACATAAAACTATCCCGCGAGTAGCGAAGCAGGTGTCTAGTAACTATTAAAGCAATAGACAGTTTATTGAGATGTTTTAAAAGAAGGGTGGGAACCATATGACACTCTTCCATTGATTCTTTTTTTCTTCCTTCTTTTTTTTTTTTTTCATATCTTTATTCTTTTGGATTGAGTTTCAAAATGGATTAAAAATTTTGGGTTTAGAAATGAAATGAAAATTCTGAGTTTGAACTTCATCATCATCATTAATATAATTATTGAAAATTTTAATTTTAGCAAATTAAATATTTGATATGTGCAATTTTATGTGTTAATCAATTTAACCTTTTTTTTGTTATAATCAATCAACATTTTCAATTTTATTTATAAATTTTTTATTTTATTTATTTTTTAGATGAGATGTAAAAAAAAAGTGACTAAGAAAGAAAAGTAAGACAATTTTATTTTAAATAAAAATAGATTTATTCTTTCTTTTTTCAACAATAAAAAATAGATGAGTAAAATTTTCTTCACATATATTTTTATTGATTAATAATTTATAAAATTAATTTAATACTTTTATGAAATATATAACGAGACACCCGGACCTAATCCGACTTTTTCATACAAACGAAATTGTATAAGATGGCGTATTAAGTGGACAATACATCGGTCCGGATGTGTCTAATTAAGAAGAGAAGTTAAGCTTAAGATAAGATGGAGTTGGAGGATGAGGCAATTGATCATGCATGGAAACACTAAAGTGGATTTCTTTAAGTCCATAGCCAATGGATTGAATGTCCATTGGTGAATTAGTCGGCGGATTAGGCCAAGGATCGAAATTATGAGAGGTTACAAAGAGGAGAGAAAGTCTGGCCCATGACTCGAGTAGACCCGGCGTCGGACTCCTCTATAAATAGGGGGAGGCCGAGCCTCTCACCCTCATTTTCTCTCTTTCTCTCTTCTCTCATTTCTTTTTTCTCTCAATTGCTCTCTTTGAGCAATTTTGGACTTTTCACCGATCCGGACAATCTGACCAAAGGATCAAGGTAAGATTCTAGTATGCTATTTTTATCGCCTTGATCTACATTTTTCTAAGTTTTCACACATTTCCATGCATTGGTTTAGGAGAGATCCAAGCTCAAAGTTAGCTTTAGCTTTTTAGTTAGATTTTAAGTTTAGATTTGAGATCTAGGAATTTTGAGCTTGGGATTTTCGTTTTTGCTTCAGTAAACACGTCGTGGGAGGCGAGAGGAACATCCGTCTCGATTTTTGGGCCAAACCGTGGCCCGAGGGGCTCAGAAATTGAGGAAATGCCTCGGTTCCTGAGGCTTCCACGTAGGAGATACATTTTCCAAGCCTCCAGCGCGGGAGTGCCTTGGCTGGCCGAGTCTGCGTCCCAACCCACTTCCCCTACCCTAGACTTGGGCCAGGCGTGGCCCAGTCCGTGTGGGAGGGCCTACTTGGCCCAGCCGGCATGGGCGACCGATGGGCCCCAGGGGCATTTTCGTAATTTTTCTCCAAGTGTCCGATTTTGACCATGAAACCTCCCGGACACTTTTCTAAGTCCCGAATCACATCTAAACATTATCCTAAGTCATACTAGAGCCTCATAGGTGCATTCATAGTTTAATTATGAATGCTAACATATTTCCATGTACTAGGGCTTTTGGGTGAATCGAGTGCGGCGATGCTCCGGGGGTTAAGCTACATGAAGCTCTTAGGGATATACAAACCTCCCAATATTGTGAGTGGCCTAGACTTTTTAGTTTAGCCACTAGGAACAAAGGTTTTTAAAATGTTTTAAAAACATAAATGTTTTCAAAGGTTTTGGGATACGGGAAATCCACACACACACATTTGTATAGTGATATACCTACGCAGAGAGTGGGATGATTTTAAAAGAAAGTATAAAGACTTATGTGTGTGTGTTTATATTTATATTTGTATGTTTTAAAATATATATATGTTTTGTTTTATATATGTATATATATGGATGGGATGCGAGATGAGTGATTGAGAGGGTTCCTCGATGCTCCAATATGCGGGAGTGTGGATCGAATTTGAGAGCATGCATGAGACTCAGCTGTGGACCACCTATCGAGGGGCACACTAAGCAGAGACCATGGGAGAGGCACGTAGGAAAGCTTGTCAGGGCTCAAGGTAGCTCTGTTCCACCATAGCGATGGACACTACCAAGGGAACGGGCTAGAGAAAGAGAAAAGAGAAATTGTTTTTTTTTTTAAAAAAGAGGTAGCCCTTGGTGCAGTGAGCATAAAACGACCAACGGGTCGCGCCCTCAGTATGATAGAGGCCAGCCCAGTTGAGATATGTATATATATATATTTATTTAAAGTGTTTTTAAAGAGAGTTCTTGGCTAGAGAACTAGAAAGAGATTTTTAAAAGAAAAATAATTATTTTATTATTTTACTTTGGATTTCCCCTTTTTTCCCTAACCTCGTTGGAGATTCGTTGAACCTTCGCCACTCACTTGTATCTAATGTGGATGGATGCAGATCCGTGCATGAGGATAGCAGATAAATCAGAGGCTCACTAGGAAGCGTCGATGGCTAAGGCTTAGTAGTTTCTGCTGTGTAGGTATTCTTTTAAATTAATCTACCAGTACACCTTTTAAGTTAATTATTTTATTGTATAATTTCTAATAAAATTTTAGTATTGTTTTGAAGCTATGGTATCCATTCATGCCTTTCAATGCCTCGGATACATGGCTACAGACACGTATTTCGAGGTAACGCTGCGGTTGCGACGTGGCCGGCCTGGGCAGGTCGGGCCGTGACGTATAATAACAATAAAGGAAGATTCTGTTTTTTTGGCCAAATAAAAGATCCTTTAGGTGTAGTATTTTCTATTGATCTCCCCTCCTTTGTTTTAAATCAATTTTTTCAATTTGAAAAATCATAGTATAGCGGGATATGATAAACGCGTTTATGCAAAAGGTTAAAAAAAATATTTTTTCATCTATCACCCATTTCCTTTTTTTCCCACTTCATTTCCTTAACATATCCCCTTATCCAACTCACTAAAATCTGGAAATTGAATAAATACATGCAAATAAGAACATAACCATGTAAAGCAAAGTACATGCCACTCTTACTCAAAACAATGAAAGACAAAAAGCGAGGGAAAAATCTTATAAAAATCTTGTTCACTCCAATCTCCATAGCCTCAATGACAAAACCCTTGGTTTGAAGCCAAAGCCAGATCCAGTGGAGCCTAACATTCTACCTTTCACTCCTCCCTCTTTATCTATTAATCATTCGTCCATAATTATCATCTTCCATGACCTTTTCTTGTATTTTTTCTTCAGTTTTAGATAGCAATCCAATTCACAGAAAAACATTCTTGCAATCTAGAACAACAAAAAATTTCTTTTTTAGCAACCAACAATGAAAAAGAAAACAACAAAGGTGAAAAAAAGAAAAAATGGATCAGAGAAGTAACCTTACCCTTCATGTTCTCTTCTCATGCAGCTCTCCACTAAACCCATCCCTCTCATATTCATATCACTCTTTCATCACTGAAACCAGTGGTGAAGCCAAAATTTTAATTCAGTGGGATCAATATATTAATATATCTCTTAATCTCAATCCTTCGCCTAATCTGCTGACTTTTACACCAATGAATATCCAATCCATTGGCTATGGACTTAAAGAAGTCAAATTGGAATTTATTTGCTTCCATGCATGGTCGATCACCTCATCTTTCAACTCTGTCTTATCTTAAGCTTGACTCCTCTTAGAAACATCCGGATTGAAGTATTGCTCAAATTAATACACCATTTACACTGTTCCTTTGATACAAAAAAGTAGGATTAGGTCCGGGTGTGTCAACTCTCCCCTCCTTCAAAAAATTTCGTCCTCGAAATTATTGAAGTAGTTGTGGGGGAGTTTTGGCTTCTGTTCTAATCCTTCTTCTTGGTTTCAAATATTGTTCACATCACTATTTGCCTCTGAATTCTCTTGTTACTTCTCGATCGTCATTTCTCAATAACAGCCTTCTCGCTATTCTGTTCTTGAGTTTGAACTTCATATTCTTCTTTAGCAGAGTCTATCCTTATCCATTCGAGGGATTACGCTCGCTTCACTTCAATTGTGACACGTGGAGGCTCCTGCTCCATCTCCTCCGTGCTTTACTTGATCTTTTTGCTTAGTCCTTGAGCTTTCCTTAAGTATCTCTTATCGAGACTACCTCCTTATTACTGCTGAGGTTCACTCCTTCGATTTTCCTTAGAAGTTTTTTCTTCTTTCCTTAATCGTGCCTCTTTTTCCGAGGTTATTCTCTGACATATCATTCATCTTTCGATGTCTTGCACTCATCTTTGTAACCAAGATGTCGGGGAAGATTTTAGTTTAACTCCCTCGCCTCTAAGGTGAGGTGTGCAGTAAGTTAACTTGTTCTTCCCTCACCTTGGTTTTCTTTTTCATTTCGTTCCTTGGTCTTCTTCTCTTTTTCGTTTCTTAATCCTCTTCTCTTTCTTCTCAATATCTCTTCTTCCTCTTCTCATGGCATATGAGTAAAGCTCTCGTACGCACTGCCCTACTCTCGGCCATATCGTAGCAGGGGATCAAAGATCATGCCCTCTCGACTCTCATAATCTGACTTACTCTCTGACCACCCATTTCTAACTCGAATAGGACCCTCGACCCGTCTCATCTCTCATCCTCTCTAGGATAGAGAACTCTGGGTGGCCTCATGCTCTCCCCAGTCACATTCTGGGTCTGTCATCTTGAGTGGTCATCACAGAGATCCTCAAGATCTCAATCTCTGATCGCTTCCTTACATTGGGGCGCCTCACATGGCTCCCAAGACATCCGTACTTGAGCATCAACTACATGCTCAATCCATGCCATATCTTCTAGCCTCTAGGGCTTTTAATCATCTTTTATCTTCTTTGCTATAGATTGTTTTCTTTTCTTCCTTTTATTAACAATTCAGGTTGGGGTTTTCTTTCCCTCACCTCCTTTCTTTTTTTCCTTCCATTCACCCACAGTCCATTGTGGGGTCCACCATTCTCCTACATTCCCATCTATTCGGGATTAACCAATCACGCACGTTGTAGCTGTGCGGCATCATTTGTGGCTTCCTTTATCCACGTCTTTCCCCCCTCTTAGGGTTTCTTATGCTTTCACTTGATTTGCCCTTATCTTGATATCCTTTGGCATCCATTGCCATCTTTTGGCATCATCTGCAACTCTTATAATCTCCCTACCCCTTCCATTAGGGTTTTGGGTTCACTGCCAACTTTGTCTTACCCTGGTTTTCGTGATCTTTCACGCCTTATCCAAGGTTTCCTTTATTCAAGCTTCATTTCTTTATTTTCTTCTTTCTTTATCATTCTCCTATTTCTTATTCTTCTAACACCTTCACTTCATTTAGGTGTTAGAATTTCCTTTCTTTCTCTTCATTCTTTGCTTATACTGGCTGTGCTCATAGAGATTTATAAGCTTGACCAGTTTCTTTGCTTATCCCGTACTCTTTCAATTGAGTACTCGGGGTCATTCTTGTGATCCTTTCTGACTTACTCTTCGCATCACTTGTTTTTCGCATATGGGTCTTCTTATCTTAGCTGTCCTTAGCTCTCAATTTCCTTGATATCTTTTTTTTGTCGTCCATACCAAGGTTTATTTATCATGGAAACACCTTTCTTAATCACCTACCTTTTTCCACTCTTATCTGCATTTGGTTAATCCGAATTTACCTTGGCTTAGACTTCATTTCCCACATCCTTTCTTTACTTATCATTTTTTGAGGGGAATTTATCTTTAGGTTAAGCTGCTACCCTCCTTCTAATTCTCACCTTATCCTTTTTATTCCCTGACTCATTACTCTTAAATCCTCCTATCTCATTTTGTCATCTTGCTTTCACTTTTTGTCTTTCCTCGTTTCAATTATCATCATCGTCTTATCCTCACTCTTTCTTCGACTCTTACCTAAGTCGATCCACTTTCCTCTTTAATTGGGTTTATAATCTCCTTATAACTTCCATCATCATCATCATCATCTTCATCATGCTTTAGGATGTAATCATCCCTATCCACTCGTTTCCTTCGAGTGTTTTCTTCTCTTCTCTCCTTTCCAATTTTCTTTCTTTTTGTCCAATCTTCTTACCTCTTCTTATAACTCAAATTGTCGGGGTTTTCCTTTCTTTTCACCGGCTCACGTCCTTAACCCTTCTTTTCCTCAGCATTTCTTGCCTCCAATCATTCTTGTTTATTCTTTCTTTTCTTTAACCTATTCATAATATGATGTAGTGTTTTGGCTTGACTCGTACTTGGGGTTATTAACCTATGGTTCATTATGAATTTATTACTAATTAATGTTAAAGTTTTCTAAGATGTGTTATACTTTTCTTCTTTTAAGGCTCTACTCCTAGTTAGCCTAAACTTCGTTCATCAATTGAACTAAGTTTCCCTTTCCTCCTAGGCGCCATTCATTTCTGATTAGCCTAGAATTTTCATTAGCCTAATGTTTTATGCTTTCTTTCTTCATCAAGAAAGCTTCCGCACTACATCACATCATCTCTTGTATCCTTTATTTCAACGTTCACTTTTCTTTTCTTTTCCCCATTCTTCTTTCTCACCAGTTCCTTCTGGTGATGCCCTTTCAATTCTGAGAAAAAATTCTCTTCGTGCTCTTCATTTGCACACATACAGGTACTTCCATTGTTGTCATCCATTCCATTCTCCTCGCTTGCTTACTTCCCATCGACCTTGACCATGATAAGGTCCTTTCTTAACATCCTTTGGGGAGGAGACCCTTTGGGTGTGGAGGTTTCCAACTTATCCTTTTTCCTTATTCCATTTCCTCCATCTTCATTTCCTTTCTCTTCTTCGATCCTTATTTCCTCTTGACATTGGTATCCAATGGTCAAACAAGTAGTAATGGATGTACTACTCGTTGACCATCTGGATGTGATTTCTTTTCTTTCTTTTCTTCACTATTCTGCTCTTTAGTTAGTTTTAGCATTGGGACCCAAAAGCTGACTTCACAATGAAGGATCCACTATGCATTTTTCATATGAATATGAGGTTTCTTTCCATTCCTCATTCTCTGTTTTGCCATCTTTGCCTTCTTCCTCCTCATTGTTTCTCAAGAATGGCTTTTTTCTTCTTCTTTTTTTCTTTCTTACTATCATTTTTCCATTCTCGAGTCCTTTACGGTTTCCTCATAGTGGTTCTTTTCACATTCTCGAGTGACTCTCCCTTAACTCACTTCTTGTGATCTTGGGTTCACTCGATCTCTTCCAATTTCCTTGGATGGTCTTCCTCGATCAACTTTCTCCAAACTCTACACATAAACAATGTAGAAAATGGGAGGTGTCAAGTTAATTCATCGTAAGGGTTCAAACTATTCTCTTACTAGAGTCCTCCTTTTCCATCATCCCTCTCAGTGTTCACTTGTTCCACAACCTGGAATCCTCAAGCGCTAATCTGCTTGACTCTGGGTGGTCTTTCTTTTTTCCACCCTTGCCGCACTTTCCCTCAAAACCTACACACCATTGGTGCACAATTGGGGAAAGTCGATTCGCCTTTGCTGTGCTCTCTCTCAAAGTCTACAAAGAGTGGTGTAGAAATTAAGAGAGAGAGAGAGAGAGGTTGAGTTGTCCCATGTGGACTTCTCGTTGATATCTCAACTTCGCCGTTCAGTCACCTTTCCTTTTGGAACTTCCTCTCCGAACTCCCTCTCAAGGTCTACACGTGATTAGTGTAAAGAGTGAAAGGGGTTGATTCACATCGTGTAGGTCAACGAAGGACCTCAACACTTGGTTAACCTTTCCTTGGCTTCACCCTTCATCCTTCTATTTGTTGTTCGATGAGGTCTTCTTCCAAGGAACATAGAGAACTTTTCCTTTGTCCTCTCGTTCGGGTGCCTTACCTCGCGTTCTGAGGTTTTGTCAACCTTGTCTTCTGTGATCTTGTATTTTCTGGACTTCTTTCTTCCTTAGTCGACTCTCTCTCCAAGTCTACACATTGGTGGTGTAGAGAGCGAGAGAAGTTGGTTTAGTCTTCGTGCACATCGAGTCCGTCTTTGCTCCTTGCATCGTCCTTGCTGCTTCGTTTCCTCCCAACTCTTACACATTGCAAGTGTAGAGAATGGGGAAAATCGCCTTTAGGTGGGGTTAGACATCAAACTCGCTCCTTTACTAACGAGTCTCGATGTCCACAACCTTAAAGGTTGAACGCCAAGCGAGCTTTCTTTACTAGTGAACCTTCAAATGGGTGCCCATGAGGGTTAGACGAGATATCACATATCTCGTCATCTCAAGGGAGTAAGTCCCTTGCAAGGTTTGGCTAACGAGTAGGAAGGATATTAGCAGTTAAAGAATTGGTCTTGAGGATTTCTCGGAAAGCTTAATATTAGCAGTTAAAGAATTGGTCTTGAGGATTTCTCTGAAAGCTTACTTTTCTTTCATGAATATCGAGAAAATGGTGGCCACGGTGTCATTTCACCTTAAGAACCACACTTGAATACTCTATATGGTGGCATACTGTTAAGAATGATATTCTAAGAGTAGCTTTAGGTGTTTATGACGCGTTCAAGCAATTACATACTCGAGCTCAGGAGTTTAAAACCTAAGTGATCCACTGGTTTTGAAAACGTTTGAAAACATTTGAAAACACTTTATAACTTTTGAAAATAGTTAGAATCTTATAATTGCTCTGATACCAATCAAATTGTCATGCCCCGACACACCCAAGCCGGCCACGTGGCAATCGTCGTACCACCTCAAGATATGTGCCATGAAAAATAGGCTATCCAAGATGGCACAAAGCATAGAAAGAGTATCGTCACTGCAAAACGATCAAAACTAAGCTTTAGTTAGAAAACATTTATAATAATAAATAAATAAAAGATCACCAGTGGATTAGTTCAAAGAATCACCTATGCAGCAGAATATACTAACTCCTAAGCCACCAACCACTCCTATGAGCCTCCGATCCATCTAGCGTCATCGCACGTGGGGACTGCATCCAACAATATTGGATACAGGTGAGTGACAGATGTTCAATGCAAAGTCAAATAGGCTTAGGGAGTTCAGGTAATACCAAAACGATTCAGAAAACATTATATGTTTCTTTTAAAAACCTCTTTTCAAAACATTTTCCCCAAATCTTTTCTGGGAAAACAATAATAACAATAATAATAATAACAACATCTAACTATGGACTGGCTGTGAAAACCAACGAGCCTCGACCATGGCCGTGGTCGAGGATCTCGTATTGTCGAGGGCTATTTCTTATCTTTTCTTTTTAAAACTTTCCTTTAATAAGGAAACTATATATATAAAAAGATATATGTGTCTCTCTCTAAGCCCATTCCCTCGATGGTGCTAATTGTTGTGTGGTAGCAGCTACGTCATCCCTGACGAGTCCCCCTCTGTGCCTCTCTAATCCAGCTCATACAATCACCGTGCCCCTTCAAAAAGGCGGTCCATGGCTACCTCGCATGCATGCTCCTCTCGGTCCACTTGCTTCATCACATGAAGCATTGAATCTCATCAAGTCCTCTCATATGTATGATCATGCCCCGTCGGACACTCATGTCATACCTTTCATATTTAAATATAAAAACATACATACATACATACATTGTATAAATTTAATTTTCTCAAAACCCTTGCCCCCATTGCATATAACAACGTATGTAGGGTGTGAGGGAATACCCGAATCCCAAAATGTTTAATTAAAACATTTTAATAATAATAAAAGAGTTTAGCCCTAAATGGCTAAACACTGAACACAAGGCTACTCACAGTGTTGGGATGTTCATATACTCCTAATTATGCCACGAAGATTAGTCTCTGGAATGTTGCCGTACTCGATCGTCCGGAACCCTAATTAAACGGAAACATGCATTAACATTCATAATCAATCTATGAATGCACCTATGAGGCTCTAGTATGACTTAAGATGGTGTTTGGATGTGTTTCGGGGCTTAGGAAAGTGTCCGGTTGTAAACTGGGTCAAAATCGGATACTTGGGGAAAAATTATGATTTTGCCCCTAGAACAAGTTGGCTCCCGCACGGGATTGGGCCAAGTCCCGTGCGGGACTTAGCAATTTTGGTCACTCCTGAGAGGGAGTGGCTCGGGTCCGGCGAGGGAGGCATGCTGTGAGCTCGAATCCCAAGGTACTTCCTCGGTTTTCAGGCCCGTTGCTCCACGGTTTCACCCGAAAATCGAAACATCCAATCCCCTTGACTTCCATGATGTGTTTATCGAGAGAAAAATGAAAATCATCGGCTCGAAGTTCCTAGATCTAAAATCAAAATCTAAATCTAGCTAAAAAGCTAGACTAAAACTTTGAACCGAGATTTCTACCTAGACCTATGCATGGATTGACGTGTAAACTAAGTATAATGCAAATCTAGGTGAGTAAAAGATCATACTAGAAACTCACCTTGATTCCTCGGTCGGTTTGTCCAGATTGGCCAAAAGTCCGAAGTTGCCCTAAAAGAGCAAAAGAGAGAAAAGAGAAATGAAAGGAAAAGAGAAATGAAAAAGGAAGCCTGTCACCGGCCTACTTGGACCCCGGGCCAGACTTTCTTTCCTCTTTTCAACTTCTCTTAATCTTAATCCTTCGCCTAATCTGCTGACTTTTACACCAATGGATATCCAATCCATTGGCTATAGACTTAAAGAAGTCCAATTGGAATTTAGTTGCTTCCATGCACGGTTGATCATCTTATCTTCCAACTCCGTTTTATCTTAACCTTGACTTCTCTTCATAATCATATACATCCGGACTGATGTATTATTTAAATTAATGCACCGTCTACACTGTTCCGTTGATACGAAAAAGTTAGATTAGATCCTGGTGTGTCAAAAATGGTTTTGTTTGGAAACCGAAGCTATTCCTCATGTCCAAGAGCTATACATAATAAATTGTTTGAAGCTAGCCAAGGCTCTGCCTTTGCAACTTCCTTATTTAGAAAAGCTTGAGATTAGGAATTGCGAAAGGTTTCAATCACTGCCAAAGGTTTTAAGCACGTGTGAGGTGGAGTTAGACAATTGTAATAAACTCCAGTTAGAGGAACTGCCTTTTGGGCTAAGGAAATTGACAATTAAAAGATCAAATGGTATCTTGGATTCCATTCTCGAGCTGGTAATGACACACTCGGACTTAATCCAACTTTTTCGTACAAACAGAATAGTGCAAGATGGCGTATTAACTTAATAATACATCGATCCGAATGTGTCTGATTAAGAAGAGAAGTGAAAATTTGGATAAGACGGAGTTGGAAGATGCGATAAGTAACCATGCATGGAAGCATTAATTGGACTTCTTTAAGTCCATAGCCAGTGGATTGGATATCCATTGATGAATTGGTTGGTGGATTAGGCTAAGGATCGAGATAATGAAAGGTTGAAAAGAGGGAATAAGGCCTGGCCCAGGGTTCGAGTAGGCTCGGTGTCGGCTTGCCTATAAATAGGAGAGTTGAGCTCTCCCCCTCTCATTTCTCTTCTCCTTCATTTCCTCTCCTTTCATTGGCCAGCTCGGAGCAATTTCGGACTTTTGGCCAATCCAGACAAACCAACCGAAGGATCAAGGTGAGATCTTGGTATGTTATTCTGCTCACCTTAATCTACGTTTTCTAAGTTTTCACGCATTTCCATGCATTGATCTAGGAGAGATCTAAGCTCAAAGTTAGGTCTAGCTTTTAGTTAGATTTTAGTCTAGATTTGAGATCTAGAAACTTTGAGTCGATGATTTCGATTTCTCTTTCAGTGAATCCATTGTAAATGTAGTGAGGATCACCTGGCTAAGTTGGTACGTCAATTGGGGATCGAACTCACGAAAGTTGAGCCAAAAGGCTCGATTCCGTGCAGATCTTGCGTGGGAGCCAATCAAATCCCTCGCAGGAGTGGTCATTTTCACCCAGGACCGCCCCTAACCCTAGAGGCATTTTGGTAATTTTTCACCAAGTGTCCCATTTTGACCCGAAACCTTCCCAAACACTTTTCTAAACCTCGAAACACATCCGACCATCCTCTTAGGTTATACTAGAGCCTCATAGGTTTCATAGTTTGATTATAAAAACTAACACACATTTTCGTGCGATTAGGGCTCTGGATGATCAAGTGCGGCGCTGCTCTGGAGGTTGATCTATGTGGATCTTTTGGGAGTATCCGAATTTCCCAACACTGTGAGTGGCTTAGATTTTAGTGCTTAGCACTAGGGTAAAACGTTTTTAAAATATAAAATGATTTTCAAAGGTTTTGGAACACAGGGAATCTACCACCCACCCACACACACACACACACCTATTTGGTGATATACCCACATAGAGAGTGTGACGTTTTTAAAGAAATATAAAAATTTATGTGTGTATATTTATGTTTATGTTTACATGTTTTAAATATATATGTTATACATTTATGATATTTGATGCGAATGGGAGTGAAATGATGACTGAGTGGATCTCGGTGCTCCGATGAGAGGGAGCGAGTGGACCGAGCGAGACATACATGCAACCAAGTAGCCGTGGACTGCCTATCGAAGGACACGGTGAGTGTAAAAACCTGGTATAGGCACGTAAGGTAACTTGCTAGGGCTTGATGTAGCTATGTCCCACCCACAGCGATTAGCACCACCAAGGGAACAGGTTGGAGAAAGAAAATGTTTTAGAAAAGAAAAGATTAACCCTTGGTGCAGTAAGGCATACAACCGGCGGGTCGAGCCTTCGGTATGATAGAGGCCAACCCGTTTTATTTATATATATATTTAAATGGTTTTAAAGTAAATTATCACTTAGAGAATTTGAAAAGAAAAATATTTATTTTATTATTATATTTTGGATTACCCATGTTTCCTTAACCCTTGATGGAGATTCATTGAACCTCTATCGCTCACCTGTATCCAATGTGGATGGATGCAGATCCATGTATGAGGATAGCAGATAGATCAGAGGCTCACTAGGAGGCGTCGATGTCTTAGGAGTAATAATTTTCGCTGTGTAGGTATTCTTTTAAATTAGTCCACTGGTATGTCTTATATGGTCAATTATTTTATTAAATGATTTCTAATTAAAATTTTAGTTTTGTTTTGCAACGATGATATCCAATTCTATGCCTTGTGGTGCTTAGGTGCGTGACCGGTGGACACGTACTTTGAGGTAATGCGGGAGTTGCAACGTGGCCAACCCTTCGGGTCAAGGCATGACAATTGATTGGTATCAGAGCGTTTAAACGATTCTAACTGTTTTCAAAAGCTATAAAGTATCTTTAAAGTGTTTTCAAACGTTTTTAAATATTTTTAAAGCCAGTGGATTACTTAGGTTTAAAACTCCAGAATTCGAGTACGTGATTACTCAAACACGTCAAAATGTCTAAACCTACTCTTAGAATACCTTCTTTAGTAGCAAGCCACCACATAGAGTACTGGAGAGTGGTCTTTAGGTGAAATGACACCATGACCACTTTCTCCTCAAGATTCATGAAAGCAATGTGAGCTTTATCAGAAATCCCCCGAGACCAATTCTTCAACTTCTAATGTCCCTCCTACTCGATAAACAAGGGATGGTAAGTCCCTTGAGATGACGAGATAGGTAATATCTCGTCCAACCTTCCAAGATAGTCTATACATAGACACACGAGTGAAGAAAACAGGTTCGATGCCTAACCTTTGAGGTCGTGGACATCGAGACTCGCTAGTAGAAAAGCAAGTTTGACTTCTAAACCTAAACCAGATGCATTTTCCTCATTCTTTACACTCGTAATGTGTAAGACTTGGGAGAAAATGAAGTGGCTAGAGTGAGCCAAGGAGCCAAGATGGACCTGACGTGCATGAAGACTAAACCAACTTCTCTTGCTCTCTACACTATTAGTGTGTAACTTAGGAGAGAGACTCGGGTTAGGATGAAAGAAATCGAAGAGATCGATCACAAAGGATGAGGTTGACCAAAACCTCAGGATGTGAAATAAAGCATACGAGCAAAGGGATGAAGGACCAGAGATGAGACCTCATAAAGCAACAAATGGAAGGATAAAAAAGTGAAGCCAAGGAAGAGCTAACCAAGTGTAGAGGTCGAGAAAGGACTTGCATGATGCAAATCAACTCCTCTCACTCTCTGCACTAATCACCCGCAGACTTTGAAACGAAGTTCGGAGAGGAAAGGTGATGGAGAAGACGAAATGGGGAGATCAATGAGGGACCCACATGGAACAACTTAGCCCCCTTTCAGTTTAATTGGTGAGAGGTGTACTCTTGGAAGCAACAAAACCCTTAGCGATTAGGTTTTGAGGAGTACTACAGTGCACTAGCACTCGAACACCTGGACCTTGGGGCATTACCTAAGGTGGTTGGGCTTGACCCAACACCATGGTAACCCTTAAGGGATGAACCCACAGGGTGACAAGTCTGGAGGGATGAGCCCACAAATTGCCTAGATAATGCTCCTAGGAGTGGCAGGAGGCGAGAGAGGCTACGGCAAAAGCTAGCCGACTCATCTCATTCCTACACTGTTATATGTAAGTGGTGAAGGAAAGGGGAACAGAGGTGGACGAAAGAGATGCCACCCAGAGTCAAAAGGGGTTGGTGCCCAAGGACTCCAAGATGTGAGACGATTAACCATAAAGGGGATGATGGAGGCGGAGGACTTTAGGAAATGAGTAGCTCGAACCAATCCAATGGACCAATCTAACACCTCCTACTTTCTACATTATTTATGTGTGGAGCATGGGAGGAAGTTAACTGAGGAAAACTGTCTAAGAAAATTGGAAGAGATCGAGTGAGCCCAAGATCATGAGAGGTGAGATAAGGGAGAGTCACTCGAGGATGTGGCTAGGATTGATAAGAGAAGCCATTCTTAGGAAATAATGAGGAGGAATAAAGTAAGGATGACAAGACGGAGAATGAGGAATAGAAAGAGACCTCATATCCATATGATGGATACATAGTGGACCCTACACTGTGCGTTCAGCCTTGGATCCCAATGCTAAGGGAAACTAAGGAGCAAAATGAGGAAAGGATGAAAAGAAAGCACATCCAAATGGTCAACGAGTAGTATGTCTGTTAATATTTATCTGACCATTGGATACCAATGTCAGGAGAAAGGAAGTGGAGATGGAGGAAACGAAATAAGGAGAAAGATAAGCTAGAAATCTCCACACTCAAGGATTTAGTAAGTGATAGACTTCCTATCATTGGTTAATAATAAGAGTAAGAAGGAGGAGACCTCTAATGGATAATAAAAGGGACTATGACAAGGTCATGGGAAGTAAGCAAGCAGAGAGAGTATAATGCACCGCAATAATGGAAATGCCTGCATGCATGCAAATGGAGGGCACGGAGAAAACTTCCTCCAAAGTTGTGAAGACATCATCAGAAAGAACTGGCGAGAAAAGAGAAGTGGAAAAGAAAAGAAAAGTAAACCCTTAAACAAAGGATGCAAGATGTGTAGTGATGTAATGTGGAAGCTTCCTTAATAAAGAAAGAAACCATAAAACTCTAGCTAAAAGAAAATTTTAGGCTAAATCAGAGATGAATAAGGCCTAAGAAGAAAGAGAAACTTAGTTCAATTGATGAACTAAGTTTAGGCTAACTAGGAGTAGAGCCTTAAAAAGGGAAAAGAAAAGCATAACACACCTTAGAAAATTTTAACCTTAATTGGTACTACTTTCATAATGAACCATAGGTTAATAACCCCAAAATGACTACATAGAACTAGTAAAGAGTAAGACTAGAAAAGTAGAATTTAAGGCAAGAACCTAGGTAAATAACCTAGGGATAGGTTAAAGAAAGCGAATAAAAAGGGGATTAGAAAGGCCTAGAAAGAGGATTAAGAAAAACCTAGTTATGCAAAATGAATAAAAGACTTAGAAACGAATATTAGCTAAAGAAAGTCGAGCATAATGAACCCCAGATTCGAGTCAAGCCAAGGCATTACATCATACTACAAATATGTCAAAGAAAAGAAAGAATAAACAAGGATGATTGGAGGCCAAAACTGCTGAGCAAAAAGGGGTTAAGAATATGAGTCAATGAAAGGAAAGGAAAATCCCTGACTATTTAAATTATAAAGAAGAGATAAGGAGGTTGGATAGAAAAAAAAATTAGAGAAGAGAAAAGAGAAGAAAGCACTCAAAGGAAACGAGTGGACGGAGGTACTTGTATCCTAATGGATAACGGGTAGTAGGCTTTTCATTACTTACCTACCCTCTAGATACAAGTAAAAAATGAATAGAAGAGAAGAAAAGAAAAGAGAGATAAAGGAATAAAGGTACCAAAGTATGGGAGAGTAAACAAAGGTGAAAAGATGATAAGGACGATAATAATGATGATGATGGAAAAAATAAAGAGATTGCAAACTCAACTAAAGAGGAAAGTGGATTGACTTAGGTAAGAGTCGAAGAAAGAGTGAGGACAAATGAGGATAAGACAAGGATGATAGTTGAAACTGGAGAAGACAAAAGGGGCGGAAGCAAGATAGAAGAGTGGGATAAAAGGAATTAAGAGTAAGGAGTTAAGGAACATGAAGGATAAGTTGAAAGTCTATAAGGTAACTTAACTCTAAGAATAGCCTCCCCGAAGAATGATAAGTGAAGAAAGGATGTGGGAGACGAAGCCTAAGCCAAGGAAGATTGGAAAAAGCCAAGCACGAACAAGATTGTAGACAATGGATGGTAAGGAAAGGTATTGTCCACAGCAAATAAACCTTGATGTAGAGGACGGAGAAAATATCAAGGAAAGAAGAGCCGAGGAAGGCTAATCTAAAGAGACCCATATGCGAAGAGTAAGAAATGCGGGAATTAAGGCAGGAAGGATGATAAGAAAGAACCCAGAGTACTTAATGGAAGGAGTATGGGGATAAGAAAAGGAACTAGTCAAGCTCATAAACTTCTATGAGCACAGCTAGTATAAGGAAAAGAAAGGAAATTCTAACACCCAAATGAAGCAAAGGTGTTAGAAGAAAATAGAAATAAGGATGAGGATGACGAAGCATGACACACCCGGACCTAGCACGACTTTTCGTACAAATGGAATAGTACAAAGTAACGTATAATTAGACAATATGTCGGTCCGGCTGTGTCAAGTTTGAAGAGAAGATAAGCTTAAGACAAGACGAAGTTGGAAGATAAAATAATTAACCATGCATGGAAATTAGTAAAATGCCAAAAAGACCTCCAAATAAGTCCCTAGAAATTTATTATGGGCCCCATTGGCACAAGAAAGTAAAGGATTTAGCCAATGGGTGAAAATGAGAGAAAGTTGAAAAAAGGGAAAAATTTGACCCGGGGCCCAAGTGGACCCGGTGTCGGGCTCCCCTATAAATAGGGGAGGGCCGACGGTTTTCCTTTCATTTTTCTTTTCTTTTTCTTTCATTTTCTTTCTTTTTCTTCTTTTCTCTCTGGAGCCGACCGGAGGCAATTTGGACAATTGGCAAAGTGGGACATGCCCGGCTATCAGATCAAGGTGAGTTTTCAGTATGTTGTTCTTCTCACCTCGATCTACGTTTTGTTAAGTTTGCACGCATTTCCATGCATCGGTTTAGCCTAGATCCAAGTTTTCAGCTTTTGACCGGATTAAAACTTTAAACTCAAATAAGTGGATTTCGGGCCGGTGGAATAAGGTGAGTTTTTAGTGGGTTATAGTATTCACCTTATTCTACGTCCCATTCCGTTTTTACGCATTTCTGTGCACCGGGTGTGAGTAAATCGGAGATTTAGTCAATTTGGGCTAAATCTCGGTCTACGGGAAAATTGGACCGGTGTTTCTCGTTTCTGCCTCGGCATATCCGTTGTGGATGCCATGAGGATCGCCTCTATAAGTTTGTACGATGAAAGGAGGAGAAACGAGTGCGAAAACCGGGGAAAAGACCGGCCGAAGAACTGGCCGATCGAGTCCCTGTTTAGATATTTTGAATATATTATTATTATATTAAAAGATATTTATATATTATATTAATATATTTAGATATTTATATATAATATTATTATATCTGAGATATTTATATATTATATCATTATAATGTATAAATATCTCATAGGAGGGCTTTTCGAGCCCGATTTCGAGTAGAATTTGGCCCAACCCGTGTGGGGCCCAGCCTAGTCCGGGTGTGGGGCCCACGGGCCCCCGGGGGCATTTTGGTAATTTTTCGTCGAGAGTCCGATTTTAGCCCCGAAACCTCCCGGACACTTTTCTAAGTGTCGGGCCCAGCCCGAGTGGCCCATGGACCCCCAGGGGTATTTTCGTAATTTTTCACCAAGTGTCCAATTTTTACTCCGGAACCTCCTGGACACTTTTCTAAGCCCCGAATCAGATTCAAGCCCAGTCATAGGTCATGTTAGAGCCTCATAGGTGCATTCATAAATATGATTATGAATGCTAATGTATATTTCCGTGTACTAGGGCTCCGGTTGGATCGAGTGCGGCGATGCTCCGGAGGTTGAGCTACATGGAGCGCTTGGGAGTATACGATTCTCCCACTACTGTGAGTGACTCTGTTTTCAGTGCTTAGCCACTAGGGCGAAATGTTTTAAAAACATAAATGTTTTAAAAAGGTTTTACAAAGGTTTTGGGATAAGGGTAATCCACGGCACACACTTTTTATTTTTATTTTTATTTTGTGATACGCCCACTTATGGGGGTGGGTTGATTTTAAAAATACAAAAGCTTGTGTGTGTTAAATGTTTTAATATTTAAATAAAGAATTTTATTATTATTATTATTATGATTATTGGGGTACGATGCCCCTGTAAGATGAGTGATTGAGTGGGATTCCTCGGTGCTCCAATTTGCGGGAGCGTGGACCGAGTTTGAGAGCATGCATGATACTCAGCCGTGGACCGCCTATCGAGGGGCACGGTGAGTCGAGCCTGGTTGGGAGAGGCGCGTAGGGAAACTCGCCAGAGCTCCAGTTCACTGTGTTCCACCACAGTGAGGCACCACCGAGGGAACGGGCTAGAGTATGAAATAAAGAGAAAATGTTTTTAAAGAGAAAAGAGATAGCCCTCGGTGCAGTAAGGCATACGACCGGCCAGTCGTGCCTTCAGTGTATTAGGTGCCAGCCCATGAGTATTTAATAATTTTAAAGGTTTTAAAATTTATTTCTCCTTGGGAGAATTTCAAAGGAGGTTTTGAAAATAAAATTTATTTTATTTACTTTAATCATTTTATTTTATTATATTTTGGATTACCCCTGTTTTCCCTAACCCTGATGGAGACTCATTGAATCTCTGTCACTCACCTGTATTCCATTGTGGATGGATGCAGATTCGCATACGGAGTCAGCTTTAGAAAGGAGGCTCACTAAGAGGCGTCGGTGGCTTAGGCTTAGTAGTTTCCGCTGTATAGGTATTCTTTAAATTATTCCACTGGTGTTACTTATAAATATAATATTTTATTAAATGATTTCTAATTAAAATTTTAGTTTTGTTTGCAGCGATGATATCCATTTCTATGCCTTGCGGTGCCTCGAATGCGTGGCTGCAGACACGTACTTTGAGGTAGCGCGGCGGTTGCCACGTGGCCGACCCGGGGAGGGTCGGGGCGTGACAAAGCAAACCAGGGAAGAAAGCAAATAAAGGAAGCAATGAAGCCAAAGTAAAAAAAACCTTGGATAACTCCTAAAGAATCACGAAAACCAAGGTAAGAAAGAGCTAGTAGTGAGTCCAAAAAAAAAACCCTAATGGAATAGGTACAGGGACAATGAAAGCTATAGGTGATGCCTAAGGATGGTAATGGACCCAAGATAAAGGCAAATCAAGTGAAAGGATAAGAAACCCTAGAGAGAGGGATACAAGGATGAAGAAAGCTGTAAATGATACCGCACGATTTCAACATGCATGAATTACCTAGTTTTATAATGACGGGAATGCAAGAGAAAAGATGGCCTTACAATGAGCTGTGGGCGAATAAAAAGAAAGAAATTGGTAGAGAAGGGGATAAAAACCCCCAGAAAGAACTGTTGATGAAAGGAGGAAAAGAAATTGACCATCAGCAAAGAAGCTAATGTGAATAAAGGAGGTCGTAGGAAAGAGAAACGTGTGGCACCTCCTAAAGTAAACACTCCAAGGGATGAAAGACAAAAGAAAGCCCTAAGAGGCCAGAGGAATGGCATAGATGGGTATGAAGTCGAGGCTCAAGCATGGATAATTTGGGAGCCATGTGAGGCGTCCCCATGAGAGGAAAGGTCAGAGATCGAGATCTTGAGGATCTCTGTGATGACCACTCGAGAGAACAGACCTAAAGTGTGATTGGGGAGTGCATGAGGCCACCCAGAGTTCTCTATCTTAGAGGGGATGAGAGATGTTATGAGATGGGCCGAGGGCCCAATTCGAGATAGAGATGGGCAGTTAGAGAGTAAGTCAAAGTGTGAGAGCCGAAAGGGCATAATATCTGATTCCTTTGATATAATATGGCCGAAAGGGGGCTAGCGTGTACAAGAGCTCGACTTATGTGCCATGAGATTAGAATGAAAGGAGATCAGAAAGAAACAAAATAGAAGGAGGTGAGAGTTGACACACCCGGACCTAATCCAACTTTTTCATACAAATGGAATAGTGTAAGATGGCATATTAACTTAATAATACGTCGGTCCGGATGTGTCTGATTAAGAAGAGAAGTGAAAATTTGGATAAGATGGAGTTGGAAGATGACATAAGTAACCATGCATGGAAGCATTAATTGGACTTCTTTAAGTCCATAGCCAATGGATTGGATATCCATTGGTGAATTGGTAGGTGGATTAGGCCAAGGATCGAGATCATAAGAAGTTGAAAAGAGGGAATAAGGTCTGGCCCAGAGTTCGAGTAGCCAAGTATCAGCTTGCCTATAAATAGGGGGAGTTGAGCTTTCCCCCTCTTATTTCTCTTCTCCCTTATTTCCTCTCCTCTCATTGGCCATCTCGGAGCAATTTCAGAATTTTGGCTGATCCGGACAAACCAACCGAAGGATCAAGGTGAGATCTTGGTATGTTATTCTACTCACCTTAATCTACATTTTCTAAGTTTTCACGCATTTCCATGCATTGGTCTAGAAGGGAGATCGAACGGCACGAAAGCCAAGGGAAAAGGCTCAGTTCCATGTATATCCTGTGCAGGAACTGTTCAGATCCTGTTCTGGAGTGGTTCTATTCATCTAAGACCTCTCCTAACCATAAGGGCATTTTGGTAATTTTTCATCAAGTGTCCAATTTTGACCCGAAACCTTCCCGGACACTTTTCTAAACCCCGAAACACATCCGACCATCATCTTAGGTCATGCTAGAGCCTCATAGGTGCATTCATAGTTTGATTATGAATGCTAACATGTATTTCTATGCGATTAGGGCTCCAGACGATCGAGTGCGGCGACGCTTTGGAGGTTGATCTACGTGGATCCTTTGGGAGTATACGTGTGGAGACCCGGCCCAACTTGCAAGGTATTGCCAGCTTTGACCCGAAGCTTCACGGTTTTATCCCACTCAAAAGGCGCCTCACAGTATTGGGTTTGGGTCTCACTATATATATCACATTGAAATCCCATATCCAGACGATGTGGGATTGGGGTATTACAATCACACCGCCTTAAAGGCTTGATGTCCTTGGCAAGCCCAACACATATAGATCCAGGACCACACCAAGCGTTAGGATTCTAGAGGTGGCTTCCACCGCGCTCACTAGATGTAACACTTAGCTCCCAGCCTGCCTGGTGCCTACTCTGATGCCAATTGTGGGAATCAACGGTTCCTCTCGTACTAGGTTCAATTACTATTGCGGCACGGCCATCAGTAGGGTAAACATGCGTCGCTTCTAGCCCGGATTATGACTTAGAGGCGTTCAATCATAATCTAGTGCACGGTAGCTTCGCGCCACTGGCTTTTCAACCAAAAGCGATGACCAATTGTGCGAATCAACGGTTCCTCTTGTACTAGGTTGAATTACTATTGTGACACAGCTCAAACCCAATACTGTAAGGCGCCTTTTAAGCGGGACAAAACCGTGAAGCTTCGGGCCAAAGCGGACAATACCTTGTAGGTTGGGCCGAGTCTCCACAATTGGTATCAGAACAGGCACCAGGCGGGCTGGGAGCTAAGTGCCACATCGCGTAAACGAGGTGGAAGCCACCTCTAGAATCCTAACGCTTGGTGTGGTCCTGGATCTGTGTGTGTTGGGCTTGCCGGGGACGTCAAGCCTTTAAGGGGGTGTGATTGTAATATCCCAATCCCACATCGTCAGGATATGGGATTTCAATGTGATATGTATAGTGAGACCCAAGCCCAATACTGTGAGGCGCCTTTTGAGTGGGATAAAACCGTGAGGCTTTGGGCCAAAGCGGACAATACCTTACAGGTTGGGCCGGGTCTCCACAATATATATCAAATTGAAATCCCATATCCTGATGATGTGGGATTGGGGTATTACAATACGAATCTCCCAACATTGTGAGTGGCTTAGATTTCAGTGCTTAGCCACTAGGTAAAACGTTTTTAAAATATAAAGTGATTTTCAAAGGTTTTGGGACATGGGGAATCCACCACCCACACACACACCTATTTGGTGGTATACCTACGTAGAGAGTGCGGCGTTTTTATAGAAATATAAAGATTTATGTGTGTGTGTTTATGTTTATGTTTACATGTTTTAAATATATATGTTATATACATATATATATATATATATTTATGATATTTGATGCGGATGGGAGTGAGATGAGCGACTGAATGGATCTTAGTGCTCTGATGAGAAGGAGCGAATGGACCGAGCGAGACATGCATGCAACTAAGTAGCCTTGGACTACCTATCGAGGGCGTGGTGAGTGTAAGACCCTGGGAGAGGCGCGTAGGGTAACTCGCTAGGGCTCGATGTAGCTGTGTTCCACCCACAGCGATTGGCACCACCTAGGAAACAGGCCAGGGAAAGAAAATGTTTTAGAAAAGAAAAGAGTTAGCCCTCGGTGCAGTAAGGCATACGACTGGTGGGTCAAACGTTCAGTATGATAGAGCCCAGCCCATTTTATTTATATATTTATTTAAATATTTTTAAAGCAAATTCTCACTTAGAGAATTTGAAAAGAGATTTTGAAAAGAAAAATATTTAATTTTTTATTATGTTTTGGATTACCCCTGTTTCCCTAACCCCTGATGGAGATTCAGTGAACCTCTGTCACTCACCTGTATCCAATGTAGATGGATGCAGATCCGTGTACGAGGATAGCAGATAGATCAGAGGTTCACTAGGAGGCGTCGGTGGCTTAGGAGTAGTAGTTTCCACTGTGTAGGTATTCTTTTAAATTAGTCAATTGGTGTATCTTATATAGTCAATTATTTTATTAAATGATTTCTAATTAAAATTTTGTTTTGTTTTGCAGCGATGATATCCATTTCTATACCTTGCGGTGCTTCAGGTGCGTGACCAATCGGCATTTACTTCGAGGTAGCGCAGTTGACCCTCTGGGTCAGGGCGTGACAAGTGAGGCATTCAACTTGTCTTAAAGAGCTATTTCTAGATCATAATGATTCTTTCAGCAACTTTCCTAAGAGAAGTGATCTACCAATTACTCTCAAGAAGTTTCACATCTCTCATTGTGAGGACTTGGGCTTGAGAGACGGAAAAATTATTTTTCTTTTAACTATACTTACTCAAATACCGATCTTACATTGATATGAACTTCATATATATTTGATCAAAACCCGAAGTTTCATCCCATTTTTTGTTAATTTTGTAAAATTCTTGGTTGTAGGTTGGATTTATTTGGCTCAATTCGTTAGATTGTGTGTAAAGTGTAATTGTTTGCCTTTTGGGTCCTTTGCTTAGAAACAATAATAGAGCATTTATCGAGGAAGCTTTTTCCAAGAAATTTTAAAGCTATATATATGTATCCTTTGTCATCTCATTTGTTTGGCCCTCGTTAACCTTTTTGTCAACAAGTTCAAGATCATTATTTATAAAATACTACATAGAATTTAAATTTCAAGAACTATTTTTTTATATACTAGTAATTCTTTGGCCGTCCTTCAATGTGGGCTGAAGTGTGAGCCTTTATAATTGATGGAAAGTCATCTGAATATCTTTTGTCATTTAAATATATTCAAGTAGTTAATTTTGTGGCTTTCTTTAGTGTTGGAGGAATCTATATCTATACTATCTATCTATACTACCCCATATGAAAGATGAAGGGGCATTAGTGGAGATCGGGTGCACTTCTTATCCCCCCATTGGCTCTTTTTTTTTTTTTGATATTTTGGGCTAAAGTCCATTAGTTCTTTCTCCTTTTTTTTTTTAAATTAAAATTTTGGTGCTTTTTTATTTTTAAAATTCTTAATATATTTTTTGTAGGAATTTTTTCATCCTTAATAAGTTTACAAAAAAAAATTAGCTTGGTGTTTTTGTTGAGTTTGAGAAAATTTTTTCACATTTGTTTATATCACATATGTTATTAAAATTTATTTATTATCGAGGGGTAATATTTGATCTACATATTTTTATTTAATTGTTAATCAACATTTTTAACTTATATATAATATTTTATATATTTAGTTTTATTATTAATTAATTAACATTATCTATGTATGTCAAAATGAATTTTTATATATATTTTGTATTGTATTTTGATTTACATAGAAGATTAATATATAATTGTATAAATTGATCTTAAAGTACTATCATCCCTAACCTCTCATATTTTTAAAAAATAAAATTTAAATACTTAAAATTTTAAAAAATTCCCATGACGTAACCCGAGTCACTTTTTAGTGTATATGGAAATGTGCAAATATTGAAACTATGATATACATTTAGAGGTGTCAAAAGCTGACCCGACCCGAGAAACCCGCCCAACCCGCCCGAATCCGAAACTAACCCAACCCGATTTGACTAAAAAAAAGTAAACGACCCGAACCCGACCGATCCGAAACCCGATTGACCCGAAACCCGACTGACCCGAAACCCGATTGACCCGAAACCCGATTAACCCGAAACTTGTTTGACCCGTAACCCGTTTAACCCGAGAGGCTAACCCGAAATAACCCAAAAACCTATTTAAGTAATGTTTTACCTTTTCATTCTTAACTATTATCAATTTTATTTAATAAATTTGTTAAAAAATAAAAATAAATATCTTATTAAATTTAAATTTTTATTAAATTGAAATTAAAAACATATTTCCTATTTAAAATTTATTTTTTTAGCTATATATTACATATATTATATTTATATAATTAACATTATTAGTTAAATTCAACAAGATTAATAAATTGTAACTTACAAAAGAACTTAAAAGGAAAAAAAATAAAACCCTTACAAGAACACATGTAATGTAAGATGTGACGTTAAAGAGTTAAATAATAGATTGATAATTAAAATCATAATTAAAAATTACATATTCATCCAAAATGAATCCATAATTGAAATAACACAAGAATTACATAATAATCTTTGCATAATCCACATTGTCATATTTAATAACAATTAACAAAGCAAAGGCCCATCCAAATTCCAAACCAAAGCCTACAACAGCATATACCCTACCTAGCAAAAGCCTACAACACAAAGCACAAGAGAAAAAAAATAAAATTAGAATAAACTCATATGAGACATAATTAAAACTTAAAAGTTATTTTAACAAATGTAAATTTACATAATGGAGAAAAATATAAAGAAAATCAAAACACGTACCGATTACATTCTCGTTTTGCATCAATGATCAACCCATGATATTTGAAGCTTCTTCCGATCCTATGGAAAGAAAAGCTATATCCAAATCGATCTCTTGGTCGATATCAACTTGCTCAACTAACAATTCACAAGAAATTTTGATGATTAATAATAATTATTATTAATTAGTTTACAAAATATGTAATTACTTTAATATTATGAATACATATATATCTAATATATTACCATCGTAACCCCACAACCAATTTCGTGTTGTTACCAAGATTTCGGCAGTTTGACATGAGAGAGAACTCCTCCACTTATTCAAGACTCTACTACCAATACTAAATGCCGATTCAGATGCAACAGTGGTGATAGGTATGCTCAATATATCTGTTGCCATTGTAGCAAGCTCCGGATAGCGAAATTGATAATTCTTCCAAAATCGAAGAACATCAAATGGCTTTGTGTGGATTGATACTCTAACCTCACTTAAATAGAGGTCCAATTGTGATTTCCCTAATATTGAATCTTCCTCGAAGTCATCATTTTCAAATGCTTAAAACAACAAAATAAATTTGTAAAAAACAGAACCCTCAAAGCAAAACAGTACTCACAGGAAGAAACAGAAGTAAAAAAGTGTAAACTGACATCTACAAAAGTCTAGATTTTCTCCTAGAAAGTGCAAGTAAATTCCCATAGTATTGTTCTGTGACTATAATATTGCAGTTGTTAGACATAAACATAAAATTCTTTGATTTTTAAGACATTAGATGAAAGTGGTTTTTCTAAATTGTTAAAATGATTGTCTTAGGTGTGCATCAGTGAATAACTTTAATTAGATTCCTTAGATTTATAGACTAAACGAAAAACTTAAAAAGTTAAAAAGCTATAACCTTCAAAGATTTAATTAATTTGCAATATAGCATTAGGATCTAGGCAACAGAAAAACAAATAAGTTTCACATACCAAGATAAAAGAAAGCCCATACGGCCTAGACTTGACTTTAGATATGAAACTTTAAAAAACTAGATATTGTAGTGCTTTATCCCGAAGGAAGCCCTTCCAGAAATTCTCAAAGGCCTAGGCTAAACCTAGGCCTAAGAGGGGATTTGGAAATAGTTTTAAACTAGCAATAGACGTGCCTCGATTAGAACCTTGATCACCACTACGTTAAATACAAAGTAAATTAAAGAAATAATAATAAATAATAAAACATTAAGAATAATAATATATGAAATAGACATAAAATATAAATAACACTTACTAGATGATCATCACTAAGTTCTTGTCTTACACCTTGATCACCACTAACAACTCCACTTTGATTTGCCATTGTAACTCTCTCATACTCCTTGAAGAGGTTCTTAAGTTTGTCAAGGATATCATTTGCCTTACTTTCATAATCCATATCAAACTTTTTAAGTTGATATTTGACATATTTCAACTTAAAACGTGGATCAAGTATGATGGCAAAAGCCAACACCACACAAAGCTCATTCCAATACTTGTCGAACTTTTGTTTCATTGCTTGTGCCGTTTCTTGCAAACAACTCATTGGATCTTCAATTTCTTTCAACAAATGAACTTGAATTCGACACACATTCTCAAAGTACAAATTGGAAGTAGGATAATCGGATCCACTAAACAAAGTAGTGATATCATAAAATGGCTTCAAAAAGTAAGAAATCCTTTCAAATTTGCACAATTCTTCTTCCATTGGGAGATTCGAAATCATAAAATTTGGATCTTCCGTTGGCAAAATTTTGAAAGCATTCACATAATAAAGAAATCTATCAAGCATCATGTAAGTCGAATTCCATCTCGTTGCAACATCTAACCATAAGCCCATTGATCGATTCAAATTAACTTGCCTAGCACATTCTTTAAACTTATTCATTCTTGATTCTGAACCTTCTACATACTTGATACAATATCGAACCTTCATCAAGGAATCACCAAGAACACGCAAACCATTTTGAACAATAAGATTTAAGATGTGTGCACAACAACGGATATGGAAAAATGCACCATTAAACAACAATGAATCTTGTTGAACAAGTTTGCTCCTTAACAAATCTTGCATGTTATCCATATTTCTAGCATTATCCAATGTAATGCTAAAAATTTTCTTCTCTATACCCCAATCTCTCAACAAATTATAAATAGTGCTACACAAAAAGTTTGCATTATGTGGCGGTGGGACATGACAAAAGTTAATAATCTTGCTACACAATGTCCAATTCTCATTTACATAATGGGCCGTGAGACAAAGATAACCTCTATCCGTACATGATGTCCACAAGTCACTTGTCAAACAAATTCTACCTGGAAGCCGATGCAAAGTAGACTTAAGTTGCTCTTTCATTTTGGCATGCAATTTGAAACAATCGGCTTTAATGGTATTCCTACTAACATGTTCAACACTATCATGAAGAAAAGAATGGACATCCCTAACTCCTTCATGTTCAACAAATGTAAATGCATATCCATGTCTTATTATCGCCTTAGCAACTAACTCACGGTAACCTTGTTGATCTAAAATTTTATCACTAGAATCTTTGTTCTTGCCAAATAAAGAACACTTTTGTAAATGGCGTTTAAGGTTAGAAGTACCCGAGATAGATTCCGCACCATAAATTTTACCACAATGCTTGCATTTGGCTTTAGTCTTTTTGCTTGGAGATTCCAAAAGTTGAAAGTCATTCCAAATCTTGCTAGTCCTCCGAGGCTTCTTTGAAGTGCTAGCTTCCTTCGAAGCACTTTGAGTATTTCCCTCCACGGTTTGACTATCAATCCCGCAATCATCATGAATTGATTCCGAGTCCATGGATACAATTTACAATCTATTGCCAATATAAAGAAAGCACACTTAAATTAACAAGAAATCATATTAATTTAATGAATTAAAAAAGAGGAAAAGAAAACATGCAAATCAAATTATATATGATTTCTAAATATCCATGTCCTTGCCGGGCATGAAATTATCATAAATATGTGTGTGTGTGTGTGTGTGTGTGTGTGTGTGTGTGTATATATATATTCCCTTTAAGGGTATTTGTCTAAAATTTCATTTTGCAAAGAGAAAAATTTTAAGTTTTAGAGCAGAGATCGCATAGAGTTTTATGCGTTCTACAACTTGCAAATCTGTTCTGTTAGAATTACGCAACGACACCACATGCAATCTAGTAAATACAATTAACTAATAATAACTCTCTCCTCTCCTCTCCTCTCCTACGTAGCAATGCCTGATTGGCTGAATCAAGAGACTTAGCCGAGCAGAGTACAACAATTTAATCTTCTTCTGTTTTCATTTTTTTTAGAAGTGCAGAGTGCAACAATAAATAGTTAAAGATAATTTAAAACCAAATTTAGAAAAAATAAACAAATAATTGAAGAACCCATATCATGAACCCAAATAAAACACTTGAAAATTAAGAACCCAAATGAAGTTATACCTGAAATCAAGGGCAGCAGCGGCAAGGATAGAGGACAATAATTGCAAGGTCCCAACGAAAGACAGGAGTCGTGCCTTTGAAAGGAGTTTTGGCTAGCAGCAAAACTCGGTTGTATGAGGGCAAATGGGAGAGGGCAATGCTAGTGAACCCAGTCAGATGAGGGAGAGACGGAGAGTGAGGGATGGTGGTGCTCGGGAGAAAAAAATAAAGAAGGAAGCAGAGGCGGAGCAGGAAAATATTGAAAGGGGGGCCATATATCAAGGCATGTGTAATTGTGTAGTGTGGGGGGGGACCCAAAACTAAAGCCGTATATAAGCCTTTAAGAAATTTCAGCTTTTTGAGGGGCCAAGGCCCGTGCCTGCCCCCGCCAAATTCCACCACTAGAAGGAAGAAAACAAAGACTCAAAGAGTCAAAGATGCTACACGGACCATATACCTCTTTTTTCTCTCTCGAAAAGGTTAAGGAACATAGTTGGGCCCCACAAGACCTATTGGGACCGTTGATTATGTTATTTATATCGGACGGCTGTTAAGTGATGTTGGGTTCAAGTCTGAGTCCCCTCCTAGTGAAGCAGATTGATTGAGAATAGATGGAATGACTGTGATTCATGGAACATTCACACCTTAAGATCACAAGAAATGTGTAGTGTTTTGATAAATATGAATTGGGATGAATTCTTTTTTTTCTTTATATTCGAGTATCCGACGATATTTTCTATAATGTATCTGACAAAATATGTACGAAAAGTACAATTTACGCCCTAATCTAATGGTTGAACTGACACGGTAGTAAAGGAAATAGCCTATTTGACTATTTCAAATAGGAAATAGTAACAAACAAATGAAGCAATTAAAATTTAAAAGTAATTAATAAAAAAAATAAGAAAGAAATGGGCCGTTTACTTGTTTATCCATTGGGTTAAGCTTGGCCACATTGAATTTTGGCCCATTTATCTATATTGGTTTTTTTAGTGATAGTAAATAGTAATTAATAAATACAATATATATTATTAAATATTAATACTTTTAAATTTTAATCTTGACTTATAATTTATAAACTAGAAGTTATAGACTTATAGTTCAATGTATCCATCATTATATTACACTTTTAATAAGAGATAGAAAGTTTATATTTAAAGAAATCTCCTTAATCTTTATTATATTTACATGTGACCTGTCATACGTCAAATGTCCCATAAATCATAAGTCGATATAATTCTTTTATATTTATAGATTTAATTATTTAATTTGATTTATCATTTTATATGTTAATAATAATATGTTGTATAAATGGTATTAAAAAGTAGACACATGATTCTTTTCTTTTTTTAATTACTTACTTTGATTCAAGTTAGTAAAATTAAAATTTACTATTGAATTTGAAATATAAAGTAGAGAGTGAAAATAACAAACATGAAGAATTGAAGATTGAAGAGCAACTTACTAGTTTGTTATTTAAAAATTAAGATTACAAATTACAAGTTTAATGGTATATAAATGTAAATTATGTAATGTAATGTATGTGCATAGAGAGACTCATGTTGCCAATAAATACTTGCTTGACTTGATTAGTTGATTACCTTGATCTATTATTGAAGAGAAACTTGTAAATTTATTTTTTTTAAATAAATAATTTGAAACCCAAATGAAAATGAAATGAATCAATAATCCATTAATTAACTTGAAAATCTGAATAGAACTCATATGAAATGTACAAAAATAACCTGATAAACAAATTGAAAAAATCTGAAATCGAGTGACCCAAGGGTCAAACCCGAAAAACCCGAGTCTAAATGACCCGAAACCCAAATGACCCGAGGGCCAAACCCGAAAAACCCGAGCCCGAATGACCCGAAACCCGAATGACCCGAAACCCGATTGAACCGAAACCCGTGTGACCCGAACCCGAATGACCTGAAATTTTCTTTGGGTCAAATTAACCCGATCTGTTTGACCCGAACCCGTAACCCGCCCAACCCGCCCATCTGACACCTCTATATACATTAGTTAAAATCATAACATCTCATGAAATAAATATTTTTAAACAAGCATTTGATGCAATAAAAAGGTGTAATGAGTAAAATTACATAATAAACTATGTTTATAGAAACAATTTTTAACTCACACATATGAATGCTATTTAAGCAGTAATCAATTCCAATACATATCTAAACAGTTGTAGCAAATGTGGATTACAAACATTATTATAATTTGAAGAGAAACTATTTTGAGATGGTTGGCAGTCGAGTTTGTAGCCTTGTTAGCATTGCTCGATTTGTGACCTATCACTTTTGGAAATATATACACTGGCCAGTGAAAATGTAAAAGGATAATTTAGGGCATACAAAAGGGGCTTGAATATAAGTAATTGATTAGACAATAAAATTAAAGCAGATATATTCAGCTAGCACATAATAGATTTTAAGAATAAGCATTAGTATTCATCTATTGACATAAATTTGGGAAATTGAAGCAGCAACAACTGAGCATAACGGCAAGTCTTCGTTTAAAATATTATTATTTGAAAGGTAGTAGTAAATATACTACTCTATTAAATCTTTGAACAAAATGAGAAAGTTTCTCATGTTTGATCGATTTTATTTAAGTAGACTTTTCTAAAACACCAACCAAGTTTGAATTTTAAGCAATCAACATGAAGAAAGCCTGTTGCATACCATTTTTTATTTAAGATCTTTATTATGCTTGATAGTTGATACCCTCATCTGTTTCCATATGCATACCCAAGCAACCTGCCATGAAATTGAAGCTGTTTATAACAAAGTGAAACAATGAATAATTACATAAGAGGAAGGGTTGATGTTATGTGAATGGTGTCAGTTTCATGATTCAGATGAATATAATTAAACCTTCACAGAATTCATGTCATGTAGGTAGGTCATGCACATTCGCTCACTCACTGAAGATAAACAAAATCACCATTTGGTACATTTTGAAACAAACTCTTCTAAACATTGCCTTATCCTACAATGAAAATAATTGATATCTCTTCGTGATCTCTATATAAAGGTTTATAAGTTCCAGAAATGGCATTAAAAAGATACTCCTTGAGTCTCCTATTATGAGAATTCTATAAGTTATACTACATGCATTGAACCAATAAATCAGATTAACAACAATCAACTAATATCAATGTTTAGAGCAAAACAATGGAGAAAAAAAGATTAAGAATAAAAAGAAAGAGACAAGTTAGAAGTAACTACCTCTTTCGTCAGCTGCATTTAAATTAATCTCCTTTTACACAAGTTTATGCTAAGAAACTTTTTTATTTTTGAAGGCTACTTTTGGGAAAACTTTGATTAAAATATGCATCACATAGAACAAAATTACACAGGTTCCATGACAATATTCTTCAAAAAAAATTTGATGACTCTGAAAAGAACAAAGGAAATGCAAAAGGTCCATAACTTTTCTATTAGAGATCATAAACATGTATCACTAATTCCAGAAAAAGAAAAAAAGGTAAAAGCAGGGGACCTGTAATTTGGTAAAGACAATCTCTCCCAGATAATTGTTGAACTCCATATGTTTTTAATGAGTAGAAAACAGCCCAATCAAATATATTTGATGAATCTAAGTTAAGTGTGTAGGTCTTTAAAATGAAAATAAGAAATGCTAAGTACTAAAGGTTCAACCGATTGAGAATTTGACTCAATCGATTGAACCAGGTTGAAAAGAAGCAAAATGAACAAATTAGATATTTTCAACATATTCAGTAAAAGACTCAACTGATTGGGTGTATGCTGAAAGAAAAAAAAGAGTTGGAAGTCAGAGATTTCAACCAATTCACAATGGAACTCAACCGATTGAGAAAGAACTAAAGAAAACTAGGAAGTCTGAAGTCTAAAAAGTTGAACTGATTAAGTCTTCAGCTCGACCAATTCAAGTCTTTCAAGAAAATGCAGTTAAGGAAACTGAATTGATTAAGGAGAAAGGTGAATCAATTCAAGGAATGAAACAAGAACATCAAAAGGACAAAGTCAAAAAGATTGAACCGGTTCGGTCCAGGCCTCAGCCAATTGAAAGCCATTGGTACAGTATAACGGCTAGTTTTTTCAAAGCTGTCATTATGTCTCTCTCTCTATTAAATGCTCCAACGAATAAAATTAAGAGTCCAGCTATTTAAGGGAGCTTTAAATGCTAAAGAACAAGAAGAAATCAGAAAGAAATTAAAGAGTATTTACTACACTCACTTGTATATTCTTATTGTCTTGAATTATTTTTTTGTCTTTCACTTTTCACACTGTGTGAAAAGAGCTCTTTAGAGCTTCAATCTTTGTACAAACGAGGTCTTTGTGAGATCATTTCTTTGTACATCTTTTTCTTTAGATTTTCTTGTATTCTTAGAGGTGTGTGAAGCACTTTAAGGGGATTGAATCAACAAAGAGGTCATTGGTTGATTTATTTTGAGCATAAGGAAAAGCTCACTTTATAAAGGCTTGGTGGAAACTAGATTCCACTTGCTAGTAAAGAGGAGAGTTGAAAATCCTTGATTGGAAATATCAAAATAGTGGATATAGGTGAGGAGCACCAAACAACTATAAATCAATTGGGTTATTTCTCTTTGCTCTTTTTAAGCTTTAGAAAGTGTTCATCTTCAACAAACTATCTGAACCACAAACCACTTCCACTCCAAAGTTCCAATAGAAGTTTTCCATCAAGAAAAGAGGTTCAAAATGCTATTCACTCCCTTCTCTAGCACTATATCAAAGGACCAACAATTGGTATTAGAGCTTAACCTATTTTTTTGAAAACTCTAAAAAGGTTATGTCCTTTTATGTATATCACAATTATGTTAAATCTGAAAACCCTAATAAATCCTTAAATCTAAAAGTTTTAAATCCCAAAATTTTGCAACTACCCTAAACCCAAAACTACAAAATGGAAAAATTTAGCATAACCCCTACACCCAGCATAGGAAAATGCTCTACTTTCTCAAAATCAACAAACCCAAAAACACCGAAAACCCACTAAACAAAATAACATAACACCCAAAAAAATCCGCAAATAAAATTAAACCCCTAAACAAACCCAAATGCTTAAGGTCTTTTTTCATCAAAATTGTCATGCCCTGACCTGCCCGGGTCGGCCACGTGGCAACAGCCGAGCTACCTCGAAGTACGTGCTGATCGGTCACGCAGCAGAAGCACTGCAAGGCATTGAAATGGATACAATCGCTGCAAAACAACTAAAACTTTAATTAAAAATCATTTAATAAAACAAATTATAAACTTAAAAGCAATACTAGTGGATTGATTTAAAGGAATACCTATGCAGCAGAAACACTAAGCCTAAGCCACCGATGCCTCCTAGTGAGCCTCCATTTCATTTGCTGACCCCGTACGCAGATCTGCATCCATCCACATTGGATACAGGTGAGTGACAGAGGTTCAATGACTCTCCATTGAGGTTGGGGAAAACAGGGGTTAATCCAAAATAAAATAATAATAAAATAAATATTTTTCTTTTCAAAACTCTTTTTTGGTTCTCTAACCGAGAACCCTCTTTTAAAACTCTTCAAATAATTTTATATATATATATATATATATCTCGAATGGGCTGGCATCTCGTTCATACAAAAGGCCTGACCCGTCGGTCGTATGCCTCACTGCACCGAGGGCTATCTCTTTTCTTTCTAAAACATTTTCTCTTTTCTCTTTCTCTAGCCCGTTCCCTCCGTGGTGCCCATCGCTATGGTGGAACACAGCTACCTCGAGACCTAGCGAGCTTCCCTACGCACCTCTCCCAGAGTCTTGACTCACCGTGCCCCTCAATAGGCGGTCATAGTATTGGGAGATTCGTATACTCCTAAGCGCTCCATGTAGCTTAACCTCCGGAGCTCCAATATATGCGGGAGCGTGGGCTGAGTTGGAGAAGCATGCTACCTCGGCGAATCCATTATGGATGCCATGAGGATTGCCTGTCTAAATTTGTACGTCGAAAGGAGGAGAAACGAATACGAAAACCGGGGGAGGGACCAGTCGAAGAAAGGGCCGATCGAGTCCCTGTTTAGATTTTTTTATATTATATTAATATATTTTAGATATTTATATATTATATTAATATATCTTAGATATTTATATATTATATCATTATAATTATAAATATCTTGCGGGAGGGCTTTTTGGGCCCAATTTCACATAGAACTTGGCCCAACCCTCATGGGGCCCAACCCAGTCCGGGTGTGGGGCCCACGGGCCCTAGGGGCATTTTGGTAATTTTTCCTCAAGAGTCCTATTTTAGCCCCGATCTACTCTCATCCGGTGCACGAAAATGAGTGAAAACGGAGTACGAAGTAGATTAAGGTGAGTATGATAACATACTAAAAACTCACGCTGTTTCACCGACCCAATATCCGTAGATCTGAGTTTTAAATTTAAATTGGCCAAAATCTTTAAACTCATATCTACGCTAAATCGATGCATGGAAATACATGTAAACTTAATATAACGTAGATTGAGGTGAGTAGAATAACGTATTAGAAACTCACCTTGTTTTGCCGGCCGATTTGCCCGGATTTGCCAATTGTCCAAAATGCCTCCGTTTGGTTCCAGAGAGAAAAAAAAGAAAAAGAGAAAAAGAAAGAAAAAAGAAAAAAAAAGAGAAATAAGGAAAAGCTTCGGCTTTCCTTTATTTATAGAGGAGCCCGACATTGGGTCTACTCCGACCCCGGGTCAAACTTTTTTCCCTTTTTCTAATTTCTTTCATTTCCAATCGTTGGCTAAATCCTTTGATTTCTTGTGCCAACGGGGCCCATAATAAATTTCTAGGGACTTAATTGGAGGTTTTTTTGGCATTTACTAATTTTCATGCACTGTTAATTATTTTATCTTCCAACTCCGTCTTATCCTAATTTGAACTTCTCTTCTTAATTAGACACATTCGGACTGACGTATTGTTGACTTAATACGCCGTCTTACACTATTCCGTTTGTACGAAAAAGTCGTATTAGGTCCGGGTGTGTCAACTCTCTCATCCTTCTAAAAATTTCATCCTCGAAATTAAATGAGGTAGCTTGGGGAGGTTTGGCTTCCATTCGAAGCTCTCCTTTCGTTTTCGAATAGTGTTCGCATCACTATTCGCTGCTGAAGTCCACCACGCTTCTACTGCGCACTCTGATCATTCTCTTTCTCAAGAGTGGCTTCATTGCTCTTCTACTCTTGATTTTCAACCTTATCTTTCCTTAATATAGCCTACTCTTATCCAATTATGGGTTAGGCTTTCTTCACTTCAGTTGTGGTACGTGGAGGTTCTCCCTCCACTTTAGCTGTGCTTACTCGATCTTCCCGCTTCATCCTTGTCTCATCCTCCAAGTCTCTTTCGACGAGACTACCCTCTTATTACTTCTAAGGTTCCATACCTCTTACTCTTCTTAGGAGTTCCTTTTCCTTTCTCTGTACCACTGCCTCCCACTTTGAGGCCACTCTCCGACACGTTCCTCGTCGTTTCGTGGTCTTGTACTAATCTTTGTAACCAAGCTATTGGGAAAGACCTTAGCTTAACTCCCTTGCCTTCGTAGTGAGGATGCTGTGAGTTAATTGGCTTTCCCCCTTACCTTGGTTTTGCTTCTTAGTTTCATTACTCGCTTCCATTCGTTCTCTTTCCAATCTCCTTCCATTCAAAACTCATGGCATATAAGTCGAGCTCCTATACACACTAGCCCACACTTGGCCACAACACAATAGAGGAATCAGAGATCATGCCCTCTCATCTCTCACAATCTAAATCACTCTCTGACTGCCCATCTTTATCACAAATAGGGCCCATGGCCCATCTCATCACATACAGGGCCCACAGCCCAACTCATCTCATCTCTCATCCTCTCTGGGATGGAGAACTCTGGGTAGCCTCATGCTCACCCGAATCACACACTGGGCCGGTTCTCTCGAGTGGTCATCACAGAGATCCTCAAGATCTCGATCTCTGATCCTTCCTCTCATCGGGACGCCTAACATGGCTCCCAAGTTACTCATACCTGAGCCTAGACCTCATACCTATCCATATCATTTCTCTGCCTCTTAGGCTTTTCTCTTGTCTTTTATGCCTCTTGGGCCTCTAAAAAAAAGGGCTCTTTTTCCCCACTGATATTCCCGTCAACAAGGGATGTAGCCGATCGCACCATGTCGTGATCGCTGTGTGCTCTTTATCTTTGTTTTTCTCTTCGCTATACCTTCTTTTTCCTTCTTTTGTTAACAGTTCAATATGGGGTTTCCTTATCCCCATCTCTATTCTTCTCTCTCCCTTCACTCGTCCACAATCCATTATGGGGTCCACCTTCTCTTGCTTTCCCGTCAACACGGAACAGCGTAATTCATGCACCTCACACTCATGCTGCATTCTTTGTAGCTTCTTCATCTTCATGTTTCTCTTTTGAGGTTTCCCCTCCTTTCACTTAACTTGACCTTCTCTCTGGTCGATTGCCATCCTCGGGCATCATCTGCAACTCTTGTAATCTCTATTCCTTTTTCCTTATGGTTATCTCCATATCCTTTCTCTTCTCCAGACTCCTTTACCTTGATTTGCGTAATCTTTCACGTCGTATCCAAGGTTTCCTTTACCTTGGCTTCATCTTTTCTTTCTTTTCTTTCTTTTCTTTCTTTTCTTTCTTTTCTTTCTTTGCTTTCTTATCTGATTTTCTTCATTATCTTCATCCTTATTCCTATTTTCTTCTAACACCCTTATCTCTCTTGGGGTTAGAATTTCCTTTCTGTTGCTTATACTTGCTGTGTCATAGAAGTTTATAAGCTTAATTAGTTCTTTCCTTATCTCCGTACTCCTTCCATTGAGTACTTAAGGTTCTCTTTTGTCATCTTTTCTATCTCAGTTCCCACATCTCTTGCTTTTCACATATGGGTTTCCTTTATCTTAGCCATCTTCGGCTCTTAATACCTTAATACCTCTTCTTTGTCTTTCGATACCATGGTTTATTTATCGCGGACAACCCTTTCTCTATCTTCTTGAGCCCACCATCTTGTCCGCTCCAAGCTAACTCCATTTTAGCTTGGTTTAACTTCATTTCCCACATCCTTTCTTCACTTATCATTATCCAGGGAGGTTATCCTTAAAGTTAGCTTACTCTCCTCCTTCTAAATTCTCAACTTATCCTTTATGTTCCTTGACTCCTTACTCTTAATTCTTCTATTCCACACTTTTGCCATGCCTTGATCTTTTGTCTTCTCCAGTTCCAACTATTATTCTGGTTTATCCTCATTCTTTCTTCAGCTCTCACTTAGATCGATCCACTTTCCTCATCAATTGGATTTGTAATCTCCTTATAATTCCCATCATCATCATAATTCTCATCCTTCATTCACTCTTGTTTGTAATACCATGCCGTGGTATCCTCACTTCTTATTTCTCTTTTCTTCTCTTTCATTCACTCTTTTCTGATATCATTCATTAGAATACAATTACCCCATTCACTCATTTCCTTCGAGTGCTCTTTCTCTTATGTTTTCTCCAATTTTCTCTTTCTATCCAAGTTCTTATTCTCTTCTTCATAACTTAATCATCAAGGTCTTCCTTTCCTCTCTTTTCACGCATTAACGCTCTTAATCCTTCTGTTCTCTTCTTCCAAACTTAAGTGGTCGGGGGTTTTCTTTTCTTTTCACCAATTTATATCCTTAAGCCCCTTCTTATCATGGCAACTCTAACCTCCAATCATTCTTGTTTATTATTTCTTTCCTTTGACTTATTCATTTTATGATGTAGTGCCTTGGCTTGACTCAAATTTGGGGTTCATTATGCTCGACTCTCTTTAGCTAACATCTGTTTCTAAGTCTTTTATTCGCCTTCTTTCACTTTATCTTCCTTAATCCTCTTTCTAGGCTTCTTTTAATCTCCTTTTTATGCTCTTTATTTAACCTATCCCTAAGTTACCTACCTAGGTTTTGTCTCTAACCCTAATTTCCTAGTCTTATTCTTTTACTAATCCTGGTCAGTCATTTGGAGCTATTAACCTATGGTTTATTATGAAATTATCGCTATTTAAGTTATAGTTTTCTAGTGATAGGTTATACTTTTCTTCTTTTAAGGCTCTATTCCTAGTTAACAAAACTTAGTTCATCAACTGAACTAAGCTTCTCTTTCTTCTTAGACCTTTATTCATTCATTCTTTTTTTTTAGCCTAGGATCTTTTTTTACCTAGGGTTTTATGCTTTCATTCTTTATTCAGAAAGCTTCCACACTACATCACAATATCTCTTTATCCTTTGTTTAAGGGTTTGTTTTTCTTCTCTTTTCCCCTTCTTCTTTCTCACCATTTCCTTCTTGTGATGTCCTTTCAGGTCTGAGGAATATTCTCTTCATATTCTTCATTTACACCCATGCAGGCATTTTCATCAATGCCATGCATCCCATTCTTTCCGCTTACTTATTTCCCATTAATTTCATCAAGATCATCTCTTATTATCCTTTGGAGGTCTCCTCCTTCTTACTCTCTTTATCACCCAATAGTGAAAGTTTCATCATTTTTAATCTCTTAGGAGTGGAGGTTTACAACTTATCTTTCTTCTTATTCCATTTCCTCCATCTTTATTTCCTTTCTCTTCTCTTTCTCCATTATCCTTTCTTGACATTGGTACCCAGTGGTCAAACAAGAAGTAACTGACATACTACTCGTTAACCATTTGGATGTGATCTCTTCTCATTCACTCCTCATTCTCCACCTTGTCATATTTTCCTTATTCTTCCTCATTATTTCCCAAAAACGGCTTCTCTCTTATTCCTCTTTCCCTTACTCTTTCTTTTTGCCATCCTCGAGTCCTTTAGGGTTTTCTCTTATCAATCATTTTCTCATCCTCAAGTGATTTTCCCATATCTCACCTCTCGTGATCTGCACTCACTCAATCTTTTCCAATTTCCTTGGATGCTTCTTCTCAATTTGCTTTAAGTGGCCCTCTTTCGTCCACCATATCCCCTTTCTTTCACCACTTACACACCACTGTGTAAGTACAAAAGAAGTCAGCTAGTCCTTGCTGCAACTCCTCTCTCACCTCATGCCCACTTCTAGGAGCATCATTCAGGCAATCTGTGGGCTCATCCCACCAGACTTGCCAACCTGTGGACTCATCCGACCAGGCTCATAGTGTTGGGTCAAGCCCAACCACCTCACATGTTACCCCAAGGCCTAGGTGTTCGACTACCAGTGCACTACAGCACTCCTCGAACCCTAACCGCCAAAGGTTTTCTTGGTCCTTGTGGGTTCCTTGGTGATCTCTTCAGTTGGCTAATTCTTCCTTGCCCTCACTTTTCATCCTTCCATTTGTTGCCTTGTGAGGTCCTCATCAATCCTTCATCCCTTTACTCGGATGCTTCATCTCACGTCTTGAGGTTTTTGGTCAACCACGTTCTCTGTGATCGATTCCTTTGATTTCTTTCATCCTAACCCAACTCTCTATCCTAGGCTACACATTAATGGTGTAGAGAGTGAGAGAAGTGAGGTTAGCGTTCACGCACGTTAGGCCCATCTTGGCCCCTTGCCTCGTTCTAGTCACTTCACTTCCTCCCAAGTCTTACACGTCACTAGTGTAAAGAATGGGGAAATGCATCTAATTTAAGTTTCAAACTCGCTGCCTTACTAGCGAGTCTCGATGTTCACAACTCCAAAGGTTAAGCATCGAAGGTTGTGAGCATCGAACCAATTTTCTTCACTGGCAAGCCTCTAATTAGGCTATCAATGGGGATTGGACGAGATATCATCTATCTCGTCACCTCAAGGGAAGTACCATCCCTTGCATGGTTTAGCTATCGAGTAGGAAAAGCATCATAAGCTGAAGAATTGGTTTTGAAAATATTCTTGGAAAATGTGCTTTACTTTCACAAATCTCGAGAAAAAAGGTGGTCGTGGTATCATCTCACCTAAAGACCACACTCGAGAACTCTATTTGGTGGCTTGCCGCTAAAGGTATTCTAAGAGTAGGTTTAGGCATTCACGAGGCATTCAAGTAACCACGTACTCAAATTTTAGAGTTTTAAACCTATCTAATCCACTGGCTTCGAAAACATTTGAAAATGTTTAAAAATACTTTGAAAACACATTGTGGCTTTTAAAAACAGTTAGAATCATTTAAACTCTCTGATACCATTAAAGTTGTCACACCTCGACCAGTCCGAGTCGGCCACGTGGCAACTGCCACGCCACCTCGAAGTACGGTCGGCCGGTCACGCACTAGAAGCATCGTAAGGCATTGAAATGGATACCATCACTGCAAAACAACTAAAAGTTTAATTAAAAATCATTTAATAAAAAAAATTATAAACTTAAAAGCAATACCAGTAGATTAATTTAAAGGAATACATACGCAGCGAAAACACTAAGCCTAAGCCACCGACGCCTCCTAGTGAGCTTACATTCCATTTGCTAACCCCGTACGCGGATCGGCATATATCCACATTGGATACAGGTGAGTGAAAGAGGTTCAATGAATCTCCATCGGGGTTAGGAAAAACAGGGGGTAATCCAAAATAAAATAATAATAAAATAAATATTTTTCTTTTCAAAACTCTTTTCTGGTTCTCCAGCCGAGAACCCTCTTTTAAAACTCTTCAAATAATTAAATATATATATCTCGAATAGGCTGGCATCGCTTTCATACAAAAGGCCCGACCCATCGGTCGTATGCCTCACTGCACCCAGGGCTATCTCTTTTCTTTCTAAAACATTTTCTCTTTTCTCTTTCTCTAGCCTATTCTCTCGGTGGTGCCCATCGCTGTGGTGGAACACAACTACCTTGAGACCTAGCGAGCTTCCCTACGCACCTCTCCAGAGTCTCGACTCACCGTGCCCCTCAATAGGCGGTCCACGGCTGAGTCTCATGCATGCTTCTCTAACTCGGTCCACGTTCTCGCATACATTGGAGCCCTGAGAAGCTTACTCAATCATTACTTTTGCATCCCATCCATACATTCATCATATATATATATATGTATTCGAAACATATATATTTAAAACATTAAACACACACACAAGCTTTTACATTTTTAAAATTGTCCCACTCTCTAAATGGGTGTATCACAAAAAAAATAAAAGTGCGTGTCATGGATTACCCTTTTTCCTAAAATAGTTGTAAAACCTTTTTAGAACAATTTATATTTTTAAAACATTTGTCCCTAGTGGCTAAGCATTGAAAACAAAGCCACTCACAGTATTGGGAGATTCGTATACTCCCAAGCGCTCCATGTAGCTTAACCTCCGGAGTATCGCCGCACTCGATTATCCGGAGACCTAGTACATGGAAATACGTTAGCATTCATAATTAAATTTATGAATGCACCTACAAGGCTCTAGCATGACCTGCAGGGTGTTTGGAAGTGTTTTGAGCCTTAGAAAAGTGTCTAGAAGGTTTCGGGGCTAAAATCGGACTCTTGACGAAAAATTATCAAAATGCCCCTGGGGCCCTTGGGTTGGGCCAAGTTCTACACGAAATTGGGCCCAAAAAGCCCTCCCGCGAGATATTTATATATTATAATGATATAATATATAAATATGTAAGATATATTAATATAATATATAAATATCTAAAATATATTAATATAATATAAAAATATCTAAACAGGGACTCGGTCGGCCCTTTCTTCGGCTGGTCCCTCCCCCGGTTTTCGCATTCGTTTCTCCTCATTTCGACGTACAAATTTAGACAGACGATCCTCATGGCATCCATGATAGATTCGCAAAGGCAGAAACGAGAAACACCGGTCCAATTTCTGTAGAACCGAGATTTAGCTTAGATTGACTAAATCCTCGATCTACTCTCATCCGATGCACGAAAATGCGTGAAAACAGAGTACGACGTAGATTAAGGTGAGTATGATAACATACTAAAAACTCACCTTGTTTCACTGGCCCAATATCCGTAGATCTGAGTTTTAAATTTAAATTGGCCAAAAATTTTAAACTCAAATCTACACTAAACCGATGCATGGAAATACGTGCAAACTTAATATAACGTAGAACAAGGTAAGTAGAATAACGTATTAGAAACTTACCTTGTTTTGCTGGCCGATTTGTCCGGATCTACCAATTATCCACAATGCCTCCGTTTGGCTCTGGAGAGAAAAAGAGAAAAAGAAAGAAAAAAAAAAAAAAAAGAGAAATGAGGAAAAGCTTCACTTTCCTCTATTTATAGAGGAGCCCGACACCGGGTCTACTCAGGCCCCGGGTCAAACTTTTTTTCCTTTTTCTAATTTCTTTCATTTTCACCCGTTGGCTAAATCCTTTGATTTCTTGTGCCAACGAGGCCCACAATAAATTTCTAGGGACTTAGGTGCTGTTTGATAAAATTGAAGTAATTAAGCACTGAAAATTAAGTGCTGAAAATTTTTTCTGAAAATTTTAAGTACTGAATTTATTGTGTAAAAATTGTTTGATAAGTTATTATGTTTGAACAAATTTTTTTTTGAACTATTATAAGAGAAATGTAATTTTATGAAAAAGAAATGCATTGATAATTAATAAAAATGAAAGAATAGTGGTTAAAAGGAAAGAATACAACATTAAATGTAATTAATATAAGATTTTTTCCTTAAATGGAATTGTTGAATGAAATAAGTAACCTAAAAGCTACTTATTATTTTCAATGCTTTTTCATTGAAAATTTCCAATTAAGTGGTTCTTTAACTTTTATTATCAAACACATTGAAAAAATGAAAGCACTGAAAATTTTTATTTTCAATGGTTTGAAATTTTTCAATGATTAATCAAACAACCCCTTAATTGGAGGTCTTTTTGACATTTACTAATTTTCATGCACGGTTAATTACTTTATCTTCCAACTCCGTCTTATCCTAATTTGAACTTCTCTTCTTAATTAGACATATCCGGATCGACGTATTGTTGACTTAATACGCCGTCTTACACTATTCCGTTTGTACGAAAAAGTCGTATTAGGTCCGAGTGTGTCAAGAATATTGCGGGCTGGATCCTAGCAAATTGGACAGTGAAAAATGGTTTTTTGGTATCCCATGGGGCGATATATTTTTGCATGCATTTGAATCTTATGGTTTTGGAGAAATTATGCACTTCTTGATCGGGATTTTGTCTGGCCTTTTAACTATATGCAGCATATTTTGGCTCAAGCCAAAGAGGTAGTAGATGTTCTTGGAAATCTTAGCATGAAGCTTAAACATGAGGCACTAATTTGTTAAAAGAAGTCTTATGCGAAGATCAATATGGATGGAAGTGCTCGGGAGTGTCCTAGCTTGTCAGCGGCAGGAGGGTTTTTATGTGATAATAATGCAAAATGGATATGTGGCTCTATTTATATGGTGGGCACTTCTATTCTTTTAGCAGAGTTATGGGGAATTTATCATTGTCTGTTGTTGTGTTGGAATAGGGGTATAAGAAGGTTGAACTTGAAATAGATTTTATGGTTGCTATTTTAAAGATCAGATCTGATAGCCCTAATGGTGATCCACATCTCAGTCTTATTTGCGCTATTAAGGAGTTGTTGGCTAAAGACTAGACTTGCTCAATATCCCATGTTCATAGAGAGGCAAATTTGTATGTAGATTCGATGGCGATACATTTTGAGTCTGCTGACTTAGGACTCCATATTTTTAAAGAATCTTCCCAAGGACTTGTACCCTTTTTGTTAGCAGATGCCATGGGAATAGCTTGGCCTAGAGTTTTATAATTGTAGCTTTGTTCTCCTCCCCCTTCACATATAATATATATATATATATATATATAAAACCCTAAACTACAAAACTAACCTGAAATCAAAGCTCTAAGCCACAGACGATCAAACTTTGTTGTTGCATTTTAATGTTAAACCACTCCACAAAAGCCCATAAATGATTGTGATGGTTATCGAGAGTCAAATATTAGGATTCCCTCGTGAAGATGATTGAGTTTTAAAGAGAAATCACATAGTTTTTTTCTAGAAAAAGAAAATGAAAAGTGATAAATTAAAGGAAAACAGGAAAACAGTTAAAATAAAATAAAAAACCATTAAAAAAAGCAATTCAACTCCCTCAGAAGATATATGGTCAACACCACGTGTCATAGCCAGAAAACCTCACCCAACTAAACTATCACGTGTATTTTATGCACTGTTTAAATTGATAGCAGATCCCAAATTGAATCAATTTTGAAACTTTTGGTCTTCAATCAACTAAATTAAAATATTTGATCCTAAATTAGGTAAGTTCAAAAACGTTAGCTCCAAATTAAGCATTTAACCTTTCAAATGGGACTATTATTTTGAGATATACTAGTCATTCTGTCACATGCACTGCATATGATAAAACACGTTATTAATAATAATAAAAATTAAAAAAAATTAAAAAATTCCTTTAAAGTAGATAATAACTAACTCATAAAATAACCTTCAAATTAAACTGCATAAAATCATATGATAATTAAACTATTTTCTTAAAGATAATTAGTTAATTATGATCAAAGTAAAATTGGTTAATAATTGCTATCACATTTAATAAATATATAAAAAATATTTAGCAAAAGATAAATAAAGATGTTTAATTTAACTCAACAATATCAATGATATTTTTAAAATATATTAGACAAAAAAAAATATTTTAGACTATTCAAAAGTTTTACAATATTCGTACTTTTATATATATTATAAATATAAATTATACATTATAGATTATATACTATAGATTATATATATAAATATAGATTATAGATATTAAATTCTAGATTATAGATTATAGATGAAGGAAATAGATATAGATTATAGATTATAAATTAGAGATAGATCTATCCAAGGGCCGGGCTTGGACAAAATTTATAGGTCCGTTTAGAAAATGAGCCGGGTTTGGTCATAGGTATAAAAGCCTGAGCCCAGCTCAGCCCATTTACTACTATTTAATATAAACATATATTTTATATTTTTATTTTATACATTAATATTGGTGTTTTCCATTTTTTATTTGTTTTAACATGATATTGGTTTTTTCAAATATTAGTAGTATTTAGATTTTATAAATTTTATAAAATTGCCTTGGATAATAATTTTTTGAATATAGGTTGATTTACTTTTATTTATATTATAAATTGATATAAATTAATTTTTAAAATTAATATTTAAAAAAAATTAAACAAGCTTTTGGACTACCCTCGGGCTTATATAAATAATTTAGAGGCCGAATTTGAACAAAAAAAGATGCCCAAATTGTTGGGCTGGGCGGGCTTGGACAAACATATTTCTCACAAAATCTTGCGTGGGCTTGGCCCGCCCCATGAACAGCTCTAATTATAGATTATAGATGAATGGATCAACTCATACCTAGTGTATAACTTTTGATTTTACACCTTTTTTATAATTGGATGTACAATTAACACTTTAATAATTTGACCGTTAGATTTAAAGATATATTCGAATATATTATGTACATAAAATTTTAAGTCAATCTAATATTTTTATAATGTCGATATAAACTCTAATATTTTTGGATATTTTTAATATATATTTAGCCATAGAAAATTCTATTACATTAAAACTTATATTAGATATTTTAAATTAACTTAAAATTTTATAGTACAATGTATGTGAATAGAGTATGAAATTTTTTTTTGCTCCAATAGAATATAAAATTTAACGATTGGATTAACTAAATATTAATTTTATGTTAAAATTATAAAAATTATGTAAAACTCTTAATTTTACACTAAATATGAAATGATTTCTCCTTAGATTATAGATATAGATTTTTTTTTTGTAAAAGATAGATTATAAATTATAAATAAATATAGATAAATGGATTAATTATCTTAGATTGGGTTAGAGTAGCTGCAATTGCAATCGACCAATCGTCTTGTAAAAGGACACCTGTAACCAAACACTCCCTCCTCGTTTAAAAGTAAAAACCATTTTAAGATTGTCTGCCAAACTGCATTCCAGACGACTCTGAAGGAAAAGGAAAAACAATACCAAAACCATCCACGGAAGAAAAAGTAAAAGGAAAACCAAAACCGGTAAAAACAAAGCTAAAGAGAAGCCGCATCGTAGAACTTGGAAAATCCTTGAAACACACACCAAAAAAAAAATCCTTGAAAAACGTATACGGAAAGTGCAATTCCGATGGAGAAATCGGAAGCAGCTACAGCGTCAATAGATGGTTCGAGAGAGCTACAATGCGTAGGCAAAATGGAAATCGTAAAACCAAAGCCTGTTGGTTTTCTCTGTGGTTCGATCCCTGTTCCCACTGATAAATCTTTCCACGCTTTCAATTCCGCTCTTGTCCCCTCCTCCCGCCAAACGTAAGATTCCTGTTTTCCATCTCTCTCGTGTTTTTTTTTTTAAGAAATTCTTTTTGTTTTTGGTGTGTTTGAGATTTTTTTTTGGTTCAGAGTAACTGCGCCGAGATATCGGTTGCTGCCGACGGAGACCGACTTAAACCGGCCGCCGCTGGTCACTCACTTCCCTGAAAAAGTTCTTCCGATCGGGGCCGTACAGTCAGAGGCTACTGGAGGTTTTCTTTTCTTATCGTTTCTTTTCAATCTTTCTATTCTTTTCTGACTTCTGAACATGCTAGATTACATTGTGTAAGCATTTATTATATGTTTCCTTTGGGTTATTATTTCTAATGTGTTATAGATTGGATGTGATGGCATTTTGCTCGTATTTAGAATCATTTTGTTTGATTGAAACATAAATTGCTTGGAGTAAAAATGTTTGGTGATTTAAATTCTAACTTGTTTGGTTGTTCTCGTACTGGCTAGTTAAACAGTATTTGGTGTAAAAATGTTAAGGGAAGCATGTTTACCGTTTAGTGTGGCACACATTCAAAAAGTAAAGTTACTTTGCCTTTAGATTGTTTTTGTGGCTTGAACTGTTTACCTCCTCCAGTCACTATAGGAGTCTCGTATTATGCCAAGCAGATCCTAATGTATCAAAACTGTTTCGAAAATGTTGATGGCAATATTCTTTGATATTATTCAAATAATAACTTTGGATTTGGTGAAGTCCAACGTGTGAGGCTTGAACAAGGTAGCAGACAAGTTACGAGTAATATCACCTGGAATTTAAAAATGAGATGCAAAATGGGCAGAAAGGGGGAAAGGGGGAGAGGGGTTGGTGGGTTCCTGTTGTGTAAGCATTTTAAGTAAGAAGGTGATGCTTGCTTATGATAATAGAATTCTGCTTAACTCATTTGTGCTATTATAGTTTTCTTGAAATTTGACACGAGTGAGGCTAGTTTGACAAGAAACTACTTCTATGGGAAATTAGTCTGATAAGAAACTCTACTTCTATGGGATCAATAAATTCCTTCATATGAGAATGAAATTGTACTCTAGAACTTCTTAATGAATTTGGTTAAATCAATGCCGAGGTGCTAAAGTGAAGCACCAGGCAACAAAAGCGCCTTAAACTTGCAAATATGTGAATAGCTATGCACAAACACACACACACGTATGCATATGTTAATACATGTATATGTGCCTTACTTCACTCAGGCAAGTGTCATTTTCACGTCTTGAGCTCTTTATAACACTGGATTAAATGTGTTGCACGCTCTAAGTCTAAGTTAGGTTCAGATAATCTTCACAATAGAGGCAATTTAAAGCCCTTCATTTGGTGAGGCACTTGGTTTTCTCTGGTATATAATCTTTTGTCCATCCAATATTTGTTGAAGTTGTTCGAATCACTTCTGTTGTGTATTGGAAGGGTAGTCTAAGTTTGGAGATTAATAAGTGACAGTCTTTCTCCTTCCTTTCTTCTTTTGTTGTTGTACCAGTTTTGTGCAGATGTTGATTTCACCACTATATTGTTCTCCTATTTTTTTACTTTTGCATAATATCTTAAGTATTAGTATACGTTTTTGCAGTCTTATTAATACTTTTTGTAAATGTGCTGGGCCTTTTACGGAATTTACTATCTGATTGGTAATTGAGCCAAATTGTTCAAATATTTCCCTTAACCAATCTTCCCCAGTAAATTCTCAGTATAGTAGATTGGTTTAGACTTTATTGTCAATATACTTTATTGTCAGTATACTTTCAAGAAGAATGGTGATGATAGTTGCATTTCTTTACGTTTTAGGTGTTGGTCTTGAAAATATTGCTTCTATGAGGACTTTTTCAACTGTATATCTTTACAAGTTATGAGGCTTAGGCTTATATTATGGGAGCTCTTGTTGCATATAAATGGCCTACCACAAAGAAACAAAAGTTTCAATTGGAAAAAGAGGAGGCTTCTAGAATCAAGTTTAATGAGGGGAGCAGGCTCTGATGATTTTGTTGAAGAATGGATGGGGCAATAGTCAATTTCTTGCTTATCTGGTGCATGTGTTCGTTTCTTTTGGGGTTTAGCACTTGTACATTGAAACTTAGTGGCATGAGATAAGGTTGTTAACAAGTTCTTAACTAAACATTTTCTTGATCCAGTGTCTTAACCTTGTTATTACTAGGAATTGATAAATGATATTTGTATGTGTGAGAGCAGGTAAGAAAGAAGGAACATATTGAATCCTTTCTGCTTTCTTTAACTTGAAATGCTGTAGTTCCTTTAGTCAATTTCAAACTGTTTTATATCTCCATCTTCTGCATTTTTTCTTCTTCAATTTGAAATGTATGTGACTTTTTGGTCTAATTTTAGTGCTATTTTGGGGCAGATATAGTATGGGAGGATGGTGCTATTGCATCTAATCTTACTAGAAAATGTGAAGATCTTGCCGTGTCTGGGTTGGTGGAATATGGAGATGAGATTGATGTGATCGCTCCTGCTGATATTTTAAAGCAAATATTTAAAATACCATATTCTAAGGCTCGATTATCAATTGCAGTTCATCGAGTTGGACAGACTCTTGTCCTTAATACAGGGTGTGTATATTTTTATAGAGGGAAAATTATAAAAATCCATCCTGTGGTTAAGTAAAAAAGAAATAGGCCCCCTGTGGTTTAAAAATGACAATTAAACTTTTACCCCCCAATTTTGAACCTAAAATTGTTTGTCTTTTTCTCTTTCTTTTGTTTGTTCTTCCTCACCCTTTTGCTTTTCCTTGAATTTTGAGTGCAGATCTCTTTGCAATTTTGGATATGTCATTTTTCTTTAATAACGTTGATTTAAAAATTAATAGAAAAGGCACTGGGTAGCAAGGCCTCAGTTTTTAAACCTCATGGGGCAAGTTTATTTGGCCTCTAACCACAGGTGTTTTTGTTTGTGTGTGTGTGTGTGTGTAGTTTACTGTTCTCCATTGGTTTTGTTTTCCACTATGGTAAAAGTTTGATATAATGAGGTTTTGGCATATTGCAGGCCAGATGTTGAAGAGGGAGAGAAATTGGTTAGAAGACATAGCAGTCAATCAAAATGTACAGATCAATCTTTGTTTCTGAATTTTGCCATGCATTCAGTAAGAGTGGAGGCCTGTGATTGCCCACCAACTCATCATGTGCCACCGGAGAGGCAATCAGATTCGTCTGTCCTTCCTGGAGGAGAGACATCGCATTTTGTGGCAGAGAATGAAGATATTGCTCCAAAAGAAGGACTCAACCACTGTTCAGAGTACTCACAGGTTAAGCAGGATGGTTTTTTCTGGCGAAGTAAGAAGGGCCAGAGAAAGAAGAGTCGCGATCCTATCAAGAAGGCAACACATGTTGGTGAAAAGCCCAGATGCTCTGTGCAAGAGTCTGAAAAGCATAGAAGAGTTGGCAATAATGGATTTTTAAGAGTTTTATATTGGCAATTTCACAATTTCCGGATTCTCCTTGGTAGTGACTTGCTTCTATTCAGCAATGAAAAGTATGCTGCTGTGAGCTTGCACTTGTGGGATGTTACAAGACAGGTTGTTGGCAGTAACTGGAATTTGTTTTATCCAGAAAAAAAAATAACTGGAATTTGATTATGCTTTTATTTTTCATGCATCAACTTTATTGTTTTTCTCTGAACATTTGATAGGTCACGCCCTTAACTTGGCTTGAAGCTTGGCTTGACAATGTCATGGCAAGTGTGCCTGAGTTAGCCATATGTTATCATCAAAATGGTGTTGTCCAAGGTTATGAGCTTCTAAAGACAGATGATATATTTTTATTAAAAGGCATTGCTGAAGATGGAACTCCTGCTTTTCATCCCCATGTTGTTCAGCAAAACGGCCTTTCTGTTTTAAGGTTCCTTCAAGAGAACTGCAAGCAAGATCCTGGCGCTTATTGGGTATCAGAATCTTTTTGTTTCTTTGAAAAACTATTTCTTGCATGTCTCTTCAAAATTTAACCCTGTAAACTTTGATTATCCTTTGTGTTTTTCAGCTGTATAAAAGCGCTGGTGAAGATGTAATTCAACTTTTTGATCTTTCTGTTGTTTCCAAGAACCATTCTTCTAGTGATTGTGATGATAGCTCGAGCCCCTTGCCTTCTCTAATACACAGAGGGAGGAGTGATTCTTTATTTTCACTTGGAACTCTCCTCTACCGCATTGCTCACAGGCTTTCACTTTCCATGGTGCGGAAAACGTATAACTCTTTCATCAGAACATGAACCCACTTCCTGCAATGATCTGCTAACCATGTAGATTTAATTGTTGCAGGCAACTACTAACCGGGCAAAGTGTGCAAAGTTCTTCAAAAAATGCTTGGATTTACTGGATGAGCCGGATCATCTGGTATCTATGCTTTCTAGATTTGTGTTTTCTCATAGAGCAATTCTTTAATTTATTTGTATTTTTTTGGTCATTAATTATTGGGAAACATGACTAATTAGCAATATTGTCCTGAGTAGGTCGTACGTGCGTTTGCCCATGAACAATTTGCAAGGCTTATTTTGAACTATGATGAAGAACTGGATCTAGCATCTGAATATCCTCCAATAGAGTGTGAAGTTAAAGTTACCGATGCTGATGAGGAATCTGCAATCATTTTTAGTGGTCTTTCTGAATCAGCTGTCGACTTCTCCCTCACTGCTGATAACAAAGTGGCAGAAGATGGAACACATATTCATGATTTAGCATCTGAAGCTTCTGCTAAGATGACTTTGGAAGCAAATATATCTGCCCCTAGGGAATTGGTAGCAGTGACTGACATGGAAGTAGGAGATGAAGAAAATGTCCTGCCAAAGTTACATGGTGATGAAAACTCCATGGTACAAATGTCTTCAACATCTGATGATGTAGTTCAACCTGTTGCTGATCATATCTCCTCAAAACTAGCAGCAGTGCATCATGTTTCTCAAGCTATAAAATCTCTCAGATGGATGCGCCAACTGCAAACCTCTGAACCACAGTTGGTCAACCAGAGTAATTTTATTCACAATCCGCTACCTTCATCTATGAATTTTTCTGTTTGTGCATGTGGTGATGCTGATTGCATTGAAGTTTGTGATATTCGAGAATGGCTGCCAACATCCAAACTTGACCACAAGTTGTGGAAACTTGTTCTTCTCCTTGGGGAATCTTATTTGACACTTGGACAGGCTTACAAGGAGGATGGTCAATTGCATCAAACTTTGAAGATAGTGGAATTAGCATGCACTGTTTATGGGTCTATGCCTCGGCAACTTGAAGATACAAGATTTATTTCCTCAATGGTGAAATGCTCACCAATCCAAACAAAGTTCAATGACAGAGGTGCAAATAAAATTTCACTGACCAGTGATGTGAAAGAAGTGAAATCCAGCTCTGCTGACCACTGTTATATTGTCGAGCAATTTTCATCCACATATTTGTTCTGGGCAAATGCATGGACGCTAATTGGAGATGTGTATGTTGAGTTCCATATAATTAAGGGTAAAGAGATCTCTGCACAAGCAGAGAGAAAAACTTCAGCCAGAGAGTTGAAAATGTCAACTGAAGTTGTGAAGGAAGTACAAAGGCTTAAGAAGAAGCTGGGCCAGTATAATCAGAATTGTAGTTCATGTTCCTTGGTTAATTGCAGCTGCCAAAGTGATAGAGCTAGCAGTGGTAATAGTGCAAGCAGCAGCGGTGGAGATATGCACCCGGTAACTTATGGCAGAAAACATGGCAAGAGGTCACGTGGTAAGAGTGTTGCTAACTATCTTTTGGGAGACAAAGAAGATAACAGTTGTCAAAAAGTAAAGGATGGAAAAAGGCCTGATAGTGAAAAACTCTGGCTCAAGGAAGATGGTGACAATATAGGAGGAGCTTCTAATACTAGTACAGATGAGCTGAAAGTAAATTCATTAGAAACTACTAATTCTAAAAGAATTGAGGCTTCCCTTGAAGTGCATGAGAAAACACCCAAAGTGGCCATTGAAAATGAAATTGCTTTAAGAGAAACTGCCAAACTGAAAGATGGTGGCATATTCAAGTACCTTAGAAATAATACTATGGTTGCAGACGCAGAATACAGTCTCTTGTCTGCCTTAAGCTGTTATGAAGAAGCAATAAAGGCTTTGGGTGAACTTCCTTCTGGCTTAGCAGATTTACAGTCTTTATTGAAAAAGAAAGGATGGGTTTATAATGAACTAGGTCGAAACAGGCTTGAGCTAAAAGAGTTGAACAAAGCTGAACAGGCATTTGCAGATGCAATAAATGCATTCAGAGAAGCTAAGGACTACACAAATATTATATTAATATACTGCAATTTGGGTCATGGAAGACGTGCACTAGCTGAAGAGATGGTGAGAAAGATTGAAGTTCTGAAAATGCATGCAAGTTTCCACAACGCATACAAACAGGCTTTGGACACTACAAAGATGGAGTACAGTGAATCACTTAGATTCTATGGGGCAGCAAAGTCGGAAATAAATGCTATAGTGGATGAGGAATACTCCATGTCAGACCATGTGAAGAATGACGTCTATACACAGTTTGCTCATACATATCTGAGGCTTGGGATGCTTTTAGCAAGAGAAGATATAACTGCTGAGGTGTATGAAAATGGAGCTCTTGAAGATATATCTATTGCACATGAGAGAAGAGCTAGGAAAGAGCTAAGAAAGCATGATATTACAGCCAATGAGGCCATTAGGGAGGCATTGTCAGTGTATGAATCATTGGGCGAATTACGTAAGCAGGAGGCTGCTTATGCTTATTTTCAGCTTGCTTGTTACCAAAGAGATTGCTGCTTGAAATTGTTGGCTCCAGATCATAATAAAAGTGGTCTGCCTAAGGGTGAGAATAGTGTTCACAATAGGATCTTGCAATATGATTCCTTGGCTGGTAGGAATTGGCAAAAGGCAATAGACTTCTATGGTCCTCAGACACATCCCAGCATGTACTTGACTATTCTTATTGAGAGATCGGCACTTTCATTGAGCCTCTCAAGTTCTTTGCATTCAAACATGGTATGTTTTGCAGTTTTATTTACTATATTTCAGTTGATTATAGTGGTTTGCTTCAGATATTTTCACTCAGGCTTTTATTAAAACAACAAACAGTAGTGGTCTTATGAATTTCTTTTCTATATAGTTCTTTTTTGCTTTGCTTATTCGAATCTTTCGAAGTATTAACTGGCAATAAAATGAATTCGGTATCTTGCTTGTAACAACATAAATTTGATTTTATATTTCTAAATACTTTTGTATATAAATGGAAAATCAGTTAGGACTGTGTCTTATGTTTTGCCTGAAAGAATTTGTTTTTCTACAACATAAAAGGAATTCATGTTATATGAAGTGACCAGCATAGAGGTTTAATGCAAGCACAAGGCAATTTGCGCTCCAGGAAAATTATTGCCATAAATCCAGAAACAGAAGTAATTAGACCTTCCCAACCTTGTGTATATAAGAGGCGTGGCGGCACAGTCTTCTATAATCCAAGACAATCTATTTTATGTTCCTTATCATGACCATTCTTTGTTTGAAAAGGCACGGAGATATAAGTTCTTGCTCTGAAAACTGTGAATAAGAATAGTTTAGCTTAAGCTTAGGTTAGACAGCGAAGGCAGCTGACTAGAAGTCCCAGTAAAGAACAGTAGTATAAGCATTTCTTTCCTTTGAGATAAATGACTATTAACTTGTTCATTTCTTACTTAAAGGAACCTAAGATAGCTCACCAAGATTAATTTATTCCTGGGACATTTTGGTGTCTGCCATCGATATTTCATTGTGCCAGTGGTTTATTAGTGTGAAGAGTGATGTTAATTCGGTTGAATTTATTGATGGTGCAATACATCATGAAAACCATACAACCAATAGAAGAGAAAGACTGACGTTGTTTTGTTAAGACTGATGATCTTGGCTTGCCAATAGATAAATCACTAGAGCTAGATCACCCTTTTTGTTTTCTGTTTTTCATGCACTTCTGCAAAGCAGAAATTGTGATCCTATTTCTGGAGGTGCTAATAAATTGCTTTTTCTGCAGATGCTGGGATCTGCATTGGCATGCTTATTGGAAGGACGCCACATATCAAAAGCATTCTCTGATTCTTGTAGAACGGATTACCCTGAGTTGCATGCAAAATTTTGGAGTCAGTTGCAGACGGTTCTGAAGAAAATGTTGGCTGTGAATCTCTCTGGAAATTCGAACAAATCTTCTTCTGATACTCAGCCAAGTACGACATCTAACAGGTCTGGAGACTCCAGAAAGCTCAGGGAACTGTACAAAATGTCTTTGAAGTCGAACGACTGGAGTCAGTTACCCGCAATGTACACCTTGTGGTCATCATTATCTTCAGTCAGGAATAAGAGCATACTCCCCGTGGATATTTCATGAGCTTCTTATATATTCAGACGGTAATATATGGTGGCAAATAGATTGTAGAATCGTTGTTCTTCCGATGTATAGAGGTGGCAAACGGGCGGGTTCGGTCGGGTTCGGGCTCGGTCACTTCGGGTTCGGGCGATTTCGGGTTCGGGCAGTTTCGGGTTCGGGTAGCTTCGGGTTCGGGTATTTTCGGGTTCGGGCTTTTTCAGGTTCGGGTATTTTCGGGTTCGGGCTCTCTCGGGTTCGGGTATTTTCGGGTTCGGGTTCGGTCGGGCTCGGGCTCGGGTTCAAGTCGGGTTCAGGTTCAGGTTTGGTCAGATTTGAACTTAGGTTGGGTTAAATTCGGGTTTCTACTTTTTAATTAATTTTTTTTTGTTTTATAAGCCGAATTTTATTTTACAACGTTTTGTTTTTATTTATTTTAGAAGTATTCCCTTCATTCCTAAATAATAATCGTTTTAACAAATTGTTTTTAATTCAAATTAATTGTAATTTTACAAAATCAAGAAAGCATTTATTACATTTTTATCAATTTTATCATTTTTTCTCAACATTATTTTCAAGTTATTTTAATGAGTTTTTAAGTAATTTAAAATCTCAAGAAAATAATAATTTAGTCACATAGCTAATTTTTTGTCTAAATTTTAGGAGATTTATTAATTTTCTTAATCCTTACTCTCTGCATTTCAAAATAGATGTCACTTTGAGAAAAAAAATTTTGTATTAAAATATTTGCCACTTTTACAAAACAAAGGTAATATTATTGTATTTTTAAAATTATCCTTGTAAGGTTAAAAATCCTATATTTAATTCATGTCTCATCTCTTCAATGAATGATAGAAAAGTTAAATTAGGGATAAAATAGATAAATAAGTGAAAAATATAAAAATTTTAAAAAAAAAAACTATTTTTCTTGGTCTTATAAAATACTCTCTCTATCCCTATATAGATGTCATATTTTAGAAAGATTCCTTGTCCCCTTTTATCCGTTACTTTAGAAAATTATTAAAGCATTAATTAGTTTTTTTCCTATTTTACCCATAATAAAATAAAGAATATTGTCAACTACTCAAATTAAATATTGCAGATAGTATTGGACAACCGAGAAGCCTATTCAATTCCTTTTTGTTCCCAATGAAGGATTAATGACTATAGTTGTTACTCTTTGTTAAGTTTTCTTATAAATTTGGATCTAAATAAAACATTACTGTATACGTTTTCAAAGAAACTGATTTGATGATTCAGTCACTTAAAAACTCGGACTGAAGTGGAGGTTAGCAAGAAAACTTTCTTCTATAGTAATGTTAAGATTTGGTAATTGATGATTTTATGATTCCATTGAAATTGTTTGTTGACTACATTAATTATCAATATTTGAATGCATCAAAATTACATGTAAATATATTTCAAGGAATGGCATTTGATGTATCTCTACTGAAGTCATGATTAAATAATGTTAGTAAGTTCTTGTTTGATGAATAAATAAGAACCAATATTTAAGTCATGAATGTTTAGATTCTAAAACAAATTTTGGCGGGAAAAACTTCTAAAAAAATTTAGAGAAAAAATTTGGAGGGAGATAGAATTGAAAATTTTAATTCAAACAAAATTTCAAATTGTAAAACAAAAGAATGAGGGAATATTTTCTTTGGAAACATACATATACTGAAATTTGGGGAGAGTAATTAGTGGGAAGAGATTAAATATATTAAAATTGGAGAGAAAAATTAGGTAAATTAAAGTAAAGGGTAATATTGAAAAATTATGATAAATTTGGACTAAATCAATAATAATAACTATTTTTAACTGATTTTCTTAATAAGTGTGATTCAGTTAACTATGACATCTATATATAGATAGATGGAGAAGTTAAAAGTGACATATATTTTGGGATGGAAAGAGTATGTAACAACCTTCAATGACTATTATTCAAGAATAGAGAAAGATTATTTCTTGGATAATATTAAAAATATTTATTATCTAATGATTAATATGAGTTTAAGTAAAAGGGAATTAGAAAATTATTACTCCCTCCCTTCCTAAATAATAATCGTTTTAGAAATTTTTTTATTCCAAATTACTTGTCATTTTATAAAATCAAGAAAGTATTTATTTTTTTTATCAATTTTACCATTCTTCCTTTATATTATTTTCAAGTTACTTTAATGAATTTTTAAATAATTCATAATCTAAAAAAAAATGGTAGTTTAATCACATAATCAATTTTTTGTAAAGATTTTAGGAAATTCATTAACTTTCTTAATCCTTATATAACAACTTTAAACGATTATTATTCAGAAATATGAATGATTATTTTATCATTGAGTATTAGAAGATAAAAAATTATTAATAATTAATAACTTATGTACTAATTCACATTAATAATTAATGATTTTTAGTAAGATTAATTTTAATTGTTAAATATTAAAATTATTTATTAATTTAAGATCCTTATATATATAATATAAAAGTATGAATATTACAAAAATTTTCAATTATCTAAAATACCATTGTTTTTCAAATATATTTCAAAAATATAATTGTTATTGTTGAATTAAATTAAAACTCTTTATTATTTTTTAATTAATATTTTTATATTTTATTTATTAAATGAGGATGATAATTAACTAATTGACATATTTTAGAAATGTAATTAATAGTTATTAATCAATTTTACTTTTATCATAATTAACTTATTACTATATATTATCTTAAAGAAAATAATAGTTTAATAACCTATAAGATATGACACATAACTAGTAATAATATTAAGAAAAGAAAAAAAAAGAATACATTATTTTAAATAATTATTAACATTAAAACTAAAATTTTGATCTTATAGAAAATATTATAAAAAAATATTATAAGATTACTTTTTTTAATATTAAATTCAACTTCGGGTTCAGGTCGGGCTCGGGTTCGGGTTCAGGTCGGGTTCGGGCTCGGGCCTTGTCGGGTTTGGGTAATTTCGGGTTCGGGCCTTGTCGGGTTCGGGTAATTTCGGGTTCGGGCTACTTCGGGTTCGGGTTTCTTCGGGTTCGGGCTCAGGCGGGTTCGGGTCGTTGACTTTTTTGGTCAAATCGGGTTTGGTCGGGTTCGGGTTCGGGCGGGCTCGGGCGGGTTTTCGGGTTCGGGTTCATTTTGCCACCTCTACCGATGTATATGATTGTCTATGTTAAACCAACGCCCATAGCCACTGCTTAAGCTTAAGCTTTTTCCCTTTTTTGTTTTATTATTATTGCGTTTGGTTTTTCTTTTTAAGCATAAGCTTTCACTATTATAATTGTATCCCCTTCGTGAGATTAATTTGAGGCATAATAATCTTTACATTCCAAAAATTTTGATCTCTTTAGGAAAGAGGTTGATTAACATTGGTTAATGGCGAAGGAATATAACTTTTGTCCTTTTAGCCTTTGTAGTGAGAAAGTAGTACTCCCTCTGTTTTGGTCTCTATTAACTTTCACAAAGTTTAAAAAAAATAATTGATTTATATTAAATTATTTTATTATCTTTGATGTTTGTAAGTGTTTTGGGGTTTTATTTAATGATGTGATAGTAATAAAAGAAAATAAATAATAAAATTAAAAATTAAAATTTATTGATTACTTATTTATGATAATTGATAAATAAATTGGGATTTTAAAAAAAAGAAAAATGGATAAATAAAATGGGACGAAGGGAGTATTATTAAAATTAATTTGAATTAAATTAGAGTCAATTATTCAAATTCAAAGAAACCCAAACTCCCCAATGGGGGGTTGACTAAAGTAGTAAGAGTTTAGATCAATAGTATAAGACATTTGGGTTCGGCTCCCACAGATCCCTTTTAGTAGACAATCTGTAATTAAAAAAAAATCTACAAAATTGGAGTCTCGCAACCCTCAAAAAAATCATAAAAGTTGGCAATTTGCCCTAACCTTAAAAGTGGGATAATCTACTCTACTTCTAAATTTTTTTAAACCAAAAAAAAAAACCCAAACTCAAAAATATATAAGAGATAAAATTGATTATTAACTGGCCGCCTGGCCTAATAGCAAGGCTTGTGGCCTCGTTACCAAATTGTCAAGGGTTCGAATTGAATCCCTAACCAACCATGTAAATAAATAGTGTAATTATCATCTGTGCTAAAGCAAAAAAGAAAAATAGAGCAAAAAAATATATATGAGATAAAAAGTGATTTAGATCGATGCTTAAGTTTGAAACTTAAATATCAAAAGCCTTTAGGGTAAAATAATTTATTTGATCATACAATTATAAGAATTTATGATTTAGTTATTTATATTTATAAAATTCAATATTTTTATCACCCTATTAACCAAAAAAAAAAACCCATTAACGTGATATGTCTCATATCTAGAGCTGTCCAAGGGCTGGGCTACCCATCTGAGCCCGTAAGCCCGTCCGATATTTGGGAAGGTTTGGACAATAATTTTAAATTTAAGGGCCGGGCTTGGACAAAATTCATAGGCCTGTTTAGAAAACGGGCTGGGCTTGGTCATAGGTATAAAAATCCGAAACCGACCTAGCCCGGCCCGTTTTACTATCGATTTAATATAAATATATTTTTATATTTATTTTAGTTGCTAATGTGTTGTTTTTCTTTTTTTTTCTTATATGATATTAATATTTTCAAATATTATTAGTATTTAGACTTTATTAACTTTGTAAAAATTGTTTTAGATAATAATTTCTTAAATATATTGATTTACTTGTATTTATAATATAAATTAATATAATTTAATTTTTAAAATTAGTGTACGAAAAAATAAAAAACGGACTTTTGGACGGGCCTCGGGCTTTCATAAATATTTTAGGACTGAACTTGAACAAAAGAATAGGCTCGAATTGTCGGGCCGGGCCGGGCTTGGACAAGCAAAGGTTTTGCAAATTTTTGCTCAAGCTCGGCCCGAACCCGGCTCATGAACACCTCTACTCATATCATGTGATATGATGTGACCAGATTATGCCACGCGATATGTTTGTGGAGGGGACCATGGTATAATTCTGATTTTAAACCAATAATTTCCGTTTTGGAGAATTTGGAGAAGTCGAAACTCAAGGTCGAGGTTCGGTTCTAATTCGGTTACGATTCTAAAACCAAACCGTGGTTAAAACTACATGTTTGATAATTTCACTATATCACATTATCAGGTCAAGTTACATTTTACATGACGACGGCATGTTACATTCTCATATTGTGTGACTGTGACATGTTAGAAGATTTTATTATGTTATGATAGTAAATCATTATTTTTTAAAGATTTCTAAAAATCAAAATATTGAATTTTGCATATATAAGTGACTAGATTATAAACTTTCGTAGTTAAAATTCTTTTCATAATTAAATGATAAAAAAATCTCTAAAAGTTTGGTGACTAAACTTTTAATTTATCCAAAATTTTAAAAGTCCAAAAATTTTGATGGGTGAAATGTTTTGTTTTCATTCTAAAAGCGGTCTGCCAAGTACAACAATTTAATCGTACAATTGGTGAATAAAAAAGAATTAAATTTATTATTAATGAAAATATGAAATGCCTTAAACCCTAGTATTAATAGTTCAATTTTCCCTCATTCCATTTCATGCACGAAAATAATAATTTTAGAAAAACATATTACGTGAGAAATCTTTTTTAACACCTTTTTTTTTTGCCAGTAATTTTTAACACGTTTGTTTACATGACCCATGACGATTCATTTATCTAGAAAAAAAAAAGAAATGAATAGAGGTGTCAAAAGCTGATCCGATCCGAGAAACCCGCCCAATCCGTCCGAATCCAAAACTAACCCAACCGGATTTGATCAAAAAAAGTAAACGACCTAAACCCGACCGATCCGAAACCCGATTAACCCGAAACCTGTTTGATCCGAAACCCGTTTAACCCGAGAGGCTAACCCGAAATAACCCGAAAATCTATTTAAGTAATATATTACCTTCTCATTCTTAGATATTATTAAATTTATTTAATAAATTTGTTAAAAAATAAAAAAATAAATGTCTTATTAAATTGAAATAAAAAACATATTTCGTATTCTTAAATTTTAATCTTTGTCCTACAATTTATAAATTATAAGTTATACTTTAATATATCTTATTATATTATACTTTTAATAAGAGATAGAATGATAGATAGTTTATATTTGAAAAAATCTACTTAATTCTTATCATATGTAACGTGTGATATATTACATGAGATATGTCACATGTCTCATAAATTATAAGTCGATATAATCCCAATATATTTATAGATTTAATACTTTAATTTGATTTTATCATTTATATATCTGTTAATATGTTGTATAAATAGTATTAAAAAGCATGAATGCATAATTTTATTTGTTTTAATTACTTACTTATTTTGATTCAACTTAATAAAATTAAAATTTACTGTTGAATTAGAAATAGGAAGTGGAAAGTGGAAAGAAAAAACATAAAGAATTGAAGATTGAAGAGTTACTTATTAGTTTGTTACTTAATAATTAAGATTTATAAATTACAAGTTTAATGGTATGTAATTTATGTGTATGAAGACTAGTGCTAGCAGATGATAATAAATAATTGCTTAACTTCGATTAGTTGATTACTTGATATATTATTGAAGAGTTAACTTATAAATTTAATTTTTTAAATAAATAATTGAAAACTCAAATGAAAATAATTTATGAATTAACCTAAAAACCCAAACTAAATTCATGACTAATGTCAAAATAACTAAATGAATAAATTTGAAAAACCTAAAATCAAATGACCCATGGGTCAAACCCGAAAAACCCGGGTTGGAATGACCCGAAACCCAAATGACCTGAGGTCCAAACCCGAAAAACCCGAGCTCAAATAACCCGAAACCCGTGTGACCCGAACCCAAATGACCCAAAACCCGTGTGATCCGAAATTTTCTTTAGGTCAAATTAACCCAATCCGATTGACCGAACCGTAACCCGCCCAACCCCTCCATTTCACACCTCTAGAAATCTATCTATAACACTATCTTAATTTAAGGCCTCTCATTCTTTGGGGGCCATATGTCGGCATTTCTTTGGCTTCCTTTTTTCTATTTCTTTTATATTTTTTTTTAGTTTTTCATATGGTAAAACGGCGTCGTTTTGGAGATTAGAAAAGAAAAAAAATCTAAACACAATAAGGCCTAATATTTTGTTGGGACCATATTTCATTTTGTGATTGGTTTTTCTTTTTATAATAATAAAAGGGGTTAGGGTGGGTAGGAAAAGGATATGATCGGGGGAGAGAGGCAGAGGAAAGAGTGAAGATGGTTCTGGAAGAAAGGAAAACCAAGAAAGGAGAAAGGAATGGGAGAAGAGATTGCTTGGGTCCGGCCAATTCAGGCCGTCTTCAACCATGTATCGCCGATTGTATGGGGCCAAAGTGCCATGCTTGAGCTTTAAATATTTCTCCTTTTTTTTCTGATTTATTTGCGGGTTTTGTTTGAAATGGAATGAGTTTTCTTTTTAAATGGAATGAGTATTTTATTATGGAGAATTGATTTCTTTCATTTTCCCTTCCATCTTCTTCCATGGAAGATATTGCTAAACAAAATTTTTGTCGATCTCTTTCTTCCATTATTTTTTTAAAATTTTTGTCACTATATTTTTTTTGTGTAATCTATCTTTGTTTATTTTAGGTCTTTTATTCTCATGTTCTAACATGATTTTCGTTCTTTTATGTAGATTTTTTTCTGGGATGATGGGATTTTATATCAAAAACTAAGTTGGTGAGTTTTTCTTCTTACTTTTTCTGTTTCTCTCTGTTCAATAGTTCACTGATTGCCATTTTTCTGGCTGTTTCTTTTTGGGTCTCTATGAAGTATTCATTGTTCATCATTATTGGTAGCTCGGGTTTGATTAAAGGATTTTTTTTAAGAAAAAGGAAATGGCGAAGGTTCAGGAATCGTCCCTCCCCCAAAATAACTTCTGGCTCTTTTAAAGGAAAAAACTAAAATGAAACAAAGGAAATGGGAGGGTTCGGGAAGCATAACCTTCCCAAACCTTTCTATTTTCTTCTTTTTCAAATAAGAGAAAAGGAATGTAGTAGTGGGAAGGTTAGACAACATGCTAATGAGTTTTTTTTTTCCTCTTCAGATCATTTTTCCTCAAATTGAGATCTTTTAATTTAATTTTACTATGTATACTATTACAGGTTCATTATATCTCTTTAGCTTTTTTTACTTTTACATTTTATTATAACCATGTCCATTTCGTTTTTTTTAATATGAATTTTTTTCCTCTTTTTATAGTTGGTCAATTAATCTAAATATATTTTGTTGTGATTTTTGCAGGAATGAGAGCATTCTAAAGATATTATTTCATGTTCATTATATCTGTTCATATTTCTTTACCTTTTCATTTTATTATATTCATGTTCAATTGTCTCTTTAGTTTTTTTTTTTTAATGTTGTATAGTTGGTCTGTTAAACTACATGTTTTTGAGATAATGATGTCTAATCATTTTGCTATGCATTCATTGTTCCTGTATGCATTTCAGATAGTATTTTGTAATCTTTGTATTTAGTCCATTAATAATTAATTCTTTTATTATTTGGCTTCTGACTTGATAGTAAATCTATCTATAACACTATCTTAATTTAAGGCCTATCATTTCTTTGAAGGTCATATGTACAAAGTAGGGACAATTAATTACATTAACATACTGTTTAGACTGCAAAATGTTTAGACAACATTTTTAAAAGTTGTACACATAAAGTTTATATTAATCAGGAAATCTTATAGAATTGGAATTTAATATATAAAGATTAGATAAAGCAACACTAAGGTCTCTATCCTTGATTTCATACACCCAACTAATGTCTAAACAATATGTTTAGAATATTATAATTGTCCCTACTTTGTACATATGGCCTAAATGATAGGCCTTAAATTTTTTTATTAATTACATTAACATACTTTTTAATTTTTTTTATTAAAGAACTTTTAAATATTATAATTTTTTGGAGACCATGTCATATTTTTTTATTGACTCTTCTCTTAAAGTTTTTGGCCCTTTTCTTTTCAACTATCTTAATTTAAGGCCTATCATTTCTTTGAAGGCCATATGTCGGCATCTTATTGGTTATCTCTTTTTTTGTTTTTTTTTTTATTTTTCAATTAGTTTATTTAACAGTGATTAATTGTCCCTACATTGCAGTCTAAACAGTATGTTATCGTTTGTTGTTTACTTGATTATTATAATTTTTTAAATCAGACTTGGTTTACTTTTTTTTACCAGATAAAATGAAGACAATGATGGAGGGACATAATGAAGTTGCCAATTGTTTCCCCAATAATAATATTAGATCTACTGAAAAAAGAATATAAAACAACAACAGAGAAAGGAAGATGATTTCTTTTTAAATGATAAGAAAATCGTCTCAACCTCGATCGTGAAAGCAAGTATGGCTGCTCTTCTCCATAATCTCTCAACCTTCTTTTTTCAATAATTGAAGTCGTGCGTTTTCATTATAACTTTTTTTTCAAAATTTATGATAATAAATTTTGTTTCTTCAGATTTTCTTTTGATTGTATTTATTACAATTGCTGTTGGCACCTTTTTGGCTCGATGAAACTATTGAAAAAAAAAGGGAGACAAAGGGGGACCAAGCAAAGAAAAAAATGTAAAGAGGGGGACCAAGCGAAGAAAAAACGTAAAGAAGGGGACAACTGAAGAAAAGAAAGGGGTCAGGGGTGTTTGAAACGCATAACTCTACATCATTTGGGAGGATGAAGACAAGAGTGGTTGAAAAAAAAGTAGAAAAAGAGACCATTCGGAGGATGAAAACAAGAGTGGTTGAAAAAAAAATAGAGAAAGAGACCATGAGAAAAAAAGGAAATAGGAATCGTTTGTTGTTTACTTGATTATTATAATTTTTTAAATCAGACTTGGTTTACTTGTTTTTTACCAGATAAAATGAAGACAATGATGGAAGGACATAATGAAGTTGCCAATTGTTTCCCCAATAATAATATTAGATCTACTGAAAAAAGAATATAAAACAACAACAGAAAAGGAAGATGATTTCATTTTAAATGATAAGAAAATCGTCTCAACCTCGATCGTGAAAGCAAGTATGGCTGCTCTTCTCCATAATCTCTCAACCTTCTTTTTTCAATAATTGAAGTCGTGCGTTTTCATTATCACTTTTTTTTCAAAATTTATGCTAACAAATTTTGTTTCTTCACATTTTCTTTTGATTGTATTTATTACAATTGCTGTTGGCATCTTTTTGGCTCGATGAAACTATTGAAAAAAAAAGGGAGACAAAGGGGGGCCAAGGAAAGAAAAAAATGTTAAGAGGGGGACCAAGCGAAGAAAAAACGTAAAGAAGGGGACGGCTGAAGAAAAGAAAGGGGTCAGGGGTGTTTGAAACGCATAACTCTACATCATTTGGAGGATGAAGACAAGAGTGGTTGAAAAAAAAAGTAGAGAAAGAAACCATTCGGAGAATGAAAACAAGAGTGGTTGAAAAAAAAAAGTAGAGAAAGAGACCATGAGAAAATGCTTAAACATTAGATATGCCACGTCAATTACTTTTTTTTCATGAAGCCACGTGGCGCTCCGTTTTTTTTCTTTTTGATTGATACAATTCAATTATTGTTTACTTTTTTGCTCCAATTAATAAAATACAAAAATCCTTCATTGAAAAGAAAAAGCCCTCTTAATCTTATCCTCTTCTATTTCTCTCTCCAACCATTCGTTTCTTTTTTTTCCACAGAATGATTACCCTTTTCAAACTTTGCTCTCTATTGATAACTTTTGGTTTATTTAATAAAGTTTATTCAAGGATTGGACATCTTAACAAATAATTAAAATAGTAAGTCTAACAAGTAATATCAACAAGAATAATCAAGGTTAAGGATTTACCGAAACGCAAATGGAGTGTGCGTTTTAAACCTTCAACCTTACTTCTTCCTTTTTGCTTCGATTTCCGTCATAGCCACCCTTCTTTGCTTAGATATCGATCTTTGCTTTTCCCGAAATGAAACCTTTCGCAGCTGTCAGCAAATTGTCAAGCTCTATTGGCTCTCTACTTTACAGTCTAAACAGTATGTATAGCTCCTTTTTCTTTTCAGCAAAGCAAAAATGATGGATTTATCCATTATAGCTATTATCCATTATATTATCCATTGTGAGCACCTCATATTATCCATTATAGCTATTTGACTATGATTTCTTTGATCTTTTATGCTTTTATTATTGCATTGATGGATTTATCTAATATTTTTTCATTATTTCATTATTCCATTAAGGAGAAGCCTCACATTATTGGGGGACATTTGTCATAATCTGATTGGATGATTCTTTTTTTTAATTTTTGAGTGTTCCAAACGGTGTCGTTTTTCATCGACAAAACCAAAAAAAAAAAAGAAAAATCATAATCGTGGCTTTGGGAGAAAGAGGGCCAAAATTTCAAGGCCTCTCTCCGTCTCTCTCCTCCGTCTTTTCTGTCCATCTCTTGCAAATTTCCTGGCCTCTTCCTCTCTCTCTCCAATTCATCTCTCTTTTCTTTCTTTACTATCCTCATCCTTTGATGTGTGAAGTGGAACTCCTTGGTCCACCTACCTTAATGTACAATATCTTTTTTTAAACAAGGTCGTTTCTCTTCAAATTTTCCATTTCTTTGAAATTTTATCTCTTTCTTTTGTTTGTCCTTTTACTGGAAGAAACTTGCTTATTGCTCGAATTGATTTATCTGCTTCTTTTCATGGTGATTACTCCATGTTGTTATCCTCTTAATACATAAGAATTTCAAATTTTTTTATTTAGTTCGCTGTTTTATTTAGTTTTTATAATATGGGTGATGATTTCTTTTTTTTTTTTGGATATTATAGCATTGTTCAATTCATACATATGCCCAAATTGAACTTGGTTCAGTTGAAATTTATATATTCCTTGACTAATTTTGTTGGGAAATTGGACTGATCTATATGCTCATTGCAGACTATTATGGGGTTTTTTTTGTCACTTTTTGATATTGTACCTTTATTAAATTTGGGTATGTTTCGGAACTAAACAATTTCACTAATAAACTTATAACTGATATCTATCTACACACTGATAGCATCTTTCTCCTTAAGAAAAGATACATAGCATGGAGTGATTTCAATTTAAATGCCCTTATATTCTATCGTTTCTAAATTAATTTTATTTAGGCTACAAAAGAATATTCTTATGTTTCGTTCAATTTGTTTTCTTTTCGTCTCTAAATTAATTTGAATGTTGCCGTTACATAGGTTTACGACTAAAGATAGAAGTGCCTCATCAGGGTTTACTCTTGGCCTCATACATTTCTTGGATTGTGGTCAACATGAAGAACTCATAGACCATATGTCAGGTCTTAAAGCAACCATGTTGCATAGTTTTGCACACTTGAGAGGTTCACACAAATATGTGTAATTACTGTTCTAAGATCCAATGAGTTATCCTTAGGATTAAGGGGGGAACCATTGTTAATTGTTCTACTAAAACTAGCATGGAGTGTCATCTACATGTCGATTGTTAAAGAATACCAATCATTGCACTATCTATTTTCTTGGCCTAACGTCTATTTCAATCCATTTTTGATGTATCAAGAGTTTAGATTCAGGATCTTCAAAAATGTAGTTGGCATGCATCTAAATAGATTCTTATGTATTAATTGAGAATTGTACATTTCATACATTGATGTTTGAATACATTTTTTTTAAGAAAGAGAAGAATCGGATTTTGATTTCTTCTATTGGACCTGTTCATGTCTCTGATATTTGCATGTATGTACTCATCTATAGTTGATGGTCAAATATTGATATTCGCCGGTTTTGATGGTCTCATGACAAAGAAACAAAAGCATACAATAATGAAGCGCAAGTTATTATCTCTTAAGATAATCTCCTACTAATTTTAAAGGCCTGCTGCATTATTATTAGGTAAGATGAATTCTCCTCTTACAAATTATTCCCTTCATGCACAAGAATCACAAGATTCACAACACTACATGACAAACTATTATCATTTAAAATATTCAACAACTCTTAGGCCCGCAGCGTAGCGCCGGCAATAGATCTAGTGAATATAAAGACAAAGATATGCCTAGGGGAGCGGAGCCGCCCATACATCCACGAATACAACGCGTAAATTAAATAATTAGATAAATACAAATAATTTTTATTTTAATAACTTAATGGCTAAGTTTAAGTAATAAAAGTCAAAATCGGAATTTTCCAAATACACAAATCTTCTTCTCGGAACAAAGAGAAAAAAGGTTATAAAAAGGGTGAAACCTCACGATTTATACTATGCAGAGACGAATTGGTTGTTTTTACAGTAAGACGCTTCTGATTTTGTGGTTGATTTCGAATTTGATTTGTTCGATCGAAATGGCTGAATCTGGATATGCATCAAAATCTTCATCGCCATCGGGATCGGCGGTCCATATCGTTTACACTGAGAAGCCTCAGGATGAGGAGCCTGAAGCATACCACATCCGAACGCTCGCCTCCGTCCTCGGCAGCGAGGAGGCAGCTAAGGAGGCTCTGATTTATAGTTACAAGAACGCTGCCAGCGGTTTCTCCGCCAAGCTTACTCCTGAGCAGGTTGCAGAAATATCAAGTAAGTCCAGTTTTTAGCCTGATTTTGTTGCATATATATGTTATCTCTTGTTTTTCTTTCATGTTTTAGTTTTCCTCAGTGAAGTGGTGTTGTTTTACTTTATAATCTTCTATATTATCACTAAAATGAAAATAAGAATGAGGGAAGTAGTATGAAGAAAAGCTAATCTGTACATAATTTGAAGTTGGATTCTCTTGTAATTGATCGTTTAGGAAGAATAATTTTCAAAGGGAAATGAATCCATTTTGTTGCTTTTTGTATGATTTTCTAATGTTTGTGATTGATTTCATTGTCATTCGTCACAAACTTCTTGATGGCTTTTTCTTTAAACAGGTGTTTGCATGTTTAGAAAATTTCAAACAAAGATTTTCTTGCTGAGTTACTAGGTATTGCTGTTCGGTTCCTACAAACTCAACTTATAAAGCAATTTTTTTGTATTCACTTGTTTTAACAGTTCGAATTTGGTTAATCTCGCTTTGAGGGTTATACTTGCAGTATGTTTCTGCTGTACCTCTAATTTCTTTTGGATTGCAAATTCATTGTCATTAAAAAATGTTCTGTTTTCTAGGAGTCTGAGCCTTTGGTGGCTGATTTGAGCAGATTGTGATGGAAGGGCTTTCTTGTTTTATTGTTTGGGTTGGGGGTTTTCATATCTCTTGTGCCTTAGGCAATACTACTGCATTGTTAAGATATGTAGATTTTGTGAATGGATGTATGTGTGAAGAAATGAGTAAAGCATTGTGCTAGTATTGCATTCCTAACAAAAATTGAGGTATAAAGGTTCGAAGGGAGTGCTTGACTCTTAGCCATAGAAGAGGAAGATAAGTTTAGAAAGAAAAACTGGGGAATAAATGATGATGCGTTAACTGTGATTTGGGATTAAGTCTATTGGTTTTACCAGGAAAGTTGGTATTGTCCTAAGATGAAAAGGCTAATATATCATCTGGCTGGGGTTTTTCTAGTTAGTTTGTTGCATGCATCTTTTTCTCTTTGTGAAGAATAATGTTTTCTATTTCATATTTACTATATTGGAAAATTTTGAACAATAATCAATAGCTCGATTTCACAACATTATCTCTGGCAGAACAACCCGGTGTTCTTCAGGTTGTCCCAAGCAGGACACTCCAGCTGCATTCTGGACCAGGGAAGCTGCATTAAAGCACAACAAACATTGTATATTACCCTACTAAAAAAAAAAATCTATGGAACAATGGTGTCCTTGTATGACCTGTCTCCAGCACTCTCTATTACTGGTGTGTGCTTCACTCCAATAATGTTCAACCTATGTTACATATAGAAATTATATGCTTATATATAGTTTGAATGATCTTATGTTAGCTTAGTTGTTTAATTTGCTGGTAGGATTTAGTATTTAAATTTGGAAAATTACCCAAGAGTATTTCCATATTTAGTAGGAGAAAATGAAATTAGGGGAAGGTTAAGGTTAGGAAAGGGAGAGATGGCCATTGCCCATTTTATTTTCTGTGATACGTACAAGAGAATGGACTGAGACTGAAATGGAGAATCTATGCGGGATGGGCAGCCCACGGAATTTGACTCTCTGCGCGGTCTACAAAACGTCAACCGTTTGAATTTTAGCTCTAGTCATTTAGGATTCAATCATTGATTGCTTCAAATATAAGACGTAAATGATAATTAGGATGAATTTAACGCTAATGACCTTGCCATTGTCGTAACATATTACTATATTTCACTGAAACCTAACCTTGCGAACGAGTACATCTCTTCATTCTGGGTTCAAGCCAATCTCAATGAGCACCGCAACCTAAGGCTCAAATTTACTTTTCTGTTTATTTCTTTCCATTTATCATCACCATTCTAGTGTACCTTTCGATAACAATCACCATTTGAAATTGAATGATCCGTTTATAAATTGTGAAACCCATGTTATGAACAATGATTGAATGATTATAAGTACATTAAAAATTTAAGGCCGAGGAGAATTCAAATCATAATACACAAAAGTTAAAAGGAAATTGTGGTTCAAACCATAATACATAAATTGTGGTTTAGTGGAGGGGGCAGGAGTTTAGGCTTGGTGGTGAGACATGAGAAAGTGTGAGTTTTGAATGGTGCTGGTAAGGTTGATCATGATGTTCCAGACCTCTTCTATGCAGAAGCAAAAGCAATACTTTTCGGCGTGGAAGCTTGCACCAGAAGCTGGTTTTGATTATTTGTTCGTGGAATCGGATGCCTCGGCGTTGATTAAAGGAGTAACAAGATCAGATATATCTTTATGTGATTGGGGCAATTTGAAGCCATAGCTAGACATTGAACTTTGGAGCGTTAGCATCAGAATGTTCCTGCTGCCACTTTCATTATATTCCTAGGCAAGCAAAACTCCTCTGCACATGCTTGAGCTGAAATAGATTGCGTATTAGAGGAGAGGATTTAGGCGGAGATCATTAACTCCATTCTTTTTGTTATTTGATTAACATTAGTGAAGTCCCTCTGCATCTCTAAAAATGGATGCTGTTGAGGTCAAGCTGAGTGAACCGCAGACGGGACACGGCTAAGCAGTCTGGTTTGAGCCTCAAGCCAAGAACCTGCAAGAATAGAGAAGGAAAGGGTCGATGTTTGGCCGGATAATTTCGATGCCTGAGTCAGTCCAGATTATTAAAATGGAAGTTACGGGGGAAGATGGAAGAAATGAAGGATCTGCATTGCCAGTGTTCCTGTGATACCTCATATATACGAGATTGTACGTGGATGGGCCCTACTTAGTGGGCTTGAGGATGGCTTTGCCTAATGGGCTCATAGTTCCTGTGCCTTGGGCTCAAGTCAGTGGGCCCAGGCCTGCTAGTCGACACTGTTGGGTTGTGTTCAACTGATATAATTATATATCCCTAAAGATATAGTTACGGAGTTGGTTGAGTTGGTAAGATGGAATGCTTCATTAAATATAGGTTTAAGTTTGAGTCCTGCCCTGCCAGCAATCTTCTCTTCGCAACCAAGCGATAATTCAAATTCTCAAAGGAGACCGATGACATGCTCTAACCTTAGCATTTAAAAAAAAAAAATAGCCCGAAGGGGGTTGGAGGTTTTTAATTTCTTACCAATGGGTAAAACTCAATCCATAATAGTGTGTGTGTGTATATATATATATATATATATATATATATATATGCCATAGTTATTAAACCTGGAATGGTTCGATGGTCAGACTGATTGATCCGGTGATCTGAGATCTAATCTAGGTTGGTTTAGTCCTTAGACCATTTGTCCTTTTAATCCATTTTGAACTAGTAAAAGTTGTTTTAAATTGTTGATCCGACTGGGTTTTAGTGAGCTGGTCAGGTTGAATATTAATCTTTTAAATTACATTAAGTCATATTCTAATTTAATTTTTAATAAAAATAAGGGGTAATTGTTGCACCAAATATCTCCCTAGGCCGAGCGGTCAGGCCGATGAGCTGGTTGCTGAATGTGCCAGTTGCTTTTGTAACGAAAAACAACAAAAGGTAGAAATAATGCGGGTTTTTGTTCAAAGTCACAGTCGGACTGTTTAAATCATTGAACAATAGGGAATTTCTTTAACAAATGCTTTGGATGACACTGCCCGATGGGGTGCTTACAATGAACTGAACAAAGGAAACTAGCCGATGAAAGGCTTAACAAACTTTTAAAACACTTAGCAAATGAGAACTGGTTGGCAAAGAAAGAGGAAGACTTGTAAGAAACCAAAACTTAGGAGAAGAATAATCTGAAAAGGAAGTCCTCTGGTTGACAGAGCAAAGAGAGAAATAAGTCGTGCCAAGTTTGAACCGAGTGTAGTCTGGTTTGTCTGAAGAAGTGTTGATGCCTTTGTTGTTTCAAGTCCTCTCCTTTTGTAGTCATGCCTGGGCTGATATCACGGTCCTGAAATCATGCTGTCTTGAATTTGAATATCTCCGATTAGAGCACGAGGCATATTCCCTGGCTGATCATGCGCACGTTCTTTTCCTCCACGATTATTGTGGTTATTAATTCCCAATAAAAGCCCGCCGATTCTTGTTACGGCTATCTGCCAGGCCGATCATCCTTGAATGATTTTTCCTTGAGCCAAAAGCCCCACTGTCTCCTCTTTGATCTATTGGTCCACTTTGCAAGTCATGATGTAACCCATTCCTTCTTAGGCACATTAGCCCAATTTTGCAAATTAAGGTACAAACATTGCCCCCCCAAGTGTGAAAATTTGTGTAAAATTTAAACACTTGTTCCTTGATGAATTAATTGATTTCATACCTTGTGACTGTTGATCAACAGCTCTTTTTTCTCCATTTAATTCTTTGGACGTTTGGACCTTGGACGTTTGGACCTAAAAAATATAAACTTTCGGTTTTAGGCAAGCACGTTTTCATAAGGAAATCAATCGGCCCGACTTTCCATCCCTATAGAAACCTCTTGGCAGCTTTTCCCTGCTTTACCAAATTCAAAAACGAAATCCCTAAGTCTTGCAAAGCTTCTGCCCTTGTCTAATTTTTCTGCCTGAAATTCCTCAGCATTTTCCATCTCACAACGCATTCCTTTCCTTTTCCTCCCACAATGGCTGCAACCAATGATTACAATCTTGTTGATCTTCAAAAAATCCTCCATGAAATCCCCAATGTCTTTATCAAGAACCCAACTGCAGACCCTCCTCGCATCGGTCACACCTTCAACGCCGATCCTCTAGAGCTTCTTAGGCGGATCTTCCCTTATCATACCCCTCTCCCCTTCGAAGCTGAGTCCTTTGACTGGAGCAAATGGCTCTCAGGTAAAGCCCCTTCCACATGGCCGACCGAACTCAAAGGCTGGAAGGAATGGGTCGATTGTTTGAGGCCAACTTACGCCTCGGTGTGGAAGTTGACCGGCATTTACTCCTTTATCGAGCTGACTACCAGGTCGCTTCCTTATGATAAAGCGGTCTTGCCCGCCCTTATGTCTTTTCTGGAACCCGTGCTTCAATTCCTTCGATCGTCCACATGGGCTGATGTCCATCACTCTCCTGGACGTCGGAGCTATCACCGGACTTCCCATGGAGGGCACTTTAATCTCGCCAGTTTCCGACTTCAAGCACGTCGGTGACTATACAAGGCCGCACCACAACACATTCGGCCAATATGCTGAAATCGAGGGCAAACCAACTGGCCCTGATCCTCCTCAAATAAATGAACATATCACGTTCCTCCTGTGTGTCATCTGCCACTACATGGTCTGCACCGGTAGCAAGACCTGCACTCAAGAGTACGTTCCCTTGGCCAAGGCCCTAGCGGCCAAACAAGAACTGGCTTTGTGTCAATTTCTTCTTGGGGCCATCTACAGGGGACTCCGCTCGGTCACCTCCTCCAGTCCGCTTGGAAGCCCCAGTGGACCGATGTGGATTGTTCAGCTCTGGGCGTACCTGTACTTCCCAAAGGTTTCTTCAGTGGCTTTTCCCATCGCTCATCCTACGCTTTATCTTGGGGAGGCTTTGTCCGGTCACGAGCCTAACTGTGCATATTTTCCTCAGGTTGTTCACTACTTCTATTCCCTCAAACTCCAGCGTCCGGAGGAGGACGGATCTGAGCACGACAGCTTCAACTTCTACCCTCTCCGTCATCGGGAACATGGACCGACTTGGTTTACATTGCCTCTACAGGAATACAATAAATGTGGGCGGAATGCTTGGGCGGAAGCCATTCATGGCTGTGATCTTTTTGTCGGGTTGCTCCCTGGTGGGACTAACTCCAAAAGCAGTTTCGAAATATACGCTCCCCAGTTCTTCAGCAGACAGCTCGGTTTCGAGCAGTTAGTCCCTGTTCCTCCAACATCCTCAATGAACTCCCTCGGCTGCCATCAAACGCTATCTTTCAAGGAGTCAGAGATTGAGCAGGCTTACATTGAATTTTCTGCTGCTAAGAGTCAGGCAGTTTTCGTCCAAAGCCTAGGACTCAATCGGGCTACCCCAGAGTTTATTCGCTGGTGGGGACAACATTGGTCGGATGTAGTCGGGGACCATCCGTCCTTCTTCTTCATCAGCAAGATCGGCCCCCCGTTGTTCTCAAGAAAACGCTTTCTACGCCCAAAAGAAAGAGTAAGGATTGTTCTCCCTTTGATTTCCTTTTTGTTTTTGTCTTATGGATTCTTAACTCCCTGCTCTCTTCTAGCTCGGTTCTCTTTGAAGAAACATTCAACCTCCGTTACTTCGGCCGTGGCTGATTTTGCTCAGTCGGTCATTGTCCAGCCCTCTGGTGGGGTTATTACAACAATCAAGCCCACTGCCTCAGGTTCTTCTGGGGATGATGCAGTCCCTATCAGCAGCTTAGTCCATCGGTCAAAAAAGGATAAGTTTGCTGAACCGAGTGCTGTTCTAGCCGACTCTACACCAGTTGCGGTTTAAGAGGAGGTCCAAGAAAATGTGTTGTCCGAGGACCTGGTAGGGGCCGTCGGAAGTCAAGAGGAGGTTCATCTCCAGGTTGTGCCTTTGCAGCCATCCGAGGAGGCCCAGGAGGAAAGGGTCGAGGCAGAGGTAGAGTCCGAAGCTTCTCCAAGCAAACGGTAGCCTAAGGTATATGTGCTCGATTCTTCTTCTTATTCTTCCTCCAACCCAGAAGCAGAGGATTCCTTCCGAAACATCCGACGTCGAGTGGCCTCTCACCTGAACCCTTTGAATGTCCAACCACTTTCCACCATCCCTGGTGACCTAGTTGAACCTAATTATTTCTTTGGTCTTGATCTTTCTCAGGTCACCAGGGATGAATCACCTATTCAGCAAGCTTCCCACCAACCAGATTCTCGAACCACTGCTCCAAACCTCCAGCCTTCATCTGCCCCTGTTGAATCTGTAGACACTTATTTTTAAATTTTAATTAATTAATTAACCAATTAGTCAATTAATTAATTAATTAATCATTTCAATTTTTTTTAAGTTTAGTTTATTTTTGTTTATTCCTATTACCTTATTTTACTTTATCTAATTTTAATTTCATCTCGTTGCTTTACAGGTAATTTTGAACCTAAGATCGAAAGGTCAACCGGTTAACTCGGTTCCCATACGAAGTCATCCAAAATTAGGAAGCCGAGCCAAATTTGAGTTAACTCGTGAATCATGCAAAATATGTATATATATATATATGTATTTATATATATATATATTTATGTATATATATGTTCATATGTATATATAATTATATGTATGTACACATATATATTTATATATATTTATATGTATTTATATGAGTATGTATACATTTATATATATATGTATATATTTATACATAAACATATACCTAAAGGCCATTACTCCACCTTTTTTTAAAAGCCATGCAAGACCAAAAGCCCACTACCATGCAAAAGAGAAAATGATTGTCAGAAATACTATAGCTGGAGCTAATGGAAGAAAGTCTTTGCAAGGGACCGTCATCATTAAGTGGCAATCCAAGAAATGGACTCGTGGATGCTGAATAGAACACACGACGAGATTTGCTTGCTGATGACAGTTTGATAGCAGTGAATAATGGAACTAATAAAACCCAGGTCTACAGTGATGGAAAGTTCGATGTGATTTTGGCCAAGGAGGGGAATGATGTTTCATCTAAAAAGAAAAGGAGTAGAAGAGCAGGGCGTAATTTGCGCAAAATGCGGGTTAAACCGAAGGCAACAATGAATATTGAAAATGGTGATGGAGGCCAACGTGAAGGAAATGAAAAAAACTGTGTACATTCATGGAGCGTGCAAGGAGGTTGGCTAACAGGGCAATCCTGAAATGTTTGGTTAGTGAAGCCAAGCAATCCCGCAATGGTGAAATAAGCTCTAGATCACCTGTTTCATACACATCTTTGAGCGAAAGTATTGAAGCCCCCAGGTGAATTGGGAGCAGACATTGTTGTTGGCTCAGCACAGCGGTTCGGGATGCCGATGGGATATGCATTGAGGCCCTCATGCTGCATTTTTGGCTACTTCCAAAGAGTATAAGAGGTTGATGTAGGGGAGAATTATTAGTGTTAGTGTTGATTCTTCAGGGAAGCCTGCTTTGCGTATGACAATGCAAACCAGGGGGCAACCTATTCGCAAGGACAAAGCTGCAAGTAACGTCTGCACAGCTCAAGCATTATTAGCAAACATGGCTGCGATGTATTTTGTTTATCACGGACCTGAGGGACTAAAAGCCATTGCCCAACGTGTCCATGGTCTTGCTGGGGCATTTGCTTTGGGATTGAGAAAACTTGGCACTATGGAAGTCCAGGGACTTCCCTTCTTTGGTACTGTGAAGGTTAAATGTGCTGATGCCCATGCAATTGCTGATGCTGTTTATAAAAGTGAGATTAATTTGTGTGTCCTGGATTCCGGACAGGGAAATTTCTTAGGCTCAATGCAGCAGGTTGCTTTGGGACCTTTGCAGCAAAATCCTTCAAATTCCAACATGCCACCGCGGCAACGATAGCAAGCGCCGTCCCCAACAATAAATGCAACCATTTCCCTTCATGTAGACGCAGCAGCAGCCACTACAGCCATGAATGCCGAACCAGTGGAGGGGCAACGTGCAATACTCGACGGCAACCATGCATCAGCAACAGCAGCAACGAGAGAGAATATTCCCACCACAGCAGCCACTACAGCCATGAATGCCGAACCAGTGGAGGGGACAGCCACCACGCCATCACCAACATCCACCACCGTCAACTTCTATTCTCCCTGGGCTTCTCCTTATCAACCCTTGCAACCTCCCCACCATCAACTTCTACTCCCTCTCGGTCATCATGAAAATGAGAAAGCCAAGCCATGTGGAATCGAGTCAACTCAGGCATCATGCAAACGAGAAAGCCATACAAGTAAGCCACGAGTTAACTCGGCCTTCCATGCAAGCCACCACCATCAACACGCACCCCATGCAAGACCAAAACATGTGGCCTTTACCTTCCTTTGGCTTTCATTTTTCTCCTCTCTCTTTTCAAACAAAGGAGCCGAGAGATGAGAGAGAGGTGAAAAACTAAGCTAAGTCATGGTGGTGCAGCCAACAATAGCAGAAGAATGATGATTCGGAGATCATGGTGGTAATGGTGATGAAGAAATGGTCGTGTTGAGAATGGCTCAATAAAGCAAGACATACCGACACCTACAACGCCAACGCTAACAACACTTCAGTTCATTTGCAACGACACAAAGAAGCCATGCAACGGCTGTTCCGCAAGAAACAAGAGGTTTCTCAAAGAAGATGGTGACCCTGGTGGGACCATGAGGATGACTCATGCCGAGGACCTCGCCAACACGCGCCATGCGATTCCCACAAGTGATTCTCCCGCCAACTGGATACCTCAAAAAAATAAAAAATTTAAAGATCTGTCAACGAGTGATTCCCAGCTGGATACCTCAAAGATGGAAAATTTGAAGATCCGCCAGCCAACGACCAATAGAGGAAGAGAAATGGAGGGCAAAAATGAGAGTACAAGAATAGAAATTATAAGCCATCCGATGAAATCAGAAAAAGGAGTCAGAACCGTTGGATGGGGAGATTGAAAAGGGCATATAAAAAGGCTGATTTCTCAGCAAACGCAGGGGGGGGGGAGGGAGCTTCAGCATTTTTCTTCGAAAACAGGAAAGAAAAACAGAGAGAGGAAATAAGAGAGAAAGAGAGTCCGAGAAGGAAGGGAAGAAGCTTTTCTTCTCTTCTTGATTTATTTTAAACAGATTGGCTAGAGAAAATAGAGAAAAAGGCTTGTTGTTCATCAACTTTTAGCCATTCTCTTCTCCACAAAGCCATTATTTTCTTTTTTTTAGTTTTGGTGTAAAACTTCATCCTTTTTAGGTAAAGTTCTTATTTTTATGTATAAAGATCCTTCATTTTTACTTTAAATGCAATATTCTTGCTTTGTTATGTTAATTTTATACATAAAAATGTTAACTTTAATCTTCTTGTTGATATTTATCACCTACATATTTGGTTAGTTTAAATTATGCTTTAAGAATATCCAAGATGATGCTTTTTCTTATTTATTTTATTTTATTTTTGTTAATATATTTTTTCTTCTAATTATTTATGTGATTATACAAAAAATTTCTAGCTTTATTATTTTTGAACTTTTCTTTGTATGCTCCATAGGCTTGTTTAGTTAAATGTTTTAATCCCAATTTAAAAGATTACATTTTAGAGTTTATTTCCATTTTTGTTTGCTTAAAAACTTAATCTTGGCCATAAAGATTATACCTTTAATTTTGTAAATTTGTTTGTTTGGTTAAGATTTTAGTTTAAGCTATAAAGATTGCATTTTTAAATTTGTAAATATTTTTGTTTAATTAAAAATAAAACCTTGGTGAATAAAAATTAAATCTTTGAGTTTTTTTTTTATTTTTATTTATTTAAATAAAAAGAATAAATCTTGGTTATAAAAATTATATTTTTATATTTGTAAATGTCTATTTAGTTTAATATGACCTTATTAAATTATCTTTTTGTCCTTAAATTCTTATTTGTTTGATTAAAATTTAATCTTGTTTGTAAAATTATCCTTTTGCCCTTATATGCATATTCATTTAATTTTACCTTTTTACCCTTGATTGTATGTTTGTTTAATTTAAAATTAAGCTTGTATGTGAAATCACCTTTTTTTTTACCCTTGAATGTAGAATTACCTCTTTTGCCCGTGCATGTATTTTTGCTTATTTAGTAATTGTATCTTGCATTAAATTACTTTTTGATCTTGTATGTATGTTTGATTAATTAAAAGTTCAATCTTGCATGTAACATTACTCTTTTACCCTTGTATGTATTTTTGCTTAATTATTAGTTGTATCTTGCATCAAATTACCTTTTTGCCGTTGTATATATGTTTGTTAAATCATGAATTGAATTTTGTATAAAATTGCATCTTTGACTTTATATATGTGTTTATTTAAATTAAGTTTGTTTATCTGTTATGTAATTAATTGTGTTTATATATACTAACCTATGTTTTCTTGCTCCACTCATGCATAATTAGATTTAGAACATCGATTTTCAAAAATTCATATGCATGAGGTGACCGGAGGGTGCCTCGGAAGTTCGAGGTTTCCGAAGGTTTTCTCCGATGAAAAGTTTTCTTGGTGTCTAATCGGGAGTCCGATCGGGTCCGAGGGAATTTCTCATCCCTTCAAAAATGAAAAATATATTTTGCTCATTTGATTTTCATAAAAACATACATCATGTTTATGATTTCTTTAATTTCTTAAGATTTGCAAATAAACTCGAAAAGATTATTACATTCTTTTACAAAAAGAAATGTTTATTCCAAAGTCTTTTATTTTTACTCTTATGTTTTATTTTTATTTTATTTTAAGAAAATCTCTTGTTTAAGAAGCCCAATTAAATTAAAAGGAATGTTTATTCCGACATTAATTTTCAAACATATTTTAAAGTTTTTTTAAGGGATCTTAACTACTCAATTATAGTTAAGGCCTCTCAAATTAATCTAAGTTTTTTTAAAAAAAGTTTTTCAAAATTTCTTTTCTTATATTATTTCTTTTTATTTCTTTCCAATGAAAGAGAATATTTATTTTCTTTTATCTTTTTTTTTTTAATTTTTTCAAAATATTTTCCTTGGGAGAACTTTAGTAGGTTTAATTAATTAAGACCTTTCAAGTAAACTTCATTTTTACCAAAAGGCATTTTCAACTCCAATAAAAAGAATGTTTATTCCTTAAATCTTTAAAATTCTTTTTTTTAAAAAAAAAAATTAGTTTCATACAATAAAAATGATATTTATCTTTAAAAGCTTCTTTTGAAACGTCTTAATTTGTTAAATCAACTAAGGTTTTCCGATTAAATTAAGTTTTGTTAAATTATTCCATTCATTAAATTAAAAGGAATATTTATTCCGACATTTTTTTAAAATGAAATCTTTCTAAGAGATTTTAATTTAAGAAATCATAATTAAAGTCTCTTAACGTGATTTTCAAAACATGAATTTGAGGATGTTTATCCTAACCTCTTTATAAATGTTTTCTAGAATGTTTCAATTAATATTCTCATAATTGAGACATTCTAGAATTAAAATTAAACCCTTGTTTTTCATAAAAGGATATTTATCCTCAATTTTAAATTTGACTTTGATTTTTGAAGAATATTTATTCCTATTTAAAAGTTGAATCTCCATTCTAAGTAGGAAATTTCTTCAAATTCAAAATTGGACTATGGATTTTCACATCAAAAGGAATGTTCATTCCGACATTAAGTCTTTAAATTTCAAATTGAGCTTTTATAAAGGGATGCTTATCCCACATTAAAAGGAATATTTATTCTGACATTTAAAATTATGCTTTTCTTAGAATGATTTTTTTAAACACATTTTATTATCATTTTCCAAGTAAAATATTTTTAAGACTTTTGTGGTACCGATTTCCGGGCGTCTTGGGGGTGCTAATCCTTCCCCAAACGTAACCGACTCCCGAACCTAAAATCATTTTCGTAGACCAGTTTCTTTCCTTAACTTGATGTAATCTTTCTAAATTTACGTTGGGTTAAACCAATAGGTGACTAACCACACCTAATCAAATAAAAGGTTAGTGGCGACTCCATTTGTTTTTTGACTGTTTAGTCCCGAACATTTTTCACGCCATATCATTTATCGTCGGAGCAGTAAAACGTCTCGACAGAATCTCCGAGCTCTCCTATGGTAATCTTCTCTGCAACCCGATGCTTGAATCATCTCCATTTCTGTCCGATTTACTTATAGTCTTTTCAAATAGGTCCACTCAATTGGCTGACAAAATTCTTGATGTGGCTTTGAAGATTGCTGCCGCTGTCGAGGCTCCATCCCCAACTACTTCTGCCCCCCAGCCCGATACATCAATCAACTTGGAGCCAATCACTGAGAGCCCTACGGGTCAAGTAAATTTTCTTCTTTTGGTGCTCCCTTATTCTTCGGTTGAAATCTTCCACTAACGCTTTCTTTCTTTTTAGGGAAACCTCCTTGAAACCACTCCCTCTGCTGTCCCGATCAACAAAGTCAGTCCATTTGCTGCCTTTGGTCAGACTTCAGTCATCGGCCAGGGAGGCACCATCAGCCCGACTTTGTCTGCCTCTTTTCCTGTAGAAATTCAACCTCCGGCGGCCAAGGTCCCTGCTCCAGTCGAAATTCCTTCACTCTCTCAGGTAATTTTCTTCACTTTCTCAATTGCCATGGGCTCTGTCCCCTTGTTTGACCATATGCTTTTATCTTTTGCAGACTCCTGGCTCTTCAATTTCTCCTCTGAAGACGCATTTGGCCAAGGTAGCTGACAAGATTGCTGCCCTTGACCCCGCCATTCCTCCGGTTCTTAATCCCTCTCCAGATGATCTGGCAGCGGCCAAGGAAACCCTGAGGGAGTTTCTGACCGATTATTACGAAGCCATGGAGTGGCCAGACATGGAGCCAATCTTCCAAGCAGCTAAGGTTTGGAGCTACTCTCTCGAGGTGAAGGAAGATTCCAGTTTTCTGTGGTCAAACTTCAAGCCTTTGTATGAGAACGCTCGCAAGAAGTACGAAACCTTGGAAGCCGATGATCAGGCTTTGAATAGTAAAATCATGAGCTTCGAGGCCCTGGAGAAGAAACTTTGTGAGGATGGCATTACTCTGCAGTCTTCCGCCCAGGAATCGAACAAGTATTGGCAACAAGTGGCTCAGGCTAATGCCCATATCGCTAAACTCAAAGCTCAACTAAAAGAATGGGAGAAGAAGAGGGCCACTCTAGTTGTTGAGGCTGAGGCTGCTGATCAAAGCAAATTGGTCCAGCTTCAAGATCTAGAAAAGCGAGCAGATCAACTTTTCACCCAGCGGCCAGAAGTCGAAGTTTGGAGGCATCAATTCCTGTTTGTCAAGCAAGAGAAAGACAACCATCGGGCAGGATTTGACAATTGGGGACCTGAGTTGTTCCCGGAAGAACATTGATGTAGAAATATTATTGAACAAAATGAATCAAAATGATTCTTTTATTTGATACTTATTTGTTCATTGAATTTCCATTTCTATCACCATAGGATAATATTTCTTCAGATATTTTCCACTTATGAACCTTGGGTGCTGTTCCCCCTCCAAATTTTCCAACCAATAGGCTCTACCCTTAAGTACTTTCCTTATTCGGAATGGTCCCTCCCAATTGGGCGACCACTTCCCGAACTTAGGATCTTTCTTACCAATAGGCAGGATCACTTTCCATACCAAATCTCCTTCAGAAAAGCTTTTTGCCCGAACCTTCTTGTTGTAGATTCGTTCTGATTTCTTCTTCTATTCTTGTAAATGGTCGAGAGCAGTCAGCCTTTTTTCATCCAAGTCTTCCAGCTCTATCATCATGGCTTCGCTATACTCTTCCCAAGTTAGATGATTTTGGAAGGCAATCCTAGCCGATCGGGCTAAAATTTCCATAGGGATCATTGCGTCGTGGCCGTAGGTTAGCGTGAATGGACTAACTCCAGTACTTGACCGCTGAGACATCCTATATGCCCATAACGCTTCTGGCAATAGTTGATCCCACTTTCTTGGGTTATCATCGACCAACTTTTCCATCAGGGTCAGGATGACTTTGTTAGATGCTTCGGCTTGGCCGTTGGCTTGTGCATAATGGGGAGTCGACTGGATAAGCTTGAACCCCATCTCATCTGCCAAGGTTTGAGTTTGCTGTCCAATGAACATGGTCCCTTAGTCAGTCGTGATAGTTTCTGGAATCCCAAATCGATAAAGGATGTGTTCTTTGATGAATTTGACCACATTTGCCTGCTCGATTCTTTTCAAAGGCATTGCTTCCACCCACTTGGTAAAATAATCGGTTGCTATGATCATGAAGGAATGCCCCCCATGACTTGGCGGATATATTTTCCCAACCAGGTCGATCGCCCAGCCTCGGAAAGGCCAAGGTTTGACGATTGAATGAACCTCTGCCGCGGGCAATCTTTGGACCGGTCCATGAATCTGGCATGCCCTACAGCTCTTTGCATAGCTGATGCAATCTTTCATGACCGTCGACCAGTAAAAACCGTGACGCCTGATTAGCCATCTCATCTTTCGTCCAGCCTGATGAGCTCCACATAGCCCATCGTGCACCTCACTGACTATTTTATATGACTCTTCTGGTCCGAGACACCTCAAAAGAATCCCGTCAGGATTGACAAGGTCCTGATCCTCCTTTCTGCCCGACCAGCTGGATTACTTAAATAGTGTATGAAAGGGAGTCTCCAGTCGGTCTGGGTGACTGGAATGGTGTTGATTTCGAAGACGTTGGCCCTCTGTAAAACTGAAGGTATGGTCCGTCGTTCTACCATTACCACCTTCTGGGCGAGATCTTGTAGGAATGAAATCCCCGAAGCAAATTGAGTGGCCAAGTTGGCCGTCTCATTCATCTCCCTCGGGATATGCTCCACCGTGACTTCATCGAATTCCCTAATGAGTTGTATGGCCAGGGCAAAGTATGATCGCAATTGAGGACTCGAGCATTTGTATTCACCACACAACTGGCTAATCACCAGCTGAGAATCTCCTCGGATATGAATTGTAGAAGCTTGGAGGTTTCCGAGTAGCTCGAGGCCGATGATGAGTGCCTCGTATTCAGCCTGATTATTGGTGTATTCAAAGTCCAGATGGAGTGACCACATGGTCTGTTGGCCTTTCGGGGAGATGATAATCACTCCTGCTCCAGTAGACTGTTCTGTACTCGAACCATCAAATTCAAGTATCCATGGTGATAGGGAGATGGATAAGACCTCCAGATCATTTTCTTCATTCTGCCCGACCTCTAGGCACGGATGATCGGCCAAAAAATCAGCCAACACTTGCCCCTTGACCGCTCTTTGAGGAATGTAGACTGTAGACACTTGTTTTTAACCTTTAATTAGTTAATTAGCTGATTAATTGGTTAATTAGTCAATTAATTAATTGATCATTTCTACTGCAAAAAAAATTAATTAATTGATCATTTCCAAATTTTATTTTACTTATCCTTTTTAAGTTTAGTTTATTTTTTGTTTATTACTATTACTTTATTTTACATAATCTAATTTTAATTTTGTCTCATTACCTTGCAAGTAATTTTGAACCAAAACCAGGAAGCCAAAGCCAAGCTGACTCAACTTCCATGCAAGCCAGAAGCCATGCAAAAGCCAACCAAGGCCATATCTATATGCATATATATATATATATATATATTTATAGGTATATATATATATATATATATTTACATATATATATATATATATTTTGTGTATATATATTTTTATATGTGTGTATATATATTTACATATATATATATATGTATGTATGTATATACACTAAAGACCATGTACATCACTACCACTTCCTCATCAACCACCCAACTTTGTTTTGCTACCTTCTACAACACGCGGCAATGTGAGTGCAAGTCACTGTGTGAAATAGCTTTTACAGTTGAAGGATTTGATTTTAATGGTGGGGTTGGTCTTGTCCCTCAAAGTTGCAAAACCAACAATTTTTGACTTCATGAACCACGGTTTTTGTTTGTTATTCTTTGATTCTATTCGGATCAAATTTTGCTGTGCAGCCAACAATTGTTGACTTAATCAGCCACAAATTTGGTTTATTGTTCTTTCATTCTATTCAATCATTTTGTCATTTTGTTTTTATTTCTTTTGAATTGTTCATTGCTTTCCATCGTGTTTTCCATTTCGGTGTGGAGCCAACAATTGTTGACTTAATCAGCCACAAATTTGGTTTATTGTTCTTTCATTCTATTCAATCATTTTGTCATTTTGTTTTTATTTCTTTTGAATTGTTCATTGCTTTCATCATGTTTTCCATTTTGGTGTGGAGCCAACAATTGTTGACTTAATTAGCCACAAATTTGGTTTATTGTTCTTTCTTTCTATTCAATCATTTTGTAATTTTGTTTTTATCTCTTTTGAATTCTTCATTGCTTTCCATCGTGTTTTCCATTTTGCTTTGGAGCCAACAATTGTTGACTTAATCAGCCACAAATTTAGTTTATTGTTCTTTCTTTCTATTCAATCATTTTATCATTTTGTTTTTATTTCTTTTGAATTCTCCATTGCTTTCCATCGTGTTTTTCATTTTTGCTGTGGAGCCAACAATTGTTGACTTAATCAGCCACAAATTTGGTTTATTGTTCTTTCTTTCTATTCAATCATTTTGTCATTTTGTTTTTATTTCTTTTGAATTCTTCATTGCTTTCCATCGTGTTTTCCATTTTGCTGTGGAGCCAACAATTGTTGACTTAATCAGCCACAAATTTGGTTTATTGTTCTTTCTTTCTATTCAATCATTTTGTCATTTTGTTTTTATTTCTTTTGAATTCTTCATTGCTTTCCATCTGTTTTCCATTTTTGCTATGGAGTCGATAATTGTTGACTTAATCAGCCACAAATTCACATCACCTTGCACAATTGCTCTTTCATGCAGCTGGATACCCCTTCAAGACAAAAGAAAATAAAAGCAGCCAATGAGAAAGCAGAGTCAGTAATATAAACAACCAATTGCAGCAAAGAAAGAAGGGGTGAGGTAGGGATTACAAGGCCAATAAATAAGGACCTTTAGATTAAAATGGGAGAAGAAAGAAGAGCCATCGGATTAAAAAGGGGAATAAAGACGAAAAAAAATCAAAAATCAAAATCATCCCAAATGCCAGCTGGTTTATCTCTGCTCACTCAGCTCCGAGATTCCCTCAATGCAGCGGTATGTCCCTAAAAAAAATGTGGAAAACTTTCACAGGCCCCATTGAGTTCCCAAATCCTTTGTTGCTTTCCGTTCTCGACCTTACAAAAACAAAAAGCACCATCAACAACTTTCATGATCAAAAAAAGATAAAAAAAAAAAAGACAAAGGGGGCCAACCAAAGGAAAAAACGTAAAGAGGGGGGCCAAGCAAAGAAAAAAATGTAAAGAGGGGGCCAAGCAAAGAAAAAAAATGTAAAGAGGGGGCCAAGCAAAGAAAAAAATATATAAAGAGAGGCCAACCAAAGAAAAATGTAGAGAGAGGGGGGGGGGGGAAGCTAAGCATAGCCGATCACAAAAAAAGGTATAAAAAAAGAGGGAAAAGCCAAAAGGAAAATTAAAGGGCTTACCCTCTATCTCTTTTATTTTTTTCATTATTGTTATTTATTGCGTTCCCATTTGCTAACCATCGTTTCCTGTGAGCCCATCTTTTCTTCTATTAGCAAATCCATTCATCACTTTCATCATTCTCCTCAAGACTCACCCCAAACACGAAAAAGCAACGTCAGTGAATAACCCAAGTCATCACGAAAAATACAAAGAAAAGTCAAAGGGGAAAAACACTGACAATTCCCTTAATCCTCATTTCCATCTCTCTCTTTTTCTTGTTCCTTTATTTTTCATTTACTCATATTATTGCTTATTGCTGGAATCATTATTAATATACTTTTTACAACAGAGAAGTGTTTTTTGGGAAGGCAGAAAAGAGCTTTCTGAGAAGGGTTCTCTTCCTTCACATTTTAAAAATCCAATTGCTAACAAGAGAGAAAAAAAGGAAGTTTGAGCTCACTTACCCGAAGTCCCCACCTTGATTTTTGGGTAAAATTTTAAAACTTCTAGCTTCAACTTCAACGTCATATTATTTGTCCACTTTGTGTGCTTTATGGCTCATTTGCTTGTATTGTCTTGTCAAGATCCATTGTTTGATTCTTTTCTTCTATGAAAAACATTGGCTGGTATGTTTTTTTTTTGATGGGATAAAATATCATATTATTATATTATGTATAAAATGATTGGTTTCCTTGAAGTTAGAATAAAGGAATAGGGTAAGATTTTTTTTTTGGAATAAAATAATATGTGTTGTCTTGTCAAGTCCATTTGCTCATATGTTTATTAATAATTATGTTTAGATCCAAGCAATATACGTATGGGAAAGTAAAAAAGGGGTTTGCTTTTATGAAAAATAAGAAGAGTTGTTGAGGTTTACTACATGGGACCCGAGTTGACACATCAACTTGTTGGGTCATGTTTTTGTTTTAAAAAAAAAGTTTTCTCCTTTATGTTTCTGTACACATATTCCATGATCCTGCTTGTAGCTTCAATTTCTTTGCTCAGTTAGATTATTTTATTATAATGGATAATAGACAACAGATCATTAAGGCATTCTTCATTTTAAATAAAAAAGGCGAATCCAAGCATGGGTAATGAGCAGTCTCATATACGTTGATATTCATTTTTTTTAATCAAGAGATTATATATAGATAATTAACCAAGGAGTATTTTTAAGGAATCGTGGTGGCGAGTTTCTTGAAAAATTCTCCGAAAATTACCTATAAATTTTCTCGTGGCGGCGATGAGGATTTATAAGTAATTTTCGAGCCAATGAACAATAAAAATGAGTAAATTAGATAGAATAAAAATTACTAATTAATTAACAAAGGTTCAACCTTTCAAAGGAATCCATATTTTTTTCTTCTTTAAAATAATAATAATAATAATAAGAAAAAGGATACTTTCTCGGGTAATCGTGGAGGCGAGTCTCTCGAGGAAGTCCTCTAAAACGGCTTATAATTTCATCGTGGTGGCGATGAGGGTTTATGCTTAATTTTCGAATACAGAATTAAATAAAAAAATCTTTTGGTTAATGAATTAGAATGTTTTTAAAGGCTAAGGTTTCTAAGTAATTCATGAGTTTAAAGTTTTCTCAAATTAATGGTTATGAAAAGGGTATATTCTCGGGGAATCGTGGTGGCGGGCTTCTCGGGAAACCTTCCAAAACAATTTATAGATTCCATCGTAGCGGCGATGAGAATTTGTAAACTTTTTTATAATAAAAGATAGATATAATTATTAATAAATAAAACTCATTTGTTAATTAGTCTATATAATAAATCTCTAAATTATTAGTTAATATTTTTTTTAATTAGTGATTATGAATGGACACTTCCCCGAGGAGTTGTGGCGGCAATTCTTTCAGAAGTTACTCCAAATCTAAAAAAAACCTTCCTTAAATTTCATCGTGGTGGCGATGGAAATTTCCTTAGTAATTATTCTATGGTAATTTTGAATTGAATTAAAAAAATTTTGGAAACACGAAAATCAAAGATGAAAATTAAAAAGGTTAATTATTAATTTTTGTTAAGGCCTAATTAATACTAAACTAATTGGTACCGTCGTTTGGCGGGCATTGTGGGGGTGCTAATCCTTCCCTACACGTAACTGTACTCCCGAACCCAGATCCGTTTGTTCCGTAGACCGGGACCTATCTGTCTTAATACGCCATTTAACGGCCAATGTTAAGTTAGATAGATTCTTAATAGGTGACTAACCGCACCTAAACAAAAAAAATGGTTAGTGGCGACTCCATACATTTTGTAAAGTCCCAAACCCGTCGTTTTCGGCAACGTTGCGACATAGACCAGATCAAATTCGGACAAAGCTAGGCACCATTTCCCTAATCGGCCCTTCAAGATCGACCTGGCTAGCATATACTTTACTATGTCAGTTTTGGCGATGATGAACACACAGAAGTAAAGCATACAATGTCTCAATTTTATTGCTGTGAAATACAGAGACAAACAGAGTTTCTCGATCGGGCTATATCTTTCCTCACAATTCGTCAAAGCCCGACTAAGATAACATACAGCCTGTTCTTTTCCTTCTTTATTTTTCTGGGCCAGCAAGCATCCTATCAAGGAATGCGCGGCCGATATATACAAATACAAAGGCTTACCCTTTTCGGGCGGAACTAATACTGGAGGATTCGTCAAATAGCTCTTGAGTTTGTCAAAAGCTTCCTGATGCTCCTGGTTCCATGTAAAATTTTCTTCAGCCTTCAATTTCAACAGTGGCGAAAACGCTCTGAAATACAGAGTTTCTCGATCGGGCTATATCTTTCCTCACAATTCGTCAAAGCCCGACTAAGATAACATACAGCCTGTTCTTTTCCTTCTTTATTTTTCTGGGCCAGCAAGCATCTTATCAAGGAATGCGCGGCCGATATATACAAATACAAAGGCTTACCCTTTTCGGGCGAAACTAATACTGGAGGATTCGTCAAATAGCTCTTGAGTTTGTCAAAAGCTTCCTGATGCTCTTGGTTCCATGTAAAATTTTCTTCAGCCTTCAATTTCAACAGTGGCGAAAACGCTCTGGTTTTTCTAGCAATGTTGGATATGAACCTCCAGAGAAAATTGACCTGCCCGAGGAACCTTTGCAGCCCCTTTTTGGTAGTTGGAGGCCGAACGCTCATGATGGCCTTGGCTTTGCTCTGATCGACCTCAATTCCTCTCTGATGGACAAGGAACCCAAGGAAGTTGCCCGCCGTGACCCCGAAAGCACACTTCAATGGATTCATCTTCAAGTCGTGCTGCCTCATCCTCTCGAACGATCTCCGTAGGTGGTGGAGGTGATCTTCTTGTGATTGGGACTTTACCACCACGTCATCGATGTAGACTTCCATGAATTTCCGGATCATGTCATGGAAGATGGCGTTCATAGCTCGTTGATATGTCGCTCTAGCATTCTTTAGTCCGAATGCCATGACTATGAACTCAAATGTCCCGAGAGCTCCGGGGCATCTGAACGCCGTTTTTGGGATATCTTCTTCAGCAATGAAGATTTGGTTGTACCCACTATGGCCGTCCATGAAGGACATGACTCTGTGCTTGGATGCTCCGTCCACCAATAAATCGGCCACTGGCATCGGGTACTCGTCTTTGGGAGTAACAGCATTCAAATTTCTGAAGTCGATACAGACCCTTATCTTGCCGTTCTTCTTGACCACGGGGACCACATTGGACAACCATTCCACATATCGGGCTGGTCGTATGAATCCTGCTTTCAGCATTCTCTCAATCTTCTCCTTAATCTTCAAGACCACCTCGTTGGACATTCTCCTTGGGGGTTGCTGGTATGGTCATCGGTCTAGAAGAATTAGCAGTCTGTGCTCAACCAATTCTCGGCTGAGGCCTGGCATCTCCGAGTATTCCCACGCGAAACAGTCTCGGTATTCTTTCAGGATTTCGATGACGTCTGCTTGATCCTCTTTACTCATGAGAGCGCTGATATATGTTGGCCGATGCTCTCCATTCTCCCCCAGGTTGACTTCTATCAAAGGGTCTTGAACTTCTGCCCTTGAATCTTCCAACTTGGTTGGAGCCTCTTCTAACTCTTCAATTGTTATCTCATCCGGAGAGGCTGCTTCCTGGACGGGGTCGGACTCCTCTAAAGGTGCCTCACGGTGAATCCTTTCTTCGATTTGATATGTCAAGAACTTCTTCAGAGCGGCCTCTGCCACAATTTTCTGCTCTTCTTGGTCACTAATCATGGAATTTCTTCAATGATCGGACCAGAACCTGTCGGCCTGAATGGAATGATGGCATTCGGCCTAAGCAGATTTTCGAATTTCTCACTCACATGTGCTGCTTGTGGCTGGGCAGCCATCAAAACTGGGCGAGGTCGTCCCAACTTATCTTGCCCGAGGAACCTAATTGTTCCTACGGTCTCATCGTAGTATCGGGCCTCCAAAGCATTGGACTCCACCCGAAATGGTTTCTGATCTGCCTGGACGATTTCAACTTTATTCCCATCCCAAAAAATTAAGCACTGATGCAGGGATGATGGCACGCACATATTGGAATGAATCCAATCGCGGCCTAGCAAAGCACTGTACGTTGAAGTTGACTCCACAACAAACAGCGCAACCAACATGGTTTTGGACCCTACCATCACCTCCATGGGCAGAATCCCCTTGGTCTGATTAACTGTGCCAGCGAAATTGCTCACGGTTACGTTAGTTTTGATCAAGTCGCTGGCTGACTTACCCAACCTTCTGAGTGAGTGATATGGCAGAATATTGACTGCTGCTCCATTATCCACCAGCACCCGGTTTACATTGACCCCATCGAAATGAGCCTGAATATAAAGAGGCTTGATATGATAAGCCACCCTCTCTTCAGGCTTCTTGAATATGATTTTCTCAGGCCGATCGGATTTTTTCTTCCTCAGGAGCCGGTAGTTCGATCACATCTTCCAGAAAATCTACTGGAACAAGGTCTCTAAATTCTTCCTCTGGTCTAGCCGCTGCAAAGATCCTGGGCAATGTCAAGGTACAGCAATGTAGGTTCATTGTAAATTGCCCGAACTGAATAGAGCCGTCTGACTCGAGAAAGTCATCGGCCTCCATAGTCTCGTCATCCTCTTCTGGCCCAGGTAAAGCTTCTTTCTTCTTGGCAGCCTCCTTTTCTGCCCGCTCAAGCTTCCCCTGCAGGATCAAGTAGGTAGCCTCCTTTGGGTCGTGACCCTGGGCTATTAGATGAGCCTCCGTCATCCATTCCTCCACTTTGAACAGCTGGCGCCATACTCCACCAACTTGTTTTCCTTCACGCTCTCTGACATTCTTCTCGGCATGCTCGAGTTTCTTCTGTCTAATCAGATAAGCTGCTCTATGAGGCTCCATGCCTCGTGCCACGAGCTCGGCCTCTGTCATCCAATGTTCCACCTGGAATAGTTCATTCCTCAGCCTTTCTTCAAACCTTCGATTCCCTCAATCTCTTTCTCTCAGTAGTTGTTGCGCATTTTCAAAGCTGATCCCTCGGACTGTTAAATCGAAGGTTTCAGTATCATCCGTGATTTCATAGGGTGTGAAATTCATGCTACCACTGGACCCAAAATCTTCAGCTTGTAAGTTGATCAATCGACCTCCGGACTGCTCCGAGTTATGTCTTCTCAGCTCGCTTGCTCGCTGTCGAAGCATCCTTCTTCTTATTGTCCTCCAGTTTCTTTTCTCAGGGAACTTAGGGTGCTTCACCCGTTGCCAACGATCAACATTTGTATTACTGGGAGGTTTGACTGTCCTAGGCTGCTTAGGACTTGATTTGAAATTCTGGCCGACCTCCTCAACTGGCAATCGCCCCTTCCTCTGTTGGGCTCGATAAGTTGCTTTCTTGAATTCCAACCATGGGCGAATCTCCCCATGCATGAAGCCGTATCTTTCGTCCCTGGTTCGGCCAATTTGGCTTAAGCATTTCAAATTGGCCGAAACCATATTTATAGTTGCAGGGAAAGGGTTCGTATCAACTTCCATTTCCTTCTTCTCGGCCTTAGGAAAACGGAGCACCCCCCGGTCAATTTTCTCTTGGAGGACATTCCTGAAGACCAGGCAATTGTTGGTCAAGTGTCTCCAGGAATCATGGTACTTGCAGTAATCCTTGCCCTTCAATTCATTCGGGCTAAGCAGTATGTGTCCCGGGGGAAGTCTGATCTGTCCCGCTATCTGGAGGAAGTCAAAAATCTCTGAAGCTTTTCTTACATCGAACGTATATGTCTGGTTGTTCTCGTGCGGGAACTTTCTGGTCGAGCTCTCGGCTTGTTTATGGAAGTTGGCTTGGACCATTTCATGATTGACAGGATGCGCCAAACTGGCTTTTGACAGCATCGGGCACTCCATTGGCCGACTCACCAGTATTTCAGCAATGCCCAGTTCGAAGTTCGGTTCCTGGTAATACGTTCCGTAAGAAGAACTCCTCCGGTCGGCCTCTTCTTTGAGCAAGCCCTCATATCGGGCAACCTTGGTGGACATTTCATAGAAATCCCAAAACTCCATGCCTTCAAACTTCTTCCTCAACTCAATATCCAATCCGTTTTGAGCCAAGCGGACAAACTCTTCCTCGGGGAGAGCTACCCGGCATTTGTTCCTGGCCCTCTTGAACCTTGCCAAGTAATCTTCGGTAGTTTCTCCTCCCTTTTGGGACATTCTGGACAGGTCTGCCATAGAAACCTCTGGTTCTAGCCTGTAGAACTGTGTATGGAATATCTTCTCCATCTCGTCCCAGGTTCGGACCGAGTCAGCCTGCAGCCCGATGTACCAAGTAAAGGCGTGCCCCGTCGAAGAGTTTGGGAAGAGCTTCAGCTTAAGGAAGCCATTAGAAGCCGCCTTTCCACATTGTATCGAGAATCTTCCAATGTGCTCCACTGTTGACTGGTCCGATTCCCCAGAAAATAGTGAGAACTCCGGGACCTTGTAGTACCTTGGGTATGGGTACAAATGATCAACCCATTCTAGATAGGGCTTCTGGAACACTGGCCGACTCGCCCTTTTCATTGCTGGTCCTAGTACATCCTGAATGATGTCTACTATCTGCCCTAGGTCAAGTCCGGCTATTGGCTCTTGGTGGACTGGTGCAGGTTCTTGGCCAACTGCGGGGCGATTACCCAGGTGGCCATTTCCATTACCATTCCCTCCATGGTTCCCGTTACCATTGCCATTACCCTGGCCATGTCCATTGCGGATCTGCGGAGGTACATATCTTTCCGGCCTAGCAACCGGGTTATCTTGCACCTGGGGTGGCTGATCATGATTGTTAGCCACTTCCTCTCCCAGATTCTGATCATTCTGTCCTACTGGGACAACTACTTGGGGTGCAGCAACCCCATTATTCTGTCTGACTGGAGGATTTTGCCCCCCGAGTCTTTCTAGCATTGCAGTCATCGTGGCCTGCATTTGGGCAAACTGTAAGCTGAGCTGGCCGATTTCTTGGCCAATCTCTCGACCGACTTGCCTGCCCACCTGCTGACTGATGGTTTGACCGACTCCTTGCTATGGGTCGAGCCATCGAGTGATATTGTCATTCATGGTTCTAGTCATTGCCTCCATGGTATCTTGCCACCTCCGAGAAGTCCGATCCCGTTCGGGACTGCTCGATGAACTCCGGTCGTGGGAGCGAAGTGCCATAGGGTGTTGAGAGCCCTCGGATGTTTTAGCGGTATCATTTTTCGGGGCCATGTCCATAAAAATTTGTGAGGAATGTTAACAAATCAAATAAAAAACTTTGAAGTGAAAAGAAACTACCCTTTTGGTCCCACTGGGTGTGCCAAAAAGAGATGTTGCACCAAATATCTCCCTAGGCCGAGTGGTCAGGCCGATGAGCTAGTTGCTGAGTGTGCCAGTTGCTTTTGTAAGGAAAAACAACAAAAGGTAGAAATAATGCGGGTTCTTGTTCAAAGTCACAGTTGGACTGTTTAACTCATTGAACAATAGGGAATTTCTTTAACAAATGCTTTGGATGACACTGCCCGATGGGGTGCTTACAATGAACTGAACAAAGGAAACTAGCCGATGAAAGGCTTAACAAACTTTTAAAACACTTAGCAAATGAGAACTGGTTGGCAAAGAAAGAGGAAGACTTGTAAGAAACCAAAACTTAGGAGAAGAATAATCTGAAAAGAAGTCCTCTGGTTGACAGAGCAAAGAGAGAAATAAGTCGTGCCAAGTTTGAACCGAGTGTAGTCTGGTTTGTCTGAAGAAGTGTTGATGCCTTTGTTGTTTCAAGTCCTCTCCTTTTGTAGTCATGCCTGGGCTGATATCACGGTCCTGAAATCATGCTGTCTTGAATTTGAATATCTCCGATTAGAGCACGAGGCATATTCCCTGGCTGATCATGCGTACGTTCTTTTCCTCCACGATTATTGTGGTTATTAATTCCCAATAAAAGCCCGCCGATTCTTGTTACGGCTATCTGCCAGGCCGATCATCCTTGAATGATTTTTCCTTGAGCCAAAAGCCCCATTGTCCCCTCTTTGATCTATTGGTCCAATTTGCAAGTCATGATGTAACCCATTCCTTCTTAGGCACATTAGCCCAATTTTGCAAATTAAGGTACAAACAGTAATATAGTCCATTAACATGATAAACAAATAAAAATTAAATGAAAAATAAATAACTATAAAGTTCAAAATTCTGAAAAATTTAATAAAGATATAGTCTAATTGCAGTACAAATATCTTAATTCTTAATTTATATCATTATGTAATATATTATGTCTCATAAATTTTAATAATTTCTGTTATATAAGTATATTAAAATGTACTTTTTATTTAATTTATAAAATTATTAAATATATAATAATAATTTTCATAATATTTTATTAATCCGACGTCGACCTTAATAACCTTACGATTAAACCAATTCACTCATGATCCGAAATTCTGAACAAGTCATTATCCTGGCCATTTTAATAACTATAATATAATATATGCATATAAGCCATGGACATGTGAGAGACAGGTCCACGAGCCAAATATCAAATTTCAAGGTAATATCCGCCCGACTGTTTAAATCCAATATGCTTCAATTTCAAAAAAAAAAGGGGGGTGGGGGGGGGGGGGGTGGGGGGGGAGGGTGCGGCGCGGGAATCCAACAAACTTGCAAGTTGCGTTATTCAAACCCCGCAACTTAAGGGGTTGTTTGGTTTGTGGTAATGTCTTTTTATCACATTTGAGTATATCGTTGGGTGTATCACTTGTACATTTAACATATCTAGGGTATGTTTATTACATCGGATTGGATTAGATATAGTGAGAAGAAAAATTACATATAATTTGTAGTGTGGTTTTATAGTAATAATATAAATTTGTATTGTAGAGAGGATTATTTATAGGATGACTTAATTCTTTAGAAGTAGAGATGATTGATTTATCCTATGAATAATCCTCCACATAATATAAATCTATGTCAATATTATAAAATTATATTACAAATTATAAGTAATTTTTTTCATCATTCTATCCAATCCAATTTAGTGTAATAAATATGCCCATAATATCTTATGCCTTTTTCCTTTTTGTCATGTTTGGTTTGAAAGTAATATTACTAGATTTTTCTTTTATCATTGTTTGGTTCATTGTAACATATTGCCGGATATCCACTATCTATATCATTGAAAATTTCAAAAATAACCCTCCTATGAAATTATAATTTGTCTAACTTTGAAAATTAAATTAGAGTCACATTGTATTTCTTAGTCAAAGAAATAATTTTTTATAGTCTGATTATTTATTTTGATTTTTATAATATGATTATTTAATTTATTTAATTATTAATTTAATTTAATTAATCAGATTATTTAATTAGTTAATTATTTAATTAATTAACTATATAATTTATTTAATTTAATTTTTATAGTATGATTATTTTATTTAATTTATTTAATTATTTTAAAATAGAACCGATTGAAGATTAAACCCAATAATTAAAGATTCGGACCAAAATGCCACATTATAATTTAGTAATTAAAAATTCTCTTCATTGTAATCAACACAACATGATGAGGATTAAGGATTGTTATTTCATTCCTTGCCTGATTAAGATGGGGGATAGATGTATATATAATCATAATCATTCCATTAAAAGAAAGAAAGATTAATTTTCTATGCAGTGCATGCCTTGCAACCTCTCATTTAGACTTGATAATTATAGACATAACACAAGAACGACATGAAGTTAACCATATTCATATTTAGCCTTAACGTGGTTTGTGTTTCGTGTCTTAAGCGTGTCAAACACGATTAAAACGCATGAACACGTGAAACATGACCAATTAATCGGGTTTATTTGTTACGTGTTTAACTGTTTACACGATATATTAAACACAATAAATTAACTATAAAATATCATTTTAACATTTAATATGATTAAGAATATATTAAATTTTGAGTAATTTTGTAAGAATCGTACTCCAATAGCCCTCTCCAGGTAAGTTTGGGCCTTGTCCACGGCCTACCAACCTATGGGCCTTACCCACTAGGCTTCTGTAGCCCAAATAATTAAGAGACGTGCTCTAAGTAACAACAAAATCCATGGGGTCAGGGTTCGAAGAGTGCTGCACGTACATTGGTACTCAAATTTTTGTGGCCAAAGGACAATATCTTTGGTGGGTGGGCAAAGTCCAATACCGTTTGTAAGCCTGGTAGGCAAGGTCTAGGCTTGCCTAGAGAGTGTTCTAGGAGCATGGTTATTACAAATTTTTTTGTGTTATAGGGATAATATAGTAATATTATCTAATCTTATTTCAAAATTAATTTTAAAAATAATATCAAAACGTGTAATCGGGTCATGTCGTGTCATAACATGTTAATCGTATTAGCCATGTTAGTCGTGTCGTACCATGTTATATATTTATTAAACAGTGTCGTGTACATGTTTTATATCCTTAACATGATTAGTTAATCATATCGTGTTCGTGTTTGGGTAAATAGTTATTAATGACACATATTTACACAACATGAAAACACAATTTATCAGGTCTACTCTCGTATCAAATCAAACTTTGAAATGACAAAATAATAATAACAAAAATCTAATTTCTCAGCTATCATGATTAGGATTCCATAATTAGTAATTACCTACTTACACTGACAAACAAGCATACAAATTTTGAAACAACTAAAATTTGGCTTAATATACAAAATGACTCGAACTCATACAAAATTATCATTTTAGCCTTCCAATTTTTATTTTAAACTTTTGATCCTTGTACTTTGATTTTGTGAATAATGTAACTTTTGATACTGATGTCAAGTACATAGACACTGAACGTGAAATTTCCTTATTACACTATGTCAGTACTAAAGGCAACATTATTTAAAAAATCAAAGTATGATGATCAAAATTAAGTTCTAGAATAAAAATTTGAGGGTCAAAATAATGGTTTCGTACAACTCCGAATGTCATTTTATGTATTAAGCCATTAAATTTCATTGACTTTTTTTTTTTTATATTTGGACATTAGGTTAAGTCTTTGTCACTTTCAAAATCCTTGAGGTCTTCCATGGAGAATTTTGCAAGTTTGTTTTAACAAAGATATTCAATTGAATGAAAATATACTCACACTGACAAAATTATTCAATAATTTCTACTCATATGTAATGGAAAATTCGATCTTAATCCCATATATCTATATATAGTGTAAAGGAGATATAACTATGTGGAGAAAATAAAAAGTCTCACATATATCAAGGACTTCCCATTTGATATATAGGATAGGATAGGATGATAATCATATGATAAATTGTCATTCTTGCTTGGGATTATAAATAATCTTTCCCCTTCTATAGAGGATTAGGTCATTCTAATAGTGTTACGCCCTGGCCTAGAAGCTGAGCATGCGACAACCGCCGTGTTACATTGAAATACAAGTTTGCAGCCCCGCACTTCGACACCACGTAATGCATTAAACAATATCATTATAAAAATATCTTTAAACTAAATTGGAGACTACATTAATTGAGTAAAACAATTATTAATAAAGTTTCAATAAATTTAATAATTTTAATAAGGGTTGACCAAAATCAACCAAAAGTCAAAACTAGGTTAATTTACAAGATTGGTCTCAACTCTCAAAGAGCTTAAATTTGTCAAGTTTAAAAATATAAAGCACTTCGCAAAAACCTTTTCATAAATCCAATCTCCTTTATCTTTTCTTTCTCCAATAGTATCCCTTACCAATTATGAGCCTAAGCTCAAATTCACGGGCCATCTCCAAGAGAGGCACTATTCACTTGAACCCACCACGGACACCTCAAGGCATGAAGACACAACCGAACTATGACATTGCAAAACATGTAGACAAAAACGAGTGATGAGTACTAACACGTATTTAGTGAGCGATAGTAACGTTATGAAAATCTTACACATTTTGCAGGAGTATGGATACAATTTCAACAAACAATCTCAATAGTAAAACTTAAACTTCTCATCAAATCAAGCATGTATCAAATATGAACTAAAACATAGTTTATAAATCATCAAATGTGTATCAAATAAGAAATAATTTCACAAACATGGTTATCAAACCGAAAACAATGACCCAATATCATTCCCAAAACATGGGCAACCTTGAAAACACAATCCTACCAAGGGTTTTGATCACATAATTCACTTGTCATAAAAATCCCCTACCTTGGCATTGACCGAGCTTTCGCAATGTGGTGAACATTGCTAGGCTCACTAGAGCTTATCCAGACTTCCTCCGCACCTATCGAACTAAGCATCTAAACCAAACTAACAAAACCCCATGTTGGCCAAAGAGATATAAGGCGAGTGCATAGAATAGTCCGCATAAAATAATATGGTAAGAGGGCTGCATTTGCCCAATCTACCGAGGTTAAAAGCAAACTACATAGATGCCTCAAGTTAAAAACATAGATAAAAGCTATCAAGCAAGTAAAGAGGGCCTAGCCCAAAACCAAATCCAGCATATCATGTGCAATCAACTAGGCATTGTGTAAATATAAGGGTCATCCAACAATAAACATGCTTGTAAATCATCAACAAGTATCCACACTCAAAACAAAGTTTTCATATCATTTCAAACTCATGATTTAGAAAACTAAAGCATTTTTTGGCAACAGAAAACTAAAGCATTTATATCATCAAAATATAGAGTTACTATCCACTCACAACTTTGAAAGTGTAAACACTCCCATGAGTCCACATGCTTATGCCTTGCGTTTCACCAATGTATAACCTCCTATAAAGCAAACCAAGACATTGTAAATACCATGTTAAGTCACTTGACAAATTCTATATAACATTCTAAGGCTATACTATGCATTTCTACGCCTTTACGCTCAAAGTGTGCTACCTGATTGGAAACGCACTTCGTTGAGCCCCTTTGAGCTCAACACCACTCCAAATTTTGTCAAATTAGGGTTTAAATGCCCAATTCTTAATCCAAGGTTGATTTAAGAGGTTTATCCATCTCAAAAGGTTTCTTAAACACTCTTATTTTAGGTTTTGGAAGGCTCGGAGAAGATGAAAATCGATTCACGTTCGAAACAGGGCAAAAGTAAGCAAAACAGGATGGCCTTACTGTGCACAGCCAGTGGTCGGCTGTAGGCACACCCAATGCCGGCTGGTCATAGCCTCGTGGCCTTCCTCTTCTGGCCACAGCTAGTGGCTGGCTCCCCATGAATCCCTGGGGCCGGCTCCCTTCGGGTTAGCACCATTCTTCACCCCTTTTCACCCATTTTCACTCCAACACTCCCATACTCCATTTCAATTCAATCCAGCACAATATTCAACTCAAAACATCATCAAACCATGTTTCAACATCACTTAATGCATCAGCAACATCAATCTAACTCGAATTCAACCTAAAATTCACCCCAAAACCCATTTTTCAACTTCTAACTTCTAACATGCATAGCTTTCTCAATTCAAAACCAATTAACATGATTTCAAGGGCATTTTGCAAATGATATGGGGTAGAATAACATACCTCAAGCTTACTTTCCAAAGCTTGATGGATCCACCACGAAATTCTTCCCTTTTGTGAGTCAATTTGCCAAAACATCACCCAACTTGGTTGCTCTTCATTCCAATCCTCAACCAACGAAATTTGCAAGCTCCAAGGATGATTTTGATGACTTAAATGATTGGTTTCCACAAAAATTTAGTGAGCATTCAGTAGGGTTTTTAATTGGGTAAGCTTAGCTTTAGTTTGCTTTTCAATTTAAAGATAAGAGAATGAAGAAGAAGAAAGAAAATGAAGGAAAACACTCTTCTTCTAATTTTTGTTCATTGAGATTCCATAATTGGCCTCCACTTATCCTTTCAATTGTCCATTTTATCCTCCACATACATACATCTTCAATCTTGCCATTTCTCTCTAATATGCCATAGTTTTCATAATTCAAATAACTCCCAATTTCACTTAAGACTCAATTTCCATTACATCTTCAATTTTCAAAATTAATTAACTTTGTAACTCCAATTCAATTCATGGATTAACTTATATTTCCATTGATTCTTGTCAATCATTAACTTTTTATTTTCACCATAAATCATTTTCTTTTGTTTAACTTCAATTTTCTTTAGTACCTAACAACTGCCAAGGTCACTTACATAATGTTTAAGCTTAATCCCCAATTTCTCAAAACTTTGATCAAAGATTTCAATCATTTAAATTTTCAATTTGAACAAAAAGTTCACATTTGTAAGTAAAAGTTTTGGTATTACAAATACCACCCCCCTTACAGAAGTTTCGTCCCCGAAACTTGTCACACCATATTTGCAAATCAACAGGGGTATAGTGTGAGAGACGGGCTCACAGAGCCTGCTACTGGTCTAGCCACCCACTATAGGTCCAGCCCACCGGTGTTTCTACAATTCAGGTATTGTCCCTAGCTCAACTAATTGGAGTGCGAACACCCTGCAGAGCCACTCAAACCCTAGCCACAAAGGGTTTTGTCATCTTTAAAGACACACCTCTCACCAATTGAGCTGTAATATAGTTCTTTTTCATTTCTCCTTTTGATTCCCATGTCATATTTTCAAACTTGTCATTCCTCCATAACACCTTTACAATCAGTACACTTTTACTGTGTAAACCCTTATTTATCCATTTCGAATATGACAACTAGCTCAATTGGATATTCTCCAATTTCGGTGGCAACTTCATTCCAAGTGCCAACTGAGTACTCCTTTAAAGATCATGACTGACTCAATAATTCGAGAATTGAGCTTTCCTCGAGCTTGAAATCCCATGGTTCCTTCGACAAAAAATGTCTTGAAATACCATTATATCAACTTCAAGAAATAAGGATTATCTTCCTTTATCAGCATAACTCTCTTTTTGTTTTTCTTAAGCCACTTTCATCTTTTATTAGCTTGTTTTCATTTTCACAACCGTTGATTCAAGAGGCTTTCAACTTCCAATTCTTCATTTACCATATTCATTTTATCCATTTGACAGTTCCTCCCAACCAATACCTCACAAGGAAGCTTTCCATTGTTTGATTGGTTGCTACTATCATAGCTATACTCAACCACCATAATGCCTTTCATAAGACAAGGTGTGAGTTTCCTTCAAATATGCTTCATTCTAGACTTTCCAACATTTAACCCAACATTGCTCAGCCTTTTCGACCCTTTGCAATCACTGATTCATCCATTCCATCATTTATCAATCCCATTATGATTACAACTTGTATTTGAATGGCACTATTACCATACATGGCATGCCTCCTCTAAATACTCACCAAAAGAAATTCTTGGAGTTGCTCTCCTCCAAGAATATTTCAGTTAAATAGAGGGTAGTAAACCATTGAACTTCCCAAATGAGTTTGTAGCTGCTAACTTTTAGCACACTTTTCCATCATGTTGATGGAACTTTGACACTAGTTGAGTAACATTTAAGTACTCATTTAAGGTTCGATAATTATTCAAGTCCATTTCCATTTAAAAATTTTAAACTTATGAGGGATTCAAGGGTATGACTCCACAGTTAGACACATCAAATTTACCATAAGTCGATAGCGAACAAAGTTCTCAAGCCTCCAGTACCTTCTCGTACTTTAGGCGCACATATCATGCTATTCAAGTAGCAATTTAACCACTCAGATCATGTGAGGCTTATGACAGAGTTCTATTAGTCTCTTACCCATGCCTCGGTCTCCATTTTGACATTACTTAAACAAATTCACTTAGCCCATGGCCCATATCAATAGTAGCTAAATCTCAAGCAAACAAAATCGGGGAATCAGAATTCCTAAGAAAAAAATCGAGGATATCACAATCCCAAAAAGTAAGTCAGAATGAGGGAGAAGTCAACTCTAAAGAATTTTAGTGAACTCATATCACTTTCTATTTCACCACAAATTCCCTTAAAAGTCCACAAATATCATTCGAACCTTGATTCCGATTCCATGATATCTTCAACTTTGACTCAAATTCACAAAATCTCTTTAATATATATATATATATATATATCAATTTCACAATTCTTACCGCCATCATGCCGCCTCAAAATCTTTCCATAAACTCAATGCATACACAAAATTTCATTTCCTACTTCAGGTGTTATTTGAAATACCTTCCAATTGATTTCACATGCATGAGCTCGAATTTTGTGAGAATAGTATTTTCAAGGCCATGCATGTATTTTGATTCCATGTTTGTCTTTTACAAATTAGCCAATATTGGCTAATTAGGAGATTTATGGCACCAATTAGATGCCGCATTTAACACCAGTCCAACACTGAACCTTCTCTTACTTATGTAATTTCACCATTATCTTTCACCGATCATCCACAATTTGCAATCTCAAACACCAATCTTTCACATGTTGATCCATACTAATCTTCCAAAGGTAACTTCCTTCTCACCATACTTTCAATATTCTTTTTATCTCTTCAATTTCATCATCAACAACAATCTATCTTCAAGTATCTACACCACTTGGTGTGTGATTCCAATTAACCTTAAATCATCTATGTCCATCTCTAAGGCTATCCAACCATTTCTCACACATCAATCAACCACCACTTATTTATTCAATAGGACTATTTCAATTTGATCCATCGATTTCACATTTCACCATTTAAGGTTTATGGTTCACAATGCCTTCAATCTTCCACTCGAATCAGAAGTTATTTCAACTCACATTAACACTTGTACTCAAAAATTGGTTTCCCCAACCATCTCACCATTCTTGTATTACCATTCATGATTGTATCCTCACCACAGAGTCAATTCAATTCTTCAGATCTCTAAACATCACTTGGATGTCTCAAGTTTTACTTGATTCAAATATTGAACACCAATCCCATTGGTTGGAGTGTTATAATTCAACTCAAATCAAGCACCATCACTTACTTCTACTCTTTATCTCACTTCACAATATACTTTGAAACATCATGTAACTTAAACAGTGAATTTCCATTGTAAGTTAAAGTCCGCAACCTTTACCTACTTAGGGTTTATTTGTGGCATTCACATATCAATTTCAAAGAATTTATTTTCCATGACTCTAAGGAGTTGTTTGAATTAATCCCCTTTGCACTTTTCCTTCAAATTATAAAAATTCCCATTAAGGGCATGGTCACCTTGACCACGTTTATGAGATGAATTAGTTTACTTAGGTCAAACCAATCATTTAGGTTTTTGAGACCCAGCTTAACACCTTTAAATCTCACAAAATTTGTAAAACTTAGTCCATGAATCTTTCATTTCATTAAACTTAAAATCACATCCATGCTTTAATCAATTTTTCTACTTAACTCTGTCCAACATATAAATGGACCTTTAGTTTCCGAAGTCCATCACCACATCCTTTTCATCACAACAATTCAAATCTCCATAATCGGTATAAAACTTGCTTAACAACAACAACAATATCACTTAACACACTTATACGTTCTTGGCCCATCCAACTCTTTGAGTCAACTACCATCATTTATCAAAATAAATCATTTATCGATTTCTCCAATTTGAAATTAATATTATCCATTTCACAAGGATAAGACATGTCCTCTTGGTTAGTTGGCCACTAAATCTACCAACCAATCCATCATATAGCCATTTGGTGGAAACTTAATATCTTTCCATCAAGACTCCAAAGTAAATCCTTTCCACAAGGACTCCAATCCATTCTCATACCATTTTTGTGTATCAACCGATACACAAATTAACTCATTTACTCTTTTCTACACCACTTGTATTCATTATCAATTTCTTTTCTCCTCCATGCAAGTTTGATTATGCCTTTCTAGGCATCTACCATTATAGTAAACTGTGTTTCACATGGTTTGGTTCTCTTTGTGTAGTAAGCACCATTAACTCTAGTTCAAGAGGAGACAACAACTTCATGAAGTGTTAATTAAATCAAGTGTCAATAAACCACTTATCGACACTACCACTCTTGACACTTTTCTCATGATCAACAATAGATTATGTATCTATATCATGATCAACTAGTACAGTTCAAATTTCAAGGCAAACCTTGAAGGCTTAAGGGAAAGCACTCTTTGGTTTTCCAAAATAGAAGAGACTCGACGCACTTTCTAACCCAATGTTTGGTGCCGCTTCTTCACTGAAGGATATACCCATGTGTTCGGTGTACAAATGGCGCCAGTCTTTCACTAACTCAGTGTCAGTATACCCTTGGCACACCTTTACAAAGTTTCTTTCCATCAAATTTTGGCATTTGCATAACTCTTAACATAACTAACGTTTCAATCATCAGTCTACACATTGTAACTATGTTTCAATGTGTCATCGCGTCTCAAAGACTCATCAATAGCACAATGACACAATTCAACCAATCATCTCTGTAAACACCATAATTTTTGGGAGGTATAGTTAGCATTTGTGACCCATGAATTTGGATTGGATTAATGGCTTAATTATCATCAAAACTTGGACCCGGACTAGGCCGCTAGAATATTGGGCCTTTTAAGCACATTTTTCTATGTGGGCCTTTGTCTTTTCGAATTTTTAAATCTTTAAATTAATTAGAGAAGTTTACTTGCCACTTTTGTTTTCTATTACTTTTAATGGTAGAGTTTACTTTTACCAAATTAGTTTTCAATCAGGATTAATTACAAATCAATTTGACTTTAAAAAATCAATCAATTTAAAATTTATTCTTTGTCAATTTAATTTGATTTTCCCCAATTTAATTTTAATTCTTCAATTAGTATTAATTTAGGATATTTTGTTACCATGTTTGGAGCTCATCCTTGTGTACAAATACCCACTCCTACAAGAAGAAAACAAAGATATAAAAATTCAAAAAAGAAGAAGAAAAGAGTCTATCAAAATTATGCTAGAGAAACTTTTATTTTTGTGCTCTTCTTTTGGTTCCATTATAACAACTAGAGGCAAACTCAATTGAGAGACAGGAACCGATCTGAGAAAAGAAGAGTAAGGCAAAGCAAACTTTTGGATTTGCTACAACACGCCCGCGTATAGCCTCATTGGAACTCAGTATTTTTTCTCTCTCATCATTTGGATCGGTGCTTTTGGATTTATTTTGGTAAAATTTCCTCTGCTATAATTTTTATATTAACTACATGATTGCCTGATGTACCTTTTGTTGATAGTTGATGAGGTCCCACGTGCTTTTATGACATGATCAATGGAGAACAAAATAAAAGACTTGCCTTTTAAAAGTGAACATGTGAATTAAGGTAGTCAAAGACGGTAGGCCTTTATATTTCATTGCACCGTTTCAACCAAAATTTCAAAATTATTATTTGTAATGATATTTCTATATAAATTGTAAATTGAAAAAGACCCAATGAGGGAGTCCTTCTTTGAAATAGTGTAGACGTTTCTTGGAATGATCCTTTAGGGTAGGGTCTCCTTTAAACTTGATGGGGTAAGCCGAAGCGGTTTGGAGGGAACTCTAATAAAAAAAACCTTCTTTTAATATTAATTTTAATTAAATTAAATTATTACACTTGCATATCATATTATACTTGTCATTGCATTTGAGATATGAATTGTCTAATGAAAAATGAACCCAATGAGGGTGGTCATTCCTTTAAGTCGTGTAGACACTTCTTGGAATGGTCCCTTAGGGAGGAGTTCCCTTTAAACTTAATCAGGTAAGATGAAGCGGTTTAGAGAGGATTTCTAATAAAAATCTACTCTCACTTTTAACTAATTAAATAACTTTGCATCACATGCATCATTTATAAGCTTAATATTTCTAACAAAAGACTTTTTAAATAATAAAATAATAAAAAATATCAATAAATGGTGTAAAGATTTTTTTTGGTTATCCTTAAAATAACACACAACCTTGCTTTTAATAAGACCTAGGATAAGACTAGATTAAGATGGTACCGTCATTTCGACGGGTGTTGTGGGGGTGCTAATCCTCCCCCACACATAAATGAACTCTCAAACTCAACTCTGTTTCATAGATCAGAACCTACCTAGCTTAGTGTACCCATAATTACATTAGGATAGGAGCTGTTGTAACGTGCGGGTCCGAGAACCCAATCGTCCGACTTGTCAAAATTTATGGAATAGCCACTAATCTTTTTTCCTAGGTGTGATTACTCACCTATGTGAATCTACCTATCCTAATGCAGTTATGGGTACACTAAGCTAGGTAGGTTCCGGTCTACGAAATAGAGTTGAGTTCGGGAGTTTATTTACGTGTGGGGAAGGATCAGTACCCCCACGACGCCCGTCGAAATAACAGTACCACCCTAATCTAGTTTCATCCTAGGTCTTATTAAAAGCAAGGTTGTGTTTTATTTTAAGGATAAGAAAAAAAAAATCTTTACACCATTTATTAATTTTTTTTTATTATTTTAAAAAAATCTTTTATTAGAAATATTAAGCTTATACATGATGCATGTGATGCAAAGTTATTTAATTAGTTAAAAGTGAGAGTATATTTTTTATTAGAAATCCTCTCTAAACCGCTTCGGCTTACCCGATTAAATTTAAAGAGAACTCATCCCTAAGGGACCTTCTAAGAAGCATGTACACGACTTAAAGGAATGAACATCCTCATTGGTCCATTTTTCATTAGACAATCATATCTCAAATGCAATGATAAGTATAATATGATATGCAAGTGTAATAGTTTAATTTAATTAAAATTAATATTAAAAGAAGTTTTTTTTATTAGAGTCCCATCCAAACCACTTCGGTTTATCCGATTGAGTTTAAAGGATACCTTACCCAAAAGGATCCTTCCAAAAAATGTCTACACGATTTCAAAGAAAGACCCCCTCATTGGGTCTTTTTCAATTTACAATTTATATACAAATATCATGAAAAATAATAATAATGAAATGGATATGTGTTAATACTTTACAAATATAATAATAATGAATAATCACAATTCAAGTGTAAAGATTGCTTTTATTTAACACTAACAGTAGTAAACTACAACTGATTTATTATATCTACCAAACACTGATGGCTAACAGGACACGGACAACAGAATTGTACACAAACAATTTTCATAGTGTTATGAAAGTGGACAAATGCAAGTTGTGCAAACTGTCTAAACTGTAAAAATTTGTATGATGAATAGTACATATCACTATTGATGAATAGTGTACCGTACTATGCTGTACTGCAAGAATGAATAGTGTACTGCAAGAATGAATAGTGTACTACAAGAATGAATAGTGTACTGCAAGAATGAATAGTGTACTGCAAGAATGAATAGTGTACTGCAAGAATGAATAGTGTACTACAGGATGAATAGTAATTATTTCTTCTATAAATTGAAGAATGAGAATGAAGAGAAAATATATCTCTTCTAATCGTTTCTTCATTTTTCTCTTTCTCTCTCTCTTTTGTTCATATTTGCTTCTTATTCAAATTTTTATTAACATACTTTTCACAACACGTTATCAGCACGAGTGTTCTAAAGAGAAGCAATTTTGAAGTTTGCACGAGTGTTCTAAAGTGAAGCAAATTTAAAGCTTGGTAAGTTCTTAAGGTTTGATTCCATTATTTTATTTAACCTTTTTCTTTACACTAGATAATTTAAATTTTTATTGCGTAAAGATTTACTTCTAAATATTTTTGACACCAGAAGTTGTCAACCTAATTGAGACCATTTTTTTTTCAAAATTATGGCAAATATTGAAAAGCCCAAATTCCAAATTTTGGATGTAAGTGGCAATAACTATTTGTCATGGTGTCTCGATATTGAACTGCATCTCCAAGGCCAAGGTCTTGCAGTTACCATTGGTGAAAATGGAAATGCTAATGATAAAGATAAGGCAAATGCTTTGATTTTTATCCGTCGGCATCTAAGTGATAGCCTAAAAGTTCAATATCTATCTGTCCGAGATCCCTTGATCTTATGGACAAGATTGAAAGAGCGGTATGATCACACCAAAACTGTCATCCTCCCTCAAGCACAATATGATTGGCAACATCTGAGGTTGCAGGATTTCAAGTCCGTGTCCGATTATAATTCGGCATTGTATGATATTGTGTCACGGCTTGAACTTTGTGGTGTTAAGCTTACTGAGGCTGAGCTTTTAGAGAAAACATTCTCCACCTTTCATGCTTCGAATATTGTATTGCAACAGCAATACCGGCAGCGCCAGTTTAAAACATATTCTAAATTGATCTCAGTCCTGTTGACTGCAGAACAAACAAATGAGTTGCTGCTCAAAAATCATGATTTAAGACCTGCTGGCTCTAAGGCACTTTCTGAAGCAAATGCCAGCTCAAGTAAGAATGTTGGCCGTCCTAGAGGCCGTGAGCGCAGGCATGGGAATTTTTCCGTAAGGGTGGTGGGAGATTTAACCGTAATATAAATAACTCCTTACACAACCCTAAAGGTAAAAAGCCCATAAAGAAGCATGATGATAGTACCTGTCATCGTTGTGGAATGACTGGTCATTGGTCACGTACCTGTCGTACGGCCAGATATTTGGTTGATCTATACCAAGCGTCCCAAAAGGAGAAAAGTAAGCATGTTGAGACCCATGCCATTGACCTAACAGAGACTGATGCTGAAGTCAATAAGGTTTTGGTCAATGAAAATTGTCATATTCTTGGCAATGAAAAACCTTTTGAGGTTTCTGATTTCTTTTTATAATGTTGATGAAAATAATAAGTCCCCATAAATAGATCCTGAGGGTTTTCATCTATGTTTTGCCATACCCTTGGATAATTATGTTACCAAGGAAGATATTAAATAAATATGGTCGTCAATAAAATCATGAGTTTTATTCCATATTTGTTGATTTATATTTTGCATCATATTATTAATTTGTTAAATTTTATGAAACTTGACACCTGAAGTTGTCAAGATAAATGCAAATGGGACACATTGAGAAAAAGGAAGATATATGTCTGCTTGATAGTGCTACAACGCATACTATTCTTTGTGGTAAACACTTTTTCTCAAATGTGACATTGCGCAAGACAAATGTTCAGACAATATCTGGTCCTGTTAATATTATAGATGGCTATGGGACTGCCACAGTTATTTTACCAAATGGCACAACATTGTATCTTGAAGATGCATTGTTGAGCGGTAGATTAAAAAGAAATCTACTTAGCTACAAAGATGTACGCCGTAATGGGTACCATCTAGAAACAATTAATGAGCAAAATAAGGAATTTCTTTGCATCACTTCCTACAAGATGGACCAAAAGACCATCCATGAGAAGCTGGAAGCTTCTAGTATGGGATTCTATTATGTCCCAATACGAGCTATAGAATCATATGCTACGATGCCCTAGAAACTAGTGAACCCTGATGAGTTCGGACTTTGGCATGATCGCCTTGGTCATCCAGGAGCTACAATGATGCGAAGAATCCTTAAAAATACTCGTGGACACCCTTTAAAAGATACAAAGGTGTTGTTGTCCAAAGATTACATTTGTGAATCTTGTTCACAAGGAAAGCTCATTACTAAACCTTTCATGACAAAGGTTGATTATGAATCCCCTTCATTCTTGCGAAGAATCCAGGGTGATATCTGTGGGCCGATTCAGCCTGCAAGTGGACCATTTAGATATTTCATGGTACTAGTGGACGCATCCTGCAGATGGTCCCATGTTTGCCTATTATCAACGCGCAACGTCACTTTTGCACGTTTGCTTGCACAGATAATAAAGCTTCGAGATCATCTCCCAGATTATCAAATTAAAAGCATAAGAATGGATAACGCTGGTGAGTTCACATCAAAGAATTTTGATGCGTATTGCGCTTCATTAGGAATTGAAGTTGAACATCCGTTCCCACATGTTCATACTCAAAATGGAATAGCAGAATCCATGATTAAGCACATTCAAATTATTGCTCGAACTTTGTTGATGAGGACAAAGCTCCCATCCTCAGTGTGGGGTCATGCTGTTTTACATGCTGCATCTTTAATTAGATTGCGCCCCACTACTTCTCATTTATACTCCCTCCTTCAATTAGTCTTGGGCCAGGAGCCTGACATTTCATATCTTCGCACCTTTGGTTGCACGGTACAAGTGCTTGTAGCACCACCGCAAAGGACCAAAATGGGTCCCCAATGCCGTTTGGGCATTTATGTTGGGTTTGATTCACCGTCCATTATTCGGTTCCTTCAACCATTGACGGGTGATTTATTTATCGCTAGATTTGCGTATTGTCATTTTGATGAGACAGTATTCCCATCACTTGGGATACCAAAAGCTTCCACAAATGGAAAGCAGAAAAATGTTGAGTTTTTCTCATGGAATGAGAAAAGTTTGTCTCATTTAGACCCAAGAACACCTGAATGTGAAAATGAGGTGCAACGATTGATTCATTTACAAGCTATTGCAAATCAAATGCCTGATGCATTTAATGAGACTGCTAAAGTTACAAAGTCTCATATCCCAGCTGCGAATGTTCCAGCTAGGATAGATGTTCCTGTAGAACCATCCGAAATGGATCTAAATGGCCCGCGCCTAAAGCGTGGTAGACCGATGATATCAAAAGACACTGTTCCTCGAAAAAAAAGGGGGAGGAATTTAGAATCTGCTCCAGATGAGCTTATTAATCTTTCTCGAGGAAACCAAATTGCTCCTGAAGTGGCACAACATAATATTCAAAGAGAGCATATTGCCCCTGAAGTGGCACAAGTTCATGAGCATATTGCCCCTGAAGTGGTACAATCCCATGAAAAGATCACCAACCTTGGGAATACTGAAATTTCCATCAGTTATTGTAATGAGATATGGGATCGAAATGAGATAATCGTCGATGATGCATTTGCTCTCTCAGTTGCTCATGAGATTATGAATGATGATTATGAACCTCGGTCCATAACCGAATGCCGTCATAGGCAAGATTGGCCTAAATGGGAGGAAGCAATCCAAGTTGAATTGACTTCCCTTGCCAAACGTAATGTTTTTGGGCTTATTACTAAAACCCCCGACAATGTAAAACCTGTTGGATACAAATGGGTCTTTGTCCGGAAATGAAATGAGAAAAACGAGATCGTCAGGTATAAAGCCCGACTCGTAGCCCAAGGTTTCCTGTAGAGGCCTGGGATAGATTATGATGAAACATATTCACCAGTAGTGGATATAGTTACCTTTCGTTTCCTTATAAGTTGGGTTGCCCAAGAAAATTTTGAAATGCGTCTTATGGACGTTGTGACGGCATATTTATATGGTTCATTAGATTCCAATATCTATATGAAAATTCCCGAAAGTTTCAAAATGCCTGAAGCATGCACTCCCCGCAACTTATTCTCAATAAAGTTGCAAAGATCTTTATATGGGTTAAAGCAATCCGGCCGCATGTGGTACCAACGTTTAAGTGAATACCTGACTAAGGAAGGGTACATAAATGATCCCATCTGCCCATGCGTGTTTATTAAAAGATCTGAAACCGGGTTTGCTATTATAGCAGTTTATGTCGACGACATGAATTTAATTGGGACTCCTAAAGAGTTATCTGAAACTGCTGAATATTTGAAAAAGGAGTTTGAGGTTAAAGATTTGAGTAAAACCAAACTATGCCTTGTTCTAGAGCTTGAGCACAAAAAGAATGGAATACTTGTCCATTAGTCAGCATACACTGAGAGATTGCTTAGACGATTTAACATGGACAAGGCTCACCCATTGAGCACCCCTATGGTTGTAAGGTCTCTTGACCCCCTAAAGGACCCGTTTCGTCCTAAAGAATCTGGTGAGGATATACTTGGTCCTGAAGTATCATACCTCAATGCAATCGGGGCTTTGATGTAATTGGCACAGTGCACGAGACCAGATATCGCTTTTGCGGTAAATTTGTTGACACGTTTCAGTTTTGAGCCAACCTGGAGACTTTGGAATGAGATTAAACATATCTTCCGTTATCTCCGAGGAACCATTGATTTGGGGTTATTCTATTCTAAGAATACTACTAACTCTGGTTTAGTAGGTTATGCTGATGTAGGATATAAATCTGATCCACACAGAGCTCGCGCCCAAACCGGTTATCTATTTTGCTATAATGATACAGCCATTTCTTGGCGTTCCACTAAGCAAACACTAGTTGCTACATCTTCCAACCACTCTGAAATTATTTCCCTCTATGAGGCCAGAAGAGAGTGTGTTTGGTTAAGATCTATGATATCACATATTCATAATGCTAGTGGATTCAAACCGGTGATAGATTCTCCCACTATAATTTATGAGGATAATGCTGCTTGTGTTGCACAAGTCAGGGGAGGATATATTAAAGGTGATAGGACCAAGCACATCTTGCCGAAATTTTTCTATACTCATGAACTCCAAGAAAGTCGACAAGTTGATGTTAAACAGATTCACTCTGTCGATAATCTTGCAGATTTATTTACCAAATCTTTGCCAACATCAACTTTTGAGAAATTAGTTTATGGCATTGGTATGCGGCGAGTCAGTAAAATGCAAGATTGAATTCCCCAGAAGTGGAAATTTTTAGATGCTCCAGAAGTAGCAGTTTATTTTATCTCAGGGGGAGCGATTATGGATATAAGTGTACTGTACTCTTTTTTCCTTCTGTTCGATTTTTTGTCCCACTGGGTTTTTCCGGCTTAAGGTTTTTAATGAGGCAGTAATAGCACGTCCAATCAGGCAACTGAAGTAGGCCCACCTATGTTGTCCTGAAGACATATTAGACGGACTTAATTGTATTGTACTCTTTTTCCCTTATGTTCGATTTTTTCCCACTGGGTTTTTCCGACTTAAGGTTTTTAACGAGGCAGTACATGTCCAAATTTTAATAGTGGTATTTGTCCAAGGGGGAGTGTTATGAAAGTGGACAAATACAGGTTTTGCAAACTGTCTAAACTGTAAAAATCTGTAGGATGAATAGTACATATCACTATTGATGAATAGTGTACTGTACTATGCTATACTGCAAGAATGAATAGTGTACTGCAAGAATGAATAGTGCACTACAAGAATGAATAGTGTACTGCAAGAATGAATAGTGTACTGCAAGAATGAATAGTAATTATTTCTTCTATAAATTGAAGAATGAGAATGAAGAGAAAATATATCTCTTCTAATCGTTTCTTCATTTTTCTCTTTCTCTCTCTCTCTCTCTTTTGTTCATATTTGCTTCTTGTTCAAATTTTTATTAACATACTTTTCACAACACATAGAGCCATTACAATGAAATATAAAGGCCTACAGTTTTTGTCTACCTTAATTCATGTGCTCACTTTTAAAAGGCAAGTTTTTTATTTTGTTCTCCATTGATAATGTCATAAAAGCACGTGGGACCTCATCAACTATCGACAAAAGGTACATCAGACAATCATGTAGCTAATATAAAAATTATAGCAGAGGAAATTTTACCAAAAGGAATCCAAAAGCACCTATCCGAATGATGAGAGAGAAAAAAAGTTGCTGAGTTCCAGTAAGGTTGTACGCGGGTGTGTTGCAGCAAACCCAAAAGTTTTATTTGCCTTACTCTTCTTTTCTCAGCTCGATTCCTGTCTCTCAATTGTGTTTGCTCCTGGCTGTTATAATGGAAGCGAAAGAAGAGCACAAAAATAAAAGTTTCTCTAGCACAATTTTGAGAAGGGCACAAAAATAAAAGTTTCTCTAGCACAATTTTGACATACTCTTTTTTTTTTAATCTTTCTCTTTGTGTTTTCTTCTTGTAGGAGTGGGTATTTATACATAAGGATGAGCTGCAAACATGGTAACAAAATGTCCTAAATTAATAGTAATTGAAAAATTAAAATTAAAATTGGGAAAATCAAATTAAATTGTTTGAAAAACAAATTTAAAATTTATTGATTTTTGAAAGTTAAATTGATTTTGTAATTAACCCTGATTGAAAACTAATTTGGTAAAAGTAAACTCTACCATTAAAACTAATTGAAAACAAAAGTGGCAAGTAAACTTCTGTAATTAATTTAAAGAGTTAAAAATTTGAAAAGACAGAAAAGACAAAAGCCCACATAGAAAAATGTGCTTAAAAGGCCTAATATCCTAGTGGCTTAGTCCGGGTCCAAGTTTAGATGACAATTAGACCATTAATCCAATCCAAATTCGTGGGTCACAAATGCTCACTATATCTCCCAAAAATTATGGTGTTTACAATTGCCCCTCTTTACGCGTTTTCTGAGAATTTAGAAGTATATACTTCTGGAGACTCAGGAAATGAGTAAAGATAGTAGACACCACCCCTTAAATAAAAAAAGTATCGAATAAGTAAATATGCTATATAAGAAAACATGGTCCTAACAAGAACCGAGATATGATGTAATGTCCAAAATGAGGGTAAATATTGCTATGCAGAGACCTTGATAGGCCAAAGTGATACGATGCAGAGCCCTTGACAGGGCAACATATGAAATGCAAGCACCTTGATAGGGTAAAATTATGCAATGCTGAGATTTTGATAGGGCAACTATGAAATACAAGATCCTTGATAGGGCAAAATGATGCAATGTAGAGACCTTGATAGGGTAAATATGCCTGCGGGAATCATGATAGGGCAAAATAATCCAATGTAGAGACCTTGATAGGGCAACTATACAATCCAAGAACCTTGATAGGGCAAAATGATGCAATGCAGAGACCTTGATAGGGCAAATGATGCAATGTAGAGAACCTTGATAGGGAAAAATGATGCAATGCTGAGACCTTGATAGGGTCCTTCAAGAAAGTTAATTAGTGCAGAATTACTAATGCAAAAAATGATTAATTTGTATATGCCGAAATGAGACGAGGTTAGAATAAAGATTCGTAACCAACTCATTGTGTGATGATGAATTGATCATGCTATGATATATTAAATGCTAAGATGTCCTTGATGCAAAACTTGGACGTATTTTTGGCAATGGCCTAATTCATGCTTGCAAGCAACACTCATTCTTCTTAGCCGTTATCTGATGATTTGCATATGCATATGTGTTTTTCTTGATTCGAAAATTTTCTTTCCATTTCAATCCAATGCCCCAAACTTTTTGCCTCAGGCAACTTTGATTCATCTTTTGGAAAGGCTTTCTGATTTGCTCTTTCTTAGCCAAACTTACGCCCTCAGATGATGAATAAGCTTTTTATGCATGCTTTTGTTTCTGTTTGTTTATGCACATTTTGAAATTTATGAAAGAACTCAATATAATGCTGAATTTATCAACAATAGAAATTCTCATTGCATAAGAATGAATAAAAGTAGTGGGAGACAAATAACAGTAAATGAGGGTTTTGATTGATAGAAAAGTCAAATTGTTTAGAATTTTCTCAATATCAAAGGAACAAGGCTACCTCCTAACAATGAATGCTCAGAAACAAGTGCAAATGAAACCTGAGTTCTTGCTTGATTGGTTTACTATACCAGTATTCGATAGCTCTGTATATCGAACGACTTGGCTTGCCCCACTCAATATACCAAGGTCAATCAAACTTAGGAAGTACTTTTATGCCTCTTCCAACCTGCTTAAGTTGCCTTTTTAGGTTTTCAACTTAAGTTGTCCCCCATCTTGATTCAAGCTGCCCTTTTTGGATTTTCAACTTGAGCCACTCATCTTCTTTTTTTCTTCTTCATATATATATATATATACATGTGTATATATATATATTTTGCATGCTTCTTTTTGCTTCAGGCATAGTATTTCTTTATAGCATCAGAATTGATGAGGCTTGGCAGTTCTCTACCATCCATTTCTTGTAAAATCATAGCTCCTCCAAAAAAGGCCTTTTGACAACATACGGTCCTTCCCAATTCGATGCCCATTTTCCCCGAGAATCACGTTGGATAGGAAGTATCTTCTTTAGAACTAATTCCACTTCTTGGAACTATCTCAGCTTTACTTTCTTATCATATGCCCTCATCATTCTTTTCTGATATAGCTGGCCGTGGCAGAGAGCCGCAAGGCACTTTTCTTCAATTAAATTCAGTTGTTCATAGCATTCTCTAATCCATTCAGCTTATTCAATTGTACTTCTCTGAGTATCTGGGGGGATGGGATTTCAACTTCTATAGGCAACACTACCTCCATTCCATATACCAGTGAGAATGGAGTTGCCCCAGTAGATGTCCTCATAATAGTCCAATAAGCAAGAAGAGCGAAAGGTAACTTCTCATGCCAGTCTCGATAAGTTACAAATATCTTTGCCATAATTCTTTTGATATTCTCATTAGGAGCCTCTACCGCCCCATTCATTTTTGGTCGATACGGTGCCGAGTTGCTATGCGTAATCTTGAATTGTGAACAAAGTGCTTTTATCATTCCACTATTTAGGTTATGGGCATTGTCTGAAATGATCTTTTCCGGGAGACCATACCAACAAATAATTTCTTTTTTTAGAAACTAGGCCACTACTGATTATGTAACACTGGCGTATGAAGCTGCTGCAACCTATTTGGTGAAGTAATCAATCATGACAAAAATGTATTGGTGACCATTCGATGCCTTTGGTAAAATTGGTCCAATAACATCCATACCCCACATAGAAAAAGGCCATGAAGGTGCCATGACATGTATGGAACTTAGAGGAACATGAATTTGATCTACATAGATCTGACATTTATGACACTTTCTGGTATAGTTAATTCAATCTGATTCTAGTGTCAACCAAGAATAACCAAATCTTATAATTTGCCTTGCTAATTTGTGCTCGCTAGCATGGGTCCCTCCAATTCCCTCATGCATTTCTTCTAAGATCTTTTAGGCTTCTCTTGCTACTACACATCTCAATAGCACTTTGTCTCGGTTCTCTTATATAAGATGTCCCCATCCAGGTAGAAACTCATTACCATCCTTTGAATGATCTTTTTGTCATTTTCTGAGGCATGCTCTGGATACTTCTGATACTTGAGAAACTGTAGGATGTCATGATACCGGGGCTTTTCGTCTTCTTCCTCTTCAACATTCATCCAATGAACCGGTTCACTTTTTAAATCCATTTTGATAGGCTGAATTTCAGTATCTGCATCCGCCTTGAACATGGAGGCCAACGTGGCCAAAGCATTAGTCAACTGGTTCTCCTCCTTAGTATGGTAGTGGAAGGATATTTCTTTATATTGTTTCACCAAATCTTTGATGTACTTGTAGACACCACAATTTGTCCAAAAAATAGCCTCTCTTCATTTGAAGTTAAAGTTTTAATTTTAGTATTATTTTCAATTTTAAATCTAGTCTAATTTTAATTAGATAAATTTTTAATTTAACTAATTAAGATTAATTGTGGGCTAGACTTTAATTTGAAACTAAAATTAAATTTGGGCTTTAATTTAAAATGAAAATATTTGGGCTTTAGGTCTTTATGAGTGGGCTTTAAAATTGTGGAATATTCTAGAATAAAAATCAAGGAGAAAATCTTGATAAAAAAAAGGAAAGGAAATAATTGAAGATTTAACCCTAATACTCAGTCTGCAAGAAAACCTAGTGAAACCCTAATTCTTAGAGTAGTATATAAGGAGTACCTAGGGTTGAAAAAAAGAGGGGAGAGCACGGCTGTTTTAAAAAAACGAGAAGGGCTGTTTGAAAGAAAAATTTTCTCGGTGCTTTAGTCTTCTAAAAAAACAAGAAGGGAGCAACGACAAAAGAAACATCAAAGTCAAAACGAAGGGGGCAACGACAAAAGAAGCATCAAAGTCAAAACGAGAGACCACGGCTCCTTTCTCTTTCTCTTATTAGTGTAGCTCAATCTAATAATAACTCGTCTGCAGGTATATTTTTATCCTTATTCATGCACCTTTTGTTTGCTTGCATGCGGATTTTCCAAATAAATTAATAGGCTTGACAATTTGCTCTGCTTATGCCGTGAATGATTTTGCAATTGTAATTGTTTTTGAATCCTTTGCAATAATGAGATAGTGTAATGCATATATATATATATATTAATAATGGAGTAGAGAATTTTGGTTTCTAAATGGGCACTTTCTATTTTTTTTTTTTTTGACTTCTATAATTATTTCATGTATTATTTGATGTGGCATTTATGTATAATTTATAAGATGGAAAAGACCCAATGAGGGGATCCTCCTTTGAAGTTGTGTAGACGCTTCTTAGGATGGTCCTTTAGGGTAGGGTTTTATTTAAACTCAATCGGGTAAGCCGAAGCAGTTTGGATGAGATCCTAACAAGAATCTACTCTCACTAATTATTTTTAATTAAATTATTACACTTACATATCATATTGTACTTGTCATTGCATTTGAGATATGAATTGTATAATGGAAAATGGACCCAGTGAGGGTGGTTATTCCTTGAAGTCGTGTAGGCGCTTCTTGGGATGGTCCCTTAGGGAGAGGTTCTCTTTAAACTCAATCGGGTAAGCCAAAGCGGTTTGGAGAGAATTTCTATTAAAATTCTATTCTCGCCTTTAATTAAAAATTGAATAATTTTACATCAGATGCATCATGTATAAGCTTAATTTTTTTAATTTTTTTTATAAAGAAAAGGTAATAAAATAAAAAATGAATAATGAATTGTATAAAGAAATTTTTGGTTATGCTTAAAATAAAACACAACCTTTCATCAATAAGACCTAGGATTAGATTAGATTAAAATGGTGCCGTCATTTTGAGGGGCATTGTGTGGGTGCTAATCCTTCCCCACACGTAAATGAACTCCCGAACTCAACTCTATTTCGTAGACCAAAGCCTACCTAGCTTAGTGTACCCATAACTACATTAGGATAGGTAGATTCATATAGGTGACTAATCACACCTAGGAAAAAAGATTAGTGGCGACTCCATAATTTTTGACAAGTGGACGATAGGGTTCCCGGGCCCGCAAGTTTCGACAGCTTGGCGACTCCGCTGGGGACACCTTAGAAAGTCAAGCCATTAATTAGTTTAGTTTTATTCTAGGTCTTAATAATTGGTTGTATCATGGTTTAATTTTGTGAATAATTTTTCTTAGGGGCATGTTAATGTGAATTTTCTTTTGAATAATTATGTTCTAATTTACACACTTGTTTGTTTGTTTTTATTTTGTTATTTTTTTATCAATTTATTTATTGGCATATTGTTTGTTATAATTACTAATTTTTTTTTTGTTTCTCTCATTTGAAGTTCAAATTATGTTTAGTTGTGGTATTGGTAAAAGGTTTGTATGTTCCTTCACACACACTTCACAAATTGCATTCATGCATAAACCTTATTGTACCCGGGCTCTTACCTTCTAGGAGGGGGCAAAGTAGCTAACTCTTGTGGGGAAATCGCCTCCAAACGGAGTTTAGTAGTGAAACGCCTCCACTCAAATCGAACCCTCTCCAATTTGTAACCTGTAATGGGTGAAGGAGTTTTGGGGACGATTTGGGAACCTTTGGCCTTTAGAGCATTGAACCCATCATATAGATACCTATGAGGAGCCTAAACTTAGGTAGAGCCGATCCTAAATTGAGTGAAACCAAAGTTAGGACACATGAAGGAACACTTCTTACCTTTGCCATTATGTTTCATAAGTTCTATTTGGACTGTAGAGCGGGTAAGGGCACCTTATCCGTAATAGGAAGACTACTTGTCCCAAGGGCACTGCTGCCCAATTTAATGACTTTACTCGATTGTGATCATATGTAAAAGGGACGCCAATTTTGGAAATTCTTTTATATATCTTGTTTTATTTCATTTTTTCTATGGATACTAATTTCTTTTTATTTCCTTGTCATGCATCCTTCATACATCTTTTGCACATCATTTCGCATATAGGATTTTGCCACATCATAATTAAAGGAGTAAAGACAGTTAGTTATGGCTGCAAACAAGGGGGAGGCACCTCTCACTAGCGACATTGATCGTGATCCAACCCATGTTATGACTCAGATTGAGGAAGCTCAGCCGCAGATTGAGGCTGGTTTGGTTGTCGAATCTACGCTTCCGGATCAAGTTAACACCACTTTTGAACGGGGTAACATTGCTAGCTTGGTTAAGGTATGGGAAAATTGGGATGGAGCACGTCAAGAGAGATTCGTGAAGAAGTTTAGGTGTATAGCTTCTTTGTTGAAAGTCGAGATTGACATTCAGTTAATCTGAGCCATGCTACAATTTTGGGACCCCTCATATCGCTGCTTCGTCTTGAATGAGGTAGATTTGGTTCCAACGCATGAAGAGTATGCCGAATTGATACAAGTGAAGCATGACTTTCGGGGCAGAGTCTTTTGGAAAAGTGAGAATAAGAACACTTTCAAGGTAGTAGCTAGAATGATGACGACCACAGTTGAGGAGCTAGCCAAGCATGTTCAAAACCAAGAAACCAGGTGTTATGAGATTAACTTTTTTTGGTCCTTCATGAAAAAGCATTCAAATGACGAAGCAGCATTGGATGTTTTTGCTATCCTTGTCTATGCATTGGTGATCTTCCCAAAGAACCTTGGATTTGTGGATTCAGCTGTGATAGAATTGGTGGATCATGTGACATATAGAGGGGATCCTTCCACAGCAACCTTGGCTGAAACTCTGTTGTCCTTAAATCACTGCCGCCGTAAGAAGAAGGCACGTTTTATTGGGTGTTCTCAACTGCTTTATATTTGGATGGTTAGTCATCTAAAGTGCCTAAACTGCATGTTCATGTTTAAAGATCAAATTAGTGATTTTTCTAAGAGGAAGCTGAACCGAAAGTCGAAGCAAGAATGGGTGGACATGTTTAACAACTTCACAAGTGAAGATATCATTTGGAAGGCAAGATGGATGGTAAGAGGAAAAGTGAGGTACCAATCAGAAATGGAGCCTTGGTTACCACTAATCAGACTGTAGGGAGCTATCAGTTACTTGCCACTTTTGGTTCAAAGGCAGTATGGATTTGAGCAGTTCGTACCTTTAACTCAAGGGCTGGATAGTGTGGAATTTATCTATGAAGAGCAAAATGATAACAAGAAGATTAAAGCATTTGAAGCTGTGTGGAAAAATAAAAAGGAGGTTGAAGAGGGAAATCCATCAGAGTCTGCAACTGATGAATACCTGAAATGGCATCAACAAAGGGTCAAGGGTATGAAGCTTCCTCCAAAGAAAGATCCTAATTACCCAGTTGGACATAATGGGAGGGATGCTATGGTTGAATTGACAATTGAGAACCAAAGGCTCAAAGATGGCACTGGAATGGAGGAACTTGACAAGAAATATCGAGAAGAAAAGAAAGAATGGGAGAGACAAAAAAGAGCATATGATGATGAGGCTCAGTTCTTAAAGCTAAGCCTAGTTTGGGAATGTGATATAGTGAAGGCCAAAGATGCTACAATCAAGAGTGTGAATGAGGAGTATGCGAAGCAAAAGGGAGAAGTTTCATCTCTGAAAAATAAGCTGGAGACACAACGAGAAGAAAATGAAAGGCTAAGAAAAAGGTTGAAAGAAGAAAAGAAATGGAATGCAGAATTGGGATACGAGCTTTGAGAGCTCAAGAAAAAGAATGTACATCTACCTTTATGATCGAGGCAAGAGGATTTATTGAAGATCCAAAAACTTGAGGAAACTGTAGCTAGCCTAAACCATCAGTTGAATGTTTTCCAGCAAGTAGTCCAAGCGCATGTGGGAACTATTAATGAACTGGAACAAGCAAAGAAAAGCTTAGAGGATGCTATCGAAGTCCTTAGAAATGAGCATGGAGAAACAACTGTTATGCGTGATTCATGGAGGCAAGCATATATGATCAAATTCAACCATGTAGAGTATTTGTTGGGGCAGCTCGAAAAGGAGTCACTCAAGCTCAGTATATGGAAAGGAAGGCACACAAGATTCAATTGAAGCTAGTTGAGGAAAAGCTGAAGCCATCGGGTAGTCAACATCAGCGAGTCTCCCACTTCATGGAAGAAGCTATTTATCAATATCGTCAAGTTGTAAAGCTTTTTGATCTTGTCAAAGTTGAGATGAGAAAGATATAGTTTTTTTTAAAGCGATGTAATAAACCTTTGTTTCGAAGCTTTAATTAAATGTTTTTGGTCTTTAATTGTTATGTGGCAAAATTAGCATTGCATCTATCATGGCATGATTTTTTTTAAGTGCCAAATTACGAAGGAGTTTCATCATTGGCCGTAGGGCGATGATCAAATTCTGGATGAAAAGGAGGTTTATAAAACATTCATCGAGTAGTCGGGATGTCTTATAAGTTTCCTTTTCATGGCATAAAGCTTTTAAAAATGGCCTAATTCATGTTTATGATGGGTTAAGGTTCCAAGATAGCTCAAAGGAGATATTATACTCGCCTACAAGCTAGAATCATGGAGAATGAACAAATGTCAAGAGTTAAACAATTGGAAAAATCAAATGAAGAATTGAAGGAACAGATGCGCGAATTGATGAAAATGATGTCCAATTTGGTCAAAGAGAAGACAACAGTTGAAGTTTCTGGTAGTGAGAAGGATAATGACTAGAATTTACCATTAGGCCTTGAGCCTACTGGCATGATTACCCAGGCTTCTGGAAGCATCACGGTGCCACCACCACCTCCAGTAGGAACATATACTTATCCTGAAGCACCTATGACACATTTTGTGCCTCAACCCACGGTCCTGAGTGGACATGAGACAACAAACCCTATCACTTTTGATAATGATGACAAGGGGAAGCCTGATGAGAATAGCAAGCTATGAAGCATGCTAGATGAAAGGTTGAAGATGGTTGAAGGGTTTAGCTATCATAGGGCCATGAATGCCTCTGAAGCCATCTTGGTATCGGGGTTGGTTATTCCTCCTAAGTTTAAGGTGCTGGAATTCGAGAAATACAATGGCACAAAGTGTCTGCAAGACCACCTTTTGAGCTATGTTAGAAAAATGGGCGCTCACACTTCCGATGATAAGCTCATGATTCACTTCTTTCAGGATAGTTTAACTGGAGTAGCCTCTAGGTGGTACAATCAATTGGATAGTACCTGAATTAGAACATGGACAGATCTGGCCAAGGCTTTCATAGCCCAATATAAGCATATGACGGACCTAGCCCCTGACTGTCTGACCTTGCAAACCATGGAAAGAAAGTCTACTGAGACCTTTAAGGAATATGCCCAGAGATGGATGAACACAGCTGCGCAAGTTAATCCTCCTCTTACAGAAAGAGAAACGAACTTTATGTTTCTAGAAACCTTGAAAGCTCCGTATTATGACAAGTTATTGGCCAGTGTACCTAAGGCATTTTCTGACATGGTGGTAGCCGGTGAGTTAATTGAAAAGGCTATCAAATCTGGTAAGATTGATTCAGGTGATACTGCCAACATAAAGAAAGGTCAAGGCTCTAAGAAGAAGGAAGGGGAAGCTAATAATGTTAGCACTTACCAATCATCACATTACACTCATCCATATAACCCATTACAGCCAACTTATGGTTATCAGTATCCTTACCAGCAATCACTCTATTCTCATTAACGACCTCCCACCTCATATCAACATCCTACCTCAAATTACATTGGCTTTGGACCAACATTCCAACCCACACCCATGACACAAACATTCTCTCATAGACCAAACACTTCATCCCCAAACATTGGAAACAACCAAAGACAGTTCCGACCTTATACTAAAATGCATATTGATCCAATCCCTTACACCTACACTGCTTTGCTTCCTCAACTATTACAACAGGGTTTGTTGGAGAAACCTCGCTTCACCAAAACATACAACCCACCATATCCTAGTTGGTATAAGGAAAATGCTCGTTGTGACCATCATAATGGGACAGCAGGTCACTCCACAGAAGACTGCATGGCCTTGAAAATTAAGGTGCAAGAGCTAGTAAAGGAAGGAAAACTTGGTTTCAATAAGAATCAATAGCCCAATGTGGGACAAAATCCCTTACCTAATCATGGGGAAGCATCTATGACTATGGTAGGAATGGAGAATGAAGAACCCAATGATCTTGACAATCTGATATTTAAAGCAGCTTTAGACACTGAATTGGATAATTGGTCCACCATGGAGATATCGACCATGTTCTCTGATAAGATGTAATGCATTTGAACTTTATTTGACAAGCCAATACTTATGCCCAAGGTGTTGTTGATCCTTTTATGCAATGTTAGGGCTTTTGTTTATTTATGCGTTTTTTGAACACAATGATGAATAACATGCATTCCTGGATTTTGAAGCAATCAAAATTTTCTTTACAATTCAATCCTTTTATTTTCTTTTGTCTTCACTCTTTACATTACATTTCATCTGCAATACATTTTTTGTTCCATCTCTATATATCCTTTCCAATTTGCTTTTCAGGCCTGTGATTAATGAATGCGAAGATAATAAGAGCAACGAACCTGAGTTCGCTCTTGAAAATTTAAATGATACTAGCAAAATTGATGGTGAAAATATTAAAGATCTTGACTTGCCCTAAGAACTACTAAGGATGGTTGAACAAGAAGAAAAGCAGATTTTGCCCTACAAAGAAACCACAGAGTTGATAAACTTGGGTGCTGAAGAGGATAAGAAAGAAGTTAAAATAGACACCACACTATCGGTTCAAGAAAGGCAACAGTTAGTAGATCTATTGAAAGAATATTCTGATGTTTTTGCATGGTCATACCAATACATGCCGGGGCTTGATCCAAAGATTGTGGTGCACAAGCTACCTATCAGACCCGAATGCAAGCCAGTCCAGCAGAAGTTGAGGCGTATGAAGCCAGAAATGCTTTTGAAAATAAGGGAAGAGATTGTGAAGCAATTTGATGCCGGTTTCTTGGAAGTAGCCAAATACCCAGAGTGGGTAGCAAATATTGTACCCGTGCCGAAAAAAAATGGAAAGGTGCGAATGTGTGTTGACTATCGGGACCTCAACCGAGCTAGCCCCAAAGATAACTTCCCGTTGCCGCATATTGATACCCTTGTTGATAACACAGCCCGATATTCCATGTTCTCTTTCATGGATGGATTCTCTGGGTACAGTCAAATCAAAATGGCACCGGAGGACAAGGAGAAAACAGCGTTCATAACTATATGGGGAACCTTTAATTACAAGGTTATGTCATTTGGATTGAAGAATGCAGGAGCCACTTACCAACGAGCCATGGTGACCTTATTCCATGACATGATGCACAAGGAAATTAAGGTATATGTAGATGATATGATAGCCAAGGCTCGAACAACACATGAGCACATAATTAATATGAAGAAATTGTTTGAAAGGCTACGGAAGTACAGGCTTCGATTGAACCCGGCAAAATGTACATTCGGAGCAACTTCAGGCAAGTTGTTGGGGTTTGTTGTGAGTGAAAAAGGGATTGAAGTAGACCCTGACAAAATTAAGGCTATTCAAAACCTGCCGTCACTGAAAACACCAAAAGAAGTGAGAGGTTTTCTCGGGCGATTAAACTATATTGCCAGGTTCATATCATAATTGACTACCAAATGCGATCCAATTTTCAAGTTACTTCGAAAGCAGAATCCCGGTGAATGGAATGATGATTGCCAACTTGCTTTTGAGAAAATCAAAGAATATCTCACCAACCCACCAGTGCTAGTACCTCCGGTGCCTGGTAGGCCTTTGATTTTATAGCTTAAATCAAGATGGGGGTGACTTAAGTTGAAAACCTGAAAAGGCAACTTAAGCAGGATGGAAAAGGTATAAAATTACTTCATAAGTTTAATCAGCCTTGGTACGTGAGTGGGGCAAGTCGGGTCATTCTATACAGAGCTGTCAAGGACACTAGTACAGTAAGCCGATCAAGAAAGAACTCAGGTTTTGTCTGCACTTGTTTTTTAGTATTCATTGTTAGAGGGTATCCTCGTTCCTTTGATCTTGACAAATTTATGAACAATTTGAATCTTCTCAAATTGTACACTTTCTTTTTCTATCAATCAAAACCCTCATTTATTCTCATTTGTCTCCCACTACTTTCATTCATTCTTATGCAATAAGAATTTCAATTGATGATAATTTCAGCTTTGTGTTAAGTTCATTCATAAATTTTAAAATGTGCATAAATAGGCAGAAACAAAAGCATACATAAAAAGCTTATTGATCATTTGAGGGCATAATTTTGGCTAAGAAAGAGCAAATCAGAAAGCTTATCCAAGAGAATGTGAAAGCCATCTTAGACAAAAAAAAAAGCTTGGGGCATTTGAGTATAATGGAAAGAAAAATCTCAAATCAAGAAAAACACAGATACATGCGAAGGTCATCTGAAAAGAGCAAAGAAAATAGCATTGAACTATCAAGGTTGCTTGCTTCACCATAAACATGAATTGGGCTACTACTAAGATACATCCGAGTTTTGCATCACAGACAAGGACATCTGAGCATTTAAATACATCGTAGCATGAACTATTCATCGTCACTCAATAAGTTGGTTACGAATCTTTATTCTAACCTCATCTCATTTTGGCATATACAAATCAATCATTTTCTGGCATTTAGCAATTATGCACCAGTTAACTCTCTTTAAAGAATTATTACATTTTTGCCCTATCAAGGTTCTTACATTTTTTGCCCTATCAAGGTCTTTTCATTTCATCATTTTGCCCTATCAAGGTCTTTGCATTGCATCATTTTGCCCTATCAAGGTTCTTACATTTTTTGCCTATCAAGGTCTTTTCATTTCTTCGTTTTGCCCTATCGAGGTCTTTTCATTTCATCATTTTGCCCTATCAAGGTTCTTACATTTTTTTCCTATCAAGGTCTTTGCATTGCATCATTTTGCCCTATCAAGGTCTTTGCATTGCATTATTTTGCCCTATCAAGGTCTTTATATTACATCATTTAACTTATCAAGGTTTTTACGTTGTATAGTTGCCCTGTCAAGGTCTCTGCATAGCAACATTTACCCTTATTAAAGACATCACATTATATTTACTTGTTTGATAGTTCTTTTTTTAAAGGGCTGGTGTCTACCATCTTTACTCATTTCATGAGTCTCTAGAAGTATGTACTTCTAAATTCTCAGAAAATATGTAAAGAGGGGCAGCTGTAGACACCACATTTTGTCCAAAAAATAGCCTCTCTTCATTTGAAGTTAAAGTTTTAATTTTAGTATTATTTTCAATTTTAAATCTAGTCTAATTTTAATTAGATAAATTTTTAATTTAACTAATTAAGATTAATTGTGGGCTAGACTTTAATTTGAAACTAAAATTAAATTTGGGCTTTAATTTAAAATGAAAATATTTGGGCTTTAGGTCTTTATGAGTGGGCTTTAAAATTGTGGAATATTCTAGAATAAAAATCAAGGAGAAAATCTTAATAAAAAAAAAGGAAAGGAAATAATTGAAGATTTAACCCTAATACTTAGTCTGCAAGAAAACCTAGTGAAACCCTAATTCTTGGAGTAGTATATAAGGAGTACCTAGGGTTGAAAAAAAGAGGGGAGAGCACGGCTGTTTTAAAAAAACGAGAAGGGCTATTTGAAAGAAAAATTTTCTCGGTGCTTTAGTCTTCTAAAAAAACAAGCAGGGAGCAACGACAAAAGAAACATCAAAGTCAAAACGAAGGGGGCAGCGACAAAAGAAGCATCAAAGTCAAAACGAGAGACCACGGCTCCTTTCTCTTTCTCTTATTAGTGTAGCTCAATCTAATAATAACTTGTCTGCAGGTATATTTTTATCCCTATTCATGCACCTTTTGTTTGCTTGCATGTGGATTTTCCAAATAAATTAATAGGCTTGACAATTTGCTCTGTTTATGCCGTGAATGATTTTGCATTTGTAATTGTTTTTGAATCGTTTGCAATAACGAGATAGTGTAATGCATATATATATATATATTAATAATGGAGTAGAGAATTTTGGTTTCTAAATGGGCACTTTCTATTTTTTTTTTCCTTCTATAATTATTTCATGTATTATTTGATGTGGCATTTATGTATAATTTATAAGATGGAAAAGATCCAATGAGGTGATCCTCCTTTGAAGTCATGTAGACGCTTCTTGGGATGGTCCTTTAGGATAGGGTTTCATTTAAACTCAATCGGGTAAGCCGAAGCAATTTGGATGAGATCCTAACAAAAATCTACTCTCACTAATTATTTTTAATTAAATTATTACACTTACATATCATATTATACTTGTCATTGCATTTGAGATATGAATTGTATAATGGAAAATGGACCCAGTGAGGGTGGTTATTCCTTGAAGTCGTGTAGGTGCTTCTTGGGATGGTCCCTTAGGGAAAGGTTCTCTTTAAACTCAATCGGGTAAGCCGAAGCGGTTTGGAGAGAATTTCTATTAAAATTCTATTCTCGCCTTTAATTAAAAATTGAATAATTTTGCATCACATGCATCATGTATAAGCTTAATATTTTTAATTTTTTTTATAAAGAAAAGGTAATAAAATAAAAAATGAATAATGAATTGTATAAAGAAATTTTTGGTTATGCTTAAAATAAAACACAACCTTTCATCAATAAGACCTAGGATTAGATTAGATTAAAATGGTGCCGTCATTTTGAGGGGCATTGTGGGGGTGCTAATCCTTCCTCACACGTAAATGAACTCCCGAACTCAACTCTATTTCGTAGACCAAAGCCTACCTAGCTTAGTGTACCCATAACTACATTAGGATAGGTAGATTCATATAGGTGACTAATCACACCTAGGAAAAAAATTAGTGGCGACTTCATAATTTTTGACAAGTCAGACAGTAGGGTTGCCGGACTCGTACGTTTCGACAGTACTCATGGTAGTTAACCAATTTTGGGTCTCTTATCTACCATTCTCTTTTCTACTGATAAATCACTAGTGCTGAATCTCTGTAAACATCTAACACTTCAATCTTTCTTTCTATAGCCATTTGAATGCCCAAAACACAGGCCTTATATTCAGCCATGTTATTAGTATATCTAAAATCTAGTCTTGCAGTGGCTAGAAAGTGGTTGCCTTTTAGAGACATTAGTACTTCTCTAATGCCATGCCTTATTGCATTCGAGGCTCCATGAAAGAATATTCTCCAAACCCCGTTTTCATCATCTGATTCTTCTTCCACATGGAATATTGCCATTAAGTCTTCATCTGGGAAATCAAACTCCATGGGCTTATAATCATCATTAGCACATTCCGTTAAGAAATCTGCTACCGAACTTCCTTTGATAGCCTTCTGGGAAACATACTATATGTCGTATTTAGACAATAGCACCTACCATCAAGCAATCCTTCCTAATAAACCTGCTTTCTCAAATATGTACTTGATATGATCCAACTTTGCCACCAATAAGGCTGTGTGATACAACATGTACTGCCTTAGTCGGCGAGCAGCCCAAGCTAGTGCACAACACCTTTTCTTAATTGAGGAGTATTTCGCTTCATATTTTGTAAATTTCTTACTCAAATAATACACCGCGTGATCATTTTTTCAGTTTCATCTTATTGCCTCAATACACATCCCATGGAGCTCTCAAACACTGTCAGATATAAAATTGAAGGCCTACCAAGTACCAGAGGTACTAGCATTGCTATGTTGGTAAGGTATTCTTTGATTTTCTCAAAAGCAAGCAGGCATTCATCATTCCATTTGCTGGGGTTCTGCTTCCAAAGTAACTTGAAAATTGGATCACATTTAGTAGTCAATTGTGATATAAACCTGGCAATATAGTTCAATCGCTGAGAAAACCTCTCACTCCCTTTGGTGTTTTAGGTGATGGCATGTTTTGAATAGACTTGATTTTGTCAGGGTCCACTTCAATCCCTTTTTCACTCACAACAAACCCCAACAACTTGCCTGAAGTTGCTCCGAATGTACATTTTGCCAGGTTCAATTGAAGCTTGTACTTTCGTAGCCTTCCAAACAATTTCTTCAAATTAACCATATGCTCCTGTGTTGTTCGAGCCTTGGCTATCATGTCATCCACATACACCTCAATTTCCTTGTGCATCATGTCATGGAATAGGGTCACCATGGCCCGTTGGTACATGGCTCCCGCATTTTTCAATCCAAGCGACATAACCTTGTAATTAGAGGTTCCCTACATAGTTATGAATGTCATTTTCTCCTTGTCCTCCGGTGCCATTTTGATTTGATTATACCCAGAGAATCCATTCATGAAAGAGAACATGGAATATCGGGCTGTGTTATCAATAAGGGTATTAATATGTGGCAACGAGAAGTCAACCCACATTCGAACCTTTCCATCTTTCTTTGACATGGGTACAATACTTATAGGTATTTGGCTACCTCCAAGAAACCAGCATCAAATTGCTTCACGATCTCTTCCCTTATTTTTAAAAGCATTTTCTAGTTTCATGCGCCTCAACTTCTGCTGGACTGGCTTACATTCTAGCATGATTGGTAGCTTGTGTACCATAATCTTTGGATCGAGCCCTGACATGTCTTGGTATGACCATGCAAAAACATTAGAATATTCTTTCAACAAATCGACTAATTGTTGCCTTTCTTGGACTGATAGTGTGGTGACTATTTTAACTTCTTTCTTATCATTTTCAGTGCCTAAGTTTATCAACTCTGTGGTTTCTTTATAGGATAAAATCTACTTTTCTTCATATTCAACCATCCTTAGTAGTTCTTGGGGCAAGTCAAGGTTTTCAATACTTTCACCATCAATTTCTTTGGTATCATTTAACTTTCAAGATGAAACTCAAGTTCACTACTCTCATTATCTTCGCATTCATTAATCATAGGCCTGAAAAAGCAAATTGGAAAGTATATATATAAGGAGATGGAATGGGAATATATTGCAAATGAAATGCGATGTAAAGAGTGAAGACAAAGAAAAGAAAAATGATTGGATTACAAAGAAAATTTCAATTACTTCAAAATCTAAGAATGCATTTTATTCATCATTGTTGTTCAAAACATGCACAAATAAAACAAACAGCCTTAATATTGCATAAAAAGGTCACCAACACCTTTGGGCATAAGTATTGGATTATCAAATAAAGTTCAAATGCATTACATTTTGTCAATAGAGAATACAGTTGGTATCTCTATGATGGACCAGTTGTCCAACTTGGTGCCTGGTTCTACCTTGCATATTAGATTATCAAGATGGCTTGACTCCTCTCATCTATAGCCTGTATGGTAACATCTTCTAGTGCTTTTTGAATAGATTGTATGGAAATCATCACTATATTCTGTTGGTTAGTGTTGATCCATCTAGCGGAGACAAAAGATTAGCTAATATGAGGGAATTCCATCTTTCCCATTTCAATCCACTTTTCTTCGAATCTAGCTAGCCTGTTCTTTCTCTTCTTCTTCTTTATCTGTAGTTTATCTTTTTTGGAAGGTCTGAAACCTAAACTAAAAGTATTGTCTTGGCTGGGCCACTCCATCAATTCACAACCTCCTTATAGGTTCTTTCCTAATCCTTTCCCGTCATACCATCCATATTCGTTCATCAACTTTCGCTATAATACAAGGCTTGTAGGCTTCTGGCATGCGGCCTTTTCGAAAATAACTTCAGCAATCTTGAATGATCTAAAAGAACATTCTAATGCCTCTTTCACTGCTTCAATGTACGAAGTACTCGAGGACTGAACCACCATAATATCTTTTTCTCATCGAACTGTCACTATAGTCCTCTCTACCCTAAACTTGACTTTTTGATGTAAATTCAAAAAGACTGCTCTAGCCATATGAATATAAGGGCGGCCAAACAAACAAGTATATGAGGGATTAATATCCATTAATTGGAAAGCTAGATCAAATGTTGTTGGGTTGACTAGGAGAGGTATCTCAATGGTTCCCAATACTCTCCTTCGGGTACCATCAAAGGCACGAACAATCATATTTCTCCCTTTCATATAAGAAGCATCAATTGGTAGCTTTTGTAGAGAGGAGAGAGGCATAACATTAAGGGCGGAGCCATTATCTGTCAACACTTTAGCCATGGTATAGCCTTTGCATCTAGTTGTTATGTGAAGAGCTTTAGGAATGCCTTTTCCTCTATACGGTATCTCTTCATTAGTGAAAGTGATATAATTAGCTGCAGTGATACTGCCAACTGTATGATCCATATCTATCATTGAGATATTGTGAGATACATAAGCTTGACTTAAATTTTCAACAGTGCCTGTCGATGCGCTTTAGAGTTTAATAGCAGAGCGAGAAGTGAGACACGTGCCGGTGTTTTGTTCATTTGGTCTATTACACTGTACGCACTTTGCTTAATAATTTTCAAGAATTCCTTAGACTAATCTATCAGAGCGGTCTCCACTAATTCTTTTTTTAGAGCTAGTGCCGATCCCTAGTCAGTTTCTGGTTTCGCCATTGGTTTATCATTAACTTTGGCTTTTCTTTTAGATGATTCTGCAGTTTCTTGTGAAATAACACTTACCACTCCAAGTGATCCCATCTACATCTGACACAAGCATTATTTTTACAACTATAGAGAAACTGTATTCGTATTTCCAAATAACCTGATGGTTATCCTTGTATGAAAATGGTTGTCGGGCAAAAACTACTACTGATGACATTGGTGCTGGAACTAATGGTCCCTTTTTAGGCTCTTTATCATAGTAAACAATGAAAGGTTTTAGCTTGGGAGGTTCATCATAGTATACAATGAATGGCTTCGTCACCTCCTTCCCATTTCTTACCACATTCACTTCTTGCTCCCTAGTTTCCACAAAGAATTCTACCAATGATTGATCCATCATCCTTTGAAGCTGTTTGTAAAAGTTGGTACAACATTGGATGTAATGATCGTGGCTTTCCATAATGCCAACAGCCCTTCTCAGTTTCCAACTTTTCCTTTTGGATCATTTGGGATTGGACTAACGCCTTAAAAATGACTATCATAGGCGTTATAACCTCATCAACAGATTTCTTCATTTCCACCTATCATGTTCACAACTACTCCTCCATGATTGGGTAATGGATTTTGACCCACATTGGGCTATTGATTATATTCTTATTGAAGCCAAGTTTTCCTTCCTTTACCAGCTCTTGACCTTAATTTTCAAGGCTATGCAGTTCTCTGTGGAGTGACCCACTATCCCATTATGATAGTCACAATGAGCATTTTCCTTATACCAATCCAGATATGGTGGGTTGTATGATTTGGTGAAGCTAGGTTTCTTCAACAAACCTTATTGCAGTAATTGATGAAGTAAAGCAATGTAAGTGTTAGGGATTGGGTCAATATGTGTTTTAGTGTAAGGCAGAGATTGCCTTTGGCTATTTCCAGTGTTTAGGACTAAAGTGTTTGGTCTGAGAGAGAATGTTTGTGTCATAGGTGTGGGTTAGAATATAGGTTTTGAGCCAATGTAATTTGAAGCAAGACACTAGTATGAGGTGGGAGGTCGTTGGTAAGAGTAAGGTGGTTGCTGGTAAGGATACTGATAACAATAGGTTTGCTGTGATGGGCTATATGGGTGAGTGTAATGTAGTTGCTAGTAAGTGCTAACAGCATTAGCTTCCCCTTCCTTCTTTTTGGAACCTTGAAATTTCTTTGTGTTGATGGATTCCCCTGAATTAATCTTGCCAGAATTGATAGCCTTTTCAATTAACTCACCGATTACCACAATATCAGAAAAGCTTTTAGTACACTGGCCAACAACCTATCATAGTATGGAGCTTTCAAGGTCTTCAGAAACATGAAGTTTGCTTCTTTGTTTGTAAGTGGAGGACTGACTTGCACACTCGTGTCCATCCATCTCTGGGAATACTCTTTAAAAGTCTCAGTAGTCTTTTTTTCCATAGTTTGCAAGGTCCAATGGTTAGGAGCTAGGTCTATCATATGTTTATATTGGGCTATGAAAGCCTTAGCCAGATCGGTCCATGTTCTAATTCGAGTATTATCCAATTGATTGTACCATCTAAAGGCTACTCGAGTTAAACTATCCTGGAATAAGTGAATCATGAGCTTATCATCGGAAGTGTGAGTCACCATTTTCCTAACATAGCTCAGAAGGTGGTCTTGCAGACACTTTGTGCCATTGTATTTCTCGAATTCTGGTACTTTGAACTTAGGAAGAATAACCAACCCCGGTACCAAGGTAGCTTCGAAGGCATTCATGGCCCTGTGATAGCTAAACCCTTCAACCATCTTCAATATTTCATCTAGCATGCTTAATAGCTTGTTGTTTTCATCAACCTTTCCCTTGTTATCATTATACAAAGTAATAGGGTTTGTTACCTCATCTTTACTAAGGACCTTAGGTTGAGGCACAAAAGGTGGCATGGGTGCTTTAGGATAGGTACATGCTCCTACTGGAGGTGGTGGAGGATGGAATGGCATTGTTGGTGGTGGCACCATGATGTTTCTAGAAGCTTATGTGATTATGCCAGTGGGCTCAAGGCCTAGAGAAAGCGGTGAATTCTACTCGTTATCCCTCAGACTACTAGAAACTCTAGCTATTGTTTTCTCTTGCCAAATTGGTCATAATTTCCATTAATTTTTTCATCCATTCCCTCAATTCCTTGTTTGATTTCTCCAATTGCTCAAATCAGGCGAGTATAATATCTCTTTTGAGCTATCTTGGAACCTTTATTTACCATAAACATTAATTAGGCCATTTATTCAAAACTTTGTGCCATGAAAAGGAAACTTATAAGACATTCCGACTACTTGATAAATGTTTTATAAACCTCTTTTTCATCCAAAATTTGATCATCACCTTACCGCCAATGATGAAACTCCTTCATAATTTGACACTTAAAATATCATGCCATGATGGATACAATACTAATTTTATCACATAACAATTAAAGACAAAAGACATTCAATTAAAGCTTCGAAAAAAAAGTTTATTACATCACTTTAAGAAAACAAACTATATCTTTCTCATCTCCACTTCCACAAGATCAAAAAGTTTTACAACTTGACGATATTGATAAATTGCTTCTTCCATGAAGTGGGAGATTCCCTGGTGTTGACTATTGATTGTTTCAGCTTTTCCTCAACTAGCTTCAATTGAATCTTGTGTTCCTTCTTTTCCATATCCTAAGCTTGAATGATCTCTTTCTCGAGTTGCCCTAACAAATACTCTACATGGTTGAGTTTGAGCATATAAGCTTGCCTCCATGCCTCTCACATGTTAGTTGCTTCTCCACGCTCATTTTTAAGGACTTTGACAGCATCCTCTAAGCTTTTTTTTGCTTGTTCCAGCTCATTAATAGTTCCCACATGAACCTGGATTACTTGCTGGAAAACAGTCAACTGATGGTTTATGCTAGCTATAGCTTCCTCGAGCTTTTGGATCTTCAACAAATCTTCTTGCCTTGATCGTGAAGGTGGACGAACATTCTTTTTCCTGAGCTCTTGAACCTCATATCCCAATTCGCATTTCATCGCTTTTCTTCTTTGAACCTCTTTCTTAGCCTTTCGTTTTCTTCTCATTGTGCATCCAGGTTATCTTTTAGAGATGAAGCTTCTCCCTTTTGCTTTGCATACTCTTTATTCACACTCGTGATTGTAGCATCTTTTGCTTTCACTATATCTCCTTCCTAAGCTAAGCTTTTTTTAAAGAAACTGAACCTCGTCATCATATGCACTTTTTTGTTTTTCCTATTCTTTCTTTTCTTCTTGATATTTCTTACCAAGTTCCTCCATTCCAATGCCATTCTTGAGCTTTTGGTTTTCAATTGTCAATTCAACCATGACATCTCTCCTATTTTGTCCAACTGGGTAATTAGGATCTTTCTTTTGAGGAAGCTTCACACCTTTGGCCGATGCCATTTCAGGTGTATTCGTCAGTTGTAGACTTTAAAGAATTTCCCTCTTCAACCTCCTTCTTATTCTTCCACACAGCTTCAAATGCTTTAATCTTTTTGATATCATTATGCTCTTCATAGGTATATTCCACACTACCTAGCCCTTAAGTTAAAGGCACGAACTGCTCAAACCCAAAAGTGGCAAATAGCTTATAGCTACCTATAATCTGATAAGTGGCAACCAAGGCCTCATTTCTGATTGGTACCTCACTTTTCCTCTTGTTATCCATCTTGCCCTCCAAATGATGTCCTCATTTGTGATGTTTTTAAACATGTCCACCCATTCTTGCTTTGACTTTCGGTTCACCTTCCTTTCAAAGAATTCAACAATGTGATCTTTAACCATGAATATGCAGTTTAGGTACTTCAGATGACTAACCATCCAAATATAAATAAGTTGAGAACACCCAATAAAATGTCCCTTATCCTTACGGCAGTAATGATTCAAAGACAACAAAGTTTCAGCTAAGATTACTGTGGAAGGATCTCCTCTATATGTCATATGATCCACCAGTTCTATCTCAGCTACATCCACAAATCCAAGGTTCGTTGGGAAGATCACCAATGCATGGAATAGTATAGCAATCTCGCTTCGTCATCTGAATGCTTCTTCATGAAGGACTAGAAAAAGTTAATATCATAATGCCTAGTTTCTTGGTTCTGAACATGCTTGCTTAGCTCCTCAACTGTGGTCCCCATCATTCTAGCCAATACCTTAAAAGTGTTCTTCTTATCACTTTTCCAAATGACTCTACCTCAAAATTCATATTTCACCTTTATCAACTCGGCATACTCTTCATGCGTTGGAAACAAATGTACCTCGTTTAGCATGAAGCAGTGATGGGAAGGGTCCTAGAATTGTAGCATGGCTTGAATCAATTGAGTGTCAATCTCAACTTTCAACAAAGAAGCTATATACCCAAACTTTTTATAAACCTCTCTTGATACGCTCTATCCCAAATTTCCCATATCTTAACCAAGCAAGCAATGTCACCTTGCTCAAAAGTGGTGTTATGACACACCCGGACCTAGCACGACTTTTCGTACAAACGGAATAGCGTAAGATGGCGTATTTATTAAACAATATGTCGATCCGGCTGTGTCTAATTAAGAAGAGAAGTTTAAATTAGGATAAGACGGAGTTGGAAGATAAAGTAATTAACCGTGCATGGAAATTAGTGAAATGCCAAAAAGACCTCCAATTAAGTCCCTAAAAATTTATTATGGGCCCCGTTGGCACAAGAAATCAAAGGATTTAGTTAACGGGTAAAAATGGAAAAAAGTTGAAAAAGGAGAAAAACTTCGACCAGGGCCCGAGTGGACCTGGCGTCGGGCTGCCCTATAAATAGAGGAGGGGGCCGAACCTTTCTTCATTTTTCTTTTCTTTTTCTTTCTTTTTTTCTTCTTTTCTCTCTGGAGCCGACCGGAGGCATTTTGGACAATTGGCAAATTGAGACAGTTCGGCCACCAGATCAAGGTGAGTTTCTAGTATGTTGTTCTTCTCACCTCGATCTACGTTATGTTAAGTTTGCACGCACATCCATGCATCGGTTTAGCCTAGATCTCAGTTTTCAGCTTTTAACCAGATTAAAACTTTAAACTCAAAAAAGTGGATTTCAGGCTGGTGGATTAAGGTGAGTTTTTACTCGGTTATAGTACTCACCTTAATCTACGTTATATTCCATTTTTACGCATTTCTGTGCACCGGGTGTGAATAAATCAGAGATTTAGTCAATTTGGGCTAAATCTCGGTCTACGAGAAAATTGGACCGGTGTTTCTCGTTTCTGCCTCGGCATATCTGTCGTGGATGCCATGAGGATCGCCTCTCTAAGTTTGTACGTCGAAAGGAGGAGAAACGAGTGTGAAAACTGGGGGAGAGACCGGCCGAAGAACTGGTCAATCGAGTCCCTGTTTAGATATTTTTATATAATATTGTTATATTAAAAGATATTTATATATTATATCATTATAATGTCTATATATCTCATAGGTGGGCTTTTTGAGCCCAATTTCTAGTAGAACTTGGCCCAATCCGTGTGTGGCCTAGCCTAGTCCGGGTGTGGGGCCCATGGGCACCCAGGGGCATTTTGATAATTTTTCGTCAAGAATCCGATTTTAGCCCTGAAACCTCCCGGACACTTTTCTATGTGCCGGGCCCAGCCCGAGTGCGCGGCCCATGGCCCCAGGGGTATTTTCGTAACTTTTCACCGAGTGTCCATTTTTTACCTCGAAACCTCCTAGACACTTTTCTAAGCCCGAATCACGTTCAAGCCCAGTCGTAGGTCATGTTAGAGTCTCGTAGGTGCATTCATAAATTTAACTATGAATGCTAACGTATATTTCTGTGTATTAGGGCTCCGGGTGAATCGAATGCGGCGATACTCCGGAGGTTGAGCTACATAGAGCGCTTGGGAGTATACGAATCTCCCAATACTGTGAGTGGCTTAGATTTCTTTGTTTAGCCACTGGGAACAAATGTTTTAAAAATGATTTTAAAAACATAAATGTTTTCAAAAAGGTTTTGGGATACGGGAAATCCACCCACACACTTGTCTGTGATATACCCACACGGTGAGTGGGATGTTTTAAAAAGAAATATAAAACTTATGTGTGTGTGATTTATATGTTCTAAATACAAATGTTTTATACGTATATATGTATTTTTTCAAATATTCTTATTATGATTATTGAGGGTACGATGCCCTTGGGAAATGAGTGATTGAGAGGGTTCCTTGGGGCTCCAATTTGCGGGAGCGTGGACCGAGTTTGAGAGCATGCATGATACTCAGCCGTGGACTGCCTATCGAGGGGCACGGTGAGTCGAGCCTGGTTGGGAGAGGCGCGTAGGGAAACTCGCCAGAGCTCCAGTTCACTGTGTTCCACCACAGCGAGACACCGCCGAGGGAAAGGGCTAGAGAGATAGAAAATAGAAAATATTATTGAATGAGAAAATAGCTAGCCCTTGGTGCAGTGAGGCATATGACGACCGACGGGTCGAGCCTCCAGTATAAAAGAGATGCCAGCCCATTTGAGATATATAAATTTATTTTATTTAAGATGCTTTTAAAAGAGGGTTCTCAGCAGGAGAGCCAGAAAAGAGTTTTCAAAAGAAAAATATTATTTTATTATTATTTTATTTTATTTTATTTTAGATTTCCCTTATCTGCCCTAACCCAGATGGAGATTCTTAGAACCTCTGTCACTCACCTGTATCCAATGTGGATGGATGCAGATTTGCGTACGGAGTTAGCTTTAGAAAGGAGGCTCACTAGAAGACATCGGTGGCTTAGGCTTAGTAGTTTTCTGCTGCACATGTATTCCTTTTAAATTAATCCACTGGTGCACTATTTAAGTTTTATTATTTTATTAAATGACTTTAATTAAAGTTTTAAAGGTTTTGCAGCGATGGTATCCATTTCAATGCCTTGCGGTGTTTCTGGTGCGTGACCGGCTGGCACGTACTTCGAGGCAGCACGGCGGTTGCCACGTGGCCGACCCGGGCGGGTCGGGGCGTGACATGTTAACTTGATCTGGAAGTGTAGATTCAGCAATTAAACAAACCTTGATCTACGGCTGAGCTTTTCCATTATGAGTCGTGACATGGATTGGATCAAGATCGGTGTCATCAGCGAGAGGTGCCTTCCCCTTGTTTCCAGCCATAACTAATTATCCTTGTGCCTTTAATTGTGATTTGGCAAAACCCTATATGCGAAATGATGTGCAAAGGATGCATGACAAGGAAATACAGGAAATGAAATTAGTATCCATAGGAAAATAAAACAAGATATATAAAAGAATTTCCTTTCTTTTTAGCCAAGATAATGTCCTTTTTTTGTATGTGATTATAAATTTCTTCATAATAAAGTCATCCAATCGGGCAACAATGCCCTTGGGATAGGTAATCTTCCTATTGTGGATAAGGTGCCCTTACCCACTCTACAGTCCAAATAGAACTTGTGGAACATAATGGTAAAGGTGACAAGTGTTCCTTCACGTGTCCTAGTTTTGGTTTTCATTCAATTTAGGATTGGCTCTACCTAAGTTTAGCCTTCTCACAAGCATCTATATGCTGGGTTCAATGTTCTAAGGGCCAAAGGTTCCCAAATTGTCCCCAAAACTCCTTCACCCATTATAGGTTGCAAATTGGAGAGGGTTCAATTTGAGTGGAGGCATTTCACTACTAAACTCTGTTTAGAGGTGATCGCCCCATAAGAGCTAGCTACTTTGCCTCCCCCTAGTAGGTGAGAGGCCGAGTACAGTAAGGCTGATGCATGAATGCAATTTGTGAAGTGTGTATGAAGGAACATACATAATTTTTACCAATACCACAACTAAACATAATTTAAATTCAAATTAGAGAAATACAAAAATAATTAGTAATTATAACAAATAATATGACAATAAATAATTGGTAAAAAAACAAAAACAAAACAAACAAACAAGTGATGTAAATTAGAACGTAATTATTCACAAAATCACACTAACATGCCCCTAAGAAAAAAATTATTCACAAAATTAAACAATGATATAACCAACTATTAACACCTAGAATAAGACTAAACTAATTAATGGCTTAACTCTCTAACTACGTCCCCAGTGGAGTAGCCAAGTTGTCGCAACGTGCGGGTCTGGAAACCCTATCGTCCAACTTGTCAAAATTTATGGAGTCGTCACTAATCTTTTTTCTTAGTTGTGATTAGTCACCTATGTGAATCTACCAATCCTAATGTAGTTATGGGTACACTAAGCTAGGTAGGTTCCGGTCTACAAAACAGAGTTGAGTTCGGGAGTTCATGTACGTGTGGGGAATGATCAGCACCCCCACAATACCCGTCAAAATGACGGTACCATCTTAATCTAGTCTCATCCTAGGTCTTATTAAAATCAAGATTGTGTTTTATTTTAAGGATAACCAAAAAATATCTTTACACCATTTATTAATCTTTTTTATTATTTTATTATTTTAAAAAATCATTGCTTAGAAATGTTAAACTTATATATGATGCATGTGATGCAAAGTTATTTAATTAGTTAAAAACGAGAGTAAAGTTTTTATTAGAAATTCTTTCTAAACTACTTCGATTACCTGATTAAGTTTAAAGAGAACTCCTCCCTAAAGGACTATTCCAAGAAGCATCTACACAACTTAAAGTAATGACCACCCTCATTGGGTCCATTTTTCATTAGACAATTTATATCTCAAATGCAATGACAAGTATAATATGATATGCAAGTGTAATAATTTAATTTAATTAAAATTATTATTACCTGATTAAGTTTAAAGGAGACCCTACCCTAAAGGATCCTTCCAAGAAATGTCTACACGATTTCAAAGAAGGCCCTTATTGGGTCTTTTTCAATTTACAATTTATATACAAATATCATGACAAATAATAATAAGGAAATGGATACATGTTAATACTTTACAAATATAACAATAATGAATAATGAATAATGACAATTCAAGTTTAAAGATGACAATTCAAGTGATTTATTATATCTACCAAACACTAATGGCTAACAGGACACGAACAACAGAGTTATACACAAACAATTGTCATAGAGACATTGCAATGAAATATAAAGGCCAACAATTTTTGTCTACCTTAATTCACGTGCTCACTTTTAAAAGGCAAGTCTTTTATTTTGTTCTCCATTGATCATGTCATAAAAGCACATGGGACCTCATTAACTATCAACAAAAGGTACATCAGACAATCATGTAGATAATATAAAAACTATAGCAGAGGAAATTTTACCAGAAGGAATCCAAAAGCACCGATCTAAATGATGAGAGAGAAAAAAATTACTGAGTTCCAGTGAGCTTGTACGCTGGTGTGTTGCAGCAAATCCAAAGTTTGCTTTGTCTTACTCATCTTTTCTCAAATCGGTTCTTGTCTCTCAATTGTGTTGGCCTCTGGCCATTATAATGGAACCGAAAGAAGAGAACAAAAATAAAAGTTTCTCTAGCACAATTTTGACAGACTCTTTTTCTTATTTTTTTTGAATTTTTCTCTCTGTGTTTTCTTCTTGTAGGAGTGGGTATTTATACACAAGGATGAGCTCCAAACATGGTAACAAATTATCCTAAATTAATACTAACTGAAAAATTAAAATTAAATTGGGAAAATTCAAATTAATGTGATTGAAGAATAAATTTAAAATTATTTGATTTTTGAAAGTCAAATTGATTTTGTAATTAATCGTAATTGAAAACTAATTTGGTAAAAGTAAACTCTACCATTAAAACTAAGGCTAAATGCTCAAATCAGGACGCAATGTTTAGGGGTCTGCTCATTTGAAGACTAAACCTTTTAATTGTAACAAATCATGACTAAATCTACACGGGTTGTAACAAACAAGGATATTAATGGACGGAAATTTGGATTTGTAGAGCACGCGCCGTGACCGTAACAGAATGATGATGTGGCATTTTTTTTTACTTTCAAATTAAATTACGTAATTTTTTATTTATGTTTTCCTAATAATGATCAAAAGTAAAAAAGAAAAGCCAATTAAACAAAAAAGGATTTAGGAAAGAGCTCGATAAGAGAGAGAAAAACCTATCTCGGTTAAATTTGCCAGTACTCTTTATCCTCATCTTCCTCTCGTCAATATTCTTCTTCCCTTAAATGTTCTTCTTCTGCTACATGTGATAACTGTGGGTTGATCCTTCCCTACACCATTGTTGTTTTTTTTTTTTTTTTCTGTTGCTCGAAAAAAAATTAAAGGGAATGAGTTATTCAGCTGGATCTTCTGCATCTTTTGATTCTGCAAGTGCAAGGTATGGCTTTAGATTTTGTTTGGTTTAGTTTAGGGTTCTTTTTTAACAGTTGCAACATTTAAATTTTATAATATTGATGTTGGGTTTTTCTTCATTTTGCAGTGGAAAGAGAGAGAGAATTGGGAATTATGACCTAAGTAGCTATAAACTAATTAATGGCAGTTATTCAGTTGAAATGGATTATGAAGGGAAGGCAGTTCTCTGTCATTGCAAGTTGAAAGCACCTAGGTGAAGTTCTTGGACTTTCCAAAATCTTGTTAGAAGATTCTATGGTTGCCATAGATACCCAGTAAGTAGAAGAAAATGAAACATGAAGTTCCTTAATGCATTTTTTTCTTCTTCCTTAGTTTGTTGGTGTCTAAATTTCCTTTGAAAATGTAGGAGTTTGATTGTGGATTTCACAGCTGGCATCATCCAAAATTCCCTGATAGAGCAACTGAGATAATTTTTGAGTTGAGAAAGAGAGAGAGACAATTATATGAGTATGTCAAGAACTTGAAGGATGAGGTTGAAGATTACAAGGATAATGCCTTGGAGATTGTTCAAGCTGAAGTTATTGAAGAAAATTTTCTATTAAAAAGCGAAGTTTCTAATTTGAGGCTTAAATTAAAGGAAATGGAGAAAACTATTAGTGTCACGCCCCGACCCGCTCTAGGCCGGCCACGTGGCAACCGCCGCGCTGCCTCGAAGTACGTGCTGGCCAGTCACGCACCTAAGGCACCACAAGACATAAATGGGCATCATCGCTGTCAAATAAACTAAAACTTTAATTAGAAAATATTTAATAAAATAATTAACTTTAAAAGTAATGCCAGTGGACTAATTGAGAGAATACCTACGCAGCGGAAACTTCTAAACCTAAGCCACTGACGCCTCCTAGCGAGCCTCTTTTCTATAGCTTACTCCGATCGCAGATCTGCATCCATCCACATTGGATACAGGTGAGTGACAGAGGTTCTAAGAATCTCCATCTGGGTTAGGGCAGATAAGGGAAATCCAAAATAAAATAAAATAAAATAATAATAAAATAAACATTTTTCTTTTAAAATCCTTTTCCGGTCCTCTCGTTGAGAACCCTCTTAAAAAAAACACTTTAAATAAATAAATATACATAAAATGGGCTGGCATCTCTATCATACTGGAGGTGCGACCCGCCGGTCGTCTTATGCCTCACTGCACCGAGGGCTATCTCTTTTCTTTCTAAAAATATTTTCTCTTTCTCTTTCTCTTTCTCATTCTCTTTCTCTAGCCCTTTCCCTCGGTGGTGCCTCACTGTGGTGGAACACAGTGAACTGGAGCTCTGGCGAGTTTCCCTACGCGCCTCTCCCAACCAGGCTCGACTCACCGTGCCCCTCGATAGGCGGTCCACGACTGAGTATCATGCATGCTCTCAAACTCGGTCCACGCTCCCACAAATTGGAGCCCCGAGGAACCCTCTCAATCACTCATCTCCCAAGGGCATCGTACCCTCAATAATCATAATAATAATAATATTTCAAACGTATATATATATATAACATTACATATTTAAAATATTTAAACACACACACGTAGTCTATATATTTCTTTTTAAGACATCCCACTCATTGTGTGGGTATATCACAAGCAGGTGTGTGTATGTGGATTTCCCATATCCCAAAATCTTTTTGAAAAACATTTATGTTTTAAAATCATTTTTAAAACCCTTTTCCCCAGTGGCTAGACAGAGAAGTCTAAGTCACTCACTGTATTGGGAGAATCGTATACTCCCAAGCGCTCCATGTAGCTTAACCTCCGGAGCATCGCCGCACTCGATTAACCGGAGCCCTAATACACGGAAATATATGTTAGCATTCATAATTACAATTTATGAATGCACCTATGAGGCTCTAATATGACCTATGACGATGTTTGGAAGTGATTCAGGGCTTAGAAAAGTGTCCGGGAGGTTCCGGGTAAAATTTGGACACTTGGTGAAAAATTACGAAAATACCCCTGGGGGTCCATGGGCCACTCGGGCTGAGCCGGACACTTAGAAAAGTGTCCGGGAGGTTCCGGGGCTAAAATTGGACTCTCGGCGAAAAATTACCAAAATGCCCCCGGGGGCCCGCGGGCCCCACACCCGGGCTAGGCTGGGTCCCACACGGGTTGGGCCAAATTCTACTCGAAATCGGGCTCAAAAAGCCCTCCTATGAGATATTTATACATTATAATGATATAATATATAAATATATAAATATATTAATATAATATATAAATATCTTTTAATATAATAATAATATATTGAAAATATCTAAACAGGGACTCAATCGGCCAGTTCTTCGGCCGGTCTCTTCCCCGGTTTTCGTACTTGTTTCTCCTACTTTCGACGTACAAACTTAGAGAGGCAATCCTCATGGCATCCACAACGGATATGCCGAGGCAGAAACGAGAAACATCGGTCCAATTTTCTCGTAGACCGAGATTTAGCCCAAATTGACTAAATCTCCGATTTACTCACACCCAATGTACAAAAATGTCTAAAAACGGAATGGAACGTAGAATAAGGTGAATACTATAACACACTAAAAACTCACCTTATTCCACTGGCCCGAAATCCACTTATTTGAGTTTAAAGATCTAATCCGGTCAAAAGTTGAAAACTTGGATCTAGGCTAAACCGATGTATGGATGTACGTGCAAACTTAACATAACGTAGATCGAGGTGAGAAGAACAACATACTGGAAACTCACCTTGATCTGATAGCCGAGCATGTCCCACTTTGCCAATTGTCCAAAATACCTCCGGTCGGCTCCAGAGAAAAAAGAAGAAAAAAGAAAGAAAAAGAAAAGAAAAATGAAAGAAAGGTTCGGCTCCCTCCCCTATTTATAGGGGAACCAGACGCCGGGTCCACTCGGGCCCCGGGTCAAACTTTTTTCCCTTTTTCAACTTTCTTCTATTTTTACCCGTTGGCTAAATCCTTTGATTTCTTGTGCCAATGGGGCCATAATAAATTTCTAGGGACTTAATTGGAGGTCTTTTTGGCATTTACTAATTTCCATGCACGGTTAATTACTTTATTTTCAAACTCTGTCTTATCCTAATTTTAACTTCTCTTCTGACTTGACACAACCGGACCGATCCATTGTTTAATTAATACGTCATCTTATACTATTTCGTTTGTACAGAAAAGTCGTGCTAGGTCCGGGTGTGTCAACTCTCCCTTCCTTCTAAAAATTTCATCCTCGAAATTAAACAAGGTAGCTTGGGGAGGTTTGGCATCCATTCGAAGCCCTTTTTCCGTTTTTGAATAGTGTTCGTATTACTATTCGTTGCTGACGCCCACCAATTCACGTCTAATCTCTTCCGATCATGTTTGTTCAAGAACAGCTCTGCTTCTCTTCTGTTCTTGAGTTTGAACCTCATCTTTTTCTTAGCATAGCCTACTCTTACCCTTCCATGGGTTAGGCTCACTTCGCTTCCACTGCGTTAACTCGATTCTTTCGCCGTGTCCTTATCCTTGTTCTTTTTCAAGTCTCTTTTGACGAGACTATCCTTTTTGTTGCCTCTGAGGTTCCAGACCTCTTACTCTTCTTAAGAGTTCCTCCTCCTTTTCATTGCCATTGCCTCTCACGACGAGGCTATCCTCTGGCGCATTCCTTGTCGTTTCGCGGTCTTGTACTCATCTTGTAACCAAGCTATTGGGAAAGACCTTCGCTTAACTCCCTCGCCTTCGCGGTGAGGATGCGGTGAGTTAATTGTCTTTCCCCCTATCTTGGTTTTAATTCTCGGTTTCGTCCCTTACTTCCATTCTCTTTCTTATACTCTTCTTCCATTCAAATTTCATGGTGTATGAGTCGAGCTCCAACATACACTGGCCCACACACGGCCACATCATAATAGAGGAATCAGAGATCATGCCCTCTCGGCTCTCACAATCTGACCCACTCGCTGACCGCCCATCACAATCACAAATAGGGCCCTCGGCCCGTCATATCACATATAGGGCCCACGGCCCATCTCATATCATCTCTCCTCCTCACAAGGACGGAGAACTCTGGGAGGTCTCATGCTCTCCCCCAATCACACACAGGGCCGGTCCTCTCGAGTGGTCATCGCAGAGATCCTCAAGATCTCGATCTCTGGCCCTTCCTCACATAGGGACGCCTCACATGGCTCCCAAGTCAATCACACTTGAGCCTCGACCTCATACCCATTCATGCCATTTCTCTAGCCTCTTAGGCTTTCTCTCATCTTTCACTCCCTTGGAGTGTCCACTTAAGGAGGTGCCGCACGTTTCTCTTCCTTTCGACTTCTTTCCTTCACATTAGCTCCCTTGCTAATGGTCAATCTCTTTTCCTTCTTTCATCAACAGTATTATTTTCTGGGGTTTCCTTATCCCCTTCTCTAACCTTTTCTTCCTTTCCATCCACCCACGTCCATTGTGGGGTCCACATTTTCTTTTACTTTTCAACTAACGCGGATCAGCGCGCTTCATGCACGTTATACTCGTGTGGCACCTTTCGTAGCTTCTTTATCTTCATGCTTCTTCTTCTTAGGGTTTCTCGTCCCTTTACTCAATTTTGCTCTTCTCTTGGGTCGGTTGCTGCTTCTTGGCATCGTTTGCAGTTCTTGAAATCTCTATATCCTTTATCTTTAAGATTATCTCTGTATCTATTCTCTTTTCCATATTCCTTTACCTTGATCCACGTGACCTTTCACGTTGTATCCAAGATTTCTTTACTTTGGCCTCATTCTTCCCTTTCTTTGCTTTCTTTATCATTCTTATCCTTATTCCTCTTTTCTTCTAACACCTTTGATTCTCTTGGGTGTTAGAATTTCCTTTCTGCTCTTCATACTGGCTGTGCTCATAGAAGTTTATGAGCCTAATCAATTCTTCCTTTATTCCCGTACTCCTTCCATTAAGTACTCAGGGTTCTCTCTTGTCACCTTTTCTGTTTTAGTTTCCTCATCTCTTGCTTTACCAATATGGGTTTCCTTTCTCTTAGCCATTTTCGGCTCTTAATCCATTGATATCTCTTCTTTGTCTTTTGATTTCATGGTTTATTTATCGTAGGTAACACCTTTCTCTATCTTCATTACCTTTCTGTCTTGCCCACGCCAAGCTGACTCCACCTTAGCTTGGTTTGACTTCATCTCCCACATCTTTTCTTCACTTATCATTCTTCGGGGAGTTCATCCTCAAAGTTAGCTTACTCCCCTCCTTCTAAAAGATTTAACTTATCCTTCGTATCCATTAACCTTATACTCTTAATTCCTTCTATTCCACTCTTTTGCCATGATCTCACCTTTTTGTCTTTTCCAGTTTCAATCATCATCTATTCATCATTGTTTTGTCCTCACTCCTTTCTTCGATTTTTACCTAGGTCGATCCATTTTCCTCCTTCTTTGGGTTTGATTATCCTTAAAGCTTCCATCATCATCATTATCCTCATTATCATCCTTGTTTCACTTTTGTTTACTTCACCCTCATTTCATATCCCTACATATCCTTACTTCTTTATTTCTCTCTTCTTCTCTTTCATCCATTCACATTCTTAATCCTCTGTCATCTTCTTCCAAAATCAAATAATCGGGGGTTTCTTCTTCCTTTCACCAATTTATATCCCTGACCCCTTTTTCTCTTTCTTGGTTCTGGCCTCCGATAATCCTTGTTTACTCATTTCTTTCCTTGATTTATTCATTTTATGATGTAGTACCTTGGCTTGACTCGAGTCGGGGTCCATTATGCTCGACTTTCTTTAGCTAACATCCGTTTCTAAGTCTTTTATTCGCTTTTATTCTTTAGGTCTTTCTTAGTCCTCTTTCTAGGTTTCTTTTAATCTCCTTCTCATGTTCTTCTTTAATCTATCTCTAAGTTATTCACCTAGGCTTTGTCTCTAACCCTGATTTCCTAGTCTCATTCTTTTACTAATCCTGGTCAGCCATTTGGAGTTATTAACCTATGGTTAATTATGAAATTATAGCTATTTAAGGTTAAAGTTTTCTACTGACGGGTTATACTTTTCTTCTTTTAAGGCTCTACCCCTAGTTAACAAAACTTAGTTCATCAACTGAACTAAGTCTCTCTTTCTTCTAAGCCTTGTTCTTCTTTTATTAGCCTAGGATCTTCCTTTACCTAGGGTTTTTTATGCTTTCTTTCTTCATTAAGAAAGCCTCCGCACTACATCACGACATTTCTTAATCCTTTGTTTAAGGGTTCGTTTTCTTCTCCTTTCCTCTTCTTCTTTCTCACCAATTCCATTTGGTGATATCTTCACGATACTGGAGGAAATTCTCTTCGTGCCTTCCATTATCACGAATGCAAACATTCTATCATTGTCGTACGTTACTCTCTCTCTTCGCTCGCTTATTTCCCATTAGTCTCATTAAGATTCTCTCTTGTTATCCTTTGGGGGTCTCCTCCTTCTTACTTTCCTTAACGATCAATTAATAAAGATTCATCACTTTTAATCCCCTTAAAAATGGAGGTTTACATCTTATCTTTCTCTTATTTCCATCTCCTCCGTCTTCATTCCCTTTCTCTTTTGTCCATTATCCTTTTTAACATTGGTATCCAATGGTCAACCAAGTAGCAACGGATGTACTACTCGTTGACCACCTGGATGTGATCTCCTTTCCTTCTTTCCTCATTCTCCATCTTGTCATCATTATCTTGTTCCTTCTCATCGTTTCCCAAAAATGGCTTCTCTCTTATTCCTTTTTCCTTACTCTTCCTTATGGCCATCCTTGAATCCTTTAGGGCTTTTACTTATCAATCTTTCATATCCTCAAGTGATCTTCCCACATGTCACCTCTTGAGATCTTGAGCTCACTCTTTCCCTTCCAATTTCCTTGGATGCTTCTCCTCGATTGACTTCAGACGAACTCTCTTTCGTCCACCTATGCCCTCTTTCTTTCACCACTTACACACCACTGTGTAAGAATAAATGAAGTTAGCTAGCCCTTGCTGCCACTTCTCTCTCATCATGCTCACTCCTTGGAGCATCATCCATGCAATCTGTGGGCTTATCCCGCCAGACTTGCCAACCTGTGGGCTCTTCGGCAATCATTTCTCTTCATCTCCATTTGATGCTTTGTGAGGTCCTCATCGATCCTTCATCTGATTGCTCGGATGCTCCATCTCACGTCTTAAGGTTTTTGGTCAACCGCATCTTCCATGATTGACTCCTCCGATTTCTTTCATCCTAACCCAACTCTCTCTCATAGGGTACACACCAACGGTGTAGAAAATGAGAGAAGCGAGGTTAGCGTTCACGCACGTTATACCCACCTTGACCCCTTGCCTCGTTCTAGCCGCTTCATTTCCTCCCAAGTTTTACACGTCACTAGTGTAAAGAATTGGGGCAACGCATCTAGTTTACGCTTGACACTCGCTGCTTTACTAGCGAGTCTCGATGTTCACGACTTCAAGGATTGAACATCGAAGGTTGTGGGCATCGAACCAGTTTCCACTGGTAAGCCTCTAACTAGGCTTCGTCGAAAGACCGGATGAGACATCATCTATCCCGTCATCTCAAGGGAAATACAGTCCCTTGCATAGTTTAGCCGTCGAGTAGAAGGAACATTGAAAGTTGAAGATTTGAGTTTGGCGGTTTCTTGGAAAGCGTGCCTTGCCTGCACGAATCTCGAGAAAGAAGGTGGTCGTAATGTCTTCACACTTAAGACCACACTAAAGAACACTATTTGGTGGCTTGCTGCTAAAGAAGGTATTATAAGAGTACGTATGATCAGTCATGACGCTTTCGAGTAGCTACATACCCGAACTCTTGAGTTCTAAACCTATTTATTCCACTGGCTTCGAAAACATTTGAAAACGTTTTGAAAATATTTTGAAAACACTTTTTGAAAATATTTTATAGGTTTTGAAAACCGTCAGAATCTTTTAAATGCTCTGATACCGTCAGACGTTGTCCATTCACCACAAAACGTTCTTCTTTATCATTTTCTACTTTTATTGCTCCATTGGAATACACCTTTGTAATTGTAAAGGGTCCAGACCATCGCGATCGCAGCTTACCTGGAAATAAAGTAAAACGAGAGTTAAATAATAAAACTTTCTGACCCAATTTAAACTCCCTTTTTAGAATGATGCGATCATGAAAAGCCTTGGTCCTTTCTTTGTAGATTCGTGCATTCTCGTACGATTCTCTTCTCATCTCTTCTAGCTCATTCAGTTGGAGAAATCTCTTTTCACCAGCAACCTTATAATTGTAATTCAGCTCCTTGATTGCCCAATAAGCCTTGTGTTCCAGCTCCACCGGTAAATGACATGATTTACCAAAAACTAATCTGAATGGAGACATCCCCAAAGGTGTCTTATATGCTGTCCTATATGCCCAAAGAGCATCATCCAACTTCCAAGACCAGTCATTCCGAGGTTTACTCACTGTTTTTTCCAAGATGGACTTCAATTCTCGATTAGAAATTTCCACTTGACCACTGGTTTGTGGATGATATGTGGTTCCAGTCTTGAAATTACATCCATGCTTCTTCAAAAAGCCTCGAAATTGAGCATTTTGAAAGTGCACTCCATTGTCGGTGATGAATGCTTTAGGAACTCCAAATCTTGTGAAGATATGCTTCTTCACAAATTTCACCACACTAGATGCTTTATTGTTTGGCAAAGCTGAAGCTTCAACCCATTTGGAGACATAATCGACAGCCACCAAGATGTATTCGTTATTATTAGATTTCGGGAACGGTCCCATAAAATCTAATCCCCATACATCAAAGATTTCAACTTCAATGATTGCTTGTTGAGGCATCTCTTGTCGTCTGCCGATTTTCCCGGTTCTTTGACATGGATCACAGCCCATAATGAAGGATTTAGCATCCTTGAATAACGTAGGCCAAAAGAATCCACATTGAAGAACTTTAGCAACAGTTCTATCGGGTCCATGATGCCCTCCATATGGTGACGAATGACATTGATGAAGAATCAATTGCATCTCTTCTTCTGGCACACATCTACGAATTACTCCATCACCACATCGTCGAAATAGTAACGGCTCATCCCAATAATAATAACGAATTTCAGCAAGGAATTTCTTCTTTTGAGCAAAGGAAATATCATCAGGAATGATGCCAGCCACCAAATAGTTCACATAATCAGCAAACCAAGGAGTAGATTCATGAACCATCCAAAGTTGCTCATCTGGAAACATGTCGTTGATTGGTTCTTCTCGCACTTTGATTTCAGGCTCCAATCTAGACAAGTGATCAGCTACAAAGTTTTCTGATCCCTTTTTGTCTTTTATTTCCAAATCGAATTCCTGCAAAAGAAGTATCCAACGCATCAGTCTAGGCTTGGAATCCTTTTTGGCAAATAAATACTTAAGAGCAGAATGATCAGTGTAAACGATCACTTTAGAAGCAACTAAATAAGAGCGAAATTTGTTAAAAGCAAAGACAATAGCCAATAGTTCTTTTTCAGTTGTCGCATAATTGATTTGAGCTTCAGTGAGAACTTTGCTCGCATAGTGAATGGCATGCAATTTCTTGTTTTGTCTTTGGCCTAAAACAGCTCCTATGGCATATTCACTAGCATCACACATGATCTCAAAAGGTTGAGTCCAATCAGGAGTAGCCATAATTGGGGCCGAAATCAGCTCCTTTTTTATCCTATTAAAAGCATTCAAACAATCATTAGTGAAATTAAATGGAACATCTTTTTGAAGTAATTCACACAAGGGCTTAGTGATTTTAGAAAAATCCTTTATGAAGCGCCTATAAAAGCCAGCATGTCCCAAGAAACTTCTCACGGCTTTGACCGATGTAGGAGGAGGCAATCTTTCAATGACTTCAACTTTTGCTTTGTCCACTTCAATTCCTTTTTGAGATATTTTATGACCCAAAACAATTCCTTCTTGAACCATAAAATGGCATTTTTCCCAATTAAGCACCAAATTGGTCTCCTCACATCTCTTTAGAACCTGTTCCAGATTCAAAAGACATTCGTCAAAGGAGTGACCAAAAACAGAAAAATCGTCCATAAATACCTCAATTGTTTTCTCCACCATGTCGGAGAAAATAGCCATCATGCAACGTTGAAAAGTAGCAGGGGCGTTGCATAAGCCAAAGGACATTCTTCTGAAAGCAAAAGTCCCATAAGGACAAGTGAAAGTAGTCTTCTCCTGGTCTTGAGGATCAATTGGTATTTGGTTATATCCAGAATAACCATCAAGGAAGCAATAGAATGCATGACCAGCTAGCCTCTCAAGCATTTGATCAATGAAAGGAAGGGGAAAATGATCCTTCCTTGTTGCTGCATTAAGCTTACGGTAATCTATGCAAACTCGCCATCCGGTCACAGTTCTTGTAGGAATCAACTCATTCTTTTCATTGGTAATTACGGTCATTCCTCCCTTCTTAGGTACAACCTGCACAGGACTAACCCAAGAGCTATCAGAAATCGCATAAATTATACCAGCATCTAAAAGTTTAAGCACCTCATTCCTAACTACTTCTTTCATGTTAGGATTCAAACGGCGTTGACTCTCTACAGAAGGTTTAACATTCTCCTCCATCAGAATTTTGTGTGTGCAAATAGATGGACTAATCCCTCGAATATCAGCAATTGACCAAGCAATCGCTAAGCGATGTTCACGTAGAACTCGCACAATCTTTTCTTCTTCAATTGCTTTTAAAGATGAGGATATTATCACAGGAAAAGTGTTGGATTCACCTAGAAAGGCGTATTTAAGATGTGATGGCAATGGTTTCAATTCTAATTTTGGTGGCTCTTGTGTTGAGGGTAAAGGTTTAGGTTTTCCTTCTCCTAAGTCTTCAATGACTTTTGAAAATTTATTCCTAATTGGTTCACCTTCTATCCTATGAGCACACACCAAAACGTCTTCCTTAGTCTCATCCTCACCTAAAGCAATACAAGACTCTAAAGGATCATCATAAATTAATCGAGGTAGTGAGTCCTGAACTATAGAGTCCACACAATCAATCCTATAGCAATGGTCATCTAGAGTTGGTCCCTTCAAAGCCTTGAAGACCTTAAATTCCTCTATTTCATTACCAATCCTAAAGGTCATTTTTCCAGCTGGAACATCAATTAATGCTCCACCAGTGGCCATAAACGGTCTACCTAAGATAATAGGCACATTAATATCATATTCCATATCCAAAATCAAAAAGTCAGCAGGGAAGATTAACTTCCCCACTTTAACCAACAAATCTTCTACTATTCCAATTGGATATCGAATAGATCGATCAGCTAATTGCAAAGCTACTGTGGTTGGTTTCATCTCTCCAATTCCAAGTTTCCTGAATAATGATAAAGGAATCAAGTTAATGCTTGCACCCAAATCACAAAGACATTGATAAATGTTAGTAGAACCAAAATGACATGGGATGATGAAACTCCCTGGATCCTTCAGCTTAGGAGGTAGCTTCCTTTGGAGGATTGCACTGCATTCCTCATTCAACGGTACTGTTGCAAATTCTTCAAGCTTCTTCTTGTTAGAAATCAAATCTTTTAAGAATTTGGCATATGTGGGCATATTAGCAAGAGCCTCAGCAAATGGGATGTTGATTTCTAGCTTTCGGAAAATATCCAGGAATCTCTGGAACTGGCTTTCATCCTTCCTCTTCTTCAATCTCTGAGGAAACGGAATTGGTGGAACATATGGTTGGACAGATGGATGTGGCTCCAGGACAACACCGGCGCCGGTTCTAATAACTTCCGGGGCCGTTTCTGAACTGGCAGGAAGCAGTGAAGAAGTCGACGTAGTTACGGCGCCGTTTTTAACATTAACCGGTGCCGTTTCTTTCTCATCAGCAACGTGGCCTGGGCATTGTCGACTTGAACCGGCGCCGTTTGTCTCTATAACCGGCCGCGTTTCAAGTCTGCTCTCACATCTTTCATTTTCTGCTTCAGGGACTTCATCAGTTGCTACTCGGTTATTTCTTTCTGGTGAGTCTTCAAGCAATTTTCCACTACGAAGTGTGATAGCCATCACACCTTGCCTTGGATTGACTTCCGTATTACTCGGCAGTTGCCCTTGCCCACGTTCATTCATAGTTTTTGCCATTTGTCCCATCTGAACTTCAAGATTTTTAATGGCTGCTGAATGAGAATCAACAGTCTTTTCCAACTTGTCTATTTTATCAAGCTTCTGAAGCTGAGAAAGCTGAGAACTGACTTGAGTCATGAAAGTTTGAAGCTTGTCTTCAATTCCATTGTCTTGCCCAGTTGGTTGAGAATGTTGTGGGCGCTGTCTTTGCAAAAGATTTGGAGGTCTATTGGCAGAACCTTGATTGGACCACGAAAAATTTGGATTATTTCTCCAAGCTAGGTTATATGTAGGTGCAAAAGGATCATTCTTACTCCCTTGCTGTCCTCCATATGCACCCATATAGTTAACATTCTCTGAATATTCATCATCTTCTTCACCAGGATTGTCATTCATGCAATATTTGGGAGAGTGGCCATACATACCACAGCGGTAGCATGCCTCTGGTTTCTTTGGCTTTTTGTCTAGAAATACCTTCATCATCTCATCCATCTTAGTGGCTATTGCATCCAATTGACTCTGATTATGAGGTTGAGATGTGCTGGCTCTGGATTTCTTCTTCACCATCCTTTGTTGAGAACTAGCAGCCAAAGCTTCAAAAACATTCTCCAATTGTTCAGCAGTCCTTGTAGTGATATACCCTCCAGTGGCATTGTCAACAGAAGATTGATATTCAGAATCCAAGCCTTCATAGAAAAATTGATAAAGAAGATTGATTGGATAGCCATGATGAGGACATTGGCACACCAATCCCTTGAATCTATCCCAAGCATCATGAAAAGTTTCGTTTTCTTCTTGTACAAAATCTTGGATCCTCTTTCTCAATTCACTTGTCTTCCTAGGAGAGTAGAATTTACGGAGAAAAGCATCAGTTACCTTCTCCCAAGAATCAAGAGAATTCTCTTGTAAGGTTGACAACCAACTCTTTGCTGCTCCTTTCAAACAATAGGGAAAGCATCTCATCTTTAATTCTTCTATTGATATATTGGTGAGAGGAAGAGTAGCCACTATATCATGAAATTCATGGAGAAAATTAAGTGCATCTTCCGAAGGCAGCCCATGAAATTGAGGAAGAATGTTCAACACCGTGTGTTTCAACACATAGTTCTTCGCTGTATCAGGAAGTTGAATGCATGATGAATTGTTTCCCATCTTTGGTCTTTGAATGTCTGCCATAGGATGAGCAGGTTGAGCAGCAGGTTGAACTTGATTTCCTTGATTTGCCGGTGGATTTTCATTAGCTCTATTGTCAGCCATTGTTAGGACTCTCCTTTCTACTTCTTGAAGTCTGACAATTTCAGCTCGTAATGATCTTGCTGTTTTCTCTAGTTCAGGGTCCCAAGGAACTTCTGGATTTAATCCTTCAGTTCGTCGAGTCATAAACTACCTAAGAAACAAAGAAAAAGAAAAATTAAGCTAATTTAAATTAAACTGAAAACAGAAAATAAAATTAAAATTCTAGAACTAAATATATTAGCAATCAAATCAAGTCCCCGGCAACGGCGCCAACTTGATCGGATTTTTTTCGCAAGAGTACGAAATCAAGTAGTAAAGCTTGGAGTATTCCAAGATATCGATCCCACGAGAACTTGAGAAAGCTAACAACCTAATTCCAGCTAAGTTTATAACAAAAAGCAACTTAAATTGAAGAATTTATATGATAAACAATTAAAGAAAGATTATTGTGGAATTAATTGTCCAAAAACGAAAATTAAATAATTCAAAGAAATCAATAGGATGGGATTGAGGGTTTAGGCTTCTCTTCTTAGGTATTTAATCCAATTATGTACAAATCTAATTATCAAGATTAAAATAACAATCACTAATCTACTTAGGAGCCCTCTCAGATCATCCTAAGCTTTCCTAACTAATTGATTACCACCTCTCAGTGCATAAACTAATTGGCTAAGAACATTAAGAACTTTGAATTATAATCAAATCAGTTTCTTCACGACCCTAATTTAATTATGGTTATCACAATAAATTGAATTACTCTCGTATTCAATTAGATTGCGTCTATTTCCCTAGAGCACGAATTATATTTCACCTCTCAGTCCTTCATACAATTCCAAAGATTTATTTTATGTTGGCCAGACATAAAACGCATTAAGAATGAAGAAAACAGATTTAATCACAGATAATCAACTCATACAAGTACTGAATTAAACCCCTTTGAAGATCTACCCAAATCCCCAACAAGAGAATTAGCTACTCATACTTTGAAAAGAAAACAAATTCATTAAATAAAAGAAAAGTAAAGAGATAGAACAATTTTTCCCAAATTGAAGACTTTACTGCTCCTCTCTTCTGAAAAGTATACAAAAGGTACGTCTAAAAGCCCTAAACGTTCGTATTTATACTAGAGAGATTACACAAAATCGGGAGATTAAGAGACTAAGTCGGATTGGACTCAAATGCTCAAAACCGGCGCCGCTTATAGTGTCAACCGGCGCCGCTTCTAGTCGCGTAAGGAACTGAAGCATCTTCACATCATACGGCGCCGCTTCATGTCTGAAACCCCCACCGTTTCTGTTCGATCAAGTCAGTCTTCAAGTCTTCTACTTCAGGCGCCGTTTCTGACATGAAACCTTGCCCGTTTCTGCTTTTCTTCCACTTCTATTGACTTCTCGAACTTCTATCGATCCAAGCTTCACTTTAATCATCTTTTTCAACCATTCCAGCTCCAAATTGCTCCAATTTCTCCTCAATTTTCACCATATAGCTCTCTTACATACAATAAGGCAAAAGTGAGAGTAAAGATAAAGAATTCAGCTATAATATTGATAAAATCATTCAATTATGCTCATAGAATAGCTCAAAATATAGGTATAAAATACACCTATCAAATTCCCCCACACTTACCTCATTGCTTGTCCTCAAGCAATATGTATCACTCTAATATACTAACTAATCCTAAACAGAAAATTATTCCACTTTCGTAGGTGTACGGTGACATTTAGCATATGCCACAAGCCTTTAAACCCCTAGGTGTCCCTAGTGGAGGAGTTATAGTCTCCTGAGGGTTTACCAGGACGATACCCACAAACATGTTTTGAAAAACATTGGCATACTTGAAATTAATAGTACAAGGCACAAAACTCAAAATATCAAATTAAATTGTTAACCATCAAACACATGATAATTTGTAAGAGCATTACCTCATAATTCAAACAATGCAAACACCAATCAATTACCTTCACTAAGATCAAATACTTCAAATTGACTAAACTCTCACAAGTTGGCACTCATTCACACAAGTGTTTAACAATTTTATGGTGAGTTACTCTCATCATCTTCCAATGAAATCAGACTTACCATAAGCTTGAGAAACATCTAATCTCCACTACTCCAATATATATACACAAGCACAAATCATAAGGTCTTCAAATAGGTTGTAATGGGGCCAAAGGGAAAATTGATTTAGGCTCATGGAAGAAAAGGAATAAAAGATAAGCACAATTAATCCAAGATTAGTAGATAAAGTAAATCAAGAAAAACCAGGGATATCTTAATCAACTTAATCAACCAAGTCTTCTTTTTAAAATTGTGAGTACAGAATTTCATCTTTTTCTTCTCCCAACTCAAGAAATTCATGTCAATTTCGTTTTCATCATTTTTCTTTTTCTTTTTCTTTTTTTTTTTTTCAAATTGAAAGAAAACAAACGAAATTGACCCAACAAATATACATTCCACTAACAATATCCCCCACACTTTATCTTTTACAACCATATCCCAAAGAATCTCATACATCAAACAAGTATTTTTTTCTAATCATGGATTTCAAAAGGGTCCATACTTGTTTTTCTCAAATTAAGCTCAAGGTTCTTTGGATGAGGCTATGAAAGAAAAAGCTAAAAGTATTTTAATTAGGCTCAAAGGGGCTCACTAATGGATTAATGCATAATAGGTTGGCTGTTCGGCTCAAACGAAATATCCTAAAGACCTTAATCTTAATGCTTGCATATATATCAAAACATGTAATCTCAAAAAGATGAATCTCAAGTTCTAGAAGTCTCAAAATCATAGAAGGCATAATTCTCAAAGATAAGAAAAATAAGGCATGAAGGCTCAAATCCTCACAAGGTAACTCAAGTCAATTCAAAATATTTTTCTCCTAGCAAAAACAATCTCCTAGTACTTACAAAATTCAAATCAGAAAATAATTCCTTAACTCAAATCATGCATTTAATAATCAACAATTAATTCAATACTAAAAGAATTATGAACTCATACTATCAAATCAAAGCAACCAATGTAACAAATAATGGTTAGAAAAGAAGATAATTCACAAAGAAAAATTTGAAAAAAATTTGAAAAGTCAAAATTTCAAATCCATCCCCCCACACTTAAAACAATATTGTCCCCAATATTGTGCAAAAATTATAAAGAATAGAAAAGGAATCGAAAACTTCCTGATTTTGAAGAAAAGGAAAATTCGATGACGAATCTACACCCAATTTGTTGCCCAAAAGCTCAAGACCTAAGTGTGAAAAGAGAGAAAATAAAATAAAGTTAGAAAGAAAAAATTAGCACAAAAATTAATACAAAAATTGAGATTAAATTCAATGAGGAGAACGAGAAGAAAGACGATCTATAATCGTCTGTTTGCGATGAGATTCTTGGACGAGATAAGAATTGCGCAAAATGGCCTTCTCCAATTCTCTCTTTAAAAACTGATTTTCTTCTTTCAATTCGTTCAGGACATGCTGCAATTTCTTAAGATCCACTTGCATATGCTCAATGAAAAGACATATGTCTTGCTCTAACTCTTCCAGCAATGGGTCTTCTTCCTTTTCCATTAAATCTTCTTCTGGTTCTTCATCTGAAACTTCTATGTTGAGAATTAATGTGTCTTCATCTACTTGCTCCAAAGTAACTTCTTCATGAGAAGTCTTTTGTTTAGGAGAAGGTAGTAAAGAAGGCAAAACTTCTTTCAGATTAGGTGCCATTGAAGAAATCAAGAGAAGAAAAATTAAAGAAAATAAGAAGAGATATCAGAAATCTAGTGAACTAAAGTTTTGAATTCAGAGTTGTAGGATAAAAGTTGTGTGAATATAAAAGAGCTTTTATATTGACTTTGAATCCTACTTCTCATGCAACAAGGAATTTGATTAAAAACCAAAAACTAGTTCACTTAAAATTTTAGTCCTATCCTCAAAAGAATTCAACTCCAATCTAAGTTAGAAACAAAATAAGATAAAGTCAAGTTAATAAATAAAAAGAAAAACGAAAAATAAAAAGATAAAGAAAAATACTAAGTAAGTCACATCCTTTTGAAATTGGAATTTAAGCACCAATGTTGACTTTAACTACTGAAATAAGTAAAGACGATTAAATAAGGTCAGCAAATATTAAATACAATCAAAGTTATCAAAGCAAATTAAAAATCCGTAAACAACTAAAATTTAAAAATCAAAGTACATGGGACCACAAAATAAAATAACAATACTGAAATTTAAAATGCATGAAAGTCTATTATGCATGCTTCCTACGTAACTAAGAATTTAACATCCATGTACAGCCATAATCACTGAGGTGGCTGTGGTGGAAAACCATGTTGAGCCAAATACCCCCACAGTCGATCCCAATTAGCTTCTTGAGCCTGATGATTTGCAATAATTAAGGCCCGCTGATCATGCAGCTCATTCTGGAGTCCCTCCACTGCTTCAGCAATTCTTCTGTTAAATCCTTTACCCAGCGGAATGGATGGACCAGCTTCAGTTGATGGACCAACTTCAGCTTCAGTTTCCTCGGCTTCTTCCTCAGCTTCATCAGATTCTTCCACAGTCCCTATCTTCTTACTCTTTTTCCAGATTCCTCTCTTCTTTTCATATCCTAATAAACTCATGCGACCCTTGTCAATAAAATGATGATGTCCAGTATTTGCCACCACCGTTTGTGAAATATCAATTCCATAACTCCTAATCATCTGACTAATCAAAACTGGAAACACAAAGTGTTTTGTTCTATGGCCTGATCTCACAACAGTACTTATGGCTCCAATCATTAATGAAGAAATTCTCACAGGTTCAACACCCAAATCATGATATAATAAATCTAATAAGTACAAATCCTGAGTTCTCACCTCATTCTTTCCACTGGATTCTGGCACCAAATTGTGAGCAAAGATATACACTATTAACCTCTGCTGAATGCTTAAGTCTTTTGCTAAGACTTTGAACACTGGTAACTGGCCTTCCCTGACTGTTTTCTTCTCATAGAGAGGAACTTTAAACCGCTGAGCAGCCACTTGTTTGGTCCATTCCTTGTGATCAGATGGAACTCCAGCAGCAAGTGAGAGTCTCCTGCCCCCATGAGGAAATTGAAGATGGTCTTCAATCCTTCCTTCAGTAATGACCATCTCCCTGCCTCGCACAACTGACACCAGTTTAGTTGGTCCTTTTTGCTTCTTATCCCGCATATTAGCATAAAACTCCTTGACCAATTCGGGATAATATTCTCCACCCAAGGTCAGTAATCCTTCCCAGTGGAATTTTGCAAGCCTCTCACCCAATGAAAACTCTGCTTCTATCTCATCATGCACTGCTTTTTCTATAACAAAGTCCCTGTTCTTCATTTTATCATACCATTCGGCACTTTCTGCTGAGACAAACCGATCGTCAATCATAGGGATTAACTCCACTACAGGGGGAGCTTGAGGTTGTGGCTGTCGTGAAGAGGATGCACCTTTTCCTCTTCTGGCAGTGGCACTCTTAATTCTTGGAGCCATGACAGCGTCAGGAATTTAACAGAACAGCACACAAACAGAGCAGACCGAAACAGACAACTCAGCCAGAGAACCACAATAACAAAATCAATCTCAACAATCAAATCCAATGCAATACTCGGCAGTCTAGACAACCCAATCAATGCAATTCCCACTAAACTCTCGGCAATGATCAAAGTAAAACAGAGCAAAACTACCAATCAAACCATCTTTCAACTTTAGACCCGAATATGACAATGGTAGAGAAGAATGTACCCTCTTTTCACCATTTGAAGCCGACGGGATAATCCCACTATGCCCTGTTCGGTGGCCACCCACAATCCTTGGAATGGGTTTCGGGTTGGGAGAAGAAAATGAAGAACTCGGGTTTCAAGCCATGGATAAGGTGCTTTTAGGTTGAAGTTGCTGTTTTGGTCGGTAGGGAAAGCTTCAGATTGTCAACAATGGAGGAAAAATGGCAGCAGAGGGTGAGAGGTTGAAGAAGACGGTGCGGCTGTGAGAAGAAAACAGAGAAAAATTTTGTGTTTTCTGCAAAATGGGGCCAGAGTTAGGTTTTTGACTTAGTCAAAGAGAGCAAAACGGCACCGTTTCAAATATGTAAGCATGTGGCAACAATTCTGCAGGTCTGATCCGGCGCCGTTTCACATTACAAGCGGCGCCGTTTCTTTGCGACGATTCTGGGCTTATTCTAATCGTGGACATTTGGCGCCGTTTGTTTAAATAAACGGCACCGTTTCAAGTCTGCAGCTTAACAACTTTGGTTCCTTTTTTCCAGATCAAAACCGGCCCTCTTTCTTGTATGAAACGGCGTGTGTTCCATGTTCCGGCCCTGTTTCATAGGTTAAACGGCGCCGCTTCAGAGCCGTAAGCGTGAATATTCACGCTTCGGATTTTCTCTCTCATCAGACCCCTGTTTCACTCAATAACCGGCCCTCTTTCGGTCTTGGGCTTCAAAATTACTTACCCTCCTCTATGATTAATGGCTTTCCATGAATGCAATGCATGTTTGCTAAATAATAACAATAAATTCACATGCAAAGAAATTAAAAACAAGCAAACAATCAATTAAAAATTTTGAAAATTTGATTGAACTTACTCCCCCCCACACTTTAAAAATATACATTGTCCTCAATGTATAGAAGTAAGTGGCAGCAAAAGCTTGAGCTTGCTCAATAATTGTACCTACAAGAAAAATAGGAACAATGAGAATAAATTCACAAACTTTCAAAATAAAAGAAAATAACAGAAAAGACAAAGGTAAGAAAAATATTGGGTTGCCTCCCAATAAGCGCTTGTTTATAGTCATTAGCTTGACTATTTGCAAAGAAGAATTAATCATCAAAAGATATCACATGGACTTGTTCCACATGATTTCCTGCAAAATAGTGCTTCAGACGTTGTCCATTCACCACAAAACGTTCTTCTTTATCATTTTCTACTTCTATTGCTCCATTGGAATACACCTTTGTAATTGTAAAGGGTCCAGACCATCGCGATCGCAGCTTACCTGGAAATAAAGTAAAACGAGAGTTAAATAATAAAACTTTCTGACCCAATTTAAACTCCCTTTTTAGAATGATGCGATCATGAAAAGCCTTGGTCCTTTCTTTGTAGATTCGTGCATTCTCGTACGATTCTCTTCTCATCTCTTCTAGCTCATTCAGTTGGAGAAATCTCTTTTCACCAGCAACCTTATAATTGTAATTCAGCTCCTTGATTGCCCAATAAGCCTTGTGTTCCAGCTCCACCGGTAAATGACATGATTTACCAAAAACTAATCTGAATGGAGACATCCCCAAAGGTGTCTTATATGCTGTCCTATATGCCCAAAGAGCATCATCCAACTTCCAAGACCAGTCATTCCGAGGTTTACTCACTGTTTTTTCCAAGATGGACTTCAATTCTCGATTAGAAATTTCCACTTGACCACTGGTTTGTGGATGATATGTGGTTCCAGTCTTGAAATTACATCCATGCTTCTTCAAAAAGCCTCGAAATTGAGCATTTTGAAAGTGCACTCCATTGTCGGTGATGAATGCTTTAGGAACTCCAAATCTTGTGAAGATATGCTTCTTCACAAATTTCACCACACTAGATGCTTTATTGTTTGGCAAAGCTGAAGCTTCAACCCATTTGGAGACATAATCGACAGCCACCAAGATGTATTCGTTATTATTAGATTTCGGGAACGGTCCCATAAAATCTAATCCCCATACATCAAAGATTTCAACTTCAATGATTGCTTGTTGAGGCATCTCTTGTCGTCTGCCGATTTTCCCGGTTCTTTGACATGGATCACAGCCCATAATGAAGGATTTAGCATCCTTGAATAACGTAGGCCAAAAGAATCCACATTGAAGAACTTTAGCAACAGTTCTATCGGGTCCATGATGCCCTCCATATGGTGACGAATGACATTGATGAAGAATCAATTGCATCTCTTCTTCTGGCACACATCTACGAATTACTCCATCACCACATCGTCGAAATAGTAACGGCTCATCCCAATAATAATAACGAATTTCAGCAAGGAATTTCTTCTTTTGAGCAAAGGAAATATCATCAGGAATGATGCCAGCCACCAAATAGTTCACATAATCAGCAAACCAAGGAGTAGATTCATGAACCATCCAAAGTTTCTCATCTGGAAACATGTCGTTGATTGGTTCTTCTCGCACTTTGATTTCAGGCTCCAATCTAGACAAGTGATCAGCTACAAAGTTTTCTGATCCCTTTTTGTCTTTTATTTCCAAATCGAATTCCTGCAAAAGAAGTATCCAACGCATCAGTCTAGGCTTGGAATCCTTTTTGGCAAATAAATACTTAAGAGCAGAATGATCAGTGTAAACGATCACTTTAGAAGCAACTAAATAAGAGCGAAATTTGTTAAAAGCAAAGACAATAGCCAATAGTTCTTTTTCAGTTGTCGCATAATTGATTTGAGCTTCAGTGAGAACTTTGCTCGCATAGTGAATGGCATGCAATTTCTTGTTTTGTCTTTGGCCTAAAACAGCTCCTATGGCATATTCACTAGCATCACACATGATCTCAAAAGGTTGAGTCCAATCAGGAGTAGCCATAATTGGGGCCGAAATCAGCTCCTTTTTGATCCTATTAAAAGCATTCAAACAATCATTAGTGAAATTAAATGGAACATCTTTTTGAAGTAATTCACACAAGGGCTTAGTGATTTTAGAAAAATCCTTTATGAAGCGCCTATAAAAGCCAGCATGTCCCAAGAAACTTCTCACGGCTTTGACCGATGTAGGAGGAGGCAATCTTTCAATGACTTCAACTTTTGCTTTGTCCACTTCAATTCCTTTTTGAGATATTTTATGACCCAAAACAATTCCTTCTTGAACCATAAAATGGCATTTTTCCCAATTAAGCACCAAATTGGTCTCCTCACATCTCTTTAGAACCTGTTCCAGATTCAAAAGACATTCGTCAAAGGAGTGACCAAAAACAGAAAAATCGTCCATAAATACCTCAATTGTTTTCTCCACCATGTCGGAGAAAATAGCCATCATGCAACGTTGAAAAGTAGCAGGGGCGTTGCATAAGCCAAAGGACATTCTTCTGAAAGCAAAAGTCCCATAAGGACAAGTGAAAGTAGTCTTCTCCTGGTCTTGAGGATCAATTGGTATTTGGTTATATCCAGAATAACCATCAAGGAAGCAATAGAATGCATGACCAGCTAGCCTCTCAAGCATTTGATCAATGAAAGGAAGGGGAAAATGATCCTTCCTTGTTGCTGCATTAAGCTTACGGTAATCTATGCAAACTCGCCATCCGGTCACAGTTCTTGTAGGAATCAACTCATTCTTTTCATTGGTAATTACGGTCATTCCTCCCTTCTTAGGTACAACCTGCACAGGACTAACCCAAGAGCTATCAGAAATCGCATAAATTATACCAGCATCTAAAAGTTTAAGCACCTCATTCCTAACTACTTCTTTCATGTTAGGATTCAAACGGCGTTGACTCTCTACAGAAGGTTTAACATTCTCCTCCATCAGAATTTTGTGTGTGCAAATAGATGGACTAATCCCTCGAATATCAGCAATTGACCAAGCAATCGCTAAGCGATGTTCACGTAGAACTCGCACAATCTTTTCTTCTTCAATTGCTTTTAAAGATGAGGATATTATCACAGGAAAAGTGTTGGATTCACCTAGAAAGGCGTATTTAAGATGTGATGGCAATGGTTTCAATTCTAATTTTGGTGGCTCTTGTGTTGAGGGTAAAGGTTTAGGTTTTCCTTCTCCTAAGTCTTCAATGACTTTTGAAAATTTATTCCTAATTGGTTCACCTTCTATCCTATGAGCACACACCAAAACGTCTTCCTTAGTCTCATCCTCACCTAAAGCAATACAAGACTCTAAAGGATCATCATAAATTAATCGAGGTAGTGAGTCCTGAACTATAGAGTCCACACAATCAATCCTATAGCAATGGTCATCTAGAGTTGGTCCCTTCAAAGCCTTGAAGACCTTAAATTCCTCTATTTCATTACCAATCCTAAAGGTCATTTTTCCAGCTGGAACATCAATTAATGCTCCACCAGTGGCCATAAACGGTCTACCTAAGATAATAGGCACATTAATATCATATTCCATATCCAAAATCAAAAAGTCAGCAGGGAAGATTAACTTCCCCACTTTAACCAACAAATCTTCTACTATTCCAATTGGATATCGAATAGATCGATCAGCTAATTGCAAAGCTACTGTGGTTGGTTTCATCTCTCCAATTCCAAGTTTCCTGAATAATGATAAAGGAATCAAGTTAATGCTTGCACCCAAATCACAAAGACATTGATAAATGTTAGTAGAACCAAAATGACATGGGATGATGAAACTCCCTGGATCCTTCAGCTTAGGAGGTAGCTTCCTTTGGAGGATTGCACTGCATTCCTCATTCAACGGTACTGTTGCAAATTCTTCAAGCTTCTTCTTGTTAGAAATCAAATCTTTTAAGAATTTGGCATATGTGGGCATATTAGCAAGAGCCTCAGCAAATGGGATGTTGATTTCTAGCTTTCGGAAAATATCCAGGAATCTCTGGAACTGGCTTTCATCCTTCCTCTTCTTCAATCTCTGAGGAAACGGAATTGGTGGAACATATGGTTGGACAGATGGATGTGGCTCCAGGACAACACCGGCGCCGGTTCTAATAACTTCCGGGGCCGTTTCTGAACTGGCAGGAAGCAGTGAAGAAGTCGACGTAGTTACGGCGCCGTTTTTAACATTAACCGGTGCCGTTTCTTTCTCATCAGCAACGTGGCCTGGGCATTGTCGACTTGAACCGGCGCCGTTTGTCTCTATAACCGGCCGCGTTTCAAGTCTGCTCTCACATCTTTCATTTTCTACTTCAGGGACTTCATCAGTTGCTACTCGGTTATTTCTTTCTGGTGAGTCTTCAAGCAATTTTCCACTACGAAGTGTGATAGCCATCACACCTTGCCTTGGATTGACTTCCGTATTACTCGGCAGTTGCCCTTGCCCACGTTCATTCATAGTTTTTGCCATTTGTCCCATCTGAACTTCAAGATTTTTAATGGCTGCTGAATGAGAATCAACAGTCTTTTCCAACTTGTCTATTTTATCAAGCTTCTGAAGCTGAGAAAGCTGAGAACTGACTTGAGTCATGAAAGTTTGAAGCTTGTCTTCAATTCCATTGTCTTGCCCAGTTGGTTGAGAATGTTGTGGGCGCTGTCTTTGCAAAAGATTTGGAGGTCTATTGGCAGAACCTTGATTGGACCACGAAAAATTTGGATTATTTCTCCAAGCTAGGTTATATGTAGGTGCAAAAGGATCATTCTTACTCCCTTGCTGTCCTCCATATGCACCCATATAGTTAACATTCTCTGAATATTCATCATCTTCTTCACCAGGATTGTCATTCATGCAATATTTGGGAGAGTGGCCATACATACCACAGCGGTAGCATGCCTCTGGTTTCTTTGGCTTTTTGTCTAGAAATACCTTCATCATCTCATCCATCTTAGTGGCTATTGCATCCAATTGACTCTGATTATGAGGTTGAGATGTGCTGGCTCTGGATTTCTTCTTCACCATCCTTTGTTGAGAACTAGCAGCCAAAGCTTCAAAAACATTCTCCAATTGTTCAGCAGTCCTTGTAGTGATATACCCTCCAGTGGCATTGTCAACAGAAGATTGATATTCAGAATCCAAGCCTTCATAGAAAAATTGATAAAGAAGATTGATTGGATAGCCATGATGAGGACATTGGCACACCAATCCCTTGAATCTATCCCAAGCATCATGAAAAGTTTCGTTTTCTTCTTGTACAAAATCTTGGATCCTCTTTCTCAATTCACTTGTCTTCCTAGGAGAGTAGAATTTACGGAGAAAAGCATCAGTTACCTTCTCCCAAGAATCAAGAGAATTCTCTTGTAAGGTTGACAACCAACTCTTTGCTGCTCCTTTCAAACAATAGGGAAAGCATCTCATCTTTAATTCTTCTATTGATATATTGGTGAGAGGAAGAGTAGCCACTATATCATGAAATTCATGGAGAAAATTAAGTGCATCTTCCGAAGGCAGCCCATGAAATTGAGGAAGAATGTTCAACACCGTGTGTTTCAACACATAGTTCTTCGCTGTATCAGGAAGTTGAATGCATGATGAATTGTTTCCCATCTTTGGTCTTTGAATGTCTGCCATAGGATGAGCAGGTTGAGCAGCAGGTTGAACTTGATTTCCTTGATTTGCCGGTGGATTTTCATTAGCTCTATTGTCAGCCATTGTTAGGACTCTCCTTTCTACTTCTTGAAGTCTGACAATTTCAGCTCGTAATGATCTTGCTGTTTTCTCTAGTTCAGGGTCCCAAGGAACTTCTGGATTTAATCCTTCAGTTCGTCGAGTCATAAACTACCTAAGAAACAAAGAAAAAGAAAAATTAAGCTAATTTAAATTAAACTGAAAACAGAAAATAAAATTAAAATTCTAGAACTAAATATATTAGCAATCAAATCAAGTCCCCGGCAACGGCGCCAACTTGATCGGATTTTTTTCGCAAGAGTACGAAATCAAGTAGTAAAGCTTGGAGTATTCCAAGATATCGATCCCACGAGAACTTGAGAAAGCTAACAACCTAATTCCAGCTAAGTTTATAACAAAAAGCAACTTAAATTGAAGAATTTATATGATAAACAATTAAAGAAAGATTATTGTGGAATTAATTGTCCAAAAACGAAAATTAAATAATTCAAAGAAATCAATAGGATGGGATTGAGGGTTTAGGCTTCTCTTCTTAGGTATTTAATCCAATTATGTACAAATCTAATTATCAAGATTAAAATAACAATCACTAATCTACTTAGGAGCCCTCTCAGATCATCCTAAGCTTTCCTAACTAATTGATTACCACCTCTCAGTGCATAAACTAATTGGCTAAGAACATTAAGAACTTTGAATTATAATCAAATCAGTTTCTTCACGACCCTAATTTAATTATGGTTATCACAATAAATTGAATTACTCTCGTATTCAATTAGATTGCGTCTATTTCCCTAGAGCACGAATTATATTTCACCTCTCAGTCCTTCATACAATTCCAAAGATTTATTTTATGTTGGCCAGACATAAAACGCATTAAGAATGAAGAAAACAGATTTAATCACAGATAATCAACTCATACAAGTACTGAATTAAACCCCTTTGAAGATCTACCCAAATCCCCAACAAGAGAATTAGCTACTCATACTTTGAAAAGAAAACAAATTCATTAAATAAAAGAAAAGTAAAGAGATAGAACAATTTTTCCCAAATTGAAGACTTTACTGCTCCTCTCTTCTGAAAAGTATACAAAAGGTACGTCTAAAAGCCCTAAACGTTCGTATTTATACTAGAGAGATTACACAAAATCGGGAGATTAAGAGACTAAGTCGGATTGGACTCAAATGCTCAAAACCGGCGCCGCTTATAGTGTCAACCGGCGCCGCTTCTAGTCGCGTAAGGAACTGAAGCATCTTCACATCATACGGCGCCGCTTCATGTCTGAAACCCCCACCGTTTCTGTTCGATCAAGTCAGTCTTCAAGTCTTCTACTTCAGGCGCCGTTTCTGACATGAAACCTTGCCCGTTTCTGCTTTTCTTCCACTTCTCTTGACTTCTCGAACTTCTATCGATCCAAGCTTCACTTTAATCATCTTTTTCAACCATTCCAGCTCCAAATTGCTCCAATTTCTCCTCAATTTTCACCATATAGCTCTCTTACATACAATAAGGCAAAAGTGAGAGTAAAGATAAAGAATTCAGCTATAATATTGATAAAATCATTCAATTATGCTCATAGAATAGCTCAAAATATAGGTATAAAATACACCTATCACCTGGGATAGATTATGATGAAACATATTCACCAGTAGTGGATATAGTTACCTTTCGTTTCCTTATAAGTTGGGTTGCCCAAGAAAATTTTGAAATGCGTCTTATGGACGTTGTGACGGCATATTTATATGGTTCATTAGATTCCAATATCTATATGAAAATTCCCGAAAGTTTCAAAATGCCTGAAGCATGCACTCCCCGCAACTTATTCTCAATAAAGTTGCAAAGATCTTTATATGGGTTAAAGCAATCCGGCCGCATGTGGTACCAACGTTTAAGTGAATACCTGACTAAGGAAGGGTACATAAATGATCCCATCTGCCCATGCGTGTTTATTAAAAGATCTGAAACCGGGTTTGCTATTATAGCAGTTTATGTCGACGACATGAATTTAATTGGGACTCCTAAAGAGTTATCTGAAACTGCTGAATATTTGAAAAAGGAGTTTGAGGTTAAAGATTTGAGTAAAACCAAACTATGCCTTGTTCTAGAGCTTGAGCACAAAAAGAATGGAATACTTGTCCATCAGTCAGCATACACTGAGAGATTACTTAGACGATTTAACATGGACAAGGCTCACCCATTGAGCACCCCTATGGTTGTAAGGTCTCTTGACCCCCTAAAGGACCCGTTTCGTCCTAAAGAATCTGGTGAGGATATACTTGGTCCTGAAGTATCATACCTCAATGCAATCGGGGCTTTGATGTAATTGGCACAGTGCACGAGACCAGATATCGCTTTTGCGGTAAATTTGTTGGCACGTTTCAGTTTTGAGCCAACCTGGAGACTTTGGAATGGGATTAAACATATCTTCCGTTATCTCCGAGGAACCATTGATTTGGGGTTATTCTATTCTAAGAATACTACTAACTCTGGTTTAGTAGGTTATGCTGATGTAGGATATAAATCTGATCCACACAGAGCTCGCGCCCAAACCGGTTATCTATTTTGCTATAATGATACAGCCATTTCTTGGCGTTCCACTAAGCAAACACTAGTTGCTACATCTTCCAACCACTCTGAAATTATTTCCCTCTATGAGGCCAGAAGAGAGTGTGTTTGGTTAAGATCTATGATATCACATATTCATAATGCTAGTGGATTCAAACCGGTGATAGATTCTCCCACTATAATTTATGAGGATAATGCTGCTTGTGTTGCACAAGTCAGGGGATGATATATTAAAGGTGATAGGACCAAGCACATCTTGCCGAAATTTTTCTATACTCATGAACTCCAAGAAAGTCGACAAGTTGATGTTAAACAGATTCACTCTGTCGATAATCTTGCAGATTTATTTACCAAATCTTTGCCAACATCAACTTTTGAGAAATTAGTTTATGGCATTGGTATGCGGCGAGTCAGTAAAATGCAAGATTGAATTCCCCAGAAGTGGAAATGTTTAGATGCTCCAGAAGTAGCAGTTTATTTTATCTCAGGGGGAGCGATTATGGATATAAGTGTACTGTACTCTTTTTTCCTTCTGTTCGATTTTTTGTCCCACTGGGTTTTTCCGGCTTAAGGTTTTTAATGAGGCAGTAATAGCACGTCCAATCAGGCAACTGAAGTAGGCCCACCTATGTTGTCCTGAAGACATATTAGACGGACTTAATTGTATTGTACTCTTTTTCCCTTATGTTCGATTTTTTCCCACTGGGTTTTTCCGACTTAAGGTTTTTAACGAGGCAGTACATGTCCAAATTTTAATAGTGGTATTTGTCCAAGGGGGAGTGTTATGAAAGTGGACAAATACAAGTTTTGCAAACTGTCTAAACTGTAAAAATCTGTAGGATGAATAGTACATATCACTATTGATGAATAGTGTACTGTACTATGCTATACTGCAAGAATGAATAGTGTACTGCAAGAATGAATAGTGTACTGCAAGAATGAATAGTGTACTGCAAGAATGAATAGTGTACTGCAAGAATGAATAGTGTACTGCAAGAATGAATAGTAATTATTTCTTCTATAAATTAAAGAATGAGAATGAAGAGAAAATATATCTCTTCTAATCGTTTCTTCATTTTTCTCTTTCTCTCTCTCTCTCTCTTTTGTTCATATTTGCTTCTTGTTCAAATTTTTATTAACATACTTTTCACAACACATAGAGCCATTACAATGAAATATAAAGGCCTACAGTTTTTGTCTACCTTAATTCATGTGCTCACTTTTAAAAGGCAAGTTTTTTATTTTGTTCTCCATTGATAATGTCATAAAAGCACGTGGGACCTCATCAACTATCGACAAAAGGTACATCAGACAATCATGTAGCTAATATAAAAATTATAGCAGAGGAAATTTTACCAAAAGGAATCCAAAAACACCTATCCGAATGATGAGAGAGAAAAAAAGTTGCTGAGTTCCAGTAAGGTTGTACGCGGGTGTGTTGCAGCAAACCCAAAAGTTTTATTTGCCTTACTCTTCTTTTTTCAGCTCGATTCCTGTCTCTCAATTGTGTTTGCTCCTGGCTGTTATAATGGAAGCGAAAGAAGAGCACAAAAATAAAAGTTTCTCTAGCACAATTTTGAGAAGGGCACAAAAATAAAAGTTTCTCTAGCACAATTTTGACATACTCTTTTTTTTTTTAATCTTTCTCTTTGTGTTTTCTTCTTGTAGGAGTGGGTATTTATACATAAGGATGAGCTGCAAACATGGTAACAAAATGTCCTAAATTAATAGTAATTGAAAAATTAAAATTAAAATTGGGAAAATCAAATTAAATTGTTTGAAAAACAAATTTAAAATTTATTGATTTTTGAAAGTTAAATTGATTTTGTAATTAACCCTGATTGAAAACTAATTTGGTAAAAGTAAACTCTACCATTAAAACTAATTGAAAACAAAAGTGGCAAGTAAACTTCTGTAATTAATTTAAAGAGTTAAAAATTTGAAAAGACAGAAAAGACAAAAGCCCACATAGAAAAATGTGCTTAAAAGGCCTAATATCCTAGTGGCTTAGTCCGGGTCCAAGTTTAGATGACAATTAGACCATTAATCCAATCCAAATTCGTGGGTCACAAATGCTCACTATATCTCCCAAAAATTATAGTGTTTACAATTGCCCCTCTTTACGCGTTTTCTGAGAATTTAGAAGTATATACTTCTGGAGACTCAGGAAATGAGTAAAGATAGTAGACACCACCCCTTAAATAAAAAAAGTATCGAATAAGTAAATATGCTATATAAGAAAACATGGTCCTAACAAGAACCGAGATATGATGTAATGTCCAAAATGAGGGTAAATATTGCTATGCAGAGACCTTGATAGGCCAAAGTGATACGATGCAGAGCCCTTGACAGGGCAACATATGAAATGCAAGCACCTTGATAGGGTAAAATTATGCAATGCTGAGATTTTGATAGGGCAACTATGAAATACAAGATCCTTGATAGGGCAAAATGATGCAATGTAGAGACCTTGATAGGGTAAATATGCCTGCGGGAATCATGATAGGGCAAAATAATGCAATGTAGAGACCTTGATAGGGCAACTATACAATCCAAGAACCTTGATAGGGCAAAATGATGCAATGCAGAGACCTTGATAGGGCAAATGATGCAATGTAGAGAACCTTGATAGGGAAAAATGATGCAATGCTGAGACCTTGATAGGGTCCTTCAAGAAAGTTAATTAGTGCAGAATTACTAATGCAAAAAATGATTAATTTGTATATGCCGAAATGAGACGAGGTTAGAATAAAGATTCGTAACCAACTCATTGTGTGATGATGAATTGATCATGCTATGATATATTAAATGCTAAGATGTCCTTGATGCAAAACTTGGACGTATTTTTGGCAATGGCCTAATTCATGCTTGCAAGCAACACTCATTCTTCTTAGCCGTTATCTGATGATTTGCATATGCATATGTGTTTTTCTTGATTCGAAAATTTTCTTTCCATTTCAATCCAATGCCCCAAACTTTTTGCCTCAGGCAACTTTGATTCATCTTTTGGAAAGGCTTTCTGATTTGCTCTTTCTTAGCCAAACTTACGCCCTCAGATGATGAATAAGCTTTTTATGCATGCTTTTGTTTCTGTTTGTTTATGCACATTTTGAAATTTATGAAAGAACTCAATATAATGCTGAATTTATCAACAATAGAAATTCTCATTGCATAAGAATGAATAAAAGTAGTGGGAGACAAATAACAGTAAATGAGGGTTTTGATTGATAGAAAAGTCAAATTGTTTAGAATTTTCTCAATATCAAAGGAACAAGGCTACCTCCTAACAATGAATGCTCAGAAACAAGTGCAAATGAAACCTGAGTTCTTGCTTGATTGGTTTACTATACCAGTATTCGATAGCTCTGTATATCGAACGACTTGGCTTGCCCCACTCAATATACCAAGGTCAATCAAACTTAGGAAGTACTTTTATGCCTCTTCCAACCTGCTTAAGTTGCCTTTTTAGGTTTTCAACTTAAGTTGTCCCCCATCTTGATTCAAGCTGCCCTTTTTGGATTTTCAACTTGAGCCACTCATCTTCTTTTTTTCTTCTTCATATATATATATACATGTGTATATATATATATTTTGCATGCTTCTTTTTGCTTCAGGCATAGTATTTCTTTATAGCATCAGAATTGATGAGGCTTGGCAGTTCTCTACCATCCATTTCTTGTAAAATCATAGCTCCTCCAAAAAAGGCCTTTTGACAACATACGGTCCTTCCCAATTCGATGCCCATTTTCCCCGAGAATCACGTTGGATAGGAAGTATCTTCTTTAGAACTAATTCCACTTCTTGGAACTATCTCAGCTTTACTTTCTTATCATATGCCCTCATCATTCTTTTCTGATATAGCTGGCCGTGGCAGAGAGCCGCAAGGCACTTTTCTTCAATTAAATTCAGTTGTTCATAGCATTCTCTAATCCATTCAGCTTATTCAATTGTACTTCTCTGAGTATCTGGGGGGATGGGATTTCAACTTCTATAGGCAACACTACCTCCATTCCATATACCAGTGAGAATGGAGTTGCCCCAGTAGATGTCCTCATAATAGTCCAATAAGCAAGAAGAGCGAAAGGTAACTTCTCATGCCAGTCTCGATAAGTTACAAATATCTTTGCCATAATTCTTTTGATATTCTCATTAGGAGCCTCTACCGCCCCATTCATTTTTGGTCGATACGGTGCCGAGTTGCTATGCGTAATCTTGAATTGTGAACAAAGTGCTTTTATCATTCCACTATTTAGGTTATGGGCATTGTCTGAAATGATCTTTTCCGGGAGACCATACCAACAAATAATTTCTTTTTTTAGAAACTAGGCCACTACTGATTATGTAACACTGGCGTATGAAGCTGCTGCAACCTATTTGGTGAAGTAATCAATCATGACAAAAATGTATTGGTGACCATTCGATGCCTTTGGTAAAATTGGTCCAATAACATCCATACCCCACATAGAAAAAGGCCATGAAGGTGCCATGACATGTATCGAACTTAGAGGAACATGAATTTGATCTACATAGATCTGACATTTATGACACTTTCTGGTATAGTTAATTCAATCTGATTCTAGTGTCAACCAAGAATAACCAAATCTTATAATTTGCCTTGCTAATTTGTGCTCGCTAGCATGGGTCCCTCCAATTCCCTCATGCATTTCTTATAAGATCTTTTAGGCTTCTCTTGCTACTACACATCTCAATAGCACTTTGTCTCGGTTCTCTTATATAAGATGTCCCCATCCAGGTAGAAACTCATTACCATCCTTTGAATGATCTTTTTGTCATTTTCTGAGGCATGCTCTGGATACTTCTGATACTTGAGAAACTGTAGGATGTCATGATACCGGGGCTTTTCGTCTTCTTCCTCTTCAACATTCATCCAATGAACCGGTTCACTTTTTAAATCCATTTTGATAGGCTGAATTTCAGTATCTGCATCCGCCTTGAACATGGAGGCCAACGTGGCCAAAGCATTAGTCAACTGGTTCTCCTCCTTAGTATGGTAGTGGAAGGATATTTCTTTATATTGTTTCACCAAATCTTTGATGTACTTGTAGACACCACAATTTGTCCAAAAAATAGCCTCTCTTCATTTGAAGTTAAAGTTTTAATTTTAGTATTATTTTCAATTTTAAATCTAGTCTAATTTTAATTAGATAAATTTTTAATTTAACTAATTAAGATTAATTGTGGGCTAGACTTTAATTTGAAACTAAAATTAAATTTGGGCTTTAATTTAAAATGAAAATATTTGGGCTTTAGGTCTTTATGAGTGGGCTTTAAAATTGTGGAATATTCTAGAATAAAAATCAAGGAGAAAATCTTGATAAAAAAAAGGAAAGGAAATAATTGAAGATTTAACCCTAATACTCAGTCTGCAAGAAAACCTAGTGAAACCCTAATTCTTAGAGTAGTATATAAGGAGTACCTAGGGTTGAAAAAAAGAGGGGAGAGCACGGCTGTTTTAAGAAAACGAGAAGGGCTGTTTGAAAGAAAAATTTTCTCGGTGCTTTAGTCTTCTAAAAAAACAAGAAGGGAGCAACGACAAAAGAAACATCAAAGTCAAAACGAAGGGGGCAACGACAAAAGAAGCATCAAAGTCAAAACGAGAGACCACGGCTCCTTTCTCTTTCTCTTATTAGTGTAGCTCAATCTAATAATAACTCGTCTGCAGGTATATTTTTATCCTTATTCATGCACTTTTTGTTTGCTTGCATGCGGATTTTCCAAATAAATTAATAGGCTTGACAATTTGCTCTGCTTATGCCGTGAATGATTTTGCAATTGTAATTGTTTTTGAATCCTTTGCAATAATGAGATAGTGTAATGCATATATATATATATATTAATAATGGAGTAGAGAATTTTGGTTTCTAAATGGGCACTTTCTATTTTTTTTTTTTGACTTCTATAATTATTTCATGTATTATTTGATGTGGCATTTATGTATAATTTATAAGATGGAAAAGACCCAATGAGGGGATCCTCCTTTGAAGTTGTGTAGACGCTTCTTAGGATGGTCCTTTAGGGTAGGGTTTTATTTAAACTCAATCGGGTAAGCCGAAGCAGTTTGGATGAGATCCTAACAAGAATCTACTCTCACTAATTATTTTTAATTAAATTATTACACTTACATATCATATTGTACTTGTCATTGCATTTGAGATATGAATTGTATAATGGAAAATGGACCCAGTGAGGGTGGTTATTCCTTGAAGTCGTGTAGGCGCTTCTTGGGATGGTCCCTTAGGGAGAGGTTCTCTTTAAACTCAATCGGGTAAGCCAAAGCGGTTTGGAGAGAATTTCTATTAAAATTCTATTCTCGCCTTTAATTAAAAATTGAATAATTTTACATCAGATGCATCATGTATAAGCTTAATTTTTTTAATTTTTTTTATAAAGAAAAGGTAATAAAATAAAAAATGAATAATGAATTGTATAAAGAAATTTTTGGTTATGCTTAAAATAAAACACAACCTTTCATCAATAAGACCTAGGATTAGATTAGATTAAAATGGTGCCGTCATTTTGAGGGGCATTGTGTGGGTGCTAATCCTTCCCCACACGTAAATGAACTCCCGAACTCAACTCTATTTCGTAGACCAAAGCCTACCTAGCTTAGTGTACCCATAACTACATTAGGATAGGTAGATTCATATAGGTGACTAATCACACCTAGGAAAAAAGATTAGTGGCGACTCCATAATTTTTGACAAGTGGACGATAGGGTTCCCGGGCCCGCAAGTTTCGACAGCTTGGCGACTCCGCTGGGGACACCTTAGAAAGTCAAGCCATTAATTAGTTTAGTTTTATTCTAGGTCTTAATAATTGGTTGTATCATGGTTTAATTTTGTGAATAATTTTTCTTAGGGGCATGTTAATGTGAATTTTCTTTTGAATAATTATGTTCTAATTTACACACTTGTTTGTTTGTTTTTATTTTGTTATTTTTTTATCAATTTATTTATTGGCATATTGTTTGTTATAATTACTAATTTTTTTTTTGTTTCTCTCATTTGAAGTTCAAATTATGTTTAGTTGTGGTATTGGTAAAAGGTTTGTATGTTCCTTCACACACACTTCACAAATTGCATTCATGCATAAACCTTATTGTACCCGGGCTCTTACCTTCTAGGAGGGGGCAAAGTAGCTAACTCTTGTGGGGAAATCGCCTCCAAACGGAGTTTAGTAGTGAAACGCCTCCACTCAAATCGAACCCTCTCCAATTTGTAACCTGTAATGGGTGAAGGAGTTTTGGGGACGATTTGGGAACCTTTGGCCTTTAGAGCATTGAACCCATCATATAGATACCTATGAGGAGCCTAAACTTAGGTAGAGCCGATCCTAAATTGAGTGAAACCAAAGTTAGGACACATGAAGGAACACTTCTTACCTTTGCCATTATGTTTCATAAGTTCTATTTGGACTGTAGAGCGGGTAAGGGCACCTTATCCGTAATAGGAAGACTACTTGTCCCAAGGGCACTGCTGCCCAATTTAATGACTTTACTCGATTGTGATCATATGTAAAAGGGACGCCAATTTTGGAAATTCTTTTATATATCTTGTTTTATTTCATTTTTTCTATGGATACTAATTTCTTTTTATTTCCTTGTCATGCATCCTTCATACATCTTTTGCACATCATTTCGCATATAGGATTTTGCCACATCATAATTAAAGGAGTAAAGACAGTTAGTTATGGCTGCAAACAAGGGGGAGGCACCTCTCACTAGCGACATTGATCGTGATCCAACCCATGTTATGACTCAGATTGAGGAAGCTCAGCCGCAGATTGAGGCTAGTTTGGTTGTCGAATCTACGCTTCCGGATCAAGTTAACACCACTTTTGAACGGGGTAACATTGCTAGCTTGGTTAAGGTATGGGAAAATTGGGATGGAGCACGTCAAGAGAGATTCGTGAAGAAGTTTAGGTGTATAGCTTCTTTGTTGAAAGTCGAGATTGACATTCAGTTAATCTGAGCCATGCTACAATTTTGGGACCCCTCATATCGCTGCTTCGTCTTGAATGAGGTAGATTTGGTTCCAACGCATGAAGAGTATGCCGAATTGATACAAGTGAAGCATGACTTTCGGGGCAGAGTCTTTTGGAAAAGTGAGAATAAGAACACTTTCAAGGTAGTAGCTAGAATGATGACGACCACAGTTGAGGAGCTAGCCAAGCATGTTCAAAACCAAGAAACCAGGTGTTATGAGATTAACTTTTTTTGGTCCTTCATGAAAAAGCATTCAAATGACGAAGCAGCATTGGATGTTTTTGCTATCCTTGTCTATGCATTGGTGATCTTCCCAAAGAACCTTGGATTTGTGGATTCAGCTGTGATAGAATTGGTGGATCATGTGACATATAGAGGGGATCCTTCCACAGCAACCTTGGCTGAAACTCTGTTGTCCTTAAATCACTGCCGCCGTAAGAAGAAGGCACGTTTTATTGGGTGTTCTCAACTGCTTTATATTTGGATGGTTAGTCATCTAAAGTGCCTAAACTGCATGTTCATGTTTAAAGATCAAATTAGTGATTTTTCTAAGAGGAAGCTGAACCGAAAGTCGAAGCAAGAATGGGTGGACATGTTTAACAACTTCACAAGTGAAGATATCATTTGGAAGGCAAGATGGATGGTAAGAGGAAAAGTGAGGTACCAATCAGAAATGGAGCCTTGGTTACCACTAATCAGACTGTAGGGAGCTATCAGTTACTTGCCACTTTTGGTTCAAAGGCAGTATGGATTTGAGCAGTTCGTACCTTTAACTCAAGGGCTGGATAGTGTGGAATTTATCTATGAAGAGCAAAATGATAACAAGAAGATTAAAGCATTTGAAGCTGTGTGGAAAAATAAAAAGGAGGTTGAAGAGGGAAATCCATCAGAGTCTGCAACTGATGAATACCTGAAATGGCATCAACAAAGGGTCAAGGGTATGAAGCTTCCTCCAAAGAAAGATCCTAATTACCCAGTTGGACATAATGGGAGGGATGCTATGGTTGAATTGACAATTGAGAACCAAAGGCTCAAAGATGGCACTGGAATGGAGGAACTTGACAAGAAATATCGAGAAGAAAAGAAAGAATGGGAGAGACAAAAAAGAGCATATGATGATGAGGCTCAGTTCTTAAAGCTAAGCCTAGTTTGGGAATGTGATATAGTGAAGGCCAAAGATGCTACAATCAAGAGTGTGAATGAGGAGTATGCGAAGCAAAAGGGAGAAGTTTCATCTCTGAAAAATAAGCTGGAGACACAACGAGAAGAAAATGAAAGGCTAAGAAAAAGGTTGAAAGAAGAAAAGAAATGGAATGCAGAATTGGGATACGAGCTTTGAGAGCTCAAGAAAAAGAATGTACATCTACCTTTATGATCGAGGCAAGAGGATTTATTGAAGATCCAAAAACTTGAGGAAACTGTAGCTAGCCTAAACCATCAGTTGAATGTTTTCCAGCAAGTAGTCCAAGCGCATGTGGGAACTATTAATGAACTGGAACAAGCAAAGAAAAGCTTAGAGGATGCTATCGAAGTCCTTAGAAATGAGCATGGAGAAACAACTGTTATGCGTGATTCATGGAGGCAAGCATATATGATCAAATTCAACCATGTAGAGTATTTGTTGGGGCAGCTCGAAAAGGAGTCACTCAAGCTCAGTATATGGAAAGGAAGGCACACAAGATTCAATTGAAGCTAGTTGAGGAAAAGCTGAAGCCATCGGGTAGTCAACATCAGCGAGTCTCCCACTTCATGGAAGAAGCTATTTATCAATATCGTCAAGTTGTAAAGCTTTTTGATCTTGTCAAAGTTGAGATGAGAAAGATATAGTTTTTTTTAAAGCGATGTAATAAACCTTTGTTTCGAAGCTTTAATTAAATGTTTTTGGTCTTTAATTGTTATGTGGCAAAATTAGCATTGCATCTATCATGGCATGATTTTTTTTAAGTGCCAAATTACGAAGGAGTTTCATCATTGGCCGTAGGGCGATGATCAAATTCTGGATGAAAAGGAGGTTTATAAAACATTCATCGAGTAGTCGGGATGTCTTATAAGTTTCCTTTTCATGGCATAAAGCTTTTAAAAATGGCCTAATTCATGTTTATGATGGGTTAAGGTTCCAAGATAGCTCAAAGGAGATATTATACTCGCCTACAAGCTAGAATCATGGAGAATGAACAAATGTCAAGAGTTAAACAGTTGGAAAAATCAAATGAAGAATTGAAGGAACAGATGCGCGAATTGATGAAAATGATGTCCAATTTGGTCAAAGAGAAGACAACAGTTGAAGTTTCTGGTAGTGAGAAGGATAATGACTAGAATTTACCATTAGGCCTTGAGCCTACTGGCATGATTACCCAGGCTTCTGGAAGCATCACGGTGCCACCACCACCTCCAGTAGGAACATATACTTATCCTGAAGCACCTATGACACATTTTGTGCCTCAACCCACGGTCCTGAGTGGACATGAGACAACAAACCCTATCACTTTTGATAATGATGACAAGGGGAAGCCTGATGAGAATAGCAAGCTATGAAGCATGCTAGATGAAAGGTTGAAGATGGTTGAAGGGTTTAGCTATCATAGGGCCATGAATGCCTCTGAAGCCATCTTGGTATCGGGGTTGGTTATTCCTCCTAAGTTTAAGGTGCTGGAATTCGAGAAATACAATGGCACAAAGTGTCTGCAAGACCACCTTTTGAGCTATGTTAGAAAAATGGGCGCTCACACTTCCGATGATAAGCTCATGATTCACTTCTTTCAGGATAGTTTAACTGGAGTAGCCTCTAGGTGGTACAATCAATTGGATAGTACCTGAATTAGAACATGGACAGATCTGGCCAAGGCTTTCATAGCCCAATATAAGCATATGACGGACCTAGCCCCTGACTGTCTGACCTTGCAAACCATGGAAAGAAAGTCTACTGAGACCTTTAAGGAATATGCCCAGAGATGGATGAACACAGCTGCGCAAGTTAATCCTCCTCTTACAGAAAGAGAAACGAACTTTATGTTTCTAGAAACCTTGAAAGCTCCGTATTATGACAAGTTATTGGCCAGTGTACCTAAGGCATTTTCTGACATGGTGGTAGCCGGTGAGTTAATTGAAAAGGCTATCAAATCTGGTAAGATTGATTCAGGTGATACTGCCAACATAAAGAAAGGTCAAGGCTCTAAGAAGAAGGAAGGGGAAGCTAATAATGTTAGCACTTACCAATCATCACATTACACTCATCCATATAACCCATTACAGCCAACTTATGGTTATCAGTATCCTTACCAGCAATCACTCTATTCTCATTAACGACCTCCCACCTCATATCAACATCCTACCTCAAATTACATTGGCTTTGGACCAACATTCCAACCCACACCCATGACACAAACATTCTCTCATAGACCAAACACTTCATCCCCAAACATTGGAAACAACCAAAGACAGTTCCGACCTTATACTAAAATGCATATTGATCCAATCCCTTACACCTACACTGCTTTGCTTCCTCAACTATTACAACAGGGTTTGTTGGAGAAACCTCGCTTCACCAAAACATACAACCCACCATATCCTAGTTGGTATAAGGAAAATGCTCGTTGTGACCATCATAATGGGACAGCAGGTCACTCCACAGAAGACTGCATGGCCTTGAAAATTAAGGTGCAAGAGCTAGTAAAGGAAGGAAAACTTGGTTTCAATAAGAATCAATAGCCCAATGTGGGACAAAATCCCTTACCTAATCATGGGGAAGCATCTATGACTATGGTAGGAATGGAGAATGAAGAACCCAATGATCTTGACAATCTGATATTTAAAGCAGCTTTAGACACTGAATTGGATAATTGGTCCACCATGGAGATATCGACCATGTTCTCTGATAAGATGTAATGCATTTGAACTTTATTTGACAAGCCAATACTTATGCCCAAGGTGTTGTTGATCCTTTTATGCAATGTTAGGGCTTTTGTTTATTTATGCGTTTTTTGAACACAATGATGAATAACATGCATTCCTGGATTTTGAAGCAATCAAAATTTTCTTTACAATTCAATCCTTTTATTTTCTTTTGTCTTCACTCTTTACATTACATTTCATCTGCAATACATTTTTTGTTCCATCTCTATATATCCTTTCCAATTTGCTTTTCAGGCCTGTGATTAATGAATGCGAAGATAATAAGAGCAACGAACCTGAGTTCGCTCTTGAAAATTTAAATGATACTAGCAAAATTGATGGTGAAAATATTAAAGATCTTGACTTGCCCCAAGAACTACTAAGGATGGTTGAACAAGAAGAAAAGCAGATTTTGCCCTACAAAGAAACCACAGAGTTGATAAACTTGGGTGCTGAAGAGGATAAGAAAGAAGTTAAAATAGACACCACACTATCGGTTCAAGAAAGGCAACAGTTAGTAGATCTATTGAAAGAATATTCTGATGTTTTTGCATGGTCATACCAATACATGCCGGGGCTTGATCCAAAGATTGTGGTGCACAAGCTACCTATCAGACCCGAATGCAAGCCAGTCCAGCAGAAGTTGAGGCGTATGAAGCCAGAAATGCTTTTGAAAATAAGGGAAGAGATTGTGAAGCAATTTGATGCCGGTTTCTTGGAAGTAGCCAAATACCCAGAGTGGGTAGCAAATATTGTACCCGTGCCGAAAAAAAATGGAAAGGTGCGAATGTGTGTTGACTATCGGGACCTCAACCGAGCTAGCCCCAAAGATAACTTCCCGTTGCCGCATATTGATACCCTTGTTGATAACACAGCCCGATATTCCATGTTCTCTTTCATGGATGGATTCTCTGGGTACAGTCAAATCAAAATGGCACCGGAGGACAAGGAGAAAACAGCGTTCATAACTGTATGGGGAACCTTTAATTACAAGGTTATGTCATTTGGATTGAAGAATGCAGGAGCCACTTACCAACGAGCCATGGTGACCTTATTCCATGACATGATGCACAAGGAAATTAAGGTATATGTAGATGATATGATAGCCAAGGCTCGAACAACACATGAGCACATAATTAATCTGAAGAAATTGTTTGAAAGGCTACGGAAGTACAGGCTTCGATTGAACCCGGCAAAATGTACATTCGGAGCAACTTCAGGTAAGTTGTTGGGGTTTGTTGTGAGTGAAAAAGGGATTGAAGTAGACCCTGACAAAATTAAGGCTATTCAAAACCTGCCGTCACTGAAAACACCAAAAGAAGTGAGAGGTTTTCTCGGGCGATTAAACTATATTGCCAGGTTCATATCATAATTGACTACCAAATGCGATCCAATTTTCAAGTTACTTCGAAAGCAGAATCCCGGTGAATGGAATGATGATTGCCAGCTTGCTTTTGAGAAAATCAAAGAATATCTCACCAACCCACCAGTGCTAGTACCTCCGGTGCCTGGTAGGCCTTTGATTTTATAGCTTAAATCAAGATGGGGGTGACTTAAGTTGAAAACCTGAAAAGGCAACTTAAGCAGGATGGAAAAGGTATAAAATTACTTCATAAGTTTAATCAGCCTTGGTACGTGAGTGGGGCAAGTCGGGTCATTCTATACAGAGCTGTCAAGGACACTAGTACAGTAAGCCGATCAAGAAATAACTCAGGTTTCGTCTGCACTTGTTTTTTAGTATTCATTGTTAGAGGGTATCCTCGTTCCTTTGATCTTGACAAATTTATGAACAATTTGAATCTTCTCAAATTGTACACTTTCTTTTTCTATCAATCAAAACCCTCATTTATTCTCATTTGTCTCCCACTACTTTCATTCATTCTTATGCAATAAGAATTTCAATTGATGATAATTTCAGCTTTGTGTTAAGTTCATTCATAAATTTTAAAATGTGCATAAATAGGCAGAAACAAAAGCATACATAAAAAGCTTATTGATCATTTGAGGGCATAATTTTGGCTAAGAAAGAGCAAATCAGAAAGCTTATCCAAGAGAATGTGAAAGCCATCTTAGACAAAAAAAAAAGCTTGGGGCATTTGAGTATAATGGAAAGAAAAATCTCAAATCAAGAAAAACACAAATACATGCGAAGGTCATCTGAAAAGAGCAAAGAAAATAGCATTGAACTATCAAGGTTGCTTGCTTCACCATAAACATGAATTGGGCTACTACTAAGATACATCCGAGTTTTGCATCACAGACAAGGACATCTGAGCATTTAAATACATCGTAGCATGAACTATTCATCGTCACTCAATAAGTTGGTTACGAATCTTTATTCTAACCTCATCTCATTTTGGCATATACAAATCAATCATTTTCTGGCATTTAGCAATTATGCACCAGTTAACTCTCTTTAAAGAATTATTACATTTTTGCCCTATCAAGGTTCTTACATTTTTTGCCCTATCAAGGTCTTTTCATTTCATCATTTTGCCCTATCAAGGTCTTTGCATTGCATCATTTTGCCCTATCAAGGTTCTTACATTTTTTGCCTATCAAGGTCTTTTCATTTCTTCGTTTTGCCCTATCGAGGTCTTTTCATTTCATCATTTTGCCCTATCAAGGTTCTTACATTTTTTTCCTATCAAGGTCTTTGCATTGCATCATTTTGCCCTATCAAGGTCTTTGCATTGCATTATTTTGCCCTATCAAGGTCTTTATATTACATCATTTAACTTATCAAGGTTTTTACGTTGTATAGTTGCCCTGTCAAGGTCTCTGCATAGCAACATTTACCCTTATTAAAGACATCACATTATATTTACTTGTTTGATAGTTCTTTTTTTAAAGGGCTGGTGTCTACCATCTTTACTCATTTCATGAGTCTCTAGAAGTATGTACTTCTAAATTCTCAGAAAATATGTAAAGAGGGGCAGCTGTAGACACCACATTTTGTCCAAAAAATAGCCTCTCTTCATTTGAAGTTAAAGTTTTAATTTTAGTATTATTTTCAATTTTAAATCTAGTCTAATTTTAATTAGATAAATTTTTAATTTAACTAATTAAGATTAATTGTGGGCTAGACTTTAATTTGAAACTAAAATTAAATTTGGGCTTTAATTTAAAATGAAAATATTTGGGCTTTAGGTCTTTATGAGTGGGCTTTAAAATTGTGGAATATTCTAGAATAAAAATCAAGGAGAAAATCTTGATAAAAAAAAAAGGAAAGGAAATAATTGAAGATTTAACCCTAATACTTAGTCTGCAAGAAAACCTAGTGAAACCCTAATTCTTGGAGTAGTATATAAGGAGTACCTAGGGTTGAAAAAAAGAGGGGAGAGCACGGCTGTTTTAAAAAAACGAGAAGGGCTATTTGAAAGAAAAATTTTCTCGGTGCTTTAGTCTTCTAAAAAAACAAGCAGGGAGCAACGACAAAAGAAACATCAAAGTCAAAACGAAGGGGGCAGCGACAAAAGAAGCATCAAAGTCAAAACGAGAGACCACGGCTCCTTTCTCTTTCTCTTATTAGTGTAGCTCAATCTAATAATAACTCGTCTGCAGGTATATTTTTATCCCTATTCATGCACCTTTTGTTTGCTTGCATGTGGATTTTCCAAATAAATTAATAGGCTTGACAGTTTGCTCTGCTTATGCCGTGAATGATTTTGCATTTGTAATTGTTTTTGAATCGTTTGCAATAACGAGATAGTGTAATGCATATATATATATATTAATAATGGAGTAGAGAATTTTGGTTTCTAAATGGGCACTTTCTATTTTTTTTTTCCTTCTATAATTATTTCATGTATTATTTGATGTGGCATTTATGTATAATTTATAAGATGGAAAAGATCCAATGAGGTGATCCTCCTTTGAAGTCATGTAGACGCTTCTTGGGATGGTCCTTTAGGATAGGGTTTCATTTAAACTCAATCGGGTAAGCCGAAGCAATTTGGATGAGATCCTAACAAAAATCTACTCTCACTAATTATTTTTAATTAAATTATTACACTTACATATCATATTATACTTGTCATTGCATTTGAGATATGAATTGTATAATGGAAAATGGACCCAGTGAGGGTGGTTATTCCTTGAAGTCGTGTAGGTGCTTCTTGGGATGGTCCCTTAGGGAAAGGTTCTCTTTAAACTCAATCGGGTAAGCCGAAGCGGTTTGGAGAGAATTTCTATTAAAATTCTATTCTCGCCTTTAATTAAAAATTGAATAATTTTGCATCACATGCATCATGTATAAGCTTAATATTTTTAATTTTTTTTATAAAGAAAAGGTAATAAAATAAAAAATGAATAATGAATTGTATAAAGAAATTTTTGGTTATGCTTAAAATAAAACACAACCTTTCATCAATAAGACCTAGGATTAGATTAGATTAAAATGGTGCCGTCATTTTGAGGGGCGTTGTGGGGGTGCTAATCCTTCCTCACACGTAAATGAACTCCCGAACTCAACTCTATTTCGTAGACCAAAGCCTACCTAGCTTAGTGTACCCATAACTACATTAGGATAGGTAGATTCATATAGGTGACTAATCACACCTAGGAAAAAAATTAGTGGCGACTCCATAATTTTTGACAAGTTAGACAGTAGGGTTGCCGGACTCGTACGTTTCGACAGTACTCATGGTAGTTAACCAATTTTGGGTCTCTTATCTACCATTCTCTTTTCTACTGATAAATCACTAGTGCTGAATCTCTGTAAACATCTAACACTTCAATCTTTCTTTCTATAGCCATTTGAATGCCCAAAACACAGGCCTTATATTCAGCCATGTTATTAGTATATCTAAAATCTAGTCTTGCAGTGGCTAGAAAGTGGTTGCCTTTTAGAGACATTAGTACTTCTCTAATGCCATGCCTTATTGCATTCGAGGCTCCATGAAAGAATATTCTCCAAACCCCATTTTCATCATCTGATTCTTCTTCCACATGGAATATTGCCATTAAGTCTTCATCTGGGAAATCAAACTCCATGGGCTTATAATCATCATTAGCACATTCCGTTAAGAAATCTGCTACCGAACTTCCTTTGATAGCCTTCTGGGAAACATACTATATGTCGTATTTAGACAATAGCACCTACCATCAAGCAATCCTTCCTAATAAACCTGCTTTCTCAAATATGTACTTGATATGATCCAACTTTGCCACCAATAAGGCTGTGTGATACAACATGTACTGCCTTAGTCGGCGAGCAGCCCAAGCTAGTGCACAACACCTTTTCTTAATTGAGGAGTATTTCGCTTCATATTTTGTAAATTTCTTACTCAAATAATACACCGCGTGATCATTTTTTCAGTTTCATCTTATTGCCTCAATACACATCCCATGGAGCTCTCAAACACTGTCAGATATAAAATTGAAGGCCTACCAAGTACCAGAGGTACTAGCATTGCTATGTTGGTAAGGTATTCTTTGATTTTCTCAAAAGCAAGCAGGCATTCATCATTCCATTTGCTGGGGTTCTGCTTCCAAAGTAACTTGAAAATTGGATCACATTTAGTAGTCAATTGTGATATAAACCTGGCAATATAGTTCAATCGCTGAGAAAACCTCTCACTCCCTTTGGTGTTTTAGGTGATGGCATGTTTTGAATAGACTTGATTTTGTCAGGGTCCACTTCAATCCCTTTTTCACTCACAACAAACCCCAACAACTTGCCTGAAGTTGCTCCGAATGTACATTTTGCCAGGTTCAATTGAAGCTTGTACTTTCGTAGCCTTCCAAACAATTTCTTCAAATTAACCATATGCTCCTGTGTTGTTTGAGCCTTGGCTATCATGTCATCCACATACACCTCAATTTCCTTGTGCATCATGTCATGGAATAGGGTCACCATGGCCCGTTGGTACATGGCTCCCGCATTTTTCAATCCAAGCGACATAACCTTGTAATTAGAGGTTCCCTACATAGTTATGAATGTCATTTTCTCCTTGTCCTCCGGTGCCATTTTGATTTGATTATACCCAGAGAATCCATTCATGAAAGAGAACATGGAATATCGGGCTGTGTTATCAATAAGGGTATTAATATGTGGCAACGAGAAGTCAACCCACATTCGTACCTTTCCATCTTTCTTTGACATGGGTACAATACTTATAGGTATTTGGCTACCTCCAAGAAACCAGCATCAAATTGCTTCACGATCTCTTCCCTTATTTTTAAAAGCATTTTCTAGTTTCATGCGCCTCAACTTCTGCTGGACTGGCTTACATTCTAGCATGATTGGTAGCTTGTGTACCATAATCTTTGGATCGAGCCCTGACATGTCTTGGTATGACCATGCAAAAACATTAGAATATTCTTTCAACAAATCGACTAATTGTTGCCTTTCTTGGACTGATAGTGTGGTGACTATTTTAACTTCTTTCTTATCATTTTCAGTGCCTAAGTTTATCAACTCTGTGGTTTCTTTATAGGATAAAATCTACTTTTCTTCATATTCAACCATCCTTAGTAGTTCTTGGGGCAAGTCAAGGTTTTCAATACTTTCACCATCAATTTCTTTGGTATCATTTAACTTTCAAGATGAAACTCAAGTTCACTACTCTCATTATCTTCGCATTCATTAATCATAGGCCTGAAAAAGCAAATTGGAAAGTATATATATAAGGAGATGGAATGGGAATATATTGCAAATGAAATGCGATGTAAAGAGTGAAGACAAAGAAAAGAAAAATGATTGGATTACAAAGAAAATTTCAATTACTTCAAAATCTAAGAATGCATTTTATTCATCATTGTTGTTCAAAACATGCACAAATAAAACAAACAGCCTTAATATTGCATAAAAAGGTCACCAACACCTTTGGGCATAAGTATTGGATTATCAAATAAAGTTCAAATGCATTACATTTTGTCAATAGAGAATACAGTTGGTATCTCTATGATGGACCAGTTGTCCAACTTGGTGCCTGGTTCTACCTTGCATATTAGATTATCAAGATGGCTTGACTCCTCTCATCTATAGCCTGTATGGTAACATCTTCTAGTGCTTTTTGAATAGATTGTATGGAAATCATCACTATATTCTGTTGGTTAGTGTTGATCCATCTAGCGGAGACAAAAGATTAGCTAATATGAGGGAATTCCATCTTTCCCATTTCAATCCACTTTTCTTCGAATCTAGCTAGCCTGTTCTTTCTCTTCTTCTTCTTTATCTGTAGTTTATCTTTTTTGGAAGGTCTGAAACCTAAACTAAAAGTATTGTCTTGGCTGGGCCACTCCATCAATTCACAACCTCCTTATAGGTTCTTTCCTAATCCTTTCCCGTCATACCATCCATATTCGTTCATCAACTTTCGCTATAATACAAGGCTTGTAGGCTTCTGGCATGCGGCCTTTTCGAAAATAACTTCAGCAATCTTGAATGATCTAAAAGAACATTCTAATGCCTCTTTCACTGCTTCAATGTACGAAGTACTCGAGGACTGAACCACCATAATATCTTTTTCTCATCGAACTGTCACTATAGTCCTCTCTACCCTAAACTTGACTTTTTGATGTAAATTCAAAAAGACTGCTCTAGCCATATGAATATAAGGGCGGCCAAACAAACAAGTATATGAGGGATTAATATCCATTAATTGGAAAGCTAGATCAAATGTTGTTGGGTTGACTAGGAGAGGTATCTCAATGGTTCCCAATACTCTCCTTCGGGTACCATCAAAGGCACGAACAATCATATTTCTCCCTTTCATATAAGAAGCATCAATTGGTAGCTTTTGTAGAGAGGAGAGAGGCATAACATTAAGGGCGGAGCCATTATCTGTCAACACTTTAGCCATGGTATAGCCTTTGCATCTAGTTGTTATGTGAAGAGCTTTAGGAATGCCTTTTCCTCTATACGGTATCTCTTCATTAGTGAAAGTGATATAATTAGCTGCAGTGATACTGCCAACTGTATGATCCATATCTATCATTGAGATATTGTGAGATACATAAGCTTGACTTAAATTTTCAACAGTGCCTGTCGATGCGCTTTAGAGTTTAATAGCAGAGCGAGAAGTGAGACACGTGCCGGTGTTTTGTTCATTTGGTCTATTACACTGTACGCACTTTGCTTAATAATTTTCAAGAATTCCTTAGACTAATCTATCAGAGCGGTCTCCACTAATTCTTTTTTTAGAGCTAGTGCCGATCCCTAGTCAGTTTCTGGTTTCGCCATTGGTTTATCATTAACTTTGGCTTTTCTTTTAGATGATTCTGCAGTTTCTTGTGAAATAACACTTACCACTCCAAGTGATCCCATCTACATCTGACACAAGCATTATTTTTACAACTATAGAGAAACTGTATTCGTATTTCCAAATAACCTGATGGTTATCCTTGTATGAAAATGGTTGTCGGGCAAAAACTACTACTGATGACATTGGTGCTGGAACTAATGGTCCCTTTTTAGGCTCTTTATCATAGTAAACAATGAAAGGTTTTAGCTTGGGAGGTTCATCATAGTATACAATGAATGGCTTCGTCACCTCCTTCCCATTTCTTACCACATTCACTTCTTGCTCCCTAGTTTCCACAAAGAATTCTACCAATGATTGATCCATCATCCTTTGAAGCTGTTTGTAAAAGTTGGTACAACATTGGATGTAATGATCGTGGCTTTCCATAATGCCAACAGCCCTTCTCAGTTTCCAACTTTTCCTTTTGGATCATTTGGGATTGGACTAACGCCTTAAAAATGACTATCATAGGCGTTATAACCTCATCAACAGATTTCTTCATTTCCACCTATCATGTTCACAACTACTCCTCCATGATTGGGTAATGGATTTTGACCCACATTGGGCTATTGATTATATTCTTATTGAAGCCAAGTTTTCCTTCCTTTACCAGCTCTTGACCTTAATTTTCAAGGCTATGCAGTTCTCTGTGGAGTGACCCACTATCCCATTATGATAGTCACAATGAGCATTTTCCTTATACCAATCCAGATATGGTGGGTTGTATGATTTGGTGAAGCTAGGTTTCTTCAACAAACCTTATTGCAGTAATTGATGAAGTAAAGCAATGTAAGTGTTAGGGATTGGGTCAATATGTGTTTTAGTGTAAGGCAGAGATTGCCTTTGGCTATTTCCAGTGTTTAGGACTAAAGTGTTTGGTCTGAGAGAGAATGTTTGTGTCATAGGTGTGGGTTAGAATATAGGTTTTGAGCCAATGTAATTTGAAGCAAGACACTAGTATGAGGTGGGAGGTCGTTGGTAAGAGTAAGGTGGTTGCTGGTAAGGATACTGATAACAATAGGTTTGCTGTGATGGGCTATATGGGTGAGTGTAATGTAGTTGCTAGTAAGTGCTAACAGCATTAGCTTCCCCTTCATTCTTTTTGGAACCTTGAAATTTCTTTGTGTTGATGGATTCCCCTGAATTAATCTTGCCAGAATTGATAGCCTTTTCAATTAACTCACCGATTACCACAATATCAGAAAAGCTTTTAGTACACTGGCCAACAACCTATCATAGTATGGAGCTTTCAAGGTCTTCAGAAACATGAAGTTTGCTTCTTTGTTTGTAAGTGGAGGACTGACTTGCACACTCGTGTCCATCCATCTCTGGGAATACTCTTTAAAAGTCTCAGTAGTCTTTTTTTCCATAGTTTGCAAGGTCCAATGGTTAGGAGCTAGGTCTATCATATGTTTATATTGGGCTATGAAAGCCTTAGCCAGATCGGTCCATGTTCTAATTCGAGTATTATCCAATTGATTGTACCATCTAAAGGCTACTCGAGTTAAACTATCCTGGAATAAGTGAATCATGAGCTTATCATCGGAAGTGTGAGTCACCATTTTCCTAACATAGCTCAGAAGGTGGTCTTGCAGACACTTTGTGCCATTGTATTTCTCGAATTCTGGTACTTTGAACTTAGGAAGAATAACCAACCCCGGTACCAAGGTAGCTTCGAAGGCATTCATGGCCCTGTGATAGCTAAACCCTTCAACCATCTTCAATATTTCATCTAGCATGCTTAATAGCTTGCTGTTTTCATCAACCTTTCCCTTGTTATCATTATACAAAGTAACAGGGTTTGTTACCTCATCTTTACTAAGGACCTTAGGTTGAGGCACAAAAGGTGGCATGGGTGCTTTAGGATAGGTACATGCTCCTACTGGAGGTGGTGGAGGATGGAATGGCATTGTTGGTGGTGGCACCATGATGTTTCTAGAAGCTTATGTGATTATGCCAGTGGGCTCAAGGCCTAGAGAAAGCGGTGAATTCTACTCGTTATCCCTCAGACTACTAGAAACTCTAGCTATTGTTTTCTCTTGCCAAATTGGTCATAATTTCCATTAATTTTTTCATCCATTCCCTCAATTCCTTGTTTGATTTCTCCAATTGCTCAAATCAGGCGAGTATAATATCTCTTTTGAGCTATCTTGGAACCTTTATTTACCATAAACATTAATTAGGCCATTTATTCAAAACTTTGTGCCATGAAAAGGAAACTTATAAGACATTCCGACTACTTGATAAATGTTTTATAAACCTCTTTTTCATCCAAAATTTGATCATCACCTTACCGCCAATGATGAAACTCCTTCATAATTTGACACTTAAAATATCATGCCATGATGGATACAATACTAATTTTATCACATAACAATTAAAGACAAAAGACATTCAATTAAAGCTTCGAAAAAAAAGTTTATTACATCACTTTAAGAAAACAAACTATATCTTTCTCATCTCCACTTCCACAAGATCAAAAAGTTTTACAACTTGACGATATTGATAAATTGCTTCTTCCATGAAGTGGGAGATTCCCTGGTGTTGACTATTGATTGTTTCAGCTTTTCCTCAACTAGCTTCAATTGAATCTTGTGTTCCTTCTTTTCCATATCCTAAGCTTGAATGATCTCTTTCTCGAGTTGCCCTAACAAATACTCTACATGGTTGAGTTTGAGCATATAAGCTTGCCTCCATGCCTCTCACATGTTAGTTGCTTCTCCACGCTCATTTTTAAGGACTTTGACAGCATCCTCTAAGCTTTTTTTTGCTTGTTCCAGCTCATTAATAGTTCCCACATGAACCTGGATTACTTGCTGGAAAACAGTCAACTGATGGTTTATGCTAGCTATAGCTTCCTCGAGCTTTTGGATCTTCAACAAATCTTCTTGCCTTGATCGTGAAGGTGGACGAACATTCTTTTTCCTGAGCTCTTGAACCTCATATCCCAATTCGCATTTCATCGCTTTTCTTCTTTGAACCTCTTTCTTAGCCTTTCGTTTTCTTCTCATTGTGCATCCAGGTTATCTTTTAGAGATGAAGCTTCTCCCTTTTGCTTTGCATACTCTTTATTCACACTCGTGATTGTAGCATCTTTTGCTTTCACTATATCTCCTTCCTAAGCTAAGCTTTTTTTAAAGAAACTGAACCTCGTCATCATATGCACTTTTTTGTTTTTCCTATTCTTTCTTTTCTTCTTGATATTTCTTACCAAGTTCCTCCATTCCAATGCCATTCTTGAGCTTTTGGTTTTCAATTGTCAATTCAACCATGACATCTCTCCTATTTTGTCCAACTGGGTAATTAGGATCTTTCTTTTGAGGAAGCTTCACACCTTTGGCCGATGCCATTTCAGGTGTATTCGTCAGTTGTAGACTTTAAAGAATTTCCCTCTTCAACCTCCTTCTTATTCTTCCACACAGCTTCAAATGCTTTAATCTTTTTGATATCATTATGCTCTTCATAGGTATATTCCACACTACCTAGCCCTTAAGTTAAAGGCACGAACTGCTCAAACCCAAAAGTGGCAAATAGCTTATAGCTACCTATAATCTGATAAGTGGCAACCAAGGCCTCATTTCTGATTGGTACCTCACTTTTCCTCTTGTTATCCATCTTGCCCTCCAAATGATGTCCTCATTTGTGATGTTTTTAAACATGTCCACCCATTCTTGCTTTGACTTTCGGTTCACCTTCCTTTCAAAGAATTCAACAATGTGATCTTTAACCATGAATATGCAGTTTAGGTACTTCAGATGACTAACCATCCAAATATAAATAAGTTGAGAACACCCAATAAAATGTCCCTTATCCTTACGGCAGTAATGATTCAAAGACAACAAAGTTTCAGCTAAGATTACTGTGGAAGGATCTCCTCTATATGTCATATGATCCACCAGTTCTATCTCAGCTACATCCACAAATCCAAGGTTCGTTGGGAAGATCACCAATGCATGGAATAGTATAGCAATCTCGCTTCGTCATCTGAATGCTTCTTCATGAAGGACTAGAAAAAGTTAATCTCATAATGCCTAGTTTCTTGGTTCTGAACATGCTTGCTTAGCTCCTCAACTGTGGTCCCCATCATTCTAGCCAATACCTTAAAAGTGTTCTTCTTATCACTTTTCCAAATGACTCTACCTCAAAATTCATATTTCACCTTTATCAACTCGGCATACTCTTCATGCGTTGGAAACAAATGTACCTCGTTTAGCATGAAGCAGTGATGGGAAGGGTCCTAGAATTGTAGCATGGCTTGAATCAATTGAGTGTCAATCTCAACTTTCAACAAAGAAGCTATATACCCAAACTTTTTATAAACCTCTCTTGATACGCTCTATCCCAAATTTCCCATATCTTAACCAAGCAAGCAATGTCACCTTGCTCAAAAGTGGTGTTATGACACACCCGGACCTAGCACGACTTTTCGTACAAACGGAATAGCGTAAGATGGCGTATTTATTAAACAATATGTCGATCCGGCTGTGTCTAATTAAGAAGAGAAGTTTAAATTAGGATAAGACGGAGTTGGAAGATAAAGTAATTAACCGTGCATGGAAATTAGTGAAATGCCAAAAAGACCTCCAATTAAGTCCCTAAAAATTTATTATGGGCCCCGTTGGCAAAAGAAATCAAAGGATTTAGTTAACGGGTAAAAATGGAAAAAAGTTGAAAAAGGAGAAAAACTTCGACCAGGGCCCGAGTGGACCTGGCGTCGGGCTGCCCTATAAATAGAGGAGGGGGCCGAACCTTTCTTCATTTTTCTTTTCTTTTTCTTTCTTTTTTTCTTCTTTTCTCTCTGGAGCCGACCGGAGGCATTTTGGACAATTGGCAAATTGAGACAGTTCGGCCACCAGATCAAGGTGAGTTTCTAGTATGTTGTTCTTCTCACCTCGATCTACGTTATGTTAAGTTTGCACGCACATCCATGCATCGGTTTAGCCTAGATCTCAGTTTTCAGCTTTTAACCAGATTAAAACTTTAAACTCAAAAAAGTGGATTTCAGGCTGGTGGATTAAGGTGAGTTTTTACTCGGTTATAGTACTCACCTTAATCTACGTTATATTCCATTTTTACGCATTTCTGTGCACCGGGTGTGAATAAATCAGAGATTTAGTCAATTTGGGCTAAATCTCGGTCTACGAGAAAATTGGACCGGTGTTTCTCGTTTCTGCCTCGGCATATCTGTCGTGGATGCCATGAGGATCGCCTCTCTAAGTTTGTACGTCGAAAGGAGGAGAAACGAGTGTGAAAACTGGGGGAGAGACCGGCCGAAGAACTGGTCAATCGAGTCCCTGTTTAGATATTTTTATATAATATTGTTATATTAAAAGATATTTATATATTATATCATTATAATGTCTATATATCTCATAGGTGGGCTTTTTGAGCCCAATTTCTAGTAGAACTTGGCCCAATCCGTGTGTGGCCTAGCCTAGTTCGGGTGTGGGGCCCATGGGCACCCAGGGGCATTTTGATAATTTTTCGTCAAGAATCCGATTTTAGCCCTGAAACCTCCTGGACACTTTTCTATGTGCTGGGCCCAGCCCGAGTGCGCGGCCCATGGGCCCAGGGGTATTTTCGTAACTTTTCACCGAGTGTCCATTTTTTACCTCGAAACCTCCTAGACACTTTTCTAAGCCCGAATCACGTTCAAGCCCAGTCGTAGGTCATGTTAGAGTCTCGTAGGTGCATTCATAAATTTAACTATGAATGCTAACGTATATTTCTGTGTATTAGGGCTCCGGGTGAATCGAATGCGGCGATACTCCGGAGGTTGAGCTACATGGAGCGCTTGGGAGTATACGAATCTCCCAATACTGTGAGTGGCTTAGATTTCTTTGTTTAGCCACTGGGAACAAATGTTTTAAAAATGATTTTAAAAACATAAATGTTTTCAAAAAGGTTTTGGGATACGGGAAATCCACCCACACACTTGTCTGTGATATACCCACACGGTGAGTGGGATGTTTTAAAAAGAAATATAAAACTTATGTGTGTGTGATTTATATGTTCTAAATACAAATGTTTTATACGTATATATGTATTTTTTCAAATATTCTTATTATGATTATTGAGGGTACGATGCCCTTGGGAAATGAGTGATTGAGAGGGTTCCTTGGGGCTCCAATTTGCGGGAGCGTGGACCGAGTTTGAGAGCATGCATGATACTCAGCCGTGGACTGCCTATCGAGGGGCACGGTGAGTCGAGCCTGGTTGGGAGAGGCGCGTAGGGAAACTCGCCAGAGCTCCAGTTCACTGTGTTCCACCACAGCGAGACACCGCCGAGGGAAAGGGCTAGAGAGATAGAAAATAGAAAATATTATTGAATGAGAAAATAGCTAGCCCTTGGTGCAGTGAGGCATATGACGACCGACGGGTCGAGCCTCCAGTATAAAAGAGATGCCAGCCCATTTGAGATATATAAATTTATTTTATTTAAGATGCTTTTAAAAGAGGGTTCTCAGCAGGAGAGCCAGAAAAGAGTTTTCAAAAGAAAAATATTATTTTATTATTATTTTATTTTATTTTATTTTAGATTTCCCTTATCTGCCCTAACCCAGATGGAGATTCTTAGAACCTCTGTCACTCACCTGTATCCAATGTGGATGGATGCAGATTTGCGTACGGAGTTAGCTTTAGAAAGGAGGCTCACTAGAAGACATCGGTGGCTTAGGCTTAGTAGTTTTCTGCTGCACATGTATTCCTTTTAAATTAATCCACTGGTGCACTATTTAAGTTTTATTATTTTATTAAATGACTTTAATTAAAGTTTTAAAGGTTTTGCAGCGATGGTATCCATTTCAATGCCTTGCGGTGTTTCTGGTGCGTGACCGGCTGGCACGTACTTTGAGGCAGCACGGCGGTTGCCACGTGGCCGACCCGGGCGGGTCGGGGCGTGACATGTTAACTTGATCTGGAAGTGTAGATTCAGCAATTAAACAAACCTTGATCTACGGCTGAGCTTTTCCATTATGAGTCGTGACATGGATTGGATCAAGATCGGTGTCATCAGCGAGAGGTGCCTTCCCCTTGTTTCCAGCCATAACTAATTATCCTTGTGCCTTTAATTGTGATTTGGCAAAACCCTATATGCGAAATGATGTGCAAAGGATGCATGAAAGGTGCATGACAAGGAAATACAGGAAATGAAATTAGTATCCATAGGAAAATAAAACAAGATATATAAAAGAATTTCCTTTCTTTTTAGCCAAGATAATGTCCTTTTTTTGTATGTGATTATAAATTTCTTCATAATAAAGTCATCCAATCGGGCAACAATGCCCTTGGGATAGGTAATCTTCCTATTGTGGATAAGGTGCCCTTACCCACTCTACAGTCCAAATAGAACTTGTGGAACATAATGGTAAAGGTGACAAGTGTTCCTTCACGTGTCCTAGTTTTGGTTTTCATTCAATTTAGGATTGGCTCTACCTAAGTTTAGCCTTCTCACAAGCATCTATATGCTGGGTTCAATGTTCTAAGGGCCAAAGGTTCCCAAATTGTCCCCAAAACTCCTTCACCCATTATAGGTTGCAAATTGGAGAGGGTTCAATTTGAGTGGAGGCATTTCACTACTAAACTCTGTTTAGAGGTGATCGCCCCATAAGAGCTAGCTACTTTGCCTCCCCCTAGTAGGTGAGAGGCCGAGTACAGTAAGGCTGATGCATGAATGCAATTTGTGAAGTGTGTATGAAGGAACATACATAATTTTTACCAATACCACAACTAAACATAATTTAAATTCAAATTAGAGAAATACAAAAATAATTAGTAATTATAACAAATAATATGACAATAAATAATTGGTAAAAAAACAAAAACAAAACAAACAAACAAGTGATGTAAATTAGAACGTAATTATTCACAAAATCACACTAACATGCCCCTAAGAAAAAAATTATTCACAAAATTAAACAATGATATAACCAACTATTAACACCTAGAATAAGACTAAACTAATTAATGGCTTAACTCTCTAACTACGTCCCCAGTGGAGTAGCCAAGTTGTCGCAACGTGCGGGTCTGGAAACCCTATCGTCCAACTTGTCAAAATTTATGGAGTCGTCACTAATCTTTTTTCTTAGTTGTGATTAGTCACCTATGTGAATCTACCAATCCTAATGTAGTTATGGGTACACTAAGCTAGGTAGGTTCCGGTCTACAAAACAGAGTTGAGTTCGGGAGTTCATGTACGTGTGGGGAATGATCAGCACCCCCACAATACCCGTCAAAATGACGGTACCATCTTAATCTAGTCTCATCCTAGGTCTTATTAAAATCAAGATTGTGTTTTATTTTAAGGATAACCAAAAAATATCTTTACACCATTTATTAATCTTTTTTATTATTTTATTATTTTAAAAAATCATTGCTTAGAAATGTTAAACTTATATATGATGCATGTGATGCAAAGTTATTTAATTAGTTAAAAACGAGAGTAAAGTTTTTATTAGAAATTCTTTCTAAACTACTTCGATTACCTGATTAAGTTTAAAGAGAACTCCTCCCTAAAGGACTATTCCAAGAAGCATCTACACAACTTAAAGTAATGACCACCCTCATTGGGTCCATTTTTCATTAGACAATTTATATCTCAAATGCAATGACAAGTATAATATGATATGCAAGTGTAATAATTTAATTTAATTAAAATTATTATTACCTGATTAAGTTTAAAGGAGACCCTACCCTAAAGGATCCTTCCAAGAAATGTCTACACGATTTCAAAGAAGGCCCTTATTGGGTCTTTTTCAATTTACAATTTATATACAAATATCATGACAAATAATAATAAGGAAATGGATACATGTTAATACTTTACAAATATAACAATAATGAATAATGAATAATGACAATTCAAGTTTAAAGATGACAATTCAAGTGATTTATTATATCTACCAAACACTAATGGCTAACAGGACACGAACAACAGAGTTATACACAAACAATTGTCATAGAGACATTGCAATGAAATATAAAGGCCAACAATTTTTGTCTACCTTAATTCACGTGCTCACTTTTAAAAGGCAAGTCTTTTATTTTGTTCTCCATTGATCATGTCATAAAAGCACATGGGACCTCATTAACTATCAACAAAAGGTACATCAGACAATCATGTAGATAATATAAAAACTATAGCAGAGGAAATTTTACCAGAAGGAATCCAAAAGCACCGATCTAAATGATGAGAGAGAAAAAAATTACTGAGTTCCAGTGAGCTTGTACGCTGGTGTGTTGCAGCAAATCCAAAGTTTGCTTTGTCTTACTCATCTTTTCTCAAATCGGTTCTTGTCTCTCAATTGTGTTGGCCTCTGGCCATTATAATGGAACCGAAAGAAGAGAACAAAAATAAAAGTTTCTCTAGCACAATTTTGACAGACTCTTTTTCTTATTTTTTTTGAATTTTTCTCTCTGTGTTTTCTTCTTGTAGGAGTGGGTATTTATACACAAGGATGAGCTCCAAACATGGTAACAAATTATCCTAAATTAATACTAACTGAAAAATTAAAATTAAATTGGGAAAATTCAAATTAATGTGATTGAAGAATAAATTTAAAATTATTTGATTTTTGAAAGTCAAATTGATTTTGTAATTAATCGTAATTGAAAACTAATTTGGTAAAAGTAAACTCTACCATTAAAACTAAGGCTAAATGCTCAAATCAGGACGCAATGTTTAGGGGTCTGCTCATTTGAAGACTAAACCTTTTAATTGTAACAAATCATGACTAAATCTACACGGGTTGTAACAAACAAGGATATTAATGGACGGAAATTTGGATTTGTAGAGCACGCGCCGTGACCGTAACAGAATGATGATGTGGCATTTTTTTTTACTTTCAAATTAAATTACGTAATTTTTTATTTATGTTTTCCTAATAATGATCAAAAGTAAAAAAGAAAAGCCAATTAAACAAAAAAGGATTTAGGAAAGAGCTCGATAAGAGAGAGAAAAACCTATCTCGGTTAAATTTGCCAGTACTCTTTATCCTCATCTTCCTCTCGTCAATATTCTTCTTCCCTTAAATGTTCTTCTTCTGCTACATGTGATAACTGTGGGTTGATCCTTCCCTACACCATTGTTGTTTTTTTTTTTTTCTGTTGCTCGAAAAAAAATTAAAGGGAATGAGTTATTCAGCTGGATATTCTGCATCTTTTGATTCTGCAAGTGCAAGGTATGGCTTTAGATTTTGTTTGGTTTAGTTTAGGGTTCTTTTTTAACAGTTGCAACATTTAAATTTTATAATATTGATGTTGGGTTTTTCTTCATTTTGCAGTGGAAAGAGAGAGAGAATTGGGAATTATGACCTAAGTAGCTATAAACTAATTAATGGCAGTTATTCAGTTGAAATGGATTATGAAGGGAAGGCAGTTCTCTGTCATTGCAGGTTGAAAGCACCTAGGTGAAGTTCTTGGACTTTCCAAAATCTTGTTAGAAGATTCTATGGTTGCCATAGATACCCAGTAAGTAGAAGAAAATGAAACATGAAGTTCCTTAATGCATTTTTTTCTTCTTCCTTAGTTTGTTGGTGTCTAAATTTCCTTTGAAAATGTAGGAGTTTGATTGTGGATTTCACAGCTGGCATCATCCAAAATTCCCTGATAGAGCAACTGAGATAATTTTTGAGTTGAGAAAGAGAGAGAGACAATTATATGAGTATGTCAAGAACTTGAAGGATGAGGTTGAAGATTACAAGGATAATGCCTTGGAGATTGTTCAAGCTGAAGTTATTGAAGAAAATTTTCTATTAAAAAGCGAAGTTTCTAATTTGAGGCTTAAATTAAAGGAAATGGAGAAAACTATTAGTGTCACGCCCCGACCCGCTCTAGGCCGGCCAAGTGGCAACCGCCGCGCTGCCTCGAAGTACGTGCTGGCCAGTCACGCACCTAAGGCACCACAAGACATAAATGGGCATCATCGCTGTCAAATAAACTAAAACTTTAATTAGAAAATATTTAATAAAATAATTAACTTTAAAAGTAATGCCAGTGGACTAATTGAGAGAATACCTACGCAGCGGAAACTTCTAAACCTAAGCCACTGATGCCTCCTAGCGAGCCTCTTTTCTATAGCTGACTCCGATCGCAGATCTGCATCCATCCACATTGGATACAGGTGAGTGACAGAGGTTCTAAGAATCTCCATCTGGGTTAGGGCAGATAAGGGAAATCCAAAATAAAATAAAATAAAATAATAATAAAATAAACATTTTTCTTTTAAAATCCTTTTCCGGTCCTCTCGTTGAGAACCCTCTTAAAAAAAACACTTTAAATAAATAAATATACATAAAATGGGCTGGCATCTCTATCATACTGGAGGTGCGACCCGCCGGTCGTCTTATGCCTCACTGCACCGAGGGCTATCTCTTTTCTTTCTAAAAATATTTTCTCTTTCTCTTTCTCATTCTCATTCTCTTTCTCTAGCCCTTTCCCTCGGTGGTGCCTCACTGTGGTGGAACACAATGAACTGGAGCTCTGGCGAGTTTCCCTACGCGCCTCTCCCAACCAGGCTCGACTCACCGTGCCCCTCGATAGGCGGTCCACGACTGAGTATCATGCATGCTCTCAAACTCGGTCCACGCTCCCACAAATTGGAGCCCCGAGGAACCCTCTCAATCACTCATCTCCCAAGGGCATCGTACCCTCAATAATCATAATAATAATAATATTTCAAACGTATATATATATATAACATTACATATTTAAAATATTTAAACACACACACGTAGTCTATATATTTCTTTTTAAGACATCCCACTCATTGTGTGGGTATATCACAAGCATGTGTGTGTATGTGGATTTCCCATATCCCAAAATCTTTTTGAAAAACATTTATGTTTTAAAATCATTTTTAAAACCCTTTTCCCCAGTGGCTAGACAGAGAAGTCTAAGTCACTCACTGTATTGGGAGAATCGTATACTCCCAAGCGCTCCATGTAGCTTAACCTCCGGAGCATCGCCGCACTCGATTAACCGGAGCCCTAATACACGGAAATATATGTTAGCATTCATAATTACAATTTATGAATGCACCTATGAGGCTCTAATATGACCTATGACGATGTTTGGAAGTGATTCAGGGCTTAGAAAAGTGTCCGGGAGGTTCCGGGTAAAATTTGGACACTTGGTGAAAAATTACGAAAATACCCCTGGGGGTCCATGGGCCACTCGGGCTGAGCCGGACACTTAGAAAAGTGTCCGGGAGGTTCCGGGGCTAAAATTGGACTCTCGGCGAAAAATTACCAAAATGCCCCCGGGGGCCCGCGGGCCCCACACCCGGACTAGGCTGGGTTCCACACGGGTTGGGCCAAATTCTACTCGAAATCGGGCTCAAAAAGCCCTCCTATGAGATATTTATACATTATAATGATATAATATATAAATATATAAATATATTAATATAATATATAAATATCTTTTAATATAATAATAATATATTGAAAATATCTAAACAGGGACTCAATCGGCCAGTTCTTCGGCCGGTCTCTTCCCCGGTTTTCGCACTTGTTTCTCCTACTTTCGACGTACAAACTTAGAGAGGCGATCCTCATGGCATCCACAACGGATATGCCGAGGCAGAAACGAGAAACATCGGTCCAATTTTCTCGTAGACCGAGATTTAGCCCAAATTGACTAAATCTCCGATTTACTCACACCCGATGTACAAAAATGTCTAAAAACGGAATGGGACGTAGAATAAGGTGAATACTATAACACACTAAAAACTCACCTTATTCCACTGGCCCGAAATCCACTTATTTGAGTTTAAAGATCTAATCCGGTCAAAAGTTGAAAACTTGGATCTAGGCTAAACCGATGCATGGATGTACGTGCAAACTTAACATAACGTAGATCGAGGTGAGAAGAACAACATACTGGAAACTCACCTTGATCTGATAGCCGAGCATGTCCCACTTTGCCAATTGTCCAAAATACCTCCGGTCGGCTCCAGAGAGAAAAGAAGAAAAAAGAAAGAAAAAGAAAAGAAAAATGAAAGAAAGGTTCGGCTCCCTCCCCTATTTATAGGGGAACCAGACGCCGGGTCCACTCGGGCCCCAGGTCAAACTTTTTTCCCTTTTTCAACTTTCTTCTATTTTTACCCGTTGGCTAAATCCTTTGATTTCTTGTGCCAATGGGGCCATAATAAATTTCTAGGGACTTAATTGGAGGTCTTTTTGGCATTTACTAATTTCCATGCACGGTTAATTACTTTATTTTCAAACTCTGTCTTATCCTAATTTTAACTTCTCTTCTGACTTGACACAACCGGACCGATCCATTATTTAATTAATACGTCATCTTATACTATTTCGTTTGTACAGAAAAGTCGTGCTAGGTCCGGGTGTGTCAACTCTCCCTTCCTTCTAAAAATTTCATCCTCGAAATTAAACAAGGTAGCTTGGGGAGGTTTGGCATCCATTCGAAGCCCTTTTTCCGTTTTTGAATAGTGTTCGTATTACTATTCGTTGCTGACGCCCACCAATTCACGTCTAATCTCTTCCGATCATGTTTGTTCAAGAACAGCTCTACTTCTCTTCTGTTCTTGAGTTTGAACCTCATCTTTTTCTTAGCATAGCCTACTCTTACCCTTCCATGGTTTAGGCTCACTTCGCTTCCACTGCGTTAACTCGATTCTTTCGCCGTGTCCTTATCCTTGTTCTTTTTCAAGTCTCTTTTGACGAGACTATCCTTTTTGTTGCCTCTGAGGTTCCAGACCTCTTACTCTTCTTAGGAGTTCCTCCTCCTTTTCATTGCCATTGCCTCTCACGACGAGGCTATCCTCTGGCGCATTCCTTGTCGTTTCGCGGTCTTGTACTCATCTTGTAACCAAGCTATTGGGAAAGACCTTCGCTTAACTCCATCGCCTTCGCGGTGAGGATGCGGTGAGTTAATTGTCTTTCCCCCTATCTTGGTTTTAATTCTCGGTTTCGTCCCTTACTTCCATTCTCTTTCTTATACTCTTCTTCCATTCAAATTTCATGGTGTATGAGTCGAGCTCCAACATACACTGGCCCACACACGGCCACATCATAACAGAGGAATCAGAGATCATGCCCTCTCGGCTCTCACAATCTGACCCACTCGCTGACCGCCCATCACAATCACAAATAGGGCCCTCGGCCCGTCATATCACATATAGGGCCCATGGCCCATCTCATATCATCTCTCCTCCTCACAAGGACGGAGAACTCTGGGAGGTCTCATGCTTTCCCCCAATCACACACAGAGCCGGTCCTCTCGAGTGGTCATCACAGAGATCCTCAAGATCTCGATCTCTGGCCCTTCCTCACATAGGGACGCCTCACATGGCTCCCAAGTCAATCACACTTGAGCCTCGACCTCATACCCATTCATGCCATTTCTCTAGCCTCTTAGGCTTTCTCTCATCTTTCACTCCCTTGGAGTGTCCACTTAAGGAGGTGCCGCACGTTTCTCTTCCTTTCGACTTCTTTCCTTCACATTAGCTCCCTTGCTAATGGTCAATCTCTTTTCCTTCTTTCATCAACAGTATTATTTTCTGGGGTTTCCTTATCCCCTTCTCTAACCTTTTCTTCCTTTCCATCCACCCACGTCCATTGTGGGGTCCACATTTTCTTTTACTTTTCAACTAACGCGGATCAGCGCGCTTCATGCACGTTATACTCGTGTGGCACCTTTCGTAGCTTCTTTATCTTCATGCTTCTTCTTCTTAGGGTTTCTCGTCCCTTTACTCAATTTTGCTCTTCTCTTGGGTCGGTTGCTGCTTCTTGGCATCGTTTGCAGTTCTTGAAATCTCCATATCCTTTATCTTTAAGATTATCTCTGTATCTATTCTCTTTTCCATATTCCTTTACCTTGATCCACGTGACCTTTCACGTTGTATCCAAGATTTCTTTACTTTGGCCTCATTCTTCCCTTTCTTTGCTTTCTTTATCATTCTTATCCTTATTCCTCTTTTCTTCTAACACCTTTGATTCTCTTGGGTGTTAGAATTTCCTTTCTGCTCTTCATACTGGCTGTGCTCATAGAAGTTTATGAGCCTAATCAATTCTTCCTTTATTCCCGTACTCCTTCCATTAAGTACTCAGGGTTCTCTCTTGTCACCTTTTCTGTTTTAGTTTCCTCATCTCTTGCTTTACCAATATGGGTTTCCTTTCTCTTAGCCATTTTCGGCTCTTAATCCATTGATATCTCTTCTTTGTCTTTTGATGTCATGGTTTATTTATCGTAGGTAACACCTTTCTCTATCTTCATTACCTTTCTGTCTTGCCCACGCCAAGCTGACTCCACCTTAGCTTGGTTTGACTTCATCTCCCACATCTTTTCTTCACTTATCATTCTTCGGGGAGTTCATCCTCAAAGTTAGCTTACTCCCCTCCTTCTAAAAGATTTAACTTATCCTTCGTATCCATTAACCTTATACTCTTAATTCCTTCTATTCCACTCTTTTGCCATGATCTCACCTTTTTGTCTTTTCCAGTTTCAATCATCATCTATTCATCATTGTTTTGTCCTCACTCCTTTCTTCGATTTTTACCTAGGTCGATCCATTTTCCTCCTTCTTTGGGTTTGATTATCCTTAAAGCTTCCATCATCATCATTATCCTCATTATCATCCTCGTTTCACTTTTGTTTACTTCACCCTCATTTCATATCCCTACATATCCTTACTTCTTTATTTCTCTCTTCTTCTCTTTCATCCATTCACATTCTTAATCCTCTGTCATCTTCTTCCAAAATCAAATAATCGGGGGTTTCTTCTTCCTTTCACCAATTTATATCCCTGACCCCTTTTTCTCTTTCTTGGTTCTGGCCTCCGATAATCCTTGTTTACTCATTTCTTTCCTTGATTTATTCATTTTATGATGTAGTACCTTGGCTTGACTCGAGTCGGGGTCCATTATGCTCGACTTTCTTTAGCTAACATCCGTTTCTAAGTCTTTTATTCGCTTTTATTCTTTAGGTCTTTCTTAGTCCTCTTTCTAGGTTTCTTTTAATCTCTTTCTCATGTTCTTCTTTAATCTATCTCTAAGTTATTCACCTAGGCTTTGTCTCTAACCCTGATTTCCTAGTCTCATTCTTTTACTAATCCTGGTCAGCCATTTGGAGTTATTAACCTATGGTTAATTATGAAATTATAGCTATTTAAGGTTAAAGTTTTCTACTGACGGGTTATACTTTTCTTCTTTTAAGGCTCTACCCCTAGTTAACAAAACTTAGTTCATCAACTGAACTAAGTCTCTCTTTCTTCTAAGCCTTGTTCTTCTTTTATTAGCCTAGGATCTTCCTTTACCTAGGGTTTTTTATGCTTTCTTTCTTCATTAAGAAAGCCTCCGCACTACATCACGACATTTCTTAATCCTTTGTTCAAGGGTTCGTTTTCTTCTCCTTTCCTCTTCTTCTTTCTCACCAATTCCATTTGGTGATATCTTCACGATACTGGAGGAAATTCTCTTCGTGCCTTCCATTATCACGAATGCAAACATTCTATCATTGTCGTACGTTACTCTCTCTCTTCGCTCGCTTATTTCCCATTAGTCTCATTAAGATTCTCTCTTGTTATCCTTTGGGGGTCTCCTCCTTCTTACTTTCCTTAACGATCAATTAATAAAGATTCATCACTTTTAATCCCCTTAAAAATGGAGGTTTACATCTTATCTTTCTCTTATTTCCATCTCCTCCGTCTTTATTCCCTTTCTCTTTTGTCCATTATCCTTTTTAACATTGGTATCCAATGGTCAACCAAGTAGCAACGGATGTACTACTCGTTGACCACCTGGATGTGATCTCCTTTCCTTCTTTCCTCATTCTCCATCTTGTCATCATTATCTTGTTCCTTCTCATCGTTTCCCAAAAATGGCTTCTCTCTTATTCCTTTTTCCTTACTCTTCCTTATGGCCATCCTTAAATCCTTTAGGGCTTTTACTTATCAATCTTTCATATCCTCAAGTGATCTTCCCACATGTCACCTCTTGAGATCTTGAGCTCACTCTTTCCCTTCCAATTTCCTTGGATGCTTCTCCTCGATTGACTTCAGACGAACTCTCTTTCGTCCACCTATGCCCTCTTTCTTTCACCACTTACACACCACTGTGTAAGAATAAATGAAGTTAGCTAGCCCTTGCTGCCACTTCTCTCTCATCATGCTCACTCCTTGGAGCATCATCCATGCAATCTGTGGGCTTATCCCGCCAGACTTGCCAACCTGTGGGCTCTTCGGCAATCATTTCTCTTCATCTCCATTTGATGCTTTGTGAGGTCCTCATCGATCCTTCATCTGATTGCTCGGATGCTCCATCTCACGTCTTAAGGTTTTTGGTCAACCGCATCTTCCATGATTGACTCCTCCGATTTCTTTCATCCTAACCCAACTCTCTCTCATAGGGTACACACCAACGGTGTAGAAAACGAGAGAAGCGAGGTTAGCGTTCACGCACGTTATACCCACCTTGGCCCCTTGCCTCGTTCTAGCCGCTTCATTTCCTCCCAAGTTTTACACGTCACTAGTGTAAAGAATTGGGGCAACGCATCTAGTTTACGCTTGACACTCGCTGCTTTACTAGCGAGTCTCGATGTTCACGACTTCAAGGATTGAACATCGAAGGTTGTGGGCATCGAACCAGTTTCCACTGGTAAGCCTCTAACTAGGCTTCGTCGAAAGACCGGATGAGACATCATCTATCCCGTCATCTCAAGGGAAATACAGTCCCTTGCATAGTTTAGCCGTCGAGTAGAAGGAACATTGAAAGTTGAAGATTTGAGTTTGGGGGTTTCTTGGAAAGCGTGCCTTGCCTGCACGAATCTCGAGAAAGAAGGTGGTCGTAATGTCTTCACACTTAAGACCACACTAAAGAACACTATTTGGTGGCTTGCTGCTAAAGAAGGTATTATAAGAGTACGTATGATCAGTCATGACGCTTTCGAGTAGCTACATACCCGAACTCTTGAGTTCTAAACCTATTTAATCCACTGGCTTCGAAAACATTTGAAAACGTTTTGAAAATATTTTGAAAACACTTTTGGAAAATATTTTATAGGTTTTGAAAACCGTCAGAATCTTTTAAATGCTCTGATACCAATCAAATTGTCACGCCCCGACCCGCTCTAGGCCGGCCAAGTGGCAACCGCCGCGCTGCCTCGAAGTACGTGCTGGCCAGTCACGCACCTAAGGCACCACAAGACATAAATGGGCATCATCGCTGTCAAATAAACTAAAACTTTAATTAGAAAATATTTAATAAAATAATTAACTTTAAAAGTAATGCCAGTGGACTAATTGAGAGAATACCTACGCAGCGGAAACTTCTAAACCTAAGCCACTGACGCCTCCTAGCGAGCCTCTTTTCTATAGCTGACTCCGATCGCAGATCTGCATCCATCCACATTGGATACAGGTGAGTGACAGAGGTTCTAAGAATCTCCATCTGGGTTAGGGCAGATAAGGGAAATCCAAAATAAAATAAAATAAAATAATAATAAAATAAACATTTTTCTTTTAAAATCCTTTTCCGGTCCTCTCGTTGAGAACCCTCTTAAAAAAACACTTTAAATAAATAAATATACATAAAATGGGCTGGCATCTCTATCATACTGGAGGTGCGACCCGCCGGTCGTCTTATGCCTCACTGCACCGAGGGCTATCTCTTTTCTTTCTAAAAATATTTTCTCTTTCTCTTTCTCATTCTCATTCTCTTTCTCTAGCCCTTTCCCTCGGTGGTGCCTCACTGTGGTGGAACACAGTGAACTGGAGCTCTGGCGAGTTTCCCTACGCGCCTCTCCCAACCAGGCTCGACTCACCGTGCCCCTCGATAGGCGGTCCACGACTGAGTATCATGCATGCTCTCAAACTCGGTCCACGCTCCCACAAATTGGAGCCCCGAGGAACCCTCTCAATCACTCATCTCCCAAGGGCATCGTACCCTCAATAATCATAATAATAATAATATTTCAAACGTATATATATATATATAACATTACATATTTAAAATATTTAAACACACACACATAGTCTATATATTTCTTTTTAAGACATCCCACTCATTGTGTGGGTATATCACAAGCATGTGTGTGTATGTGGATTTCCCATATCCCAAAATCTTTTTGAAAAACATTTATGTTTTAAAATCATTTTTAAAACCCTTTTCCCCAGTGGCTAGACATAGAAGTCTAAGTCACTCACTGTATTGGGAGAATCGTATACTCCCAAGCGCTCCATGTAGCTTAACCTCCGGAGCATCGTCGCACTCGATTAACCGGAGCCCTAATACACAGAAATATATGTTAGCATTCATAATTAAAATTTATGAATGCACCTATGAGGCTCTAATATGACCTATGACGATGTTTGGAAGTGATTCAGGGCTTAGAAAAGTGTCCGGGAGGTTCCGGGGTAAAATTTGGACACTTGGTGAAAAATTACGAAAATACCCCTGGGGTCCATGGGCCACTCGGGCTGGGCCGGACACTTAGAAAAGTGTCCGGGAGATTCCAGAGCTAAAATCGGACTCTCGGCGAAAAATTACCAAAATGCCCCCGGGGGCCCGCGGGCCCCACACCCGGACTAGGCTGGGTCCCACACGGGTTGGCCAAATTCTACTCGAAATCGGGCTCAAAAAGCCCTCATATGAAATATTTATACATTATAATGATATAATATATAAATATATAAATATATTAATATAATATATAAATATCTTTTAATATAATAATAATATATTGAAAATATCTAAACAGGGACTCAATTGGCCAGTTCTTCGGCCGGTCTCTTCCTCGGTTTTCGCACTTGTTTCTCCTCCTTTCGACGTACAAACTTAGAGAGGCGATCCTCATGGCATCCACAACGGATATGCCGAGGCAGAAACGAGAAACACCGGTCCAATTTTCTCGTAGACCGAGATTTAGCCCAAATTGACTAAATCTCCGATTTACTCACCCCGGTGTACAAAAATGTCTAAAAACGGAATGGTACGTAGAATAAGGTGAATACTATAACACACTAAAAACTCACCTTATTCCACTGGCCCGAAATCCACTTATTTGAGTTTAAAGATCTAATCCGGTCAAAAGTTGAAAACTTGGATCTAGGCTAAACCGATGCATGGATGTACGTGCAAACTTAACATAACGTAGATCGAGGTGAGAAGAACAACATACTGGAAACTCACCTTGATCTGATAGCCGAGCATGTCCCACTTTACCAATTGTCCAAAATACCTTCGGTCGGCTCCAGAGAGAAAAGAAGAAAAAAGAAAGAAAAAGAAAAGAAAAATGAAAGAAAGGTTCGGCTCCCTCCCCTATTTATAGGGGAACCAGACGCCGGGTCCACTCTGGCCCCGGGTCAAACTTTTTTCCCTTTTTCAACTTTTTTCCATTTTTACCCGTTGGCTAAATCCTTTGATTTCTTGTGCCAATGGGGCCCATAATAAATTTCTAGGGACTTAATTGGAGGTCTTTTTGGCATTTACTAATTTCCATGCACGGTTAATTACTTTATCTTCAAACTCCGTCTTATCCTAATTTTAACTTCTCTTCTGACTTGACACAACCGGACCGATCCATTGTTTAATTAATACGTCATCTTATACTATTTCGTTTGTACAGAAAAGTCGTGCTAGGTCCGGGTGTGTCAATTAGCAGGAATGGAACTGATAGGAATGGAAATGCAATTAGGAAAACTAGAATTGTCCTGTTTCTGTGTGTGATTCTTGTACTCTTTGTTTGTGTCTTAAGCTCAAAGAAAGTAGGCAACATGTATGTTCAGTTTGCCTTACCATAAAATGAACTTCATGCTGTACAAAAAATAGTTGAAATCAATGTAGTATAACTAGATTTTTGCACCAAAATGAAAGATTCTTGGTGAAACATGTGATAGAAGTGCAATAGCATCATCCAAATTTCATAGCATGAAAGAGGAAAATATTTCCTGGATGTTCATACAAAAGCATTGTTTTTGCACAATGTTGGAACCTAATTCCAACTTGTGAGCAATATGGATACTCATACATATAAAACATAAAACTAATATGTTGTTCATCGGGAAACATTTCCCAACCTTCCTAATAGTTTTCAAAACAATTCCCTAACTGACTTGTTTTTTTACACATCATCATGTGCATCAAATAGATAAAAAGAAAATAAGAAAAGGCTAACACAGCCTGCATGAGACATCACTTCAACCTTTCTTTTCACTTCTCTTGTTGGAAACTGCGGCTTGGGATTCTTGTGTGCCAGTAGCATCTCTTGCCTTTCTTTTACCCTTACCAAAGGACATAATTTCTTGACTTGGCCTTCCAGGTTGTAAAAATCCATGCATTTAAAAATTTCAGAATATATCTTACCTAATCAACTTATTAGATTAATGCATTTAATATAATATAGCAGAATTCATTGCATAGCTCAAAATAAAACAATTGATAGGAGAATTTACTTACATTAAGAATCTGCAATCCTGTGTCAGGATTAGTATAAATCCTAATGCCTTCCATTCTCCTTTTTGTTAATCTGGTTGGGTTGAAATATTTTGGTTTTGGGGCAGCCAACAACTTTGCCTTTGATTTGGGACTTTTTAAAAATTCATATGCATAGGGAACCGGAGGGTGCATTGGGAGTCCGAGGTTTCTGAAGGTTTTTCTAGATGAGGAGTTTTCTTGGTGTCTAATCGGAAGTCTGATCGGGTCCAAGTGAATTTTTCATCCTTTCAAAATAAAAAATATATTTTTCTCATTTAATTTTCATAAAAAAGCATACACAATCATGTTTATGATTTCTTTAATTTCTTAAAATTTGCAAATGACCCCAAAGATTTCCCTTTTTTTTACCAAAAGGAATGTTAATTCCAAAACCTTCTATTTTTATTTATTTTATTTTTCCTTTTACTTTTATGTTTTATTTTCATTTTATTTTAAGGAAATCTCTTGTTTAAGAGGTCCAATTAAATGAAAAGGAATATTTATTCCAATATTAATTTCAAAACCTGTTTTAAAAGTTTTTTTTAGAGATCTTAATTGCCCAATTATAGTTGAGGCCTCTCAAATTAATCCAAGTTTTATTAGAAAACTACTTTCAAAATTTTTATTTCATTTTGTTTCTTTCCAATGAAAGGGAATATATTTTTTTATTCTTATTTTTCTTTTTCTTTTTCTTTCATTTCCTTTTTTTTTAATTTTCAAAATATTTTTCTTAGGAAGACTTTCGTATGTTAAATTAATTAAAACCTTTCAAAGTAAACTTCATTTTTATTAAAAGACATTTTTAAATCTCATAAAAAGAATATTTATTCCTTAAGTTTTTAAAATCCGTTTTCAAAATTGATTTTATCCCATAAGAAGTATTAAATTAATTAAGGCTCTTTAATTAAACTTATTTTTAATTAAAACCCATTTTTTTAAAGCTTTAATAAAAAGGAATATTTATTCCTTAAATTTTAAAAATTGATTTTATCGAATAAAAAGAGAGATATCTATTTTCCTATATTACCCTTTTTTTAAGGCTTTTTTGAAAGGTCTTCATTTGTTAAATCAACTAAGGTTTCCAATTAAACTAAATTTTTGTTCATTCCATTCATTAAATTAAAAGGAATATTTATTCCGACATTGTTTTAAAATTAAATCTTTCTAAGAGATTTTAATTTAAGTAATCATAATTAAAGTCTCTTAATGTAAATTTCAAGACATGAATTTGAGGATGTTTATCCCAACCTTTTGTAAACTGTTTTCTAGGATGTTTCAATTTATATTCCCATGATTGAGACCTCCTAAAATTAAATTAAATCTTTATTTTTCATAGAAGGGTTATTTATCCTCATTTTCAAATTAGACTTTGATTTTAGAAGAATATTTATTCCTATTTGGAAATTGAATCTTCATTCCAAGTAAGAAATTTCTTCAAATTCAAAACTGGGCTATGGATTTTCACATTGAAAGGAATATTCATTCTGACATTAAATCTTTAAATTTCAAATTTAGTTTTTATAAAGGGATGTTTATCCCATATTAAAAGGAATATTTATTCCGACATTTAAAATTGTATTTTCCTTAAAATGTTTTAAAACACATTTTATTATTATTTTCCAAGTAAAATATATTTAAGACTTTTTGTGGTACTGATTTTTGGGCGTCTTGGGAGTGCTAATCCTTTCCCAAGCGTAACCGACTCCTGAATCTAAAAATATTTATTTGTAGACTAGTTTCTTTCCTTAACTTGACATAATTTTTCTAGATTTATGTTAAGTTAAACAAATAGGTGACTAACCACACCTAATCAAATAAAAGGTTAGTGGCGACACCATTTATTTTTAGACTGCTTAGTCCCGAGCATTTTTCATGCCAAATCTTATCGTCGGAGCAGTAAAACGTCTCGACACCCACTTAGAGGGTGGGATGATTTTATAGAAAATATAAAGGCTTATGTGTGTGTATATTATATATATATATATGATATTAATGATGATGAGAGGTAAGATGAGTAATTGTGTGGATCTCAGTGCTCCGATGAGAGGAAACAAGTGGATCAAGCGAGACATGCATGCAACAAAGTAGTCGTGGATTGCCTATCGAGGGTCACGGTGAGTGTGAGACCCTGGAAGAGGCCCGTAGGAAAACTAGCCAGGGCTCGATGTAGCTGTATTCCACCCACAATGACTGTCACCACTGAGGGAATAGGCTAAAGAAAGAAAAAGTATGAAAATGTTTTAGAAAAGAAAAGATATAGCCTTCGGTGCAGTAAGGCATATGACCGGTGGGTCGAGCCTTCAGTATGTTTGAGGCCAACCCACTTTATATATATATTTATTTAAATTGTTTTTAAATTTAAATTCTCGCCTAGAGAATTTGAAAAGAGGGTTTGAAAATAAAAATATTTACTTTTATAATTGTATTTTTGGATTACCCCTATTTTCCCTAACCCTTGATGGAGATTCATTGAACCTCTGTCACTCACCTATATCCAATGTGGTTGGATGCAGATCTACGTTTGAGGATAGCAGACAGACTAGAGGCTCACTAGGAGGCGTCAGTGTCTTAAGAGTAGTAGTTTCCATTGCATAGGTTTTCTTTTAAATAAATTCACTGGTACTTCTTTTGTAGTAAATTATTTTAATAAATGAGTTATTATTATTAATATTTTCTAATTAAAGTTTAATTTTAAAGATTTTGTAGCAAAGATACTCAATTCATGCCTTGCGGTGCTTCGGGGTGCGTGAGCGATCGGCACGTACTTCAAGGTAGCGTGATGGCTAACACATGGCCGGCCCTCCAGGCCGGGGCATGACAATTTGATTGGTATCAGAGCATTTAAAAGATTCTAAATATTTTCTAAAGTTATAAAGTGTTTTCAAAGCATTCTAAACTGTTTTCAAAACCAGTGGATTACTTAGGTTTAAAACTCCAGAGTTAGAGTATGTGAGTACTCGAGCAAATTGTGAATACCCAAACCTACTCTCATAATACCTTCTTTAGCAGCATGCCACCATATAAAGTATTTGAGTGTGATCTTTAGGTGAAGTACCACCATGAAAATTCTTTCCTCGAAATTTGTGAAAATAATGTGAGCTTTCCAAGAAACACCCAAGACCAATTTTTCAGCTTCTAATACCCTTCCTTATTGTCAGCCAAACCATACAAGGGATAGTAAGTCCCTTGAGATAACGAGATATGTGATATCTCATCCAACTTCTAAGGGAGTCTATTTAGAGATTCACCAGGGAAGATAAATGGTGCGATGTCCAACCTTCGAGGTCGTGGACATCGAGACTCGCTAATGAAGAAGCGAGTTTGACACCTAACCCAACCCAATTACGATTTCCCCCATTATCTACACTTGTGATGTATACAATTTGGGAGCAAGTGAAGCAACAAAAGTGTTACGAAGAGAAAAGATGGACCCAACATGCACGAAGACTAAACTAACTTCTCTTGCACCATTAGTGTGCAGACTAGGAGGGAGAGTCGGGTTAGGAGGAAAGAAGTCGAAGGGATACGAGATCACAGAGGACAAGGTTGGAAGAACCTCGAGAAACGAGATTAAGCATCCGAGCAGAAGGATAAAGGAATATGGAGGACTTCACCAAATGACAAGCGGAAGGATGAAAAGTAAAGCCAAGGAAGAGCTAACAAAGTGCAGAGGTTGAAGAAGGACCCATACGATGCAAATCAAACTCTTTTCACTCTCTACACTAATCACGTGCAGACTTTGAAAGGAAGTTCAGAGAGGAATGGTGACCGAAAGGTGGAGTAGAGAGATCGACGAAGAATCAACATGGGATAACTCAACCTCCTGTCAACCTAGTTGGTGAGACGTGTGCTTTTAGGAGCAACAAAACCTTGGTGGCCAGGGTTCGAGGAGTGTTGTAGTGCACTGGCACTCGAACGCCTGGGCTTTGGGGCAATACCTGAGGTGGTTGGGCTCAACCCAACACCGTGGTAAACCTGGAGGGATGAGCCTACAGGTTGGTAAGTCTGGAGGGATGAGCCCATAGATTACCTAGAGAATGCTCCTAGGAGTGAGTGGAAATTGAAAGAGACTGCGACAAAGGCTAACCGACTTCCCTCATTCTTACACCATTTATATATAAATGGTGAAAGAAATGGGGATAGATGTGGACGAAAGGAGACCACCTGGAGTTAAGAGGATTAGCACTCAAGGACTTCAAGATGTGGGAAAAATGACCACAGAAAGGGATGATAGAGGTGGAGAACTCCAGGAAGAGAAGAACTCGAACCCCTCTAATTGACCAACTTGACACCTCCCACTTTCTACATTGTTATGTGTGGAGTTTGGAAGGAAGTCAAGGGAGGAGGACCATCCAATGAAATTGGAAGAGATCGAGTGAACCTACAATCACGAGAAGTGAATTAAGGGAGAGTCACTCAAAGATGTGAAGAGAACTAATAAGAGGAAACCCTAAAGGACTCAAGAATGGAAAAAAGGATAGTAAGAAAGAAGAACAATAGTGAAGCCATTCTTGAGAAACGATAAGAATGCAGAAGGCAAAGACGGCAAAACGGAGGATGAGGAATGGAAAGAGACTTCATATCCATATGAAAGACACATAGTAGACCCCTTACTATGTATTCAGCCTTTAGGTCCCAGTCCTAAAGCAAACTAAGGAACAGAATGAGAAGAGAATGGTAACGAGAAGAATGAAAACAGATCTCATCCATATGGTCGATGAGTAGTAGATTTATTACTACTTGTCCAACCAATGGATACCAATGTTAAGAGAAGATAGCGGAAAAAGAAGAGAAAAGAAGTGGAGATGGAGGAAATGGAATGAATAAATAGATAAGTTGGAAACCTCCATACCTAAGGGGTTAATAAGTAATGAACCCTCAGTATTGGGTCAATAACAATAAGAGTAAGAAGTAGGATACCCCCAAAGGATAATAAGAAAAGACCATGACAAGGTCAATGAGAAGTAAACAAGTGGAAAGAGCGGAATGCACGGCAATGATGGAAATGCCTATATGCGTGCAAATGAAGAGCACGAAGAGAATTTTTCCCAGAGTTGGAAAGACATCACCAAAGAGAAACTGGTGAGAAAAAAGAAGTGGAATGGAGAGGAAAAGGATAAAAGAGTTGCTGTGATGTAGTGCGAAAGCTTTCTTAATGAGGAAAGAAAGCATAAAACTCTAGGTAAATGAAAATTCTAGGCTAATCAGAGATGAATATGGCCTAGGAAGAAGAGAAACTTAGTTTAGTTGATGAACTAAGTTTAGGCTAACTAGGAGTAGAGCCTTAAAAGAGAAAAGCATAACACACCATATGTTCCATAAACCACTAGACAACTCTAACTTTAATTAGCAATAATTTCATAATGAACCATAGGTTAATAAAACCAAAATGATTAGTAGAGCGAACAAAGAGTAAAGCGTAGGAAATTAGAATTTGAGGCAAGAACCTAGGCAGATAACCTAGGGATAGGTTAAAGAAAGCAAATAAAAAGGGTTTTTAAAAGCCTATAAAGAGGATTAAGAAAGATCTAGTGGAAGAAAGTGAATAAAAGACTTAGAAAACAAATATTAGCTAAAGAAAGCCAAGCATAATGAACCACAAACTTGAGTCAAGCCAAAGCACTACATCATGCCATGAATAAGTTAAAGAGAGGAAAGAATAAACAAGGATGATTAGAGGTAAGAACTGCTGAGACAAAAGGGGGCTAAGAATGTGAGTCGATGAAAGAAAAGAAAACCCCCAACTACTTAAGTTATAAAGAAGAGATAAGAAGTTTGGATACAAAGAAAAATTGGAGAAGAGAAAAAAGAATAAAGCACTCAAAGGAAATGAGTAGATGGAGATACTTGTATCCTAAAAGATGATAGGTAGTAAGCTTTTCACTAACCACCTAAGCTCAAGATATAAGTAACGAAACAATGGAAGAAAGAAGAAGAAATATAAAGAGGTAAAGTTACTAAAGTGTGAAAAAGCAAACAAGGTTGAAAGTATGACAAAGATAATGATAATGATGGAGATTATAAGAAAATTACAAACACAGTTAAAAAGGAAAGTGGCTCAACTTAGGTAAGAGTCGAAAAAATGACAAGGATAAATAAGATGATAGTTGAAACTAGAGAAGACAAAAATGTGAAAGCAAGATAAAATAGTAAGATAGAAGGAATTAAGAGTAAAAAGTCAATGAATAAAAAGAATAAGTTGAAAATTTTGAAGGAGGGGAGTAGATTAAACCTATGGGATAAATTCCCCTCGAAGAAAGATAAATGGAGAAAGGATATGGGAAGTTGGAAGTAGTTAAGTGTAGGCCAGATTGTAAGACAATGGATGGCAGAGAAAGATGTTGTCCGCAACAAATAAACCTTGATGTGGAGAACAAAGAAAAGATATTAGTGAGTCAAGAGCTGAGGATGGCTAAGATAAAGAAGACCCACACGCGAAAAGCAAGAGACGCGGGAACTATGATAGAAAATATGACAAGGATAACCCCGAGTACTCAATGGAAGGAGTACGGGGATAAGAAAAGGAACTGGTTAAGCTCATATACTTCTATGAGCATAGCCAGTATAATGAGAAAAAAGAAAATTCTGACACCTAAATGAAGTAAAGGTTTTAGGAGAAAAGAGAAGTAAAGATGAGGACGATGAAAAAAGTGAAGAAATAAAGAAATAAATAAAGCTTAAGTAAAAGAAACCTTGGACAAGGCATGAAAGATCACGATAACCAAGGTAAGACAAAGTAACAGCGAACCCGAAACCCTAATGGAATGGGTATGGGGATGATGGAAGCTGCTGATGATGCCTAAAGATGGCTATGGACCAAAGATAAGGGCAAACTAGGTGAAAGGATAAGAAACCCTAAGAAAGGGGAATAAGAAGATAAAAAAAGCTACAAATGATGCCACATACGTGATTAACCTAGTCTCGTATAGACGGGGATACAAGAGAAATATGGACCCCACAATGGATTGTAGGTGAATAAAAAGAAAGAAAATGAAAGAGAAAGGGAAGAGAAAGGGAAAAGAAACCCCAAAAATAACTATTGATGAAAGGAGGAAAAAAATTGACCCTTAGCAAAGAAGCTAAGGTGAACAAAGGAGGTCATAGGGAAGAGAAACGTGTGACACCTCCTAAAGTAAGCACTCCAAGAGAGTGAAAGATAGAGGAGATCGCTAAGAGGCCAAAGAAAATGGCATGGATGAGCATGTAGTCGGGGCTCAAGTATAGATGACCTGGGAGCCATGTGAGGCATCCCCATGAGAGGAAGGGTCAGAGATCGAGATCTTGAGGATCTTTATGATGACCACTCGAGGGGACTGACCTAGAGTGTGACTAGGAAAATCATGAGGCCACCTAGAGTTCTCCATCGTAGAGAGGATAAGAGATGAGATGGGTCGAGGGCCCTGTATGAGTTAAAGATGGGTAGTTAGAGAGTAAGTCAAATTGTGAGAGCTGAGAGGGCATGATCTCTGACTCTTCGATATGATATGGCCGAGTGTGGGCCAATGTGTACAAAAGCTCGACACATATGCCAAGCGATAAGAAAGAGAGAAATCAAAAGAGAAAGCAGAGAATCAAGAAAAGAATTAGAGAAGAAAAACCAAGGTAGGGGAAAGACAACTAACTCACCGCACACCTCACCTTAGAGGCGAGGGAGTTAATCTAAAGTCTTCCCTGACATCTTAGTTATAAAGACGAGTACAAGACAATGAAATCACATCAACTAATAGCCTCGGAGTGTAAGGCAATTTTAAAGAAAGAAGAAGAGACTTCTGAAGAAAATAAGAGGAATAGAACCTTAGAAGTAATAAGGAAATAGTCTCATTGAAAGAGACTTTAAGGAGAAAACGAGGACAAGTGAGAGGATCGAATAAGCACGGGCTAAGATGGAGCAGGAGTCTCCAAGTGACGCAATTGAAGTGAAGCGAGCCTAATCCATAAATGGATAAGGATAGGCTCTACTAAGGAAAAGATAAAGTTCGAACTCAATTATGGAAGAGCGATAAAGTCGCTCTTGAGTGAGAATGATCAGAAGAGATTAAGAAGCAATTTGGTAGGTATCAGTAGCAAAACGAGGAAGTTCAGCAGCGAATAGTGGTGTGAACACTATTCAAAAACAAGAGAAAGGCTTGGAGTAGAAGCCAAATCTCCCCATAGTTACCTCAATGATTTCAAGGACAAAATTTTCTGAATGAGGGGAGAGTTGACACGCTTGGACCTAATCCAACTTTTTTGTACAAATGAAATAGTATAAGACGACGTATTAACTTAATAATACGTCAGTCTGAATGTGTCAGATGAAAAAGAGAAGTGGAAATTAGGATAAGACGGAGTTAGAAGATGAGATAAGTAACCATGCATGGAAACACTAAATGGACTTCTTTAAGTCCATAGCCAATGGATTGGATATCCATTGATGTAGCGGTCGGTGGATTAGGCCAAAGATCGAGATTAGGAGATGTCAAAAAGGGGGGAGAAAGTCTGGCCCAGGGTCCGAGTAGGCTCGATGATAGGCTTGTTTGAGCTCTCCCTCTCATTTCTCTCTTCTCCCTCTCTTCTTCTACTCTATTTTGCTCTCTCGGAGCAATTTTGGACTTTTGGCCGATCCAGACAAATCGACAAATGAATCAAGGTGAGATCTTGGTATGTTATCCTACTCACCTTAATCTATATTTTATTACATTTTCACGTATTTCCATGCATCGATCTATGAGAGATCTCAGGTCAAAGTTAGCTTTAGCTTTTTAGCTAGATTTTAGTTTAGATTTGAGATTTAGGAACTTTGAGCTTGTGATTCTCATTTTAGCTTTAGTAAACGTGTCGTGGGAGCCGTGAGGGATGCTCATCTAGAATTTCAGGCTGAACCATGGAGCAACGGGCTCGAAAATAGAGGAAAAGCCTCGAAGAACGAGACAAAAAGACATCTCTCGCACGGGAGCCAAGGCACTCCTACACAGGAGTGACTCGGATGGCCAATATGGACATCCCAACTGAGTCCCGAGTGGGACTTGGTCCGGTTCTGCACTGGAGTCAATTTATACCCTAGGTGCATTTTCATAATTTTACGTTAAGTATCCGATTTTGACTTGAAATCTTCCCTGACACTTTTCTAAGCCTCGAAACACATCCAAACATCGTCTTAGTTAGAGCCTCATAGGTGCATTCATAGTTTGATTATGAATGCTAACACGAATTTCATGTGATTAGGGTTTCGGATGATAGAGTGTGGCGATACTCCAGAGATGTATCTACATGGATCCTTTAGGAGTATACGAACCTCCCAACACTGTGAGTGGCTTAGATTTCATTGCTTAGCCAGTAGGGACAAACATCTTCAAACGTTTTAAAAATATAAATTGGTTTTCAAAGGTTTTATAAATATTGAGTAAGGGTAATTCACCACACACATACATTTATTTTATGATATACCCACTTAAAGGGTGGGGTGATTTTAAAGAAAATATAAAGGCTTATTTATGTGTATGCTTACATGTTATATATATATATATATATATATGATATTGATGATGATGAGAGGTGAGATGAGTAATTGTGTGGATCTTGGTGCTCCAATGAGAGGGAACGAGTGGACCGAGCGAGACATGCATGCAACGAAGTAGCCGTGGACCGCCTATCAACGGGCACGATGAGTGTGAGACCTTGGGAGAGGCGCGTAGGGAAAGTAACCAGGGCTCGATGTAGTTGTGTTCCACTCACAGCGACTGGCACCATCGAGGGAACGGGCTAGAGAAAGAAAAAGTATGAAAATGTTTAGATAAGAAAAGAGATAGCCCTCAGTGCAGTAAGGCATACGACCAACGGGTCGAGCCTTCAGTATGTTTGAGGCCAACCCACTTTAGATATATATTTATTTAAATTGTTTTTAAATTTAAATTCTTGCCTAGGGACTGGGCGTGATAGGAACGGGGATTCCTTGTTCTTTAATTCAAAATAGAATAGCTAAAAAGTTCAATTAAAAGTTTAAAAACACAATTTTAAGAATATTTACAGATTTGAAAATAACATATAGAAAAAAAGGTAGAATCTACAAAATTGAAACAAATAAAATCAATGAAAATAAAATAAATTACATCATTACAATAGAAAACAAATTACATCATCTTCCTGCTTGCTCTTCTCAATATAGTTAATGTGATTTTACAATCTAAAAAAAAAAAGTTGCATCGAAGATTCAAAATAATTATCTATAATGGTCATTGACATCATGATTATATAGAGAGAGAGATCTAAGCAAATGGGTTTGGTAAGACAATGATAAAATAAGCATCTGATTAACTAAGAAAAACAAAGAAAAAATTACTCATACACAATAGAATATTCATTAACTCTAATCAAGAGTTTTCATTAACTAAAAAATGGTTGGATAACTGCTATATTCAGTGGCGGAGCCACATAGGAGAAGGGGGGCCATGGCCCCCTCAAGATTTTGTAAAATTAAATGTCGCCATGTTGTATTCCTATATATGCCCCCACCCCCCAAATATGAAATTGGCCCCCTCAAGTTAAAATTTAAGTGGCCCGTCAATTAAAAAGAGTACAAATGAAAGGCCTTCAAAATGCATTCTAAAATGGCCCAAGAAGTTAAAAAATCAAGATTTTAAGATGACCCACTTAAGTAAATCAAAAAGTTCTTAAAGAAGTTTAGTGAGTTAAAACTAAAAAGCTTCTACCAATATTGGAAGAGTTAAAAGGTTTTCCAAACAACCAAAAAAACTCTAAGAATTACTTCACAAGATTCTCTTCTCTCTTCAGTACTATCACTTTCAAGCATTAAGACAAGGAAAGCTAGGACCATATCATTTCATTTTATCTTATTTTTTTAATGGTAAGTTATGAACTTATCATTTAAGGGTTTTTTTATTCTATTTTGAATTTTTATGTATACTTTTAGACAAAATTTTGTAAATTTTAATGTGAATATATGTATAAAGAATGAAAGTGACTTGTCTTCCTTTAAATAAGTTGAATATAGAAATCATATTGTGATTTATTGAGTTTTTTTTATATTATTTGCCACTTGAAATTATGTTGTTTATGTTAATATGTTATTGATTTGAATTTTTAAATTATGCATTACAATATATATGCATTAATATTTATTATAGTGTTAAGAAATTAATTTAGTACTTGTTTGGTTGTTATAGAAATATTTGTCTTGAAACTTTATTGAATTGTTGTTACATACCTAAATTGTAGTATTAAAATAAGATATTATTTAAATTTAAAGAAATAATTATACTAAGATGGTTTCAAGTTTCAATTCAAATATCTAAGTTAAGTTTTAAATTTTCATATGTTTAAATCAATTTTCACTTTCATTGTGAAAGATGACTAAGTTTAAGAGAATTGATACTTTTTTAAGAGAAAGAGTAGTGATACTTGTGAAAGTTATCTTTCGGAAAATGAAAATTCTCTAAATACTAAAATTCTTGCTTCTAAATCTCCAAGACTTGAATCTAAAGATCATCCAAGTAATTCCGAAAAGGTAGTTGCCAAGGATTTTGATATTAATAAACTAAAACGAGATCCGGCACTACGTCCTCAAATATGGGAATATCCTGTTAACCAAAGAGATGAAGTTAGACGAGCATATTTAGAATTAGGGCCATATCAAAAATTGGCCAATTACCCATTTTCTAATGAAAAGCACCCTCGAAGATTTCAGTCTTCTTGGTTTAAAAGATTTCCATGGTTGGAGTATTCGCCTACTCGAGATGCCGCATATTGTTTCCCATGTTATCTTTTCAGTTCTAAACTATTGTTCGTCATGGAACAGATGCATTCACTGTCAAAGGTTTTAATAATTGGAGAAAAATTAATGTCGGGAAGATGTGTGCTTTCTTGAATCATGTTGATGAAGATCCATGCTCTCCACATAACACTACAAGAAAAAGGCTAAATAGTCACGGAAAATAGGGACGGATTTTTCCGTCCCTAATTTAGCGACGGATTTTGCAACGGAAATGAAAATCCGTCGCTAAAGAGAAGAACGGAGAAATATGGACGGTTAAATAATCCGTACCAAAATCCGTTGCAAAATTAGGGACGGATTTAGGGAGGGAATAAATTAGGTACGGAAATTAGGGCAAAAAAATGGAATAATTTTGGGACGGTTTTAGGGACGGATTTAGAGACGGATAAATGGATGAATATTTTGGGACGGTTTTAGGGACGGATTTTAAAATCCGTCCCTAATTCCGTCCCAAATGTTAGACACGAAAAAAATATATATGGCCAACCAAAAAAATATTTGACCTTTGAATACTAGGGACATATTTGGTCCATCCCTCCCTAAATCCGTCCCTAAATAAAGGGTTTAAACCCTGAATTAGAATTTCCGTCCCTATTTATTGATCTTAGGGTTTAAGGACTTTTTGGCACCTCAAACCCTACGGTTTAATTGTATACCGTCCCTAACAACGATTTCCGTCCCTAAATCCGTTGCTAACGCAATTTCCGTTGCTATAACTGTTGCAACTCATCAATCTCATATAATATCGATAGAAGGACTAAACCGGCTCATTCGTCTTTCAATTTACCATTCACCAACTATAAGCTATCAGAGGTATGTAGATGAGAGTATTAGAAAGTTGGATCGCTTATCGAAATCCTCTACGGGCTTTAAATTTGTTTGGAACGAAGAGTACTCGATGTGTTGGTAACATAACTATAGTACTTAACAAATACGTTTGTATATTTCATATAAAACCTATGTGGTTTAAAGTTTACACATAGGTAGTGGGTTATTTCGACCAAATTGCATATATAATTGAAAGTAATTGTCCCCGTTCCTCATTTAATTCGAAATCGGCTAAAAAAATCGATTTTTAATACTTGGGACGGATAAAACCGTCACTATATCCGTCTTTATATTGTCCATCCCTCCCTAAATCCGTCCCTATACGACAATTTATCATTTTATTTCTAACCTAATAAGGACGGAATTAGGGACGGAATTTTTGAAATACGTCCCTAAAACCGTCGCTATAATAAATAATATAGCGCGTGATTTAACCCGCCAATTTCTTTTACTTAGTTTAGGGACGGATTTTGGGACGGATTTCAAAAATTCCATCCCTAATTCCATCCCTACCCAAAAATAATTGGCGCGTTTGTTCCCGCCAATAATTTTGGCTTTTCATTAGGGACGAAATTTGGGACGGAATTTTTGAAATTTAAAATTCCGTCCCAAAATCCGTCCCTAACTTGAGCATATTTTCGAATTAATTTTTTTAAATATCGGTCGTTTAGTGACGGAATTAAGGACGGAATTCCTAAATCCATCCCTAAATTCGTCGCAATACTCAACCACTTTTGGACGGCTCTCTGGATTCCAGCTGTACTTTAGGGACGGATTTAGGAATTTTCATTAATTTTGGGACGGATTTAGGGACGGATATAGCAATTCCGTCCCTAATAATCCGTCCCTAAATCCGCTCCAATTCATTAAATATATTCGGGTCCAGCCATTTCCCCCCCATTTCTTTCTTCTTCTTCTTTCTTTCTTCTTCCCTTCTCCTCCCCACCCCCCACCCCGCGAGCCAGCAGCCATGCGCAGCGCCCGTTCGTCACCGCCGGCCGCCTTCTGTTCCTTCACCAGCAGCGGTTCTGTTCCTCTGATCGCCGGCGACCCTATCCCGGTTGAATCCCTCCCTAATTCTGTACAATGACGGTACAAATTCAATATTTCTTTTGAAATTTAGTTTTCTCTTTGATACGTTTAAAGTGTATGTTGGTGTTTGTTAATTTGTTTGATATGTTTAGGGTTATATAATGTCAATAATGTGTTTGTTAAAATGTTGAATAACTTTAAATATTAATTAGTGTTATTAGTTTTAATATGTATTAATTAGTAAAAATACTCATTACTCTAATTAGTATTATTAGTTAAAATATTTCATAGTTTGGTAATTAGTATTATTAGTTTATAAATATAATAAATAGTAATAATTAATACTAATTACTCTAATTAGTATTATTAGTTTGAATATATAATAATTACTAATTACTCTAATTAGTTTAATTAGTTTAAGTAAATAATACTTTTTAATACTAATAATTACTCTAATTACTTAAATTAGTTTAACTAATGTCATAATTTGTAATGTTACTAATTACTCTAATTAGTACCATTAATTTATAGATATAATACTTAGTAATTATACTAATTAGTCTAATTACTCAAATAAGTTTAAATATTAACTCATTAGTAGTTAATTTAATAAGTTTAAATATTAAATATTAATTAAAATATAATTACTTTGTTAATTACTGTAGTTAGTATAATTACTTAAATAATGTCAAACATAAAATAGTAATATATCTAATTAGTTTCAATATTACCTCATTAGAACAACGTTTAACTATAGTAATGCGTTAATAGTATAATAATTATTTAAAAATTAAATACTAATTTCTTTAATTACTTTAACTTGTTGTTCATTACTAAATAGTTTAATAAATATATAACCATTAAATACTAATTTCTTTAATTAGTTTAACAATATGGATTTAATTAGTAAACAGTTTAAGGGTTTAATACTACTTACTTGAATTACTTTAAATATTAAATCATAAGTAATTCGTTTACTCGGTTTAAATATTAAGTATTCAAGTCTAATAAGTTTGTTAGTTTTTAATTAGTTTACTTACTTTAATAAGTTGAATAAGTTTAAAAGGATATTTGGTGAATTAGATTACAAATATTTAAATTGTAATATTAATTAATTTATTAAATCAATGAGTAAACTAAATATCATTATATTTAATTAATTATACTACAGTACAATCATTTTAAAACCCTAATTTATTTAATTCATTTAGTTACTTACTTGTAATTATAAAATTTATTAATTTTGAAATTAATACATAATTGCAATAAATTAGTTTATTATTAGTGATAAGCCACAATTTTGTAGAGTTCACAGCACGACAATCATCCATCGAGTTCTGGTCGAGGACGAGGTCGAGGTCGAGGTCGAGGCCGAGGTCGATCGGCCAGTTCTGGTCGAGGGGCCTCCGGGAGTCAGTCACACTATTCAGCATCTGGATCTCCCTCAGTCGGTCATCCTGCTTTGCGATTACCACCACCTCCACCCCTTGTTCTACCTCAGGAGACGTTCCCATCCCTACCTGTTCCGGCTTCGCAGCATACACAGGTGCTTTTCAATATTTATTAATCAAAATTGATTAACTGTCATGAATGTTCTTATATATAATTAATTAAACTAACAATTTTGTTATAATATTCCGTACTTAGCCGACGTCTGAATCAGCGGTTCGATCTCATTCCCCATCACTTCTGTTGCTTCCGGATATTGGCCTACACTCCTCCATTCCTACATCCAGCCATGCTCCTCCAGCATCAGCCCCAGGACGTCCATCATGCGGCCGATTAGGGCGAGGGCGAGGCCAAGGGCAAGGGCGAGGGCGATGTCGAGGCCGATGATGACTTCGATGAGATTGCCTCCCGTTTAGGTGATTTTTAGATTTATTTTTATACATTTTATGTATACAACATTTACAGTAAATATATAAAATTAGAATTTGTTATTCATTTTCGTCTATTTTAATATTATTTTATATAGTAATAATAATAATAATATTACTAAATAATAATAATAATAATAATAATATTTAAAATAACTAAATATATAAAATATTATTTTAAAATTTTTTATTTTTTTTACATTTTCCGTCCCTAAAACCGTCCCTATGTACAAAATCCGTCCCTAAATCCCTCCCCCAAACAAATCCGTCCCTAAATCCCTCCCAAAATCAGTTTTTAAAAACCTTTCAGCGATCACAGTTTCGTACGGAAAAAACCGTTGCAAATTCCGTTGCTATTTCCGTCCCTAATTCTGCTGCAGTAGTTGCCTTTCCGTCGCCAAATCCGTTGCAAATGTGATTACCTTGTCTCGTGTGTTCCACCGAATTTAGGGACGGATTTGGTGTCCGTCCCTAAATATTTAGGGACGGATTTTATTATCCGTCCCTAAATATTAGGGACGCGCGTATAGGGACGGAAATAAATCCGTCCCTAAATCCGTTGGAAAAGCTTTTAGGGACGGATTTTTCATCAAATTCCGTCCCTATTTCCGTTGCTATGGACTGTTTTTCTAGTAGTGTAATAATGCCGAAAAATGTTGTCAAGAATTGGTGAATCAATCTCTACATGTTGACAAAGTCATGAATGCACAAAGTTTAGAGCAAAAAGAAGCTAACCGCTTGCGAGTCAAGACTTCAGTTGATGTTGTTCAGTGGCTAACTTTGCAAGGATGTGCTTTTAGAGGTCATGATGAAACCTCAAGTTCGAGCAATCGAGGTAATTTTCTTGAATTGATTGCACTTTTAGCTTCATATAATGATAAAGTTGCAAGTGTTGTTATGGAAAATGCTCCAAGAAATGCTAAATATACTTCTCATATGATTCAAAAGGAGATTTTACATATTCTTGCAAATAAAGTGCATAAGAAAATTCGAGATGATATTGGAGATTATAAATTATGTATCATCATTGATGGGGTACATGATGAATCTAAAAGAGAGCAAATGGCTATTGTTTTGAGATATGTTGATGATAAAGGATTCATAAGAGAGCACTTCCTTGATCTTGTACATGTTAAGGATACTGAAGCAATAACTTTTAAAAAAGAAATATGTTCTACTCTTTCTCGGCATTGTCTTGATATTCAAAATATTCGTGGCCAAGGATATGATAATGCTAGTAATATGTGAGGCGAATGGAATGGTTTGCAAGCATTGTTTTTAAATGATTGTCCCTATGCATATTATCTTCATTGCATGGCTCATCGCCTCCATTTGGCACTAGTTGCTGCTTCTCGAGAGGTCATTCCTATTCATAATTTTTTCTTAGATTTGACATTTGTTGTTAACATCATTGGTGCCTCTTGCAAACGCCATGATGAGTTACAAGCTGCCCACGCAATTGAAATTACAAATTTATTGCCTATTGATGAACTTGAAACTAGTAGATGACTTAACCATATTGGCACTATAAAACGAGCAGGAGACACTCGTTGAGGCTCTCATTTTAGTTTTGTTTGTAGCTTGATAAGGATGTTTGGGGCTACTTGTTCTGTTATAGAAAATGTTATTGAAAGTGGTTCTAATTACTCTATGTGTGGGGATACAGTTGCAGTTTATAAAAAGATTACATCATTTGATTTCGTTTTCATCTTGCATCTAGTGAAAGAGATTATGGGCATCACAGATATTCTTTGTCAATGTCTGCAACAAAAATCTCAAGATATAGTAAATGCTATGCATTTAGTATCAAGTACCAAAACATTGATACAAAAGTTGAGAGATGATGGTTGGGACAATTTGTTAGAAGTTGTGAAAGCATTTTGTGAAAAGCACAACATTGATGGTCCTAATATGAATTCTCCATATGTGGTAAAGCGTGGTCGCCAACAAGATGATGGTTTCAATATGCAGCACCATTATAGAGTTTAAATATTCAATACCACTATAGATTCTCAACTTTTTGAGCCAAATAGCAGGTTTAATGAACAAGCAATGGATCTTCTTACTCTTAGCTCAGCTTTGGATCCTAAGGATGCTTATAAATCCTTTAATATGGATGATATTTGCTGTCTTGTGGAAAAATATTATCCTTATGATTTCACTGACCATGAGAAAATGAACTTGAAGTTCCAATTGCAACATTATAAGCTCAATGTCCAAATCATCCAAAATTACAGAATCTGTCCACACTTTCGGATCTTTGTCAAAGTTTAGCAGAGACGTAGATGTCAAAGGCATATTTTCTGGTTGATAGATTGATTCGTCTTCTTTTGACCCTTCCTGTTTCAAGTACAACTACTGAAAGAGCATTTTCAGCAATGAAAATTGTCAAAACAAGGCTTCGCAACAAAATGGAGGATGAGTTTCTTGCCAATAATCTAGTTGTTTACATTGAGAGAGAGATTACTGAAACTTTTGACTCTAATTCTGTCCTTGATGATTTTATTTCCTTGAAAGAACGTCGTGCACAATTTTAAATAAAGGTACGTTACTTTTTTTAACAGTTCTCTTTTAATTTGTATGCATCTTGTCTTTATTTATATTATAAAATGTCAAGTGTAACAAAATTTTATATAACTTTTTATAGGATAATTAATACACATAAAATAAGTCATACTAAAAGGATTTTTATGTGGCACATTTTAATTTTAGTTTGCGCCCCCCCCCTCCTTCCCCCCAGTTTGAAATCCTGGCTCCGCTACTGGCTATATTCAACATAGTGTAAAGTTTTAAATAAACAAGTAGATAAAGAAAATCATCAATTAAGGCCAAGTGGAATTGCAGTAGCATTTTCTAGGTTTCAAAGATGTAAAAGAGTAGTTGAAATCACTACTTGCTCAATTCCTCTTCCATTTTGGAGAGAAATTTCCATCAAAATTAAAGAGAAAATGACTGACATGCCCGGACCTAGTCCGCACGTGTCAAGTTGTAGCTTTGTATATAGTTGTGTGGCCAAAGGAATGGAATTGGACTTCTCTTAGATATTTTGAACTTTTTTAGCTCAATTCCGAGCTTAAAAACCCTAAAATATAGACCGATGTCGATGGGGCCCACTTGAGCACAGAAATCGAGGAGTTTGGAGCTAAGTTGACCGAAGTTAACTAATTTATAGTTGACTCTGGTGCCAGACTTGGTCGGGTCCGGCGCCGAACCTGTTAAGTATAAAAGGGGTCTCAAGCAAATTTTGCTTCCTTTTCCCTTGTTCTTCATTTTCTTCCGAGCCCTCTTCAAAACCTTTCAAATTCAACACTTCAATCCTTTTTTAAACTCTCTTCTAATTATCATCATCAACTTCTCTTGCTCCCAAGAAGATCAAAACATCAAATTCTTCAAAGATTTCTTCAAATTTCCAAACTATCAATTCGGCGATAGTTTGTTCTTCAGCTCATATCTTTCAATTCAATCTTAGGAATTGGCCAAGCTTTTGGATTTGTTCTAGACTCATCAACCTTTAATTTGATAGTTTATATGCATGATTTCGTTGAGTGAGCTAAGAGAAATGATGAATTGAAGATTGAATTTATGTTTTGCTCAAGAACACTTAGACCTCTTGAGTTTTAATTCAAAATTCGAGCATGATTAGTTGTTAAATTTAGTTCTTGAAGCTGTGATCTTTAGTTAGGATGTTTAACTGCTTGTGTTTCAATTTTGGTGTGAATTGGTGGGAAATCAAGCTCAAACCAAGCTGAAAATGGTTGGAGGCCGAGCCTCGGCCTTCAAACAGGGGCAAGTCCCATGCGGGACTCACCCAATCCCGCGTGGGACTCAGCCAAATTTGGGAAATTTCCCTCAATTGGCTCACTCCCGCCGGGGAGTGAGCCACCCCAGCCTGAAGACACTGTAGCTGAGTGCAATTTGGTAATTTTGTAACCCTAGACCCTAATTAACTTTAAATGCGTTCCGAACTTGTCCAATTTAGTTCCTCCACCCTAGAGACCTAAATTAGGTTTTGTTGTGAAATTGTTTGTCGAATGCCTTTATTAATCAAATTAGATTTTAATTTGATTATTTAGGTACGTGATTGTATGAGGTCGGGTGATAGTGATCGAGCTAGGGCAGGGGTAAAATTTGGGAGTATACAAACCTCCCCTACTTATGAGTGGCTTGGATTATAGTGGTTGACCATTGAGGGTCAACCGGTTTTTCTACTTGCTTTATTAATTGTTTCTATTAAATGTTTATAACGTTTTGGGGTATGAATTGTCCACCCTCACACATGAGTTTAGAAAAAGATTTAAGGGTGGGATTTTCAAAAGAATATATGAATTATTATTATTATTATGATTATTAATGATATGACACCTCTGGGAGATGAGTGATCGAGTGGGTTCCTTGATGCTCCAATATGCAGGAGCATGGATTGAGTTGAGAGCATGCATGAGACATAGCCGTGGACTACCTCTTAAGGGGCACGGTAAGCGGAGACCCTGGAAAGACATGTAGGAAAGCTCACCAGGGCTCGAGGTAGCTGTGTTCCACCATAGCAAAGGCAAACGTCAAGCGAACAGGCCAGAGAATATAAGAAAAGGATTTGAGATATGAGTTAGCCCTTGACAATCCAACGGGGCACCCAAGTGCACAGGTATACCTTTGGGACGATTTTAGATGCCAGCCCATTTATGATATTTATTATTTGTTTTGGTGTGGGATTTCATATGATTTTACTAAATGATTTATTAAATGAATTTTGGATTATTTCATATCCTCAGCCTGAGGTGATCGATCATTATAACCGTGTCCCTCACTGGATACATATATATTTGTACTTACACCATTCACCTTTTGTTGTCAAGTCATTAGGCTACGGACGACAGACGTCCCGGTGGACAGTGATCCCGGTATATCACTTGTGGACACGATTTTGTAGGTTCCACCTAGCCCCTCTTGTGAATCTTGGCTCGGAATACTAGTGCATGTTATTATATTAATATTTCTTTCCGCTGCATATTTGTACCGTAAAACATGCCATTTATATTATATAAATATGTTAATGTTATTTTCTATATTAATTCTTATATGTTTTCATATATTGCTCATATACCCCTTATTTTTGCCTTGTACCATCTTGGATAGCCCACCTTTCGAGGCACGGATCTCGAGATGGTACTGCAGTTGTCACGTGGCCGGGCCCGTGGGTCGGGGCGTGACAATGACAAACCTATGAGAGAGGAAGAAGATCTTGCCAAGGAATTGAAATAAAGGAAGAAGAGGAAGAAGATGAGTAGATGACGTTGAGAAGTAGCAGCCAAGAAGAGTGGTTTTGTGATGTGCGGCCCTTTTTGTTAGATATGAAAGGTAAAGCAAAAAGATAGGTTTTACTTCTTTTGGTAGAAAAAGTTACAAAAATATATTATATGTAAAATATAAAATATAATATTGTATATTTTGAGGATAGGGCCGGGGTGGGGAGTACTCTCCCGTCCCCTACGAGGAATATAAAACTCCCCCTATCCCCATCCCCATTCCCCAAAAACATTTCCGGTCTCCGTTGGGGCAGAGGATTGGGTTCCCCATCAAGTACGGGTATAATTGACATCCCTAATCAACTATAACCAAGTTAATGCCATTCAAGTGGTATTGTAGTATTTTATATACTTTTTACTATGTTTTTTGTAGCTATACAGTGCTATTTTATTAAGCTCGTCGGGCACCACTTTCAACAATGAAATGAAATTGTCACTAATTAAGTTCAAAAAAATGACCTTAACAAGGATTTTTTTTTTATATAAATAAAAAGTTTAGAAGAAGGAAGGCCTACACTATTTTAAGATCATAGCATGTGGTAGGCTTTTTTTATTATTATTTACATTGGATTTATAGATTGTTTACTTTGTCGTGTGACTTATATTAAACTTGACAATTTTTTTGGATATGAAAAGTTGACATGATACTAGTACGACATAAAGTTAATCGTGTTCATGTTTAACCTTAGCATGTTTCATATTTTAATTGTGTCAACATGATTACGATTAATGTGTTTCATGTTTTAAGCATGTCAAATACGATTAAAACGCCTAAAACACGTGAAACATGGTTAATTCATCGGGTTTATCTATTACACATTTAACTATTTACACGACATATCAAACACGATAAAGAAAATATTAAAATACCTTTTTAACCTTTAATATGATTAAAAATATATTAAATTTTAAGTAATTTTTTATATATTATAGGGAAAATAAAGTAATCATATTTCTAAATTATTTTTAAAAATAATATCAAATAATATAATCGTATCGTATCATGTTGTGTCCTAATGTATTAATCGAGTTAATCATATCGTGTCATGTTATATGCTAATTAAACAATTCCATGTACGTGTTTTATACCCTTAATATGATTAGTTAATCGTGTCATGTTTGTGTTTAAATAAATGGTTGTTGATAGTACATGCTTATATGACACGCAAGCACAAATTGCCAAGTCTAACTTATAGATTGCTTATAACGAGTTATTGACAAAAAATTTATAACTTAAACCTACTCTTAGCAAAGTGTTTAGGTTTTATCAACTCAACCAACTCCCGTTGGTGCGGTGAATGGCAGCAAAATAAATTATAAATCCAAAAATTAATGAAATGTATGGAACGATTATCATTTATAAAATACTTAATTCTTACCAACTCAACTTAGGCCTTTTTGTTCTTCTTTTAAGTTGCTAAATGAAATGTTATAACAAGAAGGAACAATATGGACACATATTGTAAAATTTCTAACAAAATATTATCTTTATTTTCTAACTTTTGCATCATTTATAATATGGACACCTAATTTAAAACAAAGCACTACACTTTAAAAAAAAATCAATTTTAGTGATTTTGAAAGTTTGAATGGGTGTGAATAAATTTCAACATGGAATACGGCCAACTTTAATTGTACCAAAGCCTAATTGAGTATAAAGACATTTTTTTGGAAGAAAACAATAAAATACTTTCATTCAAATTTTATTACTTTTACATTTCTATCCTTGAGTTTTTGTAGTATTTTTGAATTTTGTGTAATGATATGACAACAAATAGAGATATATTAAAGAATGTAAGTATATTTGTCATACATACATACTAGTAAAGGATTGAGTAACTGTAAGAGCCATTTCCTAAGCACTCTCCAGGCAAGCCAGGACCTCGTCCATGACCTTGCCAACCTGTGGATCTCGCCCACCGGGCCTACAAACGGTGATGGGCCTAGCCCACCCACCAAAGGTATTGTCCCTTGGCCCTTAGAAATTCAAGTACCAACGTGCCTGTAGCACTCCTCGAACCCAGGTCACCAAGGGTTTTGTTGCTTTAAGTAAATACTTAATGCATGCCTCTTAACCACTTGAGCTGCTACTTGTAATACCGGAAAATTTTACTCAAAATTTCAACTTAAATCTTTGGTGTGATAGAAATTTTCTCTTGAATTGAATCTTGATTTTTAGGTTAATGAAATTACTTTGGAGATTTTGATTTTTATGAGATTCTTATATTTTACTTTGAAGTCATAAGGATCAATGAAAATATTATTGCATAATTGGAGATTAAGCCTTAATTACCCATTAAGTGGTCTAGGGAGTTATTTAGATTTATGTAAATCAGAATTAAATGGAGAAATAAGTAGAATTATGAATATGTGGTCATTGAAGGGCAAGTGTCTCATTTGAAGATTAAGTTGAATGGCAATTTGGGAAGGGAAAAAGAAGAAAAGAAAAAGAGGAAAGATCTTTCCTCTTACTCATCTTTTCTCTCTTCTTCCCTCTTTTTTTGAAGACAAGCCAACCCTAACCCAAAATCTCCTAAATCAATTCCCCCTTAAACCATTCTCATGAAACCCATGAATCAAACTCATCAAAATCACTCACAGTGTCACCATTTTCGTTGAAGCCAATGAGGAAGGAAGAAACTTAGGTTTGGAGGTGATTTTGGCAATTTGAGCTGAAAAGGAAGAGGAATTTCGTGGTAGATCCAACAAATTTTGGAATGTGAGTTTGAGGTATGTTAATCTACTCCATTTTAGCTTCAAGATGCCTTTGGAATCATGTTAATTGGATTTGAAATGAATAAGTTTATGAATTTTAGAAATTAGAAGAGAAAAATGGGATTTTGGAGTGCAATTTGATTGAATTGAGTTAAATTGATGTTGTATATGCCTTAATTGATGTTCTAGCCATGTTTTGATTATATATTATGGTGAATATTATGTTGAAATGAATTGGAAATGCTTTGAGAATGTCAAAGGTGGAACCTTGGCCAAAATGGTCATAAAGCCCGAGATGTGCAAAGCCATTCTGGCCCAGGTGTTCTAGAGACCCTGGCCCGGATCCTCTTTGAAAAGGGAGGAATGACAAAACAGGATGATTCCGGGTGAGGTTCACCAGAGACCCTGGCTCGGATCCTCCCTAGAATTATTGGAACATACCTTGTTCCATTTTGGTTCATTTTGTTCCGTTTTGCTTCTAATTCGATTTACGACTTCTCCGGACCTCCCAAAACCTTGATTAATCATATGTAAGAGACCTTTTGAGATGGATAAACATCTCAAATAAATATTGGATTAAGATTTGGGTATTAAACACCTAAATTGACAAAATTTGGAAGGGGTTGAGCTCAAAGTGGCTCAACGGAGTGCGTTGCCAATCGGATGGCACAATTTGGCCGTAAATGCATTGACATGCATTTTCATCATGCATTACTCATCTCTTAACATTGAATTGTGTACAATGTTTGTGTTTCCATGGTTCCTTGCCTTTATTATCTAGGAGAAGGCAATCCCGGTTCAAGTGAAGTACAAGCATTGGACTATCCTTGGGAGTATACGACTCTCCCACTTTGTGAGTGATACGCCTCTTGAGATGTGTTGTGGCAACTGTTTTGATTTCTCTACTTGGTTTTGAAATTGAATTTTATATATGTAAATATTATTATTGACACACCCGGACCTAATACGACTCTTCCGTACAAATGGAATAGTGTAAGACGGCGTATTAAGTGAACAATACGTCGGTCCGGATATGTCTAATTAAGAAGAGAAGTTAAACTTAAGGTAAGACGGAGTTGGAAGATAAAGTAATTAACTGTGCATGGAAATTAGTAAATGCCCAAAAGACCTCAAATTAAGTCCCTAGAAATTTATTATGGGCCCCGTTGGCATAAGAAATCAAAAGATTTAGCCAACGGGTGAAAATGAAAGAAAGTTGAAAAAGGGGAAAAAGTTTGATGAGGCCTGCATAGACCCGGTGTCGGGCTCCTCTATAAATAGAGGAAAGCTAAAGCATTTCCTCATTTCTCTTTTTTCTTTTTTTCTTTTTTTCTTTCTTTTTCTCCTTTTTCTCCCTGGAGCCAAACGGAGGCATTTTGTACTTTTTGCAGATCTGGACAAACCGGCCTGCGAAACAATGTGAGTTTCTAATATGTCATTCTACTCACCTCGATCTACGTTATTAAATTTACACGTATTTCCATGCATCGGTTTAGCATAGATCTGAGTTTTTAGTTTTTGACCGGTTTAATTTTAAAACTCAGATCTATGGATATTGGGCAAACGAAATGAGGTGAGTTTTTAGTATGTTATCATACTCACCTTAATCTACATCCTACTCTGTTTTCACCCATTTTCGTGTACCGGGTGAGAGTAAATCTGAGATTTGGTCAATTTAAGCCAAATCTCTGTTTTACGAAAATTGGACCGGTGTTTCTAGTTTCTGCCTCCGCGAATCCGTCATGGGTGCCATGAGGATCGCCTGTCTAACTTTGTACGTCGAAAGGAGAAGAAACGAGTGCAAAAATCGAGGTAGGGACCGGCCGAGGAGCAGGCCAACCGAGTCCCTGTTTAGATATTTTAGATATTTATATATTATATCATTATAATATATAAATATCTCGTGGGAGGGCTTTTTGGGCCCAATTTCGCTTAGAACTTGACCCAGCCTGGGTGGGGCCTAGCCCAGTCCTGGTGTAGGGCCCACGGCCCTTGGGGCATTTTGGTAATTTTTCATCAAAAGTCTGATTTTAGCCCTGAAACCTCCCGGACACTTTCCTAGGCCCCGAATCACATTCAAACCCAATCTTAGGTCATATTGAAGCCTCATAGGTGCATTCATAAATTTAATTATGAATGCTAACGTATATTTCCGTGTATTAGGGCTCCGGTTGAATCGAGTGCGGTGATGCTCCGGAGGTTAAAGTTACATGGAGCGCTTGGGAGTGTACGAATCTCCCAACACTGTAGTGGCCTTGTTTTCAGTGCTTAGCCACTAGGGGCAAACGTTTTTAAATGTTTTAAAAATATAAATTGCTTTAAAAAGGTTTTACAACTACTTTTCGAATAAGGGTAATCCACGACACACACTTTTTATTTTGTGATTCACCCACTTAGAGGGTGGGATGATTTTAAAAATATAAAAGCTTGCATGTGTTTACATGTTTTGAATAAATATATATGAAATATTATTATTATGATTGTGATACCCGTTCCAAATTATTGTTCCTCGTAGCGTGTCCGACATGCATCATTTAGTAGGAAATCATGGAAAATATAGTTTAAGCCTTACTTAAGTTGTGAATAGGATATAAATGGAATTAAATGAATTGTTGAAGTTTAGTAGTAAAATTAGAAGTTTGGACTGATTTTACAAAAATTGACAGAGAATTTAAAAATTTCACTGCCAATGGAATAAAAGGAAATTGTCTGAAGAATAAAAATATACACTGAAAATTTTATTACACTGACTTAGGATATAGATGGAATTTTAGTGATTGTTGGAGGACAAAATGGGAATTAAGAACAAAATTATCTTTTATGGATTTAACCACATGATGACAAGTGTCAAAGCTTTAAGAATGGAGGGCTAGGATTGAACCAAAATTTCCCCCACCCTTTGGTCTTCAAATCCGGCCATGCATGAAGAAAAGTCTAGAAAATTCAACAAAATTCCATGTTGTCTTCAACCTTGAGAAAAAGGAAGAACAAACTCCATTGATGAAAGCTTGGAAGCTTACCCCATAACACACAAGTCCTAAATTCTCCAAACAAGTCTACTAAAATTTCCTATCAAATTAAACCTCTTGATTAGCCCACTAATTATCCCAAACCAATTTTGAAAAATCTAAGCTAGTGTGGGAGAATTTTCACTTTGAAGAATTAGGGTTCTTAGTGGAAATTTTCAATTCAAAGGTAAGCATGCCTAATTTTGATCCTAGATTATAGTTTTTGGCATGCTTAACATGAATATCAAGTTAGTTTAGCTAAAAATTGCTTGTAGACTTATGAATCTAGAAAATTAGAAAAGTTATGGAGAATTTTTGAATTTGAGATTTTTACATCAAATTGAATTCATGGAACCTTAGGATTAAAATATGAGGTTCATGGAAGCTTGCTAAACTAGGAAATGTCATCAAATTACATGAGAAAAGACAATTTTGATTTTTCAATATTTATGCCGAAAATTACAAGGAAAATAGCATTTTTGTCATTTTAGAATTTAAATGAAAATGTAGTTGTTTTGAAGTAATTTTAATGTGAATATATTAAAGAAAAATGTTGGAAAAGAAAAATGTGGAAATTGGCTTAAGTTGGAGCAAAGGCCGAAATTGTCAATGTGTTATAGCCATGGGAAATTTCCAATTTTTAATGGAACAAAATGCGAATTTTGAAAAAAAATTGGGTAGAAGAATATTAGTAAGAGTAGTAATTAGGTATTGAATTACTAAATTATTGCATGGCATTGCATGTAGATTAAGCGTTAGCCCAATTTAGTAATAGTTTGGAAAACTAAATAAATTATGAAACTTAGGAGTGCCTGCACCATCAAAGGACAAGGAACTGGGTGAGGACAGTCAAGAATAGCGAGGACCTCACTGTGAGTGGATGACTAACTCAAAATTGCTTTTATACTTGATTTAATATTTTTGGATTTAATGCTTCGGTTTACTTGGATTTCTCAAATTAAAATATTGATGAATGGTTTATGAGATTTTATAAAATGCTACTGTGATAAGACGAAATTTATTTCTTAATTTATGGATTGAGAAAGCAACTTGTGTTTTTGAAAAGTGTTGATGTTAATATTTTGTGTGATGAAATGATACTGTGGAAAGGCCATCTGGGTCGTAAGTTGTTACTCGCGGCAGCCCGAATAGGGGAATTTATTGTTACTGCAGTGACTAGATAGCCTGCGGACCTCCTTTTGAGGGGCGCGGGTGCCTACGATTTAGCCTTGGATGGGAGGCGTGGAGGGAAACCCACAAGGCATTTAGGATTTCATTCTGCGACACTGCCGGGCAGGATGAAACTCAATTACCCAGTGTCGACCTCGGGCCAAGGCGACAGCTTGGGTAGAGAAATTGATGGACAATATCTTTGACCCATGGGCCTATTTTCTGGAAAACTCCTTTCCTAATGGTTCTTTTATATTACTTTGAATATTTGAATTATGAAAGTATCTGAATTTATTTTTGTTAACTTCAATACTTCTATAAATATTTTATTGGTTATCCACTCACTGAGTAACCTAGTTACTCACCCTCGTTTTCATAAAACTTATTTTTCCAGGCTGTAGCTAGTTGACCGAGCTGCTAGGGTACGTTGTGGTGGGAAGGTAGTTGGCACTTTGCACCAATTTGACCAGAGGTGAAAAAGCCAACTTTTGTACTATTTTTCAAAAATTCGTGTAGGGTCCACCGAGTAAGTAAATGTCGGTTTAAATAACTATTTCACGACTTTAGTGTGTCTAAAATATTTTGAAACTGTTACCGTATTTTTGTGAATCCTGTAGCTTAGTTTAAAAATTTACGAAAAAATATGTCGAGTAACCAATGGCATTTTCGTAAATTTCTTGAAGTTTTTGGTGTCTTGTGTTTACATGAATTTTTACGTCACGACAGTTTGAAACTGTTTTGACTCGTTTATATGTTAACTAAATGTTTTAACTATTGAACTGGATGAAAATTGTATGAGGGAAAAATGTGTAAAATGATCGTTTTAGCCTTGCAACCCTTGGAGTGTATTCTAACCTAATAGAATGCATTTCAAGAGTTGCGGCGATTGTTACGTGCTCGATCATGGTGTCGGGGCGTGACAATGATTATTGAGGGTACGATACCCTTACGGGATGAGAATTTGAATGGCTCCTCGGGGCTCCAATATATGTGGGAGTGTGGACCGAGTTGGAGAAGGCATGCATGATTCTTAGTGGTGGACCGCCTATCGAGGGGCACGGTGAGACGAGACCCTAGGCGAGGCGCATAGGGAAGCTCGCCAGGGCTCCAGGTAGTTGTGTTCCACCACAGTGATGAGCACCACCGAGGGAACGGGCTAGAGAAAGAGAAATTGTGAAAATGTGTTTAAAGAGAAAGAGATAGCCCTCGGTGTAATGAGGTATACGACCGACGGATCGAGCCTCCAGTATGAAAGAGATGCCAGCCCGTATTGAGATATGTATATATATCTTTATTTATTTAAAGAATTTTAAAAGAGGGTTCTCGGCTAGAGAACCAAAAAAGAGTTTTTGAAAAGAAAAATATTTATTTTATTTTATTTTATTTTTATTTTACTTTATTATATTTTGGATTACCTTTGTTTTGCCTGACCCCGATGGAGATTCATTGAACCTCTGTCACTCACCTGTATCCAATGTGGATGGATGCAGATTCGCATACGAGGTCAGCAAGTAGAATGGAGGTGACACACCCGAACCTAGCACGACCTTCTCGTACGAACGAAATAGTACAAGATGACGCGAAAATTTAACAATAAGTCGGTCCGGCCGTGTCAAGTTTGAAGAGAAGATAAGCTTAAGATAAGACATAGTTGGAAGATAAGATTGGTGACCATGCATGGAATCTCTAAGTGGACTCCTTGAAGTCCATAGCCAATGGATTGGAGGTCCATTGGTGAATTGGTCGGTGGATCGGGCCAATAATCAAAGTTTTGAGAGATTTTAAGAGAAGAGAAAGTTTGGCCCGGGGCCCGAGTAGACCCGGTGCCGGGCTCCCCTATAAATAGGGGGGAGATGAGCTCTCCCCCTCATTTTCTCTCTTTTCTCTCTTCTCTCCTTTCTCTTTTCTCTCAACTGCTCACGGGGAGCAATTTTGGACTTTTGGCCGATCCGGACAAACCGACCGCCAGTTCAAGGCGAGATCTTGGTGAGTTGTTCTTAACTCCTTGATCTTCATTTTTCTAAGTTTGTACGCTTATCCATGCATTGGTCTAGGAGAAATCCAAGCTCAAAGTTAGTTTCAGCTTTTTGTTAGCTTTTAAGATTAGATTTGAGATTTAGGGACTTTGAGCTTGTAATTCTCGTTTCTGCTCCGGTAAATGTGTCGTGGGAGGTGTGAGGAACCTCCATCTCGAATTTCATACGAAACGGTGGACCGAGGGGCTCGGGATCCGAGGAAATGCTCGGATCCCGAGAAAGGCCGAGCGGCTCCCTCGCGGGAGCCGCGTCTCTCCCACGCGGGACTTGGCCAAATTGACCACCCGCGCGAGTAGGCCTTTGCCGGCCCAATCCGTGGCTGGGCCGGACCCAGCCACGCGAGTGTGGGGCCCACGGGTCCCCAGGAGCATTTTTGTAATTTTTCTTCAAGTGTCCAATTTTTCTATCCCGGAACCTCCCGGACACTTTTCCAAGCCCCGAATCACTTCCAAACATCGTCTTAGGTCATATTAGAGCCTCATAGGTGCATTCATAAATTTAATTATGAATGCTAATGTAAATTTTCGTGTACTAGGGCTCCGGTTGGATCGAGTGCGGCGATGCTCCGGAGGTTGAGCTATATGGAGCGCTTGGGAGTATACGATTCTCCCACTACTGTGAGTGGCCTAGACTTCTTTGTGTAGCCACTGGGGGAAAGGGCTTTAAAAATGATTTTAAAACATAAATGTTTTCAAAAGAAGTTTTTGAGATATGGGAAATCCACACAGACACACATGTACTTGTGATATACCCACACAGTGAGTGGGATGTTTAAAAATAAATATAAGTATTATGTGTGTGTGTTTGTATATATTTTAAATATGTATGTTGTATATATATATATATGTTTTTAAAATATTATTATTATGATTATTGAGGGTACGATGCCCTCGGGAGATGAGCGATTGAGAGGGTTTCCTCGGGGTGCCAATTTACGGGAGCGTGGACCGAGTTTGAGAGCATGCATGATACTCAGCCGTGGACCGCCTATCGAGGGGCACGGTGAGTCGAGCCTGGTTGGGAGAGGCGCGTAGGGAAACTCGCCAGAGCTCCAGTTCACTATGTTCCACCACAGTGAGGCACCACCGAGGGAAAGGGCTAGAGAGAGAGAAAGAGAAAAAGAAAACATTCCTAGAAAGAAAAGAGATAGCCCTCGGTGCAGTGAGGCATAAGACGACCGACGGGTCGCACCTCCAGTATGATAGAGATGCCAGCCCATTTTATGTATATTTATTTATTTATTTTATTTATTTAAAGTGTTTTTAAAAGAGGGTTCTCAGCCAGAGAACCAGAAAAGAATTTTAAAAGAAAAATATTTATTTTATTATTATTTTATTTTATTTTATTTTATTTCATTTTGGATTTCCCATATCCGCTCTAACCCAGGTGGAGATTCTTAGAATCTCTGTCACTCACCTGTATCCAATGTGGATGGATGCAGATCCGCGATCGGAGTCAGCGAAAGAAAAGAGGCTCGCTAGGAGGCGTCGGTGGCTTAGGCTTAGAAATTTCCGCTGTGTAGGTATTCTCTCAATTAGTCCACTGGCACTACTTTTAAAATTATTATTTTTTTATTAAACATTTTCTAAATAAAATTTTAGTTTTATTTGACAGCGATGATGCCCATTTATGCCTTGCGGTGCCTCAGGTGCGTGACTGGCCAGCACGTACTTCGAGGCTGCACCGCGGTTGCCACGTGGCCGGCCCGGAGCGGGTCGGGGCGTGACAGGAGGCTCATTAGGAAGTGTTGGTGGCTTAGGCTTAGTGTTTCCGCTGTGTAGGTATTCCTTTAATTTAATCCACTGGTATTGCTTTTAAATTTATTATTTTTATTAAATAATTTTTAATTAAAGTTTTAGTTGTTTTGCAGCGATCGTATCCATTTCAATGCCTTGCGGTGCTTCTGGTGGTGACCGGTCAATACGTACGTCGAGGCAGCGAGGCGGTTGCCACGTGGCCGACTCGAGCGGGTCGGGGCGTGACAATTATGTTTTAGAGTGTGGCTTGTTCTTGAAACGATTTTGTTAAGCATGTTTGGTAGAAATGTGACCCAAATAATTTTATATGCCATATTTTGCTTGAGATACATTTCTTATTGACCATATTATTTGTAAATGGTTTTATAAACTATGTCATATACTTAAATTTTGTATTGGTGATATTAGTGTGCTTGTGCATCTAGTGATTTAGACTCCCAAATTTAACCATGGTACAATCTATGGTCCATTGAGGAGAATCGCATAGACTGTGGTATGTTATATTATGTTGATGATTGTTATGTAGAGTTGATGGGAGAGGGTCACTCTTATGACTTAAATGTTTTTTGTTGGACTCTCTTTGACTCACCACATTGAGTTGTCCAAGGCCAACACCAAAGAAGGGGTAAACTTTGGTTTTGATATAATTGTGATGTGCCAAAACCCTTTTGTGGTTCCTTTCTCAACTTCGACCAAGGTTTGGAGATTGGAGGCATGTTTCTGGCCAAACCCATCTTGTTAAGGTTGATGCTTATGAGATGATGTGTTTTATAAACATGCTTTAAATTGGTGAAATGATTTGTTTCCTTGGAAACTTGCCCAGTTTGATAAATTGCTTTGAACTCGCCACTCTCAAACCCACACACCGAGCTTAATGTCTTTGTCACTTACTGAGTAATGCTAGCTACTCATTTTTCAGGTATTAGACTCTCTAACTTGGCTTGTCAAGTTTCCTTCAGTCCGTAGCGGTCAAATCCTCTCGCCAGAACCATTTTTGCAAGTGTAGGTTCCTCTCGTGCACATTTCTTACTTTAGGTGGATCCATAGAGACTTAAAGGACTAAATGTTTTGTATAGAATCTTCTAAGCATGTTTATGCCAATATTTTGATATTATAATTTTATTTAAATGTTTATCTCAAACTATTATAACCGACAGTTGACTTTGGTGAACTTTTACACTTATTTATAATATTTTCTCTCTTTTGTGATCAAATCTTTCTTAAGATTTATTTTTCATATAGTATAATTATTTTGTTATCAAATGAGTTTCAAATGATGGAAAAGAAGGATATCTAAGAGCCTTGTAGGGTTTCAGACGCGTGCATTGGTTGACACATATCCCGAGGCAACAAACAGTTGTCCTGTGCCCGAGGAGCGTATCGGGACGTGATAGTAACAGAGGCAAAAGAGAGCTTTCACATAGAATTTTTATTTTTTTTCTAATTTTTTAATAAGTCACACCCCGATTCGAAAGTCGAGAATATGACAACTGCTGCGTGCTATAAATTGTGAACGATGCGTTTCGCCCACAACTCAAAGCCCGCCAGGCTTGTAGTATTCCGAACCCATTTAGTAAGACAATCTCAAAACCTTATATATAAAAAGGAGTATATTTTAAAACATAAATATAATTTGAAATTTAAATAACATAAGTCATTTTATAAAGTCCACACATTTATGTATTATCTTATAAAGTTCACACATTTATGTATATCTATACATGTAAATCAAAAGTAGTAAAGATTGGAAAACTTTTCTCAACTATTTTTATAGATAAAACATAAGAAATTTCTACATACTACAAAAGAGTTCTTTAAGTGAAAAAAAATAGACAGATGAAAATCTAGAATGGATCCAAACTATGCCAGTGGATCCAATAGTAATACTGTATAAGTTATACTGACTTACGAAGGAAAGTCCAGAATCGAGTCTCGATGCTTAGCGAGCTACCCTTTTTGCACAATTTACTATCTTGAAAATAGATTTTCATGAAAAATGAGGTGAGTATATGGATTGTACTCAATGAGTGAAACTAGATCAATTTTAGATAAATGAAGCAATAATATATATATATATATTGAAACTATGAATAGGAAATGTTCAACAACTCAGGAAAATATTTAATTGTCATCTTATCCGTACATAAATATTTTCTTATTAAAAAATTTGATCAAAAACTCAAAACAACAGTAACTCAGTAATGAAGGAATATAAGTAGTAAAAATGTGAAAATTAATTTTACTTTATTTTGGCTTGCCAAGCCTATTGTAAATAAATAAGATAAAACACATAAATTCTTATAAATTGTAAATCCATATATCCAACATTTCATAAAGTAGTTTGGTCATTTAAAGAATTGACAAATCGAGATTGAACGAAGATAACCAATAAATTTTCAAGAATGATTTATTTTATCCTTTGGGCTTGCCAAAAACTATATCCAAACCCATAGCCGACCAAGATAGGGTTCGAGCCCGTCGAAAAGTTTTAAGATTTACTTTGATTTATCAAAATGTCCATCATCAACGTTAGCGTGGGCCTTCACCACAGGTGGTTTATGGCTATGTCCACAGTACTCCTACAAGGAATAAACAATCACAACAATAGTGCGCACAATAAGTCCCCTGTACCATCCTCCCATGTGTGAGTCAATTGCTTACTCACGCCGCCTCCACAAGGTCAGACCGTAAGAAGCGTCACTACAGTGACTAATCATTTATCCACCATATCATGATAACAACCATATATAAAGGATATCACAACTCATCTATATCATTTGGCCAAATGGCCCAACATAAAATCATAGCATAAAAATATCGTAATTCGGTTATCCATCATTCGACCAACTGGCCCATTATCAGAATCAAATCCAACTATACCAAGTTTAATCAAATTATCACATATATAAATATTTGATTACTGAAAATCATGAAAAAAATCCATCTATTTCAAAATCATCAAAATTTAAGGTTTATAAGAAAGGATCATGCATCATAAATCAAGTTTAAGCTCAAGAAAATCAAATCCTTTTTGGCAATAGAAAATCATTTCAAGTACCAAAGCATTGTAATTCATTTAAACTTGACTCTAGGTCTAATAAAGTTTCACTCCCTGGTTTGGGAAGGGTGTACTAATAAAGGTCTAATAAAGTTTCAGTCTCACTATTCCACACGCTTCTTGTTTTTAGAAGAAAACTCAGCACCTAAGCATTTATATTCAAACAACGTATTAATATGTGATGATGGAATTGAGCATTGGATGGATGTGCAAGAATGAATGTCTTGCAAACTACTGACTCAAGTTTAAAAAGGTGAATTTGAATTCTAAAGCCTAAGTGAATGAAGTTAGAGAGCGAGTAAGTTTGTTTCGCTTAACAAAAATTGCTTATGGTCTTAATTCAGCGTAATTGCACCCAATGAAAAATGTAGACGATTTTGCCCCTTAGAAAATAAGAAATTCGGTCAAGCCCTTTTTTAGGTGAGAAATTCGGCCAAGCCCCTTTTAGGTAAGAAATTAGGCTATTTTGGTTTTCCAGGTTCAAGCATGTTATTAATGTACAATAACTACAAAGGAATTAAATTTATATGCTTACATTAGGGTTTGAAGCAAAATATTTGAATTTCCATAGACTTGAAATAGCCATTTTCCTCCATGAGGTTCCCATGATTAAACTAACTATCCATATAAATTTCTCACTACATTTATAACTTGTATAAGCTTTGAATGGCATTCAATTAACTCTTTATACCCTAATTATCCAAGATGACTATATTATAACATAAACTAGGTTTATTTTATAATTATCAAACTAAATTTCTTTCTATCATTTTCTTGATTCACATTTCTTTCTAATGTTATCAAATTATTATTTATAAAATAATATGTTAGTCTTCTTTAGTAAAATACCATACTTTCTCTAGGATGGTACTTTACTACATAAATCCACCTAACTAAATATTGGCCTTATTTAAGGAAATTTTTCATTAAATTAATTATTTCTAATTTCAAATAAGCAACTAAGATTACAATTTACTAACTTGTATCCTAGTCTTACTAATTAAAATACCCTAGGGTTTTCGAACTACAAACTATATTAACATGCATGAATTTGCATGAATAAAATTCACAAAATAAAAGCTTTTCAAGAATATTTACATACCTAGATAGGAGTAGAGAGAAAAGAGAAGAAAAACCCCTTGAAATCCTTAAAGAAATGAAATTGAATTTGCTTGAAGGAACTTGAAACCAACCCTTGAAATTCTTTAACGAAGTGTTTAGTTTGTAGGTTTGGTGGAGATTTTCTTGGTTAGAAAAGCTTGATGGAAGATTTTGGAGAAAAGAGTGAATTTGGAGGTTGAAAGAATAGGAAGAAATTTAGTGTTGGTGGAAGAAAAATGGAGAAGAAAATGGTAAGGTGAGGTTTAGCCTTCATGTAAGAGAAAAAAAAAAGGGAAGAAGAAAAAGAATCTTGTTTTGAAAAATCTTGACGTTTCTAGAGTTATCAAGACTTTCTCTAAATTACAAAAAGGGCTTCCATCAATTTTATTAATTTCCAATTTGTCCCATAAAAGAAATTATCAATGTAGAAATTTTATGGAATTAATTTGAAATCAAGTTACTTCATAAAAAGAAAGTCAACTAGTCAAAAGTAACTAGCTAACTAAACAACTTAAAGGTGTACAACCTATGGTGTTAAAATACCTTTCAATATTTCTCAAGGGTAAAATGGTAATTGTATATTAGATTTTCACGCAGCAACTAAGCAATTTTCAAGTTTTAACAGTGCATAACAGTATGGAACCCTCCAATACTGTAGAAAAAATCATTATTAATGAAGAAAATTTCAATTTGTAATTTTTACAATTATTTACGAAAATGCTATTGGAGATTGCGACATTTTTGTTCGGCAATTCTTTCGTCGACTTAAAATGTTAAAAAAAAATACTGTGATTGACACATCCAGACCTAATCCAACTTTTTCGTACTAATGGAACAGTGTAGATGGTGTATTAATTTGAACAATACGTTGGTCCAGATGTATCTGATTATGAAAAGAAGTTAAGTTTAAGATAAGATGGAGTTGGAAGATGAGGTGATTGACCATGCATGGAAGCAACTAAACTCCAACTAGACTTCTTTAAGTCCATAGCCAATGGATTAGATGTCCATTGGTGTAAAAGTCGATGGATTAGGCCAAGGATCGAGATTAAGAGAAGTTGAAAAGAGGAGAGAAAGTCTGGCCTGGAGTTCGAGTAAGCCCGGTGACAGGCTTCCCTATAAATAGGGGGAGGCCGAGTCTCTCCCCCTCATTTCTCCTTTTCTCTCTTTTGCTCTTTTGGAGCAACTTCGGACTTTTGACAGATCCAGACAAACCAACAAACGGATCAAGGTGAGTTTCTAGTATGTTGTTCTACTCACCTAGATTTGCATTATACTTAGTTTGCACGTAAATCCATGCATAGGTCTAGGAGAAATCTCGGTTCAAAGTTTAGTCTAGCTTTTTAGCAAGATTTTGTTTTAGATTCTAGATCTAACTTTGAGTCGATGATTCTCGTTTTTCTTTCGATAAATCTTTCATGGATGGCGTGAAGATCGCCTGTCCAAGTTTGCAGGTCAAAAGGAGGTCGAATAGCACGAAATTCGAGGCCAGTGCTCGAATCCCGAGCCTTTTGGCTCGGGAGGCGAGTCACTCCCACGTGGAAGTGGCCAGTGTTGCACAGGAACTGACCCACTCCAGCGCGGGAGTGGCCTAAAAAGCCAACTCCTGCGCGGGAGTCGCCAGTTGCCCTTAGGGGCATTTTCGTAATTTTTTGTCAAGTGTCCGATTTTGACCCGAAACCTTCCCGGACACTTTCCTAAGCCCCGAAACACATCCAAACTTAATCTTAAGTCATATTAGAGCCTCATAGGTGCATTCATAAGATTTATTATGAATGCTAACGTTTATTTATGTGTAACTAGGGTTCCGGATGTTCGAGTGCGGCGACGTTCCGAAGATCGATCTTTGTGGGACATTTGGGAGTATACGAACCTCCTAACACTGTAAGTGGCCTTGTGTTCAGTGTTTAGCCATTTAGGTCTAAACGCTTTTATTATTATTAAAATGTTTTAATTAAATGTTTTGGGATTCGGGTATTCCCTCACACCGCCACACACGTTGTTGTATGCCACAGGGGCAAGGGTTTTAATGAAATTAAATTTATAAGATGTATGTATGTATGTATGTATGTTTTTATATTTATATATATGGAAGGTATGACATGAGTGCCCGACGGGGCATGATCATACATACGAGCGGACTCAATAAGACTCAGTGCTTCATGTAATGAAGCAAGTGGACCGAGATAAGCATGCATGCGAGGTAGCTGTGGACCACCTTTTTAAAGGGGCACAGTGAGTGTATTGGCTTGGAGTAGAGAGGCACGGAGGGAGACTCGCCGGGACTATTGTAGCTGTGACCACACAGCAATTGACACCGTCGAAGGAACGAGCTTGGAGAGAGATATCTATATCTTTATATATATATATATATATATATTCAAAAGAAAAGAATATAGTTTCCTTATTAAAGGAAAGCTTTAAAGAGAAGAGAAACGGAGTAGCCCTCGACGATACGAGATCCTTGACCACGACCAAAGTCGAGCCTCGTTGGTTTTCACAGCCAGCCCATAGTAAGATGTTATTGTTATTATTATTATTTTCCCAAAAAGGTTTTGGGGCAGATGTTTTGAAAAGGGTTTTTTAAAGAAACGTATAATGTTTTCTAAATTGTTTTGGTATTACCCGGACTCCCCAAACCTATTTGACCATCTCTTTACTCTTTGCACAGATCAAGCGAAGTTTTTCCCTTAAGATCATTGGGTCTTTCATTTGAAGAGTTCACGCAATGAAGGCATCTCGCATCTTAGTTGCGAGATGCCTTCATTCCCCGCCCACCGATCTGTTCTTCGTCTTCCTATGAAAAGAATTAGTAGAACCTCTGCCACTCACTTGTATCCAATGTTGTTGGATGCAGTTCTCACGTGCGAGGACACTACATGGTTCGGAGGCTCATAGGAGTGGTTGGTGGCTTAGGAGTTATTGTATTCTGCTACGTAGGTGATTCCTTGAACTAATCCACTGGTGCTCTTTTATTTATTTATTATTATAAATATTTTTTAACTAAAGTTTAGTTTTTGATGATTTTGCAGTGACGATACCCTTTCTATGCCTTGTGCCATCTCAGATGGCCCGCCTTTCATGGCATGCATCTCGAGTGGTACGACGGTTGCCATGTGGCTGGCCCGGCTGGGTCGGGGCATGACAGTGATAGTTTCAAATATTCTTTGGGTTCCTTTGCTAACTCCCTGCGGTTTGAAAAAGTGCCTTTTTCTGCTTTTCACTGGAGAAGAGTTATCAAAGGGATTTTGGAGCTGTGTGTGGTTGTCATACGTGGACAACCAATCGCAGCTTTTCTTCACTGGCTAGGGGAAGGTGCAGCGGATGATCGCTGAAGCTATGATTATGGATCGTGTAGCTAGGACTACTTTTCCTTCATCGTTGCCAATCGTGAAGTTATAGCAAAGGGAGCCTTAGACATGTTAAAGAGAAAAAAGACATTGAATTTGAGAGTTGATTAGCTCTCAGAGGAACATACGTAAATTTTTGAAAATAACGTAGAAAACTTGACCCTTACTCCTAAGTCAAAATTTATCCTAGATGTTTAGAAATCTAATTCTTTAAAATGAAAAAATTTTCATTAAGTAAAAATTGTTCGTATTTTACTAAGAATGCAACAATATATATACTAAATATAAAAACTATCATTACACTAATCTATGGCTCCAAACTAGATAAATTAGATACTAGACATTACATTAAGAAACAAAAAAAGTTATGATTTATATTCTACATAAAAGACTTTTGTTTTCCCCAAAAATAATTTTAATTAACGATAATAAATTTATAAGTGTTGTCTTTTCAAAAATAGTTTTATGCGCATTTTAGTTAGATAGTGTAATAATATTGAGAAATTTTAATTCAATTTGAAATCCAATCAAGAGAGCACACATTCATCCGCAAACTCTTCAATTTACATAAAGAAATGAAAGGTCAAAAATCTTTTTTGCGAGATATGAGATGAGTAGACAGTATACTTATGTTAATAATTAAAATAGTTTTTTTCCTTCTCAAGAAACATCTCACTCTTTTCATCCTCACATTCATTTAACTCTTTTTCTAATTCATTTTAATCTCTACATTTCTTATTTTTTCTTTGTGTTTTAACATTTTCTCTCCCTTTTTTTTTCCTATATTAGGGATAATAGAGTTACCTATTATCATAATCTTCATATTCCGTAATGAGAGATAAGTATGGCACTTAATTTTTTTTCTCTTTCCATATGCCAATATTTTCTTAATATTTTTTGTTTGTTTCAGTTAAATTATTAAAAATTTTCAATTAATTTTACATTATTCTAAATTTTTCATTCATATGTAACTAATGGCAATTTATTTGTTTTTCCCCCCTCGATGTTCTTGTTTTATGCTTATCTCATCCAATTTTTTGTCAAGGGATTTAGAAGATAATTATTTCTTCATTCATTCAGTTAATTCGTTAGAAAATTTACTATTTGCTTAGTATTTGTTGTTGATTTATTTTTATTTTCATTTTTTTTGATTTATTGTTGATTTCAGTATAATATTACAAAACTTAACCAAATATAAAACTTTTCAACAAAAATTTGCGACGAACCACAGGCAGCCCAACTAGTTGCATATAAAACTTTTCAACAAAAATATTTAATATTTTTTTGCTTCAATTTAATTATTCAAAATTTTCAATTAATTTTATGTTATTCTAAATTTTTCATTTATATGTAACTAATGGCAATTTATTTGTTTTTCCCCCTCAATGTCCTTGCTTTACATTTATCTCATCAAATTTTTTGTCAAGGGATTTAGAAGGTAATTGTCTCTTCACTCCTTCAGTTAAATCGTTTGAAATTTTACAATTTTCTTAGTATTTGTTGTTGATTTACTTTTATTTTCGACGTTGTTGATTTATTGTTGATTTCAGTATAATATTACAAAAATTAACCAAATATAAAACTTTTCAACAAAAATCCGCGACGAAGCGCAGGCAACCCCACTAGTTGCTTATTTATGATAAAGGATAAAGAAATTGGGATTTCTTAAAAAAAGAAAGAAAAACAAAATAAATGGGACAGAGGAAGTAATATTTAAGTCATTCATGCATCACTTTCCATTATCCAAAAGAAATATTCCCTCCGTTCCTATTTATCTGATCCATACATGATGTTCCTTTTTATTTATCCTTTTATAGCATCAAGAAAGTATTAATCATTTGTTTTCAAATTTACCCTTCTTTGAAATTATAAGAACTCCTAAATACAGTAGTTGTAATATTAAGCCAACTAACTTGTAAAGTTGGAGATAGAATGAAATAGGTTTAGGTAAATTTGGAAAGTGAAGTAAATATTGCATAAAATTTTGTTACTCAATTAACTTTCTTAGTCAAAAAAATTCCATTATTTGAGTCACATATATATGAACAGAGTGATTATAATAAACACTCCTCTCTCTCTCTCTCTCTCTCTCTCTCTCTCTCTCTCTCTCTCTCTCTCTCCCTCTCTCTCTCTCTCTCTCTCTCTACATATATATATATATATGGTGCAACCTTTAGTCAGCCCCTTAAGGTCAGCTCCCCAATCCGCCCCCCTTATTTGAGCCGTCAGATATGATGGCTATTTACCAGCCATTGGATTTAGTGTTTGTCTTTCATAGTGTCGTTGTAAAGAATTTGTTATAAAGGTTACTGGTTAATATTTAAACTAATTTGACTGCAATTAAAACTCTATTCAATTCAATCCTTAATTTTGGAAAGTAAATCCCCTAAAATTTTGGAGATAAATATGTGCAAATAGATTCTAAAATTTTTAAATTATTTACCTGTTAATTCTAAATCAAATTCTAAACTTATAAAAAATAAGAGTTAGGGTTTACAAAAATAATTTTGTTAAAAAAGTTTTTAATTTGGAACCGAGATGGATCGCCAAGAAAAAACTTACGAATCTCCATTGAATTTTGTGAAGCATGAAGATTATAAGGTTTGTAATATTCTAAGCCATAACATATTATTAATGGAGTACGATTATAAGGTTTTCGATTTTTAGATTAGTAATTGGTGTTTCATTTTGAATGGCTCTAGGGTATTTGTAGTCTATTTGAGTGGACTGATTCTTTGGAGGCCAAATTTGATAAAAATCAGCTCATTAGGGATAGGGATGAAGGAAAAAAAGAATGGGAGCAAAAGGTTGATAAGAATAATATACTTGGAACACCTTCGAAATCAAACACGACTGGGTTGGATGAGTTCAAGACGCCACTAGTTGATGTTCCTGGTTCAGCAAATAGTACAAAGGATACAGAGTATGGGATGGGGGTTTCAAGTAATGTTAAAAGCAATTTTTATGCGAAGAGGTTGAGGATCGATTCAGAATCACCTAGTAAAGATAATGTTTCGACAATGGACAATTCTAATTGACACACTCGGACCTAGCATGACCTTTTCGTATGAATGGAATAGTGTAAAATGACGTAATAATTAAACAATATGTCGGTCCGACTATGTCAAGTCAGAAGAGAAGTCAAACTTAAGGTAAACCGTAGTTGGAAAATGAGATTGGTGACCATGCATGGAATCCCTAAAGTGGACTTCTTTAAGTCCACAGCTAATGGATTGGAAGTCCATTGGTGAATTGGTCGGTGAATCGGGCCAAGGATCAAAGTTTTGAGAGTTTTAAAAAAGAAGAGAAAGTCTGGTCCGGGCCCCGAGTAGTTCCGATGTTAGGCTCCCCTATAAATAAGGGGAGGCCGAGCTCTCCCCTTCATTTTCTCTCTTTCTCTCTTCTCTCATTTCTTTTTTCTCTCAACTGCTCTCTCGGAGCAATTTTGGACTTTTGGCCGATCCGAACAAACCGACCACAGGATCAAGGCGAATTCTTGGTAAGTTATTCTTAACTCCTTGATCTACGCATCTCCATGCATTGGTCTAGAAGATATCCAAGCTCAAAGTTAGGTTTAGCTTTTAGTTAGATTTTAAGTTTAGATTCGAGATCTAGGAACTTTGAACTTGTGATTCTCGTTTCTGCTCCGGTAAACACGTCGTGGGAGGTGAGAGGAACCTCCATCTCGAATTTCACGTCGAATGGTGGACCGAGGAGCTCGGGAACCGAGGAAAAGCCTCGGATCCCGAGGCTAGAGGACTGCTCCCGTGCGAGAGCCGAATCTCTCCCGCCCGGGAGAGACCCTCTGGCCGAGTCCCACGCGGGACATGGCCATTTGGCCCAACCGCGCGAGTGGGCCATTTTTGGCCCAAATCCGAGAGGCTGGGCCTTTTGGCCCAGATTCCGACTGGGCTTGACCCAACTACTGGGGGAGGCCTGCCTGGCCAGACCCGAGCCAGCCCATGGACCCCCAGGGGCATTTTCATAATTTTTCACCAAGTGTTCAATTTTTACCCCGAAACCTCCCGGACACTTTTCTAAGCCTCGAATCACATTCAAACCCAGTCATAGGTCATATTAGAGCCTCGTAGGTGCATTCATAAATTTAATTATGAATGCTAACGTATATTTCCGTGTACTAGGGCTCCGGGTGAATCGAGTGCGGCGATGCTCCGGAGGTTAAGCTACATAAAGCGCTTGGGAGTACACGAATCTCCCAATACTGTGAGTGGCCTAGACTTCTCTGTTTAGCCATTGGGAACAAAGGTTTTAAAAATGTTTTAAAAACATAAATGTTTTCAAAGGTTTTGGGATACGGGAAATCCACACACACACAGTTGTTTGTGATATACCCACACAGTGAGTGGGATGTTTTAAAAAGGAATATAATAACTTATGTGTGTGTGATTATATGTTTTAAATATAAATATTTTATGCGGATATACATATATATATTTTAGAAATATTATTATTATGATTTTAAGGGTGCGATACCCTTGCGAGATGAGTGATTGAGAAGGATGTTCCTCGGGGCTCCATTATATATACGGGAGCGTGGACCGAGTTTAAGAGCATGCACGATACTCAGCCGTGGACCGCCTATCGAGGGGCACGATGAGTCGAGTCTGGTTAGAAGAGGCGCGTAGGGAAGCTCGCCAGGGCTCCAGGTCACTGTGTTCCACCACAGCAAAGGGCACCACCGAGGGAACGGGCTAGAGAAAGAGAAATGAGAAAATGTTTAGAAAGAAAAGAGATAGCCCTCGGTGCAGTAAGGCATAAGACGACCGACGGGTCACGTCTTCAGTATGATAGAGATGCCAGCCCATTTTAGGTATATATATTTATTATTTATTTAATGTGTTTTAAAAGAGAATTCTCGGCTAGAGAACTAGAAAGAGATTTTAAAAGAAAAATATTTATTTTATTATTATTTTATTTTATTTTATTTTGGATTTCCCTTAATTGCCCTAACCTCGATGGAGATTCACCAAACCTCTGTCACTCACCTGTATCCAACGTCGGTGGATGCAGATTCACGTACGGGGCCAACAATAGAATGGAGGCTCACTAGGAGACGTCGGTGGCTTAGGCTTAGTAGTTTCCACTATGTAGGTATTCTTTTAAATTAATCCACTGATACACCTTGTAAGTTTAAATATTTTGTTAAATGATTTCTAATTAAAATTTTAGTTTTGTTTTGTAGCAATGATATCTATTTCAAGCCTTGTAGTGCCTCAGATGCGTGGCTACAGACACGTACTTCGAGGTAGCACGGCGGTTGCCACGTGGCCGGCCTGGGCTGGTCGAGGCGTGACACTAATTTTTAGACCCGTAGATGTGTGAACGATTTTAATGGTTATAACAAGCATGATGCTCCTGGTGGGGATAGTGATGAATGTAAAAAAGAACAGCAGGAAAAGCTTAATAAGAATTATATCTTGGAAACCCCTTCGAGAGGCAACACGACTGGGTTGGATGTGTTAGAGACGATACTGGTTGATGTTCCTGGTTCGGCATACAGTGGAAAGCATGTAGCATATGGGATAGGGGTTCTAAGTAATGTCAAAAGGAATCTGTATGTGAAGAGGTTTAGGACTTCTTCAAAATCATCTAGTAAAGATAACGTCATAAAAATTGATGATTCTAATTTTGAGACCTCTGGTTCTGTGAAAGGATGTGATCATGGTTATAACAAACATGATGTTCGTTGTAATAAACCAAAAAGTGCGACTGGAGTGGGGGATAATTGTGGTGCAGAATACAATAAATGACTCAGTAAAATATATCATGGAAAAGAGACAGTAGTCCCGAAATGCAAAATACTCGAAATTAAGAGAAAGCATAAAAGGCTAAGTGACATTGGTCGACATATATTGCATAATTATTTGGGTTGCAGGTTAGCATTGGAATTATATAGGTAGCATGCTTTATGGCTTGTATTGTAGGATTGGACCTGGTTATATTGCATCGATTCTAAAGTACAAGGTCGAGTTATGTGTTATAATTGACTAATAGAATCCATTTTATCTCAACTGAAATCTATTTATATGCATCATATCGTGTTTATTTGTCCGTGCAGAAAAAGATAATGAAATAGATTATGATATTTTTATATCTATTGTATAGAGGGTATTAATATGGAATCAATTTAATTGTTCAGAACTTGATCCTGAAATATTATTTTTTGTGTGTGTTTCTGACGGAATTCACTGAAATTATGTGTGGTTATTTATCATTGAGTTTTGGAAGGGATAAAGTGTTTTGGGCATTGTATTGATTTATTGTTCTCTGTCAAACTATTAGGTATCTAAGATAGAATCGTACCTATGGTATTAGGTCGTGTGTAGTAATCCTTCAAAATCAGATATGTTATATAGGATCAATACTAGAAGTATCAGAATTGATTCTATAATATGAATTTATGGTTTTTTTATTTTTTTGGTTGACAAAACGTAAGTAGGTTAATATTCTGCGAATTTTCAAATATAATTTATAATTAATATGTAAATAAGATTTTTTTAGTTAAGTTAACCGTCTTTGTGTTTTTCTTTTTTTTTATTTTGATGTTATTTCCCAGAAGGTCTTCAAAACTCGTGGACTTCACCGATGACGTATACAAAAGTCAGGAAAGTATATGTCGGTTGAAACCTGGTGAATGGATTGATAGTGCGGTAAGTTTATGTTTGTGTATCTGGTTTTAGTATATATGTAGAATATGACTATATGGTTGTGACAACGTAAAAAATTAATAGGTTATATATTTGAATTCTTATTTGATGACCGTAACCAGCAAAAATGGGACCCATCAATGAGACAATGGTATTTTCCATGTCATTTCAGTGTGAGTCTAAACTTTATTATATTAATGTGTATAATTTTGTAATCATCGAACTATGCCATATTTAGTAAACTAAGTTGTCTTATATGTTGAATCTAACAGAGGAACATTGAGTTGATGTTAACTAACGGACGTATGGAGCGATATAATACAATCGTGGATGGTGTATTAAAGGAGTTAAAGGATAGGGATTTGCCACTAGTGGGCGACATCTCATGCTGTGAGCAGGTAAGATGTTAATTTAGTGATGCGTCATAATCGTCTGTAGAGATTAATTTTTATTATTTGTGCTGGATGGTTGGCATGATAGATTTTCATTCCCATGAACAATAAGAACATGCACTAGTACTTGATGGTGTTGGACTTGGTTAAAAAGTAGGTTCAAGTGTTTGACAGTTCCCTTGGTGTTGTTGATGAGAGATATGAAGATGTTAAAAATATGGTGAATGATTATTTTGTATTTATGTAATTTTGTAGATTTGTAGTATAACTTATTGTTGAATTTAAGTAATGATCGGTAAACTTTTAGGTAAGATTCTATTCCAAACTACTTCAGAAGTCAGAGATAGGTAGAAACGATAGATTAGATCATTTGCAAGACTGGAAAATTGTTGTTCCTCCAAATGTCCCAAGACAATTAAACGAGTACTTTTATGGAATATATCTGTACATGTTTAATTCAATATGATTACAGTCTGTGTCATTCAATACACATAGATTGATATTAATTGATATTTGTTGAAATGTATTTCTGCTTTTTGTTTTGTTAGGAATGTTTGCGGGTTGTTTTTTATTTTTTGGATGCAAATGAGGCATAAGAAGGAACATTATAAGTTGGTATGTCCAATTGAGTTTGAATAAACTATGATGTGTATGGGATGATACTAAGGGATATGTGTGAAATATTCAATTGTGTTGCAGAAAGTTTTAGATTCAGAGAGGTATCTCCTTGCTGGTATACTGTGTGATAGCATATTAAATCATTCACATGATTATGTCATGAAGGAGTTATGCGGTGGCAAATTTCAGTAAAATAGACAAAGCGATGGTCTCACAATGGGGGTTACAATGCCCTAAATCAATGTACGTTAACATTATGATCAATATTAAAAATGAAGGACAAAGTTTTTTGATTTAATATAAAGTTTGTTCACCAATATGGGAAAGCAAATAACTAATCGGTTGTTAAGAAAATGATAAAAGCACTTATGGTCTTCAAGCATTCATTCTCAAGTTCCAACATATGGACCATATAATATCTTTGCATGTTAAGCAATTCTGCTTCATGTGTATTGAGTTCGTTGAATTCTGCTACCTTGAAATTCAGTATGGATTGAAACAGGTTGTATTCATAAGAAGATCATGATTTGGCACCATGATCTCCGTTTGATTTATTTTCTTGTCTGCTATTCATCATCGTTATCTCAGATTTAAGGATTTGAAGATGTGTTAGTTGTGCAGTTACGTACATGTGCTGGGCCATTAGCATTTTAATCCGTGGTGGCAGTGTGATAATATCTCGCCTAACCGCATTGATTTCGTTGAGCAAAAACTCCAATGGCTTGGTCCCAACACCAACGTATGTGAGTTCATCTAATAAATGCAAAACTCTGGTGACTCCTCCTGAGTTGATAGACTTTAAGTTTGACGAAATCTCAAACAACTCATGTACAACATTTGTGACACATGGAGTTGTTGACCCATCATTTGTATGCTTCTTCGGAGGGTGCCCGATACTATTCCTTGGAAGATTTCCCTGACAAAGCAGTGTGGAGGCCTAATTGGTTTAACGTAAGATTTATCCAAAAAAAAAAGTCTAGTTTATGGTTCGTCAAACCATTCCTTGGTGTGATTCATAATCTTATAAAATTAACAAGAAAGATAAAATAAAGGGAATAGACCATTCATTCGAGCAACTGAATGGTCGAACCATGTTCTAGATTCAGTCAATATGTTCGTAGATGACTATAACAGAACCCTTGTTATTTTCATATTGTGATTCCCTTAACAAAGAGGAACCATGAAATCCCTGGTCAAATTGTTTCGTTGTTTTTGTTAAAGAACCCTAATTTTCGTCGTGGCCTTATATAGATATTTAGAAAAAAAAATAAATTACGAGTAATAAAGGTGGCAAAAGGGAGTATGGTGGTTTTTATGGTTTTCATTCAAAATTGAATGAAATTAAAATTGCTGAAATTTTCCCTCCAAACAATTTAATTTTGGGAAATATCGGTATAACGGAATTGCGACGAATATTCTACCCGAATAAGTGTTTTAATCGATTTCACAGAGATTTCAATCAAGTATGTAATGGTGGCTTGCATTTTTATTATTGAAATCGATTATGGACTTGCAATTTATCGAGTTTCCCAACTTTGTTTATTTTTTGTATCGAGTTTGAAATTGCATGAAATCGATTTATATAGTTCCTATTCGAGTTTAAACTTATATGTATTCAATTAATCGACATTGGAATCAAGTTTGAAACTGTTTTGGTTGTAATCTAACCTCGATTAACCTTTCAATCGTTTTGATAAGAAAAATTATTCGAGTACATATTTTGTTTAACCTAACCACCTAATAGATACATTGATTGAGGCATAAAACGTTTTGAAAATAATAAATTTTCTCAAGTGAGACACTATATGTTCGTTAATAATTGCATACATTCGTTGAGATACCACATATCTAATTTTAACCATATAGTGATTATATTAGATCATGATCGTTGGAATACACCTTTTCGTCGGACCCCAATTTCACATACAAAGGGATCACAACCCTCCAGTATCAGGCATGTGATATTCTATAAAAGTGGCATTTTCCTTTAAAGGATTCATTTCGAAGTTTCGTAAGAGAACTATAGTGTTGTCATTAAGAAAAGAGAAATGGTTGTCATCAGATGTCCCAGTTTTTTTACAAAGACGTTACATTCTGTTTTGCCGAAGATATGGTTTCCAGCAAGCGGACATGATGTGGCGTGCAGTTGATGGTGGTGATGGGTACTCTACCAGTATACACATCGTCGACCATATGGGGGCAATTCAATATTCTATTGCTGGTGTTATATTCGATTCAATTGACCAATCCATAGAAGCTACTGCGAGAGAAGCCCTGCGTGCGATGCAGTACGATTTGAGATTTGAAGTGGAAGACTTCAACCTGGACATGATGAATTGTTGGCAAGATAGGTATTTAAATCTGAAAAGTAAATTGACTGCATTGAAAGAGTCCATTAGTTCGTTGCAGTGGCTTATTGGAAATTAGTTTATTGTAATTCACATTATTTTCATAATAGTTTATGGTTTGTCTTATTAATATATTTATTGTGTTAAATAGCCGTTGTGGGGGTATGAAGTGTACACACAACTGTGATGTGTTGAGTAGTATCGTTGCAGTGACTTATTGGAAATTATTTTATTGTAATTACCATCCTTTAAAATTAAAATTTGATTTGGAGCCACCATCCTATTTTGCTCGATTTTATGGGATCAAACTCGGGTTTATGCTTGCAGAAGTGGTCACACTCAAGTTTGGATTTGGTACAATTGATTCTGTTTAATTAAAAATGGCATATGAGTTTTATTGTTGCCATGCCATTGCACTCGCCTAATTATGAAATATTGGAAATTGTAATATAGAACAATGGGTTTTGTGACTAAATCACAGTAGTATTGAGATTGAAGTAGGTGGTCCTAATTAAACATATTTACACAGTTTATGCACTTCTAATATACTTTTAAAATTTTAAAATTAAAATTTGATTTGGAGCCACCATCCTGTTTTGATCGATTTTGATAGGATCAAACTCGGGTTTATGCTTGTAGAAGTGGTCACACTCGAGTTTGAATTTGGTAAAATCGATTTTGTTTAATTAAAAATGGCATATGAGTTTTATTGTTGACATGCCATTGCACTTGCCAGGTTATGAAATATTGGAAATTGTAATATAGAACAATAGGTTTCGTGACTAAATCACAGTAGTATTGATATTGAAGTAGGTGGTCCTAATTAAACATATTTACACAGTTTATGAACTTCTAATATGCTTTTAAAATTTTAAAATTAAAATTTGATTTGGAGCCACCATCCTGTTTCGATCGATTTTGATGGGATCAAACTCGGGTTTATGCTTGCAGAAGTGGTCATACTCGAGTTTGGATTTGGTAAAATCGATTCTGTTTAATTAAAAATGGCATATGAGTTTTCTTGTTGCCATACCATTGCACTCACCTAGTTATTGAAATATTGGAAATTGTAATATAGAACAATGGGTTTCGTGACTAAATCACAATAGCATTGAGATTGAAGTAGGTGGTCCTAATTAAACATATTTACATAGTTTATGGACTTCTAATATACTTTTAAAATTTTAAAATTAAAATTTAATTTGGAGCCACCATCCTGTTTTGATCAATTTTGATGGGATCAAACTTGGGTTTATGCTTGCAGAAGTGGTCACACTCGAGTTTGGATTTGGTAGAATAGATTCTAGTTAATTAAAAATGGCATATGAGTTTTCTTGTTGTCATGCCATTGCACTCGCCTAGTTATGAAATATTGAAAATTGTAATATAGAACAATGGGTTTCGTGACTAAATCACAATAGTATTGAGATTGAAGTAGGTGGTCCTAATTAAACATATTTACACAGTTTATGGACTTCTAATAAACTTTTAAAATTTTAAAATTAAAATTTGATTTAGAGCCACCATCTTGTTTTGATCTATTTTGATGGATCAAACTCGGGCTTATGATTGCAGAAGTGGCCACACTCGAGTTTGGATTTGGTAGAATCGATTCTAGTTAATTAAAACTTCAATTTTGCAAAAGACAAATTAGTAAGCGGACATACAATAGTAAATAGCAACTTATAAACAATAGCAAATAGCGAAAATCATATGTTTAAAAATTAAAACAAAAACATTCTAACATTATGTTGGATCACCAACAATTTAAATAAAAACAATAAAATTAGTCTTTTTTCTCTCCATTGATTCCCTTCACCAGGATGTCTTTATTCCTTTTGAGTTTAGCATGTACAGTGGTCTTCTGATCATGCAGGGAAGTCAACTGTGCTTTAAGCTCCTTCTTCCTATCAATGGATGTGAGAAATTCTTGGTGTGTTCATATCAGGCGTTGTTCACACGTCCAAGGTTCAAGCATTTCAAAGTGGAAGTGGCCATCATCAAATACTCGTTGGAAAGATTCTGAATCCCGATATTGCATCCTGAGGTCCATCTCCAGCAGTTTTAGTGTCACGCCCCGACACCATAATTGGGCACGTAACAATCGCCACAACCCTCGAAATACATTCTATTAGGTTAGAATACACTTCAAAGGTTGCAAGGCTAAAATGGTCATTTTACCAATTTTTCTCTTATACAGTTTTCATCCAGTTTAATACTTAAAACACTTAACTAACATGCAGACAATTCAAAACAGATAAAATATCGAACTGTCATGGCATAAAAATTCATGTAAACACAAAGCACCAAAACTTCATGATATTTACGAAAATGCCATTAGGTTTACGACATATTTTTCGGTGAATTTTTAAACCAAGCTACAGGATTCAGAAAAATATGGTAACAGCTTCGAATATTATTAGACACATTAAAACGGTGAAATAGCTATTTAAACCGACATTCACTTACTCGGTGGGTCCTACACGAATTTTTGAAAAATAATACAAAGGTTGACTTTTTCACCCTCGGTCAAACTAGAGCCAAAAGCCTAGCAGTTCTCCCACCACAACGTACCTATTAGCGCAGTTAATGTCTACAGCCTGAAAAATATTTTATTAAAACACGGGTGAGTAACAGAGTTACCCAGTGAGTGGATAAAATAATTATATAAACAACAATGTAAAAATCGATATTTATTATAAGGCAATAAAAGTCAAAACCATAAGCATAAATAAAATCATAAACATAAACATAAACAAGGCAAGATTTTCACAAACTTTGGCCCATGTATCATCTATTTCATCCGTCAATTCCTCACTCGAGTTATCGCCTTGGCCGAGGCCGACAACTGAGTAGTGAGTCCCATCTTGAACGGTGGATACCACAAGATGGACTCAAATTACCTTGCGGGTTTCCCTCCGCGCCTCCCGCCAAGGTACATACCACACTCACCACGCCTCTCAAAAGACGGTCCGTGGCTACTTAGTTACTGCAGTAACAAAATTCCTCCCTTGGAGGCCACCGTATAGTAACATCTTAGAATTGTGATGGCTTGCAAACCTTTTTATGTTTACTTCCAATAAAACATTATCTTTGAAAAATTATGTAATAAAACTTTCAATGTATTGAAATCAATATTAGCAATTTTATCTCAAAACCATTTTCCATATTCAATTCTCAAAACCAAACATTTCAATTTAGCCATCACATTCCATGGGCCATTCACATTTAGCATCATTCAATACACATTCAAATAAGCCATTTCTCTAAACACATAGCATAATAATAAACTTTCATGAAACCACATTTAACAAAATAATAAGGAGTAGAGATTTAAAATTTCGTTATCCACTCACAGTGAGGTCCAAGCTATTCTGGCTTTTTCTCGACCGGTTCTTTGTCCTTCTGTATTGTATGGTCTTCTAATCATTCATACATTTATTAGGTTTCCAATGTCATGTGGAAAATTTAACTAAACCAAATCTATATGCTAATGTTATGCATGCCATGTAACAATGTAGTAACCTAACACTTAATTGCTATTTTGAATTTCTACTAATATTCTTCCAACTAATTTTTCTTCAAAATCCATATTTACTCCATTAAATATTGAAAATTTCCTATGGCTAATACACATTAAAAAAATTCAGCCATTATTACAATTTCAACCAATTTCCACATTTTTCCTTCCAAAATTTTTCTTTAGCATTTTCACATCAAAATTACTCCAAAACAACTACATTTTCATGTAAATCACAAAATGGCAAAATTCTATTTTTTCCTTAAGAATTTCAGCAATAATATTGAAAAATTAAAAATTTCTTTTCCAATGTAATTTAATGGGATTTCCTAGCTTAGAAAGCTTCCATGAACTTCATATTTCAATCCTAAGGTTCCATGAATCCAATTTGTCCTAAAAATCTCAAATTTAAAATTTCTCCATAACTTTTCTAATTTTCTAGATTCATAAACATACAAAGAAATTTATGCAAAATTGACTCCATACCCATAATAAGCATGCTAAAATCTACAACATAAGTCAAAATTAAGCATGCTTACCTTATGATTTTTCAAACTCCAACATGAACCCTAACTCTTTCTCTCCAAATTACTTCCACCCAAACTCAAATTCTTCAAAATTGATAGAGGGCTTTTGTTAGGCTTGATGAGAGCTTTAATTCAAGTATAAACTTGGGGGGTGTTCTATGGACTTAATTAGAAAAATCAAGATTGAAAATGGTGGAATTAGAAAAGGAAAAATGATAGGAAAATAAAGTTTGCAATTTGTTCTTGAAATTTCAAGAACAATGGCCGGACAAAGCCATTTTATATGGCCATTGGTCATGTGCCATGCACATGACCATAATAATTACTTAGCAAAAAGACCATTTTACCCCCATGGACGATTTTGCCCCCAAACTTTTCAAAAATACCGGTTATGTCCTTAGTCAGTTTCAAACCCTATACACTGTCTAGAATTATTTTTCAACTCCTCTCGAGTTATTTTACGCGTAACGAAATTTTTAAATTCTTTACCGATTGTAAAATATATCTGTTTAAACTTCTTTCTCATTTTTCATTCAATTTTTTTTTTCAAACTTCCTAACTATGCAATCATTACCATTTTTATACCTTTCTTAATTTATATTGTAAAATTCATAACATTATCTGATAATATTAAGAAAACTGAGCGGGCATGCTCTTCATTTCTCAAGGTTGAAGACAACTACATAATTACATGGATTTTCTAGATTTTTCTCTCATCATGGTCAAATTTTTCAAGACTAAAAGGGTGGAGAAATTTGTTCAAATCCTAGCCATCCATTCTTAATAATTTGCCACTTGTCATCATATGATTAAATCCATAAAAGAAAATTTTATTCTTAGTTCCCATTTTGTCCTCCAACAATCACAAAAATTCCATCTATATCCTAAGTCAGTGTAATAAAATTTTCAGTGTTTAATTCTATTCTTCAGACAATTTGTTCTTAATCTATTGGCAGCGAAATTTTTAAATTCTCTGTAAATTTTTTGTAAATTCAGTCTAAACTTTTAATTTTATTACTAATTCTCCAACAATTCATTTAATTACATTTATATTCTATTCATAACTTAAGTAAGGCTTAACCAATATTTTCCATAATTTCCTACTAAATGATTCATGCCAAAGGGACTAAGAGAAACAGTAATTTAGAACGGGTATTACATTTAGAGTCCGCATCTCTAACTTAACCCTTGCTATGTTAGCATTTAGATCGTTCAACTCGCGACATATTGGGATAAGATCAAGATGCAGACCTCAAACGACATCGAGAAGCTCGTGACATGGTTCAAGGCATTCATAAAGTTGATACGTAGCCTCGAGGACACGCCTGATATTTTCTAGAAAAAGGTCAGAAGGATCTTCTAGGTTGGAAAAAATGACGTTCACTGACTGATCGACATAGGATTCTTCTCATGCGAGTTCCTCTGATAGGGGGAACATGTATCCCCAAAAAGAACTTGAATTTCCTTTCGAGAAGCTTCAAATGTGCTCTTCAGATTTAACCATTTTTTGTGTTAAAATATGATAACAGAAAGAATAAACAGATTAAAAAACAGTGTATTAAAAAAATTAACAATTTGCTAAATTAACATTAAAATATGATAATAGAAAGAAGAAACAGATTAAAAAACAGTGTATTAACAAAAAAATTAACAATAAGCTAAATTAACATTAAAATATGATAATATAAAGAAAATATGATAACAAAAAAATATGATAACAGAAAGAAGAAACAGATTAAAAAACAGTGTATTAACAAAAAAAATTAACAATATGCTAAATTAACATTAAAATATTATAACAGAAAGAAAATATGATAACATAAAGAAGAAACGGATTAAAAAACAGTGTAGTAACAAAAAAATTAACAATATGCTAAATTAACATTAAAATATGATAACATAAAGAAAATATGATAACAAAAATAAGAGACATATTAATAAATAGAGTATAGTAAAAAAAAAGTTAAACAGGGGAAAAATTAACATTAAAATATAATGACATAAAGAAAATATTTATGCAAAAAGGAGAAACAGATTAAAAAACAAGTGCAGTAACAAAAAAGGGTAAACAGGGGAAAAATTAAAATTTACAAGGGGTTTTGCATTGTCGAAATCTGAAGAAGAGTCGGAAGAAGCATCAAACAAAGAGTCAGAATTTCCTGGGTATGAAATTTTAATCCTTTTGGATGGTTCAGCAGTGTCGAGGTTGGACATTGTGGCGACCAATTTGCTGGATTATAAGTGAAAAAATGAAGAGTTAATCAAGAAGGATTGGGAAGAAGAAAGTTAAATGAAACAAGTAAAAGGGATACTTATAGCCTAAGTATTGAAGAAGTAAGGATAAGATGAAAGAACTGCAAATAGTACATTAAGAAGGTGTCCATAGATAAATGTGCAGATATGTTTCTGAATATGAAAAGACAGAATGCAAAGAGTCATGATGATTAATTGGGAATGGTATAACTTCCACCACCGCCAAAACGATTAAATGCAACGTGTGAATAAAGTTTGGTTATAGCACACTTAAACTGCAATGTCCTATTATGATTGTTTATGTACGAGTATTTCAATTAGAATCGGTTCTGTTGACAAAGTGCCGATTCCATATTTTTATTTTTATTGCTTTCTTTGGCCACATATGCGTAACTGATAGAATGCAAATTTTGTTTGATGTAGTCAATGTACTTAAATAGAATTTATGTGTAGAGTAATGATCTTATACATGTTTAGGTTTAGAGTCATGGTCATTTCCTCTCTCTTTATAAGTGGTAACATGAACTGCATGGTTTAAATCGAGTTTAGGTATATATAATCGATTTAATATTGTATTGTATGGATTCATGACCCTTTTTGTGTAAATATTTGAATTAGAACCGGTTATGTTTATAAGCTAGCGATTCCAAAACATTTAGTGTTAAATAATTAAATTTCATATGAAGTTACAAACCTTTTATTCAATTTTCATGTTGATCCGTAACCTCCAAATTGTTCCATTTGAGTTCACAAACTTTGCAAAACACAACAATATTTGATCCTTAGTTTCATTTTTTCTAATTAACAATCAAAATCATACGATTTTGATTGGCCGTCACGTGGCATCCAAGTATTGGCTTCCACTTTCTCTTTTTTAAAATTGGTTCTGGACTTGCAATAACTCGAGTTTCCCCTTTGTGTTTGTTTCCATAATCGATTTTATATTGATTGGTCCAAACCCACGTGTCAGTATTATAATAAATGACCATATGTTTGAACAGTTATCAGTGCTAGATGAGGGCAGATACAATATAAAAATAAGATGAAAGAAGAAAGACAAGGGAAATGTTAAGTATAAGAGTGGATAAAGATCAAATATCAAATAAAGAAGTTGTTTGTATGGTAATGTGATGGGATGTTTATGACAGTCCATTAAATGATGTTGAAAATTAACCTGAAAAGATATGAGGCGCAACATAATGATGATTCACATAAGAAAATGTAGAAATGCAAATGGCGACAAAAAACATGGATTACAACGTCTTTCTAGTTTAAGTGGTAAATCAATTTTGGGTATATAGCATCGATTTGAGTGAATATGGTTATGTATTGTAAGTTAAATTAGAACCAGCTTTTTTGATAAAGAATCGATTTCACACATATCAAAAAAGTTAAATTGCTAGTTCCATCCTAACCCTAACCTCAGACTACTGACTTGTTCCGTTTTGGTCTGCAACTAGTTTCCTTTTAAAAGTTATTTTGTTTTTCATATTAACTAAATATGAAATAACGTAGGGAATTTGTTTCATGACACATGGCACATACAGTTATTTTTGTTTTAATTTTAACTTTTTCAATCTCTCTTTTTATTGTTTTCTATCATATATTTTTTATGGAGATGTAATAAAGCATTTAGAAGAAATAAAAAAAAACAAAACTTAAATAGATTCGGATGAAAAAGTGGAAAAAAATGTGAGTTTAACAATCGTAGAAATTCAAAAAATAATATATGACATGTAAGGTGTTGATTGTCCCATTTTCAATTGGAAACAAGATTAAATTAGAGTTAGATTGGAGTACATGGTCCTAATTTAAGATTTTTGCATAGTTCATGGATTTGTAGATACTTTTACTAATTGGAAACGAGATTGAAATTCGATTTGTGACATTTGGTTTCTTTAATCGAGTTTGACGGGGTCAAATCGATTTGGTGATTGGAAAGTGTTTATAATCCAATGTTTAATTTGCGAAAGCTCGAGTTCTTTAAACTTGAAATCGAATAAAAAAACAGAGCCTTTTTTTTAACGACACGCAGCATATATGGAAAATTTTCAAATTTTAAAATTAGAGTTTTAGAGTCGGTAAAAATTCTCTCCACATACATCCTTACTACAGCTAAACCCTAAACCTCTGTTTAGTAAATTCACCATTTCGATAGCTGAAAACCCTACAACCCTGATGCAACTCATCATGGGTCCTAAACCTAAAGATTCACGATCAAAACTCAAAGGCAACCGTGGAAAATAAAAAACAAAAGCTTCTCACTCTAGGGTAAAGAGAAGATTTCACTCAGGATGTGAATCCTAAAAGGATCAAAGTCTCGAGAAAAAACACATGGCAACATCTAGGGGCATAGAAAAACAAAGGGCAAAATGGGTCATCAACGAGCCAAGGGGTGGGATGTTCGTCAGTCAAACAAGGTACCCAATCCATTTGGAGAAAACCCCTAGGTACCTTCAAAAATCTTAGTCATGAGAAAGCATACATAAATCTTAGTAACACTGAAATCACTTTGACTAAAAGGGTGAATTGGAAGGTCTTCAATTCTAATGATAGAGTCATGGACAAAGTTAGGAAAACTTTTAGTAGAATGGAATGGCTAAAGTTGAGCGAGTTAGATTTGTCCCATGTCAGTAGGGCATGTTTGGTGGAATTTTACCAAAACATATACACCGACAAAGAACAAATGGAGGATAAATCAGTTTGGGATTCGAATGGTTTATGTGTTCAGATGAACGGTCAGGACATGTGCATAACTCCCAAGGATTGGGGTGAATGCTTTGGGTTGAATTTTCATTTTGAATTGAAAGGAGAGCCAGACAAGTACAACTGTGATGGGAACTAACAGGTGAGGATTATAAAAGTTGTTTCAAAAGCAAGTATGCTTCCAATTTGAATGATCTACATGGCAGGATTTGTGCACTCTTCATTGCTAGGTCCATTGTTTGCAAGAGTCAGCTAATGAGCTCTGTAATGCCATCAGACATATGGATTCTAGATCAAATGAAGAAAGGGAACATAATAAACAAAGTGCAGTACATGTTTGACAAGATCAGGGGTTGGAACAGAGGTGAGAATTCAAAAATACTTTATAGGAATCTTATCACTCACTTCTACCGGCAAAATAGCATTAAGGGATTTTGAAATGAATCATTCGAGACAGACTTACAAAAGAATAAAGGACATCCTTTTGGGATTAAAAATTTACGTCTTATGGATGTCGAATTTGATAGCACGACAGGAGAATGGATACCAAAGCCTCCTAAAGAACTCCAGTGTCAACAATGGGTGGAGCGAATTCAAATCAGGATGGAAATCAATTTGGGAATGCCAATGATGACTCGGTGTATCGACGTAAAGCCTTAAATGAAGCCCCCGCAAGCAATGAAGGTGTCCCAGCTCACTCCGTGAAAAAAAAAAAAAGAGGCTATCCGTGGATGATAAACTCACTTTCATCATTTAGACCCAATTAAAGCTCAATGAAAGACTGGGGAAGATTGAAAAGTACCTCATTGACGACTATAAGCGAAAGTTAATCATACTTGAGGCCGTAAATAATTTGCGGTTACAATTGGAGTTTTAACCAATTCCTGAACTGAGTATGCAACCTATTCATTATACTTTAGGTGTCCAATCAGGCGATGCTGAAAAGGACTCACAAAATATTAATTATAAAGATAAAGATGTGGTAGTTGTTGATGGTGAAGATGCAATGGAATAAAATAAAGAAGATATGGAGCTTGATGGAGAAGGGAGAAGTGAACAGGGAAAAGATGATTCAATTCTTCAAAAAAATGAGATCAAGGCTGCCAAATGGGAGAATAATGGAGAATCAAATAAAGAAATCGAACCAGGCGTAACATCCGGTTTGGGATCATTTGTAGAATCACATAAAAGATCAGTAACACAAGCAGAAACAGATGATGAAATAGATGTAGAAGCAATGATAGAATGTGTAATTAATGATGCGCAGAAAATTGATGTCACAGAAGATGAGTTCACCAAAAAATTACCAAACACAGAAAAAGACATTGATAAAACAGGGGAAGATGATGATGAGGAAGGTAAAGGTGTTAAAGAAGAAACAGATGGGGCCGATAATGATGGAGAAGATAATGGTGCTTCAGAAGAAACAGAAGATCCCGAAAAACAGGTTATGTTAGAGAGAATGAGCAAAAATAACAATGACACCGAACTGCATATTTAGAATAAAAAACAAGATGCGATAGTGGTTGATGACGTTAACATTGAACATCAGCCACATCCAACACATTCTGAATTTGGCACAAATGTCCATAGGGAGCTAAATTTTAATAATGAAGTTGATTAAGTAGCGGTGTATATAAAGCCATGTGAACATTGTAAAATTTGAAATGCGATTCCATAATTTTCATTTTGATTGGTTGTATAATCATGTTCAAGAATTGTTGAATGTAATGATGGGATATTAATTCGAATTTACGATGCCAAAATAGATTTTATATTAGAGACATATGCCTTATACATGTTTATGTTTAGTATCATGATAATAATTGAGTAGTTTGATCGTGGGATAATAAAGCAAGTTTCCTCTACGATGTATTGAGTTTATTGATTAGGATCAATGTATTGTCCATGTTTTGTTTTAGAATCATGTTCAAAGTTGCATAAATCGATTATGGCTTACCGAATCAAGTTTACCATGTGAGAGTCGACTTTATATGTAAAATCATGTTCGGAATTGTATAACTCGATTATGGGAGAATGAATCTTGTTTACCATGTAAAAATCGATTCTACATTTAGAAATCATGTTCATTGTGCTTTAACTCAATTATGGGATATTAAATCGAGTTTACCATGTGGCACTCAATTTAATGTTCACAATCATGTTCATTGTGCGTAACTCGATTATGGGATACTAAATTGAGTTAGCCATATGGCAATCGAGTTCCTAAATCGAGTTTACCATATGAGAATCGAGTTCCTATCGATAATCGATTTTATGTTTAGAATAATGTTCGGAGTTTAGTTCGATACTAAGGTTCTGAATCGAGTTTAGCATGTGAGGAATCGATTACGGAAGAGAGTGTTAAAACTGTTGTCGAAACGTTTTACCGCCGCGACGAAGATGGTTTGGGACTGTTCCAAATTTTTGTAAACACAGGAGTCGCCACTAACCTTTCATTTTCTTAGGTATGGTTAGCTCACCTATTATGAATCTATCTATCTTAACATTGGCCTAAATAGGTTTATTAAGTTAGGTAGGTTTCGATCTACGAAACAAAGAGATCGGGTTCGGGAGTACGGTTACGCGCAGGGAAGGATTAGCACCCTCACAGCGCCCATCCAAAGATGGTACCATTTTTTTAGTCTAAGTCTTGTCCTATACCTATTTTTTGAACGTTTTTCTTTTTGAGATTTTTTTAAATAACAAATTTTATTGACTCTTAAACAAGAGGTGAGTTTTAGAAATTGGGCCCTTAAATAAGGGAAAAATTGACTCTTAAACAAGAGTTTTGATTTTAAGGCAATTAATTTATTAAACAAGAATTTGATTTTAAGGGAATTTGAAATCTTGAACAAAGATTTTGATTTTTAAGAGAATTAATTTCTTAAACAAGAAGCAAATTTTGAAAGAAATTGGATTTCTTAAGGAAATTAGAATATGATAGAATTGAATTCTTAAACAAGAATTTTGATTTTATTAAAAATTGAATTTCTTAAACAAAGACTTAATTTCTTACAAAAATTGAATTTTTAAACGAGAATTTGGTTTTAGTAAAATTGAATTTCTTAAACAAGAATTTAATTTGATCTTAAATAAGGATTTAATTATTGGGGTAAAAGGATACATTAAATCTAGGCTTTATATTCATTTTAATCTTAATAATTGGAAGCCTCAAGATAATCCCGGGACTAACATAAACACGATAATTCCTTAGACATAGTTCCATCGTCAGAATTTTCAATGGCTTAAAGAAAAGGTCAATTAATTAATTTTATTTTTTAAAGAATTTAGAAAATTTGTGACTCGACACTTTTTACAAATCAAATGAAAAAATTTAAGGGTAAGGAGTGGAAATCATAATATCGGTATCCCTTAGGCCCTTGCGAAACTTCGTTAGGGTGATCTAGGAGAGTGCCTCACCTAAGAGAGCCCTAAGATTACCGTAACCACAGTAACCCTTTGGACCCCCTATCATCGGGGATTTCCAAGTAAAAGCCAATGCAATATGTAAGCATGCTACCAATAATATGAGAATGAGAAATTGATGCCATAAATGTGGACTTTTAATCATTATCTAAGACTACATTAAATTATATGCAAAAATGATCATGGTCATATTTCTTTGAATTTTCTTTTTATTTTTTTTATTTATTATTTAATTAAATTAATATTATTTTGGAATTAAATTTGCTTGAATTCCTTCCGAAACCTCGGTTGGAACTTAAGACAAAATCACACCCAAGAGAATAATGGAATTATTGTAACCACAATAACCCATTATTTTCTAATTATTAGTCCTTTAATTGGTTATCCTAACTTCATGCAAACAAATTAATATGCAAATGGTGAGACAATATAAATACAACGCCTAATTTGAATTAATAATATGTAATATGGCATATAGCAACATGATCTAAAATCCAATTCCTAATTCAATTTTATTTACAAAGTTAATGCACCCTAACGCACAAAGCTTCCAAATTGATGAAGTTCGTGAAAACGTGACCCTACATCTAAAATGCTATCACGTGACTCTTCATCTAAAATGCCATCAATCAATAAAAGTTATGAAGTCAAAGTCAATTACCAAAAGTGGCCCTACATCGCTTCAATGTGAATGAAAATGAAGTAAAAAAAATTACCTAAAGGATGGAAGGCAGGCTGTAGCAACCCGGATGGAGCAACACGCGGACCTGGCGTGGGTCACCTCTGGACTGGATTTTTTAAAAGTGCAAAAGGTCTAAAATGCCTTTAGGCTATAAAAGACACTTTTTCAGCTCCCTTGTCTCTCTTTTGCCGAATCCTTCAGCCTTCTTTTCCTTCTCTCTTCACGTCCTCTCGTTCGTCCTCTCCAACAAACAGCAAAACTTCCATTTATCTTCCCTTGAGTGGATCAAACGACTCCTTAACCCAGAAAAATCAAGAACACCTGATGAACATGATGAACTAAACCCAGAAATTGTCCACCAAAATTTCTTGATTTGCACTTTGCACTCAACCTTTTCTCTTCTTGACTCGAAATTTAAATCTTCAAAAACTTCACCTCTATGACTCAAAGATTCTGACTTTTTCTTAGCAATAGACCCCAAATGCTATATTTTTTCTCATTTCCAAAGCTACCTTTTTCAAAGCAAATGCCTTTTCCCACAAAGAAATCTTACAGAATCTAGCTCCTTTTTATCCGACCAATTTCCGTTGAAACCTCAACTGGAAACCAATCGTTCTTATCATTTAACAACTTAGAACTCTAAGCTGTCACCAAGTCTCTAAATCTCTTCTCTCTTCTTAAGAGCTAGAAACTCAAAAGCTTTCACAGCAAAAAAAAAAAATCTTCCCAACTCTCCTCTGAACTCTGCCCTTCCAAAAAAGCCTCAAAACTCAGAAACTTTCCAATTTCCTTTTTCCAGACCCTCTCCTCACTGAACTCTCTAAAAAACTCCCTTTTTTCATTGTTCAGGCTATATATATAGCAAAGGCTGAAGAGAAATCAAGGGCTGAAAATCAATTTCCTTTTGCATCCAAAGGCTAGCATTTTTACCGCCTTTAGCACCCACTGTTTCAGAGCTTTTTTTGGTTTGCTGGTTTTCAACTCTTGTTGGTTGTAGTGTTCTGCTCTTCTTTTTTTTAGGGAAGTGGTTTAGCATGGGTTGTCTGGCGTGGCTTTGAGGGTCAATGGCTATTCTTCCTTTGTTCTTGGAACCATGCGATTTTTCAACTTGGCTCTATGTTGGGTTTCACGATGTATCATCAGTTTCAAAGGGAAGTGTCAGTCTTCAGTATTGATATTTGTGATGGAGTTCCTTTAACTGTTTCATCGGCTGGTCAATTGCAGAACTCAGCAAGTTGTCCAACTGAAAATGGCAAAGTTGCTGCATAGTTCTTTGTTGGTCTGGTGCCTTACGAAAAAAGAGGAAAGTTGCAGTAATTGCTCCTCTGGCTTGCAGCCATTAGCTCTTGGACCCCCACTTGATCAATTTGGGCCTACATAAAGGTCTTGGCCCAAAGTCTTGCACATGGCTTAAATTGGTGATTTAATATTTCGGGCCTCTTGCAAACTAAATGACAATTGGGTTTTATTGTAACTTCAAAATTCTTTGCTTAATGAAATCAGGCCTTAGAATTTCTAATTTATATTCAGCCCATATCTTGGAGCAAATAAGGCAGTGGACTAAAATAGAACAAAATAGAAAGAAATAAAATAAAACAAATAAATAAAAGAAAAATCAAAGGAAAAGAAAAATAAGGTGTCTACAACTGTCATTTATAAGTATACACAGATTTAGGGATAAGGAACCAGTTGTATAATACATAGAAATATGTCAATTTGTTTATCTCACCAGAAAAAAAAAAAAAAGATGTCCCACTATTCAAACAACTAACCAAGCATGTCAAGGGAATGGATGTCCCTTTATATATTCTTCAATGTCAGTTGACTTAGCCATATCTGCTAAGTATCTCCGTATTGCTCCTCGTTGTCCTGTTTCAACAAGCAAATAAAGTAAATTGTCAGATTTGAAGGGATTAAATTTATCCATATTTGGTATTTTTCAGCTTATGAATAGTGTATTGCATTTTACCTAATGCCTGATCATGCTCGTCTCTATCATCATAGGTTGATAGGCAAATATAGTTGTGTTCCTGTAATATCCAAAGCATTCAAATGATTATGCATAAAGGTACATAATATATTCTGAAATGGACCGTCTAAATATAAATTGTAACATTTATTGGATTAAGACTCATTTTTCCCTAGAGTCATCAACCAGCACAGTGTTTGATCGGTCATTAAATTGTTTATAGTGTTCCCACACCACAAACAACTCCTTAAGAAATAAAGTTCTGCCTCTTTTCGTGCATTTTTCCTAACTCTGCATATAAACAACGCATAGATGACAACAACAAACAACATATTACATTAAACGAATAATTGATATCTTACCCATATGAAAAGAAATTTTGCCCTCATCTTTTCTGATATGATCTTATCAATTGTGTTATTCATGTTATACCTGCATTAGATAATCCACAACATCAGTCCATACATAACAGCCATTAATGTGTAAGTTGATAATCTCGAATTACTACAATTTTCTTATTAAACGCACTCTCTCTTTGATGACCATATTGCAACTGTGAATTTCTTGAAACAAAAGTCAGGGAATTCCTCAATGTGAGGTCTACCTTTGATACCTGAACATGGGAAACCAATATAACATATTAGAATTACTCATTCCAATAGGGTGAAAGAAATAAACTGAATAAAGTATTTCTTAAGAATCGATTCACTATGCTGAAATGTGCGCTAGAACCCATTGATGTCCAGAATTAAGAGTTTTTCCCCTTTTAAAAGGAAAGTGGCCTGAGGGGTTTCATATGGGTTTGTTTGTGTACTATGCAACCCATTTCCAGTAGTGCCGCAGCAGCATCGTGCTCAACTGCATATCCTTCCTCCCCAATAAGATGCAATTTCGTTTGTGTTGGGGATCCCCATCTGTCCCCTACAACATTTGGTGCCTCATTATGAAGGTTAAAATCCTTGGCATTAGATGTTTTGGCATGCTTATCCATTTCTTCTACATCCAAATGAACTTCAGTTTGATCATTTTGTGTTGATTTTCCACAAACAACTGTCATGATCATATTGTTGGTCAATTTCACACATTTTTCATCCAGGTCTGGAGAATCTTCTCCTTCAACCTCTGATCCTATGTCAGTTTCAACATCATGACCATGTTCATGACCAGATGGGCCAAAGTATGGTGGGATCTCAACTGATGGCATGTCCCCAAGTTCTAGTTTTTTTTGAATGGCTTGCACAGCATTGTACATAAATGTAAGCCTATTTTCATTGGCCTTCACATGGCTTTCCAACGACTTCAATTGTCCCATTAATCTCATCTCCATGCTTTCAATCAAACCTTTGCAACCCTCTTCTACTATACTCTTCAATTGGTCTACGTTCAATGAGACTGATCCAGTATTAACTGATGGTTGCACTGTTGGCCTATTAGATGTATGAGGCTTTGTGGTTGCACTTGAAGCTTGAGAAGCCGGTGGAATAGGTGCACTTATTTGTCCTAAATCCTCATGAAGGGCTTCGTTTGGATTAACATCTTCATTGTGTTGATCTCAATGACCCGTCTACTCTTGCTCCGGAGAATCCTTTTTCTTGGGCCTCCATGAACCAGTGAGTTTATCTAACTCTAAGCCCATAGAGTTGATATTTTGCTTTCCAATGGGTAATGAAAAGTATTTTTTAGTTCCTATTCAAATCTTTTACACCAAAAACCTCTACTTCCATTCTGTCGGTAGAAGTGAGTAATCAAGTTACCATATGGCAACCTTGCCCTTTAATGTGGCTTGATATTCTTCATCTGATGAAACATAAAACTAGCAAGATTGAATGGCTTGTTATTAACAATATGCTCATAAATCCAAATGTTCTTCTTCATTACCGAACTTTTCGATTGCAGCCTGCAAACAACGGTCCGAGCAATGAACAGGATGCACAATCGATCGTGTAGGCTTGGAATCAAGGATGCAAATTTGTTTTTTAGCCCATATTCTTTGCCAATGAGTTCCTGCCAATACACAGCTTTATAATCATTAAGGTACAGACCTTCTGCAGCCATGTAGTTTATCTTGAAAAATGAGCCCCATTCCTCTAGTGTGATTCTTCTATCATACCCGTTGAAATTAACGCAAAGATCGTCAATGTTCCAAAAATTTCGATCTTCTATATCTGCTTCACTTGTATAAATACCACTGTAAAATTCTCTAACGCAAGATTCACTTACAACCTTATGTTTAAACAAACTAACATCCAACCACTCCATCATCTCAAACGTTCTCCTAACATCATTAATCATATTATCATTCTTCTCAAATTGTTCCTATTTCGAAGGCAAGCACACATCTATGGGGCAATGCATGAAATTCTTATGGTGTGACTGAGTTTTGGAACGAGAATTGGTTGAAAGGTTACCTTCACTCCAAAATGGTTCTATCGTAAGGTTCACCCGTCGTGGTGTGCCACTCAACTCATCGTCGCTCTGTTAGTCATCGTTCCAATGAGGAAGGACCTGCGTCTACTGGGTTTGAGGGGTATGATGACCTCTTGTAGGTTTTCGTAACTTCTCCGAACCACGGTGCTTGGATTTGTTCGAGATCTCTTGTTGCCATAGGACCCCGTTTTCAGTTGGATGTGTATTTGGATTTCAAACCTTTTTTTTTTTTGCCATTTTTTGTGAACAGGATGGATATAGGGTGCTACAAATTATTCTTTTCAAATTTTGGCTTTCGTTGGAGTGGGTTAAGAGAAATTTTTCGAAAGCAAACAGAGCAATTGCCAATGGGTGATTTAATAACTTCTGAAATGGAGGGAGAACTCGATTCTAAATGACGTTTATTACTATTGCTGGTTTTGCAAGATTTAGTCAAAAAAATTGAGGATTGTAAGTTTGTAACTCGATTCTAACAATAAAAGGACCAAATCGATTTTAATAATACAATCAGACTGTAGAGGCCTAAACCAGCGTGTACGGGCCCAACTCAGACTATACAAACCCAAAATCGCTCACAGAATTGTTTAAAATCGATTTTAGCAATTCGAATTTTGTTTTTATATCTTTGTAGATGATAATTTAAGCAGAAGGGGGAAACGGTCAATTTAAAATAAGTTCAAATTCACACTTCAATTTCAATTTCGTATCCCATATGTTTAATAAGGATCCATGGGGTTCTTGTCTTGGCTTGATTAGATTTCTCTACATTGTATTCTAATCATTCAACTGACATTTTAGGGATTTGAGGCCAAATCGAAAAGTTCATGCCGGATTCGTACGTACCAAAGAAGGTTAAACACACAGCGAACAGGTAAATATTCTCTCCAAGATAATTAGTGATTCACTAATATTTTATATATATGTTCTTAATCCAATATTACATACATATCACATTAAATGTTGTAGGCGTTTAACTTTAAAAGAGGAATTGGGGATAAGGGTTGACAGACATAATTGGGATAAAAGCAAGTGTGGACACCAAACACCGATAGGCCAATGTGATAAGCATCACGTCGAGAATGAAAAGGTGAGATTTATTACAAATTATATATCAATAATGGTATATTAGTGGTAGATGATTCCATCGGTCATACTAGATGTTCGATGATATTCCACAACGAATATATAGTACACGTATAATGATCAGTGTAAGCAAAAAGCATGTTTAATGTAATGTTTTCATTATTTTTCACAGAAGCATTGTATATTGCGGCATGTTTACCGCGCTGGATAGGTCACGCAGGCAACCAGTAAATTAACCAAAGATGCCGGAGATGTTATATCCAAGTCCTCTTTTAAGTAAATGTTGTAGCTGAGGGACACTAAAATTGATGGCCACATATTAAAACAGCTTATAATTCGGTGGTCTCAGCATAAAAATGCATTTAAGATTACAGGTAAGTGGTGCCCATTCAGTCCAAGGGACGTCGCAATGATCTTAGGATTGAGGGTCTGTGGGGATGCATTCAACCAATTAAGCATCCCTAAAGGTGATTCGAAGATTGCTAAACTATTGCAATCACAATAGATAAGCAACACTCTGCATAGACTGATGCTGATGGACTTGTTAGAAGCAGCAGACATCGTAGAGAGACCTAAGGACCAAGCAAGAATATACATTATGACATGCTTTAGCATTTTCTTGTTCCTCATTTCATGTAATAATTTGCCCTGGAACTCTGTGCTAGCTACGCTTGACGACTTGAGCTCGATAGGGAAATACGCATGGGGGAGGCTCGTGTATGACGATTTGGTCAACACGCTAACATAATTTAATGAAAAGTTAAAGACGAAGAATGACTTAATTGATTCATGGTTCAAAGGATGTAAGCTATTTTACAAGTAACTAACATTGATTTTCAGCTTATATATAATACAATTTGCATTATGATTATACCATTACTTGCCTTGAATAATTGTATATCATCGATGATCATCTAGGTCTGGACTACGGAGAACATAAAATTATATGACCCAATGGAGGCCCCTTTAGTTATTAATTACCCAAGGATCCTCATATGGGAACACAGGTGACTGCTACCGAAAGCCATCATACGTACATTTGATAATCATGAGGTGACATTGATTGCGTACAATTTATTTACTTCACAAATGTTAAATATAATGGTTTAACGAAGACATCAAATTAATTTTAATGTGTTTACACATATTTCTGGCTGATAACATACTGTAGGGAATCAAAGGAATACTGTCATCAAAAGCATAACTGAAGGAATATATTGTTATAGAGGCAGTGCATTTACACAAACAAACAGGAATGCAAGAACATGATGAATAAGGTGCAAAAGCAAGGAATGAGGCTACATACTCTGCAGAAATAAAAAAGATTAAAGAACATCTAGAAGGGATCAGATCAGAATTCAAAGCAGAAACCTGCGAAATAAAGTCATAGCTAAAGGGAATTGAGGATTTGCTGAAAGAGATTATATGAAATCAAAATGAAGAGAAAAGATTACCGTCGATTGAAAGAACTGCACGTGATGATGTATATTTTAGATTCCCTGCAACGGATAAAGAACAATATGATCGTGAATGGGAAGAGGACCAGCATGACGACGCTGCTGAAATTGAGTGAAATATAAAAGAGGGACTTGCGATGTACACCAGAAGGGTACGAGAAAAGCGAACACGTCAGACCTCCAAATTGGAGAAGTCGCCATATGCAGCTCCTCATAATGTATGCAACGCACAAAAAAGCCACGATTGACGACTAAAAAGAAAGAGCACCATCTAAAGGAGGTAAACGTTTTATTTTACTATTGAATTGTAAGTTATCTGCGTATATTTTATTTATTATCTCTTGTGAGAATCAATTGTTGTTGCATATAATCGATGGTGGATGTATAGAATCATGTATGGTTGGTATAGATCGATAATGAGCATCGGCACCAACCCTATGAATTTAATTTTGATATATATTTACATGCAATGGCTACTTAAACACATAATAGGGAGTTTAACTGAGCATGAAAATAACGAGTTAAAGCCCTGGAAGTCACTAGATTGGCGCAGAATCGTTGAAAAAAAGGATGAGGTAGGGTACATAAACGTTGATTATAACATACCCTCCAAATATTGTGGTTTGAATACGTTAATTGTCAATAATAATCAAGTTAGATATATTTTCTTTTAGGTTATGGAGGGTAGCTATTACACTTCCTGACAACAAGCTTCTTCGATATATAGATGTTAAACCTTTAATTGAAACCGACGTTTGGCTTACAAATGGTGTAAGTGATAACCCTCATTTGCTTCATAAAATACAAGTGAGCAATATCTTATAACCTTAACATATCATTTGGTAGGTGGTTGCCCAATTTATGGATGCCTTAAACAAGTCGGTCCTGACACGATGCATAATTACGTACAACAATTATTTTCTCACACCAAACTTTTAGGTATCAAAATTTTTAGTTTATTTACTATGTGATCAACATAACATCCTACACCCAACACTAAGTGTATATTTATGCAGTTGACTATAAGCAATACAACAAAAGGGAAGGAAATAGAACAATTGCTACTACTTTAGTACCATGGCATCAACAGGGTAAAATGATAATCATTTCCATTTACGCAGTGATACAAATCAAGTGTATCAATCATTAACAATGATTGTAAATTATGTAGGTTTTTTACATTGCAAGCATCCAAAATCACTACAAGCTGGTCGTAGCAGACTGCGTAGAAAGATGCTACAAATGGTACGATCCTAATGACGTAACAATAAACAAGAAAAATGCAAAGTCAATGGTACGTCGCATTTAAATATGTTAAGTCTCCTCCCCTCAACTATTTATACATAACCTTACAAAGAAGCAGTTCATAATCAAACTCAAAATTAACCTCTTGCTAAATGATTGAAAGACAGTCTTGGAACTATCTGCAAATAACAACTAAGGTATGCTGACTCCGATCGATGGCAATTAAAACATATGAGGGATATTCTGAACCAAGGCCAAATTTTGTAAAATGAACTAAACCTTATTTTTTATAAGTTTGTGCAATAAATTTGATGTACCACTATTTGGGGATATAAAGGAGATATCGATATCTACTGCACAAGTTCATTGTTTTTTAGGGATTCATGTGGAATGTACTACCTCATGTATACGGTATCATTGGCGGCAACAAATGAGATACTGAACTTTGATCTAGTTTGACTTCTCATTAGATCATTTTCTCTTCAACTGAATGACCATGATAAACATACACTTAATAGTAGGTTTTTATGTTGAAATTTACCCATCGAGCGTCATTTTAGAGATATAGGCATCGTGTGTTGGTTTAATTAATGAAAGACAGATACACCCCTCCGTTGCCCAAGATATTCAATGTCACGTCCCGACACCTTAATCAAGCATGTGATAATCGCCGCAACTCTCGAAAATGCATTCTATTAGATTAGAATACATCTCGGAAGTTGCAAGGCTAAAACGATCATTTTGATGATTTTTCTTTCATACAGTTTTCATCCAATTCATTTATTAGAACACTTAACTAACGTGTAGGCAATTCAAAATAGGTAAAATGTCGGACTGTCATGGCGTAAAAATTCATGTAAACACAAAGCACTAAAACTTCAAGATATTTATGAAAATACCATTAAATATTCGACATATTTTTTCCTATATTTTTAAACCAAGCTAAAAGACTCCAAAAAATACGGTAACAGCTTCGAATATTGTTAGACACACTAAAGCAATGAAGTAACTATTTAAACTGACATTTACTTACTCGGTGGGTCCTACACGAATTTTTGAAAAATAGTACAAAAAGTTGACTCTTGCACCTCGGTCAAATCTGAGCCAAAAGCCTAGCAGTTTTCCCACCACAATGTACCTACGAGCGCGGTTGGTATGTACAGCGTGAAAAATATTTTATTCAAAAAAACGGGTGAGTAACAGAGTTACCCAGTGAGTGGATAAAATAATTATATAAACGACAATGTAAAAATCAGTATTTATTATAAGGCAATAGAAGTCAAACCATAAACATAATAAAACCATAAACATAAACATAAATAAGGTAAGATTTTCATAAACTTTGGCCCATGCATCATCTATTTCATCCGTCAATTCCTCACTCCAGTTATCGCCTTGGCCGAGGCCGACAACTGAGTAGCGAGTTCCATCTTGAACGGTGGATACCACAAGATGAACTCAAATTACCTTGCGGGTTTCCCTCCGCACCTCCCGTCAAGGTACATACCATACTCACCACGCCTCTCAAAAGAAGGTCCGTGGCTACTTAGCTACTGCAGTAACAAAAATTCCTCCCTTGGAAGCCACCGTATAGTAACATCTTGGAATTATGATGGCTTATAAACCCTGGTTTTCATTTCTACAAATTGACACATTTCAAAACCATATAAAACCTTTTTTTTTCCATTTATTTCAAAAACAAGAATAGGGATTTGTTTTAAAACTATTCTTATAAAATATTTCCCAAAAACCAATTTCATAGATTAGCCATCACATTCCATGGGCCATATATTTCCCATTATTCCATCATTTAACACATATAAATAGCAATAATTTCAGAAAAATAGTATTTAATAAAAATACACTAAAACAGTAATTTAAGTTAGTTATCCACTCACTGTGCTCTCCGAGCTAGTCTTCACTTTCCTCGACTGGTTCATTGTTCTTTGATTGATCTCGGACTCCTAATTTTCATAAACTCATTTAGTTTCTATAGCCATTGCTAAATTTGATTAAAATCTAATCTAAATGAAATGCCATGCATGCCATGAAATAAATTAGAATTCTAACTCCTAATTATACTTTTCACTAATATTCTTCTACCAATTTTTCTTCAAAATTCACATTTATTCCATTATAGGTTGAAATTTTCCCATAGCTATGGCACATTAAAAATTTCGGCCTTTGCTCCAATTTCCACATTTTTCTTTTCCAACATTTTTCTTTAACATTTTCACATTAAATTTACTTCAAATCAACTACATTTTCATTTAAATTCCAAAATGACAAAAATGTTATTTTCCTTGTAATTTTTGGCATAAATATTGAAAAATAAAAAATTTCCTTTTTAATGTAATTTGATGACATTTCCTAGTTTAATAAGCTTCCATGAACCTCATATTTTAATCCTAAAGTTCCATGAATTCAATTTGACCTAAAAATCTCAATTTCAAAAATTCTCCATAACTTTTCTAATTTTCTAGATTCATAACTCTACAAGCAATTTTAAGCTAAACTAACTTGATATTCATGTTTAGCATGCCAAAAACTATAATCTAAGATCAAAATTAGGCATGCTTACCTTTAAATTGAAAATTTCCACCAAGAACCCTAATTCTTCAAAGTGAAAAT